>CAWUFW010005286.1:0-1364596 GCA_963921515.1 Calotriton arnoldi | reverse complement strand
CCCCACCGAAACAAGAAGAACGGTCACCCAGGCCCTCATCAGCAGCAGGTTGGATTACGGAAACGCCCTCTACGCAGGAGCCTCGGCCAAACTCCTGAAATGGTTTCAATGTATCCAGAACGCTTCTGCGCGCCTGATCCTCAACATCCCTCGCCGCAGCCACATCACACCCCACCTGAGAGACCTGCACTGGCTCCCCGTCAACAAGAGGATCACCTTCAAGCTCCTCACCCACGCACACAAGGCACTCCACAACACCGGACCAGTGTACCTCAACAGACGACTCAGCTTCTACACCCCCACCCGCCAGCTCCGATCCGCCGACCTCGCCCTCGCCACAGTCCCCCGCATCCGAAGAGCGACCTCTGGCGGCAGATCGTTCTCCCACCTCGCCGCCAAGACCTGGAACACCCTCCCCATCCACCTACGGCAGACCCAAGACCTGCTGTCTTTCAGAAGACTCCTCAAGACCTGGCTTTTCGAGCAGTAGCAGCACCTCCTACCCCCAGCGCCTTGAGACCCTCACGGGTAAGTAGTGCGCTTTACAAATGCTATGATTGATTGATTGATTGAATCACCCAATGGCATGTTTGTACAACAGGAAGCTGGCTAAAATGTTAGCGTTTCACCTCCTCCCTTTTTCATTTGAGAAAGGAATGGGATTTTTAAAATTTGTGGCTGCCATCTGCCCAAAATGGAAGGTTCCCAGCTGGACCTATTTTGTTAGAGTCACTGATCTGGAGCTCCATCACAATGTGCTGCAATTGGTTGGACAAGCTTTGTAACAGAGTGCTGTTCACACTATCCACACTATCCACCTGATGACAGACATGTGGACCAGTTGTCAAGCAACTGATTACATGTGTACTGCTGCACACTGGATCTCCTTTGTGGGGGTTAGGCAACAGCTATCTACAGGTCTCAGGGCTGAAGAAAGTTTTAAGGGCATTCAGCGGCATGCAACAGTAGCAATGATCACCATGGAGAAATCCCATATAGCTGCAAACATCCTGGAAGACTTTAACCGCAGGTTGTTTCAATGGCTACGACCAAGAGGTCTCAGAATTGGATTTGTTGCCATATACAATGGCAGTAATATGGTCAAGTCCATGGCAGATGGTGGATATTTCAGGGTCCTGTGTCTGGTGCATTGCATCACCAGGATTTTGCCGGACTTTCGCATAAAAGAAGTCCTAGTCAGCAACATACTGGTCACCTGCAAAAGAATTTGCACTCATTTCAATCATTCTATTGTAGCCCGGAGGCAGTTGAGGATCTTTCATCATGCTCATAGAGTAGCGGTTAAAGTGCTCATATAGGAGGTGCCAACACATTGGAACTCAACCTACTACATGCTGCAATGTCTGTTTGGGCAATACAGACTGATCAATTGCCATGTCCTTCAAAAAGGTGGGAATGCAACTTGGAAAAGCATATTTACAGAGGTGGACAAATGGGATCTAGTCAAATGCCTGACACAAATGGTACTTCCTTTTGAGATTTTCACACGGGAAGTCAGCAAGGAGGACACTGTAATGGGGCAAGCTTTCCTATTGCTGCATCTGCTACAGGACCTGTTAAAAAAGGTGTGACCCAAGATGCATATCAGTTGATTGACAGCAAATCCTTCGCTTGTTTGTTAATCCAAGGCTGCAAAGAGACATTGCGTTCCCCAAAGAGGACTTCTGTGCCACATTACTTGATCCACGGTACAAAAAAATACTGGCCACTTTCACTCCCTTTTAGAATGGGATGTGCCACTCTACAAGACATGAGTTGTTCAGCTAGCGAGAGACCAGGAAGAAGAACGGCTGGACATTAGACACCCAGGCAGAAGTTCTGGTGGGCAGCCTTCAACCTCTGAGTCCAGAGAGGACAGTGAAGTTGTCTCACAACAGCTAAAACCAGCAGAAACAACATCAGCAACACCACCATCAACAACAGAAGATTTGGATCCAGCCCCTGCAATCACTTGGTTTCAAGAGGGAGGGCTTAAGTCAAGTGCAGGGACACATGCAATATAGGATGAGCAAGTGGCAACACCAGGACCATTGAGAGACTGGTTAAAGGCTATCTGGATAGCCCAAGTGAGGTCTGCATTAACCAAAACCCATTGGTCCGTTGGTATTGGATGATACACCAATTGACAGAGCTCAGCAGTCTGGCAATAAACTATCTGGCTTGTCCGGTGCCAGCATGTCTGCTGAGTGTGTGTTCAGTGCAGCAGTCACAGTTGTCACAGTCAGAAGGATCAGTCACTTGCTCTAAAACATGGAGAGATTGACCATGATTAAAATGAACCAACATTTCATACCTTCCAATTACACTGTTCATAAAATGCCACAGGAGAGGATAATGACAATTGGTAAGACTTAAGGGATTAGCTGACAAACTTCATGGCAAGCTCTCTGACTTTGAGGACAAACTCTACTTTCTTGACAGAGTAGTCACCAGAGAAGTTTCAGATTATTGTTGAACTGCCTTGCCAAAAAAAATTACATTATATATTTTTTGTCTGACTTATGTAGCCCCACCATTTATTCACATGTATGGCCAGGTTGCAGTTGGACCAGTGAGCAGTGAAGAAGTCTCCCCATTCCCTTCAATGCTTACCTCCATCCCATGCCTATCTTTCTTGTTTTCATTTCCTAGCAAGGCTGTGGTAGTAGAGATCATTACTTTACAAGACTGCCAATGTGTTGTTTCCATGGGAAAAGAGGAAATTCAATCCATTTGTGTACCACCGTGCTTGGATTGGAACAGGTAACTATTGCACCAATGAGTGATATATTACTGAGTGTGAGTGATGATGTTTCATGTGGTGGCAAAGAGTGATGGTGTTCAACAAAATTGTAAACTTGAATTTGATGACTTTTATGTTTGGGGGCTGATGTGTGATTTTGCCTGAAGGTGATTGGCCCTTTCACACTTAGCTAGATTTACTTGCATGGCCACTCCTTGCAGTACTTTTTATCTGGTACTTCAAAGACCAGACCAGTTAGTTTAGTTAACAAATACAAATCTACGCAACATTTTCAAATTCATTTGTTCTTCTTGTTCATCGCAGTGCACTACAGGTCTATCTTTTTTCAATCTCATTTGCGTCAGGAGTCAGACTGATTCGTCACTTGGAGTCAAGACTCAGTGCGGGAGTCGGACTACCTCAACAGCCATACAAAATAAGTTATCTACTTCAAAGGGAAACCAACATGATGATGACTCTAAGAGGCCTATTCAGCCCTGTGGACTGGAGAGAGGTGCGTTGATTTAGGAAATGCTGAGTAGTGTGCTGGCTCAAATGTCAAACTCCTCTATTATGTGATTGTGCTCAGGGGGCTGTACATGGAGACATACATCATATCATGTCACATCATCACATGATTGACACACTAGGCTAAATGTATTTGACAGTTGTGAGATTGATCAGCCAGGTACATGCAGGTACTTGTCTGGGATTGGTTGTAAAATTGCTCTCACTTCTCATTGAATCACACATGAGCCCTCATGAATGATTGCAGCAGTCTAAGCTCTTGCTCTGCCTCTTCCTGGACCACTTATCATGAAGCTTACCTACTCTGTCCTTCTGCTGGACTCTCCAATATCATTACCGTTTTACAATCCACAGGTCCCCTCTTTTCCTGCACGAAAGGCGAAAGCTCCATAACACTCCTGCTTCAGCCAGGCACCCAAGACGGGCATTCCAAGAAGACTACAGATGCACCACTCAATTTGGCATTTATGTTCAGTATAATTTTTCTTTTAACAATTTTAATTTTCAGAAATGTGTGGGTTCACTTTGCCATAAATTTGTATTTTTCAAACCTAGATGCCAGAACATTTAGATTTATAATAACTTAGGTCCCTGGGATTAAAAGACTGTTTGCAATGCTTTTCATTGAACTATCACTCCTTCAACTCCGTCCACAACATATTTTAAGATGATGTGCTGTTTATTTACCTGATGAATATTGTTGTTGTGTAGTGTTTGTCTTTGTCACACCTTTCCCCAACTACTTATTCCCATCCATACATACAAACCCCAACCCTCTTCCCCTAGGCTGCTTGATATATACTGAGGTGTGACTTATGAATTTACTCCATAAATTGATCACACACTTGGTGGGGCAGATGTGGTGAAAGCAACACCAACTCACTGCAGGATCTTCTATTACATGAGAAATAGACCACACCATCCCCACTTACCAACCCACGCATAAAAGAGATACATAATTTACATATATAACATCATTCATCAACATTATGTTTCAGGCCTTGTGTTGCGTACTCACTTAACATTGTTCTGAGTCCACTTCTCCTGACTCAAGGGTTTCGTAAGTTAGTTTTATTTCTTTTAATTAATTAATTAAATACTAGCTCCCTATTGCTCAAAAGGAAACTACCACTGCTAGTTTTTGCTATAATATCAGGTCTTTCTGTCATGGTGGTAGTTTGGTCTCTGTCTTACATAAGTTATGATATAAATAATCCACTAGCTCTGTGATTTCTTTCAATCTAGTTGCCTGTGATGGATAATTCTTCTAATTAATCCTACAGTTGGAGTTCACCTAGGTGGGAGTGGGTCCTTGCTTGTGATGTCTCCCCTGTTAGCATGCTAGCCTGCTATTACTACCACCACCGTTAAGAAGGCACCTTGGGAAACCCTGAAATGAGGTTTTGAAAGATGGAGGGATGTAGCAGCCAACACTTCATCTATTCAGGTAAGAGAACTATGGAGTGAAGTGAACTAGTTTAGTTAGTAACTAACTTCTTCTATCTTCTAAAACCTTTCTGATGAGCAAATTTCTCCCTTAAATCCTCAGCATTCTTCACTCACCTTGGCTCATTAATCTTCAACAGATAACCTTTCGACATGACTCTCCCCATTTCTTCGACCACAAGATCTGACTCCTGAGGAAGTTCTACTTTCGATTACATCTCTGCTTACAATGTACCCATCCGCTATACTAAACTCATCTATATGATACCCTGTGAGGACTGCCTCGCTAAATATGATTTGTTTGTACTTGAACTTGTCCTAATGCACCAAACAGAACTACGTAAGTCTACTCAGCATATTTTTATCGAATTGTACTTATCCAATATTCATATATGCCAGATCTCTATCTGTTAGAATCCTTTTAAACTGTCTTGAATTGAGAAGTGTGGCTCAATGGTTAGAGCGGCAGACCCTGATGCAGAGATCTGGCCCGGGACCAGGGTTCAATTCCCGCCTCGGCGGGTCTTGGGCTCAATTTCCTCGGACCTGATAATTCTCGCCTCGGTGCCTATTCTAATCATGGGTCCCACTCTGCAACTCTGGGCAATAGCTTGCTTAATCTCCACAACGGCCCCACCAGCGCTGGGATGCCTGGCTTCACCTTGGGGGTGCCCAGGAGTGGACATTTCACAGGGAAAAGACAGGAAGGGTTCCACAGCGGTATGCGTACAGCGCCAGGACACCCTAGGGTAACAGTGCGCTTTACAAGTACAAATTTCATTTCATTCATTTCATTTCATACTTGGTACTGTGAAGAGCTCTGATACCCTATTCTGGGTCTTGTTTGCGCTATAGAGAACTCTAAAAATAAAAATAAAATAAAATGATTAAGATTTTTTGAATATATGTTGTGTAGGCAATATAGGCATCAGCATACCCCTCTAGTGGTCAATATAGTTACAGAGGGTAGTAGGACAAGGGTATAACTAACTGATATAGACTTTGATAAGTGGATTAAAAAACAGACTGTGCTTAAATCAATGCAAAGAAAAACACAAAAGAAAGATTTCCGTCATAAACAATTTCCACTTATATTTTCAACAAATAAAACCCACCCTCTCCACCCACAACAGGGCCACCTCTCTAACCAAATAAAATAACAAATCACCCCAACCAATGTCCAAAGAATCTAAAGTTCAACAAAGTCCTCCTTGCCCCAGCTGCCCTTCCGAATTCTCACCCTCTTTTTTGTGGCACATTCCTCACAGAGTATCTCATCCGGCAAACTCTAAATCAAGTACTTAGTTTCACTTTACTCCCTGCCCTCGTCCTTCACCACAAACAATTTTCACAAACACCTTCGCTTACCTTTGGTAAGAAAATGTACTCTACTGCAGGGTAAGTTAGAGGGAGTAAACTAGGTAGAGGTTTTGCTATAGAATAGTGGGGTGTCATGGATCATCATGTGCTAAGCTTTGACTTAGTCACTGTAGTTGATGAATGAGAAAAGCCAAAACTTTTAACAGGCATAAATCTGTAATGGAAGCCATGAAATATATATATACATAATTCCTTGGCCAGAAAAATGTGGAACATGCCAGGATTTGTAAATTTTTTTGGTTTGCTGGGACAGAACTTAGGAAAGAATAATGGAGTGAGGTACTAGTAGGAGGTGACTTAGGGTCCGATTACACTTTTAGCAGTGCAGTGCTGGGTCCACCACACCGCCACACATCCAAAGTCGTTGTCAGACCGCCCGCCAGATTAGGTGTTATCATCTGTCTGGCAGGCTGGATTTTGGCATTCCCAAGGCGGTGCCTCTAAAAATGGGCACTGCAATGGGAACCCCAAAAACAGTTCCTGCACTGCATGGATTGAAAAGTCCATGCCATGTTGGAACTGAGGCACATGCACACAGGGGGGCACATGTTGTGCCCCTGTGTACTGCCCTACTCAGAAGAGGCACGGGGGTCCCTGAAGGGGTCACCGGGGGCCCTTTGTTTCCTCTCTGCCACTGTGTTAATGGAGGAGGGACATCCATGACACAGCATTGGAGAGGAAACTTATAATATGCTTGGCAGGATTGCAGTGGTCCCTCCAAGCATAATGCGGCCTCCTGACTGCCGCAACACTGCCAGGGAAGGGCGGCTTCCTGGTATATGCGGTGGGGCTATGATGGTCTGACCACCCTAGTCACAATAGGGTGGTCGGAAGACTGCCACTGCAGCACCCCCATGAGTCTGGTGGTCCGTGGACCACCTGACTCTTAATGGACACCTTAGTGGGCACTGAGAAACACAGCTTGTTTGTTTTCAGTTTGTAAATTGTAATGCATTGCAAACTTCGTAATGCTGCACTGTTTACTGAAGCAGATGCATATTTCAGAGCCTACACTGCAGTGCTGAATAAAATCATGCAGCTGTTTTAGGTGGCAAAATGGCATGGGCAGGGAAGTGATGGCTCGGATATCTGCCTTGCTTAACAAATACAGTATTGTCAATAAGAAAGCAAGGTGACTTACCACTTGTCCCTGCAGCCAATGGGACTGCTCCCCCTTCGACCGCCTGTTCCTCCTCCATCCCACTCCCTGCTTGGCTGCTGGTGCTGGCTGTGGTACTGGCGGTCTGTTCGGCTTGAAAAAAACAATGAATTACCAAATTACTTACCAGATTTGCAGTCTAAGTAATTATTTTGTACATAGTACAACAGCAATACCTAACTACAGTTTGGTTAGCAGTATCTTCTATTGAAACTATCACTTGGGGAGGTTTGTTGGTTGACAACATGTTAAAAATCCAATTAGTTAAGTCAACCAAAACCTTTTTTCTTCTAATGGAGGGACAAGGCTATGAAAGGATGAAAGTGAAGCGCACTGAAGGGGTGGAAGGGATTGGTCAATAAAGGACATATGGTACTGGTTGCTAATGGGATCTCATTACTTTCCAGCCATGCTGCACTCTCATGGAAACTGCTAGTATACTGTATAAATAAGACAACATTAGTAGTCCATGTTGAATAGATAGACAGAGATGAACAAACAGAAATAACACACACATTTACAATTATAATAAATTAACAAATTCAGATTATATATAAATATGTTACATGTTACATCTATTTTTATATATACTTGCATCGTGAAAAATGTATATGCACACTTATGAACCTGTGTGAAATATATTTATTTTTATAGTTAGCAAAAATGTATATAATTAAATATGTATGTATTTACGTTCGCCCGTAAATATGACGCCGTTAAAGCGAGGAGAAACAAAAACCGAGCTCTCCAAAAAGATGGCAGTGAGGCAGCCATAGCGTCAACCTCAGTATCAGATCTGAGTTCTGCGGCAGAAAGTGAACCGGAAGGTGAAACATCTAGGACATCAGGATTGGGGTTTACCAAATTGTCCCTTGGCAGGAAGTAGACTGCTTATGCCAAGATCGAAGGGACACATTGAGTCCCTGAGGGCAGATTGGCCCAAAAACAAAAGACATAACTACAAGCGCAGCCAAAGACGAAAGCACAGTAAACCAGGGCAAGCAAACTACCAAAAACAAACGAGGGGAAGATGGAATCGCCAACAGAAGTAAAACAAAATCTAGACGCCAATTCAGTAGTAAATCTGACTGACCTTAATCTTTCAATGGCGGAGAAACGAATATTGGGATTGGGACTGTCCTACAGTCCGGCGAGCAGCTTTAATTATGCGGACACTCGAATGGATGTTTTTAGATTCGTGAGGAAATTAAAGCTCAACAAATTCCATATGCTACAACCAAAGAATAAAGTCACTGCAACGGAGACACCAACAAGTAGCCCTTCGCTCCTCACAGCAGGAGATGTGAACCTGTTTCAGGAACTTTGGGCATTGCAAAATGAACTGTCAATTGATACCGCTACCTCAAACCTGGATCTTACAGACTTTAACGGCACGATAAAAACTCCATTTAAGCCTAAGTCTATTTTTCAACCCACCATGCTGCATGATAACTTGGACGTTTTTCATGAATCAGTGACAAAGGAACTCAAACAACTCTATACAACAACTAGCAAGGCCCGCCATGGGATGGACAAACAAAACATGTGTTATATACAGTTGATGAAAAAATTGCAGAACAACAATGACATAATTGTGAGACAATCAGATAAGGGTGGCAATGTTGTTCTGTGGCCACGACAACTGTATATGGAAGAGGCATTACAGCAACTATTGGATACAGAGTGTTATAGGAAAAGTAATATTCACACTGTCAAAGCGGCATGGAATGACTATTATTTGAAATTATTGGCTTGGAAGAGCGGGGGGCTGATAAGTGAGGATGAATATCGCTTTTTAAAAAATGAACACCCAGTCATCCCCGCTCTATACCTGATCCCTAAAATTCACAAGTGTGCTACCAAACCCCCAGGTAGACCAATAATTTCTGCCATTAACAGCATCATGGAGAACACATCCAAGTATGTGGATTACTTTTTGCAAGATTGGGTCAGGGGCCTAGCGTCGTTTGTACAAGACACATCGGACTTTCTTAGAAAAATTTACCACATCGTATGGAGTCCGGATTTGCTTCTAATAACATTAGACATTACATCACTTTATACGTCTATCCGGCATTGTGATGAAGCTATTGAGTATTATTTGAATTTGAGACCAATGTACCTCTCTATGCATAACAAAATGTTAATTTCTATGATATCTACATGTTTGGAGCAAAATTTATTTTTGTTTGATAATCAAATCTATCAGCAGATTAGAGGTGTTGCCATGGGGGCCTGCTTTTCCCCCAGCTATGCTTGTTTGCATATGGGGCTGTGGGAGGAGCAGGTCCTCAGGGGACAGCACAAAGAGACAATAGACCAGCATGTAGTGACCTGGTTACGATACATAGACGATTTGTTTTTAATTTGGAAAAGATCTGAAACCAGTGCACTGCAATTTATAGATCAAATTAACAACAATTGTCTTAATCTCCATTTTACATCAACTATGAGTAAGTCTTCAGTGTACTTTTTGGATGTGGAGGTGTTCTTGGATCAGGACACTATTGCTACCAGATTATTCAGGAAACCCACCTCAGGCAACACAGTGCTGCATGCTAGTAGCCATCATCCATGCCACCTGATACAAAGCATCCCCTATGGGGAAATGCTGTGCATCAAGCGTATTTGCAGCACTGAAAACGATTGTGAGGTAGCCCAGCATTTGAGCAGACAGAGGTTTCAAGCAAGAGGATATGCCTCTGACGTCATAGACAGGGCGATCAATAAAACCAAAACTTTGTTTAGATGTGAGGCCCTTGCATCCAAACCCAGTCAAGTAGAAACCAGCCCAGATAAATCAGCGCTGCTACCCAGGATCATACTTACCTATAACAGGCAGCACCAGGCTCTTAGAAAGATTTTAAACCGAAACTGGAGTCTGGTGCAAAGTGACCCTATCCTTGGCAAACATTTACCTGCAAAGCCTGTTCTGACCTTTAGAAAATCTAGGTCAATGAGCAATAGTTTGGTCAGGAGCAGTCCGGAGCTTAAAACACCTACTAACTGGCTTACAACGTATAAAGGTTTTAAAAAATGTCCAAACTGCAAAGCATGCAAATTTGCATGCAACAAGACTCATTTTAATAGTCCTTTCAAGCCAGATCCTATAATCATCAGCAAAAGACTGACTCGTAGAACAGAATTTGCAGTTTATGTGCTGGAGTGTCCCTGTGGGCTGAAGTATATTGGCAGCACTAAGCTGCCAGCCCATAAGTGGATACTCCAGCACATAAGGGCAATTAACAACAAAGACCAAGCCTACCCTGTAGCCAGACATTTTGAGGAGTGTCATGAGAGCAACCCTGCACATCTACAATATTTCAGTAATAGATACAGTCCTGCCCCTTAAAAGAGGTGGCAACCGAGAGGCTAAGTTGCGCCTCTTGGAGACAAGATATATACTAGAGCTTGATACCAAGACACCATCAGGGTTGAATGCCAGTGAAGATTTTTATACATGTCTTTAAGTATTTCCAGAAACAGTAGGTGATATACTCAGAGGTTGAAATCAGTCCCATCTTATTTAAATTTTAATATGAGAATATTTTATGAAACATAACCTCTCCTCGCATATTTACATTATTTTAATTATTTATATTCACATTTTGCACCATTTTTTGCACTAATTGTTGGTCAACAGGGTGATTCACGTATACTGATTAAGCAGTAAGATCAAGGTGGCTACAATGTTAGAATGCTTTGTCTCAGCCCACTTGGGCTCGATTTGGACTTAGTATATGAGCAAGGAGTGTAACATCATGACACACTGAGATTACTATTACTCTAGTTCACGAGTTGAACTTGTATAGTGTCTTTAATACAATAGTGCAATAATTTTGATGGTGTTTGATTTTCTGATGCAATTTGGTAAAGATAATCTTGGCATTTTTAGCTTTTACAATTCCAATTTTGGTATGTTTTAATAGATTTTAAATTGCCATTTTTATTCCAATGCTATGAATTTTAACGCCATGATTTTAGTATGTATGCATTTTTTTATCATTATATTTATACATTTATGTATTTATTGTGATATTTATTTTAATGCATATTTGCACGTAGTGAACCTCTTGCTAAAATGGAACTGAGTAACTCTTCAGTTTCAATGCATTACTCACCTGAGCTGATCACGTTACTTCCTGCACTGTCACTTTAAATGTTGATCAGTTTCAAAGCAACGCGTCATGTGATCAAGGCCCGAGTGGGGGTCGAAACGCGTTATGGCGGACATGCTGGGCATTTAAATAAACACTCATTGAATTGCACCAAGAACTTTGGGTCCGCTCTTTGTCTTTCTATATTGGAGTTGGAGCAGCTGAGTAGCTGTTGCTGAGGCGAATCCTGTGATATATATATATATATATATATCAGAAGAAACATCCAACTCCAATGAAGAAGAGGCACGTACTCGAGGTAGGTAGGAATAAGGCTCATGTATTGTTTTTCAGGTCTCCCTCGACCCCGCATTAGATGAGATACGCGTTTCGGCTGCGCAGCAGCCTTTATCAATCTGATTGGCGACATCAAAAATCCCGGTTAAATACCTCTTCCCCCCCATTTGAAAATGGATAGGCATAGAAGACAGACTGTGTAGTTATAACCAAATGCTGTTTACAACTAATTAACTGATACACGTTGAATAGAAAACGTCACTGGCAAAACATTATTATTGCATAGTAACTAAAATGCTGAATGCATCGAGATTATAACTATAAATAACAGCATAGTCCATTATCCACATAGTTACATCAAACATTCACACACATTCCGCCTGCTGATATATGCCCTGAAAAGATATAATCATATCTCTCCTGCTCTTGATGAAAGCTTGTCATAATGACTGGCCAGGGTATTTGGGTATTTAATATTATGGCGCCAACTCTCTATAAAAGCATATAATGCCCTTTCTGCATTGAATCAAAAAATTACTTAAAATACGCTTAAATTAAATGAGGTCGTGCTGCCTATATTATTTACACTGCTGTGCCAAGGCATCTCAAATTTCGAATGAAAAAACAGTTATGGAAACAATATCAAACACGTATATATATATATCCTGATACAAAACAGTTCTTCCTGGGAAATCCGCCCGTTGTTTGGTGGCGCGTTGAGCCGGTAGAGCTACAGCCGGCGTAAACGTTAACCACAGATCCACAATAAAGCGCGCTCTCAGATGCAGGTCGGAAGCACTGTTAATTTATTCCTCAGAATGTTACGCGTTTCGAAAGTTACACTTTCTTGATCACACACTGAGCGTTGTGACGAGGTGCTATACATACATGTTGGAGGTACTAGACATAAAGAGGGGACTTACAGTCACAGTCACCCTGATTGCATTTTACTTCGGCGGCCATATTGGAACATGTTTTATACATACATTGGTAGCATAGTTAATATCACTTCTGCCTGCACATTCATGTATTCAAACTTAAAATGCATGGAAATTCATTAGCTACATGCATTTTCCAATAAATAGAAAAGAAAGGAAAGAAAAGGAAGATAAACCGATTCTTACTCTTGCATCATATTCATACAATGATGATATATCTGATCCCAAACCTTGTGAGGACAGGGCATAATAAATAAGTTAATCTGCAAACACGCTGTAATCACACAATACTAACGCCAAGTGGGAATGCATGTTTAAGATGTATCCCTAATGAGTGATTCACCTCATATAACAGTTATAGATTAGGATATAATTCCCAAAGGGCGGATATACAGCTGGATATTAAATGCTCAAACAAGATTCCCAAAATACAGTCTTTCGAAATTAAACTCTACACGAGTTGTTGGACACCTGTGTAACAGTTGTATATATGAATAGATAAATATACTTGCGCCAAGTGGCTCAAATTGAATCTCTATAAAATACAAAAGTACCACATGTAAAAGTGAATAACAAAGTGAAAGATAATAATATGTGAAAAAAGTTCTTATCTATTCATCCAATGGTGCACTCCTGTAGAGGGGAAGAAAAGGGTAGGCGGCCCGTGAATTGTCAGTGAAGATGCATGGGGCCCCTTCCTTTCCTCCTGTGAAAAGGAAAGAACAAGAAAAATTGGATTAAAATAGAGCACAAATATACTCTAATTAAAAGAAAAACAGGTTTACATAATTAAATGCATTACATGGCATCATGGAGATGAGCACTTAAGTCAGAACACTACTAACATCTGCCACTTACTCCTCAATTAAGTGTGTTGCTAATTCTTCGTCTTGATTATGTCCTTTAGGGTACTTAGTCTCGAGATCGAGAATCCATTTCGATTCCCGCTTCCTGAGACTGAGCTCCCTATTACCTCCTCTCGGACTCATGTGTATTTGTTCAATGGCAAAATAGCGTAGTAAGCCACTGTTGGACAGGTGGAAGTTAGCAAAATGCCGTGCTATTGGGTAGTGGGGATCTTTGTTGGTAATTGCTCTGAAATGTTCAAGAACTCTTTTTGGCCATCAGAGTTGTGCTTCCCACATACCTTTTGTTGCATGGACATTCTAATACATAGATGACATACGTAGAGCTACACATGAGAAACTGAGTTATAATTCTTTTACTGTTGTTGTTAGGTAAACTGAATTCCTGTACCATCTTGCTATTCTTACATGCCTTACAGTGGCCACACGGATAAAATCCTTTGAGATTGTGTTGGCCCCTGTCTGCACGTTCTGTAATATCACCATGTACTAGAGTATCTCTGAGACTCCTACTTTTACGATACGTGATACTGGGTCTGTCGCTGACTGACGGACCTATAATAGAATCACTTTTCAGGATATTCCAATTGTCATTAAGAATTTTCTGTATTTTATGGGAATCCTTGTTGAAGGTAAGGATCACTCTGGTTCCTGAAGGGTCAGTAGCTTTCTCTTGGGCTTTGGGTTCTAGGGTTTTCTCTCTAGCGATGTCTTTCATTTTAGATACTGCTCTATTCAGAACCCAATTTGGATAGCCTCGTTCTTTGAATCTAGTTAGCATGATTTTTTCTTCTGCTTGGTAGCTCTCCATATCACTACAGTTTCTTCTCGCCCTCAGCAGCTCACCATACGGTATACTCCACTTAAGGGTGTCTGGGTGACTGCTGAGGGCGTGGAGAAGACTGTTACCTGCTGTGTCTTTCCTGAAAAGTCTTGTTTGTAAGGTCCTTCCAGTGGCTCTTACTTTAACATCTAGGAATTCTATTTCCTCCTCACTCATGGTATGTGTAAGGACAATGTAGCTGTTCTCATTAAGTGAATCTATGAACCTTCTTGCTTCTTGATCACTACCTTTCCATATTATAAAAAGGTCGTCAATGTAACGTAACCATATAGCCACCTTTTCAAAATCTGCAGCATATTTGTCATCTTTTTGTATTTCCTCCTCCCATAGGCCTAGGAACAAGTTCGCAAAGCTGGGTGCAAAACATGTTCCCATCGATATTCCCAGGATTTGTCTAAATAGATCCCCATTAAACATAAAGATATTGTTCCGGAGGCACATGTCCATCATCTCAGTTAGCATGTTTGTATGTTCTAAATACATTATATGCTTCTCACTTAAATAGTGTAAGCAGGCTCCAATTCCTTGATTATGGTCAATTATAGTGTATAAAGAACATACATCCAGTGTTAAAAACATATACCCTTTTTCCCATACTATGTTTTCAATTTTACACAGAAAATCTTTTGTATCTTTGACATGAGACGGAAGCTGTGACACATAATCCTGTAAAAATGGTCAACATATTTAGAAATATTCTCAAAAACACTTCCTATAGATGATACAATAGGTCTGCCTGGGGGTGCTAGTGGGTTCTTGTGTACTTTAGGGAGAAAATATATTATCGGGAGTTTCGGATAATCTTTTTTAAGAAATAGATATTCTTCCCAACTTATAACTCCTTGTTGTTGCCACTTAGAAAGTTTCTCCCAGGTGTTCGTGATGCTGTCATTATATGTTTTAGTGTTGCATCTACAGTAAAATCTGTCATCCTCCAATTGTCTATATGCCTCCTTAACATACATTTCTTTACTCTGTATCACAACATTGCCCCCTTTATCTGCTGGGCGAATTATTATGGTTTTGTCGTTGGCAAGAGAGGAAATTATGTTTTTTGCTTGATTGTTAGATTAAAAGTTTACAGCTTTTTTGGTTTGTTGGTGTTTACAATCAAGCAATGACTTTGTAACCACATCATGGAACGTGTCTATATTATCATGCGGTAGAATTGGATAAAAGATAGATTTAGGCTTAAAAGTGGTATTAGCTGCTCTATCAGTGATGATATCTGCAATCTCCGTTGTACCGATATCAATCTCACTATAAATACATTCATTGTTCGAAGCCAAGTCCTGCATTGTTCTTAGAATATTAGCATCACCTACTGTTAAATTTGGTTGACTAGTGATATTGCTGTGCATGGTACTTTGTCTTGTATTACTACCTTTCAATGTGTGCCATTTTGTCAATTTCAGTTTCCTGATAAACTTGAATATATCAATGCGAGTATCAGAATAGTTAAACAGTTCTGTGGGGCAGAAAGAGAGACCTAGGCTGAGGGTTTTCTTTTCCAAATAAGATAGCTGGCGATTGCTAAGGTTAATGATAGTTTTGTTTACCATGGTGTTGTCCTTCATTGTTGTTGTTTCTTTCTGTAGCCACCACATCTGGTTCCCATGGGCTCTGTTTCCTTTTCTCTTTTTGATCCTTTGTTTGCGTCTTGATCTTCTTTGTTTGCTCCGCCCCTGCCTCTTCCTCAGCCTCTTCCTCTCCCCCATTGTCCTCTTCCTTTCTGTGGTGGTGGTGGTGGAGGGGTTATTCTTCCCGATTGCCGCCCTTCTTCAGCACCCGGAACTCGTCTAAAAAAGTGTCAGGTCTTGTGATGACCTCCACTTCTGAAGATGTGCTCGTCGTTTTCACAGAAATGTCTGTATCCGAATCACTGGCCATTGCAGACGGTGTGGCCATCCTTCCTGTGTTCTCTGCTTGACTTTTTTCTGTGTCTGGCAGTTGGATATTATACAAATGATCATACTTCCTGCTATACGTGAGTATGCGGCCACTCTCATAATCCGCGCAGTCACGGTGAAGTTTTCTTTGTTTCCGTAATTTAATATCTTCTTCATACTGGAGTAATCTCATTTTAAGTTCTTCTTTAAATTTCTTGATAGCTGTTTGATCATTATGTGTTTTTAGTTCTTCCTCAATTTCTGTTATTTCATTCATGATATTCTCCCTATCTTCCCACGCGTATTTAACTAGTATGCACAGCATGGTTCTTGAACTGTTGGAAGAATTTTCTGACCATTCTTCTAGCATACGTGGGTTCGGCGACTCGTAGGAAGGTGTGGTGAATATTCTGAGCCCCCTCGGCACCATGTTCTTGTCTACATAGTCCTGGAGGGAGATTGCCTCCCACCATTTCGACGTTTCGGATTTCTTTAACTTTTCATATCTCCTGAGTTTCGTGGTCAGTGTAGTGTCTGTATCCTGTCTGGATGTTACTTTCTGACTTTTGCCTGGAGCGCGTGCTAGTAGTGTTTGCGCTGCTAATCGTCTTTGCGATTCTTCCTCCATGATGTATAAATCGTAACCTGTGATCAAAGAACAGTCCTCTTGTTGAAAATATCCTTATCAATTGTAATGGTCCTTTTGAGGCTGTGTGGTTCAGCACCTTTAGTGTCACTTTGTGCGAGTTTCTGTCTTTCCGATCTCCGAATCCCCTCTAATAATAGAGGTTCCAAATGCCGCTTATGATTGCAATGGTACACAGCCGTAGAGAGGCGGGGACTCCCCAATACTTCGGGGTTATTAACCCGTCCTACATGTGACTCATGGACTTATCTTTAATTAAAGCAATTGCCTTTGTCCTCATAGCGTTCTTCTCTATGGCACTTTCCCCCAACAGCCAACTAGAGACGCCCTCCCCCGGTACTGCACCCCGACGGGCCAACGCGGGTGAGCGCGCTGGCCCCAGAATACACCCCCGGGTTCGGCTTACCTCTAGGACGCTGCTCCGGGTGTGTACACTGATTCACTGATGTCTTCAATCCTCGTGGTCAGATATTGGCGGCCGGCAGAAATCCCTCTGTTTACTTCCTGATACAAAACAGCTCTTCCTGGGAAATCCGCCCGTTGTTTGGTGGCGCGTTGAGCCGGTAGAGCTACAGCCGGCGTAAACGTTAACCACAGATCCACAATAAAGCGCGCTCTCAGATGCAGGTCGGAAGCAGTGTTAATTTATTCCTCAAAATGTTACGCGTTTCGAAAGTTACACATTCTTGATCACACACTGAGCGTTGTGACGAGGTGCTATACATACATGTTGGAGGTACTAGACATAAAGAGGGGACTTACAGTCACAGTCACCCTGATTGCATTTTACTTCGGCGGCCATATTGGAACATGTTTTATACATACATTGGTAGCATAGTTAATATCACTTCTGCCTGCACATTCATGTATTCAAACTTAAAATGCATGGAAATTCATTAGCTACATGCATTTTCCAATAAATAGAAAAGAAAGGAAAGGAAGATAAACCGATTCTTACTCTTGCATCATATTCATACAATGATGATATATCTGATCCCAAACCTTGTGAGGACAGGGCATAATAAATAAGTTAATCTGCAAACACGCTGTAATCACACAATACTAACGCCAAGTGGCAATGCGTGTTTAAGATGTATCCCTAATGAGTGATTCACCTCATATAACAGTTATAGATTAGGATATAATTCCCAAAGGGCGGATATACAGCTGGATATTAAATGCTCAAACAAGATTCCCAAAATACAGTCTTTCGAAATTAAACTCTACACGAGTTGTTGGACACCTGTGTAACAGGTGTATATATGAATAGATAAATATACTTGCGCCAAGTGACTCAAATTGAATCTCTATAAAATACAAAAGTACCACATGTAAAAGTGAATAACAAAGTGAAAGATAATAATATGTGAAAAAGTTCTTATCTATTCATCCAATGGTGCACTCCCTGTAGAGGGGAAGAAAAGGGTAGGCGGCCCGTGAATTGTCAGTGAAGATGCATGGGGCCCCTTCCTTTCCTCCTGTGAAAAGGAAAGAACAAGAAAAATTGGATTAAAATAGAGCACAAATATACTCTAATTAAAAGAAAAACAGGTTTACATAATTAAATGCATTACATGGCATCATGGAGATGAGCACTTAAGTCAGAACACTACTAACATCTGCCACTTACTCCTCAATTAAGTGTGTTGCTAATTCTTCGTCTTGATTATGTCCTTTAGGGTACTTAGTCTCGAGAACGAGAATCCATTTCGATTCCCGCTTCCTGAGACTGAGCTCCCTATTACCTCCTCTCGGACTCATGTGTTTTTGTTCAATGGCAAAATAGCGTAGTAAGCCACTGTTGGACAGGTGGAAGTTAGCAAAATGCCGTGCTATTGGGTAGTGGGGATCTTTGTTGGTAATTGCTCTGAGATGTTCAAGAACTCTTTTTGGCCATCAGAGTTGTGCTTCCCACATACCTTTTGTTGCATGGACATTCTAATACATAGATGACATACGTAGAGCTACACGTGAGAAACTGAGTTATAATTCTTTTACTGTTGTTGTTAGGTAAACTGAATTCCTGTACCATCTTGCTATTCTTACATGCCTTACAGTGGCCACACGGATAAAATCCTTTCAGATTGTGTTGGCCCCTGTCTGCACGTTCTGTAATATCACCATGTACTAGAGTATCTCTGAGACTCCTACTTTTACGATACGTGATACTGGGTCTGTCGCTGACTGACGGACCTATAATAGAATCACTTTTCAGGATATTCCAATTGTCATTAAGAATTTTCTGTATTTTAGGCTGAAATGAGCCCCATGGTGTGGAGGGGTTGAGGGGCTCATAGTCACACTTTCATCAGAGCGCACCTCAAGGATAATCACCTATTCACTGCCCCGGAGGCCGCATACGGTCTCCGGGGGAGTGAATAGGTGATTATCCTTGAGGTGCGCTCTGATGAAAGTGTGACTACAAGCCCCTCAACCCCTCCAGACCATGGGGCTCATTTCGGCCTTTAACAAAAATACTACCTACCATTGTGTAAACGTAGCTATATACATACATACATTTTTTTTCCCCTGTTAAAGTCAAGGTCAAGAAAAAACGAGATCGCTGCCACGAGCTGAGACACTTGTTAATAAACCATCCATGAAAGAATAACCTGCAACTCAGTTTATATAGTATATATGATTGAGTGCTTCTGTGGAAAGAGATATACCGGAAGCACAATATGTCCATTGAATAAACGAATTCTAGAACACACAAGTGCTGTACAGAATAAAGATATGAAGATGAGAGAGGAGTCAATAGGACTCTAAAACAGAGACATTTGCAGTCGCGACTCATTATTAGATTTAAAATGAAGAGCCCTCAGGGCCTGAATGGGGATGAGGAAATACATAGTCATTTAATTTAACCTTGTTTTCCTTTTCTTCTTAGAAAGATATAGTTTGACAAGATGAGTTAGAATTTATTGTCAGTAAGAGGTAAACACAGTCAATAGACATATCAAATAAATTTGTAGTAAACACATGTTTGTAAACCAACACACTCAGTGAGAATGAAATAATTAATTGAGTTGGCAAGTTATATATTGAGTTGCTAACATCTACGGCATGGAGTTACAACATATTATATAATAATTAGATAGTTGGGGACATAATACACAAGGCATTTAGCCACAGATACAAAGAGGTAAAGTCCCGACAGCAGAAGATCAAGATAAAAAGAGAATATGATGCATGACATGAATTATAATGATTAAGTGATTTAATGGGCACCTAGCCAGACCTAGATGCAGACATCGAAGTCATGAGTCTCCCTCGAGGCTAACTATTTTGTTGTGTATCACAAAGTCCAGTGATAATTTCACCACATGGACAATAAACAGAGAAGAGAAACAAGATATGTAAGATACTCCAATGCCGTTATTCGTTAGAGTAAATAGCCAGTTATGACAGCTTAACTGGTAATAGAAAGATAGGACACACACAAAGAAACACAAACTAATAGGTAATATGTAGCAACACATCGGCGGGTAATAGAGCAATCTAAACATAAAACTACAAAATTGATAAAGAATAGTACATTTACATTTTAACCATTAAACACACACCAAACACTTGACATAAGCTGATATGTAAAACTGCAGAATGTAATTGTTTTTTTATTTGTTTTTGTGTAAACTACCATTCCCACAATGCCTATTAATGGATAATGTGGGAAAGAGGTATTTAAGGTAGAAAGTAATGATGGACCTAGTCATACACCGTGAGCAAGACCAGTTTGGCTGAAATACGTTGGTGAGAGTGCAGTTATAACTCAATAAATTAAATTGGAACATTCCCTGGAAAGTGCGGTGGTATTTTCTCTTTTGTTGGATAATATATATATATATATATATATATATATATATATATTCACTGAAAAAACCACAGGTTTCAGGGACGTTATAGTTCGAAATTAGCATTTAAAAAACCTTTGAAATTCACTGAAAAACCACAGGTTTCAGGGCCGTTATAGTTTGTTGAATATTTCACCCGTACAAAACCAGAGAAATTTGGCCGTTATAGTTAGTTCAGCTAACTATAACTCGCGCCCCCGCAATGCACTGCTGATGACGTCACATATTACATCATTCATGACATGGTCAGTGACATCACTGATGACATCACTGATGACATCTCAAATGACATCACTGATGACATCACTGATGACATCATCCAGTGACTGTGTGTTTCTGTAAAGTTTAAATATGTTTTATATATACGCCAAGGTGTATTGAAGAATGAGTGGGTATATAAGTGTCTGTATGGAGGATTTAGTAGGTGCGTGACTGACTGTATAAGTGAGTGATTAAATGTGTCTTACCTAAAGCATGGGTTAGTGACTAAACTGTGTGAATGTCTGTATCAGTCTGTCTGTTGTTGTGTAAGCTGCTGCATGGGTTGGTCAGTAGCTACATGAGTGTATATATGGGTTATTGATTAGTTGCCTGAGTATTTGTATGGGAGACTGAGTGTGTGTGTGGGTGGGTGGGAGGTGTGTGACTCTGCACATAGATGTGTGAGTGGTTGATTCACTGGGTGTATGGGTTCAAGAGTGCATGTGGAAACAGCTGTATGGGTGGGTGAGTGTGTGTATGGGTGTGTTGGTGAGTGACTGGATGTCTCAGTGGTACATGTCCAAGTAACTACATATGTAAAAGGCAGTGTATGTGAGAGTTGGAGTATATAAATGACTACACGTGAGAGTCAGTGATTGTGAGAGTGGCTGTATGGATGAGTGTGTACTTGTATCAGTGATTGTATAAGAGAGTAAGTATGTGTTAGTATCTGTATGAATGAGTGAGGTGGTGTGTGTATAACTGTATAGGTGAGTAAATGGGAGTGTGATTGATTCTTTGCATGACTGACTAGGTGTGTGAGTAACTCTATGGATGAGTGGCGGTATGTGAGTGTCTGTATAGGTGTATGAGTGCATATGCTAGAGTTGTATGTATGAGTGATTGTATGGGTGAATGAGTGGATGTGTGTGTAGACCTAGGAATCAGTGAGTGCATATGTAGTAACTGGTATTGGTGTGTCGATGGTTTCGAAAATGGTAGTCCGTATTTTACAGTGGTTGTATCAAAGGTTATATTAGGGTATGAGGAGGTGCATCAGATTATCACGTGGATGATGTCATCAGTGATGTCATCAGTGATGTCATTTGAGATGTCATCAGTGATGTCATCAGTGATGTCACTGATCATGTCATGAATGGTGTAATATGTGACGTCATCAGCAGTGCATTACGGGGGCGCAAGTTATAGTTAGCTGAACTAACTATAACAGCCGAATTTCTCTGGTTTTGTACGGGTGAAATATCCAACTAACTATAACGTCCCTGAAACCTATGGTTTTTTCAGTGAATTTCAAAGGTTTTTTAAATGCTAATTTCTAACTATAACGTCCCTGAAACCTGTGGTTTTTTCAGTGAATTTCCAAGGTTTTTTAAATGCTAATTTCTAACTATACCTATAAAGGTAGGACATGTGCAGAAAGAGGCAGAAAGGCGCAGAAAGAAGCAAGAGAAATGCAGATAGAACCAACAGAGGAGCAGAAAGAGGCCTTGTTGCAAAGTCATCCTGTGCCCCCAACTTTTTGCTGATGGGAACTGCTGGTAACTGACTATGTGGTATGCTGAAAGACACTTAGAATACAGTGAAAACACCTACATACACTAGGGTACACTATGGGTTGATGTACCCCTGTGATTGGCATGACCTCCCCTGTATGGCCCTAGTACATAATAGGGCTGGGGGATTAAAACTACCTCTAACTAAGAGGTGCAGAAGGAGGCAAGAGAAGTGCAGAAAGAAGCAACACAGGTGCCGAAAGAGGCAAGGGAGGTGCAGAAAAAAGCAAGTGAAGGGCAGAAAGAGGCAAGTAAGGTGCAGAAAGAAGTAAGAGCAGTGCAGAAAAAACAAACAGAGGTGTAAAAAGAGGCAAAAGTGGTGCAGAAAGGGGTAGGAGAGGTGCACAAAGAGACACGAGAGGTACACAAAGAGGCAGGAGGGGTGCAGAAAGAAGTAAGAGAAGTGCAGAAAGAGGCAAGAGAATTGCTGAAAGAAGCAACAGAGGTGTAGAAAGAAGCAAGATAAGTGCAGAAAGAGGCAAGTAATGTGCAGATAGAAGCAACAGCAGTGCAGAAAGAACCAACAGAGGTGCAGAAAGAGGGAAGAGGGGTGGAGAGAGAGGAAAGAGGGGTGCAGAAAAAGGTAGGATGGGTGCACAAAGAGGCAAGAGAGGTACAGAAAAAGGCAGGAGGGGTGCAGAAAGAAGGAAGAGAAGTGCAGAAAAAGCCAAGAAAAGTACAGAAAGAGGCAAAAGAGGTACATAAAGAGACAACAGGGGTGCATAAAGAAGCAAGACAGGTGCAGAAAGAAGCATGGAAAGTGCAGAATGAAGCAACAGGGGTGCAGAAAGAGGCAAGATAAGTGCAGAAACAGGCAAGGGAAGTGCACAAAGAGGCAAGAGAATTGCTGAAAGAAGCAACAGAGGTGTAGAAAGAAGCAAGTAAAGTGCAGAAAAAGGCAAGTGAGGAGCAAAAACAGGCAGGAAAGGTACAGAAAGAGGGAAGACGAGTGCACAAAGAGACAACAGGGGTGCAGAAAGAAGCAAATGAGGTGCAGAAATAGGCAACAGACGTGCAGAAAGAGGGAAGAGAGGTGCAGAAAATGCCAAGAAAAGTGCAGAAAGAGGCAAAAGAGGTACATAAAGAGACAACAGGGATGCAGAAAGAAGCAAGACAGGTGCAGAAAGAAGCATGGAAAGTGCAGAATGAAGCAACAGGGGTGCAGAAAGAGGCAAGAGAAGTGCTGAAACAGGTAAGAGAAGTGCACAAAGAGGCAAGAGAATTGCTGAAAGAAGCAACAGAGGTGTAGAAAGAAGCAATAAAAGTGCAGGAAGAGGCAAGTGAGATGCAAAAACAGGCAGGAAAGGTACAGAAAGAGGGAAGGCGAGTGCAGAAAGAGACAACAGGGGTGCAGAAAGAAGCAAATGAGGTGCAGAAAGAGGCAACAAACGTGCAGAAAGAGGGAAGAGAGGTGCAGAAAGTACAAGAGATTTGCACAATGAGGTCAAGAGAAGTGCAGAAAAAGAAAGAAACGTGCAGAAAGAAGCAATAGAAATGCAGAAAGAGGCAAGAGAGGCGCAGAGGGAAGCAAGAGTGGCTGTGGTGAGTTGGCCTTTTAGGGGCACCTGGCTGTGCAGCTACCCAATGCCATGAACAGCTAAAGGCAGTGCATGGTAGGGGCTAGCTAGCTGCGGGGGGCTTGGCACAGGGCTAGGCCGCAGGTATGGCCGATGGCTGTGTACGGCAGAGGTTGACTGGATGTGGGTGCAGGGCCTGGCCACAGGTTAGGCCCCACGGCCAATCCCACGTGGTGCATGACCCAGGGCCATGCACAGCCGGGGGTTGGCTGCCCGCCGGGGGCTGGATGCAGGGTCTGGCCACTCCCATGCCACGCATGGCCTTTGGCTGGTGTTATGTACTGTTTGTCATGCTCATTGCCTGTCTGTGCTTTGTCAGTCTAAGGCTGGAATCCCATTGACCGGTAGTGCTTTTTTGGTCCAAGGCTGTCATCTCATTGATTGGCAGTACTTTCACAGCCTAAGGCTGTTATCCCAATGACAGGCAGTGCTTTCTCAGTTCAGAGTTGCCATCTGATTGACTAGCAATGTTTTCTCAGTCGAAACCTGTCATCTCATTCACTGGCAGCACTTTTTCAGTCTGAGGCTGTCATCTCAATGTCAGCCGGTGCTTTGTCAGTCTAAGAATGTCATCTCACTGATTGGCAGTGCTGTTTCGGTCCAAGGCTCTCATCTCATTGGTATGCAGTGCTTCCTCGATCCAAGGCTGTCATCTCATTGACTGGCAATACTTTCGCAGTTCATGGCATTCATCCCATTGACTGTCAGTGCTTTCTTGGTCTAAGTCTGTGATCTCATTAACTGGCAGTCCGTCCTCATTCCGAGGCTGTCATCTCATTGACTGGCAGTACTTCTCAGTCCAAGGCTGTCATCTCATTGACTGGCAGCGCTTTCCCGGTCCAAGGCTGTCATCCCATTGACTGGCAGTACTTTCTCGGTCCAAGGCTGTCATCTCATTGACTGGCTGTACTTTTCCGGTCCAAGGCTGTCATCTCATTCACTGGTAGTACTTTCTCGGTCCAAGGCTGTCATCCCATCGACAGGCAGATCTTTCTCAGTGCAGGTCTGCCATCTCATTGACTGCCAGTGCTTTCTCTGTCTGGGACTGTCATCTCATTGACTGGCAGTGTTTTCTCAGTCTCATCTCATTGCCTGCGTGTGCTTTTCCAGTATAAGACTGTCATCTCATCCATTGTCATTGCTTTTTTGGTCCAAAGCTGTCGTCCCATTCACAGGCAGTGCTTTGTCAGGCCATGGCAGTCTTCCCATTGACTGGCAGTGCTTTCTCAGTCCAAGGCTGTCATCTCATTGACTGGCTGTGCTTTCTCAGTCCAAGGCTGTCATCTCATTAACTGGCATTCCTTCCTCATTCCTGGGCGGTTATCTCAGTCCAAGGCTGTCCTCTCATTGACTGGCAGTACTTTTTAGTCCAAGGCTATCATCTCATTGACTGGCAGTGCTTTCTCGGTCCAAGGCTGTCATCTCATTGACTGGCAGTGCTTTCTCGGTCCAAGGCTGTCATCTCATTGAGTGGCAGTGCTTTCTCGGTCGAAGGCTGTCATCTCATTGATTGTCAGTGCTTTCTCTGAACAAGGCTGTCATCTGATTGACTGGCAGTGCTTTCTCGGTCCAAGGCTGTCATCTCATTGACTGTCAGTACTTCTCAGTCCAAGGCTATCATCTCATTCACTGGCAGTGCTTTCTCGGTTCAAGGCTGTCATCTCATTGACTGTCAGTGGTTTCTTGGTCCAAGGCTGTTATCTCATTGACTGGCAGTGCTTTCTCGGTTGAAGGCTGTCATCTCATTGACTGTCAGTGCTTTCTCGGTACAAGGCTGTCATCTGATTGACTGGCAGTGCTTTCTTGATCCAAGGCTCTCATCTCACTGACTGGCAGTGCTTTCTCGGTCCAAGGCTGTCATCTCATTGACTGGCAGTGCTTTCTCGGTCGAAGGCTGTCATCTCATTGACTGTCAATGCTTTCTCGGTACAAGGCTGTCATCTGATTGACTGGCAGTGCTTTCTCGATCCAAGGCTCTCATCTCACTGACTGGCAGTGCTTTCTCGGTCCAAGGCTGTCATCTCATTGACTGGCTGTGCTTTCTTGGTCCAAAGCTGTCATCTCACTGACTGGCAGTACTTTCCCGGTCCAAGGCTGTCATCTCATTGACTGTCAGTACTTTCCCGGTACAAGGCTGTTATCTCACTGACTGGCAGTACTTTCCCGGTACAAGGCTGTCATCTCACTGACTGGCAGTACTTTCCCGGTCCAAGGCTGTCATCTCACTGACTGACAGTGCTTTCTCGGTCCAAGGCTGTCATCTTATTGACTGGCAGTGCTTTCTCGGTCCAAGGCTGTCATCTCATTGACTGGCTGTGCTTTCTCGGTCCAAAGCTGTCATCTCATTGACTGGCAGTGCTTTCTCAGTCCAAGGCTGTCATCTCATTGACTGGTAGTGCTTTCTCGGGCCAAGGCTGTCATCTCACTGACTGTCAGTGCTTTCTCGGTGCAAGGCTGTCATCTCATTGACTGGCTGTGCTTTCTTGGTCCAAGGCTGTCATCCCATTGACTGGCAGTGCTTTCTTGGTCCAAAGCTGTCATCTCACTGACTGGCAGTGCTTCCTTGGTCCAAAGCTGTCATCTCACTGACTGGCAGTGCTTTCCTGGTCCAAGGCTGTGATCTCACTGACTGGCAGTGTGTTCTTAGTCTGAGGCTGTCATGTCAGTGGGGGGCAAGGGAGAGGTGCTTTCTCAGTTGAAGGGTTATGGGTATACTTTCTTTGGTATATGCCATCATATGTAAAAGTTGTATTTCATACTCAGTACTGGTCCTGGCCACATTGGGAAGTATTTGAAGTCACACACGCTCATCGCAACTAACTTTTACATTTATAGACTGCATTTGAGAAGTGATAGGTTTTTAGTACTCTTATAGTGCTGTGTGTCATGGATGCAGCTTTAAGGCACTAGGGCAAAAGGTAACAGATATCAGTCAGATAGCTGAAATAAGAAAAACCACAGGAGGGGAGCTTAGGATAGTGACACCACGTAGAACATGCCACTGAGAAGCCAAAAACTGTAAGAGGGAGAATAAGGGTGGTGTGGGGGGAAAAGGTTGGGAGAAGAGGAAATAAAACTTATCAAAACTTATAAAATGTCGCAGCAAATCCGAATAGGTAACTTTCAAATGTTTCTTTGAAGTCATCATTTTGGTCAGTACCTTTAGGTGTGCTGGCAGCGTGGGTCAACCTCCGAGGTACCATTGTTCCTATAAGGTGCCATGAAAATGCACGCAGTCACACGGGTCACCCTGTGAGAAACCACCAAGCAGCTTATTGGGGCAATCGCAAAGTCCGCCCTTCTTCATCAGGCTTTCCTGTAAGCCTTCAAACCATGCAGGCCACTGAAACAACAAAGAAGCTGGGGAGGGGGGGGGGCAGTTCATTTACTTTATTTATCTATTTTTGTTGACTTGTTTGACGCCACATGTCCCCATATGACAGCTCCATGGCGCAGAGCTGACTCACCCGGCTGATGGCAATCCAGGCCAAGCAGGTGAAAAAAGAGCATGACATTGGTTAAGTTTAGAAATGTGGGCGCAGGATTCACTGCAGCACCAGAAAAGAAGCACATATTCAAAGAGCTGAAAATGCATAACGTGCCACTGGGCGAGGCTCGCAGCCGAGGTTTTCTATCAGTGCTCTGACTGAGAGAGAGAGAGGGAGGCTTGCTAAGCAGTCATTGTGAAAGTAGCCCATTGTGCACATATTTTACATTATTATTGGGCATGTACGAAAATAATACCACGTGGATGTGGTTATTAAATATATAGCGAGTGCTCTTTTTTGGTTTACTTTGCCTTGTGTTACATGGTGCCTTTACACTGCAATAGGACAGCTCCAGAACACGATTGCATGTTGTGGAGCTTGAAATATGCCCAGTGTGGCGCTCTCGATGCAACCTGAAGATGAGAAAATCACTCATACCACAATTCAAAATTGTGCATCTTTTTGTGATATAATTAGGGCCTAATTTGAGCGTGGTAAATGTAATAGACAGAATGCAGCCGGCACTGTAACAATAAAGATTTACTACTAGGGAACAGTGTGGGAGGCACAATTTGGCTTACCTACCAATAGCTCAAAGGTGTTTGTAATAAATATAGATGCCTTTCAGTACTGTATTTATCTTGACCCACTTGCCGGCTTCAAAGGCAGAGGTCAAGTGTCAGGCTGTGGCTTCTGGCAAATTGCCGCTTTTTTAACATGGGGATTGGTGTTTACAAACTTGTCTCACTTTGCAGTCAGAGAAAGAGAAGTGAATCGTAACAGGCTTGCTGTGGTACAGAGACTGTGGAAGGAAAGGCTAGGATGTCCTTTTTTGTAACTCACAACACAGTGTAAAATAAATACCTGTAATAAACTGTAAAATTGGCCCTTAGTTCTAAAAGGTTAGTGAAGTACTGCTCTAGAGATAGATGTCTCTCTGATTTCTCTCTTAGATTTCACTGTTTTTTGATCCCTCTCTTCCGCGCTGTCATTTCTCTTTTCACTCTCACTTCTCTCTTTCTGTAGGCATGACTGTAGGTTGGGACCTATGTCCCAAGATGGCGGCCGGTGTGGAGCTCTTCGAATGAGCTCCGAGGGCTAGAGATCGAAACGCACTATAATATCCCTGTTAGCCCATGCGAGCCCCACCGTTGCTACATACCGTAATATAAGAAGATCACGACAACGAACAACGAAGATACATTATTCCAGGAGCTGGATCCAAAGGCAATACCAGCGCTCGCGTACTTACCGGAGCAGGACAACAGAAACATAGGATGGCATGCGTTGAATCCGGCGGTGACGGACCGCCCTTGATCAAGTGTTCCCGCATATCCCGTTGCGGACCGGGACTCCCCGGGAGAGAGCCGTGACTGTACTCTGACCGCAGGAGTGCTTTACACCAACACCCAGAGCAGAGAAGGATGACCCCCTCCCCTTTGGCCCGGGAGAGAGCCGCAACTGCTCTACGATCGCAGAAGTGCCTCGCCCCAGCACTCGGAGCAGAGAGGGACGTCCCCCTCCCCTCTGGCATCGCCTTGGTGTTATAGACGTCGGGGCTGTCCCGCCCAGCGCCGGGTATCCCGTACCGAGCCACATACCAGGAGGCGGCTGTGGGTCCCGTGGTGAGCCCCACTGCAAACAGATCGCGCTGGGACTCCCCGGAGGACCCGCACTATGGTCAAGCGCTTCCACTTCCCAGGAGGTGGTTCTTGACTACAAGGAAAAGCCCGCTGCAGCAGACACAGCGTGGAATTGCGGCATGGCAGAAGTTTGAACCACGAGCTCGTCAACCCGCCCCCGCACATCATGAGGCAGTCTTTTTGGACCATCGCTCGATCTACGCCACAGGATTTGGATCATGTACCGTCCCTCCCTCCCTCCCAATCCCTGGCTGCGCGCCTAACACAAAGTTTCACGGAAAGCTAAGCCCGTGATCAGTGCGCCCCCCCTGCAACAGAGGTACTTGCTCATGCGATGAATATATCCCCACGACCGTGTTCTCACATTGAGGGGCGCTGAAGATAGCGAGTGGAGAGACCGATGACAATGAGCTGCCACTTTTAAACAAGCAAGCTCTGCGCTCGGCTCTCATGCAACATACTTTTTGATCTCACTGCTGCTGACCCTTGGGAACCAAATCCCTCATGTGTGGTCCTCCAATTCAACGGTGACTTGGGAGGACACACCTCGATTGATCAGTACAAGCCCCACCATTTTGTGCCTGAACAAATTAACTTTAAAGTGGCAAACTTTATGTGCTAATTAAAGAAAGGACCACTCCCCTCACATCACCACATGGACAAAGACATAGGTCTAATAGACACAGCACGCTACCAAACAGAAACAAAGGACCAAGCTTTATCTACCTCCACAGAAACAGACAGAGGACTATACCAAGGTAGCTCTGAGGCATGGAAAGAGGACTATACCCAGGTAGTTCTCATGCATGGAAAGAGTGATAGGACTAATCCCCAGATCTACCCCCACCACTCGATAAGCAAGCAGCCATCTTGGAACGACTGGTACATTAGGCAATCACCCCAGAGCATGCCCATTGACCTCAGTCTCCAGAATCCCCATACCGTAAATGCATTGATATTATCTCTTATAAATAAAAGCAACCGCTATGATCTATGACTAAAGGATCCCAGATCATTACCTAGAATGAGACATAGGCAGCCATGTTAATCCCTCCACTATAAATACCAAGAACCACCCACCACGAGGGGATCAACTAAGAGTAATGGTAAGTGGTCTTACCCCAAGGTACCATCACCTATATCAAACAGAGAGGCCTACTACTCCTCATACTCTCCAAATATATCTCCTCACATTCTACCCCTCTCACCATCTGACCCTCTCACCCTACATCCCCAACAATGCAAACACACACTATGGAGCCCATGGGCCTTCACACCTACTCCATCAAATACCCCCCTAGCCTCTCCAAAAAGGCGTCCAAAGGCTTCAAACATAGTCTACTAAAATCACACCCAGAAACCCCAATCTCTGACCCCTATTTCTCAAATAACACAGGACACATCACAAATGACATTATCTTCTACACCAAAAGGAGAGCACAATGGCGGAAAGCCTTTCTCGCCCTATTCTCAATTGCATCTACTAAGAAAACTGCACATGGTCTTACATTATTTATCATTCCCTCCCCATTCTACAAAGCGACCGCTACAATTACCATGAATCATAATGGGATCATCCTCATGCAGGCATCAGACCGTAACCTTAATATGTTGGACTACATCTTCCCGATCATCAAAGCAAAGGTTGCAAGACCCTATCCCACCTCCCCAACAAACCACTCTCCTAACCCTCTGACTGTCTCCCTACCTGACTCCCCATCTAGACATTCTCCCTTGGTATCCCATAGTACAAACTCACCCACCCTAGGCCTAACCGACACCCGCTAAATGACATACATCTCCATTATCCCTACTCCCCCCCCAGGTCCACCACAACTTCTACTATACCCACCTCACCTCACACTCACATCACCTTGCCCCCAGCCTTCCCACACACCCCCTCGCCCTCCACTACCACTCCCTATCTCCAAAACCACATCTTCGTCACCTCTTTAGATAGCTCACCCCTCCCCACCTCCCCATTAACTCCATTCCAAATCCTACTCCAAGCTCCCCTCACACAGCTACCACTGATCAGTCCGAAGTCCCACCCTCTCCCCCTCCCTGCACTACGAATCTCACTGTGTATCCTCCTACAGCCCACACCAATACCCCCCCCACGTCCCCTCTTTACTCCCCCCTCTCCAGTGACTTCCACTCTGCAACAATGCCACTCAATGAATCAGATCCTCCTAAAGCTCACATCAATACCCCTTCACGTCCCCTCTACACCCCTCCCTTCCCCACGGACTACCACACTGAAAAACCACCATTCATCGAACTAGCTCACATCACGCCCCGCGACACCACACAAACGACAACCCCTCCTCACTTAACAACAGTCCAGGCTATCAATATGACAACTCCTACATCTGACCCCAGACTAGATGAGATACTAATATCCTTACAACAAATAAAAGAGGACATCCAAACTCTTCATGACCTGATCCGGCAACAACCCAAGCCACAAGCAAAACCCATTCAGAGGCGTTGCACTAGCCCCTCACCTCAGTTGCTTCCCAGATGGAAAACAGTACCTTACCCCAATGCCTCATCCCGTCCGATCAGGGAAAACAGAACCCTATCACCGAATGATCTTACTTCCCTACTTCATTCCTACGAACCCCCTTCCCTACCCTCTAAACCTGCGCACATGGAGAATACACAGAAACTGTCCTCAATACAACCCATCCATTCCAATGCCTCCAGAATTACAAGACACACTCCCAGAGGTATTGTTGAAAACAACCTCAAAAGAGTACCCATCTCCCACGACCAGAACACCACCTCGACCAAGGCCCAGATAAAATGTATCCTACTAAACTGTAGATCGGCAGCACGTCATGCCGCTGACATAGCTGACCTCATTATAACCAATGAACCCGACCTTATAACTTGGCTAAACGAATCATCCACGCCCATCTTAGACATACTAGTTCCCCCAAACTATCACATCACAAGACTAGCTAGACTCGATAGGCTAGGTGGTGGTATTGCCTGTATCCATAGGAACAACCTCGCTGTGAACCGCGCCAATTCCCCGGTGTTCTCCTCCTGCGAATACCTCTGCCTACACATCACTAGCAATAACAAGCCAATATGCTCACTACATTCTTTCTACCATCCTCCTGGCAACAACCTTACCTTCATCGAACACTTGATGGATATTCTAGCCACAAATGTCAGACAACAGAATACACAGATCTTCCTGGGGGACTTCAACCTCCACTGGAACGATCCTGACGACCCAGAGGTCAATAGCCTCAAAGCTTTCCTGTCTGACCTTAACTTGTCCCAAATCTGTGACAGCCCCACCCACGAAAAAGGCTCAACCCTTGATCTAGTAATTTCAAAAGCAGACTCTACCCAGCTAGAATCGATTCTCCCTTGCGACTGGTCCGACCATCACATAATCACTTTCCATATCAAGGAAGTAGTTAAACTACTCTCTGTCCAACCCACGAGAACGAAAATCTGGAAGAGGAACCTAGAAAACATCAATCCTACCACTCTCGCATCCACTAGTCACATCCTCGCGCCCCCACCGGATGGATTTAAGGATGTACAGGATATGACCAATCACTACCTCCACTCTATGAACAGGGTACTTGACGACTTAGCTCCCCTACAATTGAAAAGAGTCACCAAAAAAAACTTAAACCCCTGGTATGATGGTAGGCTAAATGAAGACAGAAGATCATTGAGATAAATTGAAAGACAATGGAGAGCCGCCCCATCAGCTGCCCACCTCAAATGACTAAGAAGTACCAGAAACTCCTAATACAGAAAGATTAGACGCTCAAAAGCTGACTTCATTTGCAAACAATTAGACCAAGCTAAGAATCGCACCTAAAAACTATTTGAAATAATCAAATCTCAATCTAAGGGTGTCTCCCACTCCCCCCAAGCCAATCCTGAAACTCTCCCCAATTGCGAGGAACTTGCCTCCTTTTTCACAACAAAGACTGAAAACTTAAAGACAGTCCTACTTAGCGATCTATTATCCCTTACCGACCCACACACGATCTCCTCAATGACCACACCAGGGACCCCACTGTGCTCTGCAAAGCTCGACCTCAAGAACAACGCCTCCTGGACCACCTTCAACTTCTACAGCGAAGAAACTATCCTAAACACGCTCACTGGTTTGAATCCCTCCAACCATTTCACAGACCCTCTCCCAGCATCCCCCTTAAAGACCTTTATTCCACTGCTAGTGCCCCTATGGACTAGGATTATAAATACCTCTCTTCTGCAAGGAACCATCCCAGACATCCTCAAAGCTGGTCAGGTATCCCCCATCCTAAAGAAAGCATCAGCGGACCCATCAGACCTGAATAACTACCGCCCAATATCCAACATCTCGACCCTGGCCAAACTACTCGAAAAATGTGTCCACATGCAGCTTAGTAACCACAGACACCACTTCAACCTGCTCGACCAATTCCAATCAGGCTTTCGATCAGGGCACAGCACCAAATCAGCCATGACCCACATAATAGATGACGCATTACAAATACTGGATCAAAACAAAGCCTGTTTGTTAATCCTACTTGACTTATCCTCAGCCTTCGATACAGTCAAACACGACAACCTACTTGACCTCTTGAAACATAGAATGGGACTATCTGGAACAGTGCTAAACTGGTTCACTTCCTTCCTCCAAAATAGAACACAGAGGATTCAAGATCAACCAATCTTTATCTAACCCCACCCCAGTTACTCTGGGAGTACCCCAGGGATCTTCCCTCTCCCCAACACTCTTCAATTTGTTTATAGAACCACTCACTGAGCTTCTCAACACCGCAAATATCCAATATCATATGTACGCCGACGACACACAACTCTACATTAAGGTCCACTCCCTTGAAGACATCAAGTCCCTTAACTCAACGCTCCATAAAACACAGACCTGGCTGGCAATGAACCATTTAAAACTAAACACACTAAAAACAGAATTCCTCTTAATCGCTCCTCCCAACCAAACAACCATCATCCGCGAGTGGATGAAGCACCTAACTGCACTCGACGGTCAACCTCTCATCATTGACTCTGCTAAATCTCTAGGAATAACCCTGGATAATAAGCTAAATATGCAGAAGCACATCAGTGCTGCAACTAAAGGAGCAAATTTTCAGATGAACACCCTGAGAAAATTGAAACCCTTCATACCCGTAAATGACTTTAAACAAGCAGTTCAAACCCTAGTAATTCCCAGAGTTGACTATGGGAGTGTCGCTCTCTGTGGCCTTCCCAAATCAACGACTGCTCCGCTAAGAGCCTCAATCAATACAGCTGCTAGACTCATCACACGCACCAAAAGAAACTGCCGCATTTCCCCTGACCTTCGTGCCCTCAACTGGTTACCTTTTGAGGCCAGAATCCACCTAAAAATCGCCTGTATGACACATAAGGCATTGCATCACAAAACCCCGAGATACCTAGCGGAGAAACTAGTACTATCAGGGGGTAACAGATCTACCAGGAGTTCCGATAATCTTCTACTTAAACCACAACGGTTCTCCAAGAAAAAACATACAAGCGTACCTTCTCAGGAATGGCTCCCAGGATTTAGAACGCCTTACCCCCTGAAACGAGACTCAATCCGTCCGCTGCCTTTTTCAAAAAAGAAGTGAAATCGATTCTCCTGTCCAAATTCACTTGAACTCTTTTTTATATACTCTTGTAGATATGTGTTTATTTCTAATAGTTATCAGTACAGTATTCACATAATTCATTGTATTTTATGTATATGTCATTCACGTATATTTTCCCTGTAAAGCACTCTGATACCCGCAAGGGTCTTGTTCGCGCTATACAAAACCGTCTAAATAAATAAATAAATAAAAATACATGTCTCTCTTAGATTTTACTCTGTCTTGTGATCCCTCTCTTTCGCATTCGTGTTTGTCTTTTTCTCTAGACATACATGTCTCTTTCTCTAGACATACATGTCTCTCTCTACATGGAGTGAGTTATCGATAAAGGAATGGCGCCCAGACCAGTGGGACACCGTCACGCACTATGAACTCTGATGTTTGGAGTAAGTTATCGATACAGGAATGATGCACATACCATTGGGACACGCACTATAAACTCTGATGTTTGGAGTGAGTTATCGATGAAGGAATGGTATCCAGTCCACTGGGACACGAACCATGAACATCCTCATCATTTATTCAAATGTCTGTCGTCAGCAGCATTGAGCCTCTTGTCCAGGGTCACACATCGGATGGGGCCTCCCCGGTCTATATTTGTGATTCTCCCTGAAAAAAGTTGCTGAGGTTTTTCAGTATCCGCCTCACAAGTTGCACTTTTACAAAAGCCCATCCCTAGTAATAAATGCATCTCGCGCCAACTCCCCTCTGTTTATGAACATATTTGGTATTCTTTCTGGCCCTGGCCAGTGCCCTGTACTCACTTTTTATTAATATTCCTCGTCATATCGCTTTCAGTGCTGGAATCCACTTGAGTGGCTGCCAGAGAGCCTTGGCTTCCCGACAAAAGCTGTGTCATTGCCGCCCTAAAATATAATGGAGCTCCGGGCTCCAGGCCTCCGCACCTCACACGGGGGCCCAATAAAACGGAGTTTAAATCAGATTTATGTCCTCGGAGTGACGGGTGCATCGACAAACAGCCCTGCCCAATGCCTAGATTACACTGGGAGCATTTTATGAGCTCTCGCGCTTGTCCAAAGTCCCTGAAAATGAAGGTTGCAAAAGTTTAAAGTAGTGTCCTGATGTCAGTCCTCTATAGAAAACTCATTCCAAAGCAGGTAGGGCTCTGTGCTTGAACACGGGCTCCGTGGAAATGCAGGAATAAAGCCTAGTGCAGTCCCGACGGTCTCCCGTTATTACACGCACGCACAGTTACCAGTATCCGTGTAGCACATGACAGAGGCAGACACACACTCAGATGTTAGATTGCTACTACGTATTTTTCCCATTTTACGTGCACAAGTGTATATATATATATCATAGCTGCCAAGGTTTCAGATTGCTATGTGTGACATTTTCATAATTTCAGTGTAATTATGAGTGACATTTCAACAACTATGAGTGACACTTTCTCATGAGCAAAATCAAGCAATGTAATGGTGCTAATTTCACGCACAAACCACACAGGACTCAGGATAACCTCTCCAATAGGCAGAAATAACTTGTCTACCTATAAAAAGCAGGCTAAGAAACAATAGCAAAAACAATAAATGTATGCCCAAAGGGGCCAATCACCCTTTTTGCTTCTTTCCGCATGAGAGCCCTGATTTTCGCACAGCACGCCCCACACAGCGCGACCGTGGACTCCAACATGGAAGTGCAGCCACAACCACAAAGGACTGCCATACTCCATCACATCATCCTGGCTGCTCTGATGTGGACAGCACCACAGCCGACCAACTCATCGCAACCCGGCATCAGCTTCCATGAGCGAAGCTCCACTCCCCACAGAAACTCACAGCTATCTGCAATGAAAGCAACAGTAGCCCACGAGGCTCTGCCACCATGTACAAAATCAGGTATCCGCCGAGAAAAGGGAAAAAAGGAGGAGGTGGCAAGGGGAGAAGGGTCTTTTATTGGAGGTGAAAACTTGGAATTTATTGCCGGTGTCAGGTGGAGGTCGGGAAAACCAAAACTGTGGTGAATTTCGACAAGGGAAGGTAATGTATTAAAAACATTTAACTACTAAGTAACTTCCAGTCAGGTTTCTACGACCGTTTCTACTATGGACACAATACCAAAACTGTTATGGTCAATATTGTGAATGATGCTTACCAGACACTTAACACAAAAGAGACATGATGTCAGTTTCTTAAGGATCTCAGAGGTGTGTTTCACATTCTGTATTATGAAATCCTTTTGAGCACTCTCCACAAGATTTAGTTCTGATGGGATAGTTAGACGCTGGTTCACACAGGGGTGTGGAATTTTTGAAAAAATGTACTTGTCCAAGGGACTAAGTGATACAGAAATCTTCTTGTCCTGTAATGAAATCCACTTGTCCCCTTCACTACCTAAACAATTTAGATGAGGCAGCACACTTGCTTTATTAATCAGGAACAGCCTGCTAAGTAAACTTGCCCTCTGTTTCTGCCCATCAGTTGTAAGCAACCACACAAATTCCTTTACAGCAACCTATAAGCTTTCACATTCCTCTCACCATAGATGCTAAACTGGTCCCATTTCCTCTTAGTTACAGTCCATAACCCTTCCACAGACTCATCATAGGCTCCATCACCCTTTGCTTCTGATCCCCTTACCCATTTCTCTCAATACAGACTGAATAGTGTTTTTCCTCCACTCTCTCATTGCGGGCCACAGGTTCCATGCCCTGTTCATTCACTACACACAATACAGGTTTCATGCTTGGCTTGTTTGCTTCCAGCTCACTACATGTTCTATGCCCCTTTCTCCACTCTCTACAGGTTCCATACCACTTCCACTCCAATATCTTATCTCAACACCAAATCGCTCAATTGTAGTTTTGTTAAGTGCTTTAAATCCCTTGCTGTCCACTCTTTCACAACAGGCTACCTGCATTTCTTAAGACAGTTTGCAAGTTGTGCTTGGCTAACAGAAAGGCTGCCAACAGTCGATACCTCTTCATCAAACCACTGTCCTTCCTGTACACCATAAGCCCTGCAATCTGCCCCTACAGCAACCACAGTCCTACAGGCATGCTGTAAATGATGAGTGTTGATCGGGGAAGAAACCCACATAGGCTTAATAATGTGACGAGTGCAGAGGTGACAAAATGTATAAGACAAAAGATATGTTTATGCCCACTAACATTGGCATCAACAAAATCTTATGTAGAAGTGTGCATTCTTCATTGAAACAGAGTGCAAGTAATTTCCTGATGATACAGGACATTAGCCATCAGCAGGAACAAGCAAAGCTTCATGGTTGGAGACATACTTCTGTGACAAAACAACCAGGTAAAAGGAAGGTGGAAAAAGCAGTATAACTGTCTTCTGGGTGGAAGAAAGCAGCATAAGGGACAGGTCAATTGCAAAAAGCAGAACATGGAATGGTCAAGCAAGACAAAGTAAATACTGAACCACACTGGGCAGGCTAGTGAAGAGAGTGGATATTCCATCAACCTACTAGCTGCATCAGTGAGGGCATGGTCATGGAACAAATATCTGACAATTAAGCATACCTGAAAGTGTTGCTCAAGATAAAGGGAGAAAGGAAGCTCAAGCTATGCACTGGTGAAGTGAGGACCAGCAAGCAAGATGAAGGATAGTGTGAGGGCAGACAGGATAGGGGCAGGTTGAGATACTTACGAGGAGATCCTATGGTTGGCTTGAGCGATGTGATGTCTGCCATTGGTCTAGGACACGGAGATAGGGGTGACTCGGTGAATGGGAAAATGCAGTGTCGAGAGCAGGGGCAGAAATAAAATGGGAATCAAGAGAAAAAAGTATACAACTCAGGTACAGGGTGTAAAAAGGTAGGAATCGGAGAATCCTGGGACAATGGAAGAGCAGGAGACTGAATCACGCCACAGTGGGAGAGAAAAGCACCATTGCTAGGCAAAATTTGCAAACCAGGAAGATGGCTCACTAGGTCAGGGCTCACCTCTGACAACTGGTGTGATATGCATTAGGCAGTTCAAATCCTGACAAGGATCCACCGTCTATCGTTTAAGTTCAGTAAATGGAGTATCACAAAATTGAGCAAAAAAAATATAGCTCTTAAAAACAGACAGAAGTGTGGTATGAATGACATTGAGAGGAATGATTTGAGGCAGTGGGAAAGGCCACAGAAAAGGAATGACATGGGGGACCTCAATGAAAAGGGATGTGAAGTGTTAGGGGGCTGGAAAGAAAAATTGGAGAACGTGGGCAAAACCAGACTGCCTTGCGAAATAGAAAGACATGAAATGAAGAAAGTCAGATAATACCAGGCCAGAGAGAGCAAGTGACTAGACTAGGGCACAAAGGGAGAGACATGAGTCTTTGCCTGTAACTCACAAAGGCAGCATGAACAGATAAAAGCAGAATTTATGAACTGGCTAGTGAGTCAGTGGATTTTGGCTCCGCATTGACAACTGATGTGATCTGCGGCCATGAGTTGAAGTATGGCAGACTGCCTGCCATATCCAGAGGTCGATAAATGGAGTGCCATTAAAAACTGGAGTGTACAAAGCGCTGTGGTGAAAACGAGTTATTAATAATTGTGAAGACCTCGAGGAAGGCAAATATGATGCAGTACTAGGGGAGAGAGTAGTGTTGTGGCTCGTGAACATGTAGCAAATAAGACACTGGTGGCTGACTTACTAGCCGGGAGAACAGAGACAGATGGTTGTTGCAGTCAGTTCACAGAGTGGAAACATGTGGGACCTGAGTTGGAGGTGGGGGACTACAGTGGTGAAGTAGTGTACAGGAATGCTAGGAGGTGTGCAAAGAAGATGCTGGGAAGAGAGGTGGGCAGGTTTGTAGAACAGGAGTGGAAGCACTAAGCAGTAAGTGAGTGGCAGAAGGAAAGATGGTGGTGGCGAGAAGGAACTATAGCCACAAGCAACCGAAAGATCCAAGACAAACGGGAGGCATCAGGATGAGCAGGCAGGCATCTGTAAGATTGTAAGTTCACTTTTCTTGGCAAGTGGTTAGGGGACGGTTTGTTCTGGGCAGAAAGAAAAGCCCAGAACAATCTGATTTAACCCCCAATATTCTGTTTTATAGAAGCATCTTTCACCCCTGACGGCAGTAGGTCAACACCCTGGGAGGCCGAGGAAAGCAGAATAAACAGGGAACACAACAAACGGGGGACTCAGAAACAACAAACCCAATAACCTGCACAAATGTAAGGCAAACCATCTTGAAATCAAGACACAGGCAATAGTCACGGGCTAACAGACACCCTCTAGACTGGATTATTCTGGGCAAAAGTACAGAAAAATCAACCTGAAATTGAAAATGTGAAATCTCCCCCTGCATATTTTGTGTACATTCACTGTAAATTGCAGATCCTAATACACGACTATAATATAATTGCACACTTTTGCCACTTTTTGCAGCTTTAATTATAGTTGATTAATCAGCATGCGCTATTTTGAAAGCAATTCATGTGTCGAGGGTGCTGTTCAGGTACAAGTTAGCAATGATTACATGGTAAGCTGAACACCTATAGCTGCAGAGGGTCATGATCTAAGGGTATAGGCTCATTTTGTTTTTATATTAAGAGCTGTGCAGACAGGGACCAGGCAATCAAAGGTTAAGTTAGTGCATCGATCGCTCCAGACATATGTATGATGTTTGCATATTTAAATCTCTGTATACCTACTCACAAGCCGTGGAGTAGCCACTGTGTCATGGGCTCTAGTGCAAGGAAGGAAATGTGGCCCCAGGCTACTGTTTGGAGTGTCTGTGCTGCTGTCACTCTGCCTCATGATTGAAACTCAGATGCAAACACACCATGAACGACCACAAAGGCTGCATCAGCAATCCAATGAAGTTGTTGTATGCCCAACGCGAAGGGGGGTTTGAATCCACTCAGCCAATGGAAAGGATGCCAACCTTTAGAAAAACGCTAAGGACCACCTGTTTGGAAGTAGTCGAAGGGGCAGGGAAACACAGACTCAAAATATGCACACAAAAAACCGTCCAACCTTACTTTATCAATGCACAACCATCACCAATTTATCATGAATGTGATAAAGGATAAGTGAAATATTATATTTGTTCACATCGACAATATTTATTTCTTCACTTATCGTGATAATTTTCTTTTCATCATATATATTTTTTCTATTTTACTATAAAACTCTGGCTAATGCAAAAACTGTTTAAGAAGACATTTTAAAACACACTCTTACACTCATTCACATCCACATACATGTCTCAATCAATTGCATTCCTCACACAAAAAGGTTTCATAAATCACAAGTCATTGGTTAAATCATCATTTCATATGAGTCTGGCTCAAAGTAAACATTTCTGAATCCAACTCAGAAAAGTTGTTCACTGTGGAACTTTGCTTCTATGTTCTTAAAGTAGAACAAATCATAAATCAACAACCCCCGCAGGTCAAGACAATTATATACTCTATTTCTTTACAGCGTTCTTAGTTCTTCTTATGTTAATTATATTATACCCTAATGTGGCGTAACCAATCTTCCTCTAAGTGCGCACAAACGCCTTCCTCTGGGGTGCCAAACCTGTACGACCCCAAAGGCCACCTGAAGCCTGTTTTGACAAAATATCACTAAGCTACACATTCAAATATGAGCACTAAATATAAAGTGCTACTTAGTTCCATTAGATTTACAATCCTCAGACCGAGTCATCAGAAGTGCCACAAAATATCCATCACCAAAGCAGAGAGCTTGAGAAGAGACACCTGTACTCGAATTCAGGCTCTCCCAGGGCCAGTGTATAGGGTTATACCAGAAAATGGAAATGTGCTTGACTGGTAACATGCATAGTGTGACTAGTCCAATGGAACATAGAGAGGTGTGTTCAGTCAAACAAGGCTTACTTCTATTAGAACAAAGAGATGAGCGTGATTATTATCTGGCAATCTGGAGGCTCTAAATGTAATATTACTTACGGGCCTCTCAGAACATGATTACTTAAACAAGCCAAAAGAATGGCATTACGAGATTAGTCTGCATGTACCGAGAACTGCACATAACGGAAATTAATAATCGTCACGCTACCTTGATGTGCACACGTGCTCTCAAAACAGCCTTGATTTGTTTCTGAGGGTCACTACAACTGAAGAGAGATTATATGCCTTCAAAGGACATCTACATTCTTCAAATATAATTAGCATACATAAATAATGCAGGGACATTTAGAAAGACCTCTCCCGTCCTACCAAAAGTTAAAGCTGCTGCATTCTGGAGAAAGCTGGCATGCTATCATCTGTTGTGGAGAGCGAAAATCCAATACCAACACATCGGACTACCTGCGAGGGGCTCCAAACTGCTTACTCATCGTAAGGGAAGGAAACTCCACCTCCCGGTCCCTTCGTAAATATTTATTCATACATATGTACAACACGCCGGCTCCTGTGGAAGCCTGAATTTTAGCACTATAAATAGGGCAATAAGGGTAAATGTACTCACTACGTGCCCCCCAGAAACCGGAGTTATAAATATGCTTGCTCCTCGATGGCAGAGTGATGGCTGCTAAACTCCCAAAGTTCACTGGACCGTTGCTCATCGCTGGAATGGTGCCAACCTTTTGACATTGAGGCAGTGCTTGTTTTCTACGTAAGCCTCACGGCAGCCACAAACTGCCTCAAGCAGAGACATGAACAGTTAGCTCTCCTCTTTAACACGACCGGGCGGCAGCTACTGACGGCAGGCGGAACTGCCTGATCTTGCGCTGCTAAAAAAGGAAATTATTTATGCGAAATTTAGACACACAATGCTGCACTGAAGCAAGTACAGTCACTTACTTCAACTAGTTGCGGCAGGCTCAGGCCGTGAGAGCCACGGGAATTCAGGTTTGCCGCCCGCCACCTGAGAGTCCATTGACAAAAGTCCCCACTGCCGACTCCGTCTCCATGGCCCCTCGAATTCGCGGTGCGCACCGGGTTCATTGATTATAAACGTACTGCAGCTGAGCCACACATCTCCCTGTGTGAACACTGCAGGCAGTGCTGCGCCCAGATTTACACAGGACTGATATATATCTTTCTCTTACCTTTTTATCTCTCCCTCCCTCCGAGGCACAAGATGGCTGCCAACACTTCCTGGTTTGAAGTGTTGGCAGCCAATCAGAGGCAAGCTCGTGCTTGTGTGGTTAGGCTCCGCCCAGATATCGAAAGTTTTCTTTTCTTTAATTTCTCAGCAACCACTGAACGGATTTACACCATTTAACAAAAAGGTCTCTTTCTGAACCAAGGGCTACCTTTTTGCCAAATTTGGTGTAATTCCGTTCAGCATTTCGGGCTGTAGCCGTGTCTAAAGTTTCCTATGGAAAATAACATGGAGAAAACACGTTTTGGGACCCCCTTTTTTCTCGGCCCCTGCTTGCCAAATCACCCTGAAACTTCCAAGACAGGAGCTGACCGGAGGGGGCTACGAGTTTTTAAAATTTCGCGAAGATTCGTCAACCGGCGCCAAAGATATTGAGAAAACAAAAAACGAGTTTCCTATGGAAACTAGGTCCTAACTATAACTATCTACTGGCGACCGCCAGTAGATAATATATATATATATATATATATATATATGTATATATATATATATATATTCACTGAAAAACCATAGGTTTTAGGGACAGTTATAGTTAGTTGGACATTTCACTCGTACAAAACCCGTGAAATTCCCCTGTTATAGTTAGTTCAGCTAACTATAACTCACGCCCCACAATGCACTGCTGATGACGTCACATATTACATCACTCATGACATGGTCAGTGACATCACTGATGACATCTCAAATGACATCACTGATGACATCATCCAGTGACTGTGTGTTTCTGTAAAGTTTAAATATTTTTAATATATATAGGGAAAGGCGTATTGAAGAATGAGTGGGTGTATAAGTGTCTGTATGGATGATTTAGTAGGTGCGTGACTAACTCTATAAGTGAGTGATTAAACGTATCTTACTGAATGCATGGGTTAGTGACTAAACTGGGTGAATGTCTGTATCCGTCTGTCTGTTGCTGTGTAAGTGGCTGCATGGGTTTGTGAATAGCTACATGAGTGTCTATATGAGTTATTGATTGGTTGTCTGAGTATCTGTATGGGTGCCTGAGTGTTTGTGTGGGTGGGGTGTGTGCGACTCTGTGCATAGATGTGTGAGTGGGTGATTCACTGGGTGGATGGTTTCAAGAGTGCATCTGTGATGGACTGAATGGGTGGGTGAGTGTGTGTATGGGTTTGTTAGTGAGTGAATGTATATCTCAGTGGTACAAGTGTGAGTAACTACATATGTGAAAGGCAGTATATATGTGTGTTTGGAGTATATAAATGGCTATAAGCTAGAGTGTGTGATTGTGTTAGTGACTGTATGGATGAGTGTGTGCTTGTATCAGTGATTGTATAAGAGCGTAAGAATGTGCTAGTATTTGTATGAGTAAGTGAGCTGGTGTGTGTATAACTGTATAGGTGAGTAAATGGCAGTGTGTTTAATTATTTGCATGACTGACTAGGTGTGTGAGTACCTCTATGGATGAGTGGCGGTGTTTGAGTGTCTATATAGGAGTATGAGTGCATATGATAGTCCTGTACTGAGTGACCGTAAGTATGAGTGACTGTACGGGTGAGTGAGTGGATGTGTGTGTAGACCTAAGAATCAGTGAGTGGGTATGTAGTTATTGGTGTTGGAGTGTCTATGGTTTTGCGAATGGCAGTCTGTAATTTAGAGTGGGTGTATCAAAGGTTATATTAGGGTGTGAGGAGGTGCATCAGATTATCACGTGGATGATGTCATCAGTGATGTCATCATTGATGTCATTTGAGATGTCATCAGTGATGTCATCAGTGATGTCACTGACCATGTCATGAGTGATGTAATATGTGACGTCATCAGCAGTGCATTGCGGGGCGCGAGTTATAGTTAGCTGAACTAACTATAACGGGGGAATTTCACGAGTTTTGTATGAGTGAAATGTCCAACTAACTATAACTGTCCCTAAAACCTATGGTTTTTTCAGTGAATTTGTAAGGTTTTTTAAATGCTAATTTCTAACTATAACGTGCCTGAAACCTATGGTTTTTTAAGTGAATTTCAAAGGTTTTTTAAATGCTAATTCCTAACTATAACATGTCTGAAACCTATGGTTGTTTTCAGTGAATTTCAAAGGTTTTGTAAATGACAATTTTTAAATGTATTAATTGTTATATTTATTTATTTGATACTGATTTACTACATTTTTTTAAATTATTTATGTTTAGATATTTTATTTTTTAAATTATATTGTAATTACATTATACATTACATTACAAAATATACTTTCTCAGAATGATTTACTTTAGTTTAAATACTTTGCAAATAGACAATAGACTTTTAAGTACAGTAGTTACAGTTGTTGCAATGGGCAACACAATTTCAAACACAATGCAGCATTGAGCTCAATGTGAATTTCTAGTTAAATGCAATTAGTTACTTTATGGATTACTTTTCTAACCACAGGACTGGATCCTAGATTCAGTCCTGGGGCATCTCCTGTAAACAGTTGAGTAAAAGCGTTTTGGTTACAGTAGTGATTTTTAAGGAATATTATTGTATTTTAAAAGTTGACACTTAGAAACTTTTTCACATAGAATCACCAATGTTATCCTATGGGAGGAAATTCACTTAGCAGGTAAGTAGTGTTATCGTTACTTTTTCTTACTCAGTGGTGGATCCTGGATCCAGCACTGGTGCATCTCCTGTAAACAGTTGAAAGAATGCGTTTAAGTCATACAGGCGATTTTTAAGGAATATTTGTAGTTTGTGAAAATCGACACTTTGAAACTTTTCTGCTGAAAACCAGACAATGATATCCTATGGAAGGAAATTCAAGTTACTGGTAAGTACGGTTAAAATTACTTTTCAGGATCAGTACTGGGCTCAAAGATGCAGCACTGTGGTCTCTCCTGATAACAGGTGAGTAAATCGGAATTCGTAGTTCGGTTGATTTTAGAGGAATATTATAAAGTTCCAAAACTCCACACTTAGAAGAATTTCCAAGTGAAACCAGTCAATGTTAGCCTATGGAAGGAAATTCAAGTTACTGGTAAATACGGTTAGAATTACTTTTCAGGATCTGTACTGGGCTGAAAGATGCAGCACTGAGGTCTCTCCTGATATCAGGTGAGTAAATTGGAATTCGTATTTCGGCTGATTTTAGGGGAATATTTGCACAATGGTGAAGGAAGGGGGTGGGGCCTGAGGTGACATGTCTGCAAACAAGCCCTGTGGCGCGTTTTAAGTTGGAGAATTAATTCCTCCTCAATCCCGAGGGTCCCTAGGGGCCAACTAGCCCACCAGATACCTCCAGTATGCGCCAGAGAGCTGCGTTGCAGAGAGGTGTTCAGAGGCCATGCCCCTTTTTACAACACTCTGCAACGCAGCTCCGTGGCACTTACTGGAGGTACCTGGTGGGCTAGTTGGCCCCCAGTGACCCTCAGGATTGAAGGGGATTTAATTCCCTATCTTAAAACGCGCCACGGGGCCTGTTTGCACACATGTCACCTGAAGCCCCGCCCCTCCCTTCACCACTGTGCAAACGCGCCCCGTGGCACGTTTTAAGTCGGGGATTAACTCCCTTGAATCCTGAGGGTCCCTGCGGTGCAACTAGCCCACCAGCTACCTCCATTAAGCGCCACAGAGCTGCGTTGCAGAGAGGTGTAAAAAGGGGCGTGGCCTCAGAACACCTCTCTGCAACGCAGCCCCCTGGCGCATACTGGAGGTTCCTGGTGGGCTAGTTGGCCCCCAGGGACCCCCAGTATTCAAGGGGAATTCATTCTCCCCTCTGCAAATGCGCCAGGGGGCGCGTTTGTAGAGTGCTGACATGGAGGGGGCGTGGCCTCCGGCGTGATTTTTTTTTTTAAATTTTTTTTTTAAAGGGGCCTGTGTGGCCCCCCTTCTTTTTAATTATTTTGGGCCTTGGGGACCCCATCCCCCAGGGCCTGACCCCCTTTTTTTTTTTTTTAAATGGGAACGGGAAGGGGACCGCATGGGCCCCCCTCCCGTGGCCAATTTTGGCCCGGGGACCCCATCCCCTGGGTCATTGCCACCTTTTTTAAAATTATTTTTATGGAGGGGGCTGCGTTGCCCCCTCCTCAGGCCTCCTTAGGCCCCGGGGACCCCATCCCCTCGGCCGGCCTTGTTTAATTTTTTTTATTTAATAATTTGGGGAGGGGGCCGCGTGGCCCCCTCCTGGGCCACTACTTGCCTCGGGATCCCATCCCCCGGGCTGGCCCTATCCTTTGGGGTCCGTGGGGGACCCCAACTCCCCACGGTCCTGCCGGCTCCCGCGTCCTGCGGGAGCCGGCATTGCTTTTCCACATGGGGAGCTGCTAACATGCAGCTCCCCTTGTGGAAAGCAATGTGCTTTGGATATTGGAAGCAAGAGCAGGTTTCCCTGCTCTCGCTCCAATATCCAAGCAGTTTGCTATGACAGGACGGGAGCCGCGAGGCTCCCGTCCTGCCATAGCAAACTACAGTGTCCCTGGGGTAGGCACCCCGGGACACTGCAGGAGCCGGGCCTGGGGGGTGGTGGTCCCCAGGGCCATGGAGGGCTCCAGGAGGGGGGCTGCGCGGCCCCCCTCCCAACCTTTGCACAGCCCTGGGGAGGTGGTGGTCCTCGGGGGTCCAAAACAGACCCCCACATTTTATTATTTAGTGTCCCGGGGAGGTGGCGGTCCCCGGGGCGTGTGGGGGGGCTCGAGCCCCCCCACACAGGTAATTTTTTTTTTTAAAAGAAGCCCTGGGGGGTGGCGGTCCCCGGGGCTGCGGGAGGGCAGAGAGCCCTCCCGCACCATTTTGTCTACAGCCCCGGGGGGTGGCGGTCCCCGGGGCTTGGGGGAGCCTTAGAGGCCCCCCATGTTATTATTTGATAAACCCTGCATGCCCCCGAGACTTGGCCCACCCGGAGCGTGGGAGCCCGCGCTTCTTTTTTTTTTTTTATCGGCAGGATCCGCGCACCCATCGCGTTTTTTGCCGATTTTTTAAAAATATATATTTATTTTTTTGGGTCCTGAGCAGGCCTAGGGGGTCAGGGTGTTTCTACCCTGCCCCCTTTTTGCGTTTTGCGCCCTTGATTTTGTCTTTTCTTGTGCCTCGGTTCTACCGAGGAACAAGATGGCTGCCAACACTTCCTGGTTTGGAGTGTTGACAGCCAATTACCATACAGCTCGTGATCGGGAGGGTACGCGAACCCTACGCGGCCATAGATATATATGTGATTTTATTTTTGATTTTATCAGGAACTACTGAACATATTTACACCATTTAAGCAAAGGCATGACTCTGAACCAGGGCTACCTTTGCCAAATTTGGTGTAATTCCGTTCAGCAGTTCGGGCTGTAGCTGCGACTAAAGGTTCCTATGGAAAATGAATGGGAAAACACGTTTTGGGACCCCCTTTTCTAGGCCCCCGCTTGACAAATCACTTCGAGACTTTCAGGATAGGAGCGGACCGGAGCGCCCCAACAAGTTGGAAAATTTCGCGAAGATTCGTCAACCGGCGCCAACGTTATTTCAAATAGAATGTTGCGGATTTCCTATGGAAAATAGGTCCTAACTATAACTATCTACTGGCGACCGCCAGTAGATAATACACATATATATATATATATAAACACACATATATATATGTATTACCTACTGGCGGTCGCCAGTAGGTAGTTATAGTTAGGACCTATTTTCCATAGGAAATTCACAACATTCTATTTCCAATAACTTTGGCGTCGGTTGATGAATCTTCGCGAAATTTTCAAAACTCGTGGGGCCCTTCGGTCCGCTCCTATCCTGAAAGTCTCGCAGTGATTCATCAAGTGGGGGCCGAGAAAAAAGGGGGGTCCCAAAACGTGTTTTCCCCATGCAATTTTCCATAGGAACCTTTAGTCGCAGCTACAGCCCGAACTGCTGAACAGAATTACACCAAATTTGGCAAAAAGGTAGCCCTTGGTTCAGAGTTGTGCCTTTGGTTAAATGGTGTAAATCCGTTCAGTAGTTCCTGAGAAATATGAAAAGAAAACACATATATATCTGGGCGGAGCCTAACCACACATGTCATCGTGAGATCTGATTGGCTGTCAGCACTTCATCCTGGAATTGCTGGCAGCCATTTTGGGACCAATATAAATGATAGTACCCCATTGAAATGCATTGTAGTGAATCGAAGATTTTGAGGGTTACCAAAAGGAGAACTATAAAGGGTGATATCAGACTTTAGTTACATTAGAATTCATTTGTTGATGGTACCATACTAATTTCAGGAATTGTGGTGTGTTCTAAGGTGATTTTACCCTGTGAAAAACCTTCTGCTGAGATATCATGAACCATGTTTGAGAGAAAACTATTTTCACATGCTTGTCCCATACAGTTTTGGAAGGTGCTCCAAAAGCTAAAATGAGAGCATATTTTCTGTAAATTCACATTATCTTTCTCAGTCATGTGAGAATGAAGTCTGACATTCTCAGAAAAACATGTACATCCAACAAGGGCAGAGACTGTCAGTTGATTCCTTTGTGTTCTACTGCAGCTTCCCAGAGTGTTCTAAAGAACAACTAGAGTGCTAACAGCCTTACTTATGACAAAAGTATGGCACACCTGAAGCCATCTTGATTGGAATACACTGGTAACACTTAAAACATTTAATTTAAAAAGGAACAAAATGATGGGGTTCATTTTGTCATAGAAATTATGGTTAGTGCTGTAGAAAGAAAAATTAGGACATGTTTCAAGTGTGATCTCAAATATCTTCCTGTTATAGTTCAACAGGAGCAGCCTGTCAGTTGATGCCTTTGTGTTCTACTGCAGCTTCCCAGAGTGTTCTAAAGAACAACTAGAGCGCTAACAGTCTTACTTATGACAAAATTATGGCACACCTGAAGCCATCTTGATTGGAATAAACTGGTAACTCTTAAAACATTTAATTTAAAAAAGAACAAAATGAGGGTGTTCATTTTGTCATAGAAATTATGGTTAGTGCTGTAGAAAGAAAAATTAGGACATGTTTTAAGTGAGATCTCAAATATCTTCCTGTTATATTTCAACAGGAGCAGCCTGTCAGTTGATGCCTTTGTGTTCTACTGCAGCTTCCCAGAGTGTTCTAAAGAACAACTAGAGAGCTAACAGTCTTACTTATGACAAAAGTATGGCACACCTGAAGCCATCTTGATTGGAATAAACTGGTAACACTTAAAACATTTAATTTAAAAAGGAACAAAATGAGGGGGTTCATTTTGCCATAGAAATTATGGTTAGTGCTGTAGAAAGAAAAATTAGGACATGTTTTAAGTGAGATCTCAAATATCTTCCTGTTATATTTCAACAGGAGCAGCCTGTCAGTTGATGCCTTTGTGTTCTACTGCAGCTTCCCAGAGTGTTCTAAAGAACAACTAGAGTCCTAACAGCCTTACTTATGACAAAAGTATGGCACACCTGAAGCCATCTTGATTGGAATAAACTGGTAACACTTAAAACATTTAATTTAAAAAGGAACAAAATGATGGGGTTCATTTTGTCATAGAAATTATGGTTAGTGCTGTAGAAAGAAAAATTAGGACATGTTTCAAGTGTGATCTCAAATATCTTCCTGTTATATTTCAACAGGAGCAGCCTGTCAGTTGATGCAATTGTGTTCTACTGCAGCTTCCCAGAGTGTTCTAAAGAACAACTAGAGCGCTAACAGTCTTCCTTATGACAAAATTATGGCACACCTGAAGCCATCTTGATTGGAATAAACTGGTAACTCTTAAAACATTTAATTTAAAATGAACAAAATGAGGGGGTTCATTTTGTGGTAGAAAATTTGGTTAGTGCTGTAGAAAGAAAAATTAGGACATGTTTTAAGTGAGATCTCAAATATCTTCCTGTTATATTTCAAGAGGAGCAGCCTGTCAGTTGATGCCTTTGTGTTCTACTGCAGCTTCCCAGAGTGTTCTAAAGAACAACTAGAGAGCTAACAGTCTTACTTATGACAAAAGTATGGCACACCTGAAGCCATCTTGATTGGAATAAACTGGTAACTCTTAAAACATTTAATTTAAAATGAACAAAATGAGGGGGTTCATTTTGTCATAGAAATTATGGTTAGTGCTGTAGAAAGAAAAATTAGGACATGTTTTAAGTGAGATCTCAAATATCTTCCTGTTATATTTCAACAGGAGCAGCCTGTCAGTTGATGCCTTTGTGTTCCACTGCAGCTTCCCAGAGTGTTCTAAAGAACAACTAGAGAGCTAACAGTCTAACTTATGACAAAAGTATGGCACACCTGAAGCCATCTTGATTGGAATAAACTGGTAACACTTAAAACATTTAATTTAAAAAGGAACAAAATGAGGGGGTTCATTTTGCCATAGAAATTATGGTTAGTGCTGTAGAAAGAAAAATTAGGACATGTTTTAAGTGAGATCTCAAATATCTTCCTGTTATATTTCAACAGGAGCAGCCTGTCAGTTGATGCCTTTGTGTTCTACTGCAGCTTCCCAGAGTGTTCTAAAGAACAACTAGAGTGCTAACAGCCTTACTTATGACAAAAGTATGGCACACCTGAAGCCATCTTGATTGGAATAAACTGGTAACACTTAAAACATTTAATTTAAAAAGGAACAAAATGATGGGGTTCATTTTGTCATAGAAATTATGGTTAGTGCTGTAGAAAGAAAAATGAGGACATGTTTCAAGTGTGATCTCAAATATCTTCCTGTTATATTTCAACAGGAGCAGCCTGTCAGTTGATGCAATTGTGTTCTACTGCAGCTTCCCAGAGTGTTCTAAAGAACAAGTAGAGCGCTAACAGTCTTACTTATGACAAGAGTATGGCACACCTGAAGCCATCTGGATTGGAATAAACTGGTAACTCTTAAAACATTTAATTTAAAATGAACAAAATGAGGGGGTTCATTTTGTCATAGAAATTACGGTTAGTGCTGTAGAAAGAAAAATTAGGACATGTTTTAAGTGAGATCTCAAATATCTTCCTGTTATATTTCAAGAGGAGCAGCCTGTCAGTTGATGCCTTTGTGTTCTACTGCAGCTTCCCAGAGTGTTCTAAAGAACAACTAGAGAGCTAACAGTCTTACTTATGACAAAAGTATGGCACACCTGAAGCCATCTTGATTGGAATAAACTGGTAACACTTAAAACATTTAATTTAAAAAGGAACAAAATGAGGGGGTTCATTTTGCCATAGAAATTATGGTTAGTGCTGTAGAAAGAAAAATTAGGACATGTTTTAAGTGAGATCTCAAATATCTTCCTGTTATATTTCAACAGGAGCAGCCTGTCAGTTGATGCCTTTGTGTTCTACTGCAGCTTCCCAGAGTTTTCTAAAGAACAACTAAAGTGCTAACAGCCTTACTTATGACAAAAGTATGGCACACCTGAAGCCATCTTGATTGGAATAAACTGGTAACACTTAAAACATTTAATTTAAAAAGGAACAAAATGATGGGGTTCATTTTGTCATAGAAATTATGGTTAGTGCTGTAGAAAGAAAAATTAGGACATGTTTCAAGTGTGATCTCAAATATCTTCCTGTTATATTTCAACAGGAGCAGCCTGTCAGTTGATGCAATTGTGTTCTACTGCAGCTTCCCAGAGTGTTCTAAAGAACAACTAGAGCGCTAACAGTCTTACTTATGACAAAATTATGGCACACCTGAAGCCATCTTGATTGGAATAAACTGGTAACTCTTAAAACATTTAATTTAAAATGAACAAAATGAGGGGTTAATTTTGTCATAGAAATTATGGTTAGTGCTGTAGAAAGAAAAATTAGGACATGTTTTAAGTGAGATCTCAAATATCTTCCTGTTATATTTCAACAGGAGCAGCCTGTCAGTTGTTGCCTTTGTGTTCTACTGCAGCTTCCCAGAGTGTTCTAAAGAACAACTAGAGAGCTAACAGTCTTACTTATGACAAAAGTATGGCACACCTGAAGCCATCTTGATTGGAATAAACTGGTAACACTTAAAACATTTAATTTAAAAAGGAACAAAATGAGGGGGTTCATTTTGCCATAGAAATTATGGTTAGTACTGTAGAAAGAAAAATTAGGAAATGTTTTAAGTGAGATCTCAAACATCTTCCTGTTATATTTCAACAGGAGCAGCCTGTCAGTTGATGCCTTTGTGTTCTACTGCAGCTTCCCAAAGTGTTCTAAAGAACAACTAGAGTGCTAACAGCCTTACTTATGACAAAAGTATGGCACACCTGAAGCCATCTTGATTGGAATAAACTGGTAACACTTAAAAGATTTAATTTAAAAAGGAACAAAATGATGGGGTTCATTTTGTCATAGAAATTATGGTTAGTGCTGTAGAAAGAAAAATTAGGACATGTTTCAAGTGTGATCTCAAATATCTTCCTGTTATATTTCAACAGGAGCAGCCTGTCAGTTGATGCAATTGTGTTCTACTGCAGCTTCCCAGAGTGTTCTAAAGAACAACTAGAGCGCTAACAGTCTTACTTATGACAACATTATGGCACACCTGAAGCCATCTTGATTGGAATAAACTGGTAACTCTTAAAACATTTAATTTAAAATGAACAAAATGAGGGGGTTCATTTTGTCATAGAAATTATGGTTAGTGCTGCAGAAAGAAAAATTAGGACATGTTTTAAGTGAGATCTCAAATATCTTCCTGTTATATTTCAACAGGAGCAGCCTGTCAGTTGATGCCTTTGTGTTCTACTGCAGCTTCCCAGAGTGTTCTAAAGAACAACTAGAGCGCTAACAGTGTTACTTATGACAAAAGTATGGCACACCTGAAGCCATCTTGATTGGAATAAACTGGTAACACTTAAAACATTTAATTTAAAAAGGAACAAAATAAGGGGTTCATTTTGCCATAGAAATTATGGTTAGTGCTGCAGAAAGAAAATTTAGGGCATGTTTTAAGTGAGATCTCAAATCCTCTTCTATTTCATTAGAAAATTCTGACATGCAGACTGAAACAATCACTTTCAATACCAGCAGTAGACTTCCAGTTAACTCCCTGGTGAGCAGTAGCTTTACTACAGTGATCTAATGAACAACTAGAGTGCTAACATTCTGAATTTATGGCAAATGTGTGACACATCTGAATGCCTTCTTGATGGAATCAAAGTAAAAACTGAAAGCATTTCCTACTGAGGAGACTGCAGTAAATGACGAAATTAGGAAACTTCATAACAAATAAGTCTCCCAAGATGGCCACCAGAGACAAAAGAGCCCAAATGTAGCACAAATATCACCCAGATGTAGCCCACATATAGCCCAATGACAGAAGTGTGCAAAACACTTTTTATTTTTAGTTTTTCTGCAGTTTTATATAGTGCAAACTGGTCAGGTATTGGAGCGTTACATCTTACTTGGACCCCTTATTGCGTATTTTGCACGAAGTACATGAGATTGATCTTGTGAAACATTGAACTTTACGATTCTGTTAACCTGAAGTTGCTCTGAACCGGGCTTTGTAACACCCGTTTTTACCTACTGGTTTTAATTAATTCTCACTGTATTGTATTAGGAAAGAGGATTTACTGTTTTTATGTACACTTTTATGATCTATGTTTCTAAATCAGATCAAATAAAGTTTAATGAATTCTATGGCAGGACGGAGGCGAGGATTATGCATATCTTTCCTCACTTTATTTGCATAGCAGTTCAAAGAAAACGTAACACAACAATCATTAAACAAAAGACTACACAACCCATGAACCATTAGGGGGTAGTCTCCAAGGCAACTATAGTCCAATCATATCTCAGTCCATCGTATATAATATCGTGACGTCCCTTCCGCTTCCTCTTTCTTCACTGCTCGTCAGTTAAGTGCATTCCTTACATTCTTGGCTTAATCTGACATTCTTGCTGTTTGTATAGCGGTTTCTTGTGCACGTTATTAGCATTATTGCCTTGGTATTGTTTCATAATCCCTGCGCAGCAGGCTCTTGCCCGAGCGCGTTCTCCCCCTCGCAGTTTCTCCCGCTGTGTGCTCTGCGCGCGGTGAGATCCTGTCAGGCACGTCTGGTCCGAGCGAGGCAGCTCCGTCGAGCGCTCCCGCTGGTCTTTACGCGCGTTTGGGAATCCGGTCACTCCTTTAGTGTCCGCTTGATTCCTGACCAACCCTCGCCTAATTTTGACACCGCTACGCGGTGATTTCCCCACATGGCCACGTTAGTGACCAGCACCACCTGGTGGTGGTAATTGGTATTGCGCCTCAGTCTATTCTTATAACAGCTTCGGGGAAAGCCCAGCTGTTGGAGCACCGGCGAGGGGGCTGTCTTAAGGATTTTAAGGGCATTTGTTCTGTGCTCACACCCTCTTCTATCATGTCTTCTCCAGAAGACCATTTTTACTCCTCCTACCAGGAAGTGGAGGAGGAATGGCCCCCAACTTCTCCCTCCAGCAGTGGACCAAGCCCTCTCTCTGGCTATTTCTAGGGCGCTGGCTCCTCTTAGGGATCAGGTTGATAAGCTGGCGAAAAGCATCCCTGGGGTGTTCAGTGACCCAGATCTGGTGGTGGCGGGTCCAAGTAGCTCCCAGATGGGGAATAAAAGGGCCGTTAAGCATAACGCGGGGCACTTGAAGGATTTGATAAACTTACGGAGACCTTCCTCAAGAGTGCGCAAACGCTAAAACATGCACCCTGCCGGGAGGAGGAGGGGCCCGGAGAAAATTGCGACACAGTCACCACTATTGTAGACCCCGACGGTGGGTTTCCCTTAGAGGGAGAGGGTGTATTGGAGGACGATTCCTCCTCCGATGAGGATAAGGACTCGGGGCGTCCCTGGCGTCCAGAGTCCCACTCCTCTCAGTCCCCGGTTGGGGACGGGGTCCACTCGGACATGTTCGAGCCTACCCAAATTTACCATCCTAGGTCGGCAGAGTGGACACCTGACGCCAAAGTGGCAGAGTATGTGGTGGGGAAAATCCATCAACCCCTTGAAAGGGAGGTCAGGAATAGGATGAGGGGAGAATGCCCCAGGCCCTCACTGAAGGGGAAGGTGGCACACACGCCTGAAATTGATGAGAAACTATGTACCTTTTTCTCCAAGTATATGAGGGATCCCAAGAAAGGAATTGATAGGTCTTGGACGTGGTAGGGCCCTTGACCCAAATTATTCAATTGACGGAGCGTTCCAAAGAGTCAGGATCCCCTTTGTCCACGGATATTATGGCTGGTTGGGCGCACTACCCTAAACCCTAAAACACTACCCCTCTACTACCCAAACACCACTGCACTACCCTAAACCCTAAAACACTACCCCCAGCACGACACCCTACACTACCCAAACATAACTGCACTACCCTAAACCCTAAAACACTACCACCAGCATGACTCCCTATACTAACCAAACACCACTGCACTACCCTAAACCCTAAAACACTACCCCCAGTACGACTCCCTACACTACCCAAACTCCTCTGCACTACACTAAACCCTAAATATACCCCAGCATGACCTCCCACACTACACAAACACCACTGCACTACCCTAAACCCTAAAACACTACCCCCAGCATGACCCCCTACACTACCCAAACACCACTGCACTACCCTAAACCCTAAAACACTAACCCCAGCATGACCCCCTACACTACCCAAACACCACTGCACTACCTTATACCCTAAAACACGACCCCCTACACTACACAAACATGACTGCACTACCCTAAACCCTAAAACACTACCCACAGCATGACCCCCTTCACTACACAAACACCCCTGCACTGCCCTAAACCCTAAAACACTACCCCAGCACTACCCCTATACTACCCAAACACCACTGCACTAACATAAACCCTAAAACACTACCCCCAGCACAACCCCCTACACTACACAAACACCACTGCACTACCCTAAACCTTAAAACACTACCCCCAGCATGACTCTCTACACTACCCAAACACCACTGCACTACCCTAAACCCTAAATCTGCCCCCAGCACCACCCCCTACACTACCCAAACACCACTGCACTACCCTAAACCATAAAACACTACACCCAGCATGACCACCTACACTACACAAACACCACTGCACTACCCTAAACCCTAAAACACTACCACCAGCATGACCCCCTACACTACTCAAACACCACTGCACTACCCTAAACCCTAAAACACTACCACAGCACGACCCCCTACACTACCCATACACCACTGCACTACCCTAAACCCTAAAACACTACTCCCAGCACAACCCCCTACACTACTGCACTACCCTCAACCCTAAAACACTACCCCCAGCATGACCCCCTACACTACCCAAACACCACTGCACTACCCTAAACCCTAAAACACTACCCCCAGCACGACCCCCTACACCACCCAAACACCACTGCACTACCCTAAACCCTAGAAAAGAAACCCCCACCCCATGCCCAATCCCCCTTACCTCTCACTCCTCATGGTTCCTCTCTCCTCGTGGTTCCTGCTTCACGTCATCTCTGAGGGGCGGTGCACGTCGTTGTGAGGAAATGGAGCAGCCTCTGTTTCCTTACAACGACATGGATCATCTACATGTTTTTTAGAACGCATGCTCATTTACTATACATACCTTTACAACAAAATTCGTTGTAAAGGCATGCGTGGTAAATGACCATGCGTTCTAAAAAAAATGCGTAGTAATGACTTCGTGATGTACAATGCAAGCGTGGTAATGCCTGCGTTGTAATGGTATCGCAAAGTAAAAAGTCGTTGTAACGGCTGTTTACCGATCGAAGCTGGCCCCTGTTCTTCAGTGAGACGTTTATTTGATTAATTAGGAGGAAGGAATGTGGTTTTTTACCGAAAAGTGCATTCCCGGCTGTTGTATTGTGAAAGTGTCCGCGTGGCCTGGTTTCACTTCCGGTGAGAGAGTGGAAGAGTCTGTTTGGATCTAAAGGAGTTCTGTTGTTGGACGGGGCCGCATCGACATGTCATCAGAAAACATAGCTAATGGAAAGCGTCCTCCCTGAAGTGTGAAGCAGTGCCATGAGAGGTCAACGAGTGTGCGTCCCACCGCAGTATGACCGTACCGCGTGACCCATGTGCCGCCTCCAGGGTACGGGAGGCAGAAGCGGCATCGCAGGTCCTCTTGAAGACCGTTGTAGCACTAATTCTACATTTTGGTACTAGGGCATTTTAACTTCGTTGTTCCTGCCAGATACAAAGAGAAGATCCTGTGTTATTCAGTGCCATCGTTACCTTTTTTGTGGGTTGTGGTGCTTGTCACTTCGCTGCCCCGCCGGTACACACGACTGGGCACCCCACCTCGTGTGCCATCTGCAGGGCCTCTGCCCTTGGATCACTGGTTTCGGTTTCTGGAGTGGCAACATAAACAGTTGCTCCCAAAGGACTAGCCTGAACACTTAGGTGAATATCACCTGCACGAGCATTCCATGGAAATTCTTTCCTAGCTCTCCCACGTCAACGAGCACGGCTCTGCTCGCGACACCGTATGAAGTCATCGGAGCCATAAGAGGACCTCGTCGGCGTGCTGACGTCAGTTCCACCCATTTTTTCCGTGCCACCGAGGCAAACAGGGGACCGAGACATTTTCACATGTATACATAGTATAATAAATATATATATATTCACTGAAAAAACCATAGGTTTCAGGCACGTTATAGTTAGAAATTAGCATTTAAAAAACCTTAGAAATTCACTGAAAAAACCATAGGTTTCAGGCACGTTATAGTTAGAAATTAGCATTTAAAAAACCTTAGAAATTCACTGAAAAAACCATAGGTTTCAGGGGCGTTATAGTTAGTTGGACATTTCACTCGTACAAAACTATAGAAATTCCCCGTTATAGTTAGTTCAGCTAACTATAACTCACACGCCCGCAATGCACTGCTGATGACGTCACATATTACATCACTCATGACATGGTCAGTGACATCACTCATGACATCTCAAATTACATCACTGATGACATCACTGATGACATCATCCAGTGAATGTGTGTTTTTCTGAAAATTAAATATGTTTTATATATGTATATCTCAAGGTCGATGGAAGAATAAATGGGTATATAAGTGTCTAAATGGATGATTTTTTTGGTAAAATTGATTGTATAACTGACTAAGTGTATCTTAGTGAATACATAGGTTAGTGAGTAATGTTTAAATATGAAAATATCTGTATCAGTCTCTCACTTTGTGTATAAGTGGCTGCATGGGTTGGTGAGTAGCTACATGAGTGTCTATATGGGTTATTAGTTGGTTTTTTGAGTATCAGTATGAGTGTCTGAGTGTCTGTATGGTTCGGTGGGGGTATTACTTAGTGCATAGATGCATGAATGAGTGACTCACTGTTTGTATGTGTTGAAGACTGCATGTGTGCAGGACTGTATAGGTGGATGAGTATGTGTATGGGTATGTTAGTGAGTGAATGACTGTCTCAATAGTGTCTTTATGAGTAACTACATATGTTTAAACTAGTATATGTGAGTATTGGTGTATATAAGTGAGTATATGTGAGAGTGAGAGATTGGAAGAGTTCCTGTACAAATAAGTAGGTGTTTCTATAAGTGATTGTTTAAGAGGGTAAGTATGTGTAAGTTTCTGTAGAAGTAAGTGTGGTAGTGTGTGTATAACTGTATATGCAAGTAAATTGATGTTTTATACTTTGTTTGCATGTGTGACTATGTGTGTGAGTAACTCTATGGATGAGTGGCGGTGTGTAACAGGATGTATAGGTGTATGAGTACATATGATGAGTGAGTAGATGTATGAGTGACTGTATAGGGACTGTTGGTGAATGAGTGGATGTGTGTGTAGATCTTGGAAGTACTGAATAGGTGTGTTGTAACTGGTATTGGTATGTCCATTGTTTTGAAAATGTTAATTTGTATTTTTGAGTGTGTGTATCAAAGGTTATATTAGGGTGAGAGGAGGTCTGCCACTCTATCACAAGGATGATGTCATCAGTGATGTCATCAGTGATGTCATTTGAGATGTCATCAGTGATGTCATGAGTGATGTCACTGACCATGTCATGAGTGATGTAATATGTGACGTCATCTGCAGTGCATTGCGGGCGCGCGAGTTATAGTTAGCTGAACTAACTATAACGGGGGAATTTCTATGGTTTTGTACGAGTGAAATGTCCAACTAACTATAACGCCCCTGAAACCTATGGTTTTTTCAGTGAATTTCTAAGGTTTTTTAAATGCTCATTTCTAACTATAACGTGCCTGAAACCTATGGTTTTTTCAGTGAATATATATATATATATATATATATATATATATATATATATATATATATATATATATATATATATATATATATATATACACACACACATATATAGTCAATCACCACTTAAAGTGAACTTACCTGTGAGTTGGTGTGTGTTAGACCTGGCTTGTCCAGTGGGTTTATCCCGAGACTTTTTGCTTTTTGGCCTCTTGTTTTGGACCCTGAATTTGTTGGTTTTATGACTCTGGGCACTTTACCACTGCTGATCAGTGCTAAAATGCATATGCTCCTCCTGTAAATTGTTGTCATGGATTGGTGTTTCCATAATTGGCTTATTTGGTTTACTGTTAAGTCCCTAGTACAGTGCACTGTGTGTGCCCAGGGCCTGTGAATCAAATGCTGCTAGTGGGCCTGCAGCACTGATTGTACCACCATCATGAGCAGCCTGTAAATGTAACTCAGACCTGCCACTGTAGTGTCTGTGCGCAGTTTGGTACTGCCATGTCGACCTGGCAACTGCACCCACTTGCCAGGCCCTAACCTTCCCTTTTCTTACATGTGAGTCACCCCTAAAGTAGGCCCAAGGGACCTCTGTGGGAAGGGTGCAGTGTATGTGAAAGGTAGGACATGCCCTGATGTGTGTGGCATGTCCTGATGGTGAAATACTGCCAATTTAATTTTTCACCCTTGAAAGGCTATCTGTCCCATATGATAGTATGGGAGTTCATTTATAACATCTTATAAATATAACTAACCATTGGGAGAAGATAGGAAAATAAAGTTTAGTATGCCTGAACTCACAACATAAAGACGCATCTTTTAGTGAGGGTGATTTTTACATTCTGTGTTTGAAAATACCACTTTTATAAAGTAGGTATTTTCTTGCTTAGCCGTCATGTGTGCCTCTGCTAGGTTTGTGTATTGATTGTCTGGCTTTGGAGAGACAGGGGCTGGGGATGTGCATTCTATTCAGCCAGCCACTTGGGGGGTGAGGTGTGTCCTGCCTTTCCAGGGTGAGTCAAGGCTGGGCTGAATAGACCTGGACTGCATTCAGAGTAGGGGAAGGAGATTTCTTTCAATCCTGAATGGGCCTGGTCTGCCTTAGACAATGCTGTCTCCACCTCCTGCCAGGAAGCTGCATCAGAGAGGACAGAACTGGCTTTGGCTGGGCAAAGAGCTTCTCTGCCACCAGAGAATAAATAATTTTGTGCTATAAAGAGTGGGGCCCATACCCCAGACTTTTAGATTACTTCAGGGATTCAAGAGGAACCTTTGCTAAGGAGAAGAGCTGGAGAAACTGAGGAGAAGTACTGCCCCTTTGCTGTGTGATGTCTGGGATTGGCCTGCAGTGGCTGTTTCTGGCAAGGAAAGGACAAGGACTTTGCTGTGTCCCCTGCTTGAGGAAGATGTCCAAGGGCTTGAAGTAGAGTTTGCCTCCTGTTCTGAAGTCTCAGGAACACAAAAGCTTCACCCCCAACTCCCCTGAACTTCCTTGCTGGGAGTTCTGACCTGCCAAGAGGTGCCTGCTACTGTTCTGGGCTCTGGAGGTTGTTCCTGCTGTTGGGAGCTGGAAAAGTAATGCAACAACGAGAAGCGTTGCGCATCTGCACCTGTTTCCGATGCATCACTGAAGAAACAGACGCAGCGCCTGCCTGCGAGGGGAGAAATCGCCACACCCCACATCGAGTGCACCGATTTACGAAGTCTGAGATCACCGCATTGATTCCGACGCAGGCCCTGCTGTGCTGCTGCAAGAACCAACGCATCGTGGGACCGGGCCTGGAGAAAACAACGCAGCGCCGTTGCCGCCACCGCATCAAGAACCGAAGCATCCCCAATCCTCATGCACCGCACCGGGGCGCCAAGTCTACAAGGACACCCGGGCCGCTGTAAGAAACTGACGCATCACCTCCCCGCACAGTAAGCAACCATTGCATCACCTCCCCTGCTTGGTAGTAAGGAACCATCGCATCACCTGAAGTAAGGAACCCACGCATCACCTTCCCTGTGCATAAGGAACCAACGCATGACCTTCCCTGCGTCTGTTCTTGCTTTTGATTTTGACGCATCCAAGGTACTTTGTGTTGAAAGTGTTGCATCTATAATTTGATATGGACAGAACTGTTTCTACCTTTTAAAAGTCATATTTTGATTACTGTATTGTGGATTTTTGTTGTTTTATTCTTGTTTGGTTTAGATAAAGATTACTTTTTTCTAAACTGGTGTGGTGTCCATTTGTAGTGTTTTCACTGTATTACTGTGTGTGCACAAATGCTTTACACACTGCCTCTTAGATGAGCCTATCTGCTCATGCCAAGTTACAAAGGGGGTGAGCAGGGGTTATTTTAGAAGTGTATACCCCTTACCCTGACTAGGAAGAACGGTCCCTACTTGGACAGCTGTGCAAACCATTGCCAACTAGAGATACTAATTTCTAACAGTCAGTGTGAGCATGGTATTTGGAAAGAAGTATATAAATATTCGAATTTTTAGAAAACAAAAATAATTATTACTCACTGAGCCCCACAACCTCAACTCCTAGCAGGTCTACCCCAGAGCAGCCTATGCTCCTGCAGTGCGTAACCCTTGCCAGGTCTTCTGCCTGCTGCCAACATGTGGTGGAGGTGGCACTGCATTCAAAAGATTAGTGCAACCACCTCCATCTCGCTGAAAATGGGGTGGCGCTGCACCCCTTTATGCCTACGTCACCAACAGAGAGTGAGGGTGACATTGACACCGCTGCTGCCTGCATCATTCATAGCGGAGGGCATCAGAGTGGAATGGAAAACATAAAAAGGAACAGGAGGAGGACAGAACAGATCAGGAAATGAAAACAAAGTACAAAAAAGTAATGAAAAACACACAAATGTAAATACACACAGGGAAAGACAGACAGTGATAAAAACAAGGAAATAACAGGTGGGATTGAGGATTGGGTAATCAGATGGAGGAGGATTAGATAAAATTAGAAAAAGTATGAGCAAGCCAGGAGGAGAAGCAGAAGCAGGTAAAACAAATTGCAACATCCTTCTTCACAGCGTGGTGATGTTTGCCCAGTTTTTCAGCACAGAATGCGTTACCGGCATGAAAAGAAACTGCGCAAACACCAGGAAGAGCTCTTTTCCACCCATTGGCAAAATTCTGCAGAATCTATCCGAGTTTTATGATAACTCCACGGAAATATGTGAATTGAAATTCCATGACTCCTGCCCAGGCCTACCCCTAATAATGATCTCTATGACTGTGAATGGTCTGTCCCGTTATGTTGAGCAACAGAAGATCCTTTATTACTGTGATATATGTCCATCACCTTTGTCACTTGCACTGTAGAAGATACCAGAACATTGTAAAAGAGACTACAACAGTGGAATCTTGCGGTGACAAAGTTCTAGAGTGTAGAGTGAGGAGCCTGCGCGCTCCTGAACTGGCAGTTTGTATGCTGTGGTTGAGGTGTATGGAATAAACCTGATGCTTCTCTTTACTCTCTGGTCTGCTTATTGCATACTCCTTTTATTGTGACAAGAGCAGAGAAAGCCTTGGACAAACAGGTGGTGTAGATATGAGCACGACAAAAAAGCTGGGAGGCTCTTGGCACCTTAACTAGGTAAAAGAAAATCACACCCGGCCATATCTGCAATGCGAGACGACTGGGAAACAATTGGTAACCTCCTTGATACAGTGTACTGCTTTACCTCCTAGCACACTGCCTGCTACATCTCACAATCAAAGGCCACTCTCACCCATGTAAACCTTTTTTGGCCCCCTTGCATCTACCAGTCCTCCCATGCCTTGCTGGTCGGGAACTTCACAGAGGAGGAAATATTGGAAGCAATTTCAGCACTCCCAACTTGCAAATCTCCAAGGGAGCATGGGTTCCCAGGGGAACTTTATAATATTGGAAAGACCCTTTTGGCCCTTGCTCTCAAATGGGCTTACTAAGAAGCTGTGGTGACTGGTTCACTATTAGCTCTATCCAACAACGCTGATGTCACCCAACTAGAACAAAGATCTGCTGTGTGTGATCACGAAAGGGGTGGTTGAGGAGGAAAATTGGAATAAATAGAAACAGATCCCATTCTAAGTAAAGTATGAGATTTGTTAATCCAGGTGTGGGATAGTGTAAAAAAAGAATGAAGAGCGGCTGAGGCCATATTGGAGGGTCAGAGAAGAACTATCAGAAGTAGATGGGTGCCTTTTCAGAGACTAAAATAGATATCTCTTGAAACCCTCAGGAAAAACCTAATTGAAATAGCACACGAAGGCCAGCTGGAGATCACCAAAACCAAACAAAGTTTGAGGTTAGATTTTTGGCATCCAGGGAGGGATGTACTGGTTGAGAGAGAGATAAGGAATTGCATAGACTGTTCCACCAGTAATAAGGTACCAAAATTGCACACTCCACTCATGCAGTGTTGCACCCTACCTGAAGTTCCCTGGATGGATGTAGCAATGGATATCCTTGGGCCACTGATGGGAGAAAGAAATTTCCCATACATTCTAGTTTTAGTAGTCATCAGCTTGACCTCAGTTATAAACTTCCTTGTAGGGTTTATTTTTTTTTACGAGAGGGACTACCCAACAACCTTTTAACTGACAGTGATGTTCAGGTTTGCTCCAGAGAAATGAAGGAATTTACGCAATGTAATGGAATAACACACAAACTTAGTGCCCTCTATCACCCAGAAACCAATGGGGCAGTAGAAAGATTTAACAAAACACTCAAAGAGGGCATTCAGCTGGCAGGATCAAATCGGTTGAACTGAAAAGATGAGGTTTGAAGGTGAATATAGGCTTATTGCTTAACCCTTTATCAGTCAACAGGTATGACTCCCTTTGAGTTGTTAAACAGTAGGTAGCCAAATTATAGACTGGTACCTGGGAGGATGAAGTGGCACAAAGGTTGCGTGAGGGTTTACATAGACCAACAGTGGAAGAAAAAGGAGTTGGAGTTGTAGGCAGCCCGCAATGAGAGGTTTGAAAAATTGCATAAGACCAAAGTTATCCAGCTTAAAGTGAGTGATTGGGTAAGAGTGAAAGCTCCAACTGGCAGCAAGCAATGGCCAAAAATGACTGAACCCATGAAATTCATAAAGCTCTTTCACAATGCTGGTCAAAGACAGGATGGTTGAATATTGTTGGACTTGGCCCTTTTTGCAGGGTCATACCTAAACTTTTTGCCTTCCTCCTGTATTGTTTCTGACCTGTTTTTGTTGGTTTTATGACTCTGGGCACTTTACCACTGCTGATCAGTGCTAAAGTGCATATGCTCTCTTGATAAATTGTTGCTATGGATTAGTGATTCCATGATTGGATTATTTGATTTACTTGTCAGACCTTAGTACAGTGCACTGTGTGTGCCATGGGCCTGTAAATCAAATGCTGCTGGTGGGCTTGCAGCACAGGTTGTGCCACCCACAGAAGCAGCTTGTAAACTATGGCTCAGGCCTGCCATTGCAGAGCCTGTGTGCAGTCTGGGACTGCCATGTCAACTTGGCAAGTGCACCCACTTGCCAGTCCCCAAACCTTCCCTTTTCTACATGTTACTCACCCCTAAGTTAGGCCCTAGGGCAGGGTGCATCGTATGTAAAAGGTAGGACATGCCCTGATGTGTGTGGCATGTCCTGATAGTGAATTACAGCCAATTTCGTTTTTCACTATTGCAAGGCTACCTGCTCCCATAGGCCAGAATGGGCAGTTTGATTATAACATCTTATAATCCTAACTGACCCAGGGAACAAGGTAGAAATTCGAGTTTGGTATGCCTGAACTCAGAATGTTAAAATACATCTTTTAGTGTGGGTGATTTTTACATTCTGTGTTTGAAAATACTACTTTTAGAAAGTAGGTATTTTCTTGCCTAACCATCCAGCTTGCCTCTGCTAAGGTTGTGTATTCACTGTCTGGTTTGTGAGTGACAGGGGACTGGAGAGGGCCTTGGCTCCAGCAGTCTGATGGGTCAGGGCTGGGCTGAATAGGACCCACATAGAATAGAGAGTAGGGGGGAGGAGTCTTCCTTTCACTGACCTGAGCCCTCATAGAATAGAGAATAGGGGGCGGGGATTTCCTTTCACTCCCCTGAGACCTCATAGAATAGAGAGTAGGGGGAGGAGATTTCCTTTCAGCTACCTGGGCCAGGTCTGCTCTCAAACAATGCTGTCTCCACCTTATTTATTTTTTATTTTTAGTGTTTTATAGAGCGCGAACTTGACCTGTGAGGGTATCAGAGCGCTTTACACAGTATACAGGGGTGAACAAACAAAAAGTCTAAAATACAGAAATATATATACAGGGGTGAACAAACAAAAAGTCTAAAGTACAGAGGTATACAAAAATATACAAAACGGCAGGCGAGGGGCAGGGGTGTTGGGAACATGGGGGAAAAGGGGATACAAGTTTATGGTTACAGTTATGGTTAGGATCAATAAAAACAAGAGCCCCACATTATCTCGGCGGGGTGAATTGGTGGTCTGAGGTAGAAGCGATAGTCTTAGATTCGTCGGGCACATTTTGGTGGTTGAGGGCGGCCTTAGACGAGGAATTTACCCATGAGGAAAGTTTTGGCCTCCTTCTTGAAACGTGCTAGAGAGGGGATTCTTCTGATGGCGGGGGAGAGAGTTCCAAATTCTTGGTGCTGCTCCGGAGAAAGCCCTATTGTAGGTTCTTTTTTCTGAAAACGGGCAGGTTGGAGCAAGAGGTTTCTAGCGGACCGGGAGTTCCTGCTTCCCCGGATACCACTAGTTTCTGTGCCAGGTAAGTGGGGGAGTTTGTGTGTAAAGCCTTGTGTGTGATGCAAGCCAGTTTCAGCTGTATTCTGGCCTCTAGAGGGAGCCAGTTCAGCGCTTTCATATGTGGAGAGATGTGGTCGAATTTCCTGGTGCCGGTGAGTAGTCTGGCGGCCGCGTTGAGGCAGGCTTTTAGAGGTGCCAAGGAGATCTTGGGTAATCCCGTGAGGGTGGAACATCCATATTCCAGTCTAGAGATGACTAGTGCTTGGGCTGCCATTTTTAGGTCAGGAGCATCGATGAAAGGTTTCAGCTTCCACAGGTAGTTCAGGTAGAATCTTGCTGATTTAGCCATTGAGTTAATGTGGTCTCGCATGTTCAGGTTACAGTCGAGGATTATGCCCAGAGATTTGGCAGAGTCCACAATGGTCGGCGGGCAGTTTAAGGCTGTGATGGCCTTGATCCACAACTGAATCTCCGGGTTGGCCTTTGAGGGGGAGATTAGGAGAAATTCAGTTTTCTTTGCGTTGAGTTTGAGTTGGTTAGCGGCTAGCCATTGGTCCGTCAGTTTCAAGGTCTCGTTCAGGAAGAGGATCTCCTCGAGTGATGAAATATTGATGTATATTTGGGTGTCATCCGCGTACATATGGTAGGAGATGTTGGCAGTATGAAGAACTTCGGTGAGTGGCTCTAGGTAAAGATTAAAGAGGGTGGGGGACAGGGTTGAACCTTGGGGGACTCCGACAGTGACCGGGGTGGGGGCTGATAGGTTGCCGTTAATGAGGAATCTCTGAGATCGGTTGTGGAGGAAGGACCTGAACCATTCTAGGACAACACCATCCAGACCCATCCTGAGTTCAAGGCGTTCGAGTAGTTTTGCATGGTTCACAGTATCGAAGGCAGAAGATAGGTCTAAGAGGATTAGAAGGCAGGTTTTGCCTTGGTCTATGGCTTGAGGGCGTCGTCCACGATGTGGAGCATAGTGGTTTCAGTGCTGTGCCCCGGTCTGAATCCAGATTGGAAGTCATCAAGTAGGTGGAAGTTGTTGATGTGCTGACTTAGTTGCTGTTGTACACACTTCTCTAATACTTTGGCTAGCAGAGGGATATTGGAGATAGGTCTGAAATTGTCGGGGAGGCTGGATCCAGCGATGGTTTTTTAAAATAGGAAGGACTTGACCGGCTTTCAAGGGGTCCAGGATCGATCCCTGTTGGAGAGAGGCGTTGATTATTGCAGTCCAGCAAGGGACAATGGATTGGGAGGCAGCAGCGAGGCAGTTGGATGGTAGTGGGTCATTAAAGTGGTTGTTTGGGTTTAAGGTAGAAAGGATTTTAGAGATGGAGTCTTCGTCATAGTATTCGAAGTCGGTCCAGCGTGCTTGGTTTTTAGGTGAGGTCAGTGGAGGTAGCGCGGGAAAGGGGGCAGGTCTGGAAGGGGTTGAGAGTGAGTGGAGGTATTGAGTTCAATTCCTAATGCCGTGATTTTATCAGTGAAGAAGGAGGAGAATTCTTCAGACGATATTAGAGACTTGGGAGAATCTTTCGGTGTTTTAGCCAGTTTATTTGATTGGTGTTTGACCAGTTCAAAGAGCTTGCGGGGTCTATTCTTGGCATTCTCCAATTCCGATCTGAAGTATTCTTTTATTGAATTGAGGATATGTTTGTTGTAGGAGTTTCTCGCCTGGCGGAGAAGTTTTAGATGCGTAGCAGAGGGGTGCTGTCTCCAGATTCTTTCAGATTGCCGTAGGGATCTCCTCTCCAAGTTGAGGGAACCAGAGAACCAGGGGTTTCTGTCTTTGATTTGTGTTCTTTTTAGTTTTAGGGGGCAAGGTCGTCTAGAATGTTTGAAATAGACGCCGAGTAATGAGCATTGAGGTCACTGACCGTAGTTATGTGCGAGGGGGAGGTCAGATTTGCAACGAGCCTCCAGTTTCCTAAGGTCAAGGTTCTTAGTGTCTCTGACCCAGCGTTTGGGAATCACCGGTTGCGGTGTCTTTGTCTTGAGGGTCCCAGGTACAACAAAGGAGATGGTATGGTGGTCAGACCAGTCACATGGGTCTGAGGAGATAAGCTTGACTGAGGATTCCTTAGAAATGATCCAGTCAAGGGTGGCCCCTTTTGAGTGAGTTGGCAGAGAGCAGGCTTGAGTCAGGGCTTGATCGGTTAGGAGGTCTTTGATGGCGTTGACGTAGGGATCTTTAGGGTCATTCCAGTGCAGGTTGAAATCACCAAGGAAAATCTCTTTGGCATTGGAGGAAATCCTAGTTGTGATGATTTCCAAGAGGTGATCGGTGAAAGAGTCGTTCGAACCTGGGGGGTGGTAAAAGATGTGCAAGTTGCAAAGATGTAATGAGTTGCTGCAAATGGAGAGTGCGAGGTATTCGCAGGAGTCGGTGGTGTCCGCCACGAGTTCTGTGACAAGGAGGGAGGATCTATAGATGCAAGCGATGCCTCCTCCTTTTCTGCTAGATTGTCTGTCTAGTCTAGCAATGCTGTAGTTGGGAGGGACTAATAAGTCTAGGCAAGGGGAAGAGTATTCATTGAGCCAGGATTCTGTTAGTATAGCTAGGTCTAAGTTTTTGTTCAGGATGAGGTCAGCGATATCTGCGGCATGCTTAACTGCCGATCGGCAATTGATTAAGAGACCAGATAGGGGGGTCTGGGGGTGTCAGGGGTCTGGACGGATAGGAATATAGGCGCAAGGTTGCTTTTAACCACACTTCTGTTATGGAGGGTGGCTGGCCTGTTGGGGTTGATGGTGACAGTGCTGATGGGGTGTTCAGGGCTCCTATTTAGTGGACGAGGGATGGCTTGGACCGAATTGTGGTCTTGGAGGATGGCTAGGATTTCGTTTTCCGTGAGGTCTAGTGGATTAGAAGAGGTGGCAGTGGTAGAGTTGTAAGAGAGGGCGAGAGCTCGGGATTCCTCCTCTGATAGGTGGCAAGGGTGTTTGCGCGGGCGAAGATGTCTCAAGGGTAGTGGAAGTGGGTGTTTGGGAGGCTCGGCGATCTGTGGGGGGAGGATTGAGGTGGCTTGAGGTTAGCGAGGGAGAGTTCGGCAAGGTGAAGGAGGTTCATAAGGTCCAGGATGGAGCTATGGATGCTCTGGGTTAGCTTGGTCGCTCTGGAGTGCAGAATTGCGAGATCAATATAAGCTGGGGGTGCTAGAGGGCAGGGGGGCAGAGGTTCAGGAGCGGTATAGGTGGCATGTAAGGGTGGAAGGGGGGGAGGTTGGCATGAGCCGACTCCAGGGTCTTTGGAGGCGTATCGAGCTCGTGGATTTGGTGGATGGCTGGCGGGGAGGGGATCAGGGGTCTGGGGGCGACTCTGTTGGAGGTGCCGGGGACGAGTTATAACGGTTAGGGTGATCAGTGTTGGGAGCCATTGGAGGGTTAGTTCGACCTGAGTCCGGGGTCTTTGGGAGAGTATCAGTCTCACAGTTGGTGGGGGGCGCTGGGTGGGAGGGGATCAAGGGTGTGGGGGGGAGTCCGTATCCGGGGTCAGTAGAGATGCTGAGGGGGATAGGATGAGCTGCGAAGGAAGCCATTGGAGGGGTATGCGGGTGGCTAGGCACAATAGGCTGGCAGGACGGTGGGTCGTTGGTGCGGATGCTAGATCCCCTAACCGTGTCGTGCACGTGGGTTCTGAGGAGGTCCTGCCAGGAAGCTGCACAGAACTGGTTTTGGTCAGGCACAGACACTCTCTGCCTTCAGAGACAAAGGATTTTTGAGTATAAATATTGGGGCCCAGACCCCAAGACTTTAGATCACTTCTGGGAATCAAGACAAACCTTTGCTGAGGAGAAGAACCAGGAAACTGAAGGAGGAGACTGCCCCTGTGCTGTGTGCTGTTGGGGTTGGCCTGCAGTGGTTACTTTATTGCCAAAGAAAGGAGAAAGGAACTTTGTGTGTACTTTCATCATCTTGAAGAAGATCTCCAAGGGCTTGAAGATCGAGCTTGTCTCCTGCCTGAAGTCTCAGGAATACAAGACTTCACAAACCAATTCCCCTGAATTCCCTTGCTGGGAATTCTACCTGCAAAGAGGTGCCTGCTGTCGTGTTGGGCCCTTTTGAAGACTGCGTGTCGCTGGGAGCGTGACTCAACGAAGGAGAAGCGTGTCGCCGCCGCAGCAGTTGCCGTTGCATCGCAGAGGAAGCGTGCCGCCGCCGCAGCTGCTCGCATCACATCACCGAGGCACGTCGCATCACTGGAGAAGCGTGCCGCCGCCGCAGAGGTCGCCGTCGCATCACCGGAGAAGCGTGTCGCAGGGCCTGTCGTGGCTCAGAAGTTCATCGAGTCGCCGCACGGCCGTCGGGCGTGCACGCATCGCATCTACGTTGTCGCACCGTAACCAAGACGCCATCTTGTCACATCGCACCGGAACACAGTAAGAAACCGATGCATCAACTCCCCACACAGTAAGAAAGCGAGCGCCAACTCCCCTGCGCAGCATTAAGGAACAAACGCATCCACTCCCCTGAGTGTAAGGAACGGTGCATCACCTTCCCTGCGACCCTTTTTTTTGTTTTGCGTTACGCATCCCAGGTACTTTGAGAGAAAAGTGTTGCATTTACCATCTACATTGAACTAAGCTATTTCTACCATTGTAAAGACTCATTTTTGATTACAGTATTGTGGATGTTTGTCGTTTGACCTTGTGTTAAGTCTAGTAAAGATTACTTATTTTTCTAAACTGGTGTAGTGTCCATTTGTAGTGTTTTCACTGTATTACTGTATGTGTCCACAAATGCTTTACACACTGCCTCTGAGATAAGCCTGCCTGCTCGTGCCAAGCTACCAAGGGGGTGAGCAGGGGTTATTTTAGGAGTGTAGCCCCTTACCCTGACTAGATGCAAGGGTCCCTATTTGGACAAAGGTGCAAACCATTGCCAACTAGAGACCCCCAAATCTAACAAATATGGAATCAGGGGAGGATAGTGAAATAATACTGACCTGGACATAATGGGGAGACAAGTGAAAACAACAGTGTAGCAAGGTCAGAAAGTGGACATACGAATGACAGTCCTGTGTTAAATAAGGAGGAAAACAGTGAGTTTCAAGACAGATCAAGTAGATGAGTGACTTGTTCCCCAAGTTTCTTAAAAGATTACTTAGTCAAGAAATACAGCGAGAGTTATTACATTGTTAACGTCCCCTTTTTGTAAGTGTAACATGGTTCTCCTATCTAATTGTAACTAATTGAAGCCATGAAAAAAAATCCTTACTTAACATATTTGTTTAATTCACTTGTCTTTCTTCAAATGTGTTATACACTGTTATGTGTTTCTATGCTTTCTGGGGTGGGAATCTGAGAAAAATATTATTTGTGAAAAATGGGAGATGTGTGGTATCTGTCAGTCACCTGCGTCCCTATTTTCTAAGCGTGACCTCGACCCGAAGGTATCAGAACGCTTTACATGAGCACCAGTTGCATTACAGACAGACACGTTGAGTTTGTTGGCACAGAGAAATTAAGTGATTTGCCCAGAATCACAGGATTTTGAGCATCTCTGCCAAAGCTTAAACGTGGTTCCCCAGCTTCGAGGTCTACCGCTCTAGCCATTAGGCCAAATCCTCTTGCAATTGCACTGTACAAGATGCTAGAACATTGTAGAAGAGACTAGAACAGTGGAACCTTGAGGTCACGAAGACATGCAGTTGCAGTGGCCTTAATCACCTCCAGATTGGACTATTGCAACAGACTCTATGCAGGAGCCAATAAGTCGGTCTTACACAAGCTACAGATGGTACAGCACGCTGCAGCCTGACTAGTCCTTAAATGGCCCAGGAACTCATCAGCATCCGCCGCACTAAAGGCTTTGCATTGGCTACCCATCCATAAAAGAATCTTGTTCAAGATCCTGAAAATTACCTTCCGAATCTTTCATTCCTCAGGCCCTCACTATCTTCGGCCTAGGTTTATACGCTATCTGCTATGCCGTACCCTCAGATCTTCGAACGCTAACCTACTAAAACTCCCTGTTTTCAGATACCTCTCAAAGGGGGGAAATCAATTGCAGTTCTAGGGACCAAAGCCTGGAACCAACTGCTTAACCACCTACATTTCATCCAATCTGAAACTCTTTTCAGGAAAGCTCTGAAAACCAGTATTGGGTGGAGCTGGCGTAGTGCCTCTACGAGTAGCTCCACGGATTTTGGAAAAAAGTCAGTGGAGCTATGGGTAGCTCCGCTCCGCTCCCTCCCCACTCCCAAATGCTTTAAAAAGGTATAAAGAAGGCACTTACCGGTTTTTCTGCCGCCTCCCGTGCCTCGCCGCTCTCCTTCCTGCTCCTCTCGCGTCCTCGATGCCCTTCTTAAAAAAAAAAAACACTGCGCTGTAAGGCTTGCGCGTGCGCATGCACACTCACAAGATGTACAACATAGTGGTTTTTTTTAAAGAAGAAGGACAAGGACGCGAGAGGAGCAGGAAGGAGAGCGGCGAGGCACGGGAGGCTGCAGACATGCAGGTAAGTGCCTTATTTATACTTTTTTAAAGCATTTGGGAGGGGGAGGGAGCGGCTAACTCTGCTCCACCACAGAGGCGGAGTTTTGCCTACCTCCGCGTTCACCACGGAGCGTGGAGTAGGCAAATCTCTGCAAACTCCGCTGGCGGAACGGAGTTATCCGCCCAGGGTTACTGAAAACGTGGATTTTTACGGCCCCTGATGCGCTATGCAAAGCACTTATCTAAATTCCCTTTCCTAGTCTCAGCCATCCTGTCTGTTTGCGACTTGCTCAGCGCCATGATGCTCCTCGGAGTGAAAGTTGCACTTTACAAATTCCATATAACATAACATAACATAATGAAGTTCTAGAATAAAGAGTGAGGAGACTGTGTACTCCTGAACTGGCTGTTGGTATGCTGTGGCTGAGTTGTATGAAACAAAAGTGATGTTTCTCATCACTCTCTGGTCTGCCTATTGCATAATCGATTTATCGTGCATTGGACAATTACCTCTGTGGAAAACAGGCAGATGTAGCTTTGCTGCTAGAAACCCATCTCTCCTCATACAAGCCAATAGAACTCAAGCAATAATGGGTGGGCAAAGTCATTCACAGCAATAGTCAACAATATCGGAAAGCTTTCCCCAAATGGCTGTTCCAAAAACAGTGGGGTGGGGTGGGGTAGCCTGGTCAATGGGAAAAGGCGATCTTGCAAGGTGTTGAAGACATGGGTTGATGAGGAGGAACATTGTATGCTTGCAATTTGTGTGTCTAGATAGAACTCTTACTGCTGGATTTATTTAGGCACCAACTTCCGACATGACCCAGTCCGCGGCATGGCGCTCTCAACTTCTTTCCTCTGTTTGGAAGACACCTGTTCTGTTGGGAGGGGACTGTAATCTGGCACTGGGCCGACTCTTGGCAGGAGTGGATGACTTGATGTCCACAATCACAATGATAGAACCCTCCTGTGGGATTTGATGGGAGACCATGCCTTAATAGATGTATCATGGTTACTCCACCCAAAGGATAAGGAGTACACTTTTTTCTTCTACTACCACAGAGCTCAGTCATGGATGGATTTTTACCTTATTCAATGGCAGTTATTACATCACGTGACAAGCTATGTGCTAGATTGGCCTCTCCGACCATAGCCCAGTATCCCTTAGGCTAGATCTCAGGCTTATGTCGTAACCCCCAGCTCAGTGGCATATAAAGGCATATGCCTACAAATTTCTGTGAGAGAAGGCATGTCTCTTTGTCCATAGCTGTCTTGTTTTGCTGAAAATGAGAGCACTGTAGACTCCTAGAGGGTGTTCTGGGCTGCGAGCAAGGCAACATAGAAGGGACAAATGATGCAGCACTCTGCAATAGAAAAACACAAAGGCCTAGAGGTACTACACCTCCTAAAGGCATATGCCCACAATCTCACAAGACAAAAAACTGCTTCCCCCACCCCTGCGTTACCGGCAGAACTAGAATTAGCAAAAATATGAACTCGTCTTTTATGACAAGAGCAGAGAAAGCCCTTTTAAAACTGAGATGGTGCAGATATGAGTATGGTGAAAAAGCTGAGAGGCTCTTGGCAGCTTAACTAGGTAAGAGATGATCAACAACTTGCCATATCTGCGATGGAAGACTTGACTGGGAAACTATTGGTAACCCCCTCGATGCAGTTTACTGCTTTACCTCCTACAACACTGCACTCTGCATCTCGGAATCAAAGGCCACGCACACCCATGTAGAGGCTTTTCTGACCCCATTGCAACTCCCTGTTACCCCATGCCTTGCTGTTGGGAAATTTCACAGAGGTGGAAGTAGTGGAGGCAACTTCAACACTCCCAACTTGTAAATCTCCAGGGGCGAATGGGTTCCTAGAGGAACTTTATAAGATCGAAAATACCCTGTTGGCTCTTGCTCTCAAGAAGCAATGGTGACTGACTCCCTATGAGCTATATCCAACAAGGCAGCTGTCACCCGAGAACAAAGATCCTTTGAAGTGCTCCAGTTATCATCTAATCTCACATGCTCAATGTGGACCTACAAATTATGTCCAAGATATGGCTCGGCAATGTGATCCCACAGCTCATTCTTGAATCCCAGGTAGGATTCTTCCTGGGCCGTAATTTCTGAGATCTGCATCTCCAGGCCCACCTTCTCTGGCAAGATAAAGATGAATCAGAGGAGATACTAGTGCTCTCCCTGGATGCTGAGAATGCGTTTGACCAGGGGGAGTGGCGGTTTCTGTTCCAGGTTATGTTTTATGTGGGCCTGGTGGAGGATTGTGTACATAGTGTTCACCTCTTCTATGATGCCCCTTACTCCACGCTCACCTGTGGTGGCTTCACGTCTGTGTCTTTCAGGGCAGGTAGGGGCATCATTCAGGCCTGCACCATTTTCAGCTCCTCTTTTTGTTGGTTCTAGAACTCCTAGCATTGGCAGTCAATCTTTCATCGGAAGTGAAAGGCATCCCCCACAGGAATTGGAGAGTTGAAAGCCTTATTGTATGCAGATGACATCCTCCTTCTTCTATCCAATTCCGCACCCTGAATCGCTACGATAACACCCATAACTGATAGGTTTTCAAGACTTTTAGGAATTAAGTTCAATTGGGAAAAGCGAGAAGTATTCCTTATGTCTGAGGTGACCACTGCTCCCAGTATACAGGGTTACAACATGTGGTAGAAGCTGGAGGGACTCAGTTATCTGGGAATCTGCATCAACAGAGGGCTTTCTCACATGGTAAACTTCTCACCCAGATAGCCGGAATCAAACAGGGCGCTCCTAAACCTATCCTTCTGGGGGAAGTACATATGGTGAGAATATCATTTGACCCCAGGTTCAACAACGTATTTAGCATGTTGCCCTCCAGATCCCTCAACAGCTCATAGCCAATATCGAGCTATCCAATCCTATTTTTGAAGTGGGCATAAACCCAGAATCCATGTGCCTTGACTCCGGGCCAATATGATGACTGGTGGCCTCGGGCTACCTCATTTAAAACTATATAACTTAGCATTTAAATTGCCGCAACTTACCTCTTATATGTGTAGGGGAGTAGAGGCTCCACTATAGGTGCGCTTGGTATGCCACCTCTCAGGTTGCCTGAATCTGCCCCTCCCCGTGTATCTTTCCATAACCCATTGTGTTGTAACTGCAAAACCAATCCTGCATGCCTCTACCACAGCCTGGAATCAGGCTCATAAATTGATGGGCCTGTGGCCCCTACTACATCATAATGTGCCAATGTGGCACATTGTGGCCTTGGAGGGTAAACCTTATCTACTGGATTACCCTGGAAGAAAGGGGGGGCTAAAGCAAGTGGAACAACTGTACAGTGAGGGGGAATCTCAGAACATTACATGTTTGACAGCTCAAGCTCGGTCTACAGAGTGCTGATCAGTGGTGATATTGCCAAATGGCTCACTGCCTAAGGGAAGCATTTGGAGCATTGCATGTAGAGATTCCATTTTCCCCTTTTCTTCCTTATCTTGAAACATTAGGCCATTTCCAAGGAGTAGTTTCTGATTATGTGGAATACTTTTCAAAGTCATCCATTCGGGCCCTACTCTCAATGTGTATACGCTTTGGTTGCAGACACTCCTTGCCAAAGGGTACTCTCCTGAAGACTCAACAGAGGTGCTCTCAGTCCATGACAGGGTTCTTCGGGAGTCCAGATTAAAATTTGTGCACTTTAAGATACTGAATGATTGGTCCTGGTCCCTCTGGAAATTGAAGAGGGCCACACTCCTACCTCATGACCTTTGATGAAAATGCAACAAGGTGAACTACACTCTATTTCATATTCTATGGTCCTTCCTGGCCATAACTAGCTACTGGACAGGTGTTGGGATGCACTTGTGCAATTACAGCTCATTCCCAAATTTCACCCCAGTTAGCAATACTTCATGACATCATGGATGTCCCAGATCTTTCGATCCACACACATCGCAGGTTGGTGATCTTACTAGCAGTGCCCAAAATATGTATCCTTCATCATTAGAAGGGACTCTCCACCCTGACTTGTGATGAATGGTTTCACAAGCTCCATAGAGCAGCTGGTTATGAACAGCTCACCTACAAACTCAATGATAAGCTTACAGCCTGTAACAGTGTATGGGGTCGCTTTTTAGCACTTTGCAATGGAACGGCTTAATGACCTCCCCCTTTCTCTTGATACTAGCCATGATATTTATTATGCCTAATTGGAACTTAGTGAATTAAATGCTCCGATGCTTGTTTGTGATGTACCTCCCCAAGGTCCCCTGGAGACACCAGCAGTCAATCGTCTACAGACCCCCCCTTATTCTTAATATGGAGGAAAAATAACTAGTCTCCCATTACTTTTTAATTATTTCCCTTATTCTACTTTACATTTCAGTATATTCCTTTACTTTATTCTGCTTTATTTCGCTTTCCTGTTCTTTTTGTTGCCTTCTTACCTATTTTGTTGCTTGGCTTGCATTGGCGTTCCTATTAATCTATTTTATTAATCTAGCTATCCCAACCTGCTCCCCTACCTCTCCTCCCTGTCTCCATTCTTCCCTGTCTTTGATGATTCACCTTTTATGCATGCGGTTCATGAACCTCACTGGAATGTACACATTCAGATACCTCCAATATACTCTTCACCTGCTACAGGGATGCATCCTCACCCCCTGCCTCTTCAATATTTATACGACAGACCTTGAAACCCTGCTATCAGAAGTCTCAAGTGATCCACCAAAACTCGAACACAAACCAGTGCAAAATTAGAATAAGCAGATGATATTGTCTTATTTAGCCAGACTTCCATTGGCCTGAAGTGCCAAATAACTGCACTCCATAGTATTACTGAATCTTTAGGCCTGAAGTTAAACTACAGTAAAACCAAAGTCATCAGCTTCCTGCCACAAAATAGACAGCAAAATTAAAAATTCAAATGGAAAGCTGTCGGGAACAAGATCAATCAGGTCAGTACCTACAAATATCTAGGAGTGGAAAGTGATTCAAGTTTAAATTTCAAAAAGTATCTTGCACAACGAAGGGCTTTAGCAAATAAGCTATTCTTCGCCCTCAATCTAATAAAAAAAAAGATGGGGAGTTCTCCTCAGTCATATCTACTTCAAATCATTGAAGCCAAATTTTTACAATCATTGACCTATGGCTCAGAACTCCTAAGGGGCAAAGACATAATGACCCTCAACAATCTACAGTTCGTCTTGTTCAAAAGTATTTTTCACCTACCATGACACACCTGCCAAGCACAAGTGCGCCTGAAATTTGAACTCCTGCATCAGCTTCTGTTGAGGATGGCTGCCCTAATCAAAGCGTGCTGGAAGATGAGAGCTGCCCCACCCGACTCCTTGGCCGCTTTGTGTTGGTCCGAAATGGAAAGCCAGCACACCAACAAAAATGACTGGCCAACAGTGCTCCACCAAGCATTGACATCCCTCAACCTACATGAGGTCTCGGAGCTAAATATCAGCATCACAGCATTTAAGAAAATTACCAACAAAGCTTCCAAGCTAAAATTGTGGTCCCTTGATAAAGCGGAAATGGCAGGCAAAAAACACGGCTGGACAGTCTTACAATCATACAGCATTCGGGGGCCCCAACCCTACCTCACGTGTCACATCTCTCAAACTATCCCGCATTTCTTTTTAATAACACAAATGGGAGCCTTTCCTTCAAAAGACCAGGTTCCATCCTGGAAACAAAAATGGCCAAACTCTCTCTGCTGTCTATGCGGTCGATTTGATGAAAGTCTACTAAATTTCTTGTGTGTTTTTCCCCGCCGTAAATCATCTAAGACAGAAATTACTCTGCCCTGCCTTTCGGGCCCTCAAATTAAGATCATGCCATATCGCAGTGCTGACATCATTGAATCAATTCAGCTCTCTTGTAGGGCCACCAAGTTCCTACTACAAGTGAACAAACTATTAGTAGTCAACTCGGTCATTTCAGACAAATAACGGCCATCGAGGGGCAGGGAATCTTTAGACAAAGTTTCTGGAACTTGCTAGCTGAACTGTGCGCCTACATTCCATTACTACTTAATAATTTAGTCATTAATCAGGAGGCCCTAGCGCCCAATCCAGCCTGGTCAAACTCATCTCCGCCAAGGCTGCAAATTACTTGATGTCCCCCAAGTAGAAATCAGAAAATTCTAATGGGAACATCCGTGCATGGAGCACTTTATGGACTATTCATTGTAATGTATAAGAACACCTCTTTGGTAGAGCATGATGCTCTAAAAATCAACTAATTTTAAATCATATGGGCCACTCAACTGCTTCTCAAAAAGAAGTTGGTGTAAATGTGCTTGTAAAATTTGGGCACGGAGTACATTACCGAACCACCAGTCATAATGTTTTATATTACTGTTTTTGTATTGTAAGATGTTTTTAACTATAAATTCTCCTTTAATTAACAATGTCTTCTCTTAGCAATAATTTGTATTCAATATCCTATATGGCTCAAAATTGCAAAGATTTTAATTAATCTGCAAATAAACTTACTCACTCTTCACCTGCTACTTTTCCTGCATGTATAGTTGGATATATGGCTTGTTACACGATAGAGACACAGCATATGTGATACATTGTTTGTTATTGTGTGCATTTGAATGTACACTATCTTTCCCTAATTACCTTGAAACAATAAACAAATGTTGCAAAAAATAAGAAAACAAGAGTGGACTACACTATTTAGAACAAGAAACTCATTTAAAATAGGGAAAATAGATATAGCAAGCAATCTCCATGACCTAACAAACCAGCAATCACAAGCAATCTCCATGACCTAACAAACCACCAATCATGTGTATGCTCCAATGCTCAGACACAAGTCTTGCTTCACAGACTTATAGTAGTGTAGGGATTTCCCAGATTGAAACGATTGAGGCATTGCCTTGGATAGGAAAGATAATGACAAGCCCGTAAGTGGGGAGCTAATTTGGCGTCTTGTCTCTGAGCACTGGAGCATAAACATGATTGGTGGTTTGTTAGGTCACAGAGAATAATTGATGTGGCGACTTCAAATCAAAAATAGAAAGGGTTCATATCAAATTTGTTGTGAAATATTTGTTGGATTTTTTTTAATGATATGATGGTTTGGTATTGGCAAGAATTGCAACATTGCAGCTCTGAAGAAGTCTTGGGGCACTCCCTCTAGTCCGAAACACGTGTTGGCTATAGAAACAAAGAAAAGCATCTGATTGTGCCATAAAGAATTAAAGAAAAAAAACACATCTAAATGAAGGGCACCAATTGTGTCCAATGTGCATTTTTTGACTGATATTCGAATCTTTATACCTGAAATAGCGTGTACTAGAGATTTTGTATGCTTATTGGCCGCTTTTTCAAATCGGATTTTGGGGAAGTATTATGATATTCTTCCTGCTCTGCAAGCACCGCTTACAATGAGTATAAAGACATTGGGGTCAATTCCGATTCGGGCCGGAAAAAGCACCGACCGACTCGGATCCGGAAATTATACCGACCGACACGTACCTGTGGCGCCCGACACGCCAAGTACGATGCAAGGCGTGCAAAATCCGACCGACACGTACCGAACCCAAGTCGACCGACCGAGCCGCACGGAAAACAGCAATCCGGTCGGAAAAACACACGAATCCAACCGACCGACACGCACCCGGAACAAATCCGACCGAAACGTACACGCGAACTCCAAACCGCAAAGTACGATGCAAGGCGCGAAAACCACGACCGAGTCGGACGGAGGCCAAGCCGTACGACCGACACGCATACAAAACCGAGCCGAAGCAACACAAAACACCGCGACCGACGCGTACGCAGCATAGAAAACTGCACATACACAGCGTGAACGAAACGGAGAAGACCGTACGAGACAAATGCAGGGTCCGACTCGGTCACAAGAACGTTTCCAACATACACAGACAGTACAAAGGAAAAATCACACAAAAAAAGGCCAAACAAGCAATTACTAAGCCAATAAATACTGGGGGGGGTGGGGACAGAGAACAAAGACACACCCACAACTCCACCCATATAAAGGACACACACTCACACACCCTCACCTGCACACCAACACACACATCACTCACCATCACCACCCATCACCATGCCCCCCAAGAAGAATCCCAAGTTCCTAGATTGTGAATTGGAAGTCATGGTAGACGAGATCCTCAGGGTAGAGCCACAGCTGTTTGGCACACTGGTCCAACAGACCCCCATCTCCCAGAAAACCAAGATGTGGGAGAGGATCATCAACAGGGTGAACGCACAATCACCATGTCGGCGCACAAAGAGCGACATCCAGAACAGGTGGTATGACGTGCGCAGGAGGGTACGCGACCTGCTCAAGAAAGACTACATCAACAGCCAATACCCCGGCAGTGGCCCTCCTGCCAAGCCAATATACCTCAGGCCCTGGGAGGAGAAGGTGCGGGCCATCCTTCCGCCAGTGAGCGTATATGGACTAGAGGACATCCCAGAGCCTGGTGAGTACACAACAAATGTACACAATATACTGCCACAAAACACACACACATCACTGTCAAGGGGAGAGTCAAACCATGCACTCATAGCAATTACACAGCAACCAGAACAGAATCATCCCAAAATGTGTATGTCAGTCAGATAAACACAACACATGCCATCAAAAAAGTCACATCCAACTGTGCCATCACATGTACAAACACAACTACAACTACAACTACAGCTAGGCAGTGGCACAAATAGAACTAACAAACACATCCAGACATGTAGCCACCACAGCAACACCAACACACAGTGAAGACCACTCAAAGGAAGGAATTCTGTGTATGCTGGCCAAGTCAGTGTAGCCAATAGCATCATGGGAGTCGCAGTCACACATATTGCCCCCACAACTGTCCCATCAACACCACCATGAACCATGCGCACATCACAAGGAGTGGAGAAGGACTCACAAGATGGCTGACACTGGCAACTGCTGTGGGGAGCACAAGGCCCTGCTGGCAACTGTGCACCAACAAACAGCAGGACACCACTGACTGACATCCTGAGAGACAACTTCCACTCCCTGCAATGCAAGCACGTTCCATGGTGGGATATCTGGCTGGCTGGGTGGGAAGGAGGACTTGCAGCACTGACCATAGTCACAAGCACCTCCCCTCACACACCCCCAACACAAACTCCACAGAACCCACCTGGTAGAATGCAATGCCCCCATCCTAACACAAGATCCCACAAAGAACCACCACCCTGGGTTATGTTGTGTGAAGCACAGGGCCACTCTTGGGACTTTTAGCCAAACAACTGCCAGGACAACACTCCCAGCCATCCTGTCAGCACAGCTAGCCCCCCACAGGGAAGCAGAGTCAAAAGGAAGGAAGCATGGGCATGCTGGGAAGGGGTGTGGAGGCAATAGCATGATGGGAGTCGTAGTCACTGATATTGGTCACCCCCACAACTGTCCCATCAACACCACCCTGAACCATGCTCACATCACAGGGAGTGGAGAAGGACTCACAAGATGGCTGACACTGGCTACTGCTGTGGGGAGCACAAGGCCCTGCTGGCAACTGTGCACCAACAAACAGCAGGACACCACTGACTGACATCCTGAGAGACAACTTCCACTCCCTGCAATGCAAGCACAGTCCATGGTGGGATAACTGACTGGCTGGGTGGGTGGGAAGGAGGGCCGGCTGTCAACCAAACACAACCAATGCAGACCATGTTCACACCCCAAAAAATACATAGAAATGCCCAAATAATGCAGGACAATGTGCCACACCAATATCAACCCCTGACTGTGACGACTTAGGACAATGCAATGTACAGGCCCGCACCCAGAGGCACAGTCACAACTGTCATGTGTGTCAACCATTGATGTCTGCAGAAACATAACATACATTGTTTGTGTCTCCCAAAAACAGGTGATGATGGGGACACAGCAGCAGACGCTGAGGAGTCCCAGTCCAAGGCTCAAGAGGATGCGGAGCTCACTGGCGTCGTACAGCCTCTGTCCTCCTCGGACGATGAAGACCAACCTGGCACATCCGGTGCAAGTCAACATGCAGCACCAGCAGGACCACCAGCTGCAGCACCAGCAGGACCACCAGCTGCACCCCCTGCACCCACCCCTCCAACGACTGTCACCACAAATACCATCCCTGCCGACATGGCCAGAACAAGGAGCAACACCAGCACAGGGACCCTGGACCAACCTGGGGCCATGGACACCACCACCACCACCAACCCCCAAGGTGGACCAGGGTCATCTGTGCGTGCCACTGCATGCACTGCACATGTCAGCAGGGGTGGTGGGAGGGGTGGGAGACAGAGGTCGTTGCTTGCAGAGGTTACTGGTGTGCATGATGACCCACAACTGGTACGCATAGCTGATGTGTACCAGTCCAGCACCGGAGACCTCAGCCAGGTAGTGGGGCTCCTCAGAGACATGAAACAGCAGCAGGCTGCCCATCATGCCCGCTTGGACTCCCACATGTCCCACGTGGAATCACACATGTCCCGCGTGGACTCACACATGTCCCGCGTGGAGTCCAAGTGGGATGCACTGCATGAGATGACGGCGGTGCACAGGGACATTTTACAATGCCTCCGCCAGATGAACAGCAACCAGTCCACACCTCCCTGTGTGCCAACAACATCTGGTGCCGAACAAACTGCAACTGCCACAGGGAGGGAGGATGACTCTGGCGGAGAGTCCCCTGCACCGCAGCAGCCTGTACTTGAGGGCCCCCCAAGAAGAGGGGTCGTCCGAGGAGGGGCAAGTGAGAGGCCGATGGCCAAGCGCAACTCCCAGGAAGCCTGAACCTGTTCTGGATGTTCACCTTTGTGCACAGACTGTTCACCCTGTTGACGGCAACTCTACTCCCACACATTGCATGGGGAGTACAAGTTGGACCAATGTGTCAGACAACTGTGGCCCCGATACTGGGGATTCTGTCTACCAGGACTTTCAATTCACCTAGGAACTTCGGATTGCAAGATTTATGTACAGCACTACCCATCCTATGCACTATTCACACAAATGTATCACAATAAACACACTAATACACCATACTTGCCTCTGTTGTGATTCCAACGTGGGTGCTGTTATGGGAATGATGAACTGCAAAATTACACTGTGTATGCGAACTGCAACAGCAAGGACAACACAGGCATGTGAATAAAGGCAACGTGACACATATGAGGGAGACACACCACCAGGGCTACACAACACATACACACCTAGGCCATCTGACTCATTGCCTACACTGATGTTGCCAGGGAAGACGGTGCAATGCACAGACACCACACCCATTCCCAGTTGTAGTCAAGTAGCCCACAGGTGCAGTAAGCAAATGGCAGTCAAATGTGTGACCACAGACAACGCACATCACAAAGTGAAGCACAGGTTTATTACACAGTTGCAACATGTCGTAACCACTACAGATGCAAGGTAATCCCACCTGGCAGCGGGCACACAGTCAACAACTGTAGATGGAAGGAAGTCCATGGGTGTGGCGCACATCACCTGTAGGGACACAACAGCTACCAGCCTGGAAGTGCAATCACGTCGTCGGTGGACACAGTTGACCAAACGAATCTGAAAGTACCCTGTGAAGGACAGAAATGACACACAGTCAAAAGCAATGGAGTACAGGACAGAACAGCAAAACTCATGCACAATACATGTTACAAGATACCCACCCAGAACCAAGTTAGCATGTCAACACTGTTGGGGAGTACAGCCCACCTGTAAGCACACATCGCAACACACATCCAGTCAAGTAGCCCATGGACACACTCCAACAGCACCAGAGCACCACCTACACATCATGCCAACTCACATCATTGACATAACACCTCAGGATACTCACATTCAGCTAAAGAAGTTGGTGATGAGCTGTGTGCGGACATCACCATCATCATCATCATCATCATCGTCACTGGCATCGTGGTCCAGGCCAGGATCCTCCACAGGTGGCGGATGTTGGTCATTGTCATCCTGGATGAGAGGCAACTCCTTCCGCACTGCCAGGTTGTGGAGCATGCAGCAGACGATGATAATCTTGCACACTTTCGCAGGGGCATATGGGAGGGACCCTCCGGTCTTGTCCAGGCAGTGGAAGCGGCTCTTCAGGAGACCAAATGTCCGCTCAATCACTCTCCTGGTCCGACCATGTGCCTCATTGTAGCGCATCTGGGCTGGTGTCACAGGGTTCCTGAGGGGTGTCAGCAACCACGGCATGTTGGGGTATCCCGAGTCACCTACGGACAGACAGGTGCACATTAGCTGACTTGGAAAAGTGGGCGGAATACTACAGATCAGATCACACACAATGGCACAAAGTCAGTACACACCGACAAGCCAGGCACGCTGGTTCTGCATCTGTGCCATCATCCTGGGGATGCGACTACTCCTCATCACAAAGGCATCGTGTGCTGAACCAGGGAAACGGGCACACACATGTGTGATGGTCATGTCTGCAAGACACACCACCAGTGCATTGACCGAGTGGTAGTGCTTGCGGTTCCTGTAGGCCTGCTCCTGGGCCTGTGGTGGTACCAAAGCCACATGTGTCCCATCAATGGAGCCAATGACATGCGGCATCCTCCCCAGGGCATAAAAGTCACTCTTCACGTCAGTGAGTCGTCGCAGTCTAGGGAAATAGATGTACCGGTTCAGGAATAGCAACATTGCCGCCAAAACATCGCGGAGCACACAGCTCAACATGGTCTGTGACATCCCACCAGCAGTCGCCACAGTATGTTGGAAGGTACCGGTGGCAAAGAAGTGTAGGGCTGCCATCACCTTCACCTTGGGGGTCAGCACTGTAGGATACGGCCGGCCAGGCTGCAAATGTGGGGACAACTGCACTGCCAAATCCTCAATCAGCTGCCTGGTGAAGCGGTACCGTCGGATGCTGTCCCGTTCCACCATCGTTGCCAGGTCTGGGAATGGTCGATGGACAGCAGGAGCTCCTGCAGTGCAGAGGAGAAGTAAGCAAGATTGTCAGTCACCCCACATATGCGGCATTGAACACACTCAATATCCCAACATACATCATTATGAGGCACAACTACATGAAGTGTGCAGTTCCGTAAGGACATGTATGGTACATACATGGCCAACATCTGTCAACACGGTCCAACAGGTGGCATCAATTAGTCCCAGGTTGGCCCATTGGATATCATGAGGCCGTGTCACAGTTCCCATCTCCTGCTGCTGTGTCACAATCACCCCCCACAGTGACATGTGAGGACAGATGTGCCCCAGGCACCACAGCTCAACGACAGGTACATTCCCAGGGACCCTGTATTGCCACATGGACACTGGCATTACATGGAGTATCATGTATACACCACAGCAAAACAACCATGACCCCCACAGGTAGTGGTCCTACTTGCCACGGCAGGACAGACATGGACGTCTGTGACACACACACGCACAACATCAAAGTCCATGCACACACAACCTGGATGTGGAGACTGTCTCCCATTGTGCACATGAAATCAGAGACATTGTAAACACTACATGCACAAAGACTGTGGAGGACCATCACTATTGTGCCACTGGGACACCCTGGCTCAAACATACCGTCCCACATGGGACTCACGGGGTATGTGACATGACATACACATACACCACCGTGAAATGTGACCATGGCACATGCACAGATATGAACAGTTGCACATCACAGTGGTCATGTACACGTAACACCCAGGATCCTGTCCCCATTAACATGTGCACAGCCTGGGGGTGGCTGCCCACAGGTGACACCCACAGGACAACATGTACACCAACATACACACAATAGGAAATGCAGCCTTACATGCCTTATGATAAAGTTTGGACAGGCTGTCGTGATGTAGGTGTGCCCCTCACTCCCTGGGAGCTATCTGTGGCTGGCATATGTCCATCTGAGACAGGCATGCTGACATATGCCAGTCACATGTACAGTGATGCGTTGAACAGCAATGGACCGATCGGTGCCCCCGGCCGGCCCATTGCATTCAATGTGTGTGGGTACGCGTTGTACCCCTGTACGCGTAGTACTGCAATGGACCGATCGGTGCCCCGGCCGGCCCATTGCATTCAATGTGTGCGGGTACTCGTTGTACCCCTGTACGCGTGTACTCCTGTACGCGTAGTACTGCAATGGACCGATCGGTGCTCCCGGCCGGCCCATTGCATTCAATGTGTGCGGGTACGCGTTGTACCCCTGTACGCGTTGTACCGCAATGGACCGATCGGTGCCCCGGCTGGCCCATTGCATTCAATGTGTGCGGGTACGCATTGTACCCCTGTACACGTTGTACCCCTGTACGCAGCATGTACTGCAATGGACCGATCGGTGCCCCCGGCCGGCCCATTGCATTCAATGTGTGCGGGTACGCGTTGTACCCTGTACGCGTTGTACCCTGTACGTGTTAGTACTGCAATGGACCGATCGGTGCCCCCAACCGGCCCATTGCATTCAATGCTGCGGGTACGCGTTGTACCCTGTCACGCAGTAGTACCGCAATGGACCGATCGGTGCCCCGGCCGGCCCATTGCATTCAATGTGTGCGGGTACGCGTTGTACCCCTGTACGCGTTGTACTGCAATGGACCGATCGGTGCCCTCGGCCGGCCCATTGCATTCAATGTGTGCGGGTACGCGTTGTACCCTGTACGCGTTGTACTGCAATGGACCGATCGGTGCCCCGGCCGGTCCATTGCATTCAATGTGTGCGGGTACGCGTTGTACCCCTGTACGCAGTAGTACCGCAATGGACCGATCGGTGCCCCGGCCGGCCCATTGCATTCAATGTGCGCGGTACGCGTTGTACCCCTGTACGCAGTTGTACTGCAATGGACCGATCGGTGCCCCGGCCGGCCCATTGCATTCAATGTGCGGGTACAGCGTTGTACCCCTGTACGCGCTAGTACCGCAATGGACCGATCGGTGCCCCCGGCCGGCCCATTGCATTCAATGTGTGCGGGTACGCGTTGTACCTCTGTACGCGCTGTACTGCAATGGACCGATCGGTGCCCCGGCTGGCCCATTGCATTCAATGTATGCGGGTACGCCGTTGTACCTCTGTACGCGTTGTACTGCAATGGACCGATCGGTGCCCCGGCCGGCCCATTGCATTCAATGTGCGTGGTACGCGTTGTACTCCTGTACGCGTTGTACCTCTGTACGCGTTGTACTGCAATGGACCGATCGGTGCCCCGGCCGGCCCATTGCATTCAATGTGTGCGGGCACGCGTTGTACCCCTGTACGCCGTTGAACTGCAATGGACCGATCGGTGCCCTCGGCCGGCCCATTGCATTCAATGTGTACGGGTACGCGTTGTACCCCTGTACGCGTTGTACTGCAATGGATCGATCGGTGCCTCGGCCGGCCCATTGCATTCAATGTGTGCGGGTACGCGTTGTACCCCTGTACGCGTTGAACTGCAATGGACCGATCGGTGCCCCGGCCGGCCCATTGCATTCAATGTGTGCGGTTACGCGTTGTACCCCTGTACGCATTGTACCGCAATGGACCGATCGGTGCGCACCCATTGACAATGGGCTTGCCTGGCAACGTACGCGTTTTGAATTTCGAACGAGTCGGTTGCTGGAAAATCAGTTGGTCACCCACAACAATGTTGCAAAATCATGTATGTCGTGAAGTTGAAGATTTGAAGGATGCTGTGGGCGTGTTTTGGTGCTGCTATTCCATGGATTGGCCAGATTCAGAAGATGCAAACGACTTGGACCTATCACTTTGGACACAAGGGACAGTATCTGCCTCTCCAGCACATATATATTGCTGGCTGTTCCCCTGAGAGCTCACTTGCCTGCACTACATGCTCCAGGACGACATCTGCCACTGCACTGCTGCTGTCTCTGCCCCTCTGGACCCTGCAATGGCACGTACTGTGGAGAGAGCCCCAGCCTTCAGCCTTGAAGAGAACCAGGCCCTGCTGGACAGCCTACTTCCACAGTACAGCAAGCTGTATGGGACACCAGGGGAGCAGGTGAGTGTTCTGTGCACTGCCTTTCTGAATGTGCATTTTGTCTGACTAGCAAGGCTGAAAGTCTGCACGCCACTGGCTAGCAGGCTTACTGAGTAGTTGTCACCCCCCATAGTGTGTAGTGACATGCACTGGACAGGTATGGTGCAGTGACAGTGCATTTGAACAAGGTTTTACTTCCCATGCAATGATACCACGTAGTGACGTCTGGCAAACTGTCCATGGGCAGCTTTGCACTGCCTGTGTACATCATGTGCCCCTGTGATTGAGACATGTATATACAACTGTGTCATGCACGGATATGTTGCATGTGTGGTAATGGCCTTTTCACTTTGTCATCCTGACAGGTTAATGCCCATCGGAAGCAGGAGATCTGGAAGGACATCGTCCGGGCCGTCCGGTCCGTGGGGGTCTACAAGCGCCGGATCCGCAACTGCCAGAAGAGGTGGCAGGACCTTCGGGGCTGGACCCGGAGGATTGCACGGGTCCAGCTGAAGCTGTCGCCTCCTCGCAGGAGGGGCGGAACACGGACCCTGACCCCCACATGCTCCAGATCCTGGCGGTGGTGTTTCCAGACCTGGATGGGCAGCTGAAGGCTAGACAGCAGCAAGGAGGGGGTGAGTCAAAGACTGCACTGTGAACTCTGTATTACATGCTTTGTGCCCTCCTCTGGCCTGGTTCAACTGCCACAGTGCAGCAGTCATGTTGTCCAGGAGCCATGTCCCTCTATTGTGCACTGCCCACTGCTCATCTGATACCCAGGTGTGGCCCTTACATTCAGGGAATTGTGTCACTTGGGACTGTGTCCTTGCAGTTTGCTTCACTAAAGGTGGGGGACAGCATCTGTTTCCCTAACTCTGTTGTGGGCATCATGGGTGGGTCCATTGTTCACACAACGCCTGTGTTCGGACATGTAATCTGCGTGTTGCTTTGATATGCAGTCCACTTGCTGAGCTGAGCCACCACATGTGCCTGGGGTATGTGGCACACGCCCATGCAGCGGGTGGGAACAATGTTTGGGCCCCAGGAGTGTGCAGATTACGTGTGTCACACATACATAGCCAGCTATCCACTGTCCAGGGCTCATCCCTCATTCATGTGGAGCAGGACAGTCATGCCTACTCCAGGCCATGCAATGCACTCTGTACTCCCACTCCCGTGTATCAGCTGACACATTGTGCGCAGTGATTTGACCCCTCAGGTGTCTGCCTCTGTGTCAGTGTGCTGTGGATTACTTGCCAGGACTGCTGGGGTGTTTCTTGGTAGGGGCTCAGAATGCCCCTGGAGATGTGACCATAGGAGACGATACTTGTGTGTCACATAGGTGTTTGATCAGCTGCCCGTGCAGACTGAGGTATGCGAATGTGAAGTTCAGGCAGCTGTTCCCCATTCACAGCAGATTGTGAGGGGCTCAGGTTCAGAGGGTAGTGTCACAGGTCTCCCATACGTCCAATAGGTATGACCTGGACAGATGAGGGTTAAGATGATGTGTTGTGTGGGGGATGTACATGTGCACTTGTGCAGCTCCAGGACTTGCATTCCCCATGACCTACTATTGTGACACAGTGCATAGTGTTGTTGTCTGGCTGCCAAGTCATACATCACTGAGACAGTGATGTATGACTTAGCAGTCATGCCTCTGCCATGGCATGTGTCAACTTATTGGTGGTCCTGCAGGGGAGTGACATGTGCTACATGCACACCATTGTGGCGATGGCTATCAGGACATGGGTGCATCATGGTGTCTGTCGCTGGTATGCATCACATGCATTTCCTATTTGACTCTGGGCATCCCTTTCATCCGGAAACCTGTACTGACTCAGTGGCAAGAGCTGTGATGTGTGCATGTCCACATGCCACACCGTGTCCTCTGCACTGTCCAACTACTGTGTACTTGGTGCATGTGTCCACACTGGGGTGTTGCAATCCAACAGACACCAGACAGATGGGTGCAAGGCCATGTGGGATGTGAGTGCCATGCTTGGTATCAGACTGACAATTGGCTTCTCCTGTTCAGTTAGGCACTTTTAGCAATGTACAACTAATGATGCCAGGGCTTGCTCTGTAATGTGCTGTGCTCACAGTGTTGTGTGCGTTTGGTGCAGGTGACTGATGTCTGTCTGTTTCCCCATTGTTTGCAGATACATCCACGGCCACAGAAGGGGACAGCTCCACGGACCAGGAGGAGCCAGAGAGCCAGACTGGGTCAGCAGCCGAGGAGTGGTCGGAGGGACCCAGTGGCACGGAGGGCGAGGGGAGCCACACCGAGGAGTCCTCAGCACCATCCACCTCAGCTGAGGACCAGAGCAACTCGGAGGATGACTCCCTTATGGAGGCGGGTGTCAGCAGCCACCACACCCCAGCTAGTGTTGCTGTCCCCGCCACCACCAGCACCACCACCGCCCTCCCATCGGCTCCCATTCCCCAGGTCCGTGGAGGCTCCCATGTTCGGGAGCGTGTCTCCTTTGGGCCAGGCACCGCACCCCTGCCACTGTGTCCCCTGCTGCCCTGAGTGAGGAGTCTGTGTACCTCCTTCGCCAGCTCCATGTAGGGCAGACAGCCATGCTGAGTGTCCTCCATGCGCACACCGCTCTGTTGACTCAGCTGGTGTCGTTCATGGAGGGCATCTCATCGGGCATGTCTGACCTACAGAGGGGCAATAGGTCCATGGACTCCTCCCTGATGGCAGCAGTGTCCCTCCTCAGACAGTCCCTCACCCCTCCTGCCTCTGCTCCATCCACACTCCCCAGCACCTTACCAGTCCCAAGCACACACACACCGGCACAGGCACACACCAGCACACACACGTCCAGCACACAGACACACATGCCACAAACAAAACGCACACGCACAGTCAGGGGACTGAAACCAGACTCACAGGGGATGGGGCCCTGGTACACACACACGCATCCACGGGCACTGCGCAGTCCTCAGATGCCTCTCCCTCCAAAACACCCTCACTTGCCTCACCTGCAACCCCAAAGACCCAGCGCCTCTTCCTCAGTGACCTCGGCCTCTTCCCCTCCGATCCAGCTGCTCCAGCATCCAGGGGGAAGAGGAAGCCCCCCCACACGGAGCAGAGTGCCCCTCGCCCCCGGACTCCCTCCCCCAGGCGCAGACAGACTGAGGCCCCCACCCGCAAGTCCCCCCGGAGTGGTAAGAGCAAGACCCTGCCACCGCCCTGCAGCTCAAGCACCAGGTCTCCTTCCTCCATCCCTCAGGCCCCCACTCCACAGGTGCCCCCACCACACCCTGCCCCAGCTTCCCCCACCCACAGATATACCATCCCCAAGAGGATCCGGCCTTCTCCCCCTGCCACTTGCTCTCCCGACACCACACCCCCGCTGCCCTTGTCTGTGCCACTGATGTGGTGAGGGTGTCCTTCCCCTCTGTCCAGCCCACCTTGCCTGTTCCCCATTCTCCTCCCCTGGTGGTAGGCACTGCAGTGGAGTCCACTACCACCCTGTCTGACTTGGGCACTGCAGTGGTGGACCTGTCCACTCCATCTGCAGGGTCCACTGCAGTCGTGCCGGCACCCACAACATCTGAGCCATGCCCCCAGTTGTGCCGGCACACACCATGTCAGACACCTCCACTGCAGTTGTCAGTGGCACTCCAGCACCCACCACCCCTTCCCTGCTTCCTCCTGGTGAGCCCTGATCCTGTCCCTGTGGAGCCTGGCCTACCCCCGGTTGCCCCTCCTAGTGGATTGTCCCTGGTTTTGTGCAGGCATGTGTAGGGTGGCATCTGCCACTGTCACCCACTTGTGACTTTGTTGATGGACTGGCCATTGGCCTTTGTTTATTTTCTACCGGACTTCTACTTTTAATGCCACATATGCTGAATAAAGCAACTTTCTGTTCTCTAGTGCTTTTGCTTCTGATGTACATGATGTTGATGATGCTAACCATGCCCTTGCTGCAGTGATTGTGATATTTGGTCTCATGATAATGAAGTGTTACTGTGCAGGAACCCATGTGGTCCAGGGGGAATGTGTCCTATCCTGTGGTGTATCCATGTCATCCATAGCAGCATCTGAGGGTGTCATGTGTTCAGTATTTGGCAATGGGATTTCCTACTTAGATTGCCTATTTCACATCTGTGGCTTCCACCCCTGCACATCTGTTGTGCCTGCCATTGTTCAATTCGTCTACTTCCCTGACCGTGTGGCCATCTCCAGTGGACATGCAGGTTTGGGCATCAATGGGGAAGGACTCATCTGTGTTGTCAGTGCAACATTGCTATACAAGTGTGTTGGATCTGTGCTGATGAATCCGTTGGCACTTCCATGACCAGGCTGATGTTACGGGAGCCCTCATTTGGTGCTAATTGTTGATTGTGTGACCAAGTGCTCAGCTGACATGATGGGGCCCTACTGAGGCAACATATGGCACAGCTTTCCTCACACAGGAGTGGAGTCCCCTCATGGCAGTGTGTACTCCTGTGACATTGCCTGCGCCCAAGGTGTGTGTTGTATGTGCATGTCTGTGTGTTCACTTCCGTTTAGCTGTGCATGCTGTGATCCCTAGTGTTGTACCTGTTTGTGATGCTAGCTGAGTTGACCTATGTTCCCCCAAAGTCTTCGCCCTGGGTTCTCTGTGATGTGGGTGCATGGCACATTACTGGTCATCAGGGTGTCACCCATAGGTGTGTTTGCTGTCAGGGCTGAGTTTGTGTGCAGACGCAGATGGGTCACAGTCAGGATTCCCCTTGGCACTTGTTGTTTGCCCCTGTCATGTGATTTCCAGTTTGTGTTATCTTTCAGTGATTGTGACACGTTGTGTGTGTGACTGCTGGCACTCCTCAGGGTCCGGGCTGCAATGTTGGTTGTTGTCTATGTGTGTTCTTTGTGGGTGACCTTGGCTTCTTCATTGGTGTGTGACTGTGGCTGGGATCCCATTGGTTGGTGTGGTATTGCCGTCATGTCCATGTACAGCGTAGTGTGCAGTGTGTCAGACATTCAGGAGTCTTGTTGAGTGGCCATGTGTGATGTGTTTCTGCACCTTGGTTCCCACCCACCACCCTGGAATAGTCATGGGTGCATGTGCAATGTCACCAGTGCATGTGTGCTTCACTGCTGCACATTGTTGGAGGTCGAGGGGTGTGGTGTTGAGTGTGTGCAGATGAGAGTTGTTGCCCGGCTAGGCCCCTGCCTCCATGTTGGCCTTGGCTTACTGGCCATGCTGTTTGATTTGTGCTTGTGTAGGTGTGATGGTAGTTAGTTGCTCAGGACACATGACTGTGGTTCACAGTGTGAACCACATTTAGCTTTGTCATCACAGTGGGATTGTAATGCAGCCCAGGGTCACCACATTGTGGGGGTCCTGGGGGTGGTGCTGTGGTGTGTCTGTGTCTTGCTGTGTCAGTTGCTGTCCCTACGTGCCTGTGTGACATGTGTGATTTGTGCTCCCTCTCATCTGACAATGCCTGCTTGCCCACATAGGGGATTTGGATCCATGAGTTACCTTTGTGTGGCACTGTATGCACATCTGTATGATTGGTATTCAGGTCTCCTCATGTGTTGTGTGGTTGCCTGGGGACACTGGCACCCCCCTCACCTGTTGTGTATGATGTGCAGTGTGGGTCTGCCTGTTTGTGTTTGTGCATCTGCACCACTGCATTGGCATATCTTGGGTGTGCCATTGGCTGTATGTAGTTTGGTGGGTTTCCCCTGCTGTACCTGGGACTCCTAGGTCATCGGTCAGCACAATGATCATGGTTTGTGTGTCCCATTGCTGCCATGGTATGGTATCTGTTCACCTCACATCTGCAGTCTCCACAGGGTATCTGCATTTGTGTGCCCATTGGTGCAAATATGTGGGTCTGCATTCTGATGGTCACTTCTGTCATTGTGTCATTGATGATTGTTGACGGTGTCAGCCCCCATGGGTGTTGTTTGTCTGCACATGGCCAAAGGTATGTCTTATTTGCACTGCAGTATTTGGCTCCCCCAATTTATGTTGCAATGGGACACATACACTACTTTGCCACTGATGTGTTTGTTGTTCTGTGACCAGGAATCATCCATGCAGTTTGGCAGTTGCACCTCTTTCTTTGTCAACACTTACCTTTTGGTCACTGTGATGATGGGGGTTTGGACCCCATTGCCACAATGTTCGAAATGTGCTTCAGCTATGGACCCCACACTTACCTTTTGGTCACTGTGGTGATTGGGGTTTAGACCCCATTGCCACAATGTTCAAAATGTGCTTCAGCTATGGACCCCACACTTACATTTTGGTCACTGTGATGATGGGGGTTTGGACCCCATTGCCACAATGGTCATGGCCTGCTTGCATTGTGGGTGCCACACACATATATGTGTGGCACATGTGCTAGGGGGTCACATTGTATGTTCAAAGTCATGTTCGGTGTTGTAGGCATTTGACACAGTCTACACACGCTTGTCATGGTGTTGGGGGGATGTCTTCTTCTTGCATTCCCTAGGTTGTGGTGTGCTGGTTGTGTCATGCATTGTCCATCCTATGAGTGGGGGTGGTAGTAGTGGTAGGCATCCAGCCCCCCTGGCTGAGGGTGGTAGTAGTGGTAGGCATCCAGCCCCCCCTGGCTAAGGGTGGTGGTAGGCATCCAGCCCCCACTGGGTGAGGGTGGTAGTAGTGGTAGGCATCCAGCCCCCCCTGGCTAATGGTGGTAGTAGTGGTAGGCATCCAGCCCCCTGGGTGAGGGTGGTAGTGGTGGTAGGCATCCAGCCCCCCTGGCTAAGGGTGGTGGTAGGCATCCAGCCCCCCTGGCTGAGGGTGGTAGTAGTGGTAGGCATCCAGCCCCCCTGGGTGAGGGTGGTAGTGGTGGTAGGCATCCAGCCCCCTGGCTAAGGGTGGTGGTAGGCATCCAGCCCCCCTGGGTGAGGGTGGTAGTAGTGGTAGGCATCCAGCCCCCCTGGCTAAGGGTGGTGGTAGGCATCCAGCCCCCCTGGCTGAGGGTGGTAGTAGTGGTAGGCATCCAGCCCCCTGGGTGAGGGTGGTAGTGGTGGTAGGCATCCAGCCCCCCTGGCTAAGGGTGGTGGTAGGCATCCAGCCCCCCTGGGTGAGGGTGGTAGTAGTGGTAGGCATCCAGCCCCCTGGCTAAGGGTGGTAGTAGTGGTAGGCATCCAGCCCCCCTGGGTGAGGGTGGTAGTGGTGGTAGGCATCCAGCCCCCCTGGGTGAGGGTGGTAGTAGTGGTAGGCATCCAGCCCCCCTGGCTAAGGGTGGTGGTAGGCATCCAGCCCCCTGGGTGAGGGTGGTAGTAATGGTAGTCATCCAGCCCCCCTGGCTAAGGGTGGTAGTAGTGGTAGGCATCCAGCCCCCCTGGCTAAGGGTGGTAGTAGTGGTAGGCATCAAGGCCCCCTGGCTAAGGGTGGTGGTAGGCATCCAGCCCCCTGGGTGAGGGTGGTAGTAGTGGTAGGCATCCAGCCCCCCTGGCTAAGGGTGGTAGTAGTGGTAGGCATCCAGCCCCCTGGCTAAGGGTGGTAGTAGTGGTAGGCATCCAGCCCCCCTGGCTAAGGGTGGTGGTAGGCATCCAGCCCCCCTGGGTGAGGGTGGTAGTAGTGGTAGGCATCCAGCCCCCTGGGTGAGGGTGGTAGTGGTGGTAGGCATCCAGCCCCCTGGCTATGGGTGGTGGTAGGCATCCAGCCCCCCTGGGTGAGGGTGGTAGTAGTGGTAGGCATCCAGTCCCCCTGGCTAAGGGTGGTAGTAGTGGTAGGCATCCAGCCCCCTGGGTGAGGGTGGTAGTGGTGGTAGGCATCCAGCCCCCTGGCTAAGGGTGGTGGTAGGCATCCAGCCCCCCTGGGTGAGGGTGGTAGTGGTGGTAGGCATCCAGCCCCCCTGGCTAAGGGTGGTGGTAGGCATCCAGCCCCCCTGGCTGAGGGTGGTAGTAGTGGTAGGCATCCAGCCCCCCTGGGTGAGGGTGGTAATAGTGGTAGGCATCCAGCCCCCCTGGCTAAGGGTGGTGGTAGGCATCCAGCCCCCTGGGTGAGGGTGGTAGTAGTGGTAGGCATCCAGCCCCCCCTGGGTGAGGGTGGTAGTAGTGGTAGGTATCCAGCCCCCCCTGGGTGAGGGTGGTAGTAGTGGTAGGCATCCAGCCCCCACTGGGTGAGGGTGGGAGTAGTGGTAAGCATCCAGCCCCCTGGCTAAGGGTGGTGGTAGGCATCCAGCCCCCCTGGCTGAGGGTGGTAGTAGTGGTAGGCATCCAGCCCCCCTGGCTAAGGGTGGTGGTAGGCATCCAGCCCCCCTGGCTGAGGGTGGTAGTAGTGGTAGGCATCCAGCCCCCCTGGCTAAGGGTGGTGGTTGGCATCCAGCCCCCCTGGGTGAGGGTGGTAGTGGTGGTAGGCATCCAGCCCCCTGGGTGAGGGTGGTAGTAGTGGTAGGCATCCAGCCCCCTGGGTGAGGGTGGTAGTGGTGGTAGGCATCCAGCCCCCTGGGTGAGGGTGGTAGTAGTGGTAGACATCCAGCCCCCCTGGGTGAGGGTGGTAGTAGTGGTAGGCATCCAGCCCCCTGGGTGAGGGTGGTAGTAGTGGTAGGCATCCAGCCCCCTGGCTAAGGGTGGTAGTAGTGGTAGGCATCCTGCCCCCCTGGGTAGGGGTGGTGGTGCGCATTCAGGCCCCTGTGTGCATATGTGGCATTGGTGATGGGCATCCCGCCCCTATGGTGCTGATGTTGCTGGTGTAAGTATATTCTGCATCCCTCTGTGTGTGTGTGATGTGTCGTGTACGTGTTGTATGTGTTTTGTGGTTGGTGTCTGGCTTACCTTCTGCGCCGTACGCGTCCGTGCCTGTTCCGGTAGTAAATGTAGAATATTGGTATGATCGGGACGAAGGGATTCATGGTTGGTTCGTGTCGTTCGTCCTTCTCGTTGCTTCGCGTCGTCCTCGTCGCCCGCGTCGTCCTCGTCGCTTCGCCTCGTCCTCGTCGCTGGCGTGTTCGTCTCGGAGCCGTGGATCGTGTTGTGGCGCGAATCGGAGCTTATGTGCGCCTCTCCCGGATGCATCCAGCCCCCCCTGGGTGAGGGTGGTAGTGGTGGTAGGCATCCAGCCCCCCCTGGCTAAGGGTGGTGGTAGGCATCCAGCCCCCCTGGCTGAGGGTGGTAGTAGTGGTAGGCATCCAGCCCCCTGGGTGAGGGTGGTAATAGTGGTAGGCATCCAGCCCCCCTGGCTAAGGGTGGTGGTAGGCATCCAGCCCCCCTGGGTGAGGGTGGTAGTAGTGGTAGGCATCCAGCCCCCTGGGTGAGGGTGGTAGTAGTGGTAGGTATCCAGCCCCCCTGGGTGAGGGTGGTAGTAGTGGTAGGCATCCAGCCCCCCTGGGTGAGGGTGGGAGTAGTGGTAGGCATCCAGCCCCCTGGCTAAGGGTGGTGGTAGGCATCCAGCCTCCCTGGCTGAGGGTGGTAGTAGTGGTAGGCATCCAGCCCCCTGGCTAAGGGTGGTGGTAGGCATCCAGCCCCCCTGGCTGAGGGTGGTAGTAGTGGTAGGCATCCAGCCCCCTGGGTGAGGGTGGTAGTAGTGGTAGGCATCCAGCCCCCTGGCTAAGGGTGGTAGTAGTGGTAGGCATCCTGCCCCCTGGGTAGGGGTGGTGGTGCGCATTCAGGCCCCTGTGTGCATATGTGGCATTGGTGATGGGCATCCCGCCCCTATGGTGCTGCTGTTGCTGGTGTAAGTATATTCTGCATCCCTCTGTGTGTGTGTGATGTGTCGTGTACGTGTTGTATGTGTTTTGTGGTTGGTGTCTGGCTTACCTTCTGCGCCGTACGCGTCCGTGCCTGTTCCGGTAGTAAATGTAGAATATTGGTATGATCGGGACGAAGGGATTCATGGTTGGTTCGTGTCGTTCGTCCTTCTCGTTGCTTCGCGTCATCCTCGTCGCTTCGCGTCGTCCTCGTCGCTTCGCCTCGTCCTCGTCGCTGGCGTGTTCGTCTCGGAGCCGTGGATCGTGTTGTGGCACGAATCGGAGCTTATGTGCGCCTCTCCCGGATGCTTTGACGTGCTGTGCGTAGCGACAGGTTCGGCGCGTACGGAAAGCGCATTGTACTCGTTCGGCCGGACGGAGCTGCATTTTTCCTTCCGTGCGACTCAATTCGGCGTTTCCGGATTCGCCTCGGTCGGGGAACAGGACCTGGTTTGGGTGAGTACGGCTCGGCCGGATTCTGTGCTGTTGTGCGCATCGTACTTACTCGTTCGGTGTGCTGTACGGATCGGTCGGGGAACAGGCTTTCGCATGGCTTTTTTCCCGACCGAATGCTATTGGGTGCGCCTCCGACCGAGATCGGAATCGGCCCCATTGTGTGAAATTTGCCCCTTAGCGCCAACAGCCATCAAATCACTAATCTATATCATATTATATTAAAAACAATGCAATTTATATTTTAATGATAATTTTCCTTTAATGAAGTATCAAAATATATACACATATAATCCATTGAGGCTTCACCTCGTACAGTAAAGAAGAGGTGCATCAGAACAATATGTACTGTATTGTGAAGTATATCTACACATATATTACACATGTGAACTTACATATTTGGTCACTGTTCCAACAGGAAGAGTGTTTTTTGTTTTGTGAATAATTTTGGTGCTATTTGACGAATGTTCACAAAACTTTCAAAAGAAAATGTTCATCCAACTCAGCTCCTTCCTGAAAAGTTTCAGGGTGCTGAAAAATGTGGGATAGTCCGAAAACATCAAGTTTGTGTGTTAATTTCAATAGGAAATGTTATGAAGCAATGTAGAAAAAAACGGTTTAAAAGAATTATGCCAAATTTGCAGAAAGTTAGATTTTTACTCGAAAAGCATTTTGTTCATTATTTGGTGTGTATTCCTTCAGCTGTTTAAGATAAGTAACATTTAAATTAGAGTACTCCCACAGTAAAGAACATTTTAGAAAACAGAGCATCATGATTAGCTGAGAGGTCTTTTTTTTCCCCGGTTGGTCTCTTTAATCCGACGAGACTGATCAATTTAATTGGCTGGCTGCAACATGAAGAGAAATGTTGCGGCTGCCATTTCAGGACTCAGGAAATGGGTCCCCGTGTTTGCAACAACTTCAGATAAAAAAGGGCCAGGGTAGGGGAACCTGACACTTGTAGGGAGGCCACATAGGCCAGAGTATAAAAACACATTTTTTAAAAAGAGGCAGCGAATACCACTGTACACCCGCAATTTCGTGCACCACAGGGGGTTGACTGCGTGCAGGTGGCATACAGCATGGCCACAGGCAAGCCCATGCAGCCAATCCCATGTCACTCATGGCCTAAAGCTATGCTTAGTGAGGGAGTTGGGGAGATATGAGCAAAAAAAAAAAGAAATTGACTGAAAAAGCCAAAGGCTAAAGTCACATTATAGTTAGCTATGGCATCAAGCTCTTAATTTACATCGAAAAAAACCTTAGAAATTCACTGAAAAAAACAGAGGTTAAAGAAACGTTATAGGTGATTTAATGATCTAAAAACCCAGGTTCTAAAACAAAACACCACTGAAATTTGCCAGTTATAGTTTACTGAGCTTACTACAACTTGTGTCCACACCATGCACTGTTTACTAGCAAAATCATATATTAAATCACTCATGACATGTTAGACATATTTATAAAACACATTAGGGGTGATTGCCTATTCATTTGGGCTAGTGATTTTAACTGTAGGAAATGTGACATCTTGGAAGGGGATTACTGTGGTGACAGGGATGAATATGGTGAAGCCTACCCCCATTTTTCTCATAACTTATACAGAGACACAATTAATGGCGCAATGCACAAATATAACCTGAACTCCTAGAGCAGTTAAGTGCGGAAGGACAAACAATTGTACCAACTTTTGAAGGCGATAGATACTCCTCGATCATTGATCATATCCTGATTTCAGGAAATGGCCGAGGACAAATTGAAAAATTTAAAGTGATAGAAAGTCCCTTTAGTGATCATCATCCATTCTTCCTGACACTCAGACTTAGCACAAAGCACCAGAAGACGGTGTGTTTAGCTACTGACATTGAAACGCAGGGAGAGAATGGTTTTAGTATCAAATGATCAGGTGTTAATGCTTCCTCCTTCCTAGATAAAGTAGTATACGATAGACAACAAGATTTTGACATCTGTATGAAGGGAGATTCCACTGATTTATATATTATTATGGCATTCTGTAATATTACCTCTGTAATTTCAGGAGATTTAAAAATTAAAAATTAAAAGACCATACACCAAAGTCCCAGATGGTTTGATCAACAATGTACCAAAGCAAATCAGGCCCTAAAAAAGGCACTAAAGGCCAAGACCAGAGATGGCGAAAGGATAATAACATTAAGGAAGTCCTATAAACAGACTCTAAATAAAAGGAGAGCAAATATATGGGAAAAAGCTTGGGAAAAATTAGTAAAAGCAGCAGACACACAGGATGTAACACTATTCTGGAAAACAATAAATCATCCTTTTTTTAAAGATCAGGCCGCAGTTAAAATTGAGACCCTGATACAGTCTTCAGACTGGCTAATACTCTTTGGATAGATTTTTAATCCAAACAATGATGAATTATTACCTTTTGAAAATAGGAATTTTATAACTATAGACTCCCCAAATTTGATTCCGATTACTCTAGATAAGATTAAAGTTGCTCTAGATAGATGTGCAAATGGGAAGGTGCCCGGTCCGATGGGGTACCTATCGATATTTTTTAATCAGATACAAACTTTTGAGCCCCAATTTTACTAAGAGTCTGCAATGCTTCAGTGGGAGGCCTACTGCCTGCAACCTGGACCGAAAGTGATATAGTCCCAATTTTTAAGAAAGGAGATAGAGGTGATGCAAAATGGTATCGTCCAATATCTCTTCTTGATTCAACATCAAAATTGATGCATAGAATCCTTTGTAAAGACTAGAAATTTGGGCAAATGACAACTTAGGGGCCCATTATGATATCAGGCTGATCGCCACCGCCGGGCCGGTGGTGGCGATCCGCCCGCCAGATTCTCCCGTTTCACCCCCGCCATATCAGTATGGCGGGGGGGCACTGCGGTGACGGTAAGACCGTCCGCTGCTTTTCCGCCAGTCGGATCCCCGGCCGGGCGGGAAAGGACCTCAATATGGTGGCGGTGCCTTGCAGGCACCGCCATCCATATTAGGATGTGCAATTACAAAGGCCTTTCCATTGCGGAGATGCTGCAATGGAAAAGGCATGCTGGAATTGCTTTGGGAGCCCATTACGGGCCCCCGGGGGGGTGGGGGGCTGCACTTAGGGGGTACCATAGGCATACACAAGGTGGCAGGCACCACGCAGTGCCTGTCACGTTGTGCATGCCAATGCACAACATGCCTTTTTAACATTGTTAAATATGCGGAATGCGACCGCCAGGGTGGCATTCACATCCTAATAGGCACAGCAGGACCGCCACACCTCTGGCGGTCGGTCCCGTGTACCGTTATGGTGTCCGCCCGCCATCGTAATAGACCCCTTAGTTCTTACAGAATCCCAATATGGATTCAGAAGAGATATAGGGACTATTGAGCAGTGTATCAACCTCCATCTAATAATTATTAAATATACACTCTCCAAAAGGGCCACCTACATTTATGCTTTGTAGATTTAACAAGCGCTTTTGATTTAGTTAATCATGCAAAGCTATGGCAGACTTTGGTTGGGATGGGTGCCCCCTCTGATATTATTATTTACTTATTACAAATTATTATCCGCAAGAGTTCGATACGGCCGAAAGGCGAACGTACCCCCAGTTTTAGAGTAACGCGTGGGATAAGGCAAGGTTGCGTCTTCGCTTTGCTTTTGTTTTCTCTTTATATCAACGGCGTTGACAAATGTTTGCAAAAGCTGAACACTGATGTCTCTAAGGTCGGCAATCGTGTTACACTGGTTCTTCTGCATGCGGTCAACGCTGTTTTGTTATCTAGAACCGCGAATGGGCTCCAGTGTTTAATTGAAAATGTTGCTAATTTTGTGGGTAAAAAGGATCTAAAACGTAATTTGAGAGAAACATTCACGATGACTTGTGGAAAAGGGAAACCAAAACCAGGACACATCATGTTAAGGGTATGCCAACAGCAGAAACGCATTATTTTTCGTATCTGTGCCTACTTTTCACGTCTAAGGGACATTGGGGAGCACACACTGATTTATGCAAATCAAATTTTTTACGGTCAACAGAAGCCTTTTTTAGATTCTCAAAAAAAATGGGGAATAAGCCAATCAGGGAAATTCTGACTTTGCATGGGAGTAAGTGCCTGACAGGAACCTGTTATGGTGCTGCATTATGGGAAAGGGCTAACCATACTGCACTCCAGATTCAAAAAAATATATTTTTAAGGAGGCTATTAGCAGTTCCTAATTTAACCCTTTCATACATTGTACTTAAGGAATTAGCAGTTCCCTACATTAATGACCATATTAGGATAGCAGATCTCACTGTTTGGTTTGGGATCTGGAGTAAGGATGGAACCAAATTTACTCAGGAAATCATAATGGATTGCCTTGCCTATGAATACAGTAAAAAAATCCCATGGCTGTTGTATATTGATAAACTCTTAAATGAATGTGCTGAGAATGTTGATCTTAATGACCCCATGATTATCCTATGGCGCAGTAAAAAGATTTAAAAACAGAGCTCACAGTAGCAAAAGAATTGTTAAGAGAAACTGAGGTAAACTCAAAGCAGACGATTAAAGCATATTGTGAAGGGCCAATTGCGATAGGCACACAGCAATACTTACTGCGGGTAGCACACTTACAGCACAGGTTTTATCTTACAAGGTTGAGAATGGGTACTCTTCACCATTTAATAGCATTTCCTGTTATGGGCAAATGGAACCAAAATCTTCCAAATTGCCCTTGTGACGGAAAGTCGCACCAGTCACCACTACATTTTATACTTTTCTGTAATTTTTTAGAGATATTAGGAAGAGTATCTTACATCCTTTATTTCTTACCGGAAAATTGTATTGTTATAAATATGCTTTTAACTTAATCTGTAGTTTAGAAAATGAGAAAGAATGTAACGCAGTAGTTGTCTTCATACAATTGGCAATTAAAAGAAGAAAGAATAATTCACATCTTGAGGCCCTAGTTAATGAAAGAACATAGGACTTATTATAGATTGGTGTCCCTTATAATAAATATTACCATAAGAATTTATGGAAAATGATTAAAATTAGTATTTATATTAACATTTGTACACTTATATAGTAATTTCTATCATTTATTATTAAAACTACTATAAGACATCTACATGTAAATCACCCCAAGTACTGTATAATTGATGTATCATGTTGACTCATTTAAAAAATATTATTATTATTAACGAAGCGCTGATTTTTTTTTTCTTTTAAATGCTTTTTTGGGCCCTGGGGGTCCTTGTGGGACCCCCTAAGCAGGCCTAGGGGGTCAGGGTGTTTCTACCCTGCCCCCTTTTCTTTTTTTTCACGTTTTTTATTCTGATTTCTTGTGACTTGGTTACCGAGTCACACGATGGCTTCCAACACTTCCTGGTTTGGAGTGTTGACAGCCAATTAGAATAAAGCTCGTGGTCGGGAGGGTGCGCGGATCCTCCGTGCCTCTATATATCGAAACTTTTATTTTTTGATTTTCTCAGCAACTACTGAACGGATTTACACCATTTAAAAAAGGGCGCTTTCTGAACCAAGCACTACCTTTTTGCCAAATTTGGTGTAATTCCGTTCAGCAGTTTTGGCTGTAACCGTGTCTAAAGTTTCCTATGGGAAATTGATTTTTTGACCTCTATTTTTAATTTTCTCTCGCAACTACTGAACGGATTTACACCATTTAAAAAAAGGGCGCTTTCTGAACCAACCACTACCTTTTTCCCAAATTTGGTGTAATTCCGTTCAGCAGTTCGGGCTGTAGCCGTGGCTAAAGTTTCCTATGATAATTAACATGGAGAAAACACGTTTTAGGACCCCCTTTTTCTCGGCCCCGCTTGCTGAATCACCCCGAAACTTTCAAGACAGGAGCTGACCGGAGCGCCCCACTAGTTTTGAAAATTTCGTGATGATTCGTCATCCGGCGCCAAAGTTATTGGGAAAACAAAAAACGCTTTTCCTATGGAAACTAGGTCCTAACTATAACTATCTACTGGCGACCGCCAGTAGATAATATATATTATCTACTGGCGGTCGCCAGTAGATAGTTATAGTTAGGACCTATTTTCCATAGGAAATCCGCGACATTCTATTTGAAATAACTCTTGCGTCGGTTGACGAATCTTCGCGCAATTTTCAAACTTTATGGCCCACTCTGGTCCGCTCCTACCCTGAAAGTTTCGGGGTGATTCGTCAAGCGGGGGCTGAGAAAAAGGGGGTCCCAAAACGTGTTTTCCCCATTCATTTTCCCATAGGAAACTTTAGCCACGGCTACAGCTCGAACTGCTGAACGGAATTACACCAAATTTGGCAAAGAGGTAGTTCTTGGTTCAGAAAGAACCCTTTTGTTAAATGGTGTAAATCCGTTCAGTAGTTCCTGTGAAAATCAAAATGAAAATCACATATATATCTATGGCCGCGTCGGATTCGCGCACCCTCCCGATCATGAGGTGCATGCTAATTGGCTGTCAACACTCCAAATCAGGAAGTGTTGGCAGCCATTTTGTCCCTCGGTAGAACCGAGGGACAGAAACAAGTGTGCAAAACACACAAAGGGGGCAGGGTAGAAACACCCTGACCCCCTAGGTCTGCTCAGGAGGTCCCACAAGGACCCCCTGGGCAGAAAAAAACATTTTTTTTTTTTAATCGGTGGGATGCGCTTAGGGTGCGCGGATCCCGCCGATAAAAAAAAAAATCGAAGCGCGGTCTCCCGCGCTTTGATGTTATTTTGCCCCCGGGTGGCCCAAGTCCCGGGGGCATGCGGGGTTTATTTAAATAATGCTGGGGGGGCCTCTAGGGGCCCCCCAAGCCCCGGGGACCGCCACCCCCAGGGCTTTCAATTTAAAATGGTGCGGGAGGGCACTCGGCCCTCCTGCAGCCCCGGGGACCACCACCTCCCGGGGCTTTTTATTTTTTTAAACATTTCCTGTGTGGGGGCTCGAGCCCCCCCACACGCCCCGGGGACCGCCACCTCCCCGGGGCACTAATAATGTAAATGCGGGGGTCGGTAACGGAGCCCCGGGGACCACCACCTCCCCGGGGCTTTAAAGACATGGGAGGGGGGCCGCGCGGCCCCCCTCCTGGAGCCTGTGGTGGCCCTGGGGACCGCCACCCCCAGGGCCGGCTCCTGCAGTGTCCCGGGTGCCTACCTCCGGGACACTGCTGTTTGCAATGGCAGGACGGGAGCCTCGCGGCTCCCGTCCTGCCATTGCAAACTTGCTTGCTTCATTGAAGCGAGAGCAGGGAAACCTGCTCTCGCTTCAATGAAGCAAAGCAGAATTGCTTTTCCATAAGGGGAGCTGCATGTCAGCAGCTCCCTTATGGAAAAGCAATACCGGCTCCCGCAGGACGTGGGGAGCCAGCGGGACCGTGCGGGGATTAGGGACCCCCACGGTCCCCAACGAGTGGCCAGGCCCCGGGGGACGGGGTCCCCGGGGCCATTAGTGGCCCGGGAGGGGGGCCACGCAGCCCCCCTCCCAAAAAAAAGGAATTTAAAAAAAAAAGGACGCAAAGGCTGGCCCCGGGGGATGGGGTCCCCGGGGCCTTTAATGGCCTGAGGAGGGGGCCACGCAGCCCCCCTCCAAATATTAATTTTTTTTTTTAAAAAGAGGGCATGCCCCGGGGGATGGGGTCCCCGGGGCAAATACAGGCCCAGGGAAGGGGGGCCACACGGCCCCCTTCCCGTTTATAAAAAAAAATAAAGGAACAGCCTCAGGCCCCGGGGGATGGGGTCCCCGGGGACAAAAGTGGATGAGGGAAGGGGGGCCACACAACCCCCCTCCCATTAAAAAAAAAAAAGCAAAAAAAAAAAAAAAACGGCAGCGTGCCGGAGGCGCCGCCCCCTCTCTGCAGCACTCTGCAAACGCGCCCCCTGGCGCGTTGTAAGAAGGGGAAGTAATTCCCCTTGAATACTGGGGGTCCCTGGGGGCCAACTAGCCCACCAGGAACCTCCAGTATGCACCAGGGAGCTGCGTTGCAGAGAGGTGTTCAGAGGCCACGCCCCTTTTTACACCTCTCTGCAACGCAGCTCTGTGGCACTTTTTGGAGGTACATGGTGGGCTAGTTGGTCCCCAGGGACCCTCAGGATTCAAGGGGACTTAATCCCTCAACTTAAAACACGCCACAGGGCGCGTTTGCACAGTGGTGAAGGGAGGGGGCGGGGCTTCAGGTGACATGTGTGCAAACAGGCCCCGTGGCGCGATTTAAGATGGGGATTTAAATCCCCTTCAATCCTGAGGGTCCCTGGGGGCCAACTAGCCCACCAGGTACGTCCAGAAAGCGCCACAGAGCTGCGTTGCAGAGAGGTGTAAAAAGGGGCGTGGCCTCTGAACACCTCTCTGCAACGCAGCCCCCTGGTGCATACTGGAGGTTCCTGGTGGGCTAGTTGGCCCCCAGGGACCCCCAGTATTCAAGGGGAATTACTTCCCCTTCTTACAACGCACCACAGGGCGCGTTTGCACAGTGGTGAAGGGAGGGGGCGGGGCATGTTATTGTTAGAAATTAGCATTTCAAAAACCTTTGAAATTCACTTAAAAAACCATAGGTTTCAGGCACGTTATAGTTAGAAATTAGCATTTAAAAAACCTTTGAAATTCACTGAAAAAACCATAGGTTTCAGACACGTTATAGTTAGAAATTAGCATTTAAAAAACCTTTGAAATTCACTTAAAAAACCATAGGTTTTAGGGACAGTTATAGTTAGTTGGACATTTCACTCGTACAAAACCATAGAAATTCCCCTGTTATAGTTAGTTCACGTAACTATAACTCGCGCCCCCGCAATGCACTGCTGATGACGTCACATATTACATCACTCATGACATGGTCAGTGACATCACTGATGACATCACTGATGACATCTCAAATGACATCACTGATGACATCATCCATGTGATAATTTGATGCATCTTTTCACACCCTAATATAACTTTGGATACACCGACTGTAAATTACAGACTGCCATTGTCAAAACCATAGACACTCCAACACCAATTACTATATACACTCTCACTGATTCTTAGGTCAAAACAGACACATCTACTCACTCACCCGTACAGTCACTCATACTTATAGTCACTCAGTACAGGACTATTATATGCACTCATACACCTATATAAACACTCACACACCGCCACTCATCCATAGAGGTACTCACACACCTAGTCAGTCATGCAAAAATTAAGCACACACCCATTTACTCACCTATACAGTTATACACACACCAACTCACTTACTCATACAAATACTAGCACATTCTTCAGTGATGTCACCAGTGATGTCACTGACCATGTAATGAGTGATGTAATATGTGACGTCATCAGCAGTGCATTGCGGGCGCGAGTTATAGTTACGTGAACTAACTATAACGGGGGAATTTCTATGGTTTTGTACGAGTGAAATGTCCAACTAACTATAACTGTCCCTAAAACCTATGGTTTTTTAAGTGAATATATATATATATATATATATATATATATAGCACAAATCCTCTGTAGTCACAGGAGGAAGCTCGGACACTCAGAGAGATGCAGAAAATATATTTAATGGCTGCACACACAACGCGTTTCAGCTTTCGCCTTGATCACGCTCAAGACGAAAGCTGAAACGCGCTTTCTCCTGTGACTACAGAGGATTTGTGCTACATGTTATACGAGGTTACCGGTAACCCGTGCTCGGACCGCCCCGATTGACAGCCTCTCATTCTTACCGGGATCTGTTTCCGTTTATATATATATATATATATATATAGTTTAGTTCTCCAATACCCACAGAGACGGAGAGAGGCACACGACTGCAAGCATTCAATCCGTTTATTTTCACCATGACATAAAACAAAGAGTGCCTCCCCGACGCGTTTCGGTCACCTGACCTTATTCATGGGTGTAACTGGCAAATCAACTTGTCATGTGACTGTTGTCCATTATACCAATGGCACTTCTGATACGCCAGCCAATCGTAGTTGCAATGATGCATTGTGGTTATTATAGTCTAAAATAGAAAATCAGAAACAATCATGTTTTAGCAATCCGACTGGAATATATCTTTTGGTATAAATATCACAGTTCTTGTAATTAAGTTCAGTCAATTCCCTTTGGTCATGTCCATAAAACAATCACTTTGCTTGCTGTCCCATGTATAGCCCTACACCAAAGGCAAACACGGGCCCTCTACGCAGTAGAATCCGTGCCAGCACAAGTCACCTCCAAAACTCCAGGCAACACAGTGCTGACATTAGCGAGGTGGTGCCGTCCTGTACCGGTGACGGGCTACACCGTCATTTATAGTTTCGTTCTCCAAGACCCACAGAGAAGGAGAGAGGCACACGACTGCAAGCATCCAATCCGTTTATTTTCACCAGGACATAACACAAAGAGTGCCTCCCCGACGCGTTTCGGTCACCTGACCTTATTCATAGGTGTAACCGGCAAATCAACTTGTCATGTGACTGTTGTCCATTATACCAATGGCACTTCTGATACGCCAGCCAATCGTAGTTGCAATGATGCATTGTGGTTATTATAGTCTAAAATAGAAAATCAGAAACAATCATGTTTTAGCAATCCAACTGGAATATATCTTTTGGTCTAAATATCACAGTTTTTGTAATTAATTTCAGTCAATTCCCTTTGGTCATGTACATAAAACAATCACTTTGCTGGCTGTCCCATGTATAGCCCTACTACAAAGGCAAACACGCAGTTGTGGCTCCTGAAGGGAGTGCTGCGGGGCGATGGGGCGGGGCGGGGGAGGGGCAGGGTGGGGGGTAGTAAACTCTGGCACATGGCCGAACGGAGTTAAGTACATCAATAAATATATAAAACGAATTACATTGCGTGCGCCGCATCGCCATTTGGCGTTACAGCGTGCGCAATGTAATACGTTTTATTTATTTATTTATGTACTTAACTCCGTTTGGACAATTTATTTCTACCCAAACAAATACTTTTTAGCAAAATTAGGCTCATCAGAGAAAGGGCAAAAACATAACTTTCTAACCTGTACCATTTGGCTTCTATGCAGCTCTTTGATGGCAGTTCATAGCTCACTGTGCTAGATTAGGATTGTATTTTATAAACTCCACAGTAAGAAAATGAGCTCCCGTGACAAGAGCAGTATCCCACTGTGCTATGTACATTAAATACTGTTCTGTGATCTGCATAATTCACGTTCTTTGCAACAGGTACATTAACTCTCTGTGCTAGCTTACAAGAGTCAAAACTGCCACTAGACAAAACCCCGATCTCACTCCAGCAGGTACATTAATCACCATGCTTTTCAAACTGCTGCACTGTTAGAAAAGCAGCCCCTCACTAACAAAACCATCCCTAAACCTTTCCAGCCTTCTGGGAAAACACCTGATCCCTGGTACTGCCATTGCTGCCTTGATCACATTGTAAGGTAATTGTTGGAAAGAATAACATAATTGCACAGAAAAATGTTATGCCAATTCATGGTTAGCTGTACATTTGTAGGGCCCATTTGTAACACAGAGCACCGCAGCAAGCCACCTTGCTGTGCTGCGTGACAGGTTAAGGGCTGAAATGCAGGGTATTCAATACAGTGCATTCCTGCCCTTTTCCCAGTGCAGGCACACAATGTGCTGCCTAGCGCCAATGCAGGCACCCTTGCCCTATCGTACAAGGGTGCCTGAATTGTAAGCCGGATTGTTTTTGTTCAGGCGGGGGCTTTCCTGCAGAATAACAATCCCTAGAGTCATTCCCTCAAAGGAAAAAGGAAAAAACAAGGAAAAATTAAGATGTTCCTCCTCGTTATGCCTCTCCTGGGATAGCGTAGCATTTTGGCGCATTCCCATGTCTGCCAGTAATGGTAAATCAGGGAATACATCACAATCCATGGGTTTTGCTTGGATCACCCATGCTCCATCCATGGAATGTCTCCCTGGGACAGAGTAACACAACACAGCAAATTGCACTGCATTGTGTTACTCTGGATTTATTAAGCCACTCAGGGCCACGCAAGGCATTGGGCAGCAAATGTTTGAGAACTTTAGTTGTGCTTATTATCAATGACACACTGATTTTGCACTTTGAAAACCTAACCATGACTGATCCCAGGAGAGGATTTCCTGGTTCTGATGAAGGTCTCTGAAACAAGAACTTTTTTCCAGGTCAAATGTTGCTAGAAACTTGCTGAGCCCCAAGGACAAAGGTGTCCAGATTCTGCTAAGAATTGTGCTACCTTATTAAAACTTCTCCCCAGAAGCTGAAGACAGCACAGAAGGTCCTGGAGACAGAATAGCTGGAGTTGGTTTAATGCTATTATTAAACCTCAATGTTGTGCTTGGGGAGTACAGAGAACCTTGTGCATAGAGGAAAGGTGTTGCTTTTGTGGAGAAAGCCAGAGGATCATTTTTAAATGTACATTATGCTAAATTTAGTTTGTGATGAGCTACCTCATTCTAGAAACCATAGACTGAAGATTTGGACATTTGGCACCATTGGGCCTATGAACAAGAATATTTCCCTCTACAAGAAATCAGAACACCTACTTTCTCTTAGCAGATTTTTCAAAGATTTCTCTTTCCCATCTAGACTGGGTCCTAAAAGCACTGCTTTATTTCCATGACATAAAATGCACTGCTGCCCCCTTTTGGCCATTTTTGGGAACTGAATTCAACAGGTTCCTTGTTTCATTTTATTATCCTCTTTCCCAAAGTGGACTTTTTCTATTTTATACAATAACTATTCATTTTTGCTATAAAATGTGATTAATGCACCATATTGTCTTCATTTTTGAGGTATCTTGTATTTTATATTCTGTACCTAACTTACTTTTGCATGTTGCACTATTTATTTTTTTAACTATATTGCTGTTTTGGTCAGTAATCACCCATGTACAACACACATTTCTCTGATGGACACTTTGCATCCTGTGCTGCAGTTCCCTACTAAAGGGAGGCACCATATTGAGGACCCCATTTCCAGTTACTAATTATCTCTAATTGGAAATAGCAGGGTCATCATTAGTGAATCTGGCTCAAAGCTCTCTCTGAGTTAACATAGAATACAAGTTAAACTCCTCACAATGATGTTTTTTTATGTCACTCTCATTTATATCCACACAGTAATGAAGTAAACTGCAAGTGTGCTTTGTCTCCAAGATTTAATTTAACTTTTTTTCTAGAAGTTCATCCATCCATTAAATGTGATAACATTTAATTTACTAAGTACTAATGATCCAAATATTGATGTAAAAATGAATTAAATATATATTTACAAAGACAATCATACAAAATAGGAGTTTATTATGTGGCAATTATATGCAAAGCTAGCCAACAATTAGTCATTGTTTCAGTAATTGCATAGCCCATCATCAGGATGACACATAGATATAATTTTATCATACACAATTAAAATGAAGGAAGGAGGCCCACTGAGTATATGCAACATGGGCCAAAAGCACCATTTCCATGGAGTTGGCTTGGGGGGATGGTAGTCCAGGACAAGTAATCACTAATTTGTTAGGTCCCATAAAGGTTTTCAGTCATTTAAACCTGAGCCCAACCCTTGTAGCTATGGCACCGAACAGACAGGCTTAACTTAGTGAAAATATGTAAAGCATTTAGAAGTACCAGAACAGTTAAAAAAGCAAACATATAACAAAAATAGCGAATAATTAACCAAGCAAAATTACAAAAAAAACAAAAAATCCAATAAACGGAATCTGCGCCTATGAATTCTTAAGGATTTAAGTCAAAATAGCACCAAAAAGTACAAAGAGTCATTTGGCCATTTGTAGTGAATGGTTGAGGTAGACTGGGACCTAGGCATAAGTTGAGGCAGACTGCATTGTAGCCTATGTTGGAGACACCAACCAGATTTGGCCTGGTCAGAGGTTTTATCTTATTCTTTTTTTCTGGAAGTCAAAATCCTTCATCGGGGCAAAGCAGCAGACTGTGTCTGAGGAAGTCCACTAAAAGTCAGATGGGCATTGGGGGAGGTACTATTGAAGCCGTTGGTTTTGGTTGGAAAATCTCCAAGCAGGAGGAATTTAAATTTAGCACCCAGCGCAGTCCTCTCACCTGTAAGATACTTTTAGCAACTTCACCTAGTCCAGATTTTAACCTTCAGACTTTTTTTCAGAGCTCGGAATCCTCCAGTGGAGCAGGGCTCAGAGCTGTATCTGATGAGGGCTCTATAAGGCCTGATACCTTCTTGCAGGGGTCCATGGATAGGTTTGCTGCTGTGGGGAACCTGTTTCCTCAGCCTGCTGAGGTTGCATCATTGGCAGATCAGATTATTTGTACTAGTCCCCCAGAAGTCTCAAAGTCCCAGGTTTCTAGAGATATTAGGAGAAGTCAAGTTAGATACAACCAAGTGTCCTGACACATCAGGAAGAGCACTTGGGTTCACTACTCACTTCAGCGGCGGCCACCAGCAGGCTCTAGGTCATGTCTAATTGCTACTGGCCATTTGGGGTCTTCATGAAAAGGCATTTTAGAGCTTTTCTGGTCATTTAGCTTACATAGGAAGTCTACTTCTTCGTCCTGGTTACAAGTGAGAGCAGGGAGGTTGGATAATGATCAGTTCAAAATCTCAGGCAGAAGGTCCAGCTAGACAAACATGGCATGCCAGGAATGAATCAAGAAACTTACACAAGGATGTATAAAGGAAGCACATTAAAGTATGTGTATCCAGTGAGTTAACACCACACAACTCACGATACAATTTTGAAGGGCTTAAGCGTGAAAGTAGCTATGGGAAGGAAAATACACATTCAATAGATTAATTGAAATAAGTAGCCAAAGTATTGGAGAGGCAGAATAGAAGCTGAACCCTACAACTCACAAAGTCCCAATAATGATGAAAGCCAATGGAACACTGGCTTGTAGAATTTGCAACAACAGCAATTTAATTACAAATGTATGCAAGCTGGTGCAATTCATATCTTGCAGCAACTCAGCATGTGTACTATTCTCTGTGGATCTGTAATCGTAATATGTTGCTCCAATGTTTCATTCTAGAAAACCCATCTGCATCTGTGAAGCAAGTAAGACTAGTCACAGCATCTATGCCCATGCACAACAACACAAAATGACTTCAAGTTCCCAGAACACATAAGCTGCTCCAAGTCCTCAGAAAAATGACACAAACTACAGAAAGAGATCAAAATAATAAAAAATAATGCCCCTCTCTCACTGCCCCATTCTGAATTAATGTGTTTAACCTTAAAGAAAAAAAAGTGGTTGGTAGCTCTCCCTGGACACATTCCGAAATCCTCTTATTTGCAAACAGAATTTAAAACGTTACGGGGAGGCCCAGTAGTATAATGAACACATACAGATTCACTTACATAGACAAGCAGAAACATATGCACATACTTTCTGTGTCCATCGCTCTCTCGTTCACTTTTCACAATTTGTCTTTCAGAACTCAGTTCTGTACTCATGCATCTTAAAGATTTGTCATGTCTCTGTGTCTCATAGCATCAAATGTAGAAAAATAATCCTCCTATGAAAAGCAATATACTGGGTTCACTCCACACCTATCATTCCTCCACATCTTCTGCTTCGTGACATTATCTGTGAGCATGTCATTAATTAATTAGGTTAATTAATTAGGTTAGTTTGTTCCCAGTTGATAGCAGCCATCTAAAAATACAAATAATAAACCAAACATGCAAAATGATACATTGGAGCACATTAACACCTGCCAAAACCTGAGAAAACAATGAAGCTTTTATTCTTCATAGCCACCTCCCAATCTTAACAGTTTATATTAATTTCTTATGATTTACTGCCACTACAATATGCAGAATCAAATACCTTTTCCATTACATTATCAAAAAGAACAACCATATACCAGAACTTTACTTAAAAAAATTCGTAGGCCCGAGATCTCTTTGTGTCTCCGGAAGTGTGGTGCTGAGGGGACCTTTATTCATACATGGTGGCACTGCCCAGCAATCTGCTCATTCTGGGAACAAGTGACCAAATCATTCGGAGGTAGTTGGGACCACTGTCGATGTTACACCCTGTAGGGACTTTCTGGGTAGATGGGAACCCTCAGATCTCATGTGGTACCAGAAGATTCTGGTGAAAATGGGGTACATGATGGAGAAGAGGGACGTCGCTCAGAAATAGGGGTGTAATACGTCACCATCATTCAGGCACTGGGAAGAAGGCATAACACATTGCAAATAATTGAAAGAGAGGTCTATAAAGGCAGAGGCTGCAAGAAAAAGTATGAGAAGATATGGGGGACCTGAGATATGGGAGACACAGTGGAATAGGGAGGTGACCAATAGATAGCATGCTAATAGAGGCGCTGGGACTGAGGGACAGATGGTGGATATGCACACATGAGGTCTAGCACTCGATGAGATTTCACAATTATATTGTGTAAAGCTCGGAGGCTTAATCGTTCACAGAAAGAAAGGTGGCAGGGTGGATATAATATATCAGGAATGTATCTCTTAGATTATGATCTAATGATGCATTAATGTGGTGCCCCTGCACTTATTGTTCATTGTATTTGAAAAACAATAAAATCTTTTAAAAAAACACACTAAGTGATACATGATTCGAAGATTTGAAACCATGCCCATAGAACCTACATAGTCCACTCACAGACATTACTCCTTATCAAGTGTCACTTATTAGATATGCTGGTGTCTGAACTAGTGCTACATTTGCAGTACCACGAAATTGCATTGTAGAATAATTTGAAAAGTGTCAATGGCATTCTAGAAACATTAAAATCTACAGTTAAACCCCTCCCAAGTGGCATGTTGCCTCCCCCTCCCTCAGTCATTTTCCAACTGCGCCCCCTTTGACCTTTCAACACATCATGGACAACTTGCTTGGTGCCGAAAAAGGTTGCAGTTTATCAAACACTTAAACATTTATACATTTGTTTCTCATGGTCATACATAACCTTTTGTTGCCTCATTTAATGATTTGCCATTGTGGCTGATTCAGTCCATTTTTGGTCATTATCTGCTTTCAGACAGATCACCTTCTGGAGGGGGCCCAAATACTATGGCCACCGTTGCCAAGGGGTTAGGCTTCAACTTGCTACTGACTTGGTGGGTGTCCGTCCGGACTTGCCCGGGCTGCAAGTGCCGTCCTGCTTGCCTTCAATGCCATCTTGGCCCCTCCCTGCTCCTCCGAGTCCCTGCCGTGTGGCATCCCCATGTGAGCACCTCATCTATCCAGCCTGCGGTTGAGTTCTATCTCTCGCTCCTTTGGTACCCCTGCCGTGAGGCATCCCAAGGGCCCTGCGGGGGCCTTCCATCTACTCTCTCTGTGGCTACTGGCCACCGTTTTCTCCTTCAGTGCCCCTGCCGTGAGGCATCCCAAGGACACTGCGTGAGCATCCCATCAACTTCTATCAATTTCTCTTCCTTTCCTATCCTTCTAGGTTGTCTTCCGCCACGCTACCTATGGTCTCGCCGATCGGAGGGAGCTCCCCCCTTGCTCCCCTATGCTCTCCCACCGCTTATGAGAAACCCATTTGCTCTAACACCCCCACAATGTTTCGCAGGAACATATCCATCCCTACCCCTGTTAGGTGCACGCCATCCTCCAGGTGGCAGCCTGGCGACCTAAGATTGATGAAGCCGTGCCTTACTAATCCCCAGCCATTGGCCCTACATATCTTTGTCATAGTAATGTGTAGCTTGCGTCTGGATCTCTCCACCGCCCCCAGGTCTATCGCCCCCCTCCAGGACTTCCGCACTTTTATCTCCGAGAAGATTATTTTGGCGGGGCGCACCAGTTTTGCCAATGCAGCTAAGCCCGCCTGCATTGTCATTAGCAGGGCCCTCCTGCCTAGTGAAGCCAGGTCGTTACCTCCCAGGTGGACTATCACCGCGTCCGGTTTGCCACCTCTCCCTAGTGCTTCTTGCACTGCGGGTAGCAGTTTGTCCCATTTCATCCCGGACCAACCCATCCAGACCACCTCGGTGTCCCGCAGACAAATCCCACTGAATTCGCATCTGGCCACTGCCCACTCTTGTGCACGTGTGATGTAGGAATGTCCCACGAACCACACCATTCTGCGTCGCATGGTCGGACCTATACAGGGGGGGGAGAAAATCCGGGCTCAGTATGAGGTGGGGCGTATGTACCGTTTAAACGTGCCAGATGCCCAACGCCCAATCCCATTGATTTGCTCGTTGCCCAGCCCAGCCGCCGTGGTTGTGGCCCCGATCCTAAATGAATGGGATCTGAATGCCCTGGGTTGGAGCCCCACCGCCCCCAAGGCCCTCCTCATCACTGCTATAAATTGGAAACGGCTAAGGAATGTCCCATCCTCATGTCTGAAAAGCGGCCCTTCTCTGGTTTCTACGGTTACCATGTATCTCTGTACCAGGCATACTGGGCAGCATGATTTCTCCCTTATGCAATGTAGTCTGGTCCACCTCCCTTTGCCCGCTTGGTCTGTCTTCGACCTCTGCAGCAGGATGTCCATGTGGCCCTCCCCGATCCTAAGGTCGGTTCGGTGTATGCATTCCGTTCCTGCGTCCCTTGCTGCTGGAGCCACCAGCTCACTCACTCTGTATGCCCCAAAGAAAGCTTGTGCGAAAGCTGCCCTGAAAAGTATGGCCTCGCTCTCTGATGAGCATAACTCCCCAAGTGCCCCTATCATTTGCTGCAGTAATTGGAAATGAATGGGTCTTCTTGTGTCTCGACTTGCCTTCTGCATTCTGCCCCACCCTTTCAATGCCATCCTGCAGTGGAAACCCCTAGTGGAGTCCTGTCCCAACGCCATCTTTGTGTAGTATGCCACTGTGCTGAAATGGGTCCGGGCCCATGTTTTTGTCCTACCCGCTCTAAACGCCCAATCTATGAAACCCAGGACCTCGCTCTGCCCAGCCGGCTGGTCATTTGTTAGCCCAGTAGATGCGGTAAATGTCGCCCAGCACTTACGGTACAGGTGCATTGTCTTTGGGGCCAGTGCATGTTCCAGCATCACTTCTAAACCAGGTCTACCCATGCCCATACTTCCTCCGGCACTGGGGTCATCTCTTGGTCCGCATTTGGAGCGAGGTCTCAGAATCTTGCCCACTGAAAACGAGAAATGGCATCCGCAACTGAGTTCTCTATTCCTGGGACGTGTCATGCCCTGAGTGCTATATTCGCCCTCAGTTGGCATTGGACCAACCTTCGTAACAGGCAGACTACAGACGCGCATTTCGCCGTCCCCGTGTTGATTGCCTGTACTACTGCATGGTTGTCAGACCACAGTGTTATCTGCCTATTTGCTAGTCGCTCTGCCCAAATGTGAAAAGCCACTACAATGGGGAATAGCTCCAGCAGTGAAATGTTCGCTGTGGCCCCTGCTTGTTTCCAGGCCTCTGGCCATGCCCCTGCCGTCCACGCTGTCCCTAGGATGGCCCCGAAACTGAGGCCCCCTGCTGCGTCCGTGTACAGCTCGAGCTGATTCACTAGTACCCATGGTTCGCGCCACATGAGGATGCCATTGAAATCAGACAGGAAGGATTCCCACTGTTCTAGATCTGCTTTTACCCCTTGCGTTAAGCGGAAACTGTGGTGTTTCTGGGTCATGCCTCTGGTCAACCATGCCAGCCTTCTTGCAAATGCGTGCCCTGCCGGGATCACCCCTGTGGCGAAGTTCATTTTCCCCAGCAACTGTTGCACCTCACCTAGCGTGGCCTTCTTTTGTAGCATCAGCCTACCCATGATCTCCTTGAGGTCATCTACCTTGTTGGCTGGTAATCTGCATGTCCCTGCAATTGTATCTAGTTCTATCCCTAGGAAGGACAGTTTCGTAGTCGGCCCCTCTGTCTTGTCTTGTGCTAGCGGTATCCCTTGTTCCTGTGCCAGTGCTGTGAAGCTCTGCAGGAGGAGGGCGCAATCGCCTGTGCTTGCCTTGTCGACAAAGAGGAAATCGTCTAAGTAGTGGACCCGACCCCCTCGTGGGGCCCGTCTCCCTACATCCCACTCTAGAAAACTGCTAAATGCCTCAAAATATGCACATGATATTGAGCACCCCATTGGTAAGCATTTGTCGTAGTAATATTTTCCATCCAGCTGGAAACCTAGCAAATGGTAGCTGTCTGGGTGGACCGGCAGGAGTCGGAAAGCTGACTCAATGTCTGTTTTGGCTAGTAAGGCTCCCCTTCCTTCCTGCCGTATTAGGTCTACTGCGTCTTCTACTGATGTATAGGCTACTGCGCAATCGTCCTGCTCCAGCCAGTCGTTGACGGACTGCCCTTGCGGGTGGGACAGATGGTGTATCAACCTGAATTTCCCTTCCTCCTTCTTGGGTACCACTCCTAGTGGGGAGACCATCAAGTTCTCCAGCGAGGGGAAGTTGAAAGGGTCGGCCACCCGCCCCAGCTGAATTTCCTTGCCTACCTTGTCTCGTGCTATGTTTGTGTTTTCTCTCAAAGATTTCAGGTTCCGTCTCCCCCGTGCCCCTTTGAGACCTTTTTAGGGTATTATGAAACCTTGTGTGAAACCCTCTGCCAGCTTTTGTCTGTCTGTTGCCTTAGGATATTGACCTAATAGATAAACCAGCCTGCTGGTTTTAATTGGGTTGGTAGCAGCTGCCCTCTGCCCTTGGCCCCTGGCCCCCCGACCGTGGGGTCCTGCTCGTTACTTCTTTGTGCCGGTTCTTTCTTTGCCCGCTCCTGTTCCCTGGCCCTGCTTGCACCAGATTGCGGGGTAGTTTCCCCCGCAAGACCAGCACGCGTGTTTGAACCTGCATCCTGCCCCCCATTTACAATCATCTTTGTTAAATTTCCAGCATGGTTTCCCAGATTTGGTGGTTCCCTGGCTCTTACCCTTGAACCCTTGGCCTTCGTATTTGGCCTTACTCCCATAGGGGCAAAAATTGCTGTCCCTCGAGCTGACACCTTCCCTGGCAGCCACCATGTGTGTTGAGAAACCCTCCATGTCCTGCCAGTCCCATTCAATCACTGGCCATGTTTGCATCTTCTCCCTGAAACCCTCGTCATATTTCAACCATGCCTCCCCCTGATACTTCAGCTGTGCCTCGTGCACCTTCTGCTCGTACAAAATGAGTGCTGCTGCGCTCCGGGGGAATTTCTCCACAAAAACGCAAGCCAGGGTCCTGAATGCTTTTAGCCAATTCTCTATTGTTCGCTCTAACCTGGGTTTGCGCCTCTCCCTCCTATCATCGTCTTTCTTGTCCTGCGCTGTCAGGTCTAAGCCTGCCTTGCGTACCTCTATCAGGGAGAAGATGTCTATAAACTCCTTCCTCCATATCCTTTCTTTCACTGCTAGCGGGATGAGATTGGCCACACCTAGGAGCTTTGTGGTTGTGGGAGGATCGCTAGGGGAAGAGCGCAGAAATAGACTGTCCGGCTTCCCTTTAGGATCTGTGCCCACACCTGTCGCCCCACCTTCGCCTGTCCTGCCAGCCCCGGTGGCTGCTGTCCCCCTTTGTGCGGCCTCCTCTGGTGATTCTGCCTCACCCTGTTGTGCCAGTTGGGAGTTCTGCTTACTTCTGCCGGCTGCCCTTTTCGTGCCTCCCCTTATGTCTGGCTCTCACCCTGGCTCCTTGCTGCCTCCCTGTCTTCCTGAGGACCATGTTGGACCCACTCCAAAAGAGGATCCTGCCCGCAGCCATTACCACCATGGCATCCAAGCCGGTGGACCCCAAGTCTCACCTTGGAAACCCTGCTGCTCCCTCCCTTGCTCTAACTGCCAAGGGGGCTGATTGGGCCAGAGCCCTTGCATTGCCAAATTACTTACGCCTTGTTGCGTGCCCAGGTTTACTATTTACCCTGGGCCCCTTTCTGCTAGGGTATCGTGCAGTGCCTGTCCATGCCCACCCTCGCTGCTTCTCTTACGGTGCTTACCCTTGTCTGCGCTGATCCGACCGCTGTGTGAGTTCTGAGAGGCTGCCGTGCTGGCTACAGACCCCTCGTCATCGCTGCTCTCCCCGGCGTCGGAGCTGGACACCAGCTTGGGGGATGCTGCCCTCCTGCTTTTGGCTCGTGCCCCCATGTGCCCGCCTTGCACCGCCTTCCTGGCCGCCGGGACCTTGGCCCTTGTCTCGGGGTTCTTTGCGGGTGCCGCCATTCTGGCTGCAATCCCCTTCGCGCCGGGTTTCTTGGTGGGTGGTGCTGGAGGGATGCCTGTTGCTGTTTCTTCCCTCTCCCAAGGGCTCTGTCCTTGATCTGCTGCTCCACCCATGATTTTCCTTTCAGAGCCACCAGTGCCCTGGCTCTGTCCAGCATTGCTTGTAGATCCTCGTCCAGCTCCGGGCCGTTACCCCCCCCTCTTCTGCCCCTTCTGGGGAGTTTCTGTATCACCTTCCATGCCCATGAAGCGAGCTGGAAGCCATGTCGCCCTCCCGGCTGCCCCACGCTTGCTGGCCATCCCGCTGCAATCTGCCAGCTGTAGCCTGTGGCTGAGATGGTGGATCGGGGGCTATGGCACAAATAGTCCTGAGTGCTCTGGACATACTGCTTGGTTGTGGTGCTTGACCCACCAACTGGGAGGGCTGTGCGTGGTGCCCAAAGTCGTGGATTCAGTCCTCGAACTTATCACCCCAAATCAACAAGTGAAATCCCTCTCAACCCTCTACCACACAAAAAATCCTCTTTCTCCCTGTATCCGGCGCTGTCTTGAGGGCTCCTGCCCTTTAAAGGCACCTGGTTGTGCTTGCGCTGCAGCCCGGGTCCGTTCCCTGTATCTGGCGCTGTCTTGAGGGCTCCTGCCTCTTTAAGACACCTGGTTGTGCTCACGCCGCAGCCCGGGTCCTGCCCCTTTAAGGCCGCGTGGTGGGAGGCTCGGCCCGGATGTCCCTGTCTGCTGATGCTGCGGGTGGGTGGCAGTTTGCGCCAGTTCCTGGAGCTCCCCGCTGTCCCGCACCGCAGGTCCTCCTTGTGCCGCCCACGGCGAAGCGGGAAGGTGGGAGGCGGGAGGCGAGGCGGGGAGGCCGGGACCACCAAAGTCGAGCCCTGAGCCAAGAAAACACAAGTCGGGTCGCAGATGGCTCGGCAACCAGGCCGGGTCCCCCGAGGCCGATTCAGGAAAATCCGAGGGCAGGGGAACCGCTCCCGAAGCAGGGAGCCAAGGCTGGAAACGTAGATGCAGGAAAGCCGGGTCAGGATCGGGAAAACCGGGTTCTGGCCCTCGCCGCGACAGGACGCTGCAGCAGGTAACTCCTCTTCTCCTCGCTCGACCGTGTCCACGTCGCTTTCCTTTCCTCTTTCCGCTGGAGGGATTGAATGGTCAAGGGGGCTTCTCGCCCCTTCTTAATCCCTCCGCGGCTTGTGGCCTGCTCCCCTGATTGGGGAGGCCGAGTTTCACTTGGGGCGACCAATCGTGGTCGCCCCTTTTTCCTGGGCTTGCGCCCTGAGGGAGAGAGGCTTCCCGTCTCCGGGCGGCGTTTGGCCCAGGCCCCCATTGGGTCCGGCTTTGCCTTTCCCGGCACGGGCTCCGACTCACCACCTCCAACCATTCTATGAAAAATGGAATGCAGTCTGAACATTACCAATTTTTATCTACAACAATTCCATTCAGTTAGGCATGGCGTGGCTAAGGACAAAAAAGATGCTTGAAGGAAGTGGTCAATAATATTACCCTAACTTTCTAGAACCATTAATTCAGTCATGGTAAAATTACATCTGATTTCGAGAAAAACAAGAGAATAAAACCTCATTGTTGCCTGCATTAAAAAACAAGCATTGACAAAGCCAATAAGTCTAGTTTTGGCTACCGGACTTTTGACTTAGTCATTGCTTGTTTTGTTTTTGCAAAACATTTTTGCTAGAGAACATGACGGGCCTTCATCAAGCTAAAAAAATACTATAACATTTACTAAAAGCAAAAAGGGTTTTTAGGTCTCAAAATAACTCATTGCCATAGTATTTCCTGGCACTGGAGGGAACTTCGTTGCCTGTGAATGCGCTCCTTGTGAATGGGCAGAATGCTGTCCCTCTCAGTGAGGTCAGCAAATGGCTGAAGTGGGCTGGGCCAGTGCTGCATGCAGTATGCTAGCAGAGGCCGCCCCCAAAGGGGGCCTCACGGGCCAGCACCATAACGGCTGCCGGGGACCTGGAAAAAGCCAGTTTGGACTGCTTCAGTGCGCCCAACAACAAAAGTGGATTCTCCGCCTCCCTGGGCAAGAGCGCGCACCAAAGTTAGCATGAAAATACCTGGCCAATAGGTGGCCAGGTGATGTTTTGAACCCCCAATGGGGGACGGCGCTGCATGCCAGGAGGGGACAATGTGGGGTTATAAGGGGACCCCTGCCCCAGCACAGGTTACTTTTGGAAGCTGGGGGCAGTGCGCTGATCAAATTTTGAGAGGTGATTCAGAGAGAAGTTTTGTGTACCTTCACATTGGTAAGGATGTTGCGGTGCTGCCCTACCTAGCATCCTGGGCAGTCCGGCGGGAGTTGTCAGCAAAGAAGGAGGACTGCGGCGACGAGGTTCGGTGTGGGGAAGCAGTGCCTGAAGGTCTTTGATAGGGGTCACGGCGAGGAGGCCTCAGGGACTGGCATCGGTGTTTGGTTCAGGTACATGTGATGGTGGTCGGCATGCTCCACTTCTGCATGTCAGCCCTTTGCTGTATCTGAGTCGGCCTGTTTTGTGGCTCTCCATGGGGAAAGAGGACGCTGTGACTTGGTGGTCGGTGAATGCTGTGGGTGTGCATGGAAAATGGAGTACCCCGTTGTCATTTGTCACTAGTAAAACAGCCCGGTGGGCTAATAATGCACATACAGAGCAAACCTGGGGGTAACATGAAAGTCGTAAGTCTGAATCTATCAGGCAATTCAGCCTTTCACCATTTAAGGTTGAGAAAATTAGAATATCAGCGCTGGGAAACAAGTCAAATCGTAAAGTGCGCCACTTAAATGTAGAGGGTGGAGGTTTCTTTTCTTTTCAAACATGCGGCGTGATCCTAGTGTGCAATTTGCACTCTTGGGGTGCTCGGGGGCGCCGATGCATGTTGAGGTGTCTCAGGGCCCCGCTGGCGGTGTGGCGGAGGCCACTCAGCCCAGGCGGCAACAGGGAACCTTGTGCTTATGGGTGGATCACATCGGTATCTCTGGGCCTACAATCTAGGTCAGGGTGAGAGTGTGGGCTTGTGCAGTGTGGCCGATGCTTATGTGGGCCTTCGGTTCGAAATGATGATGTGATGGCGGAGATTAATTAACACAGAAGCTGCAGGTGTGGGTGCAGTTAGTGTTCTAGGGAATGAGGCAAGTAGCTAAGCGTCCCGAAAGGGGGCCACGTTATCCCTTGGCTGGAGCCTTGCGTGCCTCCCATTACTCTCTCACTCGGAGACCATGGCTCTTAATCTTGATTAAAGTACCACAAAGGAACCAGGTTCAAGTCCCGGTGTTGGTTCAATGCTGTGATCCTGGGCATATCAGTGCAAAACAAAAAAACTGCAAACATGCAGCTTTTGGTCCCGCAGGGTATGTCGGATGTGCCCAAAAATAAGGCAATTTAACTATTAGTACAGGCTTTGTCGGTTTATACCAATCCCAGGTGGATTGTGCACTTCCAAATGACTTAGGGGCACATGCATCAAAGGTTTTTGCGATCGCAAACGGTGCGAATCGCAAAAATCGGCCGTTTGCGATCGCAAATTGGCCTTTGGAGATGCATGAAAGTAGCTTTATGCGCATTTAAGAATTCGCAATTAATTGCGAATCTTAATTATGATTGATTTAAGGAATCGCAATTTGCGATTCCTTAAATGCAATGCTAGAAGCACTTTCAAATAGCGATTTCACTATTTGGGATCGCAAATTACAGACAAATCAAACTTGTCTGTAATTTGCAATACCTTCGAAAAAATGCTCTAAAATGCATTTTTTTAGTTTTAGGTTACACACACACATGCCCTTGGGGCATGTGTGTGCGCAACATGGGTGCACATCACAATTTCAGGGTGCAACAGGGTGTCATTTTGACACCCTGGCACCCTTGAAATTGCATTCTCAATTTGCGATTCTCTAATTGCGAATCGCTAATTGAGAATGTCTTCCCATTCATTCCTATGGGCCTCTAGGCCCATAGGAATTAATGGGAGGTATTCTCAATTGCGACTCGCAATTAGCGAGTCGCAATTAAGTGAATGTTTAGGAATCGCTATTTTTATAGCGATTCCTACATGCATAGGCTTTTGCGATTCTTCAATTGCGATTCCTTAATAATCGCAATTAAGGAATCGCAAAAGCCTACCTTGATGCATGTGCCCCTTAAACCTTTAAGTTGCAAATACGCTTCAGATACATTACATTCGCAACTGGAAGGGGAACAAAAGCCTGGCCGGGGTGTTTGGTTAACATGCTGTCCCAGGCAGTACACCAATCTCCCAACAAAAAATGGGAATATTTTGATGTCTTGCGCTAGGAAATTATTTGAGTTGAAGCAGCCGAGCAACTTGGCACAACTAGAATGCACAGAGAGGTACAAGTTCACTATCGCACAATGGGGCTGCATTTTTCAATGGCCTCACGATTCCCTTTTCCTGGACTAGGTTTGAGGGTTGGATGTGTGCAACTACCGATGACAGTCCACTGGCTAACCACGGGCACAGGTGAGGGATTGTGATTTACTAGTGCAAGACACCGAAAGTTAACAAAAATTGTCCTATGTATAGCAAATGGCTCTTATTCTGAAATATGCCAAATATTCAAGTCAATTCCAAACGGCTTCTCATTTGTCCAAGGGAACGTGGAAATGCAATGAAAGTGGTCCAGGTGCCGGACTTACAGCCAAAGATAAGCATATCATCTGAGCGGCCCCCTTTAGAAGTGCAGAGCAGCTTCTTTTAAAATTGAGTTTTCCTAGCTCTGCGGCTCAGGGAGAGGTTGGGCTTGGGCCAAGCCGATAGTCGATAGTCGATCTTAGAGGAGTTACACTTTTGTTAACTCAGGGCTTGGATAGTTTATTGTGCCATTCCTGGTTGTTAGAGGAGTGTCACTGAGATGAGTTGTATTCAAATCCATGGAGAGACAGCCGGGGGCCATGAAGCATGGCTGGGGCCTAATTGAGGGGCTATAGACTGAAGGACGTTTGTTGCAGGGGAGGATAGTGACTTTGATTTAATAACAATATGAGGTCACAGCCTGTGGCTGAGAGCACTGTCAGTATGAACATTAATTTACATGGCCCTCTACACAGTGTAAGCTAGGCTGGCGTAAAAATGTGCAGTTAATTCATGTTCATTCCATGAGTTGTGCAGTAGTTTCAGGACGTCTTGAGCATTGCATTGCTCAGAGTGTGATTTCTGATTTTGAGTGAGAGAGTGTCACCCACTTGACACTTGAATGTTACTCATAAGTGAACAGAAATTTGGTAAATATAACACATAAGCAATCTGCTAACCTAGTAGCTATGCAAGTGTCATGATGGTTAGTGCCCTTCCTTGCTGGTGCTGTGCAGCAGTTTTAAGATCTAGTTAGAGTTTTCCTGCTGCTCAAATGGGCATAATTTGTGATATTTATGTTTCCTGCATATTCATTGCTTGATTTCTGCGGAAGTGTTGCAGTCATGTCTTATTTCATTTTTAAAAAGGTTGGCTTCTCTGGGGTACGTGGAAACTGGCATCAGGACCTTAGGTTCGAGCAGTACGATCCACCGACTGCCATCTTCGAGAAGGGCCATCTGCAATCTAAGTAGTGCCCACGGTTGTTTGGCACGCTGCACAGAGTGCGTACATCATACCGGGATAGTGGAGCCCAATTTAAAAAAAGCAATAATAATGATAATATAAGCACATGTTTGAACAGTAATGAGACATAGGACATCACCCCTGCTGTAGCCCAACTGGTATTTTCATTTTTCCAGCAGTGGCCATACATTTTCAAGCAAAGCTAAAGAAACGCGCATCTGTCTTAAGCTAGGACGTTAGCTTCATGCGATGCATTTCTACTGTGTGTTAAAAAAAAACATCTTTTACAAACCTTACAGCATAAATGACCTTCCTGGTTTGAATCATGGTACAGGCAAATGTGTCTTTGTGGGTAGGTCAACGTGACACCAGCCTACTAACTGGGATATTGATGGCTGCAGCCTATAGAGTAGTTTGAATTTAACAATACTGGCTGTACTCAATGATAAGCTTGCTGAGACGCTAACTCACTGTTACAAGTCGTTCAGACTGGCACAGGAGGAAACAGCTGCAGACAGAGAATTGTGGCTCTAGGTGGAAGTGTGGTGTAGTGCTTTCAGTACAATGTTTAACAGAAGTAGGTTAGTCCCCCATGTTACGTTGTGTTTTCTGGGCAATCTCATGTAGACCTAAGGGCATTAAATTAGACAACGGTAACAGTGGGGTTCAGCCTGGGGTCACAACGCATGGCTGGGGCCAAAGTGTTGGGCGAGAGACCAAAAGAAACATTTAAGTATGCCCACTCATTACCCAGCAGGCTTTCCAACCACTGAAGCGCAGAGCAACCATGGCGGAAAAAGGTTTGGAGTGTAGGAACAAAAGTGCCTCCTTGCACACTGAAACGTTAACTCTCAATGTTAAGTGTTCATTTCTTGGTCTTTCAATGTGTCTGTGCACCTAGCTACAATGGTAGTTTCTTAAACTGGTGAATTAAGAGGGTCCCCTCTGTCCCGTTTGCCAGCAGTCCATGGGATGGGTGTCTAACAAAGCCATTTATTGGCATTAGTCAAGCAAATGAGTTTGTTGGTGAAGGTGTGCTACATCACTCCTCACATTTGTTGGTAAGGAGGCACACCAGCAGGGTAGTGTGCAGGAGGGAGGCCACTCACCTGGGGATGCCTTACGGCAGGGTGAGTAGGCAGGAAGGGGGGAGCAAGCGGGGACAGCACTAACAGTCCAGACCCACCGAATGGCAGGGCACAAAATGGACAAACAAGGTAGCAAGTTGGGGACTAACTCAAGGGAGAGGGTCGCCCCCCAATCAATCAGTGTGAAAACCAACAGGGGACTTTATGACCCCATAAAACGGAATGTATGATGGCCTGAACAAACTAAGAGGTGTCACAAGTAGGGCAAGCAGATAACAGAACGTGATTGCGATATATCAGAAATGATTTATGACCTGTCAGCCATTGTGAGCCATAACCTGTCATGTGATTTACGTGCCTGTCAAAAATGATTTATGGCTGCTAAATGGTTTGATTAATGAACTGTCATGTCTATGATTCATGAGCTTGTGAAATGATTTATGAAATCCCGTGACTTTAATTCATGATCATAGCGGGCTATGACCACGGTACTGTAACGCAAAAATTAAGTCATACATGTTTTGCAAAATAAACTGCGGTCAACATCTACCACAAGAAACAAGATGCACACGTGTTTGGCAAACTTTATTGGAAAATTTATGTAAAGACTGACATGCATGGCAGTTTTGGGAGTGGACTCAGTGCAGGGGTCATCTAGTGGAAGGACAAAAAAGGTGAATGACACAATAGCAGACCAATGAATGAAGAGCCATTAAATATAATGGGGTTACCCTGTGTCCCTCAGAACCTGGGTATGCAGTTATGACCTACAAACAGTTCTGTCGAGTGAACAAAACCTCCTCAAGGGGAATAGTAAAATAATGTTTTTCATTAAACATTAAATATTAAAAGGGCCTATAAATGATCCCTCAAGCATGTGTGAAACTTCTCCTACTCAAAAACCCAAATCTTTAAAGAAAATGATTTCCAAAAACCACTGACACAACACAACCATTAACTTGTTTTAAATATATTATTTTTCAAATATCAAAACATGTATCGCTATCTCTTTTCATATTTCTCTTTTCAACAGCTGTCCAGAGAACATAAAGAACAATACTTCACATTAACATATACATAGTGAAAATCACAAATCTCCCAGTGATCACATACACAAACATGATACCTTGGAACCACAAATAATCAAAATGTCCCAAAAATGTTTTTTCCAGTGTATCCTCATATCTTCTTTACATATTCCAAGGATCGCTGACATAGGACAGAACGTAATGTCGTCCGAGGTTCACTCGATGTGCGACAAGACAGGAGTGCTGCTTTTTATTTTAAATGAAGCCACGATTGGGCCAAGAGGACTACAATTGAAGGAGGGTAATAATAACCCCATCCGCACATCGAGTGAACCCCGGCTGGGGTCTGGGAAGTCATGTTACATAACTAATGGATACCGTTCTGAACACCCCATATGTGTCTTACTTTGAATACATTTAAGGCTGCCCTTTGGTCTGTTTTAGTCCTGAGGAAGACCCGCCATGATGTATAGTGAATAACACTTGATCACAGGGCTGGAAGGGCTCACATACATTGTATCACTCTCTGGCCAGGCGTAGCCAGAGTGCTTAAATAAATGGGCGGAGGTCGCTCGGGACTTCCGACCCACACAGTGAATCGAGTGTGGTTGTGTCTTTGTGTGCACCGGCACTAGGCCCAAAGCGCTAGGGAGCAACAACACTGGCGACGAGAGTGGGATCCAATCGCCACCCTGCTCTCCGGGTCTCCGAAACCCCCAGCAACACCTGCCGGCAAACCAGGTCCTGGAAGGCACCGCAGTACAAGCCGGTGTCCTCGACAAGCACCGCAGTGCCCAAGGCGTCTGACACTGCGAACAGCAAAGACGACCTACCGTCAGCCACCACAAGTTGAGCAATCCGGCGCCGCTGGAAGAGACTCTTGCGCCGGTAGGGCGCGACAACACAGCTGCTGCTCTCCGCAGGTACTCTGGCCCCGCCCGCGCCATCTCCACGCCTCACGCTCACGCACATCTCACCCGGCAGGCCGCAGCCAGAGCCGGCCGAACCTCCAGTGCAGCCCCGCCCGGAGTGCCTCTTCGACACGAGTGTGTGCACGCACCAGCCGTGTACGGGTCTCACGCCGAGCGTGGCGTTGCATCTCCCTGCCTCGACCGCCCACGTGCGGTAGGCCTGCTGGAACTCTCCCTGCACCACGTGGCACTGCCCCTCACATAATATCAACAGGGCCCCACTGAGCCACTCTCTAAAGAGCACTGAAAGGACAACAAGCAATACACATTACAAGGAGGACGTCCATTATCCCTGGAAACGATAGCACCAAGCTCACGCAAGGCAGGTGAATGCCCCCCCAGTAATCATAACTGAGGCAGCAGCACAAGCAGATCCACAGTAGCAGCTACAGCTGGTGCAACAAGCAGGACACCAACTCATCCAACCTGCCACACAGCACACCCAAATAAACGCGCTAGCCCTGTTCAGTGAGCTGATTAATCCACCCACAGCGTCCCCCAGATGGACAGTCTGGATCAGCCGCCTAGATAATTACTTCACCGTGATGCGTGAGACTGACGGCACCTTCAAACAGTCCCCATTGCTCCACTTCGCAGAAGAGGAGATATACAAGCTATTTGCCCATCTACCGAACACTGGAGCCACCAACGATTACAACACTGCAGTCAGGGCCCTGAATACACACTTTGACCCTCAGTTGAACCCCGATTATGAAAGGTTCAAACTCCGCCAAGCACGCCAGAGGGAGGGAGTATCTATGGATGAATTCCATCCACGGCTGAGAGAACAAGCCAGCACGTGCACAGCCGATGATCAAAACAAGGAGGTGAGGGCACAAGTTATACAAGGATGCCCCAACAAGAACCTCCGAACCCTCATCCTCCGACAACCCGGGATCTCGCTAGAAGAAATTCTAATCATGGCAAGATCACACGAACTGTCGGTTGCGAGAGTGACGGAGATGGACTTGGCCATCACTCAACAGCCAGACAAACCTGCAACCATCAAAACAGAGCGCACCGATGCATTATGTACACCGAACAGAGCTAACCGAGGACGATGGCCAACAAAGAGCACACCTGGGTCCTGCTGTGGCTACTGCGGGCGTGAGGAACACCCCCAGGAAGAATGCCTTGCACAAGGACAAACATGCTCAAAATGTGGTACCCCAAACCACTTCGCCATCCCATGCAGAGGTGGCCCTAGGAATAGAGGTACACGCGGAAGGAGACCGCCATCAAAAGTAGTAAGACAACTATCCCTTGAGGAACCCGAAAACCTAACAACGACCAGAACACTGCCATGACAACGACATCGCCTAGAAGACTCGTCCACAGACGACGACAGTGAATGCTACCTCATCTCATTCGCCGGTGACCTGAAGCGCAGGAGACGCCCACACCCTACATGCATCACAGAAATTTCTGGATCCCAGGTCACGGCGTTAATTGACACTGGCGCATCTGTGAATGTGATGGGGAGCCAGCAATACAAACAAATACAGCCGAGACCCCTGCTGACCCCATCACACGTCAAGATCCTCACCTATGGAAGTCAAACACCCCTACCTCTGAAAGGCAAAATTACTGTGTAGGTGAAGTCAGGGGGCCAAGAAGTCATGACAACTTTTCACGTAGTAGACAGAGTGGCTGACATCCTAGTAGGAAGCCACATGGCTGAAGATCTGGGCCTTATCACATTCGCCGAAACAGTCAAGGCTCTGCAGACAGATGACATCCTAGAGCTATTCCCACAACTATTTAAAGGCCTAAGCAGCATGAAAAGGCCACCCATCAAGCTACACATAGATAAAGCTGTGAAACCAGTAGCCCTGCGGCACAGACGCATACCATTTCACCTGTGGCCCTTGGTCGAACAAGAACTTCACAATCTGGAGCAGCAAGGGGTAATTGAAAAAATTACTGGACCGACTCCCTGGGTGTCACCAATGGTCATAGCTGAAAAATCAAAGCAACCCGGGAAAATAAGACTGTGCACTGAAATGCGCCTGCCCAACCAGGCAATCAAAAGGGAGCGGCATCTAACCCCCACGGTCGACGACATAATAGCGGATCTAAATGGGTCCCGATGGTTCTCCAAGTTAGACCTCAACGCGGGTGATTATCAGTTGAGACTAGCCGAGGAGAGCCGGTATATTACGACTTTCTCGACCCACATAGGCCTACGCCGCTACAAACAATTAAACTTCGGGATCTCATCCGCGGCTGAAATTTTCTAAAATGCCGTCCGAGAGATCGTCTCGGGCCTCCACAGAGTATTAAATGTCAGCGATGACATCTTGGTACATTCCTCAACCATTGATGAACACCCCTGCCACCTTCGAGCAACCCTCAAGTGCCTCTCTGATCACGCAGTAACACTCCACAAGGAAAAATGCTCGTTCTTCCAGAATTCAATCGAATTTTTTGGGTATGTTTTCAGCCAGGACAGCATCCAGGTCGATCCTCGGAAGTCACATGCAATACAGCAAGCTCCAGCCCTAACCACAGCATCTGAGGTCCAACGTTTCCTCGGAATGGCCACGTACTGTGGGCGGTTCATACCCAACCTGGCCATAATAGCTGAACCGCTACGAGCCCTCACGAAGAAAGACGCTGCGTGTCAATGGGGCAAAGGAGAAGACGAAGCATTCCAAAAAGTCAAAGCAGCGGTCCTGGGGAAAACCACCAAGGTGTACTTCAATGCAACCCGAATTACCGAACTCCTGGTGGATGCCAGCCCCGTAGGGCTTGGAGCGCTCCTAACTCAAGAGACAGAACCAGGCAAGTGGGCGCCTCTCGCATTCGCGAGTAAAGCCCTCACTTCAACGGAAGCACGCTACTCACAAATCAAAAGAAAAGCACTAGCAATAAAATGGGCCTGCAACCATTTCCACTTGTACATCAGCGGTCACCCGTTCAGAGTCGTGACCGACCACCAGCCATTGATCCCTTTGTTCAAGGGCACTGCTCCACATCCCCCGCAGAGGATCGAATGGTGGGCAATACAATTGAAACATTACCAGATGGAACTCCTGTTTCATACTTGGGCGAAATACCCTGCAGACTTCCTATCACGACACCCACAAGATCCGGCATAAGAAGACTATGATCATGAAACAAGGACCAAAGAGTACATTGACATGGTCTCCCACTGTGCATGCCCCCGGGCACTCACCATCGAAGAGATCAAGACAGAAACAAGCAGTGATCCCGTGCTGACGAAAGTGATGAATTCTCTGCAGAAAGGCTCGTGGGAGGACTTCCTGCGTGATGCCAACACATGGAATGGGCAAGACAGAGAAAGCCTGTTGAAACTATGGAAGGTACGGGATGAACTAAGTGCAGCGGCGGATGGCCTGGTGCTGAGAGGCTCCCGGATAGTGATCCCCGCGAGTATCCAGGACAGAGCAACAGTCCTTGCTCACGAGGGGCACCAAGAGACAGTACGAATGAAGTGACGCATGCGAGAAAAGGTATGGTTCCCTGGGCTAGAAGCAGCCGTAGATGCCCTGGAAAGAAACTGCCGACCTTGTCAGCTCACAAGCAGCCAAGAGTCACCAGCTACTGTGATAACAGAAGCCCCAGCCATGACCCCTTGGTCACGAGTGAGCCTAGACTTCGGGAGCTTTCCTGATGGAAGAGCAAACGCCGTACTGATAGACAGCTACTCGAAATATCCACTAGTGGAAGTAATAGCGTCTACATCGTTCGCACACCTGCAACCCTTCCTCTAGAAAACATTTGCACTCTTCGGACTGCCTCATGAACTCAAGACAGACAACGGACCCCCGTTTCAAGGGGGGGAGTTCAGAGACTTGCTCACCCAACTGGGAGTTCACCATCACCGGATAACTCCACAATGGCCACGGGCCAACGGCGAAGCCGAGCGCTTCATGAGGACTCTGAATACAATTCTATGGATTGCAGTGGCAGAACAATGCGATCCTGAGGTAGCACTTCAGCGGTTCCTGTGTGAGTACCGCAGCACCCCATACTGTACAACCCAGAGATCACCCTGGTCTCTGATGCTGGCAGGTCACCAGAGGGGCACATTCCCCGCAATTGAGACCGGGGTCCCCGAGCCATACGAGCCCGCAAGCACTCAAGCCTGACGATCAAAGAATAACGAGCGAGCTAGTCGGTGGAGGAGAGCCAAGGCCCGTGTCATCGCTCCAGGGAGTTCAGTCCTAGTCCGGAACGAGCGCAGTGGGGGAAAGTTCAGAACAGCCTATGAGCCAGAGCTATGGACTGTCCTAAAGACGAATGGGACCGCCATTACCACGCAACGTGGCACAGAAGTAAACACCAGAAATGTTTCCTGGTTCAGAAAAGTTCAACAACCAGACCAGGAGACAAGTACTCCCATACCTACTGAAAGTGAAGAGGCAACAGCTGAGAATACACCATCACCTCACGTGGGAGAGCGAGACCCAGAGAATCACCTCTGGCCCACGACCATGAGTGTTGACACGGAAGACGCTGTGGTCACATCATCACCTCACAGACAGTATAGAAGCCAGAGATCCAGCCAGCAGAGGTACCATCTGAGGCCGAACCCAAACCCCAGCCAAAGGTTCAAAGACTTTGTTTGTTAACTTAATTTTTGTTTTGAACATTAATTTGGGAAGGGATGTAATGATCCAAATTCCCACTTTGGCAGAACCCCGGATGCTAGCCCAGACGGGCTCACATACATTGTATCACTCTCAGGCAAGGCATGGCCAGAGGGCTTAAATAAATGGGCAGAGGTCGCTCGGGACTTCCAACCCACACAGTGAATTGAGTGTGGTTGTGTCTTTGTGTGCGCCGGCACTAGGCCCACAGTGCTAGGGATCAGCAACACAACAAGGTCCATGCATACGCAGATCACTGCGCGCTGCTCTTTTGATTTGCATAGTCCTGTTTACAATGGTATAAAACAGTGCTACAAGTCCCAGAATAGAAAGCAAAACCTGCCCGGGATAAGCCACTCATGTATTGGTATGGGAAACTTGAAAGCTCTGGTATGGCCACTTCAGCCACTTCTGGCTTTTTATCCAACAGCCAAAGGCTGTTTAAAATCAAGATTTCTGGACAATGTTGCAATTGTGCACGCAAGGACGACACATGCTTACTCGAATCAAATAGAAAATAGGAGAAACATTTGAAAGGGGGTCTTGGGACTAAAATAGTAATTAATAATACTTTACAAAATAAAAAGTAAGATCGAGAGTTGTGAAATTCAATTAAAAAATCGAAACAATTATGGGAACTGGTTAGGTCTTCGAAGCTTAAAGAGACCCACATGCAAAAAGCAGGTATGGTGGGGGAATGAAATGAAAATATTTTTAAAAATCTAAAACTAAAAATATTTATAGGCTGAAGGAGCACACATTGCCGTAATAGTCCCTGCTTAGAACAGAACTGATTTGGATGTGGATGTGCTCCCAGGGAAAGCCAGAGTGTCATCACGCATAGCGAAGTTAGGGAATAGCTTAAGTGGGTAGACCCACTGCCCCATGCAGTATGTAGTGGGCAGTCGAAACATGACTAATGGATGGAGAGGATGGTTAGAAGCCCATATGAGTAAGCGTCTCATACATATAAATGGTCATAAAATCAAAAGGCCCTGGCCAAAGCAAGACCTAAAAACCAGAAAATCAACCACAATTGCTTTGAGCAATTTGAATATTCACTTTGCATGGTTCTGTGTAGATGTTAGAAGTGGTGGTTGTGTTACCCCTTTACTTCCCAGTAAGCTCCTTTATTCCTTTTATTTGTAATATTAATATAGTGCACCATTATCACACAGGTGTTAGGTCACTTAACAGTAAAATATATTATAGAGCAAACAGTGTTCCTTCAATAAATGGAATGGAGTTATGTTAGAAATGGGGGTCTCTCGTTGGCAATGGTTTGCACCTTTGTCCAAGTAGGGAATCGGGATCCTTGCTTCTAGTCAGGGTAAGGGAGTTACAACCTTAGACATCCCCTACTCACCCCCTTGGTAGCTTGGCACGAGCAGAGAGGCTTATCTCAGAGGCAGTATGTCGAGCATTTGTGCACACATACAGTAATACAGTGAAAACATTACAAATGGACAGCACACCAGTTTACGAAAATAAGTAATCCTTATCTAAACCAAACAAGACCAAAATGACAACAATCCAACACAGTTATGAAGATATGACTTTTAAAAGGTAAAAACAGTTCTATCCATACTAAACTATAGATGCGACACTTTCAACACAAAGTACCTTGGATGCGTCAAAATCATAAGCAAAAACAGCCGCAGGGAAGGTGATGAGTCCGTTCCTTATGCACAGGGGAGGTGATGCGTCAGTTCCTTGCTCCAGGGGAGGTGATGCGTTGGTTCCTTACTGCCACGCAGGGGAGGTGATGCGTTGGTTCCTTACTGAAGAGGAGGTGATGTGTCAGTTTCTTACTGTGTGCGGAGGAGATGCATTGGTTTCTTACTGTGGACCCGGCATTGCTGTCGACTTGGCTTCCCGGTATGATGAGTGGGGATTCAGGAGGCAACAGCTCTCGATGCGGTGGCGGCATAGTGTTGCGTCGATCTCTCCAGCCACAGTCCCCCGATGCGTTGGTTCTTACAGTCGCACAACAGGGCCTGCGTCAGAGTCAGTGCGGGGATCTCGAACTTTGGAGATCGGTGCAAGAGACTCGGCGTGCAGCTATTTCTCCAGCCACGGGCAGGTGCTGCATCTGTTTCTTCAGCGGCACTGCGGCGATTCATTGGAAACTGATGTGGATGCGTCATGCTTATTTAGTTGCTTCTCTTTTCTCAGGTCCCAACAGCAGAAACAACCTCCAGAGGCTCAACACAGGAAGAGGCACCACTTGGCAGGTCAGATCTCCCAGCAAGAGAGTTCAGGAGAGCTGGTGGTGAAGTCTTTGTTTCCATGATGTAGTGGTGAGCCTCAACAAGGCCTACCAGTGCTTAGGGGTTCTCCTTTCCTTGCACAGAGTCCTCAGACCAATAGGAAGAAGTTGGCACAGAAACTGGAATAGAAAAGACAGAGTTTATTAAACCTCATGAGGTGGAGCTACATTCACAGTAGCACACTGAATGGAAGGACTTTGGTCCTTTTATACCCACACAGGGGCTCAAATGAAGGCGGTACAAACACAAATGCTGGTTTTAGGTACATATAAGGTCATACAAGAAATGCACAGTCGACAAGTGGGTGGAGCTAACAGTTTCTACTTCTAGTAGACACATCCTGACATTTATAAACTCGGAACAGCTGCATGGACAGCTGCGAGCTCAACTGAGCATGTGCAAAGCAAAAAGGCTAAATATAACTCGTCTCTAGGCAGATTTCAAGAGCAGTTAACAGGAAGGTAGGACAGAGCACATGGCGAGCACATGGCAGCACATGGCAACCAAAATGGCTGCCAGAAATACAAAATGGATTCCACAAAGCGGACAATTTAGCCTCTGAATACAGGATGTCTTCGGCTAATGCTTAACTTAAGTGCTGCCAAATTACAACAGACGACCCTTTCAGCATTAGCTGAAGACATTCGTTTATCTGGGGTAATCTAAATATTCATCCCGTACATCTATTAACATTATTTCGGCCACCTCTTTATTCAACATTTGTTGGGCCTTTGTTTCAGCAACGTTCCCTTTGGCAGGTATACAAGCAGAGATGCAAATGGAGCAAAGCATTGGACCACATTGGATACATACACAGCATGTAAAAAGTATCATAATCATTACACACAGGATAGTCAGTAGCTTCCAGCCCCAAGCAGAAACAAGAGTCCAAAACCATCCAGTAAAAGTCCAAGTACCAGTCTCTGGATGAATTTCTGCAGCAATCTTATGCAGTTCTGATATTGCGCCATATACTGAAGGTGAGTGATCCGGTATGAATACGCAACAGCTGCTACCGATGATGCGACATGCACCACCTCGATCAGCCAAAATCACGTCTAGCACCATCCTATTCTGGAGTGCTACAATCCTTGCAATCTGTAGTTCCTCTGTAATGTTCCCAAGTGCCATAGCTGTCTGATTGGTAACAGCTTCCACAACACGAGTTAATCGCCTGATCTTTCTGCTGTTTAATGCAGCACCCACAAAGAAAAATAAGCCCAAGTTGAAATCAACATATTGTTGTAGGGTAGTGTCGGTTTGGTCAACTTCGTCCATACTTATTGTCCTCTTATTTCTGTTTTTGGAAATATCATTGTACAGTTTAAAATCACGGTGATACAATGCAGGTGCCAGAAACACAGGGGGCAACAGAAAAGATACATAGCAGATTCCTGACCACCCAACAGGTAATTGATAATATCCGTTATTTCCACACACAAAATACGTATTATGCGAGGCTGTGAAAGTGCTGTTATTGGCACCTTCAATGGTCAGGATTACAGTACACTCGCTCCTCCCCACTGGAATTCTTCCAACGCTACAAATACACAAATCTGCTTTAGCTTTTGTCACAGAAATCACAAAAGGTCCAATGTTCTTCTTTATTCTCACATTTGTGAAGACATATGGTGTTGAAATATTGTCCGGTTGATACTCTTCCCATTCCCATTTAGTCCCTTTGGCTTGTGGATAACCTTCTTTATTTTGATAACACACTTTATTAAGTTGAAAAATAATCCCACCTACTGAAGGCTTTCCAGATGCAAACAAAAGCGCATACCAAGCTTGACAAGAACCATTGTGAGAAAATGGAAGAGGAATAAAAGGTGTTCCTCCTTTCTTTTGATGTGCAGGTATCATCCCACACACCCAACAGTTGGTAGTATTTGTAGCATTGTGAGTATGGTGCAACATCTGGATAAAGGTATTGTTTAGATAGGATTGTCGATGCTTCTGCTCACGGTAGGGAAGAGTAAAGTAGTGGTGTTCCACTGGTACTGGCGTAGTGGCAACAAAAAGCTGTCGAACAGGAGCCACCTTCTCGATGTACCACGTAATTGCTGCCATAGCCACCATAGCAACAACAAACCCTACAGCACAAATGATTCTTTTGTTATTAATTTCAGCAACAGTAATGATTGATCTTTCTAAAAACTTGTTGAAAACAATCGTTGGAGCTCTTCTCCCTGGGCAGCCGTTGATTTCTTCACCATGGGCCAAGGCGGGTGTCACTACACTAATGCAGGGCTGATCCCCCTCAAAAATGGGACGATCAAAGGGGTACATTACTAACAAAAAAAAAGAGTCCTTGGGAAATTGTAGCCGCTGTACAACCATCCAGAGGGGAGTCTTCTCCCTGTGTCCGTTTGAGCCTCACAGGCAGGCTCTTGTTGTTCCCACGGTGGAGCTGCACAACTCGCAACTTCAAGAATCACGGCCCAGTTTGAGAAGAAAAAGTCTTTCAACGATCCTGTCCAGTGTCTCAGGCAGTGCACCAGTTTTCTTCACTTTAATCTAACAGGCACCAAGGGCACAGCACCTGTACCCTAAACTCAAGTCCTTCCTTAACTCCTGTATTGCTCCGCTGGCGCACTGCTCTTTTGTTGGGGCCACAGAGTGTAGCCAGTATGCTCAGGCATCCCTTGATCAACAAACAGAGGCGCAGACTGGCATTCACTTTGGGACCAGGACTCAAGGCCTGAAGCAACCCTTTTTTCAAAGGGGGTCACCTCAAGCAAAAGCCTCCTTGCCGTCCTTATCGGTCTGTGACTCTCTCAGCTGGGCATCAAAAACTGGATCCACAGAAAGATTTCTTCATCCTGATTTGTGACCCCGTCTTTCGCCCAAGACAGTGGCAGGGGTACACACTTCACGTCCCAGTGCTTCCGGCCTTCACTGAGGTCCTAGTTGCCAGCAACGCCTGTGCTGGTTCCCTTTATCTTGACTCCAAGCTGGACTGGTGCTGACTCCCAGGCTGGATCTGATGTCCGGGCCCCTCTGGCAATGGTTGTAGGGCAGCAAATATCTATTGGTGGGCAGAACAAAAGGTCTTTAGACAAGGCACAAAAATAATCTATCAACAGAGAGGATAGTCTCAGAATACTTCCTTAGTCTTGGGATGCCCCATTCATTAGCAAGGCACCCAAGAACCACTTCATCTATCTGAGAATAAAAAAACACCCTAGACCTATTGGCAAGTATAAAAGGAACTTTTTGGTGAACTGACAAGAGTAATACGTCACCCAATCCCAAGCAACCAAGGAAGTCTGTGTTCATTTACTAAATTCTGAGGAAAAAATGAAAAACAATACAGACATACTCCAAATCCTTACATTTGTGCATTCCTATATTATTCATCTGAAGAACCTCAAGAAAAAGGAACTTTTCCTACACTTCTACTTATGAACCTTGCATTACTTGTACAGGACTGCAGACACTTCTAAAATACTTTCTCTTACGTAAAGACACCTACATTTTATGCCTAGGACCATGCTTTCATGTTATAGGCGCAGCGGAAAAATCTAAAACTGCTAATTTAACAGGGATTCTTATTTCATAAATAACTTTTTAAAAAAACTCAAGATAGTGGGTACATAAATTTCTCCAGCAGAACATGTTGTGACAAACAAACTCCTATAAAACAATATTTTCCTTCAAAATGTTTGCTAAGGATCACATGGGCGTCTTTCCTGCATTCTACTTTTCACGATCCGGACTATGCAACATCATTTTCAAAAGGAAAAAACCCTATCTCCAGCTCTAATAAGGGCTGTCAGCTCAATTACACAGACTAGCTAATAAAAGACTAGCAATGCCCTTGCAAAACTGTATAGAACATGAGAATAACATAAACAATAATGGTATTGCCACCTGAGATTTTTGAACAGAAACCCCCACTATACAGTTCCCTTTAAAGATCAAATAAGGGAACATCAATCTGTTCTACTCATTCTTTCATACAGGATGGGCAGTAACATAGTATATTTTTCATCATTTTATTAATTCTAACAATTTTAAAACAGTATTACTGAATAGCCAATTAAATGTCTCATGGCCATTTCCTAGACAGCTTAGACAGACTCATGAGAGAGTGAGAAAAAGAAGAGAGAAAACATAAATTTGCCTACCCTTAATTTGCCCAGGAGCTAACCTCCTTCCTCCAGTTTGACAGTAGGAAAACCTGAAAACAGGTTTACCTTCTGGCAACACTATCTACCCCTATTTGTGGCAACTGGGCACAAACAAACTTGTAGGAGATATCTTAGAAAGTGGCTATTTTCTGATTCAGCCTAACACAAGCACATTGAGTTAACTTTAGAAAGCGTTAATAACCAATTACCAATTCCTTCAGCAATGGTGCTAGATTAACATGAGGGCGCATGAATGCAAACTAAAATCCATTGCCTCCTTATCTCAGCCCTTGCACAGTAATCTTTAAACTAAAACCATTATTTTTATATACATGGCAGAGCTATGCTCTACTCAGGGCCCACATACGTCACTGCTTTTCCTTCTTTTCATATGACTGCGCAAAACTTGCGTTTGCCAAAAATAGGAAGCAAAGCTTTTCTTCCTCTCTCTGCGCTGTCATCTCTTCTTTCAAAAACTGTTCGGAGGTCGAAATGTCCAAGCAAACCTTCCCCTTAGCCCTGCTAGGTAGCTAAATGCAGAACTCCGACCTTTAACCCTTTCACCAGCTGTCCATTTTTGTGCAAGGCTTTCCATGCGGTCTTTGCAATTCAAAGCAACTCTGGAGAATCACAGCTGAAAGGCAGTCCTGTCCGCCTAATAATTTTAAAGGTAGGATCTAACTTCTGCTGTGTTTTTTTTTTTTTTTTCAATACTTGTCTCTATCTGTGTGCAGTGTATGGTGTGCATTCTAGCAGGTTAGAGGTCAGCTATTTGTGTTATACTTAAATGTGTGCATTTACTGAAGCCTAAGAGCAGTGTGAAAGCTGCTCTGCTTGGCAGAACTACTTTTAAATAGTGAATTTGTCCCAATTTCGACTTTGGTGGTAGGGGCACTTAAAAATGAATAACCTACAATATTGCGGCATATTAGGGATCCCCAGGGTGTCCTCTAGATATCCCAGAGATGGGGGATCAGAAATGTATAAGGTACACCCTTAAAAAAACGTTTTTATATGCCTGGATAAAGTGAAATTTCACATTGCACTCCCCACATCATGGTAAAGTGCTACTTAAATCCAACTTTGATGCTAGGAGCTATATATTATTCACAGTATGATTATCAGACATTACAAAAGATCAAAAACAATTTTAGGGCAATTATTTTTAATAAACATTTTTTTTTCTTCATATAATCAAAATTCTCCTTTTTTTTTTTTTTTAATAATGATCACAAACCCTTTTGATGGTTCCACATATGAAAAGCAAGCCTCATTCCTGTCCTATCACCTTTAAATGTATTTATTTATAATACGAAGCACAAAAGCCTTAATGAAACATGAAAAGTCAGCGTCACTTTTAAAGGACAGTAATCATTTAACATCAGAACCACGGATGTGCTTGTTAAAAAGGCAATAAGAAAGGAAATCCCTTTTAATCTTTTCTCTGTTATCCAAAATAATGAAACTGTCTTTTCTGACTTATAAAATCAGCAGTTTTTAATGCACGTTTTCAAACCATGTTTGCACTAACTTAAAATCTAGTTGACTCGGCAGTTTCCTTATGGCTTGGGACCAAGAATAGCCATGTGTTGTTGACACAGCTGTGTTCTGACCAGCAGGCGTCAACATCTCACGCCTTTCAAGCCAGCACAAATCTATCGTTCTGTAATGTGGTGTTTATTTCAGCAACAACCAATTCACTCAGATGATGTGAATGCCTTTCAATATTAATATATAAGGATAATACTGTAACATTTTTCATTTTAGTCCTAATTGTGTGAAAGCACACAAATTCGTTTTTTCCTACCTTTCTATGAGGCCTATTTTATTCCTATTGAATGTAAATTCTGATTTATCTGTACCAGTGTGGCAATTTGCACATATCTATAGTTTCTTACTTTATCAATTTTAATGGTAGCGTGCAGCTATTTAGCATATATTACATTATTCATTCCCTGAATTTAAAAAAATGTAGTTTTTTAAATGACATTTGCATAACAGAATGACAACAAAAACCAAATTTAGCTCATTCCAGACATTTTGAGAAGGGGGTCATACACTCATAACACACAACACAGCGCGCTTAATGCTACTCATTCTTACACAAAAAACATAGTCTACTTTACTGAAACAAGTACTTTCAAGCATGTCAGTCCAGAACCACATACAATCAAAAAAAAAAAAAACAATTAACCCACAAATCAACACTTAGGGCAAAAACAAGAGACAGCCTACAGACTGTACGCAAAACCAAACTATTTGTAAATACTAATTGTAAGTCATATTTACAAGAAGAGCTCTCAAAAGTAGTCCAAAAGTCTGCACCAAAACAGCCCAAAAGACTGCTCATGAAAGCCAAAATACACCAAATTCGCCAGTTTTGGCTGGTAGAACACTCAAAAAGCGCTCTGCATATCACCACTTATGAATGTTACTAAGTGCACAGATCAGGATCCGTTTTATGTACATATTTAGTTCCATGGGGTACTTAGTCACCAAGAAAGAAATATCTTTTTACTATACCTAAACCTATTTAGGTATCCCCTCTGAGGGGAGTCAGCTGAGTACTTACTAAATCCATATTGGTACCTCCAAAACAGCAACACTTTCTACGAAGTGTGCTAGAAGCAGGCATGTCAAAAATATTATAGCATATATAATATTATACTCCAAGTGACACTTAACACAATGTGTGCCGTTCAAGTTTTCAAAGTTAGAGAAAAATCTCCTCATTACCTGCCTATATGTATTGCAATACATATATAATTACAAAACAGATTCCAAAATTGGCCAATCATACAAACAAAGCCACAGTAAGTGTTACTAAACTACCTTACCAATCAAAGGCATCAAACCAACAGCAAGTGCCGCAAAACGGCTCTTACCAATCAAATGGTGTCCAGGTTCCAACTGCCAAGTTCTCAAATCGACCAAATGGTCACTGCACGGCGAATCAACAGAAGAGATCTCAGTCGAGGACCGGCGCCGCCGGGATGGTCAGATCAGAAAGAAAGGAAAAACGCCATGGGTGCCAAGACTCGGGTCTCCTCAGGCAGCGATCGCGTCCAAAAGCGAGATTCCAATCCTTCGTCTCGACCAGTCCTTCGGGCATCTGAGTCGCCGATGAGCCCTACGTTGGAAGCGCCAATTTGTAGTGGTGAGCCTCAACAAGGCCTACCAGTGCTTAGGGGTTCTCCCTTCCTTGCACAGAGTCCTCAGACCAATAGGAAGAAGTTGGCACAGAAACTGGAATAGAAAAGACAGAGTTTATTAAACCTCATGAGGTGGAGCTACATTCACACAGCACCCTTCGGTAATGCATGAAGTAGCACACTGAATGGAAGGACCTTGGTCCTTTTATACCCACACAGGGGCTCAAATGAAGGCGGTACAAACACAAATGCTGGTTTTAGGTACATATAAGGTCATACAAGAAATGCACAGTCGACAAGTGGGTGGAGCTAACAGTTTCTACTTCTAGTAGACACATCCTGACATTTATAAACTCGGAACAGCTGCATGGACAGCTGCGAGCTCAACTGAGCATGTGCAAAGCAAAAAGGCTAAATATAACTCGTCTCTAGGCAGATTTCAAGAGCAGTTAACAGGAAGGTAGGACAGAGCACATGGCGAGCACATGGCAGCACATGGCAACCAAAATGGCTGCCAGAAATACAAAATGGATTCCACAAAGCGGACAATTTAGCCTCTGAATACAGGATGTCTTCGGCTAATGCTTAACTTAAGTGCTGCCAAATTACAACAATGAGAATTCAGAAGAGGAGGCAAGTTCTACTTCAAGCCCTTGGAGATCTTCAAGCAGGATACACAGCACACTACAACGTCTTTGTCCTCTCCTTGGCAGAACAGCTGCCTCAGGCCAACCCCAGACAGCACAGACAAAGGGGCAGTATTTCTCTTTCAGCTTTCCCAACTCTCCTCCTTGGCAGAGGGTCCTCTTGAGTCCAGAAGTATTCTAAAGTTCTGCGGTCTAGGCCCCAATATATATATATACTCAATTTCTCTTTGTTGTCTTGTGGCAGAGAGGCTCTGTGCTCAGTCAAAACCAGTTCTGTCCTCCCTGGTCCAGCTTCCCGGCAGGAGGTGGAGACAGCATTGTGTAAGGCAGACCAGGCTCATTCAGGTGAAAGTAAATCTCCTCCCACTACTCTAAATGCAGCCCAGGTCTATTCAGCCCAGCCCTGACTCCTCCAGGAAAGCTTTTTGTTACTGCAAGGAGTGGATTGTGATGGGATTTTGGGAGAGTTGTCCAAAGAGGAGGGGTGGGGTCAGCAGAGAGGTGTGGTAGTGTGGTTCATATTGAGTTCTGACAGAAGGTGGGATTGGAGACTTTGGGGCCGAATCCGATTCGGGCCGGAAAAAATACCGACCGACTCGGTACGGGATAATAGTCCGACCGACACGTACCGGCGTTGCCCGACCTGGGAAGTACGATGAAATGCATGTGAATCACGACCGACTCGTACGGAACTCAAGGCGAACGACCGACCCGGACGGAAACAAGCTATCCGGCCGGAAAACCACGCGAATCGAACCGACCGACACGCACCAGGAAGAAACCCGAACAAAACGTACCCGCGAACTCCGACCCGCGCAGTACGATGCAATGGGTGCAAAAGCAGACCGATTCGCACGGAGCCCAAGCCGTACGACCGACACGCATACAAAACACAGCCGAACAAACACAATACACCGCGACCGATGCGTACGCCGCATACGAAACAGAGCTGAAACACAGCGGGAACGACTCGGAGAGGCGCGCACGAGATAACTGAAACGTCCTACTCGGTGAGAAGAACGACTCCAACATGCACACTAATCACAAATGAAAAAATACAAAAAAGAGGGCCAAACAAGCAATGACAAAGCCAATAAATACAGGGGGGGGGGAAATGGAACAAGGACACACCCCCAACTCCACCTACATAAAGGCCACAAATCCCTACCATGATCCTTTGCAAATTCCACTGACCTGCCAGCAGAAAACACCATCACACACCAAACACAGACACACACACAGCTCATCCAATACAAAAGCCACACACCATTAGCACCTCAACAAATAGCACCCTCACACAGCAAAACCTACACTCACACACCCTCACTTGCACACACACACACACATCAATCACCACCACCACCCATCACCATGCCCCTAAAGAAGAATCCAAAGTTCCTAGATAGTGAGATGGAAGTCATGGTAGACGAGATCCTGAGGGTAGAGCCACAGTTGTTTGGCACATTGGTCCAACAGACCCCCATGTCGCAGAAAACCAAGATGAGGGCAAGGATCGTCGACAGGGTGAACGCACAATCACCATGTTTGCGCACAAAGGAAGACATCCAGAACAGGTGGTATGATGTGCGCAGGAGGGTCAGGAACCTACTGAAGAAGGATTACCTCCTGAGCCAGCACACCGGCAGTGGCCCTCCTGCCAAACCAGTATACCTCAGGCCCTGGGAGGAGACGGTGCGGGCCATCCTACCACCAGTGAGCGTATATGGACAAACAAACATCCCAGAGCCTGGTGAGTACACAACTAATATACACAATATTGTGTGCCAATACACACACATCACTGTCAAGGGGACAGTCAAACCATGCACCCCTAGCAAATCAACAGCAAACAAAAGATAATCATCCCAAAAAGTGTATGTCAGTCAGATAAACACAATACATGCCATCTCATAGTGATATGTAACTGTGTCATGACATGTACAAATCCAATACCAAATTGAGCTAGGCAGTGGCACAAATCTAACCAACAAACACTGTCAGATATTTAGCCACCACTAGAACACCACCTCACAGGGAAGCTCACAGAAAGGAAGGAATCCTGTGTATGCTGGTGAAGTCAGTGTAGCCAAGAGCATGATGGGACTCGTAGTAACAGATAATGGGCAGCCTAACATTTGGACCATCAACACCACTCAGAACCATGCTCACAACACAGGGAGTGGATAAGGACTGACAAGATGGCTGACACTGGGTACTGCTGTAGGGAGCACAAGGCCCTGCTGGGAACTGTGCACCAACAAACAGCACAACACCACTGCCTGACATCCTGAAAGCCAACTTGCACTCCCTGCAATGCAAGCACGTTGCATGGTGGGATATCTGGCTGGGTGGGAAGGAGGACTCACAGCACTGACCATAGTTACAAGCAGCTCACCTCACACACCCCCTCAACACAAACTCCACATAACCCACCTGGGAGAATGCAATGCCTCACATACCAAATGAAGATCCCACAAAGAACAACCACCCTGGGTAATGCCGTGTGAAGCACAGGGACACTCTTGGGACTTGTAGCCAAACAAACGCAAGGACAACACTGTCAGCCTTCCTGTCAGCACAGGCACACTACCCCACAGGGAAGCAGAGTCCAAAGGAAGGAAGTACGGGCATGCTGGGAAGGGGGGTGTAGGCAATAGGGTGATGGGAGTTGTAGTCACAGATACTGCTCACCCTCACAATTGGCCCATCAACACCACTCTGAACCATGCTCACATCACAGGGAGTGGATAAGGACTGACAAGATGGCTGACACTGGGTACTGCTGTGGGGAGCACAAGGCCCTGCTGGGAACTGTGCACCAACAAACAGCACAACACCACTGCCTGACATCCTGAAAGCCAACTTGCACGCCCTGCAATGCAAGCACGTTGCATGGTGGGATATCTGGCTGGATGGGAAGGAGGACTCACAGCACTGACCATAGTTACAAGCAGCTCACCTCACACACCCCCTCAACACAAACTCCACATAACCCACCTGGGAGAATGCAATGCCTCACATACCAAATGAAGATCCCACAAAGAACAACCACCCTGGGTAATGCTGTGTAAAGCACAGGGACACTCTTGGGACTTGTAGCCAAACAAACGCAAGGACAACACTGCCAGCCTTCCTGTCAGCACAGGCACACTACCCCACAGGGAAGCAGAGTCCAAAGGAAGGAAGTACGGGCATGCTGGGAAGGGGGGTGTAGGCAATAGCATGATGGGAGTTGTAGTCACAGATACTGCTCACCCTCACAATTGGCCCATCAACACAACTCTGAACCATGCTCACATCACAGGGAGTGGATAAGGACTGACAAGATGGCTGACACTGGGTACTGCTGTGGGGAGCACAAGGCCCTGCTGGGAACTGTGCACCAACAAACAAGAGGACCACACTGTCAGCCATCTTGCCATTGCTGTCACACTCACACACAGTGAAGTCCACTCAAAAGGAAGGAAGTATGGGCATGCTGGGAAGGGGGGTGTAGGCAATAGCATGATGGGAGTTGTAGTCACAGATAATGCTCACCCACACAATTGGCCCATCAACACCACTCTGAACCATGCTCACATCACAGGGAGTGGATAAGGACTGACAAGATGGCTGACACTGGGTACTGCTGTGGGGTGCACAAGGCCCTGCTGGGAACTGTGCAACAACCAACAGCAAGACACCACTGAATGACATCCTGAGAGTCAACCTGAACCCACTGCAAGGGTGGCATGCTTCATGGTGGGATAACTGGCCTAGGTGGAGAAGGATGGCCGGATATCCACCAAATACAACAAATGCTGGCCATGCACACACCTCAACATTCACATTGAAATGCCCCAGGTATGCATGACAATGTGCTACACCAATATCAACCTCTTACTGTGACAACTTAGGACAATGCAATGTACATGCCCGCATCCAGAGGTACAGTCACAACTGTCAGGTGTGTGAACCATTGATGCCTGTAGAAACATAACATACAATGTGTGTCTCTTCCAAATACAGGTGATGATGATGGGAACACAGCAGCAGGCGAGGAGGAGTCCCTGTCCCAGGCTCCGGGGGACACAGAGCTCACTGGTGTGGAACAGCCTCTGCCCTCCTTGGATGGCGAAGACCTACCTGGCACCTCCGGTGTGAGTCATCATGCAGCACCAGCTGGACCAACACCTGCACCCCCTGCACCCACCCCTCCAACAACTGCCAACACACAGACCACCCCCACCGACACGGACAGACCAAGGACCACCGATGGCAACAGCACAGGGCCCCAGGCCCAGCGTGGAGCAATGGACGACAACACCACTAACAACCCCCAAGGGGGCCTTGGGTCACCTGTGCGTGCCACCGCAGGTCCTGCACGTGTCGCCAGGGGTGGTGGGAGGGGTGGTAGACATAGGTCGCTGCTTGCAGAGGGGTCTGGACTGCATGATGACCCACAACTGGCACGCAACGCTGATGCGTACCAGGATAGCACCGGAGAGGTCAGACAGGTCGTGGGGATCCTCAAGGACATACAACAGCAGCAGGCTGCCCATCATGCCCCTTGGACTCCCACATGTCCCGTGTGGAGACACACATGTCTCGCATGGAGTCCAAGTGGGACACATTGCAAGAACTCACAGCGGTGCATAGGAACATATTGACATGCCTCCTCCAGATTAGCACCAACATGGCCACACCTCCCTGTGTGCCCACAACATCTGGTGCTGCAACAACTGACACCACCACAGGGAGGGAGGAGGACTCTGGCGGAGACTCCCCTGCACCGCCGCAGCCTGCACGTGAGGGTCCCCCCCAAAGAAGAGGGGTCGTCTGAGGAAGGAAAACTGAGAGGTTGATGGCCACGTACATCCCCCAGGAAGCCAACACCTGTTCCGGAAATTCTCCTTTGTGTGCAAACGTTTCACCCTGTCGAATGCAACACTACTCTCCCACATGACATGGGAGTTCAAGTTGGACTAATGTATCATATGACTGTGGACTTCACTCAGGACATTTCTGCTACCAAGACTTCCAACTCATCTGGGAACTTTGGATCCCAATCCAAATGTACAGCACCCACCATTCCTGTGCACTATACACACACACATTTCTGTAAATAAAATCACTAGTACACCATACTTGCCTCTGTTGTTATTCAAATGTGGATACTGTTATGGTGATGATGATCTGCTAAATTACACTGTGTATGCTAACTGCTACAGCAAGTACAACACCGTCGTGTGAGTCATGGTGACGTGACACATATGAGGGAGACACACCACTAGGGCTACACAACACAGAGACACCAGGGCCATCGGACTCATCGCCCACAGTGATGTTGCCAGGAAATACAGTGGAATGCACAGACACCACACCTATTCAGAGTCTGTGTCAACTAGCCCACAGGTGCAGTAAGCAAATGTCAATCAGATGTGTGACCACAGACAACGCACATCCCAAAGTGAAGCACAAGTTCATTACACATTTGCAACATGTTGTTTCCACTACAAATGCAAGGTTTACCCACGTGGCAGTGGCCACACAGTCAACAAGTGCAGAAGATATGAAGTCCAGGGGTGTGTGGCACATCACTTGTAGGCAAACTACTGCTGCCACCCTGAAAGCTGAATCATGGTGTCGGGGGATCCAAGTTGACCAAAGTACTCAGTAAGCACCCTGTGAAGGACAGACATGACACACAGTTAAAACCACTGAAGAACAGGACAGAAATGCAATACTCATGCCCAATACATGTCACAAGACAACTACACAAAACCAAGTTAGCATGTCAAAACTGTTGGGGAGTACAGACTACCTGTAAGGACACATTGCTGCACGCATCCAGTCAAGTAGCACATGGCCACACTCAAACAGCACCAGAGCACCACCCACACATATCATGCAAACTCACATCATTCACATTACATCTCCCTGGATACTCACATTCAGCTGAAGAAGTTGGTGATGAGGTGTGTGCAGACATCACCATCATCATCATCAGACTATCTACTCACATCACAGGACTCAATGACAACGTCCCATGGAATGCAATACAGAGAGTATAATAATCGCCAATCGTATACATAATGACCTTCTGACACTCCATCTGTGACTCAACAATTATGGTTCAATAACCACTGATATCACCAACATATTGTGTTAATTACAACCCCCTTTTTTAACACATCACACTATCGCTCACGGCGCTATCTAGACTAAAACACATGTTACAGTCAATATCATGGGCTCCTCTTGTGAGCCAAATATTTTGACTCACGAAGTATCTGACATGGCCACCACCCTAATATACCTGGATGTCAATAATTAATATTGAACATCACTTGTGGCACCTTATAAGAAATCACAGGGAATCCTACCATCCTCCTGTGAAGCGTATGGATTGACTAGCCACCTCACACCTACTTCTTGAGGTTTCACACGTCTTTGAGTCAGCACAAATATTGAAATACTTGAGGCACATTTACCAACCTCACGAGGTGTCACAGCCTGTAGTCATAAAAGATTGTAAATACTTGAGACGCCATTTAGACATCACGAGGCATCACAGCCTGAAGTCAGAACAATATTGTAAATACATGAGGCACCACTGAGATTCCCCGCTACATGCACCTTGCACATATTAGCAACAACCCTGTAGTGAGCGCAAACGCATGCGCATTGCATAAACGTCACCATCTCAAGCACCACTAGGGACACGACACAACCAGCGGTTGCTGTTCCAGTTTTCCATCCACACGTAAGCGCGCCACGTGACCTAGCATCCTAGGCCGTGACCACACCCCTCAATGCAACTACAAGTCTGGGCACACGAGATACACGCCACCCCGGCGGGATCCTGTCCACAACGTAGGTTGCAGTGCATGCTATCCTCAGACGAAGTAAGTCAAAGCGTTCCGATCCTTAGCACCAATAGCGCGGTCGATGAATTATTTTTCACCGCAATCTCAATTTCCCCAGGGTCTCAAAACAGGAAGTTCCACGGTGTGACAGGATCCATGGATCCAAACACACGCGGAGTTTAAGTAAGCCGCATATATGTGTTGTCTGTCAGTAAGTCCCGTGAGTTATCACAGTCATGTTCTATGTTTTTTCTTTAAATAAATCACGCGCAGCAAATGTCACCAGATAAATCATTATTTTTAAACTCGCAGCTACCGCATGTGCCATAATGCGACACCCTTGCCACAAATAGCCCACAACCATGTGCCATAATGCGACACCCTTGGCACAAATAGCCTACAACCATTGATAGCACGAACAGTGTCACACTTTTAGAACTGTAAGTCAATCTCATAAGTGCTCATACGGCACATTATAGCCACGCATGGTTATTCAGCAGACAGCCATCATGCATGCCCACACTAAGTCACATGCATGATGCCATCATTTCATAGCCATGCCACCACTTACAGAGCTACCGTACGCATGGAGAAGCGCAGAAACGTAAGACATGCATGTAAGATACAACTTGTTTATAGATATGTATGCTGAACTGTACCTTTCCTTTACAGATATTCAACGCGAAGGATCTGTAAGTAACAAGATCCCACCACACTCACAGCGCACTTTAGGGTGTGCGTTGATATATACACCCGCAGTGGCCTCCCAATTTTTTGGCCACACCCACTTTCATGGTCCTGAAGAAAGCCTTATGAATATCGTAGAAGGCTGAAACTAGTAGACCTACACTCTTTAGGGATATTGAGGCACATTTTTACCTCACTTGTATCCCAACTATGTTTTTACTCATGTCCTAGGACATTTCTAGTATAAATTTTATAAGGGCATTTCCTAGAGACATTTTTATCATTTATTCACACTTCACATAGCACTTCACTCTTCACCAGAACCCGCTCCGCTGTAAATCAGGTGTTGAAGCACAGCTGGATTGCACTCGGCAATCCAGCTGGACCCCAATGATGAAGCATGCCACCTACTAGGTAGGTGGGTGAGGGGTTTCCTAAGACAACCACCGGTTGCCTGCGTTCCTCTACCAGGGTGAAGGCCAGCAACAATGACCATAACCCGTTAAGGACTTGTCCACATTGTTTTTGCATATTACTCTGGGAAAGGGACAAGTACCTGTTCCATTTCCTTACTCTCTAGTTGTTTATTTGTGTCCCTCAGAGACTCAACATCTTTCTTGCACACACACCTGGATACACTGGGGCAACTGCAGGGGACGCTCCTTCTCATACCTGGTGGCCACCCTCTGGTAGCTTGGCACAGAGCAGTCAGGCTTAACTTAAGAGGTAATGTCTAAAGTGTTTGTACAACACTTCAAACAGTAACACAGGGAAAACACCACAAAAATATTACATACCAGGTTAGAAAAACAGAGAATGATTTTATAAATAAAACAAGACCAAAACACCAAAATTCATCAAGTAGAAGTTGAGATATGAATTTTTAAAGAATAAATGTAAAATAGCGCTTAGAAGCAAGAAGCGCTTAAATGGTCACACTGGACTGGGGCAAAGACAAAAGTTCAGGCCAACCACGATGGCGGTTGGGCAGAATACTGGGACCCACTTGGGCCCGCTGAACCAAAGTACCTTGATCCGGGATGTGTTGTCGTCAACGAAGATGCGAGGTGCAGCCGAAGCAATGCGTTGGTGTTGAGCCACGCAGTGGACAAGATGCATTGATTTTCTCCACGCAACTGCAGTGATTCATCGGTTTCCGAGTGTGAATCGCTGGTTCTGAATGCAATGTGTGGCTGCTGCTCCCACAGTAGGCAATGCGTCAATTCCAAAGGTGATGAACTCGCTTTGAAGGCGATGCACCGGGCCTGATTCATGCTACGACGAAGATGCACTGGTTCTGACTCACGCAAAGGCAAAGATGCGTCAGTTCCAATGAGGATGTGTGGGTTCTGGATGTAGAAGCACTTTAGCCCTAACGTCCAAGGGCCCAGGACTCGGGTGGCACCACTTTGCAGGGCAGACTTACAGGTTGAAAATTCCAGGTGTAAATGCAGGTAGTTTTATTCCTGAGACTTTGAACTGGAGGGAAGTCAGCAAGCCCTTGAGTCGCTCTGGGTTCACGTGATGCAGGTCCATTCCTTCTCACCCAGGCAGGAGAATTTAATAAGGAGATGGACTGCTGGGTCAGCACCAGGATCCATAAGAAGGTATCTGTGGGGGATCACCACAAGGGTGGGCAGGGTCCCCATCATGAGAGGGAGGGGACGATAAACATGAAAACAAGGAGTTCTCTAAAGGACCTGAAACTAGTTCCATGGTCAGAACTCCCATCCCACAACTGAGTAAAAGAAGAAATGGTTCCCTAACAGAAGGTCTTCAGGGAAGACAGCCCCCAAATGCTATGAGTGGCAACAAGAATAACACTTCAAGGGGGATGCCAAGTGTCCTAAGTGGGCACAGCCCCCCCACTGGTGGGCAGTCACTGGGGTTGATTAGTGTTGTGGTTGGGGAAGAGATTGTCCCAGATAGTGTGGGGGACAGAGTAGAGGTTACTTTAGGGTCCCTGGGTAATGGAGAGATGGCACAGAGAACTCACATGGCTAGTAATACTAGGAAGTACAGGCAATGGGTCACCATCAATGGGCTAAGGGTGGAGGCTCTGAGAGACACTGGAGCCAGTATGACAACTGTCAGATGTCATCTGGTGACCTCAGAGCGGGTGTTCCTTAATGCCTTCTGCCAAGTTGCTACAGCTGACAACTATGAGAGTCACTAGCCAGTGGCTCTGGGTCCCTTTGAGTGGGGGGGCTCTCATGTTCCTTGAGGGTAGCTGTGAGTCCGTCCATGCCTGTGAATTGTCTGCTCGACAATGACCTGGAGCACACCTTCTGGGAGTAGGTGGAGTTCAGAACCCATTTCGAGATGTTAGAGTTGTCTGAGTGGGTGTACCTGACCACATGGCCCATGGCAGTCTGAAAGTGTAGTCAAGTGGACCTGCAGCCTGGAAAAATATCCCAGGTCCCTGCAAAGAAGAGGAAGGGTAAGGGGTAAGGAGTAATGGAAACCCACTCCTGAAACTCCCACGGTCCAGGAAGAGGGTGAACCTCAGAGGGACGCCCCAGAGCCTGCAGCGGAGGATGTTTCAGACCTGGGGAACCTACCTGAGCTGGTCAACTGGCAGAAGGAAGAAGGTCTCACCAGGGAAATGTTCTGCAATGTGCTGAGGGAATGCACTACTCTTGTGAGAATACGGCAGCAGTCCTTGACACAGGCAGTGGGCGACACCTCTGGTGATCACCTAATGTACTAGGAGAAAGTCTCCTTTATAGTGAGCCCAAGGTTCTTGAGCCAGGTGCAACCCATGTGTTGGTGGTCCCCAGTGCCAAGGGGCCTTCAGACTGGAGCTGGCTCATGATGTACCCCTGGCAGGTCATTTGGGCAGACCAAAACCTTTGAAAGACATGTTACCCACTTTTTTTGGCCTCAAATGAAGATGGCCTCAGATATTTTCTGCAGGTCCTGTCCTACCTGCTAGGCCAGTGGCAAGTCAGGAGGGATGTGCAAGGCTTCCTTACAACCATTTCTTGTCATTGGCACCCCCATTGAACGGGTAGGAATTGGTATTATTGAGCCTCTGGACCTCAAGACAGCCATGGGCAAAAGGTTAATCCTGGTCTTGGTGCACCATGCAACCTGGTATCCCTCTGAGAACAGTGGCTGCACCCGCAGTGGCCAGGGCACTGATGGTGATCTTTAACCATGTGAGGTTTCCCAAGGAGGCGTTGTCAGACCGTGGTACCATCTTCATGTCAGGGTACATGAAGGCCATGTGGAAAGAGTGTGGGATAACCTTCAAATTCTCCACTCCTTTCCACCCTCAAACCAATGGGCTTGTTGAAAAGTACAACAGAACCATAAAAGGCATGATAATGGGTGTGTCTGCTCCCATGATGTGGAAGTGGCACATCCTCCTGCCATGCCTTTTAGTTGCCTACAGGGAGGTAATGCAGAAGGGGGTTGGCTTCAGCCCATTTGAACTTCTGTATGGGCACCCTGTGTCTCCGTCTGGTGAAAGAGGGCTGGGAGCAAGCTCCCAGGAGAGCCACTCAGGATGTGGTCAGCTACATGCTGGCATTCAGTAACCAGGTGAGACTCTTGTGGAAGCAAGCACAGGAAAATCTAGAAGTCAGCCAGAAGGACATGAAATGGCGGTATGACCAGAATGCCACTCTGGTGGACCTCAAGACTCCCAGGAACCCTTTAAGGGACCTACATGTCAATTGCCTCAAGCCCCACTTTGTGAGGTCTGAGTTAACCATGCCCTTAATCACGAATAATGGGGTGGTAGAGGAGTGCAAAACTGTCCCTGACCTGCCATCTTCCAAGGAGCAAGGTGGGACAGTGGAGGCACTACCACCATTTGTTGGGGGAGTTAGCCTCACTCTTCTCTCTTTTCCCAGGACTCAGTACATGGTGTACCCATGATATTGACACTGGGGACATCATGCTTGTGAAGAGTAAAATCTACAGGATGTCTAATAAGGTGAGATCCATCATCAAAAAGGAAATCCAAAAGATGTTGGAGTTAGCGGCTATTGAGCCCTCAAACATTGCTTCAACCAGCCCAGTGGTGTTGGTCCCTAAGGCTGCCCTTCTGGTGTCACTCCAGAACTTAGATTCTGTGTGGACTACCTGGGCTCAATGCAGTCCACAAAACTGATGCACACCACATCCTTGAGCTGATGAGCTCATAGATCTGGTAGGAGCTGCCAAGATCCTCAGCACAGTATCAGACTACAGGAGGTAGCCCATAAACCCCAAGGAGACTAGGGCAATAATCTGTAACAAACAACAGTGTCTCAAGGGTATTATTCACAGGTCAAGTATATGTGGCACAATTAATTATGACGGATTAAATCCAAAGGGGGAGAAAACCAGGGAGACATTTTCTTGTGAATGTAAAATTTATTTCAATCGACAAGCATGTTGGACATATTAAACTTCATATGTACAAGCACATGGGGCAATAGCACTGCGTTACATTGAATGACATGTAACCAACAAAATACTGTAAGGGGTAAAGAGAGAGGCTAGACACAAGATATGCAATAATTATACACAAATTTATCTCAGGCTTGAATTGTAACTGGAATTAATACATAGAAAAATAGAAAGATGTAGAAAATAGAGTGCAATTATGATATAAAATGTACATATGACTGAAGAAGATTATTTTTCTTACAAAATATATTTTTTATTATTTATTCCTATATCATATTTTTTTCCTTTCTTCTTTTTTTCCCTTTTCTTTTATATTTTCAATAATCCTTATTTCACATATATACTGTAGTTAATACAGGGTCACTAATATATACAACACATATACATCAACATAGGCACGAATGTACAAAAGACAAATACATTGAATGATAACAAATGCAACAAATGGCATTACTGTACAAACAATTAAAATGTGAGAAAAAGTTGATATACTGGCAAACAATACAGAGGCTGGCGGTCGATGAGAACTCGACATGCGTTTTGGCGTGTAAGCCTTCGTCAGGGGAACCGTATCAACTTTCTCTATAACAGAGTATAAAATAAACACAATATAAAACATATAGAAGCATTTTAAGCCTGAGACCACGGTCTAGATATAAGCGTGAGCAATACATGCTTCATAAGTATAATATCTCTGCCGATGTTAGCAGAAGGACGCACAACCATATGGGCTAATGCCAGGTATAGATGAATGTAGTAGCACACAGTGCTGAACATATAGTGTAATTATAATGTGACTATCACCCACAGAGAAAAGAGAAGAAGGGGACATAACCCTTATGTCTCCAAGGAAAAGATAAGATTACCAGTGTGAAGAGATAATACACCGAAGCAGCACATTAAGGGGAAGTGCTATGGATTTCTACTGTAGGTTAGTAGAAGGGGTCCTTATTAAAATAACTATCATGTGTATGTCAAAAACTCATTGAGATTCTCCTCAATATCTGACCAGATAAAAAAGATATCGTCTATGAAGCGCGACCATTTCTAGATGGATTCAAAAAATGGCGCTACTTCATTGTAGATATGTATATATTCAAATCTGGCCATATAGATATTTGCCACTGTTGGTGCACAAGAAGCGCCCATGCTTACACCCTTAATTTGTTGCAATAGCTGGCCATTAAATTAAAAAACATTGTCCTCAAGGACTACTTTGAGGCACTGGATAATGAAGCTTTCATTGCAGTCGACGTTCATGGTTTGGATGAACCATTCTACCGCTTGCAATGCCCCTTCAATAGGGATGTTACTGTAGAGGCTTTCTATGTCAAGGGTTACTAGCCATTGTTGTTGAGGATTAAAAGAAACACCCTCAATGAGATTTATAATATGCCGCGTATCTTGGACATAAGCTGGGGTTTTGTTGACATAGGGGCGCAAGATGGCGTCAAGATATTTGGACAACGGCCCCGTGACAGAGCCTATAGTAGTGACAATTGGTCTGTATGGTGGATCCATCTCGTTTTTATATATTTTGGGTACACCATATAGACTAGCCATCTTTGGGTTTTGTACATTAAGATATGCATACTCCTTGTCACAGACATCGCCATCTCTCAGTGCTTTGCTAGTCATGCGCTGGATTTTGGTTTTTATTTTGTCAGTGGGATTCTATTTCTATTTCTATTTGAAAAATGTATAAAGCGCGACAGCTGCCCCGGCCAAGAGGCGTCCCAGCGCTAAACAGCAAATAGGAGACCGCAGCGCAAAGGGGAAGCCAGAGACCTACACAGTAGGAAAGAGAAAAGTTTTAATAGCTTTCCTAAATTCGGAGAAATTACTAAGGCCACGAATATAGAGAGGCAGTGAGTTCCAAAGAATAGCTGCTCTATACCGGAAGGAACGCCCTCCAGCCCGGGTCCTCCTGACCCGAGGGACCACTAATAAATGTTGGCCCATGGAGCGAAGCTGACAGGAGGGGACATAGAAGGATAGCAAATCCGTCAGAATGTTGGGGGAGGCAGCCTTCAAGATTTTAAAGGCTAAACAGAGAGCCTTGAACTCAATCCGTTGAGCTACAGGCAGCCAGTGGAGGCGGCGGATTGTATTAGCCACCGAACAGACTCTACGCCGACCCAGAAGAGATCTTGCTGCGGCGTTCTGAACTCTCTGTAACCTGAGTACTTCCGCCTTGTTAGCCCCCAGATACAGAGAGTTTGCATAATCAAGCCTTGATATAATCAGGGCCTGAATAATAATCTGTCTGGTCGGGGCATCAAAGAAGCCCAAAATAGGTTTGAGACCGCGCAGCAAACCAAAGCAGGTACCCGCCACCTTCTTCGTTTGGGTCTGGAAATTGAGAGAGGCGTCCATCCAAACCCCCAAGTTCTTCACCACCTGTTTAGGAGGAGGGGGGGTGCCTAAATTCGTGGGCCACCAATACTCATTCCATAACCCGTGATCCCTACCCACCAGCAACACCTCTGACTTGCTGGCATTCAGCTGGAGGCAGTTAGCTGTCATCCACCCGGCAACTGCAGCAAGATCGCCTTGAAACTTAGAGGCGTCGTGCTTAGAGTTGATCGAGAGGGCTACCACCAGCTGCGTGTCGTCGGCGTAGGAGACCACAGTCAGTCCTCTGCTCTTGGCTAAAACAGCCAAAGGTTGTACATGCAGATTAAAGAGCAGAGGGCTCAATGAAGAGCCCTGTGGTACCCCATGCTTGATGGAAAAGGTGGGCGAGGTAAAAGGGGGAGCAGTCACCTGAAAAGTCCTATCGGACAGAAATGACGCCAGCCACTTCAAAGTGAGGCCCCCAATGCCAGCCTCTTCCAGACGGCGCAATAGGATAGTATGGGACACAGTGTCGAATGCGGCACTGAGATCCAGAAGGATCAGTGCCGATGTCTGTCCTGCGTCCATGGCTGTCCAGAGATGTTCCGTCACCGTCAGGAGCGCCAACTCAGTACTATGGCCGGGGCGAAAGCCATTTTGCGAGGGATCAAGAATATCGTTGGTGGTCAGATGGTCTGAAAGGATGGAATTAATATATGCCTCTGTGATCTTAGCAGGCCATGAAAGTAATGAAATTGGCCTATATTAAGATTCCTAGTGATCTTAATATAGAAATTGGTATCTTTTAACATATTCTCTATTTTTGACACATAGTTAGTGGTGTTCACAATCACGATACCCCCACCTTTGTCACAGCTTTTGATAGTTATAGTGGAATTGTTTTTTGAGATCTAGTAGGGCTTGGTGTTCCTCTGGTTGAATGTTATAAGGAGTTTTCTGCACATATTTGGTGGCAGCAGTCATTTTTTGATATACCACCTGTTCGAATATAATCGCTTCTGGCGGCACTTGGTCAGCAGTAGGTGTAAAGTTCGATTTAGGCATTAGACCCGATTTTTTCGTTTGGGTCGTGGATGGACTTTGCTCTGTAAAAAACAACTTAAGACAAATCTTTCTGAAGAATCCTATTAGATCCCCAAATAATTCAAACTTGTTGAAACCAGAATGCGGGACAAATGTGAGGCCTTTTGATAATAGAGAGTAGATGGCAGGTGTGAGGTCTGAAGTGCTTAAATTAAATACAGGGATTTCGTCTACTCTCTCCACTATTCGTCATTGCGTGTAACCAGAAATTGATTCTGGTTTGTCTGATGATTTCCCCGGTAATGGGGTTGGTATTGAGGCCGCTAGTTGCCTCTTACCTGGTTGCGTCTCCCTAAAAAAGACTGGGGAGCTTGGTAGGGTCTACATGTATATCGACTATTTCTGTTGTCAAACTGGTTGGGGGCACTTTCATTGTCCGAATCGGACGTTTCTGAGAATGTTGTTACTTTCCTATTGTATCGCCTGTAATCTGGTTGTTCCTGTTGGCCACCTTCCTGTTGTGTGTAGTAGTTTTCCGATAGATATGGGTACGTACTTTCTCTATTGGAAAACCGAATGTCTTTTTTTAATTTATCAGTTTTTCTTCTGTGGAGATATTCAGTGTATGTATTCAACTCTAGATCTACCTCCTCTAGTTTTTTCTTGGCTTCTTCTACAGCTGTGTTGTTTTTGATTTTATTTTCTAATTCTAAGATTTCTGATATTAACTCTTGTAGCATTTACTTTGCTGTTTCAACGATCAGCATCATTAAATCCCGTGAACAACGGTTCACAATTATTGATCATTTTTCAAGAAAAGCTTTGAGTTGGACAAATAGTCCTGGGATGTTTTTAACTCGTAATCCTTGGGGAATGACACCTACCCTTAGGTATTCCAGCATGTATTGACCATGCAGTTCCATCCTTTTGGTCTTTTTCTTTAAAGCCAGGAGTTTATTTAGATCTTCGGTTCTATTGGGGTTGGTAGTCGACTGCTGACCAAATGGTCCTGTGTTGCCTACCATTGACGCAAAATCGTCATCAGTAAAGCCAAACGTCAAAAGATTGGCCATGGTATTCTGAGCCCAATATGTAGTGATAGATATCAAATAGGAGAGGGAGATTTATTTATTGAGCAATTTGTAAATATATTACCGTTTAAAAGGGAAGTGTTATAGGAAACAATGAAGGAAAAAGAGGCTTAAGACAAAGATATAAAGAGTGAGAAGATAGGTAAAAAATAGTAATTGTGTAGCTCCAACAAGTGTTATTAGTTGTGTGGTCCTCTGAGAACAGGGGCACCAGAGAGATTTAAACACATGGACAAGCCTAGAATGACTATCCCCTCACAGACAGGCTGCGAGAATTACGATTTGGTAAAAGGGGACCCCTACTTGAAAACAATGAATCTTGCTAGCTGTAGGGAAAAGTACTATAAGGGGTAAAGGGAGAGGCTAGACACAAGATATGCAATAATTATACACAAATTTATCTCAGGCTTGAATTGTAACTGGAACTAATACATAGAAAAATAGAAAGATATAGAAAAATAGAGTGCAATTATGATAAAAATGTACATATGACTGAAGAAGATTGTTTTTCTTACAAAATATATTTTTTATTATTTATTCTTATATCATATTTTTTTCCTTTCTTCTTTTTTTCCCTTTTCTTTTATATTTTCAATAATCCTTATTTCACATATATGGTGTAGTTAGCGCAGACTCACTAATATATACAACACATATACATCAACATAGGCATATATGTACAAATGACAAATACATTGAATGATAACAAATGCAACAAATGGCATTACTGTACAAACAATTAAAATGTGAGAAAAAGTTGATATGCTGGCAAACAATACAGAGGCTGGCGGTCGATGAGAACTCGACGCGCGTTTCGGCGTGTAAGCCTTCGTCAGGGGAACCGTCTCATTTTTCTCTATAACAGCGTATAAAATAAACACAATATAAAACATATAGAAGCATTTTAAGCCTGAGACCATGGTCTAGATATAAATGTGAGCAATACATGCTTCATAAGTATAATATCTGTGCCGATGTTAGCAGAAGGACGCACAACCATATGGGCTAATGCCAGGTATAGATGAATGTAGGAGCACACAGTGCTGAACGTATAGTGTAATTATAATGTGACTATCACCCACAGAGAAAAGAGAAGAAGGGGACATAACCCTTATGTCTCCAAGGAAAAGATAAGATTACCAGTGTGAAGAGATAATACAACGAAGCAGCACATTAAGGGGAAGTGCTTTGGATTTCTACTGTAGGTTAGTAGAAGGGGTCCTTATTAAAATAACTATCCTATGTATGTCAAAAACTCATTGAGATTCTCCTCAATATCTGACCAGATAAAAAAGATATCGTCTATGAAGCGCGACCATTTTTAGATGGATTCAAAAAATGGCGCCACTTCATTGTAGATATGTATATATCAAAATCTGGCTATATAGATATTTGCCACTGTTGGTGCACTAGAAGCGCCCATGCTTTCACCCTTAATTTGTTGAAATAGGTGGCCATTAAATTCAAAAACATTGTCCTTAAGGACTACTTTGAGGCACTGGATAATGAAGCTTTCATTGCAGTCGACGTTCATGGTTTGGATGAACCATTCTACCGCTTGCAATGCCCCTTCAATAGGTACGTTACTGTAGAGGATTTCTATGTCAAGGGTTACTAACCATTCTTGTTGGGGATTAAAAGAAACACCCTCAATGAGATTTATAATATGTCGCGTATCTTGGACATAAGCAGGGGTTTTGTTGACATGGGGGCGCAAGATGGCGTCAAGATATTTGTACAACGGCTCCGTGACAGAGCCTATAGTAGTGACAATTGGTCTGTATGGTGGATCCATCTCGTTTTTATATATTTTGGGTACACCATATAGACTAGCCATCTTTGGGTTTTGTACATTAAGATAGGCATACTCCTTGTCACAGACATCACCATCTCTTAGTGCTTTGCTAGTCATGCGCTGGATTTTGGTTTTTATTTTGTCAGTGGGATTCCTAGTGATCTTAATATAGAAATTGGTATCTTTTAACATGTTCTCTATTTTTGACACATAGCTAGTGGTGTTCATAATCACGATACCCCCACCTTTGTCACAGCTTTTGATAGTTATAATGGAATTGTTTTTGAGATCTAGTAGGGCTTGGTGTTCCTCTGGTTGAATGTTATAAGGAGTTTTCTGCACATATTTGGTGGCAGCAGTCATTTTTTGATATACCACCTGTTTGAATATAATCACTTCTGGCGGTACTTGGTAAGCAGTGGGTGTAAAGTTCGATTTAGGCATTAGATCCGATTTATTAGTTTGGGTCGTGGATGGACTTTGCTCTGTAAAAAACAACTTAAGACGAATCTTTCTGAAGAATGCTATTAGATCCCCAAATAATTCAAACTTGTTGAAATCAGAATGCGGGACAAATGTGAGGCCTTTTGATAATAGAGAGTAGATGTCAGGTGTCAGGTCTGAAGTGCTTAAATTAAATACAGGGATTTCCTCTACTCTCTCCAGTATTGGGCATTACGTGTAACCAGAAATTGATTCTGGTTTGTCTGATGATTTCCCCGGTAACGGGGTTGGTATTGAGGACGCCAGTTGCCTCTTCTCTGGTTGCGTCTCCCTAAAAAAGACTGGGGAGCTTGGTGGGGTCTAGATGTATATCGACTATTTCTGTTGTCAAACTGGTTGGGGGCACTTTCATTGTCCGAATCGGACGTTTCTGAGAATGTTTTTACTTTCCTATTGTATCGCCTGTAATCTGCTTGTTCCTGTTGGTCACCTTCCTGTTGTGTGTAGTATTTTTCCGATAGATATGGGTACATACTTTCTCTATTGAAAAACCGAATGTCTTTTTTTAATTTATCAGTTTTTCTTTTGTGGAGATATTCAGTGTATGAATTCATCTCTATATCTACCTCCTCTAGTTTTTTCTTGGCTTCTTCTACAGCTGTGTTGTTTTTGATTTTATTTTCTATTTCTAGGATTTCTGAGATTAACTCTTGTAGCATTTCCTTTGCTGTTTCAACGATCAGCATCATTAAATCCTGCGAACAACGGTTCACAATTATTGATCATTTTTCAAGAAAAGCTTTGAGTTGGACAAATAGTCCTGGGATGTTTTTACCTCGTAATCCTTGGGGAATGACACCTGTCCTTAGGTATTCCAGCATGTATTGACCATACAGTTCCATCCTTTTGGTCTTTTTCTTTAAAGCCAGGAGTTTATTTAGATCTTCGTTTCTATCGGGGTTGGTAGTCGACTGCTGACCAAATTGTCCTGTGTTGCCTACCATTGACGCAAAATCGTCATCAGTAAAGCCAAACATCAAAAGATTGGCCATGGTATTCTGAGCCCAATATGTAGTGATAGATATCAAATAGTAGAGGGAGATTTATTTATTGAGCAATTTGTAAATATATTACCGTCTAAAAGGGAAGTGTTATAGGAAACAATGAAGGAAAAAGAGGCTTGGGACAAAGATATAAAGAGTGAGAAGATAGGTAAAAAATAGTAATTGTGTAGCTCCATCAAGTGCTATTAGTTGTGTGGTCCTCTGAGAACAGGGGCACCAGAGAGATTTAAACACATGGACAAGCCTAGAACGACTATCCCCTCACAGACAGGCTGCGAGAATTACGATTTGGTAAAAAGGGGACCCCCTACTTGAAAACAATGAATCTTTCTAGCTGTAGGGAAAAGTACTATAAGGGGTAAAGAGAGAGGCTAGACACAAGATATGCAATAATTATGCACAAATTTATCTCAGGCTTGAATTTTAACTGGAACTAATACATAGAAAAATAGAAAGATATAGAAAAAAAGAGTGCAATTATGATAAAAACACATTCGGTTTTCCAATAGAGAAAGTACGTACCCATATCTATCGGAAAACTTCTACACACAACAGGAAGGTGGCCACCAGGAACAACCAGATTACAGGCGATACAATAGGAAAGTAACAACATTCTCAGAAACGTCCGATTCGGACAATGAAAGTGCCCCAACCAGTTTGACAACAGAAATAATCAATATACATCTAGACCCTACCAAGCTCCCTAGTCTTTTTTAGGGAGACACAACCAGAGAAGAGGCAACTGGTGGCCTCAATACCATCCCCATTACCGGGGAAATCATCAGACAAACCAGAATCAAGTTCTGGTTACACGCAATGCCCAATACTAGATAGTGTAGAGGAAATCCCTGTATTTAATTTAAGCACTTCAGACCTGACACCTGACACCTACTCTCTATTATCAAAAGGCCTCACATTTGTCCCGCATTCTGGTTTCAACAAGTCTGAATTATTTGGGGATCTAATAGCCATCTCCAGAAAGATTCGTCTTAAGTTGTTTTTTACAGAGCAAAGTCCGTCCACAACCCAAACTAATAAATCGGGTCTAATGCCTAAATCGAACTTTACACCCACTGCTGACCAAGTACCGCCAGAAGCGATTATATTCGAACAGGTGGTATATCAAAAAATGACTGCTGCACCAAATATGTGCAGAAAACTCCTTATAACATTCAACCAGAGGAACACCAAGCCGTACTAGATCTCAAAAACAATTCCACTATAACTATCAGTCAGTCAAAGCAATGTTTATTTAGACCTTGGTCTCTAAACAATTCTACAGCCAATAATAAATTGAAGCAATTAAAAGGCAATATTTATACTTTCCCAATTTAACAATAATTAAAACAACATACTTTGTACAATCTCATATCAGAATAGATAGTTGATCAAAAATGGAGTAAAAAATAGTAACTTTCTGCAATGAGGGGCACGACTCTTTATAAAAATTATATATATGTTAAAAACTCCCTTAAAAATACTATACAATCAGTTTCTAAGAAGGAAAAATGTTTAACCTTATATAAAATTTAAGACCGGTTAAAATCTCTAAAATACGGCTACTTCTCACCGAGGAAATTTTTAATTGTCCTCAAATATTTCCCCAATGCAAACGCAATCTCAAGGTTTGGCATTTCTGTGAATAACTCTACTGCCTGTATCCGTCGCCTTATATCATATTTTAGCAAGGTTGGGCGAAGATATCATTTACGCTGCTCTAATACAGTTACACAATCTAACAAAATGTGCAATATGTCACCTTTAGTTCCCAGTGTGCACTTACAGTAACCATCGTTAAGCAGCATTTTTATTTTTAGTTCTTCATTTACCAGCCATGGATTTATACCAATTCTTAATCTTAAAATCTCCTGTCTGTACCAGCGATTTGGTAAAATATCCAAATAGGGAAACCAATTTTCATTTGACCATGAGACCCTCATAAATTGCACAGATTTTTTCTTAGCCAGATATTCCATATCTGCTTGTCTAGATGCTTCTTGGCTATATTTTCTAAGCTCACTTTTTGTAAAGTCTGCATACAGGGAGTCTTGGCTGATTTCCACCTTAATATTTTCACAGGCCAATAATATTTTCTTCCTTGACCTCTTAGCCCATTTCAAACTGCTATTTTGGATCTCTTTCCTACACCATTGGGATACCTTCTGACTTGCCTCTATATCCAGACGTTTCCAAAATCTAATTAAAGACATTTGTGACTGCACACTCCAAGCAATTGTACCTATCTCGGTTCTTATAGCTTGGACCATCGACGAATGTGGCAGAGACAGCAATGTTTTCAGGTACTTCCCTTCCTCTAGGTCCCAATCCCCTTTACCATTTAAATAAAGGACGTCTGCTCCATAGAGCACTTGTGGAGGCACCATTGCATTAAAGGCTTTCAACAGCGGTCTGTGGGACATATCCCCATATTCTCTATTGAATTTTTTCAATCCACAGATCGATGTGAAAGCCTTCGCTTTCTGGGCTTTTAGATGAGTATACCACTTTAAGGACCTATCAAACCACATCCCGAGGTAGCGATATTCATTCACCATTTCCAGTTTCAAATCACCTAAAAACCAACTAAATGTAATATATTTTTTCCCAAAACATAAAATTTTTGTCTTATCCATATTTACAGTTAAACATTTTCCTTCACAATATTCTCTAAAAACATTAATTTTTCTTTGGAGGCCTATTTCGGTTTGGTCCAAAATTACCAAATCATCTGCATACAGTAGGCAGGGCACTTTATTTCCGTCCATTCTCGGGCTTGCACTTCTTTTGATTTCTAAGGCGGCAGGTAGATCTGCTAAAAATAAGGCAAATAACAACGGGGCCAACACACATCCCTGCCTCAGCCCGTTCTTTATTGTTATTTTGGGCGTCAATGACCCTTCTGTATCTTTAATTATTTGTGCCCAATTACCGCTATGCAGCTCCTTTATTATAGCCAATAGACCTTCGGGTATATTTTTGTTTACAAGGGTTTGCCACAGGGAGTTCCGGTCAACTGAATCGAATGCTGCTTTAAAATCAACAAAGCAACAACATAGTTTACCATTTTGTTCTATTGACTTACATGCTTTTGCCCACAAGGCAAAGCAGTGATCAACCGTGGAGTGGCCTTCTTTAAAGCCCCCTTGTTCAACTGGCACAATCGATAACTCTTCCGCCCAGTCCTTTAGTCTATTTAAAATAATTTTCGAAAAGACTTTTTCCCCGATGTCTAGCAAATTGATCAACCTATAGTTTTGTGGTTCGTTCATGTTACCTTTTTTATGAACTGGTCTTATTACAGCCCCCTTCCAATTCTTAGGTGTTTTCCCTACCTCTAAAATGACTAAAAACATACAGGAGAAAAATCTCGCCCACCACTTCATCTGGGACTTTATTATAATTGCTGGGAGGTTATCTGGTCCTGCTGCACATGTTAATTTCAATTTGATTATTGTATTTTTTACATTCTCTTCCGTAAAGTCTGGTCTAAATTCTTCCATTAACTCATACCAAGGCTGGGACTCATCTATTTCTAAATCGCTCCGGGAACCATACAGATCCTTCAAATGCTTTTCCCACACTGCCTCTTCCACCACACAGTTCATCTCCCCCACTTGGTGGTCAGCTGCGGCTTTTACCAGCTTCCAGAACTGTCTTATATTTTTTGATTCGATAGAGTCTAACAAATTTTCCCAGCATTAATCTTTGTACGCCCTTTTTGTACTTATAATTAACTTTTTATACTCTCTTTTCAATTTTTTAAGATAGCTTTGCCTCTTCAGTTCATGATTTTTACCAATTCTTCTTATTACTTTCCTTATTTCTCTTTTTTCTTTAAACACTCCACCAAAAACCATTTTGGTTGTCCGGCGGGGATTAAATGTTGATTTATTTTATCTTTTTTCAGTTCCTTTCGGAGGCATTGCACTACTTGAGCTATTTTTCCTTCATACCATTCCAAAGTCTGGCCCCTATATCTCCAAGGACTATCTTCTGTTGGAGTTTCTCTAATTTTTCCATTTATTCTTCTGTTAATCTAGTAGTCACTCTTTTAGGATATTCAACTTGTTGAGCAATTAATGTTTCTTGGGATTTCGGGGTACCCCTATGGATCTTCACTTGCAGGGGATTATGATCACTGCCTTCTTTCCAATTTATTTTAAATTCCCTTATAAAAGGGAAGTTCCAAGCGAACATAAAAATATAATCTATAGGGCAGTTTTGTGTACCTATTTTAAATGTTTTCTTTGCTGGACAGTCTGACTCAGTTCTGCCATTCAGGCAGAATAGACCCTTTGTCCCTAAATAGTTTCCCAGGTCCTGATCCTGTCTCATGGATTCACAGCTTGGAAAAGATGCTTGTTTAATCCCATATGCCTCCAGAATTTCCCTATGCCAAAGATCCACCGACTTCGGATGCAATTTATGATTAAAATCACCCATAATAAAAAATATATCCGACTCATACTTCCCACATAGAGAGTCTACATCCTCTTTAAAATGCCCCAACTCAATTCCATACTCTACAGCATTCTCCCATTGCATGTATACATTTATAATAATTACATTTTCATGCTTTTTGTCCATTATCGGCAACAATAGTCTACATACCAAGAGCCATTTACATTTTACTTTTAGCACAACCACATTCTTTGCTACTTTTGTGGACAGTAGCGTCATTATCCCCCCAGCCGGGGGTCCAAACCTTTTTTTCCTTGCTGGTCGGTGGAGTTGGAGGAAACCATCAAATATCGGGTTCTCGTCGCATAGCCAAGTTTCTTGTAAACAAATAATTTCCACATTATTTGTTAACCTAATTATACATTCTTGTTTTGTTATATCTCCAAGGCCATTTATATTCCAAGATAGGAAATTAAGGCTATGCGACTCCCCTCCATCCTATTCCACCTCACTCAGGCCCCCCTCTTCATCCGTATCAACCTTATACCACTGGGTATGGCCTTCGGGGCTACTTCTTTGGCTCCAATTACCCCAGGAATTCTCGATTGCCGAGTTATTAACTACTACCTTCAGATTACTTCCCCCTTCTTCTTTTTCCTCCTGTAACCTCACCTGTCGCTTTCCAAGGCCTGCATGACAATCTAAAAAGTTACTGCCTAAATAACCATTTCCCTTTAATTCTCTCTCTGGGATTAGGCGAATGCCCTCCTGCTCTATCTCTCTCGCCGCTTTCCCGATTGCCGATTTTACCAGGTCAGAATAAAATAAAACTCTTGTGATCTCCTTTCCGTTTTTGTTTTCTATAAAGCCCACCTGTCTCAAATCTTTTGTTCCTATTCCCCTCAGACTTGGGCACTTAGAGAATGAAAATAGGATTTGAGACCTATTTAAGGGTTTAATCTTCCTTATTTTCTTTCCCTTTTTTTCTGATTGGTCTGGTTCAAAATGCAGCCATTTATTACTTCCCCCCTCTGACTCTATCTTGGGGAATTCTATTCCTACCTGCCCGATGTTTTCCCACTTACCAATCCCCTGTTTACTTTTTACTTCTATTTTACCTCGTTGCGGGGTTCCTATTTCTTGCTTTTGGTTCTTCTGGAAATGTATTTTATAACCCACATTATTTATTTTTGAATCAGGTTTTATTTTTAGTTTCATCTTACTTGGGCCTTTACTACTTTGTTCCTTTCCTTGACTTTTAAAGACCTTTCTCTTACCCTCGATTCTTGTGGTCTTTCCTTGTAACATTTTTTCTAAAGGGAATTTTGCGATAGTCTCTTCCTCCTTTTTATTTGTTTCCTCCCTTATTTCTACCTTGGTTTTCCTCTTTTTATCTATCTTTCTCTTAGGTTGACCTCTATTATTCCAGAAGCTATATCTCAAATTTTCCCCTCTTCTTTTTATCAACATAGGTCGTTTCGATATATATACACTGTGTGGGGTATCTACTTAATCTACACATTCTCTCTGTACCGTAGCCTGAGGGTCTGCTACTGGTCTCATCATATGTGGCATTTGACCTCTTATGCCTTGCAGTTCCTCCTCAATCTTTTTTAAATATAACTTTTGCGTTTTCTGGACCTCATTATTTAACAATGTAACTTCTAGTATTCCCTGGAGGGTTTTCTGTAACATCAACAGTAAATCCATCATTGAGGAGGAGGGAGTTGCGGAAAAGTCTAGATCCTGTCGGCTATTTCTCTCGGGGTCCTCTGTTCTTTCCACACTCGATGCTTCCTGTTGAATTTGAATTCTTTTTACTTTTAGTGGTGGACCTGATATATTGAGTACATCCCCCAATCCGCTCTTGATCCTTGGCTAGTGTTCTCCACTTGACCTGAAGTCTCTAGTTCTTGTACTTGCGTCGAGAACAATTTAGGGGATGAAGACAATCGTGGTGCTAATATTAGGTCCTCCTCATTTAAAAGGAAATGATTTATTGAGAGTGATGCCTCCAGAATTTCTTCAGGGGGTTCTACCATATCAATCTCATTATATTGCACTGCTTCCATTGACTTTGTTACTAGGTCTAACTGTTTATAGTGTTTACCTACAAAGTCCTTTATAGATTTAGAAGCCGACACATTTCCATTAGTTTTTTGCAGGATCCTTTTAGTTGCTTTCTTACTTTTTCTCTTTTGAGGCACAGCTCCAAGTCCTTCTTTTAGGCTAGCCTGGCTCTCCTGGCTCTCTTCCGAGACCATAATCTCCCCGGAGCACTCTTTCCTTCCCAAGTTTTGCTCCGTAATCTCCTTACGGGTTTTTTGTTTCCTTTTGGTGCCATTGTCCTTTAAAGGTAGCGAAAGTATCAAATATGTCCCTTTTTTACTATGGATTTATATACTCCAATTTTGCAGAACTTTCCACGTTCAGCTGAACTTCCTGCTTTCTCCTTTTTAACTTGCCCCCTAACCACCCAAATTTTACACTTATAGGTTACTTAGAGGGGCAAATTGGGAACTGTAAAACTGTTCACAAAACTTACCTCTGTTGTGACATTATCCCGCCATGCCGCCCCTTAGCGCCTCTCCAGTCCCCCTTTCCTTCTCCGGGGGGGGGGGGTCACGCCAACCTTCACCTCCTTCTCTCAGATACTCGCCCACTTGCCTCGTCTTCCCTGACTCACAGCGCCAGGCAGTTGTAGGCAATTGCAGGCACAAGCTCCGTATGCACAAGCTCCGTATGCCTCCTCTTTACTTTTTCGACAGCCCCCCCAGGGCTTTCCTCCCGGGGCTTTTCTCCCGCTGTGGCCTCCCGGTGCTTCGCCAGATTCCGCTAATTCCGAGTAAGCCGGTCCGCTAGCGGTACAACTCTCTCTTCGCGTCCCGCGTCCCACAACTCCTGGTGGGCGGGGCGTTACTGGCGCGGAGTGCGTGGCGATGCAACAGCGTTTTTCGGAGGGCGGCGGCAGGCAAGCGGCAACAACAGAGAGTGCAGATGTCAAATATAACTATCAAAAGCTGTGACAAAGGTGGGGGTATTGTGATTATGAACACCACTAGCTATGTGTCAAAAATAGAGAACATGTTAAAAGAAGATACCAATTTCTATATTAAGATCACTAGGAATCCCACTGATAAAATAAAAACCAAAATCCAGCGCATGACTAGCAAAGCACTGAGAGATGGCGATATCTGTGACAAGGAGTATGCCTATCTTAATGTACAAAACCCAATGATGGCTAGTCTATATGGTGTACCCAAAATACATAAAAACGAGATGGATCCACCATACAGACCAATTGTCACTACTATAGGCTCTGTCACGGAGCCGTTGTCCAAATATCTTGACGCCATCTTGCGCCCCCATGTCAACAAAACCCCAACTTATGTCCAAGATACGCGACATATTATAAATCTCATTGAGGGTGTTTCTTTTAATCCTCAACAACAATGGCTAGTAACCCTTGACATAGAAAGCCTCTACAGTAACATCCCTATTGAAGGGGCATTGCAAGCGGTAGAATGGTTCATCCAAACCATGAACGTCGACTGCAATGAAAGCTTCATTATCCAGTGCCTCAAAGTAGTCCTTGAGGACAATGTTTTTGAATTTAATGGCCAGATATTTCAACAAATTAAGGGTGTAAGCATGGGCGCTTCTTGTGCACCAACAGTGGCAAATATCTATATGGCCAGATTTGAATATATACATATCTACAATGAAGCGGCGCCATTTTTTTAATCCAGCTGGAAATGGTTGCGCTTCATAGACGATATCTTTTTTATCTGATCAGATATTGAGGAGAATCTCAATGAGTTTTTGACATACACAGGATAGTTATTTTAATAAGGACCCCTTCTACTAACCTACAGTAGAAATCCAAAGCACTTCCCCTTAATGTGCTGCTTCGGTGTATTATCTCTTCACACGGGTAATCTTATCTTTTCCTTGGAGACATAAGGGTTATGTCCCCTTCTTCTCTTTTCTCTGTGGGTGATAGTCACATTATAAGTACACTATATGTTCAGCACTGTGTGCTCCTACATTCATCTATACCTGGCATTAGCCCATATGGTTGTGCGTCCTTCTGCTAACATCGGCACAGATATTATACTTATGAAGCATGTATTGCTCACGCTTATATCTAGACCATGGTCTCAGGCTTAAAATGCTTCTATATGTTTTATATTGTGTTTATTTTATACTCTGTTATAGAGATAGTTGAGACGGGTCCCCTGACGAAGGCTTACACGCCGAAACGCGCGTCGTGTTCTCATCGACCGCCAGCCTCTGTATTGTTTGCCAGTATATCAACTTTTTCTCACATTTTAATTGTTTGTACAGTAATGTCATTTGTTACATTTGTTATCATTCAATGTATTTGTCGTTTGTACATATGTGCCTATGTTGATGTATATGTATTGTATATATTAGTGACCCTGTATTAACTACACTATATATGTGAAATAAGGATTATTGAAAATATAAAAGAAAAGGGAAAAAAAGAAGAAAAGAAAAAAATATGATATAAGAATAAATAATAAAAAATATATTTTGTAAGAAAAACAATCTTCTTCAGTCATATGTACATTTTTATCATAATTGCACTCTATTTTTCTATATCTTTCTATTTTTCTATGTATTACTTCCAGTTACAATTCAAGCCTGAGATAAATTTGTGTATAATTATTGCATATCTTGTGTCTAGCCTCTCTCTTTATCCCTTATAGTACTTTTCCCTACAGCTAGCAAGATTCATTGTTTTCAAGTAGGGGTCCCCTTTTTTCCAAACCAACAAAATACTGTGCACAAGTGCTCGTGAAGTATAGTGACGGCGCAAGTGACACGTGATGTGGTATATACAGCGATGGTGTTGGGCGCAACAAGAGGCAGGTGGGATTTTGAGAAATGCTTTACATATTCAGGATACCCAGGCAACAGGAGGTAGCCCATAAACCCCAAGGAGACTAGGGCAATAATCTGTAACAAACAAAAGTGTCTCAAGGGTATTATTCACAGGTCAAGTATATGTGGCACAATTAATTACGACTGATTAAATCCAAAGGGGGAGAAAACCAGGGAGACATTTTCTTGTGAATGTAAAATGTATTTCAATCGACTAGCATGTTGGACATATTAAATTTCATATGTACAAGCACATGGGGCAATAGCACTGCGTTTCATTGAATGACATGTAACCAACAAAACACTGTGCACAAGTGCTCGTGAAGTATAGTGACGGCGCAAGTGACACGTGACGTGGTATATACAGCGATGGTGGTGGGCGCAACAAGAGACAAGTGGGATTTTGAGAAATGCTTTACATATTCAGGATACCCAGGCAATTAATGGTACATGAATAAAAGATTTCAGATGAGTGGGGTATCTGTATATAGGGGCGCCAGGAGTTCCGCTGTGGAAGTCGACGGCGTTTCGGCCTGCAGAAGTGTTAGGCCATCATCAGGACCAGGTTACGTTTTTATTTTAAATTGCAGTGCAGGGGATAGAAGAATACATATATTTCCATATTTGTGTGTTCATTTGGTGGACCAAGAAGGACAGGTAGGTCAAAGGAACAGTTTAGAGAGGAAATTGGAGCCCAAACTGGGTCAAGGGGAGAGAGGTGAAAGGGACGCTGCAGAAAAATACCGCGTGACAAGGCTCATGGAAGAAGGAAGTGGGTAAGCGCATTGAAAACTGTTCAGGAAGTGGACTTACTCGAGATAAAGGCGGGGGTTCTGTCCAAGAAGTTTGCTAGGAAGTCACTGATGAAACCTATGCGCAAAAAGAGCAAATTGTGAGGCGCGTGGGGGTGGGGGAGGGCAGGTGTCACGGTTGGCGGAAAGGAGGGGGGGAAGGTACACTTACTTGGAAATTGACCTTGACGGTGTACAGAGATTACTTTGGATGAGAAGGGCTGTAGTGCGTACTGTCTGTGGAGTAAAGAACAGGGGTATTCAATAATAATAATAAGGGGAGCCCAGACGCAACATCACGACCGTGCCTTTTGTGGAGCGCTGGCCGGTGGGGGCGGAAAAAGAGGTAGAAGAGGGCCTTATGATTGGCCTGGTGTGATCTGTAACCAAAGGTGGTCCGCAAAACAGGGAGGCCTAGCGGAAGGGAAACGCAGTTAAGAGACTGTCGGGAGGAAGAAAGGGGGCCAGGAAGCGATGGAGTGTAAGAGCTGCGGAGAGGACGCGCAAAGGGGAACCGGTGCGTGGAAGTGCGTTGTGAAAATCGCACATGCGGGGTGGAGTAAAACCCAGAGGAAAATGGACCGTGGGGGGAAAAAGGGAATGAGCTCGGAGGAAGTCCTTGCCTATTTCTGAAGTGGTATGCAATGCGGGAAGGAACTGGGACTTGTATCTAAAGCGGGAGGCAATGCGGGAAGTAATTGGGACGGCCGCATGCGGAAACCAAGGAATGCCGAATCGGGGGGCCGTGAATGCTCCGGGCGGAAAGCCGGGCAGCGTGGGAAGAAGCCGTGGCAAGGGGAGACCCGCGTTGTGCGTGAGCGCGGCTGGTAGGGCTGCCTATGTCCCGACAGTCTCTTAACTGCGTTTCCCTTCCGCTAGGCCTCCCTGTTTTGCGGACCACCTTTGGTTACAGATCACACCAGGCCAATCATAAGACCCTCTTCTACCTCTTTTTCCGCCCTCACCGGCCAGCGCTCCACAAAAGGCACAATCGTGATGTTGCGTCTCGGCTCCCCTTATTATTATTATTGAATACCCCTGTTCTTTACTCCACAGACAGTACGCACTACAGCCCTTCTCATCCAAAGTAATCTCTGTACACCATCACAGTCAATTTCCAAGTAAGTGTACCTTCCTCCCCTCCTTTCCGCCAACTGTGACACCTGCCCTCCCCCACCCCCACGCGCCTCACAATTTGCTCTTTTTGCACATAGGTTTCATCAGTGACTTCCTAGCAAACTTCTTGGACAGAACCCCCGCCTTTATCTCGAGTAAGTCCACTTCCTGAACAGTTTTCAATGCGCTTACCCACTTCCTTCTTCCATGAGCCTTGTCACGCGGTATTTTTCTGCAGCGTCCATTTCACCTCTCTCCCCTTGACCCAGTTTGGGCTCCAATTTCCTCTCTAAACTGTTACTTTGACCTACCTGTCCTTCTTGGTCCACCAATTGAACGCACAAATATGGAAATATATGTATTCTTCTATCCCCTGCACTGCAATTTAAAATAAAAACGTAACCTGGTCCTGATGATGGCCTAACACTTCTGCAGGCCGAAACGCCGTCGACTTCCACAGCGGAACTCCTGGCGCCCCTATATACAGATACCCCACTCATCTGAAATCTTTTATTCATGTACCATTAATTGCCTGGGTATCTTGAATATGTAAAGGATTTCTCAAAATCCCACTTGTCTCTTGTTGCGCCCACCACCATCGCTGTATATACCACGTCACGTGTCACTTGCGCCGTCACTATACTTCACGAGCACTTGTGCACAGTGTTTTGTTGGTTACATGTCATTCAATGAAACGCAGTGCTATTGCCCCATGTGCTTGTACATATGAATTTTAATATGTCCAACATGCTAGTCGATTGAAATACATTTTACATTCACAAGAAAATGTCTCCCTGGTTTTCTCCCCCTTTGGATTTAATCTGTCGTAATTAATTGTGCCACATATACTTGACCTGTGAATAATACCCTTGAGACACTTTTGTTTGTTACAGATTATTGCCCTAGTCTCCTTGGGGTTTATGGGCTACCTCCTGTAGTCTGATACTGCTTACTGTGAGCAACTGCTTGTTGCGAGAGGTTGTCCCTCTCGGGACCCACTCAGTTGATTCATTCATACACCACCTGTGTAGTCTTCACACAGCATGGTCTCCAGGGATACCCCCAACTATTCAGACAAATATATACAAAGAATTCTGAGTGGATTCTCCCTCCTTTCCTCCATCACTACCCCCACTTCCACAGGAGTAAGCTCCTCACGAATTCTATTTGACAGACTTGAAAAACGAAGAAAAAAACAGATCCGCACTGATCTACACGCACGTATGCTTATGGAATACCTGAAATCCAACGTTATTCCTCTGGGACTACAAATCCGCAACGTCCCAGCCATCTTCACACAAGACCCCAAATTCAGGTCGGGATACAGCCACCTGGCTACGACTTGCTACAGACACTGGATGGTCTTGGGAATTGACATGGCTCTGGAACATAGCCGTAAGGAATTGGCAGAAATAGCCAAATTGGATAAACTCATCTTGATGGACAGTACCATTACAGATGCAAAATCCCTACTGGATAAACTAAACACAACTATCTCCAATTTTGACACATTTGAACAAAACAAGAAAATAAACAAAATCCAAAAAGACATCCGAAATTACAGCAACGAGCAGACCTACCATTACCTGAGGGACGAATTCTATGATACACCCTACCAACCTCCTAGACAACAGAAGAATTGGGGAAGATTCCGTAACCATCAACAAGTGTCTTTTTCTGAATCCTCCAACAACTCAGCTGAGGAATCCAGCCCTGGGGAGGGACCGAGTACCTCAAGACCACAGAGAGTCCAACAACCAAGACCCCAACCATTGTTACCAGCTGGCTTTTTACACACAAACCGAGGCAGAGGCCGACCGAGAGGAAACTATCAGTACCAGTATTCCGGGGAACGACAAACCAGATGCAAGTTCTACCAATGGGGCCCGAATTAACAACAGACAGTACCAACATGGACATCACTAAAACGCTCCCCATATTCAACTTATCCCAACATAACCTCTCCTCCTACGAAATCAGCCTTCTAAGCAAAGGACTATCTTTCGTCCTGACGGATAAAAGCAATTTCTTTGAAATACAGGAGAACCTACTCCAATTCTTCAGGAGGATAAGACTCAAACAGTTCTTCTCAGAAAGACCACCACGTGAGCAAAAAAACCGCTCGCCATTCCAACCTCCTTCGACTTTTAATCCACCCTCAGTACTGATGCCAACCGAGATATTGACTTTTGAGAGAAGGGTTCTGCACGAGATGAAGATTATCCAACAACAACATGAATATGTTCCCTACAACCTCTCACTACCAGAGAAGCAAGCACTTAATAGCCTCAAAATCAACAAAAACATAATCATCAAGCCCGCCGACAAAGGCGGAGGCATCGTCATTCAAGACCTAACTAAATATGACACCGAAATCCTACGTCAACTGGACAACAAGGAACACTACCGCACTCTACCATCTGACCCACTGCCCGGAGTTAGGGCTAAAATCCTACTACTGACTGAACTAGCAAAATCCAACGACATCATAACAGACAAGGAAGCTTCATACCTCAATTTCAGTCATCCCCGCACTCCTGTACTGTATGTCCTACCGAAGATCCATAAGGATCAACAGAACCAACCAGGCAGACCTATCGTGTCAGGCTGCGGCTCAATCCTTGAACCAATTAGGAAATACATTGACAGCATCATTAAAGAATTCGTTCCCCTCCCAGACACTTTCGTCTGTGACAGCATGGACTTAATCAACCTTATCGAGGATACCCCCTTCACACCAGGCACTGACTTGATGGTCAGAATGGACATTGAGTAATTATACACCAATATACCGCACCAAGAGGGCCTGGCGGCAATAAGATGGATTCTAGACACAAGACCACAACCTACAAGGATCCCAACTGACTTTGTGATGTCCCTCTTACAGATCGCCCTGGAAAATAACTATTTTCTATACAAAGATACTGCCTTCAGATCAAAGGGGTTTCAATGGGCACTTGTTTTGCCCCAAACTTTGCCATCCTCTATGTCCATCATCTGGAAAATACTACCATTCTCACTGACCTTAACCCATTCAAGAACAACATAACCTTCTGGCGTAATTACATAGACGACATTCTGCTCACTTGGTCAGGAAGCAATGTGACCCTCCTCCAATTTGTGGATTGGCTACACACCCGCCAACAACATCTGAGGTTCACCATTGACCCCAAAGAAAACAACTTACCCTTCCTTGATCTATCACTACAAGTAGAAGATAACAAAATCGGGACAGCATTATTCAGAAAACCTACGGAGCGGAATACCTTATTGCTCTACTCCAGCTACCATCCGCGAGGCCTACGCGATGGCTTACCGTTTGGGCAATTTTTACGGATTCAACGTAATTGTAAGTGGAGAAAGAACTTCTTCAGGGAAGTCGCAGTCCTCACTGAAAAACATATTTCACGCGGCTACCCCAAGAATTTGGTAACCAGAGCAAAAAAACGGGCATGGTACAGTCATCGTGAAACCTTACTCACACCCAGAGAGAAAAGGGTTAACTCCGGCATCCCTTTCGTCTCCACATTTTCACCTACCAGCAATAAAGTCTCAAAGATCATCAAAACAAACTGGAATACACTGGCCCCACTCAACATATTCAATGAACCTCCATTGATCTCCTCTCGGACGGAAAAAAACCTCTCGGACCATCTGGTGCATGCCATCACATGGCCACAGACCAATGCCAGGGAGAAAACAGTCAGAGGACTATGGGACCTCCCACCACTTCTTGGACATTACAAATTCCAAAGATGCTCTGCATGTCCCACCACACTAAACACAAAATGTTTTGAATATAACGGACAAAAACATGACCTCAAATCCTTCACTAATTGCAGATCACAGAATATCATCTACTCAATCCGCTGCCCTTGTAATCTGCTGTACATCGGCCAGACCACCCAGATGGTCAAGGATCGTATCCTGCAATACCGTAGTCCAATCAGGTGTGGTGTGCTTACTGCACCCTTGGTCACACATTTCAAAGAGCATCATCACAATGAAACCAATTTCACCTGGATGGTGATTGATCAACCGTCCATACCCAGCAGAGGTGGCGATATCCAGAGACTCCTGAACAGGTGCGAGTGTCGCTGGATAGCTCGCCTTAACACCATCGAACTTGACCTGAATACGCTGGATGAATGGAATACCACACTCACATAATCATCCTCTAAACCATATGTTCAGCCTATTCCTCTCTGCCCCAGAATGTACTTGTATTTCTGCATCTCCCACCCTAGATCATAACCACCAGATCATATGTTGCTTTTGCCACCATAACCTGATATTCTGGTTTACTGTAAATAATGCGTGAATGTAATACAACTTTCTACTATTACAGACAACCTCTTCGATGTACGTCACTCAGCACCAATGTCCTCCCAAAAACACACTGTTTTAGGGACCTGATTTCATGCATATTACTCATAATTTATTTATGTATCCATGTCTATGAAATGTACCACTTTGTGTATTTATTTTCCCTCATGACTCTATATCTTAAAATAGTCACTTGAATGAACTTAGACTTTAACATAACATGCCACGCGCTGTTTGACTCTGCTGGAAGTATTTCCTAAGACGCTAGCACGCTGCTCGTATCGTCGCTGCTGGCGAGGTTAGGAACGGGGGGCTCGTTGTAATCTTTTTAATCTTTGACAATTGTTTTTATTGTTGTGAAAGAAACAAACTGTTAAGAATTAACTTACCCGCACTATATAAAATCCTCACTTCATCTCGCTACTTAGCGGGAATCAGGGAATCCTACACTCGTCAGCGTCATCTTGGGTAGCGCTCTAGTGGTTGGCCGGCTGCATTTGCCTTCCTATTTAGGAGGGGCAATGCAAGCGCGCATTCACTTGAATAAACTTAGACTTTAACATATCATGCCACGTGCTGTTTGACTCTGCTGGAAGTATTTCTTAAGACGCTAGCACGCTGCTCGTATCGTCGCTGCTGGCGAGGTTAGGAACAGGGGGGCTCGTTGTAATCTTTTTAATCTTTGACAATTGTTTTTATTGTTGTGAAGGAAACAAACTGTTAAGAATTAACTTACCCGCACTATAAAAAATCCTCACTTCATCTCGCTACTTAGCGGGAATCAGGGAATTCTACACTCGTCAGCGCCATCTTGGGTAGCGCTCTAGTGGTTGGCCGGCTGCATTTGCCTTCTTATTTAGGAGGGGCAATGCAAGCGCGTATTCACTTGAATAAAATTAGACTTTAACATAACATGCCACGCGCTGTTTGACTCTGCTGGAAGTATTTCTTAAGACGCTAGCACGCTGCTCGTATCGTCGCTGCTGGCGAGGTTAGGAACAGGGGGGCTCGTTGTAATCTTTTTAATCTTTGACCATTGTTTTTATTGTTGTGAAGGAAACAAACTGTTAAGAATTAACTTACCCGCACTATAAAAAATCCTCACCTCATCTCGCTACTTAGCGGGAATCAGGGAATCCTACACTCGTCAGCGCCATCTTGGGTAGCGCTCTAGTGGTTGGCCGGCTGCATTTGCCTTCCTATTTAGGAGTGGCAATGCAAGCGCGCAGCATGCGCGCGCCGATGGCGCGCCAGAGGCAAGCCAAAGGCAAGCCCGTCCGCGCCCGTCCGCGCTCCTGCCGCGCCCAGCGCCAGCAATGCTGCCCATCTCGGCCAAGGCAGGATAAACTACTCCAAGGAACTACTGCTCAGCATCGGTGAGAGGGCTGCTGAGGGGGAACATCAAGTAGCTCTGCCACAGGGCAGTGTTGTATTAAGGTGTGGCCTGATTAATAGCAGGTCCCTGATAAAACACTATCAGGAGGTGTCAAATATGCTAGAAGACATGGACTTGGATGTTTTATTTCTTACAGAGACCTGGACTAGCAATGACTCCTCGGTAGAGTTAGGCCTCGCCTGTCCAGAAGGCTACAAGATTTTCCACAAATCTAGGGCCTCTGGAAGAGGAGGGGGGTTTGGGGTAATATTTAAAGAAAGATGGAACTTTGCACCATTACCGTTCGATGAGGTTGGTGGGATTGAGTTACTAGGCTTCTCTCTGCAAGAGATAAGGGGAAGGCTATTAACTGGAATGGTCTGCTATAGACCTCAATGTCTAGATACTCAGTACCAAGCACTGTCTGACACCATTGCTGCCCTGACTCTAACACACTCCAGAATGATGCTTCTAGTGGATTTTAACTTATGGGATAACGGGGCTCTAGGGAATCATCTGAGAGACCTGAGGCAAACATGTGAGAATTTTAGTTTACATCAGTTAGTACAACAACCATCCCATCTAGGAGGGCATGTGTTGGATTTATTGTTTGCTAACCAGACTGAGACGGAGGTGATCAGTGTACTGCCTCAAAGCTGGACTGATCACTTATTAATTCATTTCAGGATTGCAATGCCCAATACAGCGAATAACAACATTCGCTCAGTGACCTATTGCAAGGGAAGAGACTGGGCTAAATTATTAAAAAACAGACCAGATTCAATATTCTCGAATCAGACCTTTTTGCTCCTGGCGACTCAGTGGACAAGAACTATCAAACCTACTGTAACCACATTACCAACACTCTGGATCTATGCGCCCTATAAAACGGATGAAGAATAGAAGGAAACCTTCAGCCCCCTGGTACAGTGAGGAGCTGAAATTATTGCGAATCACATGTAGACAGACTGAGAGGAGGTGGCGAAGGTTATACTTAGAGTCAGATAGGAAAGTGCTGAAACTAGTGCAGGCCCATTATAAGGAGACTATTGCCAAGTCCAAAGCACTCTTCTTTGCTAAATCCATCCTACATGCGCTGAACAGTACAAAAGCCCTCTTTAATATCATAAGGGATCTTTCTAGCCCCGCCTGCACGGGCAATAAAGTGGTTGCATTGCAGAAACTATGCGATGAGATTGCCACCTATTTTGATGAAAAGATCGCCAAAATCGTCGGAGGGTTTGACCCAGGCAATGTTAGTCGCCAGGATGAATTGCCTCAGATACTAGCTGAGGAACCCTGGGCAGAAACATCTTTGGAGTATTTTCAACCTCTTACCAAGGAGCTTTTTAACAGCTTTGCTCAAACTGTATCGTCTGGGTCCCCCCTAGACCCCCTCCCTTATAAGATCTGTAAGGAATGTGGGCAAGAATTATTCCCCTGGATGCGACAGATTTGCTGTCAATCCTTAGAAGAAGGCGTGGTCCCAGAGGCCTGGAAGCAGGCAGTGGCAACCCCCGTGCTCAAGAAACCCTCCCTGGATCCAACAAACCCGGCAAACTTTAGGCCCATATCTCTTTTGCCCTATCCTATAAAAATTTTGGAAAAGGTTGTCAGCAAGTCCTTATCATGCTACCTTGAAGAGAACCATCTGTTGGATAGGGATCAGTTCGGTTTTCGCCCAGGACATGGGACGGAAACAGCCTTGGCAACCGTATTGGATAACTTGCGAATGCGAGCCGACAATGGTAACTCATCTGTGCTAGTGTTGCTAGATATGTCGGCCACATTCGACACGGTGAGCCATGCAGTGTTGATGGGAAGGCTGGAGAGAATGGGTGTGAAAGGTCGAGCTCTGAAATGGCTGCAATCGTACCTTTCAGAGAGACAACACGTGGTAACCATGACACCGTTTGCCTCCTCTAAGTCTCCGGTACGTTACGGAGTGCCGCAGGGTTCGGCAATAAGCCCCATTCTTTTTAATATATATCTGCGCCTGTTGATCCCCATTATAAAATCTTTTGGGATTGACCTGGTCAACTATGCTGACGACACCCGACTGGTGTTCTCTTTGGAAGGGAAGCGTGACCATATCCATGGATATTTTCCAGGAGTGCATCCGCCAGACCTCCGGTTGGCTCAAAGAAAATTCTTTGCAGTTCAACGGGGGGAAAACAGAGGTGGTATATTGTTCCACTGCCAAAATGGTACAGCACCTGCCGCTAGAGTTTAAACTCACTCCTGGGGATGATCCATTGGCCCCAGTTAAGACCGTACGCAACCTGGGCGTCCTGATTGATGACAACCTCCAAATGGCGTCACAGGCTAACAAAACGGTCAGTGTCTGCTTTGCTTTACTAAAAGCACTTCGGCAGATTCTTCCACTGCTGCCGAATGAGGCTAGACCCCTTGTAGTGAGGAGCATAATGCTGTGCAGACTGGACTACTGCAACTCCTTGTATCTGGGAGCTCCACAATATATCTTGCAGGGGTTGCAGAGAGTCCAGTCTATAGCAGCAAAGCTGGCATTAAACAGGCAACGCAGATCCTCCACTACATTGGCCCTGAGAGATCTTCACTGGTTGCCCATCAAGGAAAGAGTTAGTTTCAAATCTTTATGTATTGTGTTCAGAGCAGTACACGGTATGGGCCCTCTATCTATGCAGGAGAGATTTACCTGGTATAAGCCAGTAAGACCTCTTCGCTCCTCTAGCACAAACCTGGTAACAACTACCAGATTTAAGAAATCCAGGATGGGAGGCAGGGCCTTCGGCATAGCGGCCTCACGCCTCTGGAACGACCTACCCCAGAGTATTAGACAAGCTAACTCTTTGTTATGCTTTAGAAAGAGTCTGAAAACCTGGTTATTCCCCAGGAACGAGAGCAATGCCTTCCACTGTTAATCAGGTCCGTTGTTTGTTGACGTCATCTGCTAAGTTACAGCGCCAGGATACCCGTAGGGTGACAGTTTGCGCTATATAAGCATTACATACAATACAATACAATACAATACAAAATCCTTGCGTAAAAAGATGCATTTCATCCAACTAGGATTAATCTCTAAACTTTAGCATATGAACTGTGCTCTTGCCAAGTCTGTCTTCTCTTTCCCGTTGTACTCTTCCACTAGACAGTAACGTGCGCTCTAGTGCTCCAAACCCGCCCCACCATGTGATCGGCAGCACGTCCCTATCCGCATCTGCCATCACCCTCATTGTTACAGCCTGACTTATGCCGGCCATCCCGATTCATTCCTGCCAACGCTGTTGATACCAAGTAAGTGCCCTACCTAGACAGTTTCTCCCAGACCCTGAATTTTAGGTCCTTGGCACCTACCACGTAGGCAGCCCTACCAGCCGCGCTCACGCACAACAGGGGTCTCCCCTTGCCGCGGCTTCTTCCCACGCCGCCCGGCTTTCCGACCGGAGCCATGACGGCCCCCCGGTTCGGCGTTCCTTGGTTTCCGCATGCGGCCGTCCCAATTACTTCCCGCATTGCCTCCTGCTTTAGATACAAGTCCCAGTTCCTTCCCGCATTGCATTCCGCTTCAGAAATAGGCAAGGACTTCCTCCGAGCTCATTCCTTTTTTTCCCCCACGGTCCGTTTTCCTCCGGGTTTTACTCCACCCCGCATGTGCGATTTTCACAACACGCTTCCAGGCAACGGTGCCCCTTTGCGCGTCCTCTCCCCAGCTCTTACTCTCCATCGCTTCCTGGCCCCCTTTCTTCCTCCCGACAGTCTCTTAACTGCGTTCCCTTCCACTAGGCCTCCCTGTTTTGCGGACCACCTTTTGTTCCAGATCACACCAGGCCAATCATAAGATCCCCTTCTACCTCTTTTTCCGCCCCCACCAGCCAGCGCTCCACAAAAGGCACCATTGTGATCTTGCGTCTGGGTTCCCCTTATTATTATTATTGAATACCCCTGTTCTTTACTCCACAGACAGTACGCACTACAGCCCTTCTCATCCAAAGTAATCTCTGTACACCGTCACAGTCAATTTCCAAGTAAGTGTACCTTCCTCCCCTCCTTTCTGCCAACCGTGACACCTGCCCTCCCCCACGCGCCTCACAATTTGCTCTTTTTGCGCATAGGTTTCATCAGTGACTTCCTAGCAAACTTCTTGGACAGAGCCCCTGCCTTTATCTCGAGTAAGTCCACTTCTGGAACAGTTTTCTGTGCACTTACCCACTTCCTTCTTCCATGAGCCTAGTCACGTGGTATTTTTCTGCAGCGTCCCTTTCACCTCTCTCCCCTTGACCCAGTTTGGGCTCCAATTTCCTCTCTAAACTGTTACTTTGATCTACCTGTCCTTCTTGGTCCACCAATTGAACGCACAAATATGGAAATATATGTATCCTTCTATCCCCAGCACTGCAATTTAAAATAAAAACGTAACTTGGTCCTGTTGATGGCCTAACACTTCTGCAGGCCGAAACGCCGTCGACTTCCACAGCGGAACTCCTGGCGCCCCTATTTACGGATACCCCACTCATCTGAAATTTTTTATTCATGTACCATTAATTGCCTGGGTATCCTGAATATGTAAAGCATTTCTCAAAATCCCACTTGTCTCTTGTTGCGCCCACCACCATCGCTGTATATACCACGTCACGTGTCACTTGCGTCATCACTATACTTCACGAGCACTTGTGCACAGTATTTTGTTGGTTACATGTCATTCAATGTAATGCAGTGCTATTGCCCCATGTGCTTTTACATATGAAGTTTAATATGTCCAACATGCTTGTCGATTGAAATACATTTTACATTCACAAGAAAATATCTCCCTGGTTTTCTCCCCCTTTGGATTTAATGTGTCGTAATTAATTGTGCCACATATACTTGGCCTGTGAATAATACCCTTGAGACACTGTTGTTTGTTAAAGATCCTCAGCACGTTTGATTTAATGTCTCAGTACTTGCAGATTGCCTTAACAGAAGGGTCTGCATTCCCTACCCCAAAAGGGTACTTCCAGTTCTCTATCATGCCCTGCCACCTTTAAAGGCATTGGCCAACCAGGTCCTGGCTGGGTTGGAGAACTTCAGTGCCACCTATCTACACAACATTGTTGTCTTCAGTCCTAGGTGGGAGGACCACCTGTGCAAACTCAGAGAAGTGCTTCAGACTCTGCAGAGGGCAGAACTGACTATCAAGGCCAGTAAGTGCCATATGCCGCAGGGTTAAGTGGTCTACTTGGGTCACCAAGTGGGAGGAAGCAAGGTGCAGCCCCTCCGGGCCAAGATTGAAACCATTATTGCTTGGGAACCCCATAAGACCCAGACGTGAAAGCCTTCTTAGGCCTCACCGGATACTACTGGTGATTTGTCAAGGGGTATGGCACAATTGTTGCACCCTTGCCAGAGCTGAATTCCAAGAAGCAGCCATGTCAGGTGATTTGGACAGAGGCATGCCAGGAAGCTTTTGATACCCTGAAGGAAGTCATGTGCACAGCAGCCATGCTCAAGGCCCCTGACAACTCCAAATAATTCATAGTGCAGACAGATGCATCAGAGCATGGCATAGGGGCTGTGCTCTCACAGCTAAACAAAGAGGTCCTGAATCAATCTTTAGCCTTCATCAGTAGGGGGTTACTTAACCCAGAAATAGAGGAGTAGTGCAACAGAGAGGATAGCTTTTGCTGTGGTCTGGGTGCTGAAGAAGCTGAAGCCATATCTGTTTGGTGCTCACTTTCAGGTTCAGACAGGCTACAGACCCTTCAGATTGTTACTGCTAATGAGGACAGTCCCAAACTGTTGAGGTGGTCCATCTCCTTACAGGGAATGGAATTTATGGTGAAACACCTTCCTGAAACAGACCACACCAATGCTGATGATCTCTCCAGGTTCTTCTGACTTAGTAAAGAGAAACCTCAAAGGTTTGGGTAGTTCGCCCCACTTTCACCCGGGGGAGAACTACCCAAACCTTGAGGTGTTTTCCCTCTAACTTTATTCCTTCAGACATCCTATTTTTGATGGCTTCTTCTTTGCTGACCTTAGGACTCGCACTGTCCCACTGCTAACCAGCGCTAAAGTGCTTGTGCTCTCTGCCCAAAACATGGTAACATTGGCTTATACTCAATTGACATATTTAATTTACTTATAAGTCTTTAGTACAGTGAACTACATGTGCCCAGGGCATGTAAATGATAAGTTACTAGTGGGTCTGCAGCACTGATTGTGCCATCCACTTAAGATGATAAAGCTCTTACTCAAGTGTGTTGTATAGACGATGCGGCTTCACTTTAAATGCTGCAAGGTGTGAGTTTCATAAAACCAAACTCAATTTCTTTGGTCATATCTTTTCTGATGAGAGAATGACTGGATCCAAACAAAGTACAAGCCTTGTCAACCACTCCTCCCCCACAAGATGTAGCTATGCTGCGATCCTTCCTTGGTATGGCCAGTTACTGTTCAAGGTATATACGTGACTTTTCACTGTAAGTTCATCAATCAGAGACTTAACGAGATTAAATGTTCAATTACAATTGTCACGTGATTGTGAACAAAGCTTGAAGAAAATCAAGCATTCAATTGAGAACACCACTGAAATGGCATAGTTTGATCCGAAATTGCAGATAGAGGTTGTTGTTGATGCAATCACAGTGGGGTTGAGTGCCATCCTTGCCCAGCACACTGGACATCCCAATGCCCCAAGATACATTGTAGCTTATGCTAGCCGGAGTTTGTCATAGACTGAACCTGCCTATTCACAACCTGAAAAAGAAAGCCTCGCTGTGGTGTGGGCTCGTGAGCATTTTTTATGTGTTCCTGAATGGGAAGCATTTTACGGTTGTCACCGATGAACAAGAATTACTCAGCATTTTTGGCAATACAAAAGCCAAGATGCCCCCTCACATTGAGAGATTGGGGATGTGACTGCAGGAGTATGATTATATGATTGTAGATCATCCAGAAAAAGATCACAACCCTGCTGACTACTTCTCATGTGTACCAATACTGTGTCATGGCACCACTTCTAAAGCAGATGAGGCTTATGTTAACTTCATAGTGAAATACAGTATCCCTGCTGCCATATCGGTGGAACAAATCATTGCAGCCTGAGCACTGACAGAGATTTGATAATACTCAAAGGCATTATTACACATCAATCAGGCCAAAAAAAGGCATACCCGACCTCTTCGTGATGACCTTGAATACCAGAAATCCAAAAGTATGCAAGAAGAACTTTCAGGTACCACAGAAGGCATCATCTTAAGAGGTTTGAGAATTGTAATACCTGAGAGTCTAAGATAACAAATCATTATACTGGCTCATGAGGGACATCGTGGAGTTGCTGCTACTAAACAAGCTCTACAGGACCAAGTGTGTTTCTCTTGTCTTGACAAAAGAGTTGAAAAGGAGTTAAGGGTATGTCATCCGTGCAACTGCATGTCATCAAAATAACCCCACATCCATTAAACACGTCTGATCTTCCAAAGCATGCATGGGAGAAGATTGCATTTAATGCATTTGATGTCTTTTGATCCCTTGGCAGTAGACATCATTGACTAGTAATTGTTGTCAAATATACCCATTTTCCCCTTGTGGAAGATTTGCCATCAACTACTTGTGACAAAGTCATTGAGAGATTAGAAAGTATTTTTTCAACATGGCCCGCCTTTCAATAGTTGAGAATTTAAATACTTTCTCAGCCATCTAAATGTCAAGCATCAGAAAAGCACACCTCTCTGGCCACAGGCAAATGGTGTTGTCAAGAGATTTATCAGCACTCTCAAGAAGACAGTTCAGTGCGCTGCACTGGAAAAGCTTGAACTTAACTCAGTTCTTTGGTCAACCCTTCGTACATACAGGTCAACTCCCCATTTTACCATGGGTGAAAGTCTTGCCACCTTAATGCTTGGGAGAGCTATAGGAACCAAATTGCCACAATGTACCACTGAAAGATCTACTGACATTGATACATTTTGCACTACTGATTTGTCTCACAAACGCAAAATGAAGATCTATGTGGCCAGTCGCCGCTGAGCTTGGAAAACTGTGCTCAAAAGAGGACACCAAGTTATTGTCAGGCAGAAAGGGAAACGCAAGTCTGATGTTGCTTTTGATGCTGACGTGCTGAGGGTTGTGACTAGTAAAGGACACATGGGGACTACTCTCTGCCCTGGAAAGTCCATTATGCAATATTCTTTGCATTTCAAGGACCTGCCTCAACCTTTGCCAGCTCTCGATGTCAGAAGTGAGACCCATCCACCTGACAGTTCAGAGAGCCCAATGACTGTACCAGAGTCTCTGTTACCAGTGCCAGTCATGGACACTTCTCCTGTATCTCTTCAGCCTCACATGACAAGATCTGGACGATTGATTCGAGCACCAAAGAAACTTATCTTAGAGTTGTGATATATATATATATATATATATATATATATATATATATATATATATATATATATATATATATATTTATATATGCATTATATAACAAAGGGGAAGATGTGGTATCTTTTGAGTTAGAGATGACAGGACCCTTTTGGTTCCTGAAGGACTCCATAGAACAGTGACGTAAATGTGTGAGTATGGTGAAAGAATTCCTGATGTAGAATGTTCAGTTAACGGTTACACACTGATGAATAAAGACGTGTAATACCAAGCTCTGTGTGTGGTGTGCTCCTTTACATGTACCTGCGCTGGGAAGGAAAGTTTAGGCCTTTCAAATAAGTTATTTTGTCAGGTTGAATTTGAAGTTTTAGAACTGCACAGCCTGTATACAAAGGAATGTCTGCATTCATGTTTTCACTGTCACTGTAGTGGGTGCCACAATGGATGCTGCAGTCTACTAGTGACATTTAACTTACAGACACTGGGTATTCTTTGTACCATATACTAGGGATTCGTGGATAAGTTAAATATGTCAATTAGTGATATAGCCAATTTCAACATGTTTTAGGGGTTAACCCAATGCAATAGGCAAGAGAGTTGCAGAAACAGAGAACTGAGGTACAGAAACACGAAAGACGGGTGCACAAAGAGACAAGAGAGGTACAGAAAGAAGAAAGAGGGGTATGGAAAAAGGCAAGAGGGGTGCAGACTAAAGCAAGTGACATGCAGAAAGAGCCAACAGAGGTGAACAAAGAGCAAGAGAGGTGCAGAAAGAGGCACAAGAAGTGCAGAAAGAAGCAACAGAGGTGCATAAAGAGGCAACAGAAGACCATAAAGAAGCAAAAAAGGAGTAGAAAGAGACAAAAGAAATGCAGAAAGAAGCAAGAGAGGTATTAAAAGAGGTAAGAGCGGTACTATGTCTATAGGTAATTTATCCTTAACTGTATGACTGCATGGTAGTGCCTGAGTAAAAGGATGAATATAAGAGTAATAGTAGGATCATTTGATGAGTGCATATGTAGTGCCTAAAAAAATGCATCACTAAATGACTACTCCCTAAGTCAATAGTTCAGTGCTAGAGTAGTGCCTGGGTGATTGCATGAGAACAGCAGTACTCAATAGGTGATTCGATCAGTGCAGGGGAAATACCTTAGACAAATCATGAGTGCAACACTAACACATAGCTGAAGACAAGAGTGTATGAGTAGTACTTCAGAGAATAAAATAGTGCATGGGTACCTCCTGAATAATTCCATGACTGCAGTGGTAGTAACTGGGTGATTGTATGACTGTATAGAAAGCACCTGATAGAAAATATGAGTGTAAGAGTAATGCTTGGACCATTCTATGAGTGCATCAGAAGTATCAGAGTGAGTAGATAAGAGCATGGGTAGTACCCAATTGAATCTTTGACTGGGATAGTAGTGCCTGGGTGATTGCACAAATCTATGGTTAATTTCTGAGAGATTACATACCATGCATGTGTCTGTCCCTTTCCCTAGTGGCATCATATATAAAACAAACATACATGTATACCAAAGTTTTATACCTCTACCATCTGTTAAGACATAACACATGACAGAATACATGTGCACGCAGACACATACCTCACTCATAAGACTAAAAGGTCTCTTAAACTTGATAGACCACACTTCTCATTTTAAAGAGACACCTAAAATGATGTGGTATACTTGAAGTGTACATCTTCATAGACCAATACAAACTAACCTAATCACTAATCCCTCTGCCAACATGTCTTAAACCTCACTTTTGGGCTGCAGCTTCACTATTCAGCAACTACTCAGAGTGTTGGCCCTAGCCAAAAATGCAAAGCAGAAACTTTTTCAATGTCTGTGTTAAAAGTCTCACCATGTTCCAGAGAGCATGCATTCATGTGTCTGTACCTTTCAAAAGTGGCATCATATATCAAAGAAACATACAAATACATGGGTAGTGGGTAGTGCCTGAAATAATGAATGACTGGATGGGTAGTGCCTGTGTGAATAGTTCAGTGCAAGAATACTGCCTGAGTGATTGAATGAGAGCAGCAGTACCGAATGGGTGATTAGAACAGTGCAGGGAAAATACCTTAGACAAACAATAAGTGCAAGCTAACACATAGTTGAAGACAAAAGTGTATGCGTAGTGCTTGAAAGAACAAAAAAAGTGCATGTGTACTGCCTGAGTGATTCTATGACTGCAGCAGTTTGTAACTGGATGATTGTATGACTGTATGAGAAGCACCAGAGAGAAAATATGAGCGTAAGAGAAATGCTTGGACCAGTCTATGACTGCATCAGTAGTATCAGAGTGAGTAGATGGGAGAATAGGTAGTGCCTGACTAAAGTTTTGAGTGGGATAGTAGTGCCTGGGTGATTGTAGAAATCTATGGTTAATGTCTGAGGGATTACATGGCATGCATGTGTCTCTGCCTTTACCTAGAGGCATCATATATAGGCCTGGGCGTAGTTCGCGGAGTTTTGCTATGCAGAACTCCGCAAAGTTACAAGAAACCTCCGCGAAGTTCCGCAAGTGGGGAGTGCAGTGCGAACTGCAGTTTGTGCTGGTATTCCTGCCGCTCGGGTAGAAATTGTACCCAAGCGGCAGTTCGCGCTCGCGAACTTACGGTTCGCGATCGCGAACTTATCGGGCCTGATTCACAGAACTAACTTACGTCAAAGACGTAAAGTTAGTACTTTTTGGTATTGACAGAATACACTTACTCATTTTGGTATTCCCAGAATGAACGTACTCATTTCGGTATTCACAGAAGTTAGTAGTCCTAACTTTAGGACTCCTAAATGCCTTCTGTGAATACCGAAAGTCTTAAAGTTAGGATTTTTCTCAGTTTAGGAGTAGTAAAGTTAGGACTCCTAACTTTAGGACTCCTAAATGCCTTCTGTGAATACCGAAAGTCTTAAAGTTAGGATTTTTCTTAGTTTAGGAGTAGTAAAGTTAGGAACTTTCGGTATTCACAGAAGGCATTTAGGAGTCCTAAAGTTAGGACTACTAACTTCTGTGAATACCGAAATGAGTAAGTTCATTCTGTGAATACCAAAATGAGTAAGTGTATTCTGTCAATACCAAAAAGTACTAACTTTACGTTTTTGACGTAAGTTAGTTCTGTGAATCAGGCCCATCGTTCGCGATCGCGAGCGGGGAAAAAACTCCTCTGTACATCGCAAAGCGGAGTTTTCTGCACTCCGCAAGCTCCGTGGAGTGCAGAAAACTCTGCAAACTCCGCGAACGGAGAGAAGTTCACCACCCAGGCCTTATCATATATAAAACAAACATACAGATACATGTATACCAAAGTTTTATATCTCAACCATCTGTTTAAACATAACATGTGACAGAATACATGTGCACGCAGACAGATACCTCACTCGTAATACTAAAAAGACCCTTAAACTTGACTGACTGCACTTCCCATTTTAAAGAGACACCTAAAATTATGCGGTATACTTGAAGTGTACATCTTCATAGACCAATATGAACTAACCTAATCACTAATCCCTCTGCCAACATGTCTTAAACCTCACTTTCCGGCTGCAGCTTCACTATTCAGCAACTACTCATGGTGTTGGCCCTAGCCAAATGCAAAGCAGCAACTTTTTCAATGTCTCTGTTAAAAGTCTCACCATATTCCAGAGAGCATGTATTCATGTGTCTGTACTTTTTAAACATGGCATAATATATTAAAGACACATGCAAATACATGGGTAGTGGATAGTGCCTGAGAGAATGCATGACTGGATGAGTAGTGCCTCAGTGAAAAGTTCAGTACAAGAATACTGCCTTGGTAATTCAAAAAAGCAAACACTAATCATTCTACCATGTTACTATCTACAAACTATTTAAAAAATATCTTCATTACAATAATACAAACTACAATAGAGAGCTGTACATTTCATAACATATTTCATATATCACATTTGCCTTACAATTTCCACAATTGTTTTTTTTAAAGAAAAAATATCACTACAATCAATAAAGCAGTGCTGAATAATATAGAATACACCTTACAAATTGATTACCCACGTTTGAGGTAGTATTGCAGAATACCAAAGATCAGAAACTCTTAAAAGATTTTCTTTTCCACACGGAAAATGTAATGCACCTCTCTCAGAAAGGTGAAACCAGAAATGGCAAACTTTCCCTCTCTTTTTCCACTCAAATAAATGTAAGTATCAAATCACATTGCTTTCATCATTATTTCAATTTGTAAAACACGTTTCTATTGGTTAGACATATTAACCCTTTCTAACTGTCTTCAAATGGTGCCCAAACTGCTTCTGTAATTTTCTGAATCCACACTGGAGTGCAAAAACCTATTTTTGATAATACTGGTATAGTTTTTCAGCAACACACTACTTGTACACATACTACTGTCTTAGAAAACCTTAATTTACTAACTTTTCACTTATATTTAAGTATCCATTTCACAGTTTAAGTCCACAGTTAAGTTTCAACCCTTCACCCATTCTACTTAATGCCAGTTTCCATAGTAACAGTTCATGGAACATTCAACTGTACTGGCTGTTCACAAGTTCACCATAGTTTCAAGTTCAGCACACAAGCTGATGGTTGAGTTTTGCAAAACATTACCTTATGATATCTACTGTACCTTTCAAACATTTTCTAATAACGAATCACAAACATGATACCTCAGCAAAGTAACATGCATCCTATTTCTGAGTGCACAATCTTGATGAACAGCCAATCACTTATAAACTTTTTAAAAAACAACATGTTCTCCACCATTTTAGATACCTCTCATTCTACCAACTGACTACCACAGCTACAGACATCTTTTCATTCCTTCCGGACATCCCTTCAAGATGCTCACATTGTGGATTGTAGGGCACAGCTATGTTTTCTGGTGCAAAAGATATGCTGAACGCAGAGGTATTGCAAAGACCTTAGTTTGTAAAATGTGGACATTAAATGGATTGCACAAAGAGGATTAAAGTGGCACCAATTGTTGCCTTTGGTTAAAAGCTTTTTGCATCTCCAATCCCCTGACCTCATGATTGTGCACTGTGGTGGCAATGACCTAGGCACATTGACTGGGGTAGGTCAGGAAATGCTAATGGAGGACACCTTTGCACAATTGATGTTGCTTTTGCCTCAAACTGTCTTTGTATATTCTAATATATGCCCAAGACAGAAATGGAACTGGTCAAATCAATTCTGTCCACAGTTTGAGAAAGCTAGGAGGAATGTCAATAAAGCTGTTTCTGCATACCTCAGAGACCATAGGATGGGCTCCATCTATACTAACAACCTACGTTTTGATATGGACGACATCTACAGAAGTGATGGAATACACTTCACAGATCAAGGGAACAGAGACTTTCTCAACAACCTAAAGCTGTGCATCCGCACTTACATGTAGCTACAACAAACTCATAATGAAAACAAGGGCTCTTTTTAGAGCCACCCTATAACCCAACAGTCAATGTTACTTTTCAAAAAACATACATACTCTTTTTTAATTTTGCCTGGGGTTGCGAACCCATTGCGGTTACACGGGGGGCCGCGCTGAGAGCCGCAATGGAGTCACGACTCCAAACACATGAGAAAAAAAAAATGCCCCCATTCTCATTACTCAAACTCTGCCTCAGGGACCCCATCCCTCAAGGCCCAGCCATTTTATAAATAAATAAAAAAAACATTTACCCCCCCTAAGGGCTTTTTTTTGCCCCGGGGTTCCAATCCCCGGGGCATGCCCTCACGTTGGGGACTGCGGGGGGAGCCCCAATACCCCCACAGTCCCAGCCAGCTCCCCACCTCCTGCAGCAGCCGGCATTGCTTTTGGACCAGGGGAGCTGCTTACATGCAGCTCCCCTTGTCAAAAAGCAATCTGCTTTGCTTCATGGAAGCGAGAACAGGTTTCCTCACTTCCACGAAGCAAAGCAGAGTTTGCAATGACAGGGCGGGATGCCATTGCAAACTGCAATGTCCCTGGGGTGGGCACCCCGGGACATTGCTGGTGCCAGCCCTGGGGGGTGGCGTACCCAAGGGCCATGAAGGACTCCAGGGGGGGGCCACGTGGCCCCCCTCCCAACAAGTGGTGGTGGTCCCCAGGGCTGGGGGTCTGCAACAGACCACCGCATTAACATAATTAGTGCCCCGGGGAGGCGGTGGTCCCCGGGGCAGAGCCCCCCACACTTACTTATTAAAATAGCCCCGGGGAGGTGGTGGTCCCTGGGGCTTGGGGGGGCCCACGAGGCCCCCCCATAATTAAGTAAAGCCCTGGGGAGGTGGCGGTCCCCGGCGTTGCGGGGGGCCACTTGCCCCCGCACATAATTAATAAAGCCCCAGGGAGGTGGCGGTCCCTGCAGCTTGGGGGAGCCCGCGAGCCCCCCCACCCATAGTTATAAAAGGCCCCAGGGAGGTGGCAGTGCCCGGGGCTGCGGGGGCCCACACGGCCCCTGCAGATATTTTACATATTGCCCCCAGGACCTGGCCCACCCGGGGGCTCATTAAAACGAAGCGCGACATATCAGGCTTCATTTTTTGTTTTTTTTGTGTGGGATTTGCGCACCCTGTGCGAATTCCCCTGAAAAAATAATAATAATAATTTTTGGGCCCTGGGGGTTCCTATGGGACCCCCTGACCAGGCCTAGGGGGTCAGAGTGATTCTACCCTGCCCCCTTTTCTTTTTTTTCAACTTTTTATTCTCTTTTTTCGTGTGACTCAGTTTTACCGAGTCACAAAATGGCTGCCAACACTTCTTGGTTTGGAGTGTTGACAGCCAATCAGAATGAAGCTGGTGCTCGGGAGGGTTTGCGAATCCACCGCGGTCACCAGATATCAATATTTTTTATTTTTAAATTTCTCAGGAACTACTGAACAGATTTACACTATTTGAAGCAAAGAGTGCACTCTGGAACAACAGCTACCTCTCTGCCAAATGTGGTGTAATTCCGTTCAGCAGTTTGGGCTGTAGCTGCGACAAAAGGTCCTATGGAAATTAGCATGGAGAAACACGTTTTGGGACCGCCCTTTTTTCTCGCCCCCCCCTTGATGAATCACCCTGAAAGTTTCAAGACAAGAGCTGACCAGACCGGGCCATTAGTTTTGAAAATTTTGCGATGATTCTCAAACGGCACCAAAGATATTGGCAAATCAAAAAACACTTTACCTATGGAAACTAGGTACTAACTATAACTACCTACTGGTGACCGCGAGTAGGTAATATATATATACATATATATATATTTCTTTTTTTTTCACAAACTAGTGTCCCTTCCGTACCCCTGGGCCTGACAGAGGCGGCACGCTGTGCCGGCGGTACACACCAGTCAGTCATTCCACAAAATCCATCCAATGAAGTGCACTCTCAGGCAGAAAGCAGATCAGAAGAAAACTTTTATTACGGTTCTGTAAGGCGTTTCAACAGTTGACACAGTCTTGTTCACACACAGAATGAAAAAGCAAAGCATGGTTTACATATCCGGTTTAGACATGAACAAGATGACTCAGCCACAAGACAATGCTCAGTGCTGTACAATGATAGCAGCCATATTGTACTGTGCAATTATAAATAACATAAATGTATACATTGATACTGAGTGATCACAAGTAGATGGCTAAGCAGTTAGATCCAAAAACTCCACTGAAACCGGAGGTTGCGAATAATAACAAACATAAATCTATGACAAATATGTAGAGGCATTACTGGTCAAGTAAAACATCACAATAGTTCATAAGGCAATAGTGCCCAAATCGTTGTGTCGTTTGTTCGCGTACCAACAGAGTACAGGCACAAAGTCCATCATATTACTCCTTCCGACAGACTGTCGCGAAGCTGTGTACATACATTAGGGGGGAAGTGTGGTCTCAGAGGTCATATAAGTTACTTGAACAGTGCACATTCCTATTGCCTCAACAAATTGTGCCATATCAGGGTTCTCCATAGCATAAGGAGTGTGATGACCCCTATTCGATTAATCATATACCTAAAAGACCTTAATGTTGCCAGTTACGCCTTTCGATTTACACGTTTAGCTTGTGTGTATATAGATGCTAATATCTGTTTACATAGGTCTAGTACATCATGTGGAAAGTGTTGGATAGCGGAGGGATAAAAATTACTATTCTTACTCCAATGAGTGCAACAGTGCAACAGTAGGGAAAGTGTTGGATAGCGGAGGGGTACAAATTACTATTCCCACTCCCACTATTCCCACTCCAGTGAGTGCAACAGTAGGGAAAGTGTTATACATACATATATATATATATTACCTACTGGCAGTCGCAAGTAGGTAGTTATAGTTAGGACCTTGTTTCTATTCAAAAAGCGTTTTTTCTTTTGCCAATATCTTTGGCGCCGTTTGACGAATTTTAGCGAAATTTTGAAAACTAATGACCAGCTTAGGTCAGCTCCAGTCTTGAAGGTTTGGGGGTGATTTGTCAAGCGGGGGCTGAGAAAAAAGGGGGTCCCAAAACGTGTTTTCCCCATGTTAATTTCCATAGGAATTTTGGAACAGGCTACAGCCCGAACTGCTGACCAGAATTACACCAAATTTGGCAAAAAGTTAGCTCTTAGTTCAGAAATCACTCTTTTTTTAAAATGGTGTAAATCCATTCAGTAGTTGCTGAGAAATTAAAAAGATTAAAATATTGATATCTGAGCACCGAGGAGGAGCCGTGAATCCTCCCGAGCATGAGCTTCATTCTTATTGGCTGCCAACACTCCAAACCAGGAAAATGAATTATTTTTTTATAAAAAAAAATAGTAAGGCCGGTGCCGGGGGATGGGGTCCCTGGGGCCATAATTGGCTTTAGGAGGGGGGCCACACGGCCCCCTCCCAAAAAAAAATGCAGGCTGGCCAGGCCCCGGGGGATGGGGTCCCTGGGGCCAGTAGTGGCCTTAGGAGGGGGGACCAAGCGGCCCCTCTCCATATATATATATATTTTTTTTAAATTGGCAGGCCCCGGGGGATGGGGTCCCTGGGGCACATACCGAATAATGGAAGTAGGGCGGTTTTATTTTCTTTCTATTTTGGAGTCGCGACTCTGACGTGGCTCTCAGCGTGGCCCCCCGTGTAACGTCACGTTGGATTCGCGAATTCACCTCAAATATATAATTTAGTAGTATATAATTTAGAAGGTAGTGTTGTATTTGTGAAGTCATTTTAAGGAGGAACTGTGATTGAAGTTAATGACAAGATTACTATTGATAGAGTTGTTAAAATATATAAAATTAAAATTTAACAGTTAAACTTGAAAAGTGTGTTGTGTTGTAGTACATTGAATTCATGCTTTTGCAGATTCGCGACGGATTCGTGAATCCTGAAAATGTAAAAAAAAAAGTATGTATGTTTAAATAAGAATAAGATTCACTATTGTGTTATAGGGTGGCTCTAAAAAGAGCACTTGTTTTCATTAAGAGTTTGTTGTAGCTACATGTAATTGCGGATGCACAGCTTTAGGTTGTTGAGAAAGACTCTGTTCCCATGATCTGTGAAGTGTACTCCATCACTTCTGTAGATGTCATCCATATCAAAACGTAGATTGTTGTTATAGATGGAGCCCATCCTATGGTCTCTAAGGTATGCAGAAACAGCTTTATTGACATTCTTCTTAGCTTTTTCAATCTGTGGACAGAATTGAGTTGACCACTTCCATTTCTGTCTTGGGCATATATTAGAGTATACAAAGACAGTTTGGGGGAAAAGCAACATCAATTGTGCAAAGGTATCCTTCATGAGCATTTCCAGTCCTACCCCAGTCAATGTGCCTAGGTCATTGCCACCACTGTGCACAATCATGAGGTCAGGGGGTTGGAGATGCAAAAAGGTTTTAACCAAAGGCATCAATTGGTGGCACTTTAATCCTCTCTGTGCAATCCATTTAATATCCACATTTTGCAAAGCTAGGTCTTTGTCAATACCTCTGCGTTCAGCATACCTTTTGCACCAGAAAACATAGCTGTGCCCAACAATCCATACTGTAAGCATCTTGAAGGGATGTCTGGAAGTAATGAAAAGATGTCTGTAGCTGAGGTAGTCAGTTGGTAGAATGAGAGATATCTAAAATGGTGGACAAGATGCTGTTTTTTAAAAAGTAGGGAATTGATTGGCTGTTTAAGAACATTGTACACTGAAAAATAGGGTGCATGTTACTTTCTTTAAAAAGCATGTTTGTCATTGGTCAGTAAAAAATGTTTGAATGGTACAGTAGATAGGATAAGGTCAGATTTTGCAAATGTCAACCACACCTGCTGTTTGCATTTGCAACATTGTGTGCTGAACTTGAAAATATGGTGAACTTGTGACCTGTTAGTTTAGTTGAATGTTCCATGAACTGTTAATATGGAAACTGGCATTAAGCAGAATGGGGGAAGGGTTGAATGTTATCTGTGGTTTTAAAATATGGAATTGTAATTTATATATAAGTGATATGTTATTAAAGTAATATTTCCCAAGTCAGTACTATGTTTAGAAGTGGTGTGTTCTTAAAAATAGTGGTAATTTTATTTGTAATATATTTTTGAACTCCCGTATGGATTCGCGGCTCCATCGCGTTGGTGTACGGTGGAGTCGCGACTCCAAAAAATTCCAGAACCAGTTTGGGCACTTTTAGAAGTCAGTTGGTAAGGGTTAATATGTCTAACCAATAGAAATGTGTTTTATAATTTGAAATAATGTAGGAAGCAATGTGATTTGTTACTTACATGTATTTGTCTGGAGAAAGAGAGGGAAAGTTTGCCATTATTGGTATTACCTTGCTGAGAGTGGTGCATTACATTGATTGTGTGCATAAGAAAATCTTTTATGAGTTTGTGATATTTTAAATTCCACAAATCAATTTGGAAGGTGAGTTATACATTTGTGAGGTGTATTATGTAATAGCTTTATTTTTAATCTATAAAAATTATTCAAGAACTGTAATGTTTGAAATATATTATTAAATGTAGAGATGTGTATTGTAGTTTGTTTTATTGTAGTTAAATGTTGTTTGAAATAGATTTTGTATAGTAATATGTGTATATTGGAAAAAGGATTAGTGATTCTGGTAGTTTGTTTTAGTGTGTGGATATGTACATTTGTAGTATACTGCATAATTTTAGGTGTTGCTTTAAAATTGGAGGTGGAGTCTGTCAAGTTTTAAGGTGTGCATGGACTTCTGTCTCAAGTATGTCTCTTCTTGTATATGTCTTATACATATGAAGGTGCATGATGTATAACAAAGAAGTGTTGTTGCTTTTTATGTGGTAGGCTGAAGACTGTGAGTAGTAGTGGAATGGTAAAGATGCAGCATAATAGTGTTGTTTAAAAGATGTTGACATAAGGTATTAGTGATTAGGCTTCTTTTTTTAAGTTTCTAGAGAGGTACAGTTGAAATATGCCACATAATGTTTGGTGTTTGCTTGAAATTGGAAGTCTGTTCTGTGAATTTGTAAGGTTTGGATAGTGTTATGCTACAGATATCTTCATGTATGCTTTTAGGAATATGGTGAGACTTTTAGTAAAGACTTGTGAAGGGTTCCTGCTTTGTATTTGGGTTGGTGTAACATTATAAGTAGTTGTAGAATGGTAACGCAGCAGCCTAAAAGTGAGGTTTGAGATATGTTTGTAGAGATGTTATTTATTAGAGTAATTTGTATGATGTGTGGTAAGGTATATTTGATATATACTGCATAATTTTCAGTGTGTATTTGAAAATTGAAGTGTAGTCTGTGACGTTTTGAGCTGTGGATGGTGTTGTGACTGAGATATATGTCTACTTGCACATATATTATGGTATGTGTTATGCGTTTGAAGATGATAGATGTATAAAACATAGGTATGCATTTATCTGTATATTATTTTTATATATGATGCTGCTAGCAAAAGGTACAGACATATGCATACATGCTTTTAGAAATGTGGGGAGACTTTCATGAAAGATAAGTGAAGTGTTGCTTTGCTGTTAGCTATGCTCCATACCTGATTAGTACTAGATTAGTGAAGCAGTAGTAGTAGAAAAGTGATGTTTAAGATATGTTGGGAGAGGAATTATTGATTATGGTACTTTATAAGATTCTGTGTAAAAGTTCACTTGAAATTTGCTGCATAAATCTAGGTGTGTTTGAAATGTTAAGTGTAGTCTGTCAAGTTTTAAGGCCTTAATGGTTTTGTGAGTGTGGTTATATTTCTACTTGCACATGTATTCTAATATGTGTAATGCTTTTGGCAATAGGTATAGATAGAAGCATGCATGCTTTTAGGAATATGGTTAGAGTTATGGTAGAGACATGTGATAGGTTGCTGCTTTATGTTTGACTAGGCCCAATATTCATAGAATGGTGAAGCTGCAGCACAAAAATGAGTTTCAAGACATGTTAGCAGAAGGGATTACTGATTAGGCTACTTTCTAAGAGTCTGGGGAAAGGTACACTTGAAATACACTGCAGAAATGTAGGTGTTTCTTTGAAATGTAAACTTCAGTCTATTTGTTTATTTCTGTTATATATGATTATGATTTTAAAAGGTAGACATATATGCATGTATAGTTACAGGAATATGGAGCGATTTATAACAGACTAATGTGTGGGTTTTATGCTTTATTTTGAGCACGTCCAACACCCTGAGTAGTTACAGAATTGTGAAGCTGCAGTAGAAAAGTGTACACCATGTGATAGACCAATGCGTTAGCTATACACTGGTTTAATCATGCAGGCACTACCCTTGCACTCCTCCAATTACCTTTTCAGGATCTATGCACTCCTCCAATCACTTAGCCAGTGCCTATGCACTTATAAAATCATGCAGGCACTACCTTTACACTCCTTCTATCACTGAGGCACTACCACAATACTACTCTAATCACCTAGGCAGTATCGATGCACTTATAAAATCACTGAGGCACTTCCTATGTACTCTTATAATCCCCCAGATATTATCCCTTAACTCATGCAATCACCCAGACATTACCTATGTACTGCTCTAATCACCCAGGGGCTGATTCACAGAACTAATCTGAGATAAAATCCTAAACTTACTACTTTTGGTATTCACAGAAGGCATTTAGTAGTAGTAAAGTTAGGACTCCTAACTTTACTACTACTAAACTGCGACAAAATCCTAACTTTACGACTTCCGGTATTCACAAAAGGCATTTAGTAGTAGTAAAGTTTGGAGTCCTAACTTTACTACTACTAAATGCCTAGGAGTCCTAACTTTACTACTACTAAATGCCTTCTGTGAATACCAAAAGTAGTAAGTTTAGGATTTTATCTCAGATTAGTTCTGTGAATCGGCCCCCAGACATTACCTCTGCACTCATGCAATCACCAATGCATTAGCTATATACTGGTTCAATTACCCAAGCAATACCTTTGCACTCCCCCAATCACCCTCTCAGGATCGATGCACTCCTCCAATCATTTAGCCAGTGCCCATGCACTTATAAAATCACCCAGGCACTATCTTTGCACTCCTCCAATCACTCAGGCATTCCCTCAGTACTCCTGCAATCACCCAAGCAGTACTCATGCAGTTATAAAATCACCCACTCACTTGCTATGTACTCCAGTAATCCCCCAGATGTTACCCCTGTTGTCATGGAATCGCCCAGGCACTAGTTATGTACTACCCTTGCAGTGATAGAATTATGCAGTGTCTACCTATGCACTCATGTAATAATCCACATACTACCCTTGCAGTCATAGAATCACCCAGGCCCTACTGTTGCACTCATCTATTCACTTAGGCACTGCTCAGTGACTCATCTATGCCTTCAGGTGTTATTTATGCACTTATCCATGCACTCAATGTTTATGTGTGCACTCATGCAATTACCCAGTCACTATCTATCTTCTCGTGCAATTACCCAGCGACTACCTTTGGAGTCATACAATCACCCAAGCACTAAGCATGGAGATATGCATTTACTCAGGCAGATCTATTACATGTCTCAGTTTGTAGGTTTCACTATATTCCAGAAATATTGTATATATTTCTTTTAGATATGATGATGATTTGAAAAGGTAGAGACATTTGTATGCATGCTTTTAACAATATGAAGAGACTTATGGTTGAGTCATGTAATAGTCTGCTGCTTTATATTTGGGTAGGCCCAACACTCGTGCAGTTATAAAAACACCCAAGTACTACCCATGTAGTTTTTCAAAGATCCAGTCAGTATATATGCAGTGCTGTAATCACTCAGGCATTTCTCCTGCACTCATGCAAATATCCCGGCACTACCTATGCACTCATGTAATCACCAAGGTATTACATATGCACTCTTTGAATCATTTAGCCAGGACTGATGCACTTATATAATCAGTCAGGCACTAATGTTGCACTCTTTCAATCACAGAGGCACTAGCCTTGTACTCATGTAATCACTCAGGCAGTAGTCATGCTGTTATGAAATCACCCAGGCACTACCTTTGCACTCATTTATTCACTCAGGCGTTAACTCAGTAGTCCTGCAACTACGCAAGAAGTACCTATGCACTTATAAAATCACCCAGTCACTTTCTATGTAGTCATGTAAATCCCCAGATATTACCCCTGTAGTCATGCAATCATGCAGGCGTTTCCTATGTACTTCTTTAATCCCCCAGACGTTACCCCTGTACTCATGCAATCAATAATGCATTAGCTATACAGTGCTTCAATCACCTAGGCACTATCATTGCACTCTTTGAATCATGTAGCCACTACTCATGTACTTATATATTCACTCAGGCACTAACATTTCATTCCTTCTATCACAGAGGTACTACACTTGTACTTATGTAATCACTCAGCCTGTAGTCATGCTGTTATATAATCACCCAGGCACTACCTTTGCACTCCTTTATTCACTCAGGCACTACCTCAGTAGTGCTGCAATCACCCAAGAAGTACCCATTCACTTATAAAATCACCCAGTAACTTTCTATGTAGTTATGTAAATCCTCAGATATTACCCCTGTAGTAATGCAATCACCCAGGTGTTAAGTATGAACTCCTTTAATTCCCCAGACATTACCTCTGTACTCATGCAATCACCAATGCATTAGCTATACAGTGCTTCAATCACCCAGGCACTATCCTTGCACTCTTTCAATCACGCACGTACTACTCTTGTACTTATGTAATCACTCAACCAATACTCATGCACTTATAAAATCACCCAGGCACTACCTTTGCACTTCTGTAATCACCCAGTCACTACCTTAGTACTTCTATAATCACCCAGGCAGTACTCATGGACTTATGAAATCACCCACTCACTTCCTATGTACTCCAGTAATCCCCCAGATATTACCTCTGCAGTCATGCAATCACCCAGGCACTAGTTATGTACTACTCCTGCAGTCATGCAATCATGCAGGCTGTACCTATGCACTTATGTAATAACCCAGGTACTACTCAATAAGTCATCTATACCTTTAAGTGCTATTCATACACTTATCCATGCACTCAATGTTCATGTGTGCACTCATGCAATTAGCCAGTCACTATCTATCTTCTCCTGCAATTACCCAGCGACTACCTTCGGAATCATACAATCACCCAAGCACTATGCATGGAGTTATGCATTCACTCAAGCAGATCTATTACTTTATTATTGTCTCAGTTTCTGAGATTATTGTCTCAGTTTCTAGGTTTCACTGTATTCCAGATATATTGTATATACTTTTCTTTTAGATATGATGATGATTTGAAAAGGTAGAGAAATTTGTATGCATGCTTTTAACAATACGGAGAGACTTATGGTTGAGTCATGTAATAGTCTGCTTCTTTATATATGGCTAGGCCCAACACTCATGCAGTTATAAAAACACCCAAGTACTACCCATGCAGTCTTCACATGATCCAGTCACTACATATGCACTGCTGTAATCACTCAGGCATTACTCCTGCACTCATGCAAACATCCAGGCACTACCTATACACGTATGCAATCACCAAGGTATTACCCATGCACTCTTTGAATCATGTAGCCACTACTCATGTACTTATATAATCACTCAGGCACTAACGTTGCATTCTTTCTATCACGGAGGCACTACACTTGTACTTATGAAATCACTCAGCCAGTAGTCATGCTGTTATATAATCACCCAGGCACTACCTTTGCACTCCTTTATTCACTCAGGCACTACCTCAGTAGTGCTGGCTGCAATCACCCAAGAAGTACCCATGCACTTATAAAATCACCCAGTGACTTTCTATGTAGTCATGTAAATCCCCAGATATTACCCCTGTAGTAATGCAATCACCCAGGTGTTACGTAAGTACTCCTTTAATTCCCCAGACGTTACCTCTGTACTCATGCAATCACCAATGCATTAGCTATACTGTGCTTCAATCACCCAGGCACAATCCTTGCACTCTTTCAATCATGCACACACTACTCTTGTACTTATGTAATCACTCATCCAGTACTCATGCACTTCACCTAGGCACTACCTTTGCACTTCTGTAATCACTCAAGCAGTATCGTAGTACTTCTGTAATCACCCAGGCAGTACTCATGGACTTATAAAATCACCCACTCACTTCCTCTGTACTCCATAAATCCCCCAGATATTACCTCTGTACTAAATTCCATAATAGAGAGGGTGCAAAAAGACCCTCATAAAATATATCATGAATGTCAATGTGCCAGCACCATGCACCAACTTAAGACTATCCCGGCGATTTTAACAGATATTCTCGTGGAAGTAAAAGGTCCAATGAATAGCGTTAGATCAGCCAGCGCAGTAAGCGCCTATATCGAAACAGGTTCTAGCAAAACAGATTCTTGCCAACAGAATCTCACTACTTCTTCAGGCACTCTGGAATGCGCGGAGGAAACTGATGGCAGCCAAAGAGTTTCACACATAAATGGCGCTGAGCCAGAAACTTCGAGCAAGACATCCATGCCACAATGTGGCGTTTTGTCGCTTGATGCAGCAGTTTTAACCCTGCAGCAACAAAAACCCAGCGAACCGTTAACCAAAAGGGAACGCAAGCGCCTAGGAAAATCAAGGCTCAACAAACAGAAGAAGAGTCAAGCCACAGCACAGACTCGTCAAAATCAGGCACAACAAGCACCAATCACACCTGGTCCAGGAACAAACTCGCAGGATGCAGACATTGAATACGAGTACATGGGAAATATGGCCAACGCGAGTTCCCCCGGAAATAAGTTTGAATCTAGACCTCAAGCCGAATACTGTGGAAAGTCCACACTCCCAGTAGACTCAACATCTGCAAAGGCAAGCAGTCATAAAGCCTATTTGGTATCATCCTTCCCTAACCAACAGCAGAAAGAAGATGGTCACATAGCGCATGCTTCTCGATTAGAACAAACAAGCATATCCCAATACTTCACTAAACAAGCAAATATTCATAATAGAAAAACTATGGTTGAAACGAATCCATTTCTGAAAATGATACAACCATCGGCAAATAATGCCGATCCATTTCTTACATTAGGCGAGCATGCTGAGATTAAAAAAACAGCAAACAGCGCAACAAGTACATCTCAAACCTTCCCCAAACATTCTAATACTCATAACAGAAAAAACATGGCAGAAACAAATTCACGGCCTAAATTGACACAACAATCGGGAAATCAAGCCTTTCCATCTCCTACACTAGGCGAGCATATTGAGACTAAAAACAGAAAACGGTGTAACAAAAATTACTTGCCTGGAAATTCCAATTAATGAAAAACTGACCATAGGAGAAAAATCTTTCAGTGATATTTCTGCAGGATTACATCACCACAGCACCAACATATCATTAGGAAATGAGGGCCGCACATTACCAGAAGGCTCGTTAACTCTAGAATTGATTCCCCATTACAATTGAAGAGGATGTCATGATATTCTCAATCATAGCTCAATACTAAAACTCACAAGTACAATCGAAACACTAAAATATTTAAATACGAATCACCTCAAAAGCGTACAATTCAAACCAATCCCAGGTGCAAAAGGGAGAGAAATGACGGTGGTAACATGGACCGAGCCAAAAGTTATGTCGGATTTCTGGCACCACAGAGAACTTTTTGCGAAATGGGGAATTGAAATAAAAACAATCGAAACAGAACGGTATCCTGGCACACTATGTCCAACAACAGTATCCAGAACGGCAATAGCCAGCGGATTACTCCGTGGGGCAGCAGGACCCACCAAAGAGCTGGCCCAACCTACGCATTACCCACCAGGCAGCACCTGGAACAGCTTGTCAAAGCAGAAAAGTTCTAATTTCAACTACTCGGGGCATAGAGTCCGAAACAAGTGAGGCATGAGTAAATAACTTAAAATTGTACTCTTGGAACATCAATGCAAACACAAGGAGATGATGGACGGAGTGCTGAAACTTTTCAAACACTCACCCCCAGTCACAGATCTGGGTTGAATCCATCATCATTCTTTAGCTCACTTAGCCACCCCAGTTCAGACACATCTATATGCAAATCAGTCTTGACCCTGTGCCTCATGGGAACAGTCCAGACCGAACTGCCAAGCCATGTCTTCCCTGGACCGGAATCAAGTATCCTGGGACCGGTTTCGGGCTAACAGCCCTCATCAGCCAGGCTAGCTTGAATCTAGTGGCAAAGTGAGCAAGGGACCCACGTCTGGGCATACCCTGCCAACTTAGGGCGAACAAAGCAAACACAAGGAGATGATGGACAGAGTGCTGAAACTTTTCAAACACTCTCCCCCAGTCACAGATCTGGGTTGAATCCATCATCATTCTTTAGCTCACTTTGCCACCCCAGTTCAGACACAGCTATATGCAAATCAGTCTTGACCCTGTGCCTCATGGGAACAGTCCAGACCGAACTGCCAAGCCATGTCTTCCCTGGACTGGAATCAAGCATCCTGGGACCGGTTTCGGGCTAACAGCCCTCATCAGCCAGGCTAGTTCGAATCCAGTGGCAAAGTGAGCAAGGGACTCATGTCTGGGCATACCCTGCCAATTTAGGGTGAACAAAGCAAACACAAGGAGATGATGGACAGAGTACTGAAACTTTTCAAACACTCACCCCCAGTCACAGATCTGGGTTGAATCCATCATCAATCTTTAGCTCACTTTGCCAACCAAGTTCAGACACAGCTATATGCAAATCAGTCTTGACCCTGTGCCTCATGGGAACAGTCCAGACCGAACTGCCAAGCAATGTCTTCCCTGGACCGGAATAAAGCATCCTGGGACTGATTTCGGGCTAACAGCCCTCATCAGCCAGGCTAGGTTGAATCCAGTGGCAAAGTGAGCAAGGGACCCACGTCTGAGCATACCCTGCCAACTTAGGGCGAACAAAGCAAACACAAGGAGATGATGGATGGAGTGCTGAAACTTTTCAAACACTCACCCCCAGTCACAGATTTGGGTTGAATCCATCATCATTCTTTAGCTCACTTTGTCACCCCAGTTCAGACACAGCTATATGCAAATCAGTCTTGACCCTGTGCCTCATGGGAACAGTCCAGATGGAACTGCCAAGCCATGTCTTCCCTGGACCGGAATCAAGCATCCTGGTACCGGTTTCGGGCTAACAGCCCTCATCAGCCAGGCTAGCTTGAATCCAGTGGCAAAGTGAGCAAGGGACCCACGTCTGGGCATACCCTGCCAACTTAAGGCGAACAAAGCAAACACAAGGAGATGATGGACGGAGTGCTGAAACTTTTCCAACACTCACCCCCAGTCACAGATCTGGGTTGAATCCATCATCATTCTTTAGCTCACTTTGCCACCCCAGTTCAGACACAGCTATATGCAAATCAGTCTTGACCCTGTGCCTCATGGGAACAGTCCAGACCAAACTGCCAAGCAATGTCTTCCCTGGACCGGAATCAAGCATCCTGGGACCGGTTTCGGGCTAACAGCCCTCATCAGCCAGGCTAGCTTGAATCCAGTGGCAAAGTGAGCAAGGGACCCACGTCTGGGCATACCCTGCCAACTTAGGGCGAACAAAGCAAAAACAAGGAGATGATGGATGGAGTGCTGAAACTTTTCAAACACTCACCCCTAGTCACAAATCTGGGTTGAATCCATCATCATTCTTTAGCTCACTTTGCCACCTCAGTTCAGACACAGCTATATGCAAATCAGTCTTGACCCTGTGCCTCATGGGAACAGTCCATCCCGAACTGCCAAGCAATGTCTTCCCTGGACCAGAATCAAGCATCCTGGGACCGGTTTCGGGCTAACAGCCCTCATCCGCCAGGCTAGCTTGAACCCAGTGGAAAAGTGAGCAAGGGACCCACGTCTGGGCATACCCTGCCAACTTAGGGCGAACAAAGCAAACACAAGGAGATGATGGACAAAGTGCTGAAACTTTTCAAACACTCACCCCCAGTCACAGATCTGGGTTGAATCCATCATCATTCTTTAGCTCACTTTGCCACCCCAGTTCAGAAACAGCTATATGCAAATCAATCTTGACCCTGTGCCTCATGGGAACAGTCCAGCCGAACTGCCAAGCCATGCCTTCCCTGGACCGGAAACAAGCATCCTGGGACCGGTTTCGGGTTAACAGCCCTCATCAGCCAGGCTAGCTTGAATCCAGTGGCAAAGTGAGCAAGGAACCTACGTCTGGGCATACCCTGCCAACTTAGGGTGAACTAAGCAAACACAAGGAGATGGTGAACGGAGCGCTGAAACTTTTCAGACACTGCAAAATATATGCAGGACAGCAATACCAGAGTTCGTCAGCTCGTTAGCAGGCAAAAAAAGGGCACTAAATCGGGAAATAAGAAAACTACGCGGAAAGGCCCAAACATCGAGCCAAGGTGCAAATCAGCAAATACGTCAGTTAAGGCAGAAATATGAACTGGAAGTATGGACCGCAAAGAAAGCTCAACAAAAAAAAACTTGGCTAAAGCTGCTGCAGACATGTAAATCGAATAACAACAAGAAGTTCTGGCCAGAAATAAATAACATAGCAAATGGCTCCTTACGCCATCATAATGCAAAAATCTTAGACGCAGATTGGAAAGCCCATTTAAGCCAAAACAACAAGAACGTAAATATGGAAATCTACCAGCTTACAAAGCTCGCCCCGACAAATGATTACGATAAAATAGATTACAAGGGTTCCAAATACGCAGACAGGGCCAAAGACCAGCTTGCCTTGCATCAAACAGAAATCGACTATGCCCTGCCTCAACCGGAAATCGAGTATGCAGAAATCGCTTCTGAGGACAACTGGATTCAAAATAACCAAGTCGAAACTATCCTAAAAACTTAGATCTAGCGGAGCACCAGGTCCAAACGGCGTGCCAAACGAGCTCTTCAAACAAGACCAATCTTTCTGGGCAGAATATTTCACACCACTGTTCAACTACGCCTACCAGTCAAACATCATACCTGCATCATGGAGAGGGAGTGTTTTCCAACCGATATGTAAAGCTGGCTCCAGATCAGATCCAGTGAACCACAGATTAATCGCGCTCATAGACGTAGAAGCTAAAATATATGCGTCAAATCTTCTAATAGAGCTCGAAGACTGGGTCACTTCTAACGAGATTCTGCCAATTTCCCAAACGTGTTTTAGACCTGGTACAAGCACTATGTGCAACCTCCTAGCCCTTAATCTCCTAGTCGAAAAAGCGCAGTGGAAATCCACCAAACTATACACGTGTTTCGTTGATTTGAAATCAGCCTTTGACATGGTACCCAGAGATCTTCTGTGGCAAAAGATGGCGAAATGGGGCATCCCACCACGACTACTACGGGCCATAGTTAACTTGTACTCAGCGACTTGGGTCCAGATAAAGCTAGGAAACGGTGAAAGAACTACAGCATGGATACCAACGTACATCGGTTTAAAACAAGGATGCGTGCTAGCACCCAGCCTCTTTAATATATTCACCGCATACCTAGACAAAAGGCTTGCAAAAGTTCAAAGCGATCCACCAAAGTTAGCTCATCGCCAAATCAGAAGTCTGCAGTCCTACAAATATCTGGGAGTAGTGGTTGATTCAAGATTCACACTTAAAGAACATCTAATCAAAAGAAGATCGCAGACAAATAAACTACGTTTCGGATTAAATACCTTAAAGCAGAAACTAAAGTGTCCATCAAATTCTCACTTACTAAAAGTAATCGCGGCCAAGTTCCTTCTATCTCTTACCTACGGCTCCGAGTTACTCAAAGGCCAAGACGCAAAGCAGCTGAATCTCCCACAATCAAGCCTTTTTAAATCAGTCTTTCGGATTCCGCAATTTACTTCTCAAGCACAAGTGCGCTTGGAATTTGGGTTGTCTAACCAAGTCCAAGTAAGGCAAGCAGTGATAATAAAACTGTGCTGGAAACTAAGAGCTGTCCAAGAAGAGTCTTTGCTCGGGCATTGCTGGACAGAACTGAAGAACCAGCCAAAAGGCAAGAAAGACTGGCCAACAGCACTGGAACATGCTCTAACCATGCTAAATCTGCATGAAGCCTGGAAAAAACTACAGCTTCCCCGCTTTCAAAAAAATAGCTAACAAGGCAGCAAAACAAAAAGTCTGGCTAATGGATACAGCTGAACTAACAAAGAAAAAACACGGTTTTATCCTCATATGAAATAGGTACCCTACAGCCATATCTCGTCCAACACATAACTCCATCCGTTCATCACTGTCTACTTCTGACCCGGCTGGGAGTTTTTTGCTCAAAAGATCTGGTTCCAGCATGGAAACAAACATGGCCGACCACCCAGTGCAGACTTTGCGAACAGGCGGAAGAGACACTCGTACACCTTTTGTGCATTTGCCCATCTGTGAGCAACTTGAGATGGCACTTTTTACTCCATGCTTTCCTTTCACTTGAAGTCAGATCGTGCCGACCAGCTGTAATGGCACTATTAAACAGCCAGACTTTACAGTTTTCATGTAGGGCAGCTAAATTTCTGCAACTAGTTAGCACACTACTGCAAAAAACAATCATATAGTGCTCATTTTAGTGTGTATTAATATATGGTCATCACAATACCTGTAAATTTTGCGCAAATCTTTATTCTGGTGGTTGCCATAAAGGGCTCAGCATAGAAGTATAGCTTTGTATTTGGTATTAACAAGCTCGCAGTGCATTTTCTCAAAGTCAAAATTCTGTTAGTGTTAAGCTGATTTTAGTCAGTCCCATGTTTACAGTGTTACGCTTATTTGCATTTTTGCACTCAAACTCAAAATATGAAATGGTGGAGGAGTAGTACCTGGCATCAATTAGTATAATAGCTTATATCTCTCTTGGATTTTAGATGTTTTATGTCTTTCTCTTTTATGGATATTGAAAATGTAAATAGGAATGTTTTGTCAAATTGATGATTTTAAGGTACAATTTGTAATGGTTTTAATTAACTATACACAATAAAATCAATTCTACCTATGTACTCACTACAGAACTCAAACTAGGAAGGTTAATGTATATTTAAAAAGTGAAAAGAAAAACAATGATAAGTGGGAGCTATTTGGTGCTTATTTGTTGGTGGAAGGTCGTTTTGAGTTGGGTAGTGATCAACGTATTTGTAAATATTGTTACAACAATTTAGAGGAGAACAAAATACCAGTTAGAGCTGTACATAATAACCTAGAGTTGGTAGCTATTCCTCCGGAACTAGTAGATTTAAATATGCATGAGTCCATTCTTATTCAATCTGTGCACCCATTTCAGGCTTTGGTTTGTATGGAGCCTAAAACAGGTAAGCTGCCTCCAACAGATTTACAAAGAGGTTTAAAAGGAAGAGTTGTGTATTTACCTTTAGATTTTAAGAAGAATATTGAAACTGTTGGTGTAGAGAGAGAGGAAATTGAACCTGTAGTCATTCTAGTTAACGGTGTACCAACAAAGAGTCGGAAAATATGGCAAGAGTTAGTAGATGTCAGCAAACTTCAAAAGGCTACATTATATCTTATAGAAAACACTATTTATTATAAAAATGTATATGTGGAAGAATAAGAAATATCTTTAGAAGATGATAGAGAAATTTCAACTGGCCAAATCGAAAAAGTGGACAAATCCAGGAGTGAAGAAATTTATGAACATTACAGTATACATCCTCTACATTCAAAAGAAGTGATTGGAAACACTATTGAATTATTCCAAATGAAGAAAGCGAAGGGAAGTCCCATGAGTGTTTGGGAAAAAAGTTTAGAAGCTCATTGTTTTCCACAACTCTTCCCCACTGGAAAAGGTGGACGATATGATGAACGACCAGTACAGATTCCAGCTTCAGAATATCGTACGACAAGATTGTACTCCGAAGATCCAAGATTTCGACAGTGCGTTCCATATTTATTTCATCTTCTGTTTGAAAGTGACTTGTCTGGACTTTCATATGCAGTGAATCACATATTAAAAACAGGAATTCATCTTACACATGTTTCTGCAAAGGAATTCTTGGACAAAGTTCAACAAAGAGATGATCATTTATAATCTCAGTTAATTAATTTGATGGCGTGTCAACGTGGTAATAATGAGTATTGGTATCTTCGTCACGGAGAACTTAAATGTATGTTAAGAAACTTAGGCACCCCTACATGGTTTGTTACGCTTAGCTGTGCTGAATACGCATGGAAAAATTTACTTGAATTTCTACGAGAAGCAAATTCAAATGTAAAAAACATTGATTTAAAGACAGCTGGAGAACTGTGTTCGTTGGATCCTGTAAATGTGTACAGATATTTTAATCATAGGTTTCAAGCTATGATGTCTTTTATCTGCAATAAAAATAATCCACCTCTTGGAGAAGTTATTGATTTCTTTTGGAGAAAGGAGTACCAAGCCAGAGGTGCTCCTCATATACACGTTATTATGGATCAAGAATAGGGCTCCCGGTTTTATGGTACTTATTTTTTTGCCATTTCCGTCTGTATTTATCCATATTTATTTTTTGGGCATTTTTTCTGTATTTATCCGCATTTATTTTTGTCACAAGCAAAAGGCGACGCTACAGCTAGTATTTTTCACATTGATTTAAATTGACAAGGCACACCTGCGCCCGGTTGTTATTGGTCAACACAATACATTCATCTGAAAACTTTGCCATTGTAGTACAAGCACATGTGCATTTCAAGAGACTTTGAGGACATTGAGGCTCTTTCTGGTTTGTTAATGAAGTGAAGACCACTGAAAACCCGTTCAATATTTGCTGATGATACTGGAATGGCCAAAAGATTCAAAGAAAGATTACACAGTGTTGGTCATTCTTGCTTCTGAGAACGCCAGTATGTCATTGCACTGATGTCTTTTTGTGGGATAGGGTGCATTACATATTTCTTGAATTCTTCTTCTACAACATTCATTACATCATCAGAAGCTCCAACCAACATGAATAAATCTTTGTAATCATTGAAATCCTGACTAAACTGAACTTTCTTGAATGGGTCCAGGATTGTAACCCGCTTCCAAAAAGAGCTATAACTCATTTGCCCAGTTATGTTACGAGCTAGGACAGCATCCCACTTGTTTTTCAGTGCATCTTTAAAAGTAATCATCTCTTTTATTAGGGCATTTGCTTTTTTGGTGGTAACATTTGCAATAGGCTGGTGATCATTGGGTCTTGCGAATAGTCTTGCTCCAATGCCAAAGCCATGTCAATATCTATGGCTGAATATATTTGGTGGGCATGTGTTTCTTCTGACTCGAGCTTCTTCTGAATGTGGATGATACCAGTGAGAGTTTTAACAATGAAATGCATCTTCACATAGAAAGATTGGTGGTTTGCACTGTTGGGACCGAGTAGTTTACGTAGGTGATCAATTTTGGATCCAGTGGCTTCTTCATTGTTTACAAAAGCAAGGAAGTAGTGCCATATTTCCAAAAGTCTTACTGCTCCCTCATACCAGCTGAACCATCGGATCACAACAACCGCCCGTGGATATCTCATTCTCCCGTCTACATTTCCTTGCGAATAAATGCGTTTTAAGTTTCGCGCATACTTAAATACTGCTCCAGCCTTTATAACAAAATCATACATGTCCCGGTTCTCAGGCTGAGACAGAGCATAGGAAACAGCAGCATGTATAAGATGACATGGATCTTTTATATGGATGGAATTAATCCTCTGAGCAGCGCGCAAATCAGTTACTGCCTTTGTCATGTAGGATGCAGAATCAGAACATATTGCAACAAGATCATGCCATGATTTACCCAACTTTTGAAGCACTCTGTATACAATTAAGGCAATTTTAGCAGAATTACACTCATCAGATACAGTGATGTCAACTAAGGCTGAGTGGCGACCCGTTTCTTCATCATCACAGTAATATGTGACCAATGTTCCAATGGCTGGGTCACCATGCACCTCTGTGGTTTCATCAATTGTTAAAGAGATAGGGACATTTGCTACAGCTTGACGTATGTTTCCAAGCTGTGCTTCAAACACTTCGGGAGATATTTTTCATACATTTGGCTGGATTTGCACATTGTCCTTGCTGCAGGGCACAGCTGCCTAATCAGCTCTCCAATTGGACCATCAGCCTGGTGAAGTGGAACACCACCTTCACACAGAGCTTTCACAACCTTGTGCGGGATATCCGCAGCCTCTTCAAAATGTTGGCGTGCACGAGTTGTGCATTGCTCCATGGTCATTTGCTCCATGCGGGCCTTCTTTACGACTGGAGAAGAAAGTCTCTCGTGGCTTTTGCTGCTCAGGTGGGCTTTGATATTATCCGCTGCCCTGCTTTCAATGTCAACAGTTGTGCGACATGGCTTGCAGGTGAACATTTTCATCCCTTTAAGGGATACAGCTTCAAATTCTGCATACTCCTGTACGTAATCGTCAATGTCCTTGCGTTTGCGGCCCATCTCTATAAATGTAAGGATTAAACAATTAAGCAGCCATTGGTTTGATGTTTAATATACTGTATGTAGGAATTTCACCCCAAAGACATTCAAATCCATCAATGTTTCTCGTTGATCTTAGCTTGTACGATTTTTAGTTGTAATTCGTTTCATCTTTATCCAAATATGTTCACATGTACCAATTGTTTCTTCATTGATATATTCACACACACACTCAATTAGGTGATTTATAGAGCTCAGCGAATCACCCGAGAGGGTGTCCAGGCACTTGCAGGGTCCGAGAGACTCATTTAAATAGCCAGGTCTTAAGATCATTTTGAAATTCCAGAATAGATGGGGCAGTCTGGAGCTGGAGCGGGAGGTTGTTCCATGTCTTCGCTGTGAGATAGGAGAAGAAGTATCCTCCGCTCGTGCTTCTGCTGATGCGGGGAGTGTGGGCGAGCGAGATGGAGGCGATGGTGACGTGCTATGTAATCTGACCTCTGCAATCTTTTTTGCTATTGGTAATCTATCTGTCATATCACAAAAATAAATGATGCAAAAGGACATCATGGCCAAACTATGAAAAAGAATAACTTCTAAAATTGGCCCCTTAGGGCAGAAAGACTCACAGCAGTGGTTGCCTTATTGTTCCAGATTTCCTTGGAGTTAAAAAAAGCTTTATTTAAGGTTTCAAATTCTAGTTTTTCCAGTGGGCAGACAGTTAGACAAATGGTGTTTTTTTGTTGTTTTATGATGTGCTTTTTCTCTGAACAGTTACCCTCACCGTAGGCATACACCATACTGACTTAAAACTAGGTGTTTTATCGACCTGATAAGGATGAAAGGCCAAGTGGGCCCACCGATTCAAAATTGACAACCTCTCTTTTAAACAGTGTGCTAATACTAATAATAATTACATGGAAGTGCAAAGGTAAACGGGGCACCTCAAGGGAGTATTGAACCCTAAACTTAACAGGCTTACCTTCAGTGGAAGTGCCGTCAGGGCCTTGCAGCAGCAGGTGAGTCAGGAGAGTGCAACACACTGAAAGCAAGACACACAAAGTGAACACAGACCCCTCAAGGAAGTTCTCTCACTATAGGAAATTCTGTACTCCATGCCTATAGAAGTGCCTTCCCAGTGTGTTCTTGTGTTTGGGGTGACTGCCACTTATTGCAGTATACCTCTATTTGTATCCAGTATGCTTATGTAACATGCACACTTGTCACTCTTTCCTCTTGTAACGTATCGGTTCCTACCTCATCTTGTATCTTGTTTACTGTTGTTACTTGCACAATTGTCACTTTTTCCTCATGTAAAGTAACGTTTGCTCTTGTACTATGCACATTTGTAATTTTCTCCTCATGTAACGTTACTGTTCCTATTGTGAAGCGCTCCGACACCTTCGGGTAAAGTCCGCGCTATATAAAAACGCATAAATAAATAAATAAATAAATGCCTTGACAGGGGCCACAGCATGCGTAGGGGGTAGTTGCAGCAGGGACAGCTTCCACACGGACACGAGCCAAGGGAACAACAAGTTAAAATGCCATTGCAACTCAGGCCTCAGGGGACAGATTAATAGCAGCCTCACAGCGACCCTGGACACTACCACGTGAAGCCAGAACCCCATGTTCTGATTTGAGCTCATCTCACATTCTTGCCATCAAACACAAAGTATTTTATGGCGCAAGTGAGAGAGGGTAGCGTGGCCCCAGTGCAAGCAACCTGCTACAAGGAATGCGTATTCACTAGTCAGTGGCTTTTGTTAAGGTCTCTAGGCAGGAGCGCTCGGATGGTGTGGGGGCTGGGCAAAGGTTGCTGCACTGCTGCTGCAGAGGGTCCCTCATTCAAATTCCTTCTCTTCCTGTCCACACCCTGGGTGGGGCGTGCTGTCCAGGGTCTAGGCTGTAAACCTTGGAGGGCTCAGTCTTGTAGGGTCCTAGGAGGCTCGCCAACTGGCAACAAGGTACATTCTGGGCAGTGACTGTAAAAACTCAGGACAAAGGGTCAAAATTCAGGACCAAAGTTACATTTTATGGACACATCTGAGGAGGTTGCACAGTTCTAAAATAGTTGGATGGCAGAAGGACTGGTCAGAACAGGCTTCTGGTCTTTGGTATCTATCACATATAGGAGTATTAATCAAACCTGCACATTTAGTCAGACTTAGCTAAAGATGAAAAAACGAACAACCAGATGCACCCAGGCATCAGGGACCGGAGCCAGAATTCAACACTCCTACCAGGAATGATGGCGCCAGAGGCAGCGCTCTGTTGGTGATCGTGGACTTGGAATTCATAGGCAGTAGCAGCACTATTTTTCATTCTTCTTTCTGACTGTGTACTTTTTATCAGTGTTTCCAGACTTAACAAGTTCTTTCTCGAGAGAAGTTGCTTGCCTGAGAGTTCAGGTGTTGTTAGAGTGGTCGGTGCGAGAGAGGGAGGACATTGATGAAGTGTTAGGTGTGAGATAGCGCAGTTGTTGAGGGCAAGAAAGTGCGGGTGTTGGAGAGCTATGGTGTGGCGAAAGTGTTGAGTGCCAGAGTGCTCTAATGTTGTGAAAGTGTTGGGTGCCCGAAAATGCTTTTGCTATTAGAGTGCTCGTGAAGAGAGACCGCTGGGTGTAACAGCATCAGGCGTGAGAGTGCTCTCCACACAGCCAACATGTACAGCTCTCAGACCCAGATGGGCTCTGTAATACTGCATGTGAAAGTGTATTGGGTGAGAGAGCTGTACTCGTGTGTGTGTGCTGGGAGACTTAGACCCCTTGCCCTGTCCCCCGCCCCCACACACACAAACACTCGCATACTTTTGCCCAACCTATCTCGGGTAGAAGTCTGAAATTCAATATTTACAGCAAAGAGTGCTTTTTTTCCAGCAGACATGTAGGTACGTCCAAAATCTGATGTGCGCAGAGAGGACAGTAATAGGTGAGGGCTGATGGGCTACAGGGTGCTAAGGGCACTTCAGACAGGGGTTACGGTGCGGCAGCCAAGCAGATCACAAGACAAACGAAAATAAACATGGGGATGCGAACACCTGGTGCTGCCACTTAATACGTGGGGTGGGGGAGGGAGGGCAGGAGCCCGAGGCTGCAGAGGGACAGAGACAGGCAGGAGCGGCTTTTAAGGCAAATCAATCTGTCCCCTGAGGCCACATACAAAGGGCACATACACGTACCTTGGAAGTGCAGATCACACCAAAAACGAAATAAACACGGGGGATGCGAACATACGTGGGGTGGGGGAGGGAGGGCAGGAGCCCGAGGCTGCAGAGGGACAAAAACAGGCAGGAGCGGCTTTTAATGGAAATCAATCTGTCCCCTGAGGCCACATACAAAGGGCACATACACGTACCTTGGAAGTGCAGATCACAATAAAAACGAAATAAACACGGGGGATGCGAACAGCTGGTGCTGCCACTTAATACGTGGGGTGGGGGAGGGAGGGCAGGAGCCCGAGGCTGCAGAGGGACAGAGACAGGCAGGAGCGGCTTTTAAGGCAAATCAATCTGTCCCCTGAGGCCACATACAAAGGGCACATACACGTACCTTGGAAGTGCAGATCACACCAAAAACGAAATAAACACGGGGGATGCGAACAGCTGGTGCTGCCGCTAATACGTGGGGTGGGGGAGGGAGGGCAGGAGCCCGAGGCTGCAGAGGGACAGAGAGAGGCAGGAGCGGCATTTAAAGCAAATCGATCTGTCCCCTGAGGCCACATACAAAGGGCACATCCACGTACCTTGGAAGTGCAGATCACACCAAAAACGAAAATAAACACGGGGGATGCGAACAGCTGGTGCTGCCACTTAATACGTGGGGTGGGGGAGGGAGGGCAGGAGCCCGAGGCTGCAGAGGGACAGAGAGAGGCAGGAGCGGCTTTTAAAGCAAATCGATCTGTCCCCTGAGGCCACATACAAAGGGCACATCCATGTACCTTGGAAGTACAAAGCGGCGGGCTGGCGCAGGCTAACTCGGGCGGTGGAGTCCTGGATCCCTGGAAATGCCAAACAGGAAGGCGTCTTCAAACGTGGTGGTCCGTATTGCAGGCAAATAGGAAAAACAGGCAGGTGAGCCCCCAAAATATAGGGCAAATGTTACCAGGGCGGGGCTGGAGGTATTAGCACGCCCACACTGTGACGCTTCAAAACAACCAGGATTGGCTCAGGGTCACTTAAAGACCCTGAACCAATAGGTCCACAGTACGTCCACAGTACGTCACTGGAAGGAATTCCCAGCATCGGAACAGGGGCGTGGCACGGCAACTATGAACCAAGTCAGCGCGGCAAGATTTACTCGTATTTTTCCGCTTCTACATATAAATACAGACAAAGGAAAAATACTTTTCCGTCTGTATTTATATGTAAAAATCCGTAAAAACGGAAAACCGGGAGCCCTAATCAAGAATGCACCTAAGTTTGGAACCGATTCTGATTAAACTGTTTTGTCTTTCATTGAAGACTATGTTACCTGTGCCATTCCAATAAAAGGAAGAGAAAACAGCTTAAGACAACAAGTTTTATGGTTTCAAATTCATCGATCTGGAAAGTATTGTCGACGGAAATACAGATCAAAGGGAACATTTAATACAAAATGTCGTTTTGGATTCCCACGTTCAGTAATTTCAAAAGGAAGAGTCAACAGTTTCACGTCAGCAGTAAGACATACTATAACTCGAAAATCTCCGAAGAATACTTACAATATAAAAAGAACTGAAGGTTCAAAGTATATTAATGACTACAATCCAGTGATTGTGACAATGTGGAATGCAAACATGGATATCCAATATGTTGCAGATAATTCGATTGCTGTTGCTCGTTATGTTACATCATATATAACCAAATCTGAAAAGACGGAGTTGAAAGAAATGTGGGAAGAAATTTCACAAGAGTAGACTCTTAGTAATAAATTGTACAGCTTTAGTTTGAAGATGCTTTCCCATCGAGAGATTGGATCCTACAAATGTTCGAATTGGTTGACATCTGCAAGTTTATATTCAAAGTCAAGAGGAATCATTTGGGTAAATCTAGGTCTTGCTGCAAAACGAAATCGAGTTTTGAAATCTCTACAAGAAATTGAATACTTAGCTTTGAATGAGCAGTAAAGTACAGATATTGTTAAAACAAATATGTTGGATACGTACTATCCAAAAGGAGTCCACATCTGGAAAACATATGTTTTATGAAGTACTGCATAATTATAGTTTTAAGCGAAATGTTACAGAAAATATAAATGAAGAAAAATATGCAGTAATTGGATGTGATGGATGTTTGGTAAAACATGCCAAAGGAAGTCTTATTAATCACAGGAAACTCAGTTGTGATACTCCAGATAAAAGGGAATTTTTCTATTTAGCACTTCTGCAACTCTTCAAGCATTGGCGTACTGAAATGGAATTACTTGGAGATTTTGACTGCTATGAAGATTCTTTTAATGCATGTAAAGATAGCATTGAATGTACAATTTTTCCAAATCATCTACAAATGTTGAATGAAGAGATTGAACAAGAAACTACTATTGCAGCTGAAATAGCTAGAGACAGTTCTCAAGATAGTCAAAGTTCTGCTTCACTAAGTCAAGATCCACTAGGACAACCAATTCTTGAAAATGAAGCAGCAATAGCCATGAGTGAAGTAGAAACGGCAATGCAACAAGCACAACAGGATATTATTGAGTTTGAAAAGTTAGAAGAACAACTAAATATGGAACAGAAAGAAATGTATCTACAAGTGACACAACAGATACAGCATGGTTTACTGCATGAAAAAAAAGAATGCCAATGCACATCATTTAAACCTTTTCGAATGTATATCAGTGGGCAAGCTGGAACAGGAAAAAGTTTCTTAATTAAAGTTTTGACCAGTTATCTACACAAAACTACTGAATCACATTTATCTTGTGTTGTAACCGCTCCAACTGGGTTAGCAGTACATAACATTAAAGGAATTACATTACATCGATTACTCTTGCTACAAGTTAAACTTGCAAATAAGTTGGAATATCACAAGCCATCTGGAGAAGCTTGTTATGAAGTTTCAAGAGTGCTCAAAAAAATGAAACTTCTAATTTTGATGAGGTGAGCATGGTGTCAAACTTAATACTTGCCTTTGTACATTTAAGAATGCAACAGATTTTAAAAACAGATTATGATGTTCTATTTGGAGGAAAACATGTAATTGTATTCAGCGACCTACTACAACTTACTCCTGTAAAAGGGCAACCTGTTTTTAAACACTTGTCCATGAAGACACTAGGAAATCTTTGGGAAGTATTGGAAATGCCAACATTTGGTCTCATTTTGAATATAAAGAACTGTTTAAGAATATGCGACAAGCAAGTGATGAACATTATGGAAACATTCTTCAAGATATTAGAATTGGTGTTTTGAGTAAAGATGCTAAAGAAGCTTTACAAAGTCAGCTTTTAACAAACTTGTTTGCAAATGAAAACATAGCACCTGAAATAATCAACAAAAAAATTGGAGAAAAGAAGTCTATAGTTTGCCTATGTTCAATCAAGAACTTTTGAAATTGGAAAAACAACCAATAGTGAAAATGGAAGCTATTGATAAAATGGAACACGAAGGAGTCACTATTCTTCTCTCAGAGAAATTACAGCCAAAATTGGATTGTTTGGAAAAGTCGGTGTCTAAGACTGCAGGTTTAGAAAAGACTTTATATGTGTGTGTAAATTGTCGGTTAATTTTACGGCATAATTTGAATGTAGAAGAAAGTTTAGTAAATGGAGCAATGGGAAAAGTTGTTGGTTTTCTAAATTTTCAGAACAGAGAGGAATTGAATTTTTGAAGATTAAATTTGATCACATTGAAGAGGTAAAACAGATTGGACGTTGTGCTGTTCGTTTTTGCTTGTAAAAGACTTGTATGTTCATAGAAAACAATTTCCTGTTTCTTTAGCATATGCTGTAACCATTCATAAATCTCAAGGTTTAAGTGTAGACAGTGCTTTGGTAAATATTGGAAGTACAGTGTTTAAATAGTGCATGGCATACGTTGCATTGTCTCGAGTAAGAACATTATCTGGTTTGTATTTGATTGATTTTGATGAGAAAAAGGTTAGTGCTGATGCAAATTGTGTAAGAGAGTATAATCGGTTAAGAAGACTGTATGCTTGTAACTTAGGTGAATATCCCGTATATGAAAAACGTGTAGTGTGTCCAAAATGAAAATATGACAAACATTCTAGTGAGGTTCAAAAAAGAAAACAATTCAAGAGAATGATGAAGCTGCAAAGAAAATGAAAATGGACACTGTTGATGATATTGTAGGATACCAGTTAGAAAATAGTTCAGGTATCAACAGCTATGCTAATGTAATTGTGAATGTTGTGTTTTATCTAGAAGATCTTCATCATAAAATTATGGAAAATCGAGAAAAAAGATTCTGTTCTTTATTACATTATATTTTTCAAAAGTTGGTAACAGATAGAACTAAAATCCATACTGTTTCTGGCATACAGCATCTTTTGGATATATGTACTGGATATATGTACTGGTTCTTCGCAATTTACATTTGATGTACAACAAGATGCACAAGAATTTCTTATGTTTATGCTTGCAGTATTGGAAGATGAAGGAATAGAAATTGAAAATTGTTTGGACTAAGTTACAGATAGAATCATAAATGTTAAGAATGTTCATTTTCTTGTACCATTGAAATAGACACCAGATTGCAAAACAGTGTCTTTTAATAAATTTGTACAAACAGCTAATCAAGATATGAAATGTTCTCATTGCAAATCAGAAATGTTGTCAACATTATTTATAGACAGATTTGGACAATATGTCATTTTAATACTACAACGTTGTAGAGCAGATGGAAGAAAATTGGAAACGAAAACTAAAAAAGTTGTGGCAAGTCAAGTATCAATTTCAGGAAGAACTTTTAAAGCAGTGGCTATTGTTTTTCATGATGGGCCTACTACAACATCTGGACAATATACTGTGTATTTAAAGTGCAATAAAGGATGGACTCATTGTAATGATGCCCATTTGGAATTCTAATGCCGGTTGCCTTACGAATTACCAAATTCATATCTGATATTTTTGATGCCAAAGTTTTGAAAACATCATTCGGCCTATTGGGAAGATGTGAACACAAATAATCGAGTTTATTTGGGATATTTTCAATGCAAATGGTTTTGGAAACATCATTCGGCCAATTGGGAAGATGTGAACATGAATTAACAAGTTTATTTTGGATATTTTGAATGCAAATGGTTTTGGAAACATTATTCGCCTATTGGGTAGATGTGAACAATTAGTGTTTGGATTATTGTTTGTGCTAATTCTTATTGCATTTGCAATATTGTGTTTGAAAGAAGTAGTTTATATATTTGATCTTTATATTATAAGCGATGTAAATGAGAGTGTATATTTTACAAGATGTACTTGAGAGAAGTAAAAGATTTAATGTAGTTGAAGAATGTAATTTACAAACTGTAGATAGGTAAACACATAGTTGCACTTGTATATATTTTCAACGCAGGTTTTTTTTTTATATATTTATTTATAAAGTTTTATATAGCGCGAACATGACCCACGGGGGTATCAGAGCGCTTTACAGAATACAGTTGTTGCGCCATACAGTACAAAAGAGGTATATAGGAGTATATGGGTGGCATAGGAGAGTAGTAGTATTAAGGAATGATCCAAGAGGGAATCAGAGCGCTTTACAATACACAAGTTATTGCATATTAGGTGGTTGAGGTAGTATGCATACATTCGATATAAGTCATTCGGTACAAAAGAGGTAGACCGTGGTATAAGGGTAGCATAGGATAATGGTAGACATCATACAATTACAGTCTTAGGATATGAATTTGTTCATTAGGAGCTGTTTTACTTCTTTTTTGAAGGAGGTAAAGGAAGTGATCCCGCGAACCACTGGTGGTAGGGAGTTCCAAATCTTTGGAGCGATCCCTGAGAATGCTCTGCAATCAGTTCTCTTTTTGTGGAAGGATTGTGGTTTCAGTAGTAATGAACTCGCACTACGCAATACTCTGCATCCTCCTGAGCGCTCAAGCTTTCGTGCTAAGTAGCTGGGGGTATTGCTATGCAGGGCTTTGTGGGTCATGCAGGCGATCTTTAGGTGTATTCTAGCCTCGTAGGGTAGCCAGTTCAAAGCTTTCAAGGTTGGAGAAATGTGATTATTTCTTTTAGTTCCTGAGACCAATCTGGCCGCAGCGTTAGCGAAGCCCTCAGAGGGGCAAGCTTGTATTTGGGAAGACCGCATAGGGTGGTGCTTCCATAGTCCAATCTTGGTAGCACTAGGGCTTGAACCGCCATTTGTAAGTCGTTATGTGGGAGGAAGGGCTTGAGTTTCCTTAGTATGCTCATCTGATGATTAGCTCCCTTGGTGGCAATATTGATTTGCGCCTGCATGTTCAGGTGTTTGTCTATGATGACTCCCAAGGATTTCGCAGAGTCAATGATGTGAGGAGCACAGTCAAAGGAAGTAAGATGCTTCAACCATAAGTCTATCTTGGGTGTGTGATTGGGAGGGAGATGAGAAGGAATTCTGTTTTTTGGTGTTAAGCATGAGGTGGTTGTCAGTGAGCCAACTTTGAGTATTCTGTAGAATAGCGTTTAGGGAGATGAAGTCTTCTGGTTGGGAGATTTTCATATACAGTTGAGTGTCGTCCGCATATAGGTGATATAGAATGTTCGCAGAGTTCAGTGCGTTTGCCAGGGGTTCCATGAGTAAATTGAAAAGGATGGGTGAGAGTGCTGAGCCTTGTGGAACCCCTATGGTGACCATGGAGGGTTGAGAGAGTGAATTCTTCGTCTTAATTCTTTGTGTTCTGTTATTTAGGAAGGAGGTGAACCATTGTAGCACTGAGCCAGTTAGGCCCATCCTTCGTTCCAGTAAGGACAGTAGGTTGTCATGCTTAACCGTATCAAAGCGGAGGATAAGTCAAGAAGTATCAATAGGCATGATTCATTGTGGTCAAGCAATTTTAGGATGTCGTCCATTATGTGGGTGAGTGCAGATTCAGTGCTGTGACCATGCCGGAAGCCGGATTGGTGTTTGTCTAGGAGGTTGTAATTCTCGATGTGGTTGCATAGTTGTATTTGCACACATTTTTCCAGCAATTTCGCCAGAGTGGGGATGTTGGATATAAGGCGGTAGTTGTTGAGATCAGTGGGGGGGGAGTCAGACTTCTTTAGTATAGGAGTGACCTGCCCTATTTTGAGACAGTCCGGTATGGACCCTTGTCTCAGGGAGGCGTTTACGATCTTTGACCATAGGGGAAGAATAGAGGTTTTTATCATTTTGAATAAAGAAGGAGGTAAGGGGTCAGAGAAGTGATTTGAGGGGTTAATCGTTAGAAGAGTGTTGTAGATTTCTTGTTCAGGGATGGGCGAGAAGGTGTGCCAGGAGGCATTGTTTTTGGGGATTTCAGTCGGAGTAATAAAATGGACCTTGATCTGAGAGTGAGATTTATCATCAAGGGCCATAGTTTGAGGGAGGACCTTCTTAGATTGGATGTTGAGTTCAATGGATTTTGTTTTTTCTAGGAAGAAGTTGGCCAGCTCATCGCAGTTAGGTGTAACCGAGTCGCTTGGTTCCAGGGAGTTTGGCTTGTTGCACGCTTGTTGTTTGACGATTTCGAATAGTTTTTTGGGACGGTTGATGGCTTGGTTCAGCTGGGATTTGAAAAAGTCTGCTTTAGCCTTTAGGATCTTCCTATTGTATGAATTCCTCAGCACTCTGAGTTGATATAAGTGCTCAATGGAGGGTGCTGATTTCCATAGTCGCTCCGCTGATCTTAGCTTTCGCCGCTCCGAATTCAGATTCTCATTGAACCATGGTTTTGAGAGTTTGGAGGAAACGTTTTTTTCCTGGATGGGCGCTGCAGAGTCAAGAATTTCAAGCATTGTGGAATTGTAAAAGACTGTAAGGTCGTGGACGTCTGCCATGTCTGTTGAGGGGGTCAGGGCGGAGTTGCATCGGTTTACCAGGTCGATGAGGTTGATATTTTGTATATTCCTTTTCCATTGTTTTGTTTTTGTGGGTTGACCCCTTTTAGGACTTACCACGATATTGATGGAGAAGAGAATGCTATAATGGTCTGTCCAGTCACAGGGGGTGATGGATTCTAAAGATACAGTGTTCATTTTAGCTATGATGAGGTCTAGTGTCTCTCCCTTGTTGTGGGTTGGACTGTCACATAGTTGGGACAGATCCTGATTTGCCAGAAAAGATTTGAGACAACTGACACCAAGATCACCTGAGTTATTCCAGTGGAGATTGAAGTCGCCCAGGACAATCTGTGGTACTTGTGAGTTGTCATTGGATGTAATAACTTCATTAGCTCATCGATGAACGTCAAATTATCACCCGGGGGGTGATAAATTATGTGAAGTTTGCAGGCGAGGCGCTTGTCATCAGAGATGTTGATACAGAGATATTCGCAAGAGGATAGTGAGGTGGAGTCTGCTTGATTGACTGCGATAGTGTTTCGATAAATGCAGGCTATCCCGCCGCCGGGTTGCATGTTTCTGTCTAGACGGATTAGGTCGTGTCCAGGGGGTACCAGTAGGTCCAAGATGGGAGAGGAGGAACTGTTTAGCCATGTTTCGGTAAGGACGATAATGTCAAGATCATTCGCGAGGATGAAGTCGTAAATGTCAGGGGCATGTTTGTTAGCAGATCTGCAATTGATGAGTGCACATTTCAGCTTGCTAGTCAGATGGGGGAGTGGTCTGCACTATGTTGATATTTGTGAGGTTTTCTCTAATAATGGATCTGTGGTTGTGAGTGGGTTCTCTGAAGGGGTTGGTTTGAATGGATTGGATAGTGCCACAACGAGACTCACTGATGGCTGTCTGGCTGGCATAGGATATGCAGAGGTCATCAATGTCATTGTCCGATAGTACAGCAGTTGCCCTCCTAGGACGAGATGGGTCATTGGGGGAAGGTATCTTATACTGTCTGGTATCCTCGAGGTGTGAGTTCTTGGTGATATATCTGCTAGTTAGGTGACTGATTCGGTTCACGGTGGCACTAGTAGCTCTGTGTGTGTTTAGGAGTTCTTTGGTGATGGTTGATAGACTTTGCATTTCATCCTTGAGATGGGCTAGGCCACTGGCTAGCTCATTGAATCGTTCGATCCAATCAGCATTGGGATAATTAGATGTGTGAGTAGGTGTGGGTTCTATTGTAGCGGGAGGTCGGCAAATAAGGTTTGGTTGCAAGGGTATCTCATTAACTGGTTGCCTAGGGATATAGTCTTATTGATTGTATTTTTTTCCCCGCTGTTATAGGATGATCAACATTGAAATCACTGTGGGTGGTGAAATTCAATAGAATCTGAGAACAGCAAAAAAGGGAAACTGATTATGTTATGTAATTCTAAAATTATGTTGTGTTCTTAAAACTATAATATTATATGCAATAACACTTTTTCTTCTTTTGTTTTACAGAAGGTAATACTAAAGTTTGAAAAGATTTTAAATTCAGTTTACAACAAAACTACTGTAAAATAGATCCACTGAGTTTTGTATATTCTTTAATAAAAAAGGTAAGATGAAATAATGTAATAAGCATAATATGAACTAATGTTTACAGTGACTTTTACTGCACTCATCCATTTTTTCAAACACTACCCATGCAGTCATCTATACAGTTAAGCACTGTTCCCATACTCTTCCAATCACCCAAGCACTATCTATGCACTTCTGCAATCAATTAGCCAGTACCCATACAGTACCCATACACTTACAATATCACCAGACACTACCTATGTACTCTTTCAATCATTGAGGCACTATCTGTACACTCATGTAATCAGCAAGAAATTACTGGTACACTTTTCCAATCACCCAGGTATTACGTATATAGTTCTCCAATCCTCTACACATTACCCCTACACTCATACAATTACCCAGGCATTACCTATGCATTCCTCTAATCCTCAAACATTACACTTGCACTCCTCCAATCACACAGATATTCCTCCTGCACTCATGAAATCACCCATGCACTACCCATACACTCATGCAATCACCCAGCCAGTAGCCATGCACTATTCCAATTACTGAGGCACTACACAATCAATTTTGGAATCACCCATGCATTACCCATGTACTCCTTGAATCACTTAGGCAGTACCCATGCACTCCTTTAATCACCCAGGCAGTACTCCTGAACTCATGCAATCACACAGGCACTACCCATGCACTTCTTCAATCACTCAGGCAGTACCCTTGCACTCCTCCAATCACCCAGACATTACTTCTGTACTCATGGAATCACTCAGGCATTACCCATGCACTCCTTCAATCACTCAGGCACTACCCCTGCAGTCATCAATCACCCAGGCACTACCTATGGACTCATGCAATGACCCAAGCACTACCCAAACAGTCTTCCAATCATCTAGGCAGTACTCCTGCACTCATGCAATCACCCAGGTAAAACTCATGCACTCCTCCAATCACCCAAGAACTACCCATGAGTCCTACATGCACCCATGCACTACCCATGCACTCTTGCAATCACCCAGGCAGTACCCATGCACTCTTCCAATTACCCAGGCACTACCCATGCACTTATGGAATCACCCAGGGCATTACCCATGTACTCCTTCAATCACTTAGGCAGTAGCCATGCACTCTTCCAATCACCCAGACATTACCCCTGCACTCATGCAATCATGCAGATACTACCTATGCACTTGTCTAATCACTCAGGCAGTACCGATGCACTCTTCCATTCACCCAGACATTACCCCTGCATTCATGCAATCTCCCAGGTACTATCCTTGCACTCCTTCAATCACTCAGGCACTACCCCTGCAGTCCTGCAATCACCCAAGCACTACATATGCACTCATGCAATCACCCAAGCACTACCCATGCAGTCTTCCAAACATCCAGGCAGTACTCCTGCACTCATGCAATCACCCAGGTAAAACTCATGCACTCCTCCAATCACCCAAGAACTACCCATGCAGTCCTACATGCACCCATGCACTACCCATGCACTCTTGCATGCACCCAGGCATTACCCATGCACTCCTTCAATAACTCAGGGACTACTGCTGCACACATTCATTACCTCAAGCAGTATGCATGCACTCATCCAATGAGTCAGGCAATACTGCTGCACTCATTCATTCACTGAGACAGTACTTATTCACTCATACAATGACTCAGACATTACCCTTGCAGTCATTCATAGAACACATACAAGTTTGTCTATTTTCAACCAATTAGGCGGTTCTAAAAAGAACCATTTGTTTCTTCTTTTTTTGTTTAATAATTTTTTTGTATTTTTTAACTCTTTTTTAAAATAATTTGGTGGGTTTTTTTTTAAAAAGAAAGAAAAACAGAACCAAAAGTGAACATGTTAAAAAAATTATGCAATTATGAACTCACTGCATAGGGAAAAAAAAATAATAACACTGGTGGTTCCTAATAGCAACCAGGATGACATCCAGTGATTGCTCACCATAACAAAGAATTGTTTTACATTTGACACAATGCTGCTCCACTCTAGCGAAGTCAGGGATGATGTTGGGTGTGCCAGATGATGTTGAAGCGTTGTTGTGAGTTGCCTGCCTTTCTGTTCCCTTTGAAGCTGTTCCCTAGCAAGACGACGAGGATGCATTGTCTGAAGATGTTTCAACATTGATGACGTCCCGCACAAATATTTCTTCTCCGAACCTCGTGAGAGTACATTCTGACAAATAGTGCAGGTGACTTTTCGGGCATTCACCTTTTTCTCCCCAGGTGGAATGGAGAAAAATGCCCACACGATACTTTTGTATCTTTTCTTCATGGGTTCCTCCAGGTCTTCTTCCTCTTCAGGTGGAACTTGCTGAGGTTGATTGCTAGCTGCCATTTTTAGATGACTTAAAAAAAACACCAAAAAAAGGCGTGTCTGCTGAGATGCTCTTGAAGGAATGAAAAAAAGGTGGGGTACTTCAAGTTCTAGAATGAAAAGGTTCTTAACCAATGAAATTGTTTCTTTTGAAGTCACATGGGATTCGCGCACCCGGCGCGCACCCAGCAAGCACCCGACGCAATTCCTGAAAAATATATTTAACAATAATATATCTTTATTACAATTACAAATATATGACTTTTATAATTAGTTTAAATAATCTCTTGCTATAATATGCATATTAAACTTATATACATATACTTCTAAAACATAAAAATGTTACGGTGGATTCGCGTACCCGGCGCGACCCCCGGAAGTACGTACATGGCGTTACGTGAGGCCGGGAACTGCTCACCCGTCGCATACCAAACACGCATCCTACACGACTTATCCAAAATGGTGGCAAAATTCTTGGATTGTCGCACCCACCGAGACAGGTACACGATCAGTACGCAAATCCACTTTAAAAAAAAAAAATGAAATGTATATTTATATTTTAGAAAAAAGAAAACATTACATTATTTTTGTAACAAATAAAAAACTAAGAAAAAGTATTTTTTGGACATTATAGTTAGACATTAGCATTTAAAAAACCTTCGAAATCCACTGAAAAAACCATAGGTTTCAGGGTCGTTATAGTTAGAAATTAGCATTTAAAAAACCTTAGAAATTCACTGAAAAAACCACAGGTTTCAGGGACGTTATAGTTAGTTGGATATTTCACTCGTACAAAACCAGAGAAATTCGGCCGTTATAGTTAGTTGAGTTAACTATAACTCGCGCCCCCGCAATGCACTGCTGATGATGTCACATATTACATCACTCATGACATGGTCAGTGACATCACTGATGACATCACTGATGACATCTCAAATGACATCACTGATGACATCACTGATGACATCATCCAGTGACTGAGTGTTTCTAAAAAGTTTAAATATGTTTTTTATATATATATGCCAAGGTGTATTGAAGAATGAGTGGGTGTATGAGTGTCTGTATGGATGATTTAGTAGGTGCGTGACTGACTGTATAAGTGAGTGATTAAACGTGTCTTACTGAAGGCATGGGTTAGTGACTAAACTGTGTGAATGTCTGTATCAGTCTGTCAGTTGGTGTGTAAGCGGCTGCATGGGTTGGTGCATGGGTTGGGTTCAAAGGCGAATTCCATAGTGTTACAAGAATAAAAACATAAAATGTATATATTTTACAACATTTAAGATCAAGTTGAACCCCACACACCACTTTTATTCTAGATGCACCTACATGATTGGGGAAATATTCCCACTTTTGCTATTCATCAACAATTTTTCTTGGATCGAATGTGCCACATCCACCTTAAGAATTTTGCCACCAGGATTGCATACATAGGTGATGGGTCAGAGCAGACAATACGCAGAGCAGTGCTACATGATGTAGTACCCATGTTCCTACAAGTCTGCGCCAACCAAGCTTTACGTGGGACAGAGTATGTGGGGCAGACAAACAGCACATGCGAATAGGTTTCTGCATGATCGACACATATGTGGCATTTGTTATTTTCAGTGGTGGACCATTTAAATGTAAAACACTTTAGGGGTAATAATCGAGATCTAAATTGAAAATACAGTTTCCGATTGAAGGGCTTTGTGATGGCATCCCAGTAGTGCTCTAGGCTGGGGCGTGGTTTTATCTGCAGAAAAGACCCTGAAAGAGAGGTGGAATCATGGCGTTTTATCTCTTCATGCGCAACCATTACCAAGTATGTATCCTTAAGTGAATCTCTTGACGGGAACGTAGCGCTAGAAGGAGACTCCCACAAATGTGATAGGCCCATCTTATTAAGAAGGCTTCTCAGGTCTCGCAATCAATTGATTTTATGGAATTGATCTGTGTCGATAATATCTCTTAGCCCCTCAGCAAATACAGCCAATTCTGGTGTACACCATACTCTATGCCAGTATAGGAAAGGCCTTAACCTGGCTAGTTCCTCCGGAGTTTTCCTGCCGAACTCGTTCCTTGATGGAAGGATGGGTGTGCTTTGTGGGAGACTAGTTATCGCTCGCATGAACGCGTTCTCAGCAGATGTTAGCTGTGGCATGTTCTCTAAGCCCCACAGCTCTGCACCATAAAGTACTGAGCTCACCACTTTACTGTTATAAATTTGAAGCACAGGGCTAAGACTCTTAGTCAGGGAGGTTTTGAATTCCTTCCTTATGACTCCAGCTAACTGCCGGAATGTATGACATTACAATGCAAACATTTGCAACGCATGCTTTTACAACGCAGGTTTTTTACATCGCAGCATCCATTACAATGCATGATTTTACAACGCATGCCAACACAACGCATTTTTTTAAACTACACTTACAACTCATTCCATTACAACGCGTACCATTACAACGCATACCATTACAATGCATAATACTTTTAGGGCAACAGTAGGGTAAGTGTTGGATAGTGTAGGGGTAAAAATTACTAATCCCACTCCAGTGAGTGCAACAGTAGGGTAAGTGTTGGATAGTGTAGGGGTAAAAAATACTATTCCCACTCCAGTGAGTGCAACAGTAGGGTAAGTGTTGAATAGTAAAAATTACTATTCTCATGTACCCCAAAATCCATGCCCACCCTAAAACTTAAAAATACCCATTACTTACCTTATAATGCGTTGTAATGGCATGCATTGTAGTGACATGCGTTGTAATGGCTACGTTGTAATGGCATGCCATGTAAAGGCTGCTGCGTTGTAACAGCTGCGTTGTAAAGGTAGTGCATTGTAATGACTGCGTTGTAATGGATGTTCCTCAACTGCCGAGGTTTTAATGCCATGGCCTCTATGTGTGGCTTCCAACTCATATACTTCTGCAGTTTGATGCCCAGATAAACAAATGCAGCAACCTGCTCAAGGGGGAGCCCATCCATTGTCAATCTACCATTAAAGGATCTATGCTGATTAAAAGCCATGAACTTTGTCTTAGCAGCATTAATTTTTAGACCTCCTAAAACACAGAATTCTTCATAACGTCGCAGAGCACACTGTAGTCAACTTGGGGTTTTAGAAATAATCAGCGTGTCGTCTGCGAACATTAAAATTGGGATCTTTCTTCCAGGTAAAATGGGTGCATTGGTATGAATAGCAGCAAGAACATTTGCAACACCATTAATAAAAAGAGAGAACAGTGTAGGGGCCAACACACATCCTTGACGGATGCCTTTTTGAACAGGAAAGGGCTCTGTCTTATTTTCCTGCACCCCCCAACAAATTTGTGCATAATTATCCTCGTGAAAACGAGCGATGAGGGAAAGTAAGTCAGATGGCATCTCCTTCAGCACCTCCCACAATTTGCATCGTGAGACAATGTCAAAAGCTGATTTAAGCTCAACAAAGGCAGCATACATGCTGCCCTTGCCGAGGACTATTGTCCGCCAATGTATTAGGACAAAACGAAAGACCTGATCAATTGTGCTAATTCAGGCCCGAAACCTGCCTGGAGAGGGGTAAGGATGGTGTTTTCATCTATCTATGCATGAGCCTTGGCCAGGACAAGCCGGGCCACCACTTTCTGTATGGAATCTATGAGGCTTATTGGCCTATAATTACCAGGCAAGGATTTGTCTCCTTTTTTATATACAGGGATGATCTCCGCCCCCTACCAGGTGTCCGGGATTGGTGCTCCGTGGGCGATAGCATTAGCTAATATTAATATGTAGTGAGTCCATTTATGTCTATCCTGCAAAAAGAAGTTAGCAGGAACGCAATAAATCCCCTGAGCTCTACCTTCTGTAAGTGCTCTAAGAGCAGAGCTAACGTCTGCCTCATCAAATACTATATCAGAGTAGTAAGGATGAATCAGTAAGGGTCCGCTATCCTCAACTTCCTCACAGGCGTATTGAGAGGTAAAGTGACCTACCCACATACATGGGTCAGAGTATTTTTCCAGGGACTGAGGCACTCCTCCACTGCCCCATCTTACAAAATTCCAAAACCGCTGAGAGTTGCTGCTATCACAAGCTCATTTTAATTCCAACCACCTGCCTTCATTCCAAGCTTTTTTGGCACAGTGGGTAGCCTTCTTGTATATTGACCTAGCAGTTCGCACTCTTGCCACGTCACCCAACTTGTTTGATTCACCAAGAGCACTACGGGTATGTCTACAGTCAGTATTATACCAGTGATACTTTGGATGATTGGCTTTTGCCCTTGCCTTGCTCGGTCTTTGGAAATAGGTACGCATTTTTGAGAACAATGAGTTATGCAATTGTGTAAGTTCATTTAGCGGCTGGTGGTTAAGAAGGCATGTCTCCATTGCTTTTACAGCACTTTCCATCTCACCAGTTATGGAGGATAATATTTCTGGGCACTCTAGGATCATAGGCCACTTAACTCTCTGCATGTTATTTGAAAGCTGAAGATCACTAGTAATAGGTAGGGTGGCAGTTTGTGCTATTGCTTTTAGATCTCTGAATATGAACCTACAGCAAAGTGGATCGTGGTCGCTCTCCATACATGCCTGTACGACCATATCCTCAAAAGTGTTTCAGGCTAACTAGATTCAGGCTAACTAGAAGATAATCAATCCGGCTTGAGTGATAACCATTATTAAATGTGTTTGCCCCACATCTATCGGAGAGGGATCTGCCATTGGCCGCTGTTAAGCCATATTCTAAACAAAGAGCTTTTAATTGAATGACAGCCTCTGTCCATTGTTTAATTGGAGTTAACTCCAAGAGTGGTACGCCCCATTGTTCGTGCTCATCCCTTACCAAATCGTTATCCTCACTATCAAAGGGTTCAAACGTCGTGTTTAAATCACCAACTATGACTGCCGCAGCTTCCCCTGAGATCGTATCTAGGAGCTTGCCAAAGGTATCGATGGTATCAGACCTTCGCCCCCCACTGAGGCCTCTAGCGTATACATTTAAGATGGAAATTGTTCCATGTGAGCCGGATACCAACCGAATTGCAAGAATATCATTACTCTCTGTGGGTAATACCAAGATCTTAAGGCTGTTATCCTGTCTAAGACAGAGAGTAAGGCCCCCCAGTAGACGACCCCTAAAACCCTGGGTAGCCGGAATATAATAGATTAAATATCCAGGGTGGTAGAGGGGCTCCATTGATCAGGTCTCCTGGAAGGCCCAGATGTCAAAATTGTCTATGAAATTGTTCCAATCAAGAGCAGCACCCCTATTCCTTAGTCCTGCAATATTCCAAGATAGAACTGTGATGGTGCTTGACAGTGGATGTGTATCTCGGGATGGGACGGCCAAAGGAATTATGGATCCTGACACCTGGTCTAACTCCCCCCAGGCGCCACCGGAAAAGCTTAGCTCAATTAGAGATGTACCTTTAGAGCTAGGAATGATATTCTCACTAGTTAGTGCTATTTAAACAGCCTGCAAGCTGATGTTGAGGGTCAGAGAAAACCTTTTTTTCATATAAAGTAATACTTAATAACTATTAATAAATGCAACCCCCACCATGAATGGCCTTCAGCCATGCGCCGCAGGGGTTGGCTGAAGGGCGTGGCCCTGCTGTCCCCATCCCCACAGCTGTTTTTTTAATTAAAGGAGAGGGGAGCACACAGCCTCTGTGCCGAACTTGGCCCTATGGACCCCACCACGTTAGGCCTTGCAGCATACTCAATTGGGAGGGGGAATTCACCTCCCTTCCTTGGATGATTTCAGCTCCGGAAACTCCATCCCCGGGGCCTGGCTCAACATATGGTGGGTGCCATGCATCCCCCTTCCTATAAAAAGAAATGTTGGTCCCGGGGCTGGTCTCCCTGAGGCCTTTGGAGGCTAGGGAAGGGGGGGTCATGCAGCCCCCACTCTGTATGAAATCAGCCCTGGGGCATTATCTCTTTAAATGAGGCCTGGGGCATGGCCAAGATGGCAGACGATTGAAATGTGCTTCTCTGTCTCTCCGATCTCACCGCCGTCCTGGCTCAATTCAAATGGCACCTCAAAGGGAGCTAAGTGAGTCCCTGGGATGCTCCCAGCAGTTAGAGCCCAGGGAGTTTCAAGGGAGAGAAAGAAGTGCCACACTGACCCCTCTGCGGTGGCTCTGGCTATTGACAGGCATGGAGCAAGGCAAGCAGCCCACAGCAACACAACAACAGAGCAGCGGTAGGCCTAACAAAGTGGCCTCCAATGAGCCCTCATGAATGTCAGCCCTCTCCTAACTTTGAGGGGTGCCCCAAGTGAGCAGCAGCATTTTGGGGGGTGGCAAAGGCTGGTACTGCTCCACTAAACTCAGTGTGGCCCACTGCCATCTTAGAGGCCTACCGGGGAGGCATTTCTTCTTCAGGCACCTGCACCGAGGCACAGCATGGCCACTGGACTTAGGGCTTCTGGCTCAGACTCCTATCCCGCCAGGGTGGTTTTTCCCTCCGGTGGAGGGAAGATGCTGCTACAGTTCTCTTCTGTGTGGTGACGGAGCAGGATACAGCTGCAGCAGCGGGCTGACCCCTGGGAGAGCTCAGAGGAGATAATCCACTTCACAGCTGGATTCAAAGTTAAGGAGACCTAGGCGCTGGGCCTCCGCTATTTCTGAGGCCTGCCCCAATCACTACGCCAACCCCATATGACTGCCTGTGGTGAACATTAGCCAGATTACAGATCGAGGGCACAACAGTGAACAGCCTTGATTCTGGGGGGCAGCACACAGCTCCTGGCCTACTGGCCATCGGGGGCTGCTCAACATCCCCTGAGGAGAGATACACTGCCTTCTAATGGCATGCCTCAGGTTGGTGTGGTGTGGTATTCAGCATCTGGGTGCAAGGACCCTGGTGCAGTAGGCCAGACATGGAGCTGGTGTTAGCAGGTGCAGTGATTGACGAAATACAGAAAAGGCCCCCCTCACGAGGCATAAAATATGACCATCGTGTACATTTTGGAGTAAAGGCCGGTACAACACTTGATCGCCCACCCATAGGGGAGCCTTTAAAGTCAACCGGGGATTAGGCTGAACCTCTCCTCAGGGTGGGGCTTGGACAGCGCTGAGAGACATGGCAGCAACAAGGGGAAAGAAGGACCACAAATTGAAATATATGCTCATGAAGATGACCAGGACCCCCAAGGGAGACCACGCACTTTCCTTCGGCCCCGAAAGGACACCTGGCGGTGAGGAGGTGGAGGGCCTGGTGACCCTCTCCTTTTTTGAGGCTCTCTTTGTCTTCATACGACATGACCTTCAAACAGTCCAGAAAGACTTGTCAAGTGACCTAAAAGAGGTTTGCCGAGATCACGACAGATTGGGTAACAGAGTCTCTACCTTAGAAGACCACAAAACAAGTCAGGATAAAGAAATAGTGCAGCTTCAAAAATAGATTATTAAATTCAGGGGTCAACAGCTCGACCTGCACACTCATGCCGATGATTTAGAAAACAGATCAAAACGTAATAACATATGCTCAAAGGCATACCATAAGGAGCAGAAGGCGCAGGCGTGGGATCATTCATAAAGTGTTGTGTAGTTTCTTTAAACCTACATAGGATCTGCACATTTAGACAACATACACTGTAGGAATGGTGTAAGACTGATTCTAGACACCCCCACCGGGTATGTTGGCCTGTATACCAGCTAGATCACAGTGCCACTAGAAACTCCTCTTACCAAGGAGAGAATAGTTCTTGGCAACTATCGAACATAACAACCCTGATCCTTCAGGACCGTGGAAACAGTGTACTACTTTTCGCTCAGTCACTCGTGCTCACTTAGTCTCAGAGAGATACACAGAATAAACGGTATGGACGTTTTTCAATAAGCAATTATTGAACAGTCGTTATTCTAGTGTAAAATAGGTGTGCTGACACAACCACTAGACAGAAACAGATATAAATGATTAGAAGCACTAAGAAAGTAAAAGGATGGTAGATTTCTACCATTTTGCTATAACTATGAATACTGGCAAGTATATAAAATACATGACAATAAAATGCGTACTCCTACGATGCAATCCTAACTAGATGTATCTAAGTGTACCTAGCATGTGTGTAGGTGTTAAGCCAAGAATCCATCTAGGATAAAGTCAACCCCATTACCTGAAGAGAGAGACTGTGGGACCCTGTCTTGGTCTCGAGTTGGACACCCCGCAAGGGATGTTAGACCACTGCGAGCTGGAATATCTGCATGCAGGAGCCTCAGCATCTCGCGTCAGTGTATCAGCATGGAAGTCCTGATCTCCTCTGACTATCTCAGCAAGATGTGGGGTTTGTATACCAAAAAGTATCCCCAGGGGTTCTACCTTGCTGTGCCATTGTCGGACGTAGGATACGTCGGGAATGAACCTTGTACATAGTTATTATGCAGGAGATGGTAGTCCTGCTAAGTTTCCAAGATTACAAGAATCCTCATGCATAATTTATGAGGCTATTGTTCAGGGAAAGCCCATGTTCTGTAAGTAGTACTGTAACTAGGTAAAGGGTCAGTCCTAGCAGCCCGTTATGTATGTAATGTAGGGACAAATATAGGTGAAAGGTTGGGATGTTACCTGAGCCTACATTGGGGTACCTATATGGAATATAACACCCACTCCTCATCCGACTGGACAACATAATTAAATTCTAATGTACCACTAGGCTGTCTAGGCACTAGTACGCAAGCAACTATAGTAAAAAACAATAGTTTCGCTAAACAATGTTACAAACTCTAAAATGTGTCCGTATATATAGTTTGAACGACTACAAGCATCGGAAAGCCATGCAGGTCATAAAAAGTGTCAATTGTTATGGAGTTGCAATTTGAGTTTGTTTAAAAAAGCCGAATTTTTCCCAGCACACGATGAGCCAAATATTTATGTGTCCTGGCTGGTAGACGCAACATTGCTGTTGCCTGCCTTTGCAGATGACGATCCCTGTAACACCTCGCAGATTATGTCATTTGAGCACAGACGATCTTCTGTACTGCCTGCAGCCGATGCTGGGGCAGCCTGTGTGCCATCCAAGGTCTGAGTGTCAGTGGAGGAGCAGGTATCCATTCCAAGAGGAGCAGAGACTTCCTGTGGAGGATCTAAGAATGCCCTATTAACATAGGAATACGCTGGGGACACTGCAGAACATGGACCATTATCGGGTCCAGTAAAGCATCAACGTCCGGTTGCGCAACTGATGTCAGACAAAGATCCAACACACATTCTTCTCTGCAGAACAGGCATCGGAGAACAGGTAGGCAGCAGTCCATCCAGACTGTTCTAAATGACAGGACCCAAGAGGCGCTTAGTTCCTGTAGGCGAGGTGTGCCCAGATGTTGTACCAGGCGAATACGGTATTTGCGTTCCAGGAGCGCTTTTTCCATCTCCTTGGTGACTGGGACATCCATTGCGTAGCAGAAAAATTACAATCAGGATACCTGCTATTAGAAACAGGATCAGCGAAAGTCCTTCAAAAATGCTTCCTAATAAGGAGTGTATAAAGTTTGGTATAAGTCCGAGGAACGTCTGAAAGGTGCTTAACAGTCCCGATCCTATGGTCTTAAATAGGTGGACTATTTCCATCGTATCAGACATGTTAAAGATACGATTTACCATTTCTGTGAAATGGAAGGGGAAATACGTACGTATGAGTGCCTGTATCTCAGCCGAAGACCTTGTTATTTGGAGATCAAAAGTCTCCCGGCCGGAGGTTAAGGGCACGGTTTTCTGTAGAAGCATGGCTTTCATTCTGCTCAGAGTATCAAACCGTATAAAGGAAACATTTGACGAAAGCATAGCGGCACCTCCCTGACTGTGTGTGTCGGTGGAAACAATACTTGCATACAGCAAGTACCCCTGGGGCTCACGGCGACTAGATATGCGATGCCCGGATGCATCCCACAACAACCTTGATCGTTCAGCATCAAGTAACTCCCATATGAAAGTAGCTTGAATACCGGGGTAATCACGGCTGCTGGGGTACCCCTCAAGTGACAGGATAGGTTCGCTACTGAACCATTGCAGGCCCCGTGCAGCATAATATCCTGGAATATGAGAGATCCACTTAAAGCGTTCTCACAGTTTGACCCGCTTAGAAACACTTCTAGATCCCAACTCCTGTATCGAAATCTGTACGGTAATTCCCAAGATTCTTTGATGAATTCCCTACCCATTTCTTCATATCTGACTGCCTGTTGTTGTTCTAGGCAGTACTGAAACTGGAAAGTTGTGACCGGTAATGTTATATGGCCATGGATTACCCACTCTGTGGATGGTGATTCTGCCACAGTAAAAGGTAATCTGTTCAGTATGCAGAAAACAAGGACGTACTGTTGATAGAACGCCAAGGCACATAACCTGAGCGCAGTGATTGCATCGTCCAGCTCAAAAACATAATAGAACATAATTGTGATTGCCCGTGCTGTAGTATGGACAAATCTTCTTCCAGTACATCAATAGCAGAAGATACAATGTTGCCCAGTTAATAAATCCTGGATGTTAACGTAGTCATACCATTGTCAACTATGGCTAACGCCTTTTCTAGGTTAATCCTATCTATTTCTCTTAGTCTCTCCGCTGCTTCTTGTTGGTTGATTTTCCAAATTTCGTTACAGACAGCATATAAGAAACGTTTTTGACGTGGCTTTCTGGGACCTAGTGAAAAATACTGTAGGTCCACATCCTCTGTAAGTAAGGATAAGTGTTGTTTCACCTGTGGTAGTGTTGAGGTCTTTAGCCAATCAAGGCATAACTTCCCAACACTGTATGATGTCACCACCCCTGGATGTTCTCTTTGCATAGCGTAGGTCTGGCCTGTGGATACTAAACCCTTCGGTGGTACCCCAGAATCTTCCCTGACATCTATTCGTGTCTGTGGGCCAAACAAACCATCCCTTCCAATTGGGGTCTGATCTAATGTATTGTAAAATGTCATCTATTGTAGACCCTTCTTCTGATGTAAAATTTTCCTCAGTATGTGATGGTGTTGGAATCTGAGGTGTGTTCAAATCCTTGTTCTTGGCTATTCCAAGACAGGAAGTATGTTACACAGTTTCATTTAGAAATATCATCTGCTGAGGAATGAGGCATGCTCTAAATAGCGCTTCTGTTCCCTGGACTTGCCAGTCTCTAGACCACGAGACAGTTGGGTAATGAATGAAGCAGAATAAATCAGTTTGGTGTTAGTCAGCATATTTCTCTGTGCGGATGTAGGTGCAACCGTATAGTAATATGAGGTCGGGTCTGAAATGTTAAACCCTGAAAAATATGAACATTTCTGTGCAAATGTTTTCGAACTACTTTTCGGTGGTGTAGGGCAATGTTCCTATTGGTGATATGTGAAAACATTCCTATGGGTACTGCATTTGTGTAGAAAATGATGACCATAATGTTGATAACAATACATGGTGTTAAATTCTGATGTGTCTTCTAACATTTCATTGCTAGAAAATGCAGCATTTTGTTCTAAATCAGACAGCATGTTATTTACAGTTTCAAAATCCCAATCATCGGAAAATGTACTGGCGGTAATGACATAATTTAAGGAAATTTAAAATAAATTAGGTATTTTTAAAAGTTCGGTCAGGCCAAATATATCATAATCAACCTTGTCCATCAGGTATAGGAACTGCTGTAATGTTCACTGATGACAAGTCTCTTTGTTCAGGATGTGATGAAACATGAGGTTTCAGGATTAAGTTCACTTTTGATGCTGCAGAGCTTTGGCGAAGGTAAGTTCCATTAATAAGTAAGCAGAAGACAGTTACTAAGCCTATCCATAAAAGAAAGAAAAGTATGCCATTGATTATCCAAAGTTCTAACCAAGGTGACACCAGGTAAGTCTTTTAAGAAAAATGAAGAAGTCTTCGATTTGTTGTTGACGGGATATTGGGGCTGGCGTTGTTTCAGGTTCACTTGGATCCAACAAAAAGGTATCAAAGTTGATGAAATAGCCAGATGCAGTTCTATCTATTTTTGGTAGCTCAGCAGGTTTTGTTGATCTTGTAGATGGCTCTTGTTGAGGCATGTTTATGTAGACATTAGTGTTAGGTTGAATTGAAATGTGTCTATCATTTTGATTTTGTATTCCTTGTTCAAGGTGAACGAGTTCCATGGCATTGTTGCATAGTCCATCATTCCGTATAGGAGACTCTTCAAACGTGATGAGCCTTTCTGTCTGAACTTCCCGTATGGTAGCGAGAGGAGGGCGTCGGCTACCCAGGAGCCCATTAGGCCTACTATTCAGTATCGGCCACATAGTGTGGTTTGATCAGATCAATGGAGACGAATCTCTTCTCCTTTTTTCCGGCAAGAGGCGGCAGAAGTACAGTTCTTGTTCCTTCAATGGCCAGGCCAGGTACAGGCTTTCTGTAGGATGGCCCATATTCTTTTTTGTCCACTATATTTTCTCTGACCAGATCCCCGACTTTAGGGACCCAGACTTGCTGTGACTGACTTGACTTCCCTAGTGGCAGTCCACTTTACCTGCACATTGCTCTGTAGTGCCCTGGATTCATTCAGATCCTGTAAAACAGCCAAACGTTTATTGATGTCAAAAGTTTTTTCATCCGCCACTGTGCCTTCACAATCGAGATCAGGTACCCACATTCTCATCCCAAATAGGACCTCATGAGGAGTGACACCCCCTAGAGAACTTCTTGGCATATTATTTAAGGCCCGCTGTACCCCATATAGGTGATTGACCCAACTACCACTCGCGCCTAATACTCTAGCTGTTAATGATTGCTTTATGTCCCGGTTTTTCCTCTCCACAACCAAATTTCCCTCAGGATGGTATAGAGAGGAGTACCGCAGTGCAACACCCAAACTTCCCATGGCTTTCTTGTAAGCCCTAGAGCCAAACGCGGGGCCACAGTCAGAATGTAATGTGCCCACTGCGTATGTCCTTATAAAGACTTGCAAATCTTTGATGTCAGTTTGAGCGACAGCCGAGCGCTGAGGCCATACCCATAGGAATCTCGAGCAGGAATCCACTGCAACCATGAGGGTACTTGTAAGCCCCGTCAGATTGTAAGGGGCCACAGTGGTCCAAATAGACACACGCGAGTGGTCTGTCTGATATTAATAATGGTGTCTGCGCTGGACGTGTTATGGTGGAACCCTTCATCTGTAGACAGATGTCACACTTTAAGACATAGTCTTTGGTCATCTTTGTTAACCCTGGCCACCAATAGCGTTGTTTCACTAAAGAAACATCGCCGTAACTCCTGCGTGTGCAGAACCCAGAACCTCGTGTGCAGCTAATATTAAGCCTAATCTGCGATCCATGTTTGGTATTACTCTATCCCCCACTCCGGGAATCTGAGCAAATGGAACGTTATTTGCATCTAACTTGTAGGAGTACTTGAGTGGAAAACCCTTCGGCAATGCCTTATTGTCTTTGGGTGATGCAATGACAGCTACCATTATCTGTCGTCCATTCTCGTTTTAGAATGAGTGATTGCAGCTACGGGTGCAGTTGGTACTGTCCCCTTTGCAGCTTCATCAGCCAATTAATTCCCTTCAACGTGAACGCCATCACGTTGATGACTCAGAGTGTATCACGTGAGCTCTTAGTAGTTCGCTTTTCAACTCAGCTACCTGTTCCTAAAGCATATTTTGCTTAATTGTGCCACCTTTTGAGTCCTTGAACCCATTCTGTCCCCAATAGTGAATATATTCATTGTATGACTGGACACAGTAGAAGGAATCGCACACAATTAGTGTGGGGAATTCTCGATCCGTATTAATCAGTGCCAGTAAAAGAGCTTTTAGTTCTGCTAGCTGAGCTGTGCAGTCTCCTAGAGACTGAGTTTTTGTACAGCTTAGATGGAACTTGCCATTCTGCATATGACCTTTTGCAATCACACATGAAGCGCTGTATTGTTGTTTACTTCCAATGGCCGGCTGAGCAGATCCGTCAGTGTAAATTATCTATTCATACTGATCTAGAGGCATTATTTCATTTGGGAGAGGATATTCTTGTTCATATTGCAGAAATGCTTGTGTTTTCAGACTTGGGTCGTATCTTTATTCTACATCTGATGCAGTGAGAGAATTAGCCCATTGTATCAATCTCGGATGTAAGGCTTTAGCATTTGGAATGCTTGCCTTTGTTGCAGCCTCTAGGGCCAGTTCCGGAGTCACGACAATTATTCGTTTCCCATGAGCCATTGCTCTTTCCCTCACTGCAGAATTTTTTCTGTAGATGCAAAACGCATTTCAGCGTTTGTGTACAAGTGTGATTTGTATGCTATGGGTACTGTTTCGCCTTCATTGAAGGTTAGGTAAGTGTACCCAGATTGACCCTCTATAACGCAGATCACCAGATTGCTTACGTTTATGCGTGTCTGCAAGTGTTTTGAAGCTATCATGTCAGCTTCTAGGGAACAAAGGATATCTGTGTGTTCCTGTGTCCATTGCCTAACTGAAATATTGGGTCTTATTAAGTTGTATAAAGGTTTAACCCTTTCTGCGTTATCCAAAATGAATGTTCTACCAAAATTCAGGAATCCGACAATGGATTGTAAATTTTTTTATGATTTTGGAGGTTGGAGCAGCGCACACTTTTCTAAAAGTTAGCTGCCAAGCTTTTCCCTTCACTTGAGAGCTCATATCCCAAAAACAGGACATTGCGGTGGGCTATTTTTGATTATTTTAAAGTTGAATTTGTAGCCCTCAGAGGCGAATCCCAAAATGATGGTGCTCACCCTGGTCAAGTATTCCTCTAAGTCATCATCCGTCAGGTAAATATCATCTACATAGGACAATGCCTCTTCATCCAGATTCGGAAGTAACTCAGTTACCCGAGCTGAGAACAGCCTCAGGCTGTTTTTATGCCCCTGGGGGAGTCGACAAAATTGACGCTGGGACCCCAGCGCTGAGAATGCTGTCAAATATCTGCTCTCAGGTGCTATATTTTGGCAGAAAAATCCATTTGAGATATCTAGTTTTGTTTTGTATTTTTTCTGCACAATGTTATTTATTAATGCGGCACTGTGTGCGTTCTGTACTGCAAAAGTTTTTGTGCATGAGTTTAGATGTCTATCGTCTAAAACTAGATGATATGACTTGTCAGGTTTCATTTCGGGAAAAAAAGGTTTATTCATTGAAGAGGTGCAAGTTTCAATCACACCCTGGTATTCAAGATGATCTAAGATATCCCTGACCTGTTTTTTAGCTTCTTGTTTTATTGGATACTGTCTCTGTGGAGTTGGAGTAGATTTTAGTGGGTTGAGTCTTCATCCCACCCAACATGGTTGCGATATAGTGCAGGGGCAAGGGCTACCGCCCACTCCTGCGCGTATGTGTGTTTTAAGTGGTTAGGAACGAGGTCTGAAAAGGCTGGAAAAATTACCTTTTCTCCCTTTGGGCAATCCATAACAATAGCAGGTGGCAAATCTTTTTCAGCTAAAAGAATGTCATAGCCAAAAGTCAAGTTCTCCCAAAAGAGACCTTTAATTTTTCTGGGCTTGTCCCCTTCCATTTGGACTGGTATTTCATGTAAACTATCTGGGACGCTTACCCTAGTATCAGGCGTTTCCACCATGATATGTTTACTCAGCTCCGCTGTCACCAGAAATTCCATCAGGTTCTGGTGAGCTATTGTTACTTCTGCTGCACTGTCTAGCATCGTCAGAGCCCATTCCCCATTCAGTAGTTGAGTCCTCAGAATTCTGGGCATGTCTAACTTTGAGACCTGATCCTTTCTTCTTTTTGAATTGAGGTTTTGCTTTAGGCTTTTCTTCTTTTTTGGAAGCGTAGTCTGAAGTGCGTTGCGCTTCTCTGGACTTTGTGCGCTCTTCTTGTCTGTGTTCTGACCGTCCTTCCCTCTCAGAGTTTTTTGATGAACCCTGAAAGGAACGTGTATCAGTGTTGTGATACCTGTCAGGTTTTCTAATGTTATTCCTATTCCTAAGGTTACACCTCCTTTCGGAGGGCTCCTGTTAAGGAGACCTACTTCTGGATTGAGATCTGTCTTCTTTATTCTTTTGTTGTTTGTTATTATCCCATTTCTTTTTTGAAGAAGCTGATGCTTGCTTAAAGGTATCCTTTTCGGGACTACCCATCAGTTGAGGTTTTATTGCCCTAGCCCCCAAGCTGTCTCTGCCTAACTCTGCATAAGCAGTTTCATTTATTTTTGGTAATTCATGCTCCTGTTGTAGAGGAGTGAACTCCCTTAGGAGCTGATACCTGGGTAAAATTACCTAGTAATTTCATCCCTAAGTTCAAAGCAGGTTCTGCTCCATAATCGTTCTGTATTTGTCTTAATACATCTGGTCTTACTGCTAATGAAGGGATACCATGAGTCCTGGTATATATGGCAGCAAAAACTGTACCCCAAGAGGTACAAACCTCTATCTGGGGTGTTATCCCCATGGCCAAGCAAATTGTTAACATTCTGTGGTTTTTTTGTGGGCTGGTGTTTGGAAATACCGCCTCTAGCTGTGTTATTTTTTGAGCCACCCAAAATGGCACTTGTTCATGTTTAGTGGGCATTTTACCCATCACTGCGTGTAATGTTTGTGGTATAATTTTAGTTGTTGATGTTTGAATTGGTCCTGTTGGTGTAGCCTTCACTGGCTGAAGTGTGAGTGTTCTCATCACGAACTTTGTCATGTTTCTGTAAAGTCTTATTAGTTCTTTATGAAGTGTAAGTAAGTCTCCTGCTGGCATAGTTTCAATGTCAGGACGTGGTGTGTAGGCCGCTAGTACTGGCCATGTTGCTCCGTCTCTTCCGAGCGGACCGAGTCTTACTTTATTTTTTGTATGGGGGAGGGCGCCTTAAATCCAGTATAAATGCTCCTGGTAAGTGAGCGGCATTTCAATGTCCTCGTACGGACAATATTCGTTCGGTATGTCATTTTCTGTGTAGCAATGAAATGTCTTTGTTTGTTCATTTGCCTCTGGTAATTTAACCCATGAATAGAATACCTCTGTTCTAAATGATTTGTGTGCCTCAATCACGAAGGTTACTGGCCCACCCCTAACTGTTAAACCATATGAAGCTAGCTTTAGGGTGATGGCATTTCTAACATTTTCTGACAGATGTATTGCATCTGCATCTTCTTCTTCGGCTGAGAGATTTAGGTCATGCACTACGTCATTTTTTTGTAAGAAGACTTTTTCAAGGGAACTGAGATAAGGTTTTATGCACAATAGGAAAAATGTGTCCTTCAAGCTTGATTAACCAACAGCCAATACATAGGATTTTTGCCTACTCAGCTGCGGCGGATTTTTGTACCTTCCCACTCCAGATGTCTCTGGGGAAATGTGAGTAGGGGTCTCTGAGAATAGCAAAACTGCACTACTCAGGTTTGACCGTTAAATAAGTACCCAACCAACATAGGATCTGCGTGTTTAGACAACATACACTGTAGGATTGGTGTAAGACTGATTCTACACACCCCCACCGGGTATGTTGGCCTGTATACCAGCTAGCTCACAGTGCCACTAGAAACTCCTCTTACCAAGGAGAGAATAGTTCTTGGCAACTATCGAACATGACAACCCTGATCCCTCAGGACCGTGGAAACAGTGTACTAGTTTTCGCTCAGTCACTCGTGCTTACTTAGTCCCAGAGAAATACACAGAATAAACGGTATGGACATTTTTCAATAAGCATTTATTGAACAGTCGTTATTCTAGTGTAAAATAGGTGTGCTGACACAACCACTAGACAGAAGCAGATATAAATGATTAGAAGCACTAAGAAAGTAAAAGGATGGTAGATTTCTACCATTTTGCTATAACCATGAATACAGGCAAGTATATAAAATGCATGACAATAAAATGCGTACTCCTACGATGCAATCCTAACTAGATGTACCTAAATTAACCTAGCATGTGTGTAGGTGTTAAGCCAAGAATCCCTCTAGGATAAAGTCAACCCCATTACCTGAAGTGAGAGACTGTGGGACCCTGTCTTGTTCTCAAGTTGGACACCCCGCAAGGGATGTTAGACCACTGCGAGCTGGAGTATCTGCATGCAGTAGCCTCAGCGTCTCGCGTCAGTGTGTCGGCATGGAAGTCCTGATCTCCTCTGACTAGCTCAGCAAGATGTGGTGTTTATATACCCAAATGTATCCCCAGGGGTTCTACCTTGCTGTGCCATTGTTGGAGTTAGGATGAAGTCTGGAATGAACCTTGTACATAGTTATTATGCAGGAGATGGTAAATCTGCTGCGTTTCCAAGAATCCAAGAATCCTCATTCATAATGTATGAGGCTATTGTTCAGGGAAACCCTATGTTCTGTAAGCAGTACCGTAACTAGGTAAAGGGTCAGTCCTAGCAGCCCGTTATGTATGTAATGTAGGGACAAATATAGGTGAAAGGTTGGGATGTTACCTGAGCCTATATTGGGGTACCTATATGGAATATAACAGAAGGAGCTTTTCAAATCCATCTTAGAGCTACCACCGGAAGAGGACATAGCACACAGAGTGGGCCCAACAGATCTAGCCCCACACCCCAAGCGGATATATTAGTGTGCATGCAAGACTTTCAACTTAAAGAACACATTATTCGGGAGGCCAGGGACCACCACCCAGTGCAGTTTAAGGGCCACACTCCGATTCTATTCCAGGATATGGCAGCCTACATGCTACAGAAACATCAGAACTTCTGCCCCATTACTGCCCATCTATGCAGTAAGGGCATCCAGTAGTTCTGGGGATACCCATTCCGGGTGATCTTCTGCCTGAATGGCAAACACCATCAGCTCCGTTCCTTCAATGATGCCTGCCACCTACTCTGCATCAATGACTCTACCCTTGATGCATCCCAGACTGACCAGCATGAGCAAAGATTCCACAGACACTGGCAATGGCGGACCCTTGTGGCCTCCCCCACGGAGCTCCGGCCGGACTGGAAACCATGGACAAGGAAAGGAGGGCAGTGCTTAAGATGCTCTCCGGGTACTCCAGGGAACCAGACCTCACTGAGGATGGCTATGCCTCCCCACAAGACTTTGCTGCCGGAGGCGGGCAGGCCAGACGGGTGAGATGAAGGGATGGAAACCCTTGGGCCACAACACACACTATGTCACCTTATCCACCAGGAACTTTTTCCTCCTTTGTGAATACTGCCTTATGGACTATGTTGCTCCTGTTGGTGCTTCCTTTTTATGCGGTTTGTTTCTGGGTGAACCTGCAGATGACAGCATCACCTTAGTCACCGCACACACTTTTGTATTGGCCTACAATACCATGGCCTTGGCTATTGGGAAGGGTGGTCTGGATTCTTACACTTAGTACACTCCATAGCATAGCCATTTCACCCTCGCTGTACATAACACCATAAAGATTCTCTTCCTTAATGTGAATGGACTTAACAATTACATTAAGCGCCGCGCCATATTGTCATACTTGGAACAGTCCGGGGCAGACCTATGTCTCCTTCAGAAAACGCATTTGGTCACTAGAGACTGACAAAGAATGCACTCACGGGCCTTTCCACAGCAATACTTTTTATCCACTCCCTCCAAAACGGCACGGGTGGCCATACTAGTCTTCTGCTCCTTTTGCGTCAAGATGGGCCCCAAACTAACTGAAATCAAAGGCAGATTACTAGCCCACCCCATGACCTTCAGCACTCACACTTTCACTTTGGGGTACATATACACTCCTAAAGGTCACACAGGGGCTTTGTCCCAGGAGAGAGCACAGTGGCTGCAGGAGTTGGCCTGGAGGATCTTTGGCGTGGACTGAACCCACACACCCGGGACTGCAAGTTTTATGCGCACGCACACAAAACATACACCTGCATAAATTATTTTCTGGGTACAAAGGAATTTCAGTCTTTAGTTACAGCTTCTGAGATAGAGCCCCGGGCCCTATCTGCCCATGTGGCTATCACTCTCAACATGACCTTACCAGTGACAAGACATCTACCCGGACCCTGGTGGATGCATGAAACACTCCTACATAGACCTGAAGTAGTCAAGCATATCACTAAGGCACTTACAGACTTTTTAGCATTGAACAACATGGCTGACACTCCCATCCCCACACTATGGGACACTCTGAAAGCGGTCATTAGGGGGAGAAGAGAGAGAAATTGGCCCACCAGGTGAGAGAGCTGAAATGTATTTACAAACACACTGGGGCCCAAGAATCTGGTGGCAACTAGAAGCAGTGTGCACATAAATAGCAAGTCTTGACTTAGACAGGGCAGAAAATGCTGCCTTTAGGCTTAATCGCTTCTTTTATGTGGGGGGTAATAAATGCGGGTACCTCCTGGCCGCCAGGCTCCGGGCCCAGAGACAAGTAGCAGACATAGACTACCTGCTCTCTGCAGATGGCACCGAACTCCCTAGCGATGGCCCCATTGCTTCTGAGTTTTGGGATTTCTATAGCAAACTATATGCGGAGCAGACTTTGCCTTTATGTGCACCTGGTCTCTACCTCCAAGAGGCTTGTACCCCGAGGCTAGTGCCAGATCAAGAGGCTACTCTGGATTGGCAAATCCGGATAAAAGAAGGCATCTCAGCTACCGCTCGGCAAAAGCTTCTCAAGTCTTCAGGACCGGACGGCATCCCGGCGTTTTTTTTATAAAACATTCTGCACTACCCTGGCCCCATTCTAACCCGACTCTTCAACTCTATTAATGGCCCTGACACAGTACCACCCTCCATGTTAGAAGCTTCTCTAATAGTCATGCCAAACCCAGGGAAAGCTAAACAAAATTGCACTTCATACCGCTCAATATCCCTCCTTAATGTGGATATTAAATTGTTTATGAGCATCTTAGCTGTTTGCCTCAGCCAACTCAAGCCCAATCTCATTGACCCCGATCAGGAGTGCTTTGTCCCTCTTCGATAATGCAGCAATAATACAAAATGTATACTGCACGTGGTTGACAAAGCTCAGTGCTCATAACAGGAACGAATGCTATTGGCAATAGATGCCAAAAAAGGCATTCGACTGGGTCCATTAGCCCTACTTAGAGCCTACATTTAAGCACTTCGACTTTAATTAACGTTTTTGCTCATGGTTTCTTAGTAACTATGGTCAACTGACTGCAGCAGTGGGGGTGAACTGATAGACATCAGTTCCATTCCCAATACGAAGAGGCACTTGCTATGGGTGCCCCCTCTCACCCTTAGTTTTTGTGTTGTACATGGAGCCCATGGCCCAGCAGATTCAAGACAACCCCACTATTAAGGGAATCACATTTGGGGGAGAGAAGCATACGATTAGCCTTTATGCTTCCGATGTACTAGTGGCCCTGGACGAGCCGGCCATATCTCATCCAGTCTTTCTAGCTGAACTAGAGACATTTTAGGCAAGTGGAGGGGTTCCGGGTCAACAGTCACAAAGCTCAGGCACTTAATCTTTCACTCTCCTCAAACGCGTAGGCTGCTCTTGCCCATCAATATCCAATACAATGGGCAACTACCTCTGTTCCTTATTTGGGCATTTAACTGATTTAGGGAGAGGGTGGGGGGTGTTAATGTAGGAGTTATTAGGTTCACTTGCAAATCTGACACTGTTGTGTATTGTAACACTGCCTATTTTTCTTCTCTTTTGAAAACTCTAATAAAGAGATTTGAACTATAAATGTGGCCAGCTGCCATTTTTTTCCATCCAGCAAGTGTTTCACTGGGACACCCCATTTTTTGTTTTCTTTTTGCTTTTCGGCACCTGGGGGGTCCCTCTGGTCCCCAAATTGTGTATTGCCTGCCAGCAACAGTTTTCTCATGTTGCTGGTAGCCAATCGGAGCACTCGCTCTTGCTGGAGTCTGAATCCCAAGTGAGCAAGATGGCAGAAAGGAAAAAAAACATACTGAACAGATTACACCATGTCATAAAAAGCACAATCTGCGGAGCAAGATCTAGCTTCTTTCTGAATTTGATTTAAATCCGTTCAGCAGTTTTTGCTGTAGCCCATCTATGGAAAATGCATGCGGATTTTGCTTTTTGGGGCCCCCGTTTTTTCTTGCCCCCTCTTGATGACTCACTCTAAAACTTTGCAGGAAGGAGGTGAGGAGGATGAACCTTTTATTTTGAAAGTTTTTTGAAGATTAATCAAACGGGGACCAAAATTATTAGCAAACCAAAACATTTACTGTCTTTGGAAAAGCAGACCTAACTATACCTGGTGGCAACCTCCTATATATATATATATTTAGCCGTTATACTTAGCTGAGTTCACTGTAACTCGCTCCCCAGCAATGCACTGCTTATGACCTCACATATTACATCACTGATGACATGGTCAGTGACATCACTGTTGACATCTCAAATGACATCACAAATGACATCAGTGATTACATCATCTAGTGACTGTGCGCGTTTTTAAAACGTTTGTTAGTGTTAAATATATATACCAAGGTGTATTGGTGAATCAGTGGGTGTATGAGTGACTGTATGGATGACTGAGTGGGTGCATGACTGACTGTATACATGAGTGTATTGGTGAATCAGTGAGTATATGGGTGAGTGACTGGTTGTGTGAATGTGTGTATCTGTCTGACAGTTGATGTCTAAGTGGGTATATGCGTGTGTTAGTGGGTATTTGAATGGCTATATTGGTGATTGATTGGTTGTATGAGTACCTCTATGGTTGTTCGGGTGTCTGTGTGTGTGGGTGAGGAGGTGTGTGACTGCCTTTATGGATGAGTGAGTGGGTGAGTCAGTGGCTGTATGGAGTAGTGAGGGTGTGTTTGAGAAGCTGTATGGGTGAGTGAGTGTCTGTATGGCTGTGTCATTGATTGAGTGCTTGTGTCAGTATGGGTGAGTAACTGGGTATGTGAAAGGCAGTATAGGTGAGTGACGGGGTATATGAGTGACTATGCATGTGAGTGAATGTGAGAGTGGCTATATTGATTAGTGCATGCTTCTGTCAGTGACTGTGTAGGTCAGTGACTACATGTTGCTATTTGTATGAGTAAGTAAGTGGATGTGTGTGTAACTGTTCGGTGAGTAATTGGCTGTGTTATTAACTGTATGGGTGAGAGTCTAGGGTGTGCGTAGTTCTATGGGTGACTCAGTCAGTGTGTGAGTATTTGTATGGATGTATGAGTGGACATGTCAATGGCTGTATTAGTGAGTGAGTGGGCGTATGAGTGGCTGTATGGGTGAACGAGTAGTTCTGTGTGTAGATCTATGAATCAGTGAATGGGTGTGTAAGTACTGGTATTGCTCTGTAAATAGGGTTTTTGAATGGTTGTGTGGGAGTGGCAGTGGGTGTATAAACGTTTCTAGAGGATTGTGAGTGGGTGCGTCAGAGATGCTGTGGATGATGTCATCACTGATGTCATCAGTGATGTCATTTGAGATGTCATCAGCGATTTATGAGTCTTTTATGAGTGATGCAATATGTTAGGTCATCAGCAGTGCATTGCGGGGGCACGAGTTATAGTTAACAAAGCTAACTATACCAGCTGAATTTCTCTGTTTTTGTATGAGTGAAATCTGACCCTTTCTATAACATCTCTGTAACCTTTGGTTTTCTCAGTGAATTTCCAAGGTTTTTTAAATGCTAATTCCTAACTATAACGTCCTTGTAACCTTTGTTTTTTTCAGTGAATTTCTATGTTTTTTTAACTAGTAATCACGTTTGCAGAGTGGTAAAGAAAGGAGGCTGTGCCTTGAACCAGCTATTAGGAATCCCACTGTGTAGGACTTACAGGAGGTACCTGAAGGGCTTCTTGGACCTCAAGGTCCCTCAGGAGTAAAGTGTACTTCATCCCCCAATCAGTAGTATACCACAAGCCGCGTTTGCAAAATAGAAGAGAAAGGGGGCATGTCCTCTGAACACCTCTTACCAATCCCGCTGTGTGGTACTTACTGGAGGTAACAGGAGGGATAGTTGGCCCCCCAAGGACTTCCTTGGGGCCCAACTACCCCTCCTGTTACCTCCAGTAGATTCCACACAGCGGGATTGTTGAGACATCAAAGGAGGCCACGCCCCCTTTCTCCACCACTCTGCAAACGCGCCTTGTGGCACACTACTAGTAGGGGGATGAAGTTCCCTTGGCTATTAAGGGTCCTTGGGGGCCAACTACCCCTCCTGTTGCCTCCAGCAAGTGCCACACAGTGGGTTTGCTGAGAGGTTTTTGGTGGCCACACACCCTTTCTCCACCACTTTGCAAACGCACCTCCTGGTGCACGACTGGATGGAGGATGAAGTCCCCTTGGCTCTTGAGGGTCCTTGGGGGCCAACTAGACCTTCTGTTACCTCCAGTAAGACCCACACAGCTGGATTGCTGAGAGGTTGTCAGAGGCTGTTAGAAATGGGATCTCTAGTTGGCAAGGGCTTGCACCTTTGTCCAAGTAGGGACCCTTCTTCCTAGTCAGGGTAAGGGTTGTTACACTCGTGAAGTAACCCCTGCTCACCCTCGTGGTAGCTTGGCACGAGCAGTCAGGCTTAATTCAGAGGCAGTGTGTAAAGCATTTGCACATAACCAACAGTAATATAGTGTAAGCACTACAAACGGACACCACACCAGTTTAGAAAAATAACCAATATTTTATATACTCAAGACAAGACCAATTACGACAAAAATCCACAATACTATACTTTACGAATGAATACTTGATACGGTAACTTCTTCTTTGCAGGAATAGCACAAAAGCAAAGTTCAGTGCGAGTCGGTAGCTCCGTCCGAGCCTACCGTGATGCTGAAAACCACAGAGTCTAACAGTTCCAGCCGACCGCGTCGATACGGGCCAGCAGAGTCGTGAACATGACTCGGTTACAGTACCCTTTCTCGTTGTGGCTGGTACGGAGTGTACGAGCCGGTCGGCGTTCGTCGCGGTTGCGGTGCAAGACGGAGCGATGCAAGGTGCGGTGTCCCTCGATGCGGTGCAGGCAGCGGCTCGATGAGCGTCGTGCAGACGGAGTCGGTGAGTCCAAGGCGTGCGATGCAGGGTGAGACGATGCTCGATGCGGTGCTGACAGGTTGCGATGCAGGCGACCAAGCCGGAGTGCGGGAGCTGGCGTCGGACAGCGGTGCGCAGTCGGGCGGTGCGTCGCAGGCGTGCGGCGGTGCCCCAAATGCGATGCGGTCACGACTCTTGAGCCAGTTGCAGCGACCGTGTCGGTCGGGTCCGGTTGGTTCCAGTGAAGCGATGCGATGCGAACTGCGGTGCCCACAGGTCACGGTGCAAGCAGCGGCTCGATGTTGGCGGCGTCGGACGTCGCCCACGGTGAGACCAGGGTTGCGATGCGAAGCGGGGGCGATGCGGTCTGCGGTGCAAACAGGTCACCGGCCAGGGATGGATTCGGTTGACGGAGTCGGTTGCAGTTCCCTTCCTCTGTGGCAACTGAAACAGCGTTCCAGAAGCGGTACCCAGAGGCTTGTGAAGTCTTTGTAGTCCCTGAGACTTCTTAACAGGAGGCCAGCTCGGTTTCAGGCCCTTGGAGATACTCAGCACAAGTTTGTAGAAAGTTCAGTCCAGTCCTTTCACTGCCCAAGGCAGAAGCAGCAGCTGCAGGCCAACCCAACAAAGCAACAACACAGCAAAGGGGCAGTACTCCTCCTGGCAGCTCTTCCAGCTCTTCGTCTTGGCAGGTTCCTTGATTCCAGCGAGATCTAAATTCATGGGGTCAGGGCCCCAATATTTATATCCCAAATTCCTTTGTTCTCTGAAGGCAGAGAGGCCTTTGCCTGGTCCAAACCAGTTCTGGAGCACTTTGTTGACAAGTCTCCGTCCCTTCTTTCAGTGAGTGGGCCAGGGACATCAGACGCACCACAGGAGGTGGAGCCAGCATTGTGGAGGAAGGCACTGTCCTATTCAGGGCCCAGGTGCGACCCTCCCACCCATCTACAGGTCGATCTGGCTATTCAGCCCTGCGCTGACTCACCCTGTCTCCTGGCATCCCCCAGCCCCTGTCACTCACATTCCAGACACGGAATACACAACCTCGCAGAGGCAGGCTTGGATGGTTAGACAAGAAAATACCCACTTTCTAAAAGTGGTATTTTCAAACACAGAATATTAAAACCAACTTCACTAAAAGATGCATTTTATCATTCTGAGTCCAGGCATACTAAACTCGAATTTCTACCATGTTCCCTGGGTCAGTTAGGATTATAGGCTGTAATAATCAAAACTGCCCATTCTGGCCTATGGGGAACAGGTAGCCTTGCAATAGTTAAAAACGAAATAGGCTGTAATTCACTATCAGGACATGCCGCACACACCCGGGCATGTCCTACCTTTCGCATACACCGCACCCTGCCCACAGGGGTACCTTGGGCCTACCTTAGGGGTGACTAATATGTAGCAAAGGGAAGGTTTAGGGACTTGCAAGTGTGTGCACTTGCCAAGTCGACTATGGCAGCCCCAGGCTGCGCACAGGCTCTGCAATGGCAGGCCCGAGTTACACTTTACGGGCTGTTTGCGTGGGTGGCACAATCCAGTGCTGCAGCCCACCAGCAGCATTTGGTCTATAGGCCCTGGCACTCGCAGTGCACTTTACAAGGGACTGACACATAAACCAAATAGGCCAATCATGGAAACACCAATCCATAACACATTTTTATCCAGGAGCACTTGCACTTTCCCACTGGACCGCAGTGAGGAAAGTGCGCAGAATCATCACACCAGCAAAAACAGAGTCAAAACCGGGAGGTCAGAAAGCAAAAGTCAGGAAACACGCCAAAGATGCCAAGTCTAACACATGTCCCCTCCAGCTGAAAGTAGGGAGAACTACCCAACCCCATTGGAGTTCTCTTCACTAAGGCGGAAGAACCTGGACAGACCATCTGCGTTGGCGTGTTCTGTACCAGGACGGTGTTCCACCGTAAAGTCCATTCCCTGTAGGAGATGGACCACCTCAGCAGTTTTGGATTCTCGCCCCTCATTTGCATCAACCATCTGAGGGGCCTGTGGTCTGTCTGAACCCGGAAGTGAGTCCCAAACAGGTATGGTCTCAACTTCTTCAGCGCCCAGACCACAGCAAAAGCTTCCCTTTCTATGGCACTCCACCTCTGTTCCCTGGGAAGTAGTCTCCTGCTAAGGAAGACTACAGGCTGATCCAGGCCCTCTTCGTTCAGTTGTGAGAGCACCGCTCCCACACCATGCTCTGAAGCGTCAGTCTGCACGACGAATTCCTTGGAGAAGTCAGGTGCCTTGAGCACGGGCGCCGTGCACATGGCTGCCTTCAGGGCATCAAAAGCTTTCTGGCAGGACTCAGTCCAGATCACTTTCCTGGGCTGCCTCTTAGAAGTCAGCTCTGTTAAGGGGGCAACGATGGTGCCATAGCCCTTAACAAATCTCCTATAATAGCCGGTGAGACCTAAGAAGGCTCTCACCTCTGTCTGGGTCTTGGGGGCTCCCAAGCCAGAATAGTGTCAATCTTGGGTTGTAGGGGCGCCACCTGGCTGCTTCCTACCTGGTGTCCCAAGTACACCACAGAACCCTGCCCGATCTGGCACTTACTGGCCTTGATCGTGAGGCCTGCACCTTGCAGAGCCCTCAACACTTTCTCAAGGTGCTGTAAATGTTCTTCCCAGCTGGAACTGAACACAGCAATGTCATCCAGGTAGGCGGCACTGAAATCCTCCAGCCCAGCCAACACCTGATTGACCAACCTCTGAAAGGTGGCAGGGGCATTCTTCAACCCAAGGGCATCACCCGGAATTGGTAATGACCTTCTGGGGTTGAGAATGCTGATCTCTCCTTGGCCCCATCGGTTAAGGCAATCTGCCAGTACCCAGACGTCAAATCAAACGTGCTGAGGAACCGGGCAGCTCCCAGCCGATCAATGAGCTCATCAGCTCTGGGGATGGGGTGCGCGTCAGTCCTGGTGACGGCATTGAGCCCACGGTGAGTCCACACAAAACCGGAGTTCTGGAGTGGCACCGGGCGCCGCAGCCTTTGGGACCAAGACCACTGGGCTGGCCCAAGGACTGTGGGAGGGCTCAATCACCCTAACGCCAACATCTTAGAGACCTCCTCCTTGATGCTGGCTCTGACCCGGTCAGTCAACCTGTAAATCTTGTGCTTCACAGGATGGCTGTCACCGGTGTCCACGTCATGGGTACACCAGTGAGTAACACCGGGGGTCAGAGAGAACAGTGGGGCGAACTGTCCCAACAACTGGCGACAGTCCCCCTGCTGCTCCTGAGTCAGAGTAGGGGAGAGGATCACACCCTCTACTGACCCATCATGCTCCTTGGTAGACAGGAGGTCAGGGAGAGGCTCGCTCTCCTCTTCCACCCCATCATCTGTCGCCAAGAGCATACTCGCTTCGGACCTCTCGAAGTGGGGCTTGAGGCGGTTCACGTGAAGGACCCTCAAAGGGTTCCTTGGAGCCTGCAAATCCACCAGGTAGGTGACGTCACTTTTGCGCTCCTTTACCTCATATGGCCCAGTCCACTTGTCCTGCAAGGCACAAGGTGCTACTGGGGCCATGACCACACTTTTGTCCAGGTTGAAATTCGACCAGAGTGGCGTTCTGGTCATACCATCTCTTCATTTCTTCCTGGCTTGCTTCTAGGTTCGCCTGAGCGAGTTTCCTGAAAGCGGGCAGTTTGGTTTCTAAAGGCCAGCATGTAGCTAAATACATCCTGGGGAGTTTTCCTGGGAGCTGCCTCCCAGCCTTCCTTTACCAAACTCAGAGGTCCTCTGACAGGGTGGCCATACAGGAGCTCAAAGGGGCTGTGCCCAAGAGACTTCTGAGGCACCTCCCTGTATGCGAAGAGTAGGCATGGCAAGAGGAGCGTCCCACTTACGCCTCATGGGTTCTGTTAGACCCTTGATCATGCCTTTCAAGGTCTGGTTGAATCTTTCCACCAGACCGTTTCCTTGTGGGTGGTAAGGAGTGGTGAACTTGTAGGTTACCCACACTCCTTCCACAGGGATGTCATATACTTCGATATGAAATTGGTCCCCCTATCAGAAACCACCTCTCTGGGGAATCCCACACGGGAAAAGATCCCCATTAACGCCCGGCCCACCACTGGCGCCGTCGTTGTCCCTGAGAGGATTGCCTCCGGGTACCGGGTGGCATGGTCCACCAAGACCAGGATGTACCTGTTGCCCATGGCTGTCTTGGGATCCAGTGGCCCCACAATATCCATCCCTACCCTTTCAAAGGGTGTTCCAACAACCGGAAAAGGTTGGAGAGGAGCTTTGACCTTCCTCCCACTCTTACCACTTGCCTGGCAAGTTTGGCAAGACCTGCAGTGTGCATCTGACTGCCTTCGCATTTGGGGCCAAAAGAAGTGGGTGACAAGCCTGTCAAAGGTCTTGTCCTGCCCCAAATGTCCTGCCAAAGGCACGTCATGAGCCAGACCCAGTAGGAAGGTCCTGAAGCGCTGGGGTACCACCAGCACACGGGCTGACCCAGGCTCAGCAACCTTAGGCTCACTGTATAGGAGACCACTCTCCCAGTAGATCAGATGTGACCCGGACTGATTACCAGCTGCCTGGTCTGCAGCCTGCCGCCGCAGACCCTCCAGAGTAGGGCACTCGTTCTGCTCCCTGCAGAACTCCTCCCTGGTGGGACCCCCTTCTTGCTGCCAATGGGTCAGCTCAGAGATGTCTCCCAGTTCGGCTACTTGCTCCCCTGTAGGCACCGGGCGTCCCCCTCGAGGTCCGCCTCCTCCCGGTCCGTGGGAACTTCGGAGGGCCGGTTTCCCGCGCCCCCTGCCCTTTCTCTTGGCAGGGACTTGGGCCACTGTTTCAGGCTCCAAGTCCTCTTGATCACCCTTTCTGGCTGCCATTGACCGAGTGAGACACGCATGCCCACTCTGGCAACCCAAGCATCTCCAAGTGTGACCTGAGCTCAACCTCCTTCCACGAGGACTGCTCCAGGTCGTTTCCTAGCAGACAATCTACAGGCATGGTAGGGCTCACAACCACCCTCAAGGGACCTGAGACCCCCCCATTCAAAGGGAACCTGCGCCACCATACATTGGCGCTCTGAGTTGTCGACAGCAACTACTTGGTGGAATGCTCCTGGGACTACTTGCCTCTCAGACACCAGGTGACACCGGACTGAGGTCACACTGGCTCCCGTATCTCTGAGAGCCTCTACCCTGTTCCCATTAATGGTCACCCAGGTGCTATATTTCTTTGTGTTAGGGGGCACCTGGTTTCCTGGGACCATCTCACTGTCCCCAGTGAGACAAGGGTCATTTCTGCTGGGATCCCCACCCTCCTGTGGGCACCCCTCCTCCCAAGCGCTACACTAGCCAACACTTTGGACTGTCCACCGGTGGGTGGCTGTGTCCCCTTCGGGCACTTAGGGTCCCCTTAAAGTGACCTACCTGGTCACATGCATAACACTTGCGAGGGCCGGTCTCAACAGGCTTCCCTGTAGAGAACCCCTTTCTTCTTATCACCGAGGGGCTGGGAACCTTTACCCTGGGTACTAGTTTGGGGCCCTTTAGAGAACTCCTGTGCTTTACCCTTGTCCCCCCACCTTTCTGCTGGGGACCCTGCCCACCTTTGGCTGAGTCTCCCCCAAACGCTTTCTTGTGGACCTGGTACTCACCCAGCGGTCCGCTTCCATAGCAAGCTTCCTGGGGTCAGTTAGCTTACTATCAACTAGGTGCTGGCGCAGATCTGCAAAACATAGACTAGACAAGGGGTCCCATGCAATCAAGTTATAGAGCCCCTGAAAATCTGTTACACTACTGCCCTTCACCCAACCATCCAGAGACCTGCAGAACACATCCACACATTCCAACCAAGTGTTGACATCAGACTTCTTACTGGACCTGAACTGATCCCTGTACTTTTCAGGAGTAAGACCATACTTACAGTGAGAAGGGCATCCTTCATGTCAGCATAGGTGAGGTGATACCCCTTACCCAAAGCTATCAGAGCATCCCTTGCTTCTTCCGGGAAAAGTGGCCACAATCCTGCTCCCCAATTCTCCTCAGGGACCCCATTCATGTGTATGGCTGCCTCATAACCCTGGAACCACCTTTGTATGTCATCCCCCTTCTTGAACTCCTTGCCTACGTTCTTGGGAATGTGCACAATCCTGTCTGCCTTTCTGGACGAGTTGCTGCCACCATCTGAGCCTGACTTACTCCTAAGTTCTAGCTCCTTCAGTTCTCTCTCATGCTCTAAGAGCATCTTCCTCTCCTCTATGGCCAATCTCTTCTCCTCCCGCTCACTCTCCAGCCTGAGCTTCTGCAGCTCGAACTGCCTTGCCTCCCGCCTGTCCTCCAGCTCCTCTGGGGACAGACTGCTGCTGCCTGACCTGGCGGGTTCCCCCTACCCAAAGCACATCCACCCTGGAAATAGGCTCCTCCGCCTCCTCACTGAGATCACCAGGCTGCCCATTGGCATGTCTGGCTGCTACCAGAGCCCTCAGCGCCTTCTGTAGCTCCTCCTTCCTTGTGAGGCCTTTAATTTGGACTTTCAGGTTTTACAAATCGCTCGTGACTCCTTTACGGCGTAGGATTCCAACCTGTCCTCCTCAAAGATAACTTCCAGAGATGCAACGGATGATGCAATTGATTCAGGCATGACAAAAGTCGTGAGTTGAAAACTGGCAAGATCAAAAATAGGCCAAAAGAAAAAGAACCAGTATGTGGTACGTAATGGTCTGCGATATGGTAGTAGTGCACACCAATCACTGTAAGTCAAGTGCAAACACAAGTCCTATCCTCACCGCTGACAGCCAATGTTAGAAATGGGATCTCTAGTTGGCAAGGGCTTGCACCTTTGTCCAAGTAGGGACCCTTCTTCCTAGTCAGGGTAAGGGTTGTTACACTCGTGAAGTAACCCCTGCTCACCCTCGTGGTAGCTTAGCACGAGCAGTCAGGCTTAATTCAGAGGCAGTGTGTAAAGCATTTGCACATAACCAACAGTAATACAGTGTAAGCACTACAAACGGACACCACACCAGTTTAGAAAAATAACCAATATTTTATATACTCAAGACAAGACCAATTACGACAAAAATCCACAATACTATACTTTACGAATGAATACTTGATACGGTAACTTCTTCTTTGCAGGAATAGCACAAAAGCAAAGTTCGTGCGAGTCAGTAGCTCCGTCCGAGCCTACCGTGATGCTGAAAACCACAGAGTCTAACAGTTCCAGCCGACCGCGTCGATGCGGGCCAGCAGAGTCATGAACATGACTCGGTTACAGTACCTTTCTCGTTGTGGCTGGTGCGGAGTGTACGAGCCGGTCGGCGTTCAGTCGCGGTTGCGGTGCAAGACGGAGCGATGCAAGGTGCGGTGTCCTCGATGCGGTGCAGGCAGCGGCTCGATGAGCGTCGTGCAGGCGGAGTCGGTGAGTCCAAGGCGTGCGATGCAGGGTGAGACGATGCTCGATGCGGTGCTGACAGGTTGCGATGCAGGCGACCAAGCCGAGTGCGGGAGCTGGCGTCGGACAGCGGTGCGAGTCGGAGCGGTGCGTCGCAGAGCGTGCGGCGGTGCCCCAAATGCGGTGCGGTCTCGACTCTTGAGCCAGTTGCAGCGACCGCGTCGGTCGGGTCCGGTTGGTTCAGTGAAGCGATGCGATGCGAACTGCGGTGCCCACAGGTCACGGTGCAAGCAGCGGCTCGATGTTGGCGGCGTCGGACGTCGCCCACGGTGAGACCAGGGTTGCGATGCGAAGCGGGGCGATGCGGTCTGCGGTGCAAACAGGTCACCGGCCAGGGATGGATTCGGTTGACGGGTCGGTTGCGGTTCCCTTCCTCTGTAGCAACTGAAACAGCGTTCCAGAAGCGGTACCCAGAGGCTTGTGAAGTCTTTGTAGTCCCTGAGACTTCTTAACAGGAGGCCAGCTCGGTTCCAGGCCCTTGGAGATACTCAGCACAAGTTTGTAGAAAGTTCAGTCCAGTCCTTTCACTGCCCAAGGCAGAAGCAGCAGCTGCAGGCCAACCCAACAAAGCAACAACACAGCAAAGGGGCAGTACTCCTCCTGGCAGCTCTTCCAGCTCTTCGTCTTGGCAGGCTCCTTGATTCCAGCGAGATCTAAATTCATGGGGTCAGGGCCCCAATATTTATATCCCAAATTCCTTTGTTCTCTGAAGGCAGAGAGGCCTTTGCCTAGTCCAAACCAGTTCTGGAGCACTTTGTTGACAAGTCTCCGTCCCTTCTTTCAGTGAGTGGGCCAGGGACATCAGACGCACCACAGGAGGTGGAGCCAGCATTGTGGAGGAAGGCACTGTCCTATTCAGGAGCCCAGGTGCGACCCCTCCCACCCATCTACAGGTCGATCTGGCTATTCAGCCCTGCGCTGACTCACCCTGTCTCCTGGCATCCCCCAGCCCCTGTCACTCACATTCCAGACACGGAATACACAACCTCGCAGAGGCAGGCTTGGATGGTTAGACAAGAAAATACCCACTTTCTAAAAGTGGTATTTTCAAACACAGAATGTTAAAACCAACCTTACTAAAAGCTGCATTTTATCATTCTGAGTCCAGGCATACTAAACTCGAATTTCTACCATGTTCCGGGGTCAGTTAGGATTATATGCTGTAATAATCAAAACCGCCCGTTCTGGCCTAGGGGGAACAGGTAGCCTTGCAATAGTGAAAAACGTACTAGGCTGTAATTCACTATCAGGACATGCCGCACACACCCGGGCATGTCCTACCTTTCGCATACACCGCACCCTGCCCACAGGGGTACCTTGGGCCTACCTTAGGGGTGACTAACATGTAGCAAAGGGAAGGTTTAGGGACTTGCAAGTGTGTGCACTTGCCAAGTCGGCTATGGCAGCCCCAGGCTGCGCACAGGCTCTGCGATGGCAGGCCCGAGTTACACTTTACGGGCTGTTTGCGTGGGTGGCACAATCGAGTGCTGCAGCCCACCAACAGCATTTGGTCTATAGGCCCTGGCACTCGCAGTGCACTTTACAAGGGACTGACACATAAACCAAATAGGCCAATCATGGAAACACCAATCCATAACACATTTTATCCAGGAGCACTTGCACTTTCCCACTGGACCCCAGTGAGGAAAGTGCGCAGAATCATCACACCAGCAAAAACAGAGTCAAAACCGGGAGGTCAGAAAGCAAAAAGTCAGGGGAAACACGCCAAAAGATGCCAAGTCTAACAGAGGCCATGCCCCCTTTCTCCACCATTCTGCAAATGAGCCTCCTGGTGTACTGCTGCTTGGGGGATGAAGTCCATTTTAGTCCTAAGGCCCTCAGGAGGCAAGGGGACCACATCGCCCCACCAGCAGTGCACCAAGGGGCCTGGCCTTTTATTATTATCTTTTAAGTAAAGCAAGGGGGGCCGCCCTCCGGAGACCAATTTCAGCCCCGGGAACCCCATCCCCAAGGGCGAGGTCTTTTCTATTTTATTTTTTATTTTACTTAAAAGATGGAGGGTCGAGCGGCCCCCCTCCCAAGTCATTTTCAGCCTCGGGGATCCCATTACCCCGAGCATGGCCATATCGTTGGGGACTGATGGGGGAGCCGGAATGCCCCCACGGTCCTGGCCGTCTCCCCCCTCATGCAGCAGCCGGCATTGCTTTTTACACCCAGGGAGTTGCTGACATGCAACTTCCTGGGTGTAAAAAGCAAAGTGTGCTCCGCTTTCACCAAGCAAGCGGAAAATGCTCTCACATTCTGAAACCGGAGCACACTGTTTGCTATGGAATGGAGGAAGCGATGTTCCTGCTATCCCATAGCCAACTGCAATGTCCCGGGGATGGGCACCCGGGGCACTGCAGGAGCCGGCCCTTGGGGTTGGCGGTCACCAGGGCCTTGTAAGTCTCCATGATGGTAGGCCGCGTGGCCCACCTCCCTTCTAAGTAAGCCATAGGGAGGTGGTGGTCCCCAGGGCAGGGGGTGAGGCCATAGGGCCTCACCTTACTTTTTTATTAAAATATGTGGCCCAGGGAGTTGGCAGGCAGCGTGCCCCCCGCATTTGACTGAATTAGACCCGGGGAGGTGGCGGGCACCCCATCATTATTTTAATAATGCCCCCAGGACCTAGCCAGCCTGGGTTCTAAATTAAAAAAAGCACAGGAGCCCGGCAAATTTTTTTAAAAATGCTTTTTTTTAGTCCTGGGGTCCCTGTGGCCCTGAACAGGCCTAAGGGGTCAGGGTGTTTCTACCATGCCCCCTTTTCTTTTTTTTACGTTTTTGCTCGTCACTAGGTTCAAACGAGTAACAAGATGGCAGCCAACACTTCCTGGTTTGAAGTGTTGGCAGTCAATCAGATCTCAGGCATGAGATCGGGAGGGTTCGTGGATCCACCATGGCCATAGTTGTATATCTGGGAAATCTTTAAATTTCTCAGGAACTACTGAATGGATGTACACCATTTAAGTGCCACAAATTGCACCGTGACACAGGCAATCATCACCAGCTGACTGGACTATGGCAATGCCCTCTATGTAGGAATCGCTGCACACCTCCTACAGAGACTTCAGACCTTACGGTACACTGAAGCCAGATTCATCCTCTGCCTTGCCTGACGAACCCACATCACAGCCACCAACCATCGAGAAGACTATGCTCCACCTCTCTTTTACTTGCCCATACTCTCCACCTCTCCAAAGCAGAAGTGGAGGACGCTCCTTCTTCCACATCTCAGCAAAGACCTGAAAAAGACTCCTCACACAAGTCGGGTCTATCACCTCACTTCTGGAATTCTGAATGGCCCTCAAGACCTGGATGTTTGAATAAGCCTCCGGTACCTGCCAGCGCCTGGATACCTTATCAGGTGATTCGCTGTGCTCTGTAAATCATGATTAATTGATGACTGATTGAGGTCTCGAATGGTAGACCAGTCCATACAAAAACCCTGCTATGAACACCTGTCATCTGAGAGACAGATCTCAAAGGAGAGGCCAGTCCATGCACACACCCCATTACAAACACAAGTTATCTGAGAGGGAGGTATAAAACCAGAGGCTAGTCCCTCCAGACACCCTACTATGCACACCCATCATTTGAGAGAGAGGTGTGAAGGGAGAGGCTAGTCCCATACCACCCACTACTACACACACCCGTCATTTGAGAGAGAAGTTTCAAAAGAGAGGCCAGTCCATCCAGACACCCTACTACGTACACCCTTCATACAAAAGAGAGGTCTCAGCGGAGAGGCTAGTACCTCCCCACACAATACTATGCACACCCATCATTTGATAGAGGGCTCTGAAAGGACAGCCCAGTTCCTCTCCACATTCCACCATGCACATCCTTTCTCTAAGAGAGAGTTGATAAGGGAAGGCACTCCCTTTCTACACGCTACTATGTACACCTGTAATTGTTGTTTTAAACCTGAGAAATTCATTGAAAAAACCAAAGGTTAAAATAACGTTATAGTTAGGTGAATTTGTCAGTAATAGCAATAATGTTAACTAAAAAAGCACTAAAATTCACCAGTTACAGTTAGCAGCGCTAACTATAACTCGCGCCCTGCCATACACTGCTTATGACCTCACATATGACATCACTCATGACATGTTCTATGACATCATTTATGACATCACTCATGACATCTCAAATGACATCATTGATGATATCTCAAATACATCTTTGATAACATCATTGATAACATCATTCAATTACTTTGTTGTATAGTTTTCACAGTGACGGGTAAGTAGCATGCTACTCATCTACCTAGTTTTGTACAGCATGGGTCCAGCTAATGGGTGTAAGTTTTTACTAAACAAATCTGTTCCTAATGCACAATAGGTATGTAGAGGTATTGAACATGTTAAAAATCTTTGTATTCAAGAGTAACTCTGTGTGCAGGTGACAGCTGACGACTTGTGTCTATTATGTTCCACACAAGCTTTTTGGTACTGCAGAAAAAGTTTTTAACTGTAAGATTCTACGTAGTAGATACTAACTTTTGTAAGCAGCCTTGAGTTATAAGACAGAATTCTGTCAGCATGACAATTTCTATATAACTTAACAGTCTGTGTGCACCAGGTACTAGCTATACACAAGTGCTTGTTTTAGTTGAGAAGATGGCCTATCTGTAAATTTTTCACTACAGTATAAAGGGTGCAGGTAGTAGAATGTTTAGCACCTTATAAGTTGGTTATTTTTAGCAAATTGTGTTTTTTTTACAACTGTTGCATAGAGTTTACACAGTCCTTACTTTTTAATATTCTGTGGTATGTTTCTTTTGAAACTTTCATTGTTAGGAAAGAGTGTGGTATAAAGTAAACTCTCCCCATAGAGTAAGCACTGATTACTGTACCCAGTTCTCTACTGATATCAGCTTCATTTCTCAATGTAGGTATGGTGAGTTTCAGGTGTTTGATACAGATAAAAGATGTCTGTAGTAGGTCACTCGTTTTGGAACTGACACTGACTATGTTTAGGAACTTGGCTCTCTCTGAATAGTTGTATACAGACTGAACACAGTACTCGATGGGGGTTCCTATATATCTGTGATTGATTGTTAATATGAACTATGCTAGCTGTATAATGTGTGGTAAAGTGTCAATGTTGCACATCATGCTTTTTTGCTACACCTAAGGGAATTGTATTTGTAATGGCAATAATGATGCCTGATATTCTCTTGAGGTATTGGCTTATGACTGCACTTACAAAAGCAAAAGGCAGCCATATTGCTTAGAATTTAGCTGTGTTCTGGGTTTGGACCTGAGATATACATTAGTACTATATTTTACACCTAAAGGAAGCCCTAAGGAACTTTACAAAACTGCTAATGGTTAGGGAAAGTATATATATATTGTTCTATATATTTTTTTAAAAAGGGAACGGTTACTAATAAATACCACAATACTTTTGAAATAAAAAAAAATATGACAAACAATAAAACAATACTAAACAACTGTGGGCCTGATTCACAGAACTAACTTAAGACAAAATCCTAAACTTACTACCATTTCTTACTCATTTTGGTATTCACAGAAGGCACTTACTCATTTTGATATTCACAGAAGGCACTTACTCATTTTGGTATTCACAGAAGGCACTTACTCATTGATGAGTAAGTGCCTTCTGTGAATACTAAAATGAGTAAGTTACTCAAAACGAGTAAGTTACTCAAATTGAGTAAGTTACTCATTTTGGTATTCACAGAAGGCACTTACTCATCAATGAGTAAATGCCTTCTGTGAATACCAAAATGAGTAAGTTACTCAAAATGAGTAAGTTACTCAAAATGAGTAAGTAAGTGCCTTCTGTGAATACCAAAATGAGTAAGTGCCTTCTGTGAATACCAAAATGGTAGTAAGTTTAGGATTTTGTCTTAAGTTAGTTCTGTGAATCAGGCCCAATAATAATTACTGTTTTATTTTATCCTTTTTTTTCAATAGGTACTGTGGTACTTTCAAGATAGTACCACAGTACTCTGTTTTGAAAAATATATTTTAAAACAATGAAAGTACATTTCCCGAAGTATTCACAAGTATTCACACTGTAAACACTGTAAACGATAAAGTGTATCATGTCCTATAGGTGAGTAAATATAATAATTAAGTATATCTGATTTAGAAACCAAGAACTCACCCATATTGCTGCTATATTCAAAGGGAAATGCAAAAGACACTCCACAGCATACCACTCCATTCCACTGTATGACATGCCATGCCATTCCACTCTGCAACACGCCACTTCACTCTACGACACACCACTCCACTCTCCACTATTCCACTCTATGCCACTCTGCTCCATGCTACTCCACTCCAAGCCACTCCACGATAAGCCACTCCACTCTACATTACTCCACTCTACACTATTCCCCTCTACGACATTCCAATTTATGCCACCTCACTCTAAGCCACTCCACTCTACACCACTCTACACTACTATTCCAATCTACACCACTCCAAACTGTGCCTCTTCACTCTATCCCACTCCACTCTAGGCCACTTCACTCTACGCTATTCCACTATATGCTACTCCACTGCACACCCCTACACTCTATGCCAGTACACTCAATGCCACTCCACTGTACACCCCTTCCACTCTAAGACACTGTACAACACAGTACTCTTTGAAACAGCACTCCACTCTACTCTCCCACACGGAACTCCAATCTACGGCACTCCACTTTATGTCACTCAACTCTACAATATTCCCCTCTATGCCACTCCAAAGCCATTCACTCTACGCCATTCAACTCTACACCACTTCACTCTACACTATTTCACTCTAAGCCATTCCAAGCTACCCCAATCCACTCTACACCACTCCACTCTACCCCACTCTACTCTATGCCACTCCACTCTATGTCCCTCCACTGTAAAACTCTGTATAACATGCTGCTTTACTCAATGACACTCCACTCCTCTCTATGACACCCCATTCAACTTTATGCTATTCCAATCTACACCACTCTTCTCTACATCACTTCCTTGAATGCCACTCCACTCTACTTTACTCCACAGTATACTCCTCCACTGTAAGACAGTGTACGATATGCCACTATATGACACAACACTCCACTCTACACTCTACGTTACTCTACTCTACTGTATTACATGCAACTCCATTGCCCACCCTTCCACTCAACGTTATTCCACCCAATGCCAATCCACTCTATTACATGACATTCTATGCCACAACAATGTATGCCACGACACTTTACACCACTCCACTGAACACCACAACAATGCACACCATAACATTGTACGCCACAATACTCTATGAATGACACTCTATGACAAGACACTGTATGACACTCCACCAAATGACACTCCACCCTATGCCACTCCAGTCTATTCTACTCTATGACACTGTACTCCACTGTAGGACAGTCTAGGCCCCTCCTCTCTACCACACTCTATTCCACTCCATGGCACTCCACTCTATAACACTCTACTCAACTGTATGCCACTATACAACACTCTGCTTCACTCTACAGCACTCTACTCCACTCTACGCAACTCCATGTATGTCACTCCACCCCACTTTACTGCACTCTACTCTATGATACACTACTCCATTCCAGTGCACTCTAATATTCCACTCTATGCCACTCCACTCTACTCAACTCTATGCCACTCCGTTCTACTCCACAATACACCACTCCACACTACTCTTCAATCAATCAATCAATCAGGGAATTGTAAGCACGCTACTCACCCGTGAGGGTCTCAAGTCGCTGGGGGGGGGTCCGCAGATTTGTTTAGCCGAAGAGCCAGGTCTTGAGGGTCTTCCTGAAGGTGTTCAGGGAGGGGGCGCGTCTGATGTCTGCCGGTAGCTCGTTCCAGGTCTTGGCTGCAATGTGAGAGAAGGATCTTCCGCCTGCTCTGGCTCTGTGGATGCGCGGGGTTTCGGCCAGTGCGAGGTTGGAAGATCGGAGGTTTCTTTTGGGTACGTGGAAGTTAATTCTGTCATTGAGGTATTTGGGTCCGTTGTTGTGTAGGCATTTGTAGGCGTGAGTGAGGATTTTGAAAGTGACTCTTTTCTCCACGGGGAGCCAGTGGAGACTTCGTAGGTGTTGGCTGATGTGTTCGTGTAAGGGGATGCCGAGGACGAGTCTGGCGGCGGTGTTCTGTATTGTCTGGAGTTTGCGGAGTAGGGACTTGTTGATGCCGGCGTAGAGTGCGTTTCCATAGTCCAGTCTGCTGGTGATGAGTGCGTGGGTGACTGTCTTCCTTGACTAAGGGGGATCCACTTGAAGGTCTTGCGGAGGATGCGGAGGGTGTTGAAGCAGCTGGAGGTGACGGCGTTGACCTGTCGGTTCATGGAGAGTGATGAGTCGAGTACGATGCCGAGGTTCTTGGCGTGGTCTGAGGGGGTAGGTGGGCTTCCGAGGGCGGTCGGCCACCAGGTGCTGTCCCATGCAGAAGGGGTGGTACCGAGGACGAGGACTTCTGTCTTCTCGGCGTTGAGCTTCAGGCAGCTGTTGGTCATCCAGACTGCGACGTCTTGCATTCCTTTCTGGAAGTTGAGTTTGGCAGTGGTGGGGTCTTTGGTGAGGGAGAGGATGAGCTGGAGTGTCGTCGGCGTAGGATACGATGTTGAGGCCGTGTTGTCGGACGATGGCTGCGAGGGGGCCATGTAAATGTTGAAGAGGGTGGGGCTCAGTGATGAACCCTGTGGGACTCCGCAGGTGATTTTCGTGGGGTGGGAGAGGAAGGGTGGGAGTCTGATCCTTTGGCTTCTTCCGGTGAGGAATGATCGGATCCAGTCCAGGGCTGTTCCTTGTATGCCTGCGTCGTGTAGTCTTCTGACTAGTGTGCGATGGGAGACGGTGTCGAAGGCCGCTGATAGGTCGAGTATGATGAGGGCTACTCTTCCGCACTCCACTCTATGACACATTACTCCACTGTATACTATGCCACTCTACTCTACTCTAACCCATGCCACTCAATGCTGAAAAATGTCACTCAACTCTATGACACTTTACACCACTCTATGCTGTGCCACTCCACTCCAATCCACTCTACTCCAATGTATGACACTTTACCCAATTCTACGACAGTCCACTCTATGCCACTACACTCTACAAAACTCTACTACACCCTACGCAAATCCACTCTAAAACACTCTGCTGTACTCCATGCCACTTTACGCCACACTACTCCACTCTGTGCTACTCCATGACACTCTACTCCACTGTACAACATTCTATGTGACTCCCTCTATACCACTCCACCACACTTTTCTCCAATCTACTCTGACACACTACTGCACTCTACTACACTACTCCTCTATATGTCACCCCGCTCTATGCTACTGTATGCCACCTGGCTATACAACACTTTATGCCACTTCACTCTACCACACTCTACACTACTCTACACCACTCAGCTCTTCTCCCCTCTATGACACTTTCTGACACTGTATGACACTCCACTCCATTGTATGAAACACCACTCTACTCCATGACACTTTACTCCTCTCTATGCTACACTACTCTACTCTGCTCCACTCCATGCTGCTCTACTCTATGACACGCCACTCCACTATACTCCACTGTACAACACTTTAACCTACTCTACACCACTGTACACCACTCCACTCAATGACACTCTACTCCACTCTGTGCAACTCCACTCTACAACACTGTACTGCACTCTGTGCCTCTCTACAACACTTTACTCCACCACACTCTATGCCCCTCCAAGCTATGCCACTCTATTACACTGTATCACACTGTATCACACTCCACTGTATGACACACTCTACGATACTCAATTCTATGACACTACACTGTACAACGCTCTACTCCACTCAACTCTATGGCACTCCACTCAACAACACTCTACTCTACAACACCATACTCAGCTGTTCTCCACTGTATGTAACTCCACTCTCCTCTACTTTATTCCACTTTATGACTCTCTGCTCAATGCCACTCAACTTCACAACACCCACCTCCACGATGCTCCAGTCAACGACACTTCACTATACACCACTCCACTCTACGATACTTTACTCTACGACACTCCACTTCATTCTCTGCCACTCCACTGTACTCTATGACCACAGTAGCCTAGGAGTTAAAATAGTCCTGTATTTAATAATTTCCTAAAATTATAGTGGGCAGTACACTCTTGTAGGTGTAGGGGAAGTTTATTCCAAAGGTGGGGGCTAGAAATGTAAATGCACGGCCTCCTGAGTGGGTTTTCTTGATGCGTGGTATGGTAAGTAGAGACTTGTTCATAGATCTTAAGGACCTTATTGGTCGGTAGGGAATATGATTTTCCATCAAATAGCTAGGTCCCTTGCCATTAAGTGTTTTGTGCACTAGGCAGCAGATTTTGAAGGTGATACGCTTTCTCAGGGGCACCTAGTGTAGTGCACGTAGTAAAGGATCTGAGGCAGATCTTGCTGGTAGATTGTGAATTAGATGAGCCGCTGTATTCTGAACCACCTGGAGTTTATCCAGGAGAGATTTGTTGACCGTGGCCAGAAGAGTATTGCCATATTCCACGCGACTAATCACCAGCACCAGGACGAGGGTCTTACGTACTGCAAGTGGGAGCATTGGAAAAACTCTTCATAGTAGCCTCATAACATGAAAGCAGGTGGCAGTGGTAGACATTACCTGGTCCTTCATAGTTAGGTTCTGGTCTAATTTTATGCCCAGATTTTTCACTGAGGATTTTAGAATAGGTGGTGATCCCAATTCTGGCAGCCACCACTCAGGGGAGCATAACGGTTTAGCGGCAACGAAGAGCATGATTTCAGTTATAACACTATTTAGCGGGAGAACATTTGTAGCCATCCAAGCTGTGATAGCTTTCATGCCATTCATAAAATGGTCTCTTGTCTCAGACGAATCTTTATCAAAAGTTAGCAGAAGTTGATTGTCGTCCACATATGAGATAGGTATGAAACCATGGGCTCTTATGATGTTTGCAAGAGGAGTAACATATACGTTAAACAGTGTGGGGCTCAGACAAGAGCACTGGGGCACTCCATTATTAGTTATCTTGGTGTGTGACCTATATGGTCCCAGGTGGATGGTGTGCGTTCGGTCGGACAGAAAGTTTCTGAACCACTGTAGCACCTGGCCCTGGATGCCTATCTCTATCAATCTCTGTATCAATCTAGGATGAGATATTGTATTGAAGGCCACTGACAAATCTAAAAGCACAAGCATAGACAGTTGATTTTTGTCTAGGCTGCATCTAATATGGTCTGTAATTGTTAAGAGTGCAGTTTTGGTGCTATGCATTGGTCTAAAACCTGACTGGGATGGATCCAGAATCCTGTTAGACTCAAGGTACTCCACCAGTTGTTTATTGATATTGCTTTCTCTTATTTTACTTGTCCAGGGGAGAAGCGATATAGGGCGATAGCTAGATACATCTGTAGCAGGAAGGTTTTTTTTTAATTGAATCGGAATGACCTGAGCAGCTTTCCACTCAGCTGGAATTTCGCCCGTGCTCAATGAAAGGTTCAGTAAGGAGCTAATAGGCGAGGCCAGTTGATAGGATAGCATGGCTGCTGTCTTGGCTGGAATAAGATCCAGAGGAGAGCCTGATTTAAAGCTTTCAAAGCAAGTCGAGCGGACTCCACATTAAAGGGGGAAAACTTCTCAAAGGTATAGGTGCAAGTATTATTTTTAACAGCATATATAGGCTCCAAGTTGATGCGGTGTGTCAAACTTGTAAGATTACTATAGATTAAGTTTACTTTGTCCTCTAGATGGTCTGTAATCTGATTGCAGAGTATTTGCGAAGGGGGAATGTTTGTTATGCAGGCCTGGGGATTAATGAAGGAATTAAGGGTTTTGAAAAGTTCCTTGGAGGAGTTACCAGCTCTATCAAGTTGCTGAGAGATGAAATTTTTCTGCGCTTTTCTGATATTACTGTGATAGTACGCTAGGGATTTTTTATAAGATTCTCGATAGCTACGGTTGGGAGTTGTTCGCCATCGTCTTTCCAATTTTTGCATTGTGTTTTCTCTTCGCGTGAATCAGAAGTGTACCAAGGAACATGTGGTGTTAGTCTTGGCGAAGAATGAATTTTCATTGGAGCCAGAATGTCAATAGCTGCATTCTGAGATGTATGGGATAGTTTGAGTGCTTCCTGCATATCCATTGCTTTCTCTATGTTAGGGGTGATATCTTCTTTAGTAAAAGCATCGGGAGAAACTTTATGCCATTGTCTGCTATAGTTTGGCTTAGAAAGATTATTGAGAGGTGCGGCTGTGTGTGCCAATGAGATGTGGAAGTTGATTAATGCATGATCAGTCCAAACAAGAGGACATGGAAGTTCACAGGACAGAAAAGGGTAATTAGTGAAAATCGGGTCCAGCATATGACCGGCAATATGAGTGGATCCCATAACAGATTGTTTAAGACCCAGGGAAGCGAGGTCAGTGCGGAGTTGCTGTGCCTCTAAATTAGAGGGATCATCCATATGGACGTTAAAGTCACCAAGTAAAATAAAAGTATTAGAGGACAGTGCCTGGATCGCAATGAGTTCTATAAGTTTATGACTAAAAGGTCCCAAGGGGCCGGGAGGACGATAGACAAGAGCTCCTTTCCAGCGAATATAGCACGTTACAATGCGTGCATTCACAACGCAGTAGTTTACAACGCGGTTGTTAAAACGACCGCGTTTTTACCACGCGTGTCATTACATCGCAAGTTGTAACAACGACTTGCTGTAGGGGGCGCGCTGGACTTAGGAATAGTATTAATTACTATTCCTACTCCAGTTTGTGCAACAGCAGGGAAGGTGTTGTATTTAAAATCCAACACATTCCCTGGTGTTGCATGCCCCCTATCGCAAGTCGTTGTTACGACTTGCGATGTAATGGCACACGTGGTAACAGTGTGGTCCTTTTAACGACCGCGTTGTAAACTACCACGTTGTGTTTACAGCATTGTAAACACTGTTTCCCCCTTCCAGCTACTCTGGGGTGAGAAGTCAATTTTAAAAACACATATTATTCCATTTTGGATATAAAACCAACTTAATCTACAATATAATATTGCCCCAGTCGAAACGTACTATAACTCATACATCTCTATATAGTCTTGTCAACTCACTAGCCACACTACACGAACTATAACTTGCGTATTTCCCATGCACTGCTTATTCCCTTTCATATTATTTCACTTACAGCATGCTAAATCATAGCCTCATGATGTGAAATAACAGAATTTATGAGAACAGTGTCTATTGTAGAAGGGCGAGTTATATTTCATGTAGTGTGGCTAGTAAGTTGATAACAATGTGTATGGAGGGACATAGTACATTTCGACCAGGGCACAGAATATAACTGTAAGTTATAACTATATGTATATAACCTGGAAAGAATAAAAGAACATGAATTGTGCTACTCAACGCAAATACTAACATTTTAGACAGTACCATTGCTGGTCCCTTTGGGCCACTGATTATTTTTTTATTTGATTCTTTGTCACAAGGCCTTTTTTTCTCAAACAAATTTCACTTAATGCAGTACATGGTATGAATTAATTAATGAACACTGCCATAATCATTTTTTTTCCCTTACATGCATGAAATGTTAAAATGAATTAATGTGGTGACACTCTCACCACACATAATGTGCTATGAAAAAATGACTGACCTGCAAAATAAAAATGTATATTGCCACTGAAAAATATGGTGCACTAAATGTATGCTTCAAAATTTATTTGGCTAAATTTACATATATCATGAAACATTAATGGAGCCAACCTGGCAGGTCAAATTGTTTTTTGGGGGCACTAATGGCACGTCATAAATTCCAATGGCCCTGCTCTTATCCTACTTTCTCCTGAGTCCTGCCTTGAGGAGAATCCCACACTACACCATTCTGCCGAATTTATTAAATGTATGACAAATATTTTATTCTTGGGCTATGGGGCAAGTAAGTGTTGGCTATGGTAAGTTCTAATAAAATGCAGGTCTTAGGCTTGGTTTAGGTTTCGCTATGGAAAGGTTGGGTCGAAACATGTAGTAGGCTTAGTCATGTGCTTACTCGAAGGTATGAGATGGAACAGTAATTGAAGCCAGGAAATCAGAGACTTAGGCAGAATCTGTGGGAGAATTGTAGCACATGCTGTGATGGAATTGTCATTTGTGGGCTGGCTGGAACATAATGGAGGAGGTGGTAGGTATGAGTGGTCACTGGGCAACACACTTTTTCTTCTACTGATTACCTTCAATGAGGCTGAGACATATACACAGGAGGCTGGATAATTTATGAAAGGATTGAAATGTGTTCTTGAAAGCAAAGAAGGAATACCTTAAAAAAGCAGCCTTTGACGTTGACAAAGAAAAATGTTTTATCACTTGTTCCAGCAGCCGCTTTATCCCCTCCCTCAACACGATGATCTATGTCCTACTCAGTAGCAGCAACAGCTAAAGTACTTCATGACTTAGACAAAAACATAGCTTACACATTTAGAATATTATTAATACCCACAGTATTTTGCAGATGTTTCAAAAACACTACCTATCTAAACTAATGTGAAGTTATAGATATTTATTGATGTTCCTGTACTCTTGAATGCTTACTCAATAGAGACTCCTGTCAACCCACATGTTGTGAGCCTGAGTTCTTTCCGGTTCACTTTAAAACAATTGTCTATTACCACAAGATATGTAACAATGGGGGTGACGGAAAGATTAGTGCCACAGTAACAAAAAAGGGGGAATGCAAGCTACAGACAGGAGAAAGTCAACAGTGGAAACAGAGGAATATAACAGAAAACACAAGAAGGTATGCAGGGTTAACACAGATGCTATAGTAGATGAGAGGATATTGGAAAATACAGCCGGCAATAATGCAAACTAGTTGGTAAAAGTAAAAAATAATGGGTGGCATGGATGCTGTGGCATCACCGCCATCGTGGGTCATGGAGGTCTTCTTGTCCCTTTCTCTTGGGTTGTCCTGAAAGGAGAATAGATAAAGTGGACACTGATTAGTTCTAAGTAGTACTCTGCAAAAGGGCATTTTACAGGCAAGCAAATTGACTGCCTGACTAACCAATCCTATTCCTCCCTTCAACCTGCACCATAAAAATAGTTCTCTGTCCTACATATTATTTCCTCTATTTGCTATTTCTTCTCCATTCACATACCAGCATCAGAGTCACAGACATCATGGAGAAATGTCAACACTCTAGATATCAGGCTATCCTCATGACATCCCATATATCAATCAACCTCTGGTTTGTGAAGTCTGTCTTACCTGGCAATCTTGTAGCCAGGGGAGATGGCTGCTGTAACGTCATGTGCCAATGCAGGGTTCAGACAGATTTCTGTGAGGAAAAGTAGACCAGGGGGCATTGTCGTGCAGCAGGTCCCAGATCTCTGCGGTATGTTTGGTGAATGAGCCGGCATTTAGGAGCATGCATGCAGTGTGTGGAGCGTTGTCAGGGTGGTTGCAAGACTGTGTGATTGTGAGACAGTGGGGTGTTGGGTACTGTTGGTGGGGTGAGTGTGGGGTGTGGGTAAGTGCATGAAAACGTACAGGAAGTGCAGGAGAATGATCCCTCAGTGCTGTGTGGCGCAGCAAGACAGCAGCATGTGGAACGGTGGCCAGGGTTAAGGGTGCAGAGGGGCGCTACATGGTAGCAGCAGGAGGAGAGACAACCAGGATTCCTGGTGCTGGTTCAGACTGACAAAGCAAACACAAGGAGGCACAGAGGGCTTGCCTTATGCACCCTAGTGGCAAGCCCGCTGTGCACATCCTTTGTGAGTCCATATTATGGCACCCGTTAAGTAGGTCCTGGGAGGGGAGAGGAGTGATGTCACTTTCTGCGCAGATGAATGATGGGAAATCCAGTAATGTCACTTCTTGTGTAGATGGATGATGGGAAATCCAGTGATATCACTTCCTGTGCAGAAGGACGATGGAATATCCAGTGATGTCACTTACTGCGCAGATATTACTCCATGTTCCTTCAATTGTAATAGAGGTGTATATAATGGGTAAAATTTAGATGATACTACTAAACATTTGTTTTTTGCATCTAAATACACTTGCCTAGTGGAATTGAAGGTGGAATCTGGAGTCTCGGTAACTCCTACATTTTACGAGGCCATGCATGTAGCACACGTCTCTAATGGTGGATTATAAACAAAGGGGCATATTAGCAAGACCCACGTTAAAATTATCGCCGTTTTAGCGGCAGGAAACTGCCGCTAAAACGGCGATAATGGGCTTGATAATATGCGTTATGGAATTCCAATAGAAGCCCAGGTTAGATGTGCAGGACATCTAACACTGGGCTTCTATTGGAATTCTGTTCGCATATTAGCAAGCCCATTATCGCCGTTTAGCGGCAGTTTCCTGCCGCTAAAACGGCGATAATTCTAACGTGGGTCTTGCTAATATGCCCCTCAGAACCTTATTTAGGGACAGATTTACAATTAACTAACGCAGCACGGCGCAGCAAGTCATTTTGCTCCGCCATGCTGCGTTAGTTTGGAAAGCACAGGGATGCGACATATTTACAAGAATATGTCGCATCCTTGTGCTTCCCCCTGCGCTGGCGCACAAACTGCAGCCATTCGCCGGCGCAGGCACCCTTGCACCATGGTGCAAGGATGGCTGCGTCGTGGGGAGATTGTTTTTGTGCAGGAAGGGGAACCTTCCTACACAAAAACAATCACTACAACCATTTTCCTCTTTCAATGCGTGCTGCGCAGCACGCATTGAAAGAGGAAAAAACGAGGAGAAATGAAAACATTTCTCCTCGGTGCGCCTCCCTACGCCACCTCTAGGGTGGCGTAGCTTTCAAACGCATCTCCAGAGTTACGATTTCTCGTAATTCTGGAGATGTGTCTTGTTCCATGGGTGTTGCGTGGGAACACCCACAGCAACACCCATGGAACGCCCCTTCACCGCAAAGTGCTGCGTGTGAAGGGGCTGTATTTACAAGGAGAGGAAAAGTCACGCAGGGTGGCTTTTCCTCTCCTTGTAAATATGGAGCAGCCCCCTGCGCCACCAGTACGTCACAAAAAGTGACGTACTGGTGGCGCAGGGGGCTTGTAAATCTGCCCCTTAGTGTTTGGCAGAGAGGAAGCATCATCCTAAATTGGTGGTTGTCAAGCATGCCAATCATGCGGTTCTCCCACTCTAAGAACTGGGGGAAGCTCTAGGTGTACACCAATGACCATCTGCTGGCTCTACGAGTTAAACCCTCTGACCTAGTGGACTGTTTGTTAAGGAGCCACTAGGTCATAGTGCCATTCATCCCGCTGTATTAATGGTAGGTTGACTGACTGGCTGAATTGTTTGACTTTTACATGAATCTGGGCCCTAGTTTCGGGCTGTCTCCCTTCACGCATGTCCACAATCAAAAAAAGTGCAGTTTAGGCAGGATACATCTGCCTTGAGGATAAAGTACTAACAATTTAGCGGTGGTATGAAATGAAAACATACATGAAACGTACTATGATAATTATAGCGAAGAATATTGAACACGAAAGAAAGCGATCTCAGCGTTTATGTTTAAGGAGTAACAGTTTCTTCATAATGTATTTGATGGTTTATAGTGCTTAAATTCGCATTTGGAAGATTTCTAGAGTCATGTAAAGCACAGTAAACATAAAATGTTTCCAATTAAATTATGACTGATCTTGTTATTTCATTGACGCCTACCTTTTAGATTAATCAAGCGTCATTACATATGTGACGGGTTTAAAATGCATGCATGTTGACATCTTGTTTCACAAAACTTTGTTAAAATAAGCTATTCTTCAAGGGCACTTCTTAAAAGATTTCTATAGCATGCGAGCAGGCCCACACATAAAGGCAGTTAGGTCCACACACCTATAAATATACACGATGTGACATAAAACATGATAAAGTGACTTGTGTTAAATGTACTGTACGTTTGTGTCTACGGAACTATTCTTCAGATAATATTAGCCATATGTGTTAAATACCTAAGACAATTTTATTACAGTCGACAGCTGAAGATTAAGTGCTCAGCTTCCCATAGTTTATTGTAAATTGACAGCTGCAGTTTGCACACAGGGGGCCCCAAGCACGTGTCATTAGATCATTCACTTTGCTAGGAGTGTTATAATTGTAAGAAGTATGTAATACAATACATACATGACTATTGCAATCTATATTGTTAATGGAGTAATTAACTAAGTGTGAAGTGGTAAACATGATCTAATTTATTAATTGATTTTATACTGTATATTTTTTTCACGTTTATAAAGCGTATTAAGGTGGTAAAAATTAAGAGAAGGGAAGGTAAAATTGGTGGGAGAAATATAGTTTGTGCTGGTGACATAAAGACCATTCTTTTGTTCTAAACTTCAGGGGCACTCACAAGACTCAACGCAAATCAGAGCCGCAAACACAGGCCTTTAAAAAGATTAATATGCTGGTGCTTTTTTTTGTGTCGTTTTGCATCATGCAAGTTTCAGCAGTGCTTAGTTTGTAAAAAAAAAAAAAGTGCTGGGGCCCTCGTCATGAGGCCACCGCAGTTTGCACCACACATTGCCACTGTACTAACACAACTCCTAACCATCTCACTGGTACGAGTGTGACAATTCGAGAACGGCAAAGCTTTAAAAATCACTTGGGTGGCAGGTATTAGTTGTTTTTAATGTATATTGAATTAGCAAACAACTGTTTTTCTGCTCATCTTTAAATTGCACAAACAGCGCCACCATATGGCACCTGTTATAAGTGCAGGTTCCAGCAAATAAGTGCCGGCGCCAGCAATTAAGCGTGGGTGCCGAGCACCAGAAACCACTGGCTCAAATTAAGCACTGTCAGTAAATAAGGGCCAAGGTGTCTTCATAGTCCAGGTTATGTACAGGAGCTCTGATGCTTCCTGGCATGTCATTTAAAATGGGAAGCTTGTGATTTGTTTACTGCAGTGCAAACCCGAGCAGAAGGGATTGGAGCGCTTTACACAAGCACCAGCAACATCACACAAGATCACTGTCATTTTCTAACTACAGGAGATTAAGGGCCTGATTATGAGTTTGGCGATGTGGGATCGGGCCACCACGCCAGCGCCCCACTCCTATATGCCAAACTCGTCTGCACACCGCCTGCCAGATTACGAGTACATTCGTGGTCTGGCGGGCAATGCTATGGGGGTCCCAGGCAGTGAGCCTTAGAAAGGCATGGCAAAGCCCATTCCTGCACTGCATGGACTGGTGCAGTCTATGCCGTGCAGAAACTGGGGTGCATGCATTCAGGGGGGCACAACATGTGCCTCCCTGAATGCCCCCAATGGCCCTAAGACAACCTTAGTTTCCTCACCGCCACAGTTTTCATGGTGGGCTCACCGCCATGAAAACTGTGGGGTGAGGAAACTCATAATATGCTTGGCTGATCCCTGGGTGGTAGCAGCGGCCCCATGGTGGTCCGACCATGGAACTCGTAATAGGGCGTTTGGACTGCCGGTGCGGCAATAGCAGCGCCACCTTGGGTTTGGTGGTTCTGTCATGTAGTTCCTATATAACCTATACAGGTTCTGCGTGTTTGGATAACATAAACTGTGGGATTGGTGGCGGACTGATTCCGTGCACCCCCACCGGATACGTTAGCCTGTCTGTATCAGCTAGCTCACAGTGCCACTATAATCTCCTCTTACCAAGGAGAGAATAGATTCTGGCAGCCTCAGAACATGACAACCCTGATCCCTCAGAATCGTGGAAACAATATACTACCTTTCGCTCAGTCACTCGTGCTTACTTAGTTTGTCTCAGAGAGATACACAGAATAAACCGGCTGGGCGTTTTCAATAAGTATTTATTGAACAGTTGTTATTCTAGTGTAGAATAGATGAGCTTCAACAACCATTAGACAGTAGCAGAGATATATGATTAGAAGTACTACGAAAGTAAAGGGTTGGTAGAGTTCTACCATCTTGCAGAAATCATGAATATATACAAGTACATAAAACACATGATAAAAAGTGCGTACTCCTACAATGCCTTCCTAACTAGATGTACCTAAATGTACCTAAATGTACCTAGCATCTGTGTAGGTGTTATGCCAAGAATCCCTCTAGGATCTAGTCAACACCATTACCTGAGAATGAGAGATCCCGTCCTGGTCTCGAGTTGGACACCCCGTGAGGGATGTTAGACCACTGCGAACTGGAGTGGCTGTATGCAGGAACCTCAGCGTCTCTGGTCAGTGTGTCAGCTGGGAAGTCACGGTCTCCTCTATCTTCCTAAGCAAGATGTGCTGTATATATACCCATAGGTCTCCCCATGGGCCCTACTGTGCTGTGTTACTATGTCGGCCTAAAGGATGATGTCGGGCCTGAACTTTATACAGAGATATTATACAGGAGATGTTAGTCCTGCTGTGCTTCCAAGAAGTCTCATGCATAATGTATGAAATTCGAACTAGGGGAAACCCGCGTTCTGAATGCAGTGTCGTATCTAGGTAAAAGGTCAGTCCCTAAGAACCGTTATGTATGTAATGTAGGGAAGAATATAGGTGAAAGGTTGCAATGTTACCTGCACCTATATAGGGTACCTATATGGAATATAACACAAACTCCTCTTCCGACTGGACGACATATGTAACTTATTACTGTACTACTAGCCTAAATAGATATTGGTATGCACAAAGTTTAAAAACATCTGTTTAGCTAAAAATGTTTAAAACTTCTCAAAAATGTCAAAAAACTTCTAAAAAACATAAAACAGTCTAAAAAAAGTTTGCAAGCCATAGCTCTAAAGTGTCCTTAGTTATAGTTCGAAGCACTATAAGCATTAGAAAGCCATGTATGCCCAATAAATGAAAGGAATGTCAATTTTAGTTTTGAGTTCCAAATTTGAGCTTGTTGAGGGCGAATTTCTTCCAGCACACGACGAGCCAAATGAGTCAAATGTTTATGTGTCCTGGCTGGAAGACGCAACATTTTCGTTGCTTGCTTCCACAGTAGACGGACCCTGTAGCACCTCTCAGAGTACGTCAATCGAGCACAGATGCTCTTCCACACTGTCTGCAGCCGGTGCTGGGGCAGCCTGTGTGCCGTCCAAAGCCTGGGTGTCAGAGGAGGAGCCGGTGTCCATACCAACAGGTGCTGTTACTACCTGTGGGGGCTCAAGGAATGCCGCCATCAACATCAGAATACGCTGAAGACACTGAGGACATGGGCCATTATCGGGTCCAGTAAACATTCAGGTCCGGTTGTGCACTTGATGGGAGTGTCAAACAAAGGTCTAACATGCATTCTTCTCTGCAAAACAGACATCGGAGGATAGGTAAGATGCAGTCCATCCAAACTGGTCGAAATGACAAGAACCAAGTTGCACTTAGTTCCCTTAGGCGAGGCGTGCCTAGATGTTGTACAATGCTGTCACGGTATTTATGCTCCAGGAGTGCTCCTTCCATCTCCTTGGTGACTGGGACGTCCATTGTGTAGAAAATATAAAACAATCAGGATACCTGCTACTAGAAACAGGATGAGCGGAAATCCTCCAAAGATGCTTCCGAATACGGAGTGTATGAAGTTTGGTATAACTCCAAGTACCGTCTGAAAGGTGCTCAGAAGTCCAGAACCTATGGTCTTAAATAGGTGGACTATGCCTGTCGTATCAGACATGTTAAAGATACAATTTACAATTTCTGCGAAATGGAAAGGGCAGTTTGTATGAATAAGTGGCTGTATCTCTGCCGAAGACCTTGCGATCTGGAGATCAAAAGTCTCTCGAACGGAGGTTAAAGGCATGACTGCATGAGGGCCATCTCAGGCTGGATGTCATCCAACTGCCTAAAACTAAACTCAGGCAAAACAGAAGTCCTCATGTTCGGTAACAACCCCAACATGTGGACACCTGATTGGTGGCCAGCTGAGTTGGGCCTCTGTCCTACTCCCACGCTGAAAGCAAAATACTTAGGGGTGATCATGGACAATAGGCTCTCTTTCAGTGATCACATAAGTTCGGTGGTTTTGGCCTGTTTCCGAATCCTGAGAATTATAAGGAAAATTAAGTTTTTCCTCCCTGATAACAGCCTCAGGACAGTGGTCACGGCCCTTATTATGTCTCGAATCGACTAATGTAACAGTCTTTACTTAAACTCCCAAAAACAGCACGTTAACAGGCTGCAAATTGTACAGAATGCCGCAGCCAGACTGCTTACTAGCACTCCCAAATTTGTTTCTGTAAAGAAGGAGTTAAAACAACTACATTGGCTCCCCGTGAAGCTAAGGGCATGCTTTAAGGCCCTTTGCGTAGCTTTTAAGGCCCTCAATGGAATTGGCCCCAACCATCTGAGACTAAAGTTTAAATGGTATGTCCCCGCTAAAAACCTTCGGTCCTCGGGAGCGAAACAAGTCCCAGTTCCTCGGATCAAAAGAGCTAGCTGGGGGGGCAGAAGCTTCATCACATGTACCTCCAAGGCATGGAATGAGCTTCCTTTCCATTTGAGGAACGCAGCGGATCTCCTCTCCTTCAGAAAGGGGCTGAAAACCTGGCTTTTTTCACAGTAATGTCCACTCACAGATGACCAGCAGGCCTGCCCAGCGCCAGGACTCCCTAGGTTAACCGTGCGCTATACAAGCTTAAATAACATAACATAACATAACATACTTTTGTAAAAGCATGGCTTTCATTCTGCTTAGAGTATCAAACCGTATTAAAGAAACATTCAGTGAAGGCCATAACGGCGCCTCCCTGACTGTATGTGTCGGTGGAAACAATTCTTGCATACAACAAGTAACCCTGGAGCTCACGGTTACCAGATATGCAATGCCCGGGAGCATTCCGCAGCAGCCTTGACTGTTCAGCATCAAGTAACTCCCATTTGAAAGTAGCCTGAATGCTGGAGTGATCACTGCAGCTGGGGCACCCCTCAAATGGCAGGACAGGTTCACTACAGAACCATTACAAGCCCCGTGCAACATTATATCCTGGCATATGAGTGATCCACTTAAAGCGTTCTCACAGTGTGTACCGCTTAGAAACACTTCTCGATCCCCACTCCGGCATCGAAATCTGTATGGTAATACCCATGATTCCTTAATGTATTCCTTACCCATTTCTTCATATCTGCCTGCCTGCTTTTGTTCAAGGCAATACTGAAACTGAAAAGTAGTGACCGGTAGAGTTATGTGGCCATGGATTAGCCATTCTGTGGACGGTAATTCTGACACTGTAAATGCTAATCTATCCAGTTTTTCGAGACGCAGCATTGTATATTTCGCGCCCCTTTGTGTCATTTCTATCTATTTATCTGTTAGATTGTATTCAGAAAACAGAGACGTACTGTTGATATAACGCCAAGGCACATAGCCTGCATGAAAGATTGCAGCGTCCAGCTTAATAACATAATAGAATGGAATTTGAGATTTCCTGTGTTGTAATATGGCCAAATCTTGTTCTAGTATGTCGCAGAAGATACAATGTTGCCTAAGGAATATATCCTGGAGGTCAATGTAGTTAACCCATTGTCTACCACTGCTAGAGATTTTTCTAGATTTAAACGGTCTATTTCCCGTAACCACTCTGTGGCCTCTTGTTGGGATATTTTCCATATTTCATTATAGACAGCATAATAGAAACATTTCTGACGTGGCTTCCTGGGACCTAGTAAAACATCCCTGAGATCCACATCCTGTGACAGTAAGGATAAGTGTTGTTTCACCTTTGTGAGTGTTGAGGTTTTTAGCCAAGTCACAACTTCCCAATACTGTAGGATGTCACTACCCCTGGATGTTCTCTCTGTACATAACGTGGATCTGGCCTATTAATAGCGAACCCTTCGGTTTTACCCATGAATCTCGCCTGACAACTATTAGTGTCCGTGGGCCAAATCAACCATTTCTTCCAATCGGGGTCTGATCTGTTGTTTCGTAAAATGTCATTCAATGTAATCTCTTTCTGTCATGTTATGTTACCCTCGGTATGTGATGGAGATGGCAGCCAAGGTGTGTTCAAGTCTTTATTCTTAGCTAGTCCAAGGCAAGACGTCTGTTGCACTGTCTCGTTCAAAAACATGATTTGTTGAGGGATAAGGCATGCTCTAAACAAAGCTTCTATCCCCTGTACTTGCCAATCTCTAGTACCCCGGACTGATTTTAGGTCTATGGTGTCTTTCCATAAGTCGAAACCTTGTTCAGACAACTGGGCAATAAAGGAAGCAGAGTAAATCTGTTTGGTGTTTATTAACATATTTTTCTGTGTTGATGTTGGTGCAACCTTATAATAATATGATACTGGGTCAGACATATTAAACCCTGAAAAATATGGAAACTTTTGTGTAAAGTTTTTGAACTGCCTTTCGGCGGTGTTGGACAATGTTCCCACTGGTGGTAAGTGAACACATTTCTAGGATTTGCAGATTTATGCAGAAAGTGATGACCACAGTGTTGATAACAATACATTGTTTCAAAATCTGATGTGCTTTCCAATGAATCACTATTAGAAAATGCAGCAGATTTTCCAAATCAGACAACATGTTATTTACAGTTTCAAAATCCCAATCGTTGGAAAATATACTTGAGGTAATGATATCACTCAACGATATTTTAAATAAATGAGGAATTCTCAAAAGTTCGGTCGGACCAAATATATCGAAATCAACCTTGTCCCAAACTATACCATCAGGTATAGGAACTGCTGTAATGTTTACTGATGACAAGTCTCTTTGTTCTCGATGAGATGATTGGTGTGGTTTAAATTAAGTTCACCTTTTGGGCTGCAGAGCTTTGTCGAAGGTATATTCCATTAACAAGCATGCTAAAAACTATTGCTAAGCCTAACCAGATAAGAAAGAAAAGTATCCCGGTGATTACCCATAGTTCTACCCAAGGTGACACCAGGTAAGTCTTTTTAAGAAAGTTCAGAAAGTCTTTAACTTGCTGCTTGCGTGATTTTTGTGCTGGCATTGTTTCCGGTTCACTTGGATCCAAAGAAAACGTATCAAAGTTTATGAAGTAGCCAGAAGCAGTTGTATTGCATCAGGATTTGTAGAAATCGTAGTTTGCTCTTGTTGAGGCATGTTGATGTAGACATCTGTATTTGGTCAAATTGAAATTTGTCTTTCATTTTGGTTCTGAATTTGAATTTCAGGTTCAAGGGGACCGAGTTCCATAGCATTATTACATAGTCCATCATTCGGTGCAGGAGACTCTTCGAACGTGATGAGTCTTTCCGTTTGAACTTCTTGAATTGTAGCGAGAGGAGGGTGTCTGCTACTTTGGAGTCCACGTGGCCTACTACTCAGTATCGGCCACATAGTGTGGTTTGATTAGGTCGATTGAGACAAATCTTTTCTCCTTTTTTCCGGCAAGAGGCGGTAGAAGTACAGTTCTTGTTCCTTCAACTGCTAGGACCTGTAGAGGCTTTCTGTATGATGGCCCAAATTATTTTCTGTCTGCTATTTTCTCTCTGACCAGATCCCCGACTTTTGGGATCCAGACAGGTCTTGCTGTGACTGATTTGACTTCCCCAGTGGCGGTCTGATTCATATGGACATTACTTTTTTGTGTCCTTTTACTCATTTAGATCCTGTAAAACAGCCAAACGATCATGGATGTCAAAAGGCTTTTCATCCGCCACTGCACCTTCATAATCAAGATCAGGTACCCACATTCTTGTCCCAAATAGGACCTCATATGGAGTGACCCCCCCTAGAGAACTTCCTGGCATGTTATTCAATGCTTGCTGTACTCCATACAGATGTTTTACCCAACTCTCACTGGTGCCTAATACTCTAGCTGTTAAAGACTGCTTTAAGTCTCGGTTTTTCCTCTCCGCGACCGAATTTCCCTCGGGATGGTACAGAGAGGAGTATCGCAATGCTACACCCAATCCTCACATGGCCTCCTTGTAAGCCCGAGAGCTAAACGCACGGCCCCGGTCAGAATGTAATGTGCCAATTGCGTATATCCCTATAAAGACTTGCAAATCTTTTATAACAGTTCGAGCATCAGCCGAGCGTTGAGGCCACACCCATAGGAATCTTGAGCAGGAATCCACTGCAACCATGATATACCTGTAAGCCCCATCTCTTTGTAAGGGGCCGGAGTGGTCCAAGTAAACACATGCTAGTGGTTTGTTAGATATTAATGATGGTGTCTGTGCTGGACGTGTTACGGTGGAACTTTTCATCTGCTGGCAGATGTCGCATTTTAAGACATAGTCTTTAGTCTGCTTAGTTAACCCAGGCCACCTATAGCGTTGTTTCAGGAAAGAAACAGTTGCCGTAACTCCTGCATGTGCAGAACCTATCCCTTCGTGTGCTGCTAGAATTAAACCTAACCTACGATCCATGTTTGGAATTACTCTATCCCCCACTCCAGGAATCTGAGCAAATGGGATGTTATTGGCAACTAATTTGTAGGAGTACTTGAGTGGAAACCTTTTTGGTACTGCTCCGCTGTTTTTGCGACAAGCATTGATAGCTACCATAATCTCACCGTCTATTCTCGTTTTAGAATGAGTGATTGCAGCTACGGAAGCCGTGCGTACCGCCCCCCTTGCGGCTTCATCAGCCAATGAATTCCCTTCAACGTGAACGCCATCACGCTGATGACTCAGTGTATGTATCACGTGAGCTCTCGGTAGTTCGGTTTTCAACTCCACTACCTGTTCCCATAGCATTTTATGCTTAATTGTGCCACCTTTTGCATCTTTGAACCCGTTTTGAACCCAGTGCTGCAAATATTCATTATATGACTGTACACAGTAAAATGAATCGCACACAATGAGTGTGGGGAATTCTCGATCCGTATTTACTAGTGCCTGTATCAAGGCTTTCAACTTTGCCAGCTGTGCTGTGCAGTCTACTAGAGATTGCGCTTTTGTGCAACTTGGGTGGAACTTTCCATCCCGCATGCGACCTTTAACGATTGCGCATGCCGCGCTATATTATTGCTTACTTCCTATGGCCGGTTGAGCAGATCCGTCAGTGTAAATTATATATTCATACTGATCTAGAGGCATTACTTCGTTTGGTAGAGGATATTCTTGTTCGTATTGCAGAAATGCTTGTGTCTTTAAATTTGGGTCATACCTGTATTCCACATCTGTTGCAGTGAGAGAATTAGCCCATTGTATCAATTTTGGATGTAAGGCTTTAGCGTTAGGAACGCTTGCCTTTGTCGCAGCCTCTAAGGCTGGAACCAGAGTCACTACTATTATTCGTTTCCCTTGTGCCAGTGCTCTTTCTCTCACTACAGCAGTCTGTACTGCTGTTAGAATCTTTTCTGTAGATGCGAAGCGCATCTCAGCATTTGTGTACAAATGTGATTTGTATGCAATTGGTACTGTTTCACCTTCATTATATGTTAGATAGGTGTACCCGGATTGACCCGCAACTATACGGATCACCAGGTTGCGTACGTTTACCCGTGTCTGTAGGTGTTTGGAAGCTATCATGTCAGCTTGTAAGGAACAAAGGATATCTGTGTGTTCCTGTGTCCATTGTCTTACTGAAAAATCAGGTTTTATTAAATCGTAGAAAGGTTTTACTCTTTCTGCGTAATCTAAAATGTATGTTCTGCCAAAGTTCAGTTTTTCAATGATTTTGGAGGTTGGAGCAGCGCGCATTTTTCTACAAAATTGGCTGCCAAGCTTTTCGCTTCACTTGAAAGCTCATATCCTAAAAACAGGACACTGAGGTGGGCAATTTTTGATTTTTTAAAGTTGAATTTGTAGCCCTCAGATGCAACTCCCAAAATTATGGTATTCACTCTGTTCAAGTGCTCCTCTAGGTCATCGTCCGTTAGGTAAATATCATCCACATAGGACAACGCCTCTTCATCCAAATTTTGAAGTAACTCAGTTACTCTGGCAGAAAACAACCCCGGGCTGTTCTTATACCCCGGGGGGAGTCGACAAAATTGATGCTGGGACCCTAGCGCTGAGAATGCTGTTAGATACCTGCTTTCAGGCGCTATATTTTGGCAGAAAAATCCATTTGAGATATCTAGCGTTGTTTTGTATTTTTTCCGCACAATGTTATTCATTAATGCGCCACTGTGTGCATTTTGGACCGCAAATATTTTAGTGCAAGTGTTTAAATGTCTATAATCTAAAACTGAACGATATGAATTGTAAGGTTTCATGACCGGAAACAAAGGATTATTCATCGATGAGGTGCAATTTTCGATCACCCCTTGGTATTCAAGTTGATCTAAGATCTCCCTGACCTGTTTTTTAGCTTCTTGCTTTATTGGATACTGCCTCTGTGCAGTCAGAGTATTTTTTAAAGGAATTATGTGGTGGGTTGAATCCTCATCCCATCCAACATGGTTTTTGTATAATGCAGGGGCTTAGGCAACCACACACTCCTGTGCATATGTGTGTTTTAGGTGCTCGGGAATATGGTCTGAGAATGCTGGTAAAATTACCATTTCTCTTTTAGGGCAATCTATGATGAATGCTGGCGGCCAATCGTGTTCAGCTAACAAAATGTCATAGCCAAATGACAGATTCTCCCAAAAGAGACCTCTAACTGTCCTACATTTGTCCCCCTCCATTTGGAGTGTTATTTCATATAACTTATGTGGGACACTTACCCTAGTATCTGGTGTCTCTACGGTGATATAATCATTCAAGTCCGCTATCACCAGAAATTCCATCAGGTTCTGGCGAGCTATTGTTACTTCTGCTGCACTGTCTAGCATCGTCAGAGCCCATTCCCCGTTCAGTAGTCGAGTCCTCAGAATTCTGGGCATGTCTGATCTTTAGACCTGCAACCTTCTTCTTTTTGAACTGTGGCTTTTGCTTTGGTTTCTCTTCTTTTTTTGAAGTGTAATCTTGAGCGTGCTGCTTGTCTCTGGACTTTGTACGCTCTTCTTGTCTGTCTGACTGTCCTTCCCTCTCTGAGTTTTTCAATGAACCCTGAAAGGAACGAGAGGAACGTGTATCAGTATCCTGATACCTGTCAGGTTTCCTAATATTATCCCTATTCCTAATGTTATACCTCTTTTCGGAGGGCTCCTGTGGAGGAGATCTACCTCTGGATTGAGATCTGTTTCCTTTAAAGTTTTTTTTTTTTTTTTTTTTATTGTCCCACTTCTTCTTTGTTGAAGCAGGTATCTGCTTAGAAGTATCCTTTTCAGGACTGCCAATCAGTTGTGGTTTTAAAGCTTTCCCACCCAAAGTGTCTCTGTCTAATTCTGCATATGCAGTTTCAATTATTTTCGGTAGTTCGTGTTCTTGTTCTAAAGGACTGAACTCCCTTAGGCTTTGGCGGATAGCCACAGAAGCTGCTTCCCCTTTAATATTAGCTAATATTGTGGCTGATACCTGGGCATAGTTACCTAGTAACTTCATCCCTAAGTTCAGAGCAGGCTCTGCTCTATACTCATTTTGTATTTGTCTCAATACGTCTGGTACTACTGCTAATGACGGGATACCATGTGTTCTCGGGCATAAATGGCAGCAAAGACTGTACCCCAGGGGGTACAATCCCCTATTTGCGGTGTTATCCCCATGGGCAAGCAGATTGTTAGCATTCTGTGTTTTTCATACGGGGTAGTATTCGGGAATACTGCCTCTAGCTGTGTTATTTTCTGAGCTACCCAGAATGGCATTTGTTCATGTTTTGCGGGCATTTTACCCATCACCGTGTGTAATGTTTGTGGTGTGATTTTAGTTGCTGTACTCTGAGCTTGAGTTCCATTTGTTGCAACTATTGCTGGTTGGACTGTAAGTGTCCTCATGACGAATTGTGTCAAGTTTCTGTAAAGGTTTATTAATTCTTTGTGTTGTGTGAGTAAGTCTCCTGGTGGCATTGTTTCAATATTGGGATGTGGTGTGTAGGCCGCTAATATTGGCTATGTTGCCCCTTTTCTTCTGAGCTGGCCGAGTCTCACTCTTCTTCTTATGTGGGGTAGGGCGCCTTTAAACCAGTATAGTGTTCCTGGTATGTGAGCGGAACCTCAATGTCCTCAAACGGACAATATTCCGCTGGTGCATCTCCTTCTGTGTAGGAGTGAAATGTTTTTGTTCTTGCATTTGCTGCTGGGAATGTAACCTACGAACAAAATACCTCTGTTCTATATGCTTCGTGTGCCTCAATCACGAAAGCTACTATGCCACCCCTGGCTGTTACATCATGCGCAAGTAGTTTCAGGGTGGCTGTATTTCTAAGATTTTCTGCAATCGGAATTGCATCTGCTTCAACCTCATCGTCTGAGAGGTGCAAACTATGCACAACTCCCTCCGTGTTTGCCACGCTTTTAGTCATTTTTTAGAGGAAGATGTATTTCAAGGAAACTAAGATAAGGTGTTTTGCACAATTTTAGGAACACTGTGTCCTTCAAGCTTGATTAACCAACAGCCAATAAATAGGATTTTTTTTAGCCTACTTAGCTGTGGCGGAGTTTGTGCCCACCCACTCCAGACGTCTCTGGTGTTTTGTGAGTAGGGGTCTCTGAGAATAGCACGACTGAACTACTCAGATTCTACTATTAAATAAGAACCCAACTGGGAGGGGGTGCTAGAGGGCGCACAGCAAGATGGCCGCACCCTAGTGTAGCTCTGCCCGGCTGATCTCCAATCCGCCAAAAATCCGCCCACAATTGCTGCATCATTGCCTCGGAACAGACTGGCCTGCAGTGTGAACTTCCCCTGCTCACATCGGGGGTATCGCGGATTACTGGGGGCCGCCACAATGACCAAGATCCAGACGGGTGTGGACCCGGTTGCGACCTCGCAAAATGGCAGCCGCCACGAAGCCACAGTGACGGAGATCGCCCACTGACGATCCTGACGCCGGAGGCAGGCGGCGATTGCTTCACAGCGGATTGTGCAGGAGCGGCGTGTGATCGACTGCTTTGGTGCTGCTTGTGCTGTGCGGCCCCTGGAGCTGCCTGATCTGTCGGGAGGGTGGCCAGCGCTCTCCACACTGAATCGGAGCCGCTGACGGAGCTCAGCGAGGTGCGGAGGCCTGACGGGCACTGCCGACACCTGGTGTGAGTTCCAGGGTGGCCCGACAGCACCATTGGCGTGCCTGGCGCCGCTTGCGGTAAGAGGGGCATGGCCTGGCCTGAGCCTATAGCTGCGGAGGCGGGTGTGGGCCTTGGGGTGGGCCGCGGCCTGCAAGCTGTGGCTGGCGGCCGGGTCGAGAGAGGAGCGGGGGCCTGATAATTTCGGCGGCGCGCCTGACATCGTGGAGCAGCGGTCACAAGAGCAGTCTGCATTTGGGGCACTAGGCGCTCTCTTTGAACTGCCGTTCTCAATACAGGTGTGCCCGGATCACTGCTACATTGCTTAGCTGCCCCTTAACCACTATACAGCTGCTTCGTACCTGCATAAATACGTTTACGGGCTGGCATAGTTTCTCCTGGCTTGCATTGACACTGCTGGTTGCCTGATTTCTTGTCACACGTAGGGCGAAGTGCACAGGACATCCTGAAGTTCTTTGGTTGCCTCTGGCCTGCTGGCGTGTGGGACCCTAGTGAGCACTACTGAGCTGCGCCATAGTATTTCTGAGAATGATGATGGATTAAACCCACATCAGTTGACTGGGTGTGAGTGCTTGCAATGTTCAACACTCCGTCCATCATTCCCTTTGGTTTTGCTATGTTCGCCCTAAGTTGGCAGTGTATGCCCGGACGTGGGTCCCTTGCTCACTTTGCCACTGGATTCAAGATAGCCTGGCTGATGACGGCTGTAAGCCAGAAACCGGTCCCAGGATGCTTGTTTCCGGTCCAGGGAAGACATGGCTTGGCATTTCGGGCTGGACTGTTCCCATGAGGCACAGGGTCAGACTGATTTGCATATGGCCATGTCTGAACTGGGGTGGCGGAGTGAGCTAAAGAATGATGATGGATTAAACCCAGATCAGTTGACTGGGGGTGAGTGCTTGCAATGTTCAACACTCCGTCCATCATCCCCTTTGGTTTTGCTATGTTCGCCCTAAGTTGGCAGGGTATGCCCAGACGTGGGTCCCTTGCTCACTTTGCCACTGGATTGAAGATAGCCTGGCTGATGATGGCTGTAAGCCAGAAACCGGTCCCAGGATGCTTGTTTCCGGTCCAGGGAAGACATGGCTTGGCAGTTCGGGCTGGACTGTTCCCATGAGGCACAGGGTCAGACTGATTTGCATATGGCCATGTCTGAACTGGGGTGGCGGAGTGAGCTAAAGAATGATGATGGATTAAACCCAGATCAGTTGACTGGGGGTGAGTGCTTGCAATGTTCAACACTCCGTCCATCATCCCCTTTGGTTTTGCTATGTTCGCCCTAAGTTGGCAGGGTATGCCCAGACGTGGGTCCCTTGCTCACTTTGCCACTGGATTCAAGATAGCCTGGCTGATGACGGCTGTAAGCCAGAAACCGGTCCCAGGATGCTTGTTTCCGGTCCAGGGAAGACATGGCTTGGCAGTTCGGGCTGGACTGTTCCCATGAGGCACAGGGTCAGACTGATTTGCATATGGCCATGTCTGAACTGGGGTGGCGGAGTGAGCTAAAGAATGATGATGGATTAAACCCAGATCAGTTGACTGGGGGTGAGTGCTTGCAATGTTCAACACTCCGTCCATCATCCCCTTTGGTTTTGCTATGTTCGCCCTAAGTTGGCAGGGTATGCCCAGACGTGGGTCCCTTGCTCACTTTGCCACTGGATTCAAGATAGCCTGGCTGATGACGGCTGTAAGCCAGAAACCAATCCCAGGATGCTTGTTTCTGGTCCAGGGAAGACATGGCTTGGCAGTTCGGGCTGGACTGTTCCCATGAGGCACAGGGTCAGACTGATTTGCATATGGCCATGTCTGAACTGGGGTGGCGGAGTGAGCTAAAGAATGATGATGGATTAAACCCAGATCAGTTGACTGGGGGTGAGTGCTTGCAATGTTCAACACTCCGTCCATCATCCCCTTTGGTTTTGCCATAGTATTTCTGAGAGCACGAGCAGTGGGATTATCTACCAGTGACTGCAGAGACGTAGGCATAGCTGCCCCTCTAGGCACAATAGCTGCTTGGGTCTGAGGGCCTCGTCTGCGTATTGGTCAGGATGGGGACTCGAACATTTTTACCATCCCGAAAGCGGCGATGGATCTCGTGAAGACCTTGAAACGGCGACGCCAGGGGGCCCCGGCTGATCCTGATGATGAGGAACAGTAGGCTGGACTAGTAGGCTGGCTGGTGGCTGCCAGGCTGCGATTTTACTTTCTGTTCATATGTCGGTCTCACTGTGGGATCAAGTAATATGGCTTCTCGTTGTTGATACATCCCTGTTGTATGAGGCTCATTACTGCAGGACGGACTGCATTGATGCACTATGTTCATTCATATGTTTATTGTATCCTAGCACAGGTACTAGACCTGATCAGCCACCTCCTACATTGTGGGAGGCAAGTAGCTCTCTGACGTTCCCTACATGGGAGTACCCCACAAGTTGCGAGCTGTTTGTTTTCTATGTTGGGGTCTGTTTACTCAGGGATGGGATGGCTTTGGCTCGTTGGGTATGCTGAAGTGGGTGGGGGGTTGGTGGGGGGGAATGGATGGCACTCTGTTATTGCATGGACTCTGAACCCTGGCAACACGCTACTGTAATTGGTCATCACACTGTTATGCATATCCTGTTAAATGCACGGCAATTGTGGTAATATAAAGTTCCTAACTTGGAACGTATGTGGCTTAAATAGTCCCAAGAAAATCCGCTCTGTATTTGCCTATCTGGACAGACTGGATGTCCAGGTAGCATTCCTGCAAGAGACACATCTTACACAGCTCTCTGAGACAAATGTGGGCACGCAATGGGCTGGGGTTAGGATTGCTTCCTCCTACTCTTCCTACTCCCGAGGGGTGCTAATACTTGTTAAGAAGGGTGTCCCCTTTACTGTCCTTAGTTCAGAGACGGATGATCAGGGTAGATTGGCTATTATACATGGCAAGCTTGGCGGTGTGGGAGTGCTACTGGTTAATGTGTATGGCCCGAATGTCGATGACCAATCCTTCTTTGCTGATGTGTGGCGCCGTATATCCAAGTTTCCTCCCGCCGAAATCCAATGGGGGGACGACTTTAACACCTGCCTCGATGTAACTGTAGACAGACTGGGAAGCAGGGTTCCGTGACGCAGGCTGGCGATGGACGCTTTATTGGGGTTATTAGAGGCTGGGAATACCCGCGACATCTGGCGAATGCAGCACCCTGGGGCACGAGAAAGTACCTTTATATCCACTGTGCACGGTACGTGGTCCCGCTTGGACTACTGGCTTATCTCTGAGGTAGCTTGCACCTGGGTGGTTGACGTTAACCATTTGGCCAAGACGCTGTCTGATCACTCCCCAGTACTGCTTGAAATGCGCGTACCTGAGTGCGAGAGGCCCCCGTTTGTGTGGTGATTGCAACCGGCTTCACTGACTGATCAAGTTTTTAAGAGCACTGTGGGTAAGGCGATTCGCAACTACTTTAAGGAGAATGAGGGCACGGTGGACAGTGCGGGAGTCCTGTGGGAAGCATTCAAGGCCACGATATGGGGTGTGTCTATAGGGGAGCAAGCTGGGGTATTGAAAGATTTACATCGCAGAATTAGTAAGCTCGCTGCGGATATAACCTCTCTGGAGCGGGACTATGAGTGATGCCCTGTCCCAGAAAAATTGGCTGCGATACAGGACTTGGTTTCAGAGCACAATGAAATTGTAGACCAAGAGATGTCACATAGATTACGCCGAAGCGTGGCATGTTACTATGGGGAGGGGGGACGGCCTAGCCGTTCACTTGCCCAGAAGTTAGCGGCACCCCGGAGTCAGGAATACATCACTGAAATGTTAGATGAGGAGGGCGAGACACACTTCACCACTCCAGAGATCAGTAGGGTGGTGCTAGACTTTTATTCTGGTCTTTACGGGGGTCGGACTCAGGTCCTGGCAGTTGACATCAACTCTTATTTGGACGATATTGTGCGAGGTTGGTTATCAGGTGACCAGCGAGAATATCTCAAGCAGCCCTTTGACGTTGAGGATGTCAAACTGGCTTTCACGTCTCTTCCAACATGTAAGGCAGCGGGCCTTGATGGGCTTCCGAGCGAGTTCTACAAGGCGTATGCAGAAAGAACGGGCCCATCAATTATTGGATGTATTTGCGGAGGCATATCAAACTGGACACCTCCCTCCCACACTCCAAGAGGCGCTCATTGTCATGCTTTTGAAACCGGACAAAGCGGCAAATGCGTGCGATTCCTACAGGCCTCTTTCCATCATTAATATTGACGCCAAAATGTTGGCAAAAATGATAGCCAGTAGACTCCAACCCCTAGTTCCCAACCTGGTACTCCCAGACCAGTCGGGATTTGTGCCTACCAGATCGACAACGCACCTTGCATTACTTTGAGTTGGATTTTCAGGCGGTTGCGGTGCGGCTTGATGACGCAAAGGCGTTCGACTCTCTGCAGTGGGAATATATGTTCACTGTGTTGCTGCGCGTGGGCCTACCACCGTTCTTCCTCAAATGGATTCACCTACTCTATGCTGTGCCAGTGGCGCAGATATGCGTGAATGTCTGGGTGTCTGAAGCTTTCCCGATAAACAAAGGCACGTGGCAGGGCTGCCCCCTGTCGCCAATCCTTTTTGCGCTCGCATTAGAGCCTTTAGCTTGTAAATTGCACCAGCGGCATGCTCAGGCGGCGCTGCGATTTCGCCAGTACACTTTTCATCCCTTGGGTTCAACTATCCCTCTTAACGTTTCTCACTCTGGGCCCTCAGCATTATCCAGCCTGTCCTGCACCTGTGATCACTGCAGGATGCATTATTGACTTCATCCCTTGAGCTCAACTCCCCTGCCACCCATCTTCAATTTGGGCCATCAGCAGTGCTCAGACCTTCAATGTGGCCAGAGGACTTGCGCCCTTTCAACAAAGGCTCTTCTTATGGGCTGTCTAAGGAGCTGAGGAACCTGATGAGGTGGTGAGTGAGTTGCAGACTTAAATGACTAGGTGACTTCCTTACTGATAACTGGTGCACTTAGTGAGTGGATTTCTACTTGGATGCATGACTGCATGACTAACTCACTGCCTGAGCTAGATTACTGGGTAACATGGAGTGAGTGAAAGGCCCATTTAGGGGGTGATTGAATAACTAACTTGAGAGAGGCTTGTTGAGTGTGGAAGTGAGTGAGTGAGTAACACAGTTGCAGAGAGACCAATTAAGTGCTTTACTTAGTGAAAAACTGAGTAGGATATTGAATGAATGAATGGCCGAGTTAGTGTTCGGGTACCATAGAAATTAGAATAACAACTAAAATTTACACAGGATCTTTCAAGGCAGGTGCAACAGAACATAACAATAACATACACAAAGAAACCTAACAACACAAGTAAAACATAAGGGCACATCGCAATAAAACAGTCAAGACAGAACGCAGCACAGCAACCGCAGTACAACACAAACAATTCATATTGCAATAATGCATCGCCAAATGCGATGCAGTGCGCGCAACAAAATGTGTTTTATTTATTTAAATGTTTACTTACCTGTATTCGGCCGTAATCCGTGGTTTACTACCCCCCACCCTGCCCCTCCCCCGCCCCACATCACCGCCCGGCCGGCACTTCTACCACGGACCGCTACTGCAAGGGACGAAGATGGTGTATGGGGCATTCCAAGTCCAGAGCTGCCACAAATTAAAAAATGGACAGAGGCTGCCCTGCAATTTAAGGCTTTTAAATAGAATTGGGCTTAAGAGCAGCCAATGGTAGAACAGAGTATGACAGGAAAGGGGCCAATACATTTGATAACACATTATTCTCAAGCTGCATAGACTATATTTTGCTGGATGTCCAACTGTGGCCATATCTTATAGATATGGGTGTTAAAACACAGCTGGAGGTGTGACCGTAATCCCCTATACCTCTTGATGGAATTGTTTTGTAGTAGATTTGAAACAAATATGCATGATTTATCCTCCACCAGTAGCATCCAACTCTCCAATGACAAACAGGGTCTCAAGTCGGTTCTGATTAATAACTCTCCAGAACTATTATCTAGCCTTTGCACCTGGAGGATCCAAACGTAGTTATAGCACGACACAGTACGTTTGGAATAATTTTGAAAAAATTAATGCTGCTGTGGGCCTATGGCAGGCAGGGGTTCCTGGGAAAAATGGAATAATGATTAAAAAATAAATGCTGGTGTGAGCCTATGGCAGAAAGGAGGTCCGGAGTAAAATGGAATAATCCTGAAAAAATGAAAGCTGGTGTGTGACTGTGCATATTTGGCAGGCAGTGGGTCAAAGGGAAAATGAGCAATGACAATCATTAAAAAATAAATGCTTGTGTGCGGAAGGCACCTGTTCCAGGCAGGGGGTTATTGGAGAAATGTAAAAAAAAAGATTTAACAAAAAATGCAAACTAAAAAGTTAAAATACATTTTTTTTAAACTGCTGTGGTACTGGGGACTATGGCAAGCCATTGGGAGGCAAGGAGGTGTAGGGGAAATGCATAAAATATTAAACACTGTTCATATATACATATACTACAATGATCCTCAAGCGTATTAAACTGATATCAGGGAAAAGTTAAAAAAAATAGCAAAAACAAAAAGGCTTAGGGCCATATGTATCAAAGTTAGGTTTTACGATTCTCAAATAGCAAATTTTTGAGAATCGCTATTTGAGAATCGTAAAACGAGATGTATGTAGGATTTGCAAAAAAAATTGCGAATCCTACATATTCCTTAATTGCGAATCGCAAATTGCGATTCGCAATTAAGGAAACCCTCCCCATTCATTCCTATGGGCCTAGAGGCCCATAGGAATGAATGGGAAGACATTCTCAATTTGCGATTAGCAATTAGAGAATCGCAAATTGAGAATGCAATTTCAAGGTTGCAAGGGTGTCAAAGGACACCCTGTTGCACCCCTGAAATAAGCATGGGTGCACATGTGGCGCACATACATACCCTAAGGGCATGTATGTGCGCCACATTGCACTTTGAAAAATGCAAAAAAGTGAATTTATCTAAGAAATCGCATATTACCACCAACTTGAAGTTGGTGGTAATTTACGATTCCTTAAGGCCAAATTGCACTTTTTGGGTGCTTCTTACATTGCATTTAAGGAATCGCAATTTGCAATTCCTTAAATGCATTCGCAAAATAGGGAATCGCAAATTTTGCGATTCCTTATTTTGCGAGGCAGTTTTTCCTTCATGCATGCCACTAAGCCAAATAGTGATCGCAAACGCTGAAATTCTGCGAATTTCAGCGTTTGTGATCGCAATTTTGTTTGATACATATGGCCGATAGTCCTCTCTTATCAATTTCCATCGAAAATTGCTTTGAAAAACTGTAAAACAAAGAATTTACACACACTGGATGGCTGCACAAAATGGCTGCCGGCCACATGGTAAACCAACAACAAGCAAGGAGGCATGGCTGCAACAAAGAACACATGAAGGCCTATGGCAAAAGCACACTGGCTGGCTAACACAATGGTCGATGTCAATGCCAAAAACGATAAATAAGTGAGCAATAACAATTTTACAACAATACACATCCTCCCAAGGCATCAAATATTACCCCCCAAAAATACACTTTTTGTAGAAAAAAACTTGAAATACAATGTAATCCAATGCCAATCCTAGCCTAAATTATGTTTTAAAAAAGCATCTACCACAGAAACAGTTGCTTCATGTACCCAATGATTACTACTGGCTGGATGACCTGTGGGCAGACTAGACCACATAGTAAGATAAATGAATAGTGCAAATTTAACATGGAGAAAATGTACTGAACTGTGCAACCTTTTTCACTTTCAAAAGGTGAAAAATTAAATGCGAAAAATTAACTACTACATAATCTCCAGGCCACTCACCACAACCACAATCAAATTTAAAAATGTAATAAAAGTACAAATAAATGCTGCTGAATGCCCCTATCAAACAACATTCCGCACGACTGATTACAATGCTTCCGAACACAGTTCGGAAGGACTCCCATTGACTTCAATTGGAGCCTGTATTACGACCGACAACACAGGATCCTATGGGGAAAATGAGTGTCTGCAGAAAACTTTTCACCCTGTCGAAGTCATGCCATTGAGCCTGCCACACTGTGCATGGTTTTACAGGGGGTTCCCTTGGGTCCCCCATGGACCCCAACCAGAGACGTCAAGATGAAGGGGGGCCTGCTAGGGGCCCCCAAAGTAAGTTTACATCAGCCTTTTCATGTCAGACAGCCCGACTGTCAGAATTCAACATCGAAATCAGTCGGACGGAAATGCTGTCCACTGAGCTGTATGAATCGGCTCTTACTGACTCAGAATCTCCGAATGCCGGTCGAAACCGATTCAGAATGACCGAATGGTTCCCTTTTTGACTGCGAGCATTCAGTGGGAATTGTTTCCGACCGAGTCGGGTGGATGGGTTCCGACACGATCTAGGGAAATCCGACTGTCTGTCGGAGGCTTTCCAACCGACATTGTAATGAGCTCTTACTTGTGATATCACAAAAACAAAGTCCTTACATTCCAATGGTATATATGAAGCAGGGATCGCAGACAAGGAGAGTGATCCTTCCACCTCAAAATCCAACTGAAAAGTTACCAGGAGGTGTACAAAGCACTGGGAGCAGCCTGCTGGACAGGAAGAGGTAGTTACAGTCTCTGGGGTGCTTCCTTTTTGTTAAAAGAAATCAAAAGTAAAATGAACAAATGCTTTTAGCACAAAAAAAAACAACCTGAACCGTCTGTTGGAGAAAAATATTCACTTGAAAATGTCTTTTCGAGTAGATTTAGCTCCTTCTTAATTAGCGAATCTGCTCGGGTAACACCCACGGCCTCTCACTCTAACCAGCATCACGAAAATGGTACCGGAAGGCACTATGGCGACCCGAAGCTGCGCTAGCAGATGGCAAATCTTACGTGCATTCACTAGCAGCCAGCAAATCTCACCAGCATGTGCCAAAACATTATCTAGAATTAGCGATGATATATCTTCCTGTCTGACTGAGTGGCCAAACGAGCCTTCGCACCAGGAGGATCCAAGCGTAGTTATAGTCCCACACAATATGTTTTTTAAGAGAATCTTCTTATACTTTCTACATTAAAGCGTTCCCTTAACCAATCCCACCATACATTGAATACTTGGTTCAACATGGAATGTAGAAGGACGCGCTCCCTGCTGATCAAGGCAATCAAAGACAAGGATGTTCAGTGCATTTGCGAGGCAAGAATACAGTATAAATCCACTCAGGCTCAAGCTAAGACAGACTGGGATGAGAGGAGGTAGCAGGATCTTAGGGTAGCTTGATCTGCAAAGGACTCTTGTAGATTTTGGGCCTTGGTACAATGGGGCAATGATGGTGTAGCGCCCCCCAAAATCATATAGCCCCGGCAGCCTAGGTTGAACATTTTACAAATGTATATGCTGAACATTCTTGCATAGTGGATGCCGGAGTGTATTCGACAATTGATTACCCATCCTTCAAAAGGAACCCCTTTTTGATTTAGCTGCTATTCACAAGGCACTAGATGCAGTAGCTAGAGGTAGCATCCATGTGAATGTGTTTCTGGAGGATAGACACAATTGATCACGCTATATTTTTAAGTTGGCAAATGCCATTCCTGGTGGTGCTCCAGTCCCTGAGTCTTGGCGAGGGGCTGAAGCAATGCCCATTTATAAAAAGGGTGATCGAGCCTCCCCACTGAATTATCAGACAATTAGTTTAATTGATGGCATACAAAAAATCTTTGCACGTTTACTTTTGGCTAAAATTTAGATTTGGATTTCCAACAACAATACCCTGCCCGACTTTCCACCTGGATTTCGGAACAGAACAAGCACCCTAGACCAGGTCTTCTGTTTTTACTTTTGTATTGGAAGGTTGTGAAATTGGAAAGGACTCTATGTATGTGGCTTTTGTGGATTTAAAGTCAGCATTTGACTTTGTTCCATCTAAACAAAATATGGGATATCCTTCTGGCTATGGGGATACCACTGATCCTGCTGAATCTGTGATATGCCTTCATGAAGGAAATTCTGAGCAGGTCCGATTGATTACCCAAGCGCTTCCCTATAGATAGGGGTATTTGGCAGGGTTGTGTGTTTAGCCCCTTAGTTATTTTCATTATGACTGATGCCCCTGTAATGGCAGGTATCAAAATGCCAATAATATTATTTGTGGATGATACCTTACTAATTTCCAAGACACCAAGAGGCCCACAGCTTTTGATGCTTCTCTTTGAGGAATTTTGCAAAGCTCTGGGCCTCGAGAGCAACACCTCAAAAACAAAATATATGCCTTTCAACCACCCCAAAGTTATAGGGGAAGAGTAATTTTGGGAGGTATGCCACTTGAGTGCACACAAGTTTTTAATTATTTAGGCGTCACCTTGATCTCTGATATGGTTTGGAAATCACAAGTGGACGCTGCATCCTCGATACTTAGGCAGATTAGCGGGATCAATTTAAAGGAAGACAGCTGCTCCCACACCAAACCACTATGCCGAGCCTTACAAATTTAGGACGCGAAGACTTTGGGCTCTGCCCTGTATGAATCAGAACTGTGGGTTGTTTTCTAACATTGCAGCATTAACTATTGCTGAGAATAAGTTTTTTAAGAAATCTAACTCGCCTCCCTGCTAGTACACCATCGAAACCTTTAATGTTAGATTTGGGATGAAAAGAAATTGCCCCAAAGTAAGATTGCACCCACTTTTATATTGGAGAAGGCTGTGGCCTACCCCCGAATTAGAACACTATGTAATGGCTTTGGGAGATGTCTTAGAGGCAGACCAGTTTCACATGATAACATGGCTACGACGGATTAAAGCACTGCTAACCGACAAAGACCTGAGGGGGCTCTAGGACAATCCATCCTTTAAACCCATGCCAACCCCTTACATGAGCAACTCAAACTATTGGTCATGGATCGTTTGGAGTGAGGCACGTGTGGTCCAGAGTATGTCCTTCATTGACAGGTTCACAGATTATAAATGTTATAGCCTTCTGGAACCATACTGGTGATACCATCATGGTACCATTAGACAGGAGGTTGTACTTCCTATTCAGGATTGGTACATTTCCCCTGTGAGCTTTTACAAGTTCCTGGGCTGCTGGTAGGGGCGTATTGTGTCCAGGTTACAACGTTTACTCAGAAATAGTTACCCACATTTTTTTTATTTGCCCCAGCTACGTGTCCCCCCGGCAGAAATGGCTCAAACCACTCTGGGTAAAAATCTGGGGAACAGAAGCTGTTCTGATGCACTTAGAATTGTAAGAACTGATAGCAGTTTAATAATTGCTGTTTCAGTTGCTAAGTTCTTGGGCTGGATGTGGATATTGAGGTCAAAGGCCCTTCCCAAAAACTGAAATCCGGGTCCATTCATCATCGAAAAGAGCTTTTCACTTGCGGATAGCAAACACTGATAGGCAGAAGTGAGGTTCCGTATTGTAGCAGGTTTTGCTGCTTTTAACACACAATATTCAGCTGAAACCCACACAGCTCAGCCAATCGTAGAAATATGCTGTGATGCTCTTGCTTTTGTATATTGGTTACTGTGCTCTTCGTGTGGTAGGTTAATTGTTCATTATCCACCTGTGGTATGGTGTTATTTCTATATTTTATCAGCATAAAATCATGACAAGCATACCATATCAGACATAAGGAGGAACATGTAAGCTGGCATGGAACTCTTTTTAACTGTTAAACGTTTTAAGTGTTTTTATAGCTTTCATCGTTCTGACCTACAATCTGATTTTTATAAGTATTTGGATTGTATAAACTGATATTTATGAGCAGTGTAAGATGACCACAAACTATCTAGGTGATCACAGTTGGTTTGATCATGCATTTATTGTTTAATATTGATTTTGGTTTGTAATATGTGTTACTATCTTGCTGAAATGCTTTTATGATTTTAACCGAAATAAAGCTAAATGTAATGAAAGGATAACACCAGTTCACATTGGTGCATGGCCTTCAAGCAGCATGCTTGCAGGCTCAGTGAAGCTTTGATGCTCTCTCAGAATTCTGAAGATGCTCTCATCTCTTATATACAATCTCTCAACATTATGATGAGAAAAACACGCCTAAAATGATCTGCGATTTCTGGGATGAAAATGAAACACATGATTTTCTCCTGCATGTTTACCTAAATGTAATCTTCTTTATAAATCACGATATTGAATACAATATTTGAGCTATTGATGCATTATCGACCTCTATTGAGCATCAAATTGTGTAAGCAATACAAGAAAAGAACTAATGGGCAAAGCCAAGCATTCATAAATAATAATGTGTATTCAAAAAATGAATAGATTAATTCTATAGGGGGTTCAAAAGCAGGAAAGGACATAAACACATGACAACGCTGTCTCTGGGGATGTGAGGATGTTAGTTTTTACTGAATTTCCTGGATTATTTGTACCTCCTCTTTCCCTACTCAACCTCAGGCTCCGCTATAGGCCTACTTGTAAAGGGTTCTTCAGATCACTTGGAATCCTTCTCCAATTCCTCCTTCTTCCTGGAGGGTTCTCACAACGTGGGAATATCCTGTAACACTGCCATCTCTGACAGCACCGAGATAACAATGACTGCCTGCTTCATTGACCACTCTGCAATGGGTCGGTATCCTTGATGGCTGCCGAATGTTGCCTCCAAAGTCTTGTGAGGAGTTCTATTCATTATTTTGAGAAAGTCATATAGTCAGGCGACGTACCTGGATGTAAACTTCTTCAGTACATTCCCACTTTTCTTATGTAACACATGCGTACATTAATGTATGTATTAGTTGCATATATTAAATACTCACAGCACAGGAGCACTTGCGTGGATAGGGCAGAGCAGTTCTCCTTTGTGGATCAAGGACATATAGGCATGGGTATCTTAAGACTTTCTTGAGGAATTCATATGACTTACGCTTATCAAAAAAAGCTTTGCGAATCTGCCCCATTGATATCACACATATTTTAAAATGTAGTGAACAAAAAGAAACATCTTTCAACTATTTAGCTCTAAAGTAGATATGTTTATGAGCAAAGCTTTGCAATGCATGGATCTACATATTTCTAAACTATGATTTGAAAGTGAGAGCTATTTCATAGGGTTTCAATGTGAAGAATAAATAACAGTGCATTGTAATTACTATGTTGATGTTTCAGAACAAAATTAAACACCCAAAGAAGTACGCATCATGTTAATAAATAAAAAAGATCGCTACTCAGTTTCTGCCAGTCATCCTCCACGTTTGATGATAAATGTTGGTGTGGAAATCCTAAATTAAGATTGTACACAAAAGTCATAAATGAAGCGACAGATAAGCATGGATTAAATCAATGATGATATATAACAAGACACAACACTCAAGATAACGTGGATCCTCTCTCTGGCTTAATGAACATGGCTGTTCTTCATAAAAAATGATGTACTGTTCTTAGTGCTGATGAGGAGAAGCCATTGCATAATGTTCTGCACATAAAGAATGAACTCAGGAGTTAAACGTTTATGCGAGGTCCGCAGGCAGAAAGGATTCATTCCTCCATGCTTTTCTGTTTTGCACTTTAATGGAGAATACTCCTTACCAGTTCCTGGAGTTAAATGCTGAATAAAATGCATTGTGTAGTCTGATGTTGATGTTGTGTTTTGTTTTGTAGCAAGACCTCAACATTTTGTCCCAGTCAATTCAGAACTTAAAATAACTGAGGTTTTTGAGTTTATCACATCAACAAATTCTGTTTTTCTTGTGAAATCAACCAATGAAGATTGGATTCTTTTTCTAAACGCACGAAATCTTTGGGGATTAAAGCACAGAATTATTTCTCAAAACTTTTCTGATGTAAAGCAGGTATGAGCAACGTCGTGGCTTCAATCTGGGCCTCTGTTGGAAAATCTATGGCACAAGAGCATTGGAAAAACAAAAATGCATGGCTTTGCTGTGCTAACACACGCAAAACACTGGCAGGTACAAACGTGCACAGATTACTTGTGCCATGTTTCTGGGCAACCTGCATGACTGCAAGCGTGGGTGCCTAAACACAGGCATTGACATAGAAATCACTGAAACAGAGGGCATGCAGTTTTGCATGTCTTAAGACATTAAAGCCGGACCTATTCTCTTTGTTAATGCCTGTATACTTGTTGTCAGATCAGTTGTGTTTTTAAACTAAATGGCTACAGTTGTGCTGAGAGATGCACCTCTTTTCAGGTGAAGCACGATTTTCCTTGCCAGCACGAAAACGTTTCTAAACAGTGAGGCAGATATATATTCACCAAAGGAGATGAGTTTGGATAAGGACTCGAAAATAAACAAAGGGCTCTCACTCCTTTCAATAACCTTCCATGAAATAGACTCAGGGAAGTTCTGAAGGGAGGACTCAAGCAACACTTGGCCTATGGAACAAGCATTTGCAATGCAATAGGTCTCGCATTTATGCGAGTTTGAGCTATTGGCATTGTAAATGACAATGCCTTTTATTTATTAATAATATTTCTTAATTTAAATCTTAATTTCTTAATAATATTCTTATTATTTATTTATTCTTAAACACAAATCCCCTCCACACCACACAATTCCACGCCACACAATTACACACCTAACTAATCCAATCCAACCTACATAATTCCACAACCCACCACATACACTCCATAACACATAAGTAAAAGCATTGCCATTTACAATGCCAATAACTCCAATAAATACAAGACCTATTGCAATAGTAATCAACATTGCCATTTACAATGCCAATAGCTCCAACGCTAACAAATGCGAGACCGATTACATTTCCAATGCTTGTTTACAATATATTCTCCATCGGTGAAAGCAAGAATTCATTCTAAGACCAGCTATTTTTTTCCAAAGCCTGCATGGTCTGGTACCCAACTACCTTGAATGCGAAATGAAAATATTTTACAAAGTTGGCAATAGCAACTTTGTAGTTCTCATTGCACTTCACTTACCATTGAAAACGTTTTTTTGCTTTTCTGAAATATCTGTCTGTCTGTATTGCAGCATCTTTTGGTACTCCAGGGTAGGACTTTCGAAACATTTCCATCACAAAGCAAATTCGGTTTCGGTTTTGTGGATGTGCTCAATCATTCCATGTACATCTATTCATCAAAATGCCCGGGGTAGCAGAAGTGAAACCGCAAACCTGTATCGCCCCCTCCTACCAATGACGTCACAGAGATGATCTTCCATCCTGTCCTAAACCCCTCACAATCTGCTTGCTGTTTGGTGTTCAGGGATTAGGAAGGGCACGAAATGTAAACTACCAATAGCACGTATGCCACTTAAAGACCTCTTTGCATTCTGCTCTTGGCACCTTAATAAAATAAAAAACAAGTCTAGAGGTGTTACGGGCAGGGTCATTGGTAGTAAAGAAAGGTCTTCTTCAAGGTCCGAACACATCTTGTTGGGAAAGATTATGGTCTTCAAATCCAAACTATGGAGCCTCATAGGGTTCTCTCAAAGCATAAAAATCATTTTCACACACGCTACAAAATCGCTGAACACCTAATCTTTTAAAGTATTTATATTACATTTGTTTGTGCCTTTTGCTGTTCTAAAAGATGATTCTTGTGGTTTTGAAGTATGTAGATTGTTCTGTATTTGTATGCTATTTTTGAACTTTGTTTTATCATTCACTGGCCTGTTTATATTCATGCTACAGTGGAGTATAAAAAACGACTTTGTGTGCTATACAAGTAAACTAAATATAAATGGGTCAAAACGTGCCACACATATCACCTTCCTTGTGTAAGATGCTACATGTTTCATGACCCATAATGCAGGCAACCCTTGCTGCATGGTACATACAACTGGGCCGGATTGTGACCAAGACCAGTCGATGACGGCATGAAGCTGTGGCTGCTGGGGTCTGACTCAGAACTGTGGTCTGGCAGCGCTGGGGGTGAACACCCACCAGTCCAGGCAGATCGTACTGACAAGGCCGTGTACAAGGAAGATCACACTGCTGGAACCAAATATCACTTTAAAATAAACACCTATCACAGTAGGCATTCACTGCTAAAGGAAGCTGCCACTAGTGCTAGAACCACACACATCTCACTGAACACTGCTTCGGAAGCTCCCACCCTGTTCCTTGGTACCGGCAGAACACTGCTGGAGTCACTGTTACTGCTAGGGGAAGCTCCTACTGTGCTGCTGAAAGTAGCAGCAGAAAACCGCCGAGTGACCTCACACTGCTGCAGTCATATAGCACTAAAGGAGTCGGCTCCACTGCTGGAGCCCTAAGGCGCTAAAAGGGCACTGCAATGGGAATCGAGTGCTAAAGCGCTTAAACCGCAGTGCTAGAGTCCTAAAGCACTAAAAGGGCACCACTAGGGTAAAGTCCCACTGCTATTGCCCTAAAGTGCTTCAAGGGTGATGCTAGAGTCCTAAAGCAATAAAAGGGGAATGCCAGTGCAAGGTTCCACTGCGAGAGTCCGATAGCACCAACAGGGAAGCGCCCACTGCAGGAGTCTTGTGTCGCTGAAAGGGCACGGCTAAAGGAAGCTCCCACTGTCCTGATGGAGTCCTTTGGCAGTGACAGAACAATGATGGGGGCCCTCACCTGGCTGGAGTCATACAGCGCTAAAAAAGCACTACTAGGTGAAGAAGCTCCCACTGCAGGAGATCTATAGCAGTAAAAGGCACTGCTATGAGAAGCTCCCACCCCCTAGAGTCCTACAGCACAGACCAGGCACTGCTAGGAGAAGCTCCCACCCCCTAGAGTCCTACAGCACAGACCAGGCACTGCTGGGAGAAGCTCCCACCCCCTAGAGTCCTACAGCACAGACCAGGCACTGCTAGGAGAAGCTCCCACCCCTAGAGTCCCTTCCCTTGGGCTGAGAGGGTGCTGCAGGTGGATATGCACACTGCTGGAGTCCTGCAACACCGAAAGATCACTGGTAGAGTAACCTCAGGCTGCTGCGATCCAGTCAGTGCCATAGAGCTTTCCTGGACGAAGCACTCAGTGCTAGGGTAGAACTGACAAGGCACTGCTAGAGAAAACTCTTGCAGCTGGAGTTCCTTACACTCAAAAGGCACTGGCAGGCTGTGTGGCCTAGCAGCTGCTGAGCCTGGATCCTGGGGACCCAAGTTTGAATCCTGGCCTCTACTACACCCAACATCATGTGATTCTGGGCAAATCAACTAAACTTCCGCAGCCAAAATGTGTTTGTGTGATCCCATTTCAAGTACGTAATCCACGGTCATCTCCTAACCCCACGTGTAATGTACGGCACTCCTCTGCTTCACAGATAGTTTTGTGCTATGTAAGTACCAAAACAAGCTAGAGGAACCCACCACTACTGTACTGAAACAAGTGTCTCTCTCTCTCCATGCGAGGGGCATAGCTGCTAGAGGCAAGCTGGAGGACAGCCAGGGCCCGGCTGCCAGCAAAAATGGTGTCACTTCCTTTGAACATCTGAAGTATGTTTACCCAATAGATTTCATTAAATTACACGTCCATTAGGAAGCATACAATGTTGATACTCATCTGAAAGATAAAAGGGATCAATAAGAGGCATGTCATCCCGCTCCCCAGCCGATTGCTATTTCTGGGCCAATCAAGGCGAGAAGCCAAAACAATACTTGGTTAAAAAAATGCAGCGTCTCCCAGAGGGGCGACATGCTAAGAGACTGCGGTGCCCATTATCAGAATGAGCATATCATTAGTGACAATACAAACATCGCGGTATTTGAATACACAACGAGATCGCCGCATCTGGGTCATTAGCTGGCATTGTACCGCAGCCTACGCAAGGAGTTGGTAAACTCGTTCGCCGAGATTTGACACTCACAAGTAAATTTTATTGTATATAGTTAATTAAAACCTTTACAATTTTTGTACTAAAATCATCCATATAATGTTAAAAGAATGCACAGATAGTGTATGCTATCGTGTTTACAGTATTAACGTTGAATTAGATACTGTGCAGTGATTTACTCCTCAATCCTTAAATTGTAGCCATTTGATTTCATACTCTAAGATGTGCCACAGTGTGCAGATCCTTAAATAACAGTACAATGTTTGTATAAAAAATATCTAAAAAACAAGATCGAGGGAAAAGAAAACTGTAATTTGACATCATTCTTTTCATATGCCTCAAGATTCCAAGATGCTATTTTTCAGATTTCTGTAGTAAGGAATTGACTTTCTGCAGGAATCTGGTGGCCCTACATGCTACCTGTAACAGTTGACTATTCAGTACTAACATTACTGCTGGCCGACATGATCTAATTTGATGTATACGAAATGCTTGTAATAAATAATAACGTCTCAGATTGTTCACAGTTGGACAAATGCACAATAAATGAATCAGAGTTTCTTCCACTTTGCCGCAGAGTCTGCATAGTGTTGTTGGCCATGTTTGTTTCCATGCTGGAACCTGATCTTTTGAGATGAAAGCCCCCAACCGAATTCGAAGTAGCAATTGTTGAATTGCTGTTGTTATATGATTAACTAGGTATGATTGGGGGAACATCTCTCATATGAGGGTAATACCATCCAGCCGTGTTTTTTTCTTTGCTAGGGCGGCTTTGTCTGTGATCCAGGCTTTTTGTTTTGCCGCATTATTGGCTATTTTTTTAAAAGCTGCAAAGCTGTAGTTAGTGTTCCAGGCTTCTTGCATTTTGAGGGCTACCAATGCTTCTTCCAATACTGTGTTCCAGGCTTTTTTTCCTCTTGTGCTGCTTTTAGTTTCCAACACATTTTTATTATTGCTGCTTGTCTTACTGGGTGCTGATTTAATAGCCCGAATTCCAGACGTACTTGGGCTTGAGATACAAACTGTGGTATCTGAAAGATGTATTTAAATAGCCCTGATTGTTGGAGATTCAGGAAGTTTGCATCTTGTCCTTTGAATAATTCAGAGCCGTACGTAAGCGTTGGAAGAAACTTAGCAGCAATGACTTTTAATAAATATAAGTTGGATGGACACTTCAGTTTTGTTTTTAGTAAATTTAAAGCAAAGCGTAATTTATTTGCCTGGGCTTTTCTGGTTAGTTGGTGATCTTTTAATATGAACCTTGAGTCTACCACTACTCCTAGGTACTTGTATGCCACAATCTGTTCTATGGTGTTTCCTGCTGCGTGCCATTTAAACTTTTTGTTTTGTCCTATGTGTGATGAAAAACAGATGACCTTCGTTTTTTTGTAATTAATGAACAAACCGTGCTCCCTAGTATATTCGAGCAGCATTGTAATTGAACGCTGTAGGCCCATTGGGGTCTGACTACATAGGACAATGTCATCTGCGTACTGCATGCTTCTTATTCTGCGGTGTGCTATCTTTGGAGGATCGCTTTGGACTTCTGTTAGCTTCTTATCCAAGTCTGCAGTAAAAATGTTGAAAAGAGTGGGGGCCAGTACACATCCCTGCTTTAGGCCAATGTGCGTTGGGATCTTTGCTGTTGTTCTTTCACCATTCCCTAATTTTATCTTGACCCAGGTAGATGTGTACAGGTTGATGATGGCCTGTAGTAACTTTGATGGAATGCCCCAATTTGCCATCTTTCGCCATAGGAGATCCCTAGATACTGTGTCGAATGCTGCTTTTAAGTCGACAAAACAGGTATATAATTTCGTTGATTTGTCCTTAGCTTTTTCGACAAGAAGGTTTAAGGCTAACAAATTACACAACGTGTTTGTTCCCAGCCTGAACCCGGTCTGTGTGATAGGGAGGATCTTGCTCATGGAAACCCATTCTTCCAATGCTGTCAGAAGATTAGACGCGTATATTTTAGCCTCTACGTCAATAAGGGCAATCAGCCTATAATTCGCTGGGTCCGATCTAGCGCCTGCTTTAAAAATTGGATGCAAAATGCTCCCTCTCCATGAAGGTGGGATACTTTCCATTTGAAAAGTGTGATTGAACAGTGGGGTGAGATATTCTGCCCAAAATAATTGGTCATATTTAAAGAGCCCATTTGGCAAACCGTTTGGGCCAGGGGCACCCGTGGACCTTAGTTTTTGTAAGACCATTTGTACCTGATGAATTTTAATCCAATTTTCTTCAAAATTTTGGTCGGGTTCTTCACTTATTTGTTGGGATTGGATAGTGTGATCTTTTTTCATTGCTAGGTAATTACTGTTGTTCCCTTGGGTTTGAGCTAAATAATGTATCCAATCTATCTCTAATATGTTTGCATTGTGATCACGGAAGGATCCGTTTGCTATTTTGTTAATTTCTGCCCAAAATGTCCTATTGTTGTTTGATTTACTTGTTTCCAGTAATATTAACCACATTTCAGTTTGTTGATTATTCTTTGCTTTCCAAACGTCTTTTTATAAATTTGCCTTAATTTGTAAATTTGTCTCTTTGTGTCTTCACCCGTGATCTGATCTTTTCCTCGTAACTTTCTAAGTTCCTGATTTAGAGTCTTTTTTTTACACATTACGAAGCCAAGGAGTTCGGAAGTTATTGGCCTTGGTTTGCTTCTGTGGTTTTTATTTTGGGATCCAAATTTATCAATTAGACTTATGATTGTCTTTTCCCAATTTGCCCAATGCTCTGCCGATCTTTGTACTTTTCCTTTTATCTGTACATTTTTTAAATAGGTCATTATTTCTTCAGCGTTCTTTCCGTTCCACGCGAGTCTTTTTAAGTTATATGGGCTGGGGATTTCCAACAAGTCATTGCTTGCTGGTGCCCTAACGATTTGAAGGCTGAAGTCAATCGATTGCGGACTATGATCACTCTCAAGTCTATGGATTATTTGATAACTGACGATCCTTTGCAGTATCTCCAGGTCCACTATGGTGTAATCTAGTACTGACTGGGCCTGCGTGACTATTCTGGTCGAAGCCGCTGGCTGGTCTTGTGGAAAACGTCCATTTAAAATTATCATACCGATTTCTGCGAAATTCGAGGCACACAGCTGGCTGTAACTATCCTTTTTTCGATGGTTTGTTACTAGTGGAGGGATTGGTTTGCCTTTAAACTTATTTTGTTGTTTGTATTGTGTGTGTTCTGTTTGTAGTAAGAACATATTGAAGTCACCTGACACTACAATTCCTGCCTGTGGGAAAGTGAATTGCAAAGATTTAACCAGTGCTTTGAGGGTCGCAATTTTCTCTTGTTTCGTCTTTGACCCTGGGTGAATGTAGGTATTACAAATTACCATTGACCGTGCATCTTGAACGTCTTGTGCACGAGCGGAGAGATCTTGTGGTAGTACTATTTTAATGCACTGAATCCATGTTTGCCCAGACCCAATCAAATCATAAGTCCATGGTATACTTGTACTAAGGTAGATTGATAATCCGCTGGCTGCCCTACCAAAGGAACTGCCTTTGGTGGCATGTTGTTGAAATTCTTTAAAACCCTTTATCTGAACAGGTGCTGTTGACCAGGTTTCTTGAAGTAATAAAATATCAAATTTTTTTAGGAATAATAATAGATCTGCATCCTCTATTTTGCTGCCTAGACCATTTATATTCCACGAGCATAGTTTCAAATTGCATTTTCATGCTTCGTTTTTCCTGAATTCCATGGCACTTGGTGTTGGGGGTAGAACTTTCCGAGTTTGAATGATTGCTCCTAATGATCCTTGGTGGATGACACGTAAATTGGTCCAACCTTCCTTAGTGCTGGTAGGACCTACAGCCCCCCGAAGTAGTCCACTGTCCATTTGTGATCTTGACTCCGCCATCGGGCATAACGGGCCTGGATATTTTTCTATTTCCGTTACTCTAATTTCAATTCCCCATTTGGCAAAATCTTCTCTATGCCGCCAAAACTCCTTAGCGTTCTTTGAGTCGCTCCAAGTTACCACAGTCTTTTCTTTCCCCTTTACACTTGGAAGTGGTTTAAATTGGATACTTTCTATATCATTTGTTTTCAGATGTTTTAATGTTTCGATTGAGTTGGCAAGTTTTAAAATAGCACTCCGATTAAGGATGTCATAATTCCCTCTGGAGCTGTAATGCGGGATAATATCTAGCGATGTGAAGCCTTCTAGATAGTTTTGACCTTCATTATCAATTGTATCCAGGAACTTCTATTTTTAATTTCCCCTATATGTTTTTCCTCTACTGATGATTTTTGGGCGCTTGTTTTTAATGTATTGACTGAGTTGAACTGGTCGATTTTCTGATCCTGTGCTTTTGCCTGGTTGCCTAATACCGGCAAATGGACTGTCAAAGTCTCTGGCCGTTGTGTGGTGATTAATGATTGCTGGAATTTAGCCATGGTTTTTCCATTTTGAGACTTTGTAAGTTTAGGGAAGTATTGAGATATGCTTTTTTGTTCTGCTTGAATCTTTTGTTTTAATGAACCGTCTACAATTTGATTTTTTGTGTGACCATATGTGGGCTGAGAGTCATTTGAACTACTTAACTGCGCTGTTATTAAGCCCATTGGGGACATATTTAATCTACTGTGGTCGCATTCATGACTCAATTCCCCTAGTTCTTCGATTAGGCTTGTACTTGCCTCTTTTACCTTTGGCCCATTTTCGGGAACTGTTCCAGACGAGTTAGCATTCTGGCAGCTTACCTGTGGTGTCTCTTGCGCCTGATACTGAGTAAGGAGTGCTGTGGCTTTGTTACTTTTTTGCTTATTTTGCCTTGCTTTTCTCAATCTCTTTCGTTCACGTTTTGTTAAAGAGTTATAAGATTTTTGTTGCTGATTTATCTGTGGCCTTGGTTCTTCGATCAGTCGATCATCATGTTCTTGTATTTTTTTATAATTGTTTTGCATTGGCATGCTTTGTGATATTTCTGTCTCGGTATCTAGAGTAAAGTTGTTGAAATTGCCTTCCATTGCATCCACACTTGTTTCCGCATTTACTGAATTGTCCGGGATATTCGTGGGCTTCTGTTGGTCTGAGGCATTTTCTATGCAAATACTTGCGATAGTATTGTGATGGTCGGTTGTTTTTTTTTTACCGCTGCCCAGATGTCTGTTAGGATTGTGGGCAAGGCCTTGAGTTGGTTCATTATTCCTGAGCATTGGCATTCGTGGTACATTGCATGAGGGTCTTTTTGTACCCGCTCGATAAGTGAATTTAAATCTTGTATTTTTTTGTCTATGCCAACCACGTGGGATGCTAAAATTTCCAGGAGATTGATTTGTAGCTCTAATTTTTCTGAGTGTTGGAGTAGTGCTGAGGATATGGTTTCCATGATGCCAATAAACGGCGCCCACAATGGGGCCTGTGATGGTAGGAAACTTTCTGTCTGATTAGCACCTACTCGCTGGCTTGAACAAATGTCCTCCCCTAGTTTGTTCCAGATGTCATCCTCTAGTTCTCCTCCCGGGCAAGCGCCTAATTCAGATTTTGATTTTGGTTTTGATGGTTTATCACCCTTTGTTTGGGAGCAAGGGCCGTCCGCAATTTGGACCTTGATTGGTGAAAGGATGGTATGGTAGTCATGAGGAAGTCCTATTGATACAATTGGTGGAATTTCGTTTGACTCATACAACTTATTGAGCTTATTAAACAATCCTGTGCTTCTTGTGTTTCTGAAGCTGATTTTATTATTTGAGCTTCCAGTGGTGGCTCCTGGCTGCTTATTATACACCTCTGTGCCTTCTGTATTTCTGAAAATGGATTAACAGCGTGTTTAAGCTGGACCGCTGTTTGGTTTGCTGAGATTTCTTTATTTTTTAATTCAATGCCCATTATATCCATGCTTGAGGCTGACAACAGGCCACCCCCGAACTTGGTCCCCTGTGCTATTAGTAAGGCAACATGGTCCAAACTTGCACTGTGATGGATCTCAGAGGAGAACGAAGGGTCATTGGGGCAGAGATGACCCTACATAACCTGCACAAGTGGGTAGCAGAAGAAGACACCTGCTCTTCAAAATTTCATGTGTTAGGTACAAAAGGCTGAATAAAGTAAGGGCCTTCATGAGCCATGCCTCAAAGGATGGAAAGTTTTGTCTCATTATTGAATGCTTGAGTGACCCAGAAGTACAAGAATGTTCTTACACCTTCAGTGGGTTGAGTTCCCATAGACAAGTACGTGGCATTGTTATGTTCAATGATTTCCTCCGGGACCATCCAGGTGCAAAGACATGAAAAACTCCTGACCCACGCTTAGCATTAAGCACCTGTAAGTAGAGTTCATTCTTCTATGGTCAGTGGAGTCACAGAAACACTAGAACTGGAGTTTGTACAAATGGTTTACTTGTGCTTGTCATGTATGTTTTCTTACATATTAGTTCTGGAAGACCCACCTGTCAGTGGGATTGAGTGCAGGTTTGAGGGCAGAGAAGTTTATGGAAGGGGCAAACAGAATGTGCCTGTCAACAGAGTCTGTCCCTGAACACTTGTTATAAGAGAGAGCTACAAATGGAGCAAGAGTGGATGGTGTGTTCATTCACTAAGCACCACCCTTGCATAACAGCTGTGAAGATGTGTAACACATGTAGTATTCTATGGAACTGTGGTAATAAAATACCCTGCGGGTAAAGCATGTCTCAATATCTTGCTGTAGCTTTCTATATCTGTTAATCTTAATTCATGTAAAAGACAAAATGCTAATTACATAAGAAACTGTTATGGCAAACACTTTTTTTTTTAACCATATTTTATTGGGTTATAAAGATTAATACCAAGTTTCCAAGCAATTATGGACACATAAAGATTCCACTGATTATCTCGAAGGAAATTACAGTCCATATCTTACATGGATGTGTAGGATCGTCATTAATGAACAACAACAACTGCGTCGAACAAATCTTAACTCTGCGATGGCAAACACTTTTAAAGTATCATAATAAATGTTACTGATGTTCATCCAAGTAAGAAAAACCTAGACCATGTGACATCCTGCTTTCAAGTGTGTTGTACATTATGTTCATATATATGTCTGCTAATGCTTTCCTGAACAACGCAACATTTGGAGATGATAATTACGTTAGCAAAAGTAAACAACCAGTCACAGGAAGGTACCAACAGAATTTTCACTATGTCCTCCTTGTGCCCATAGTCAGAGCAGCATAATGCAGTTTTTTATTGTGCTAAAAAACGTGAAACCAACACTGACGGAAGACTACTAATCCAAAATGTGAATAACACTTTTTTTCTGGCATTGATCGAAGGAGGCCTATCCAAGCATGCCAATGACTGAAGAAGGCTGGTCAAAATCCCACTTCCTGTGTAATGTTTATAGAAGATTGTGCCTGAGCCAGACCTAAAAATTAATAACCTGGCAAAAACCTCAGCCTGTGCTACGCAATATGTATGCCATTTGTAAAAGTAGGCACAGTCTACAGTATTCTTTAAACAACTTGAAGTACCATTAAGGGCGCACAATTTGGTATCCCAGGTTAGAGATACTACTGGAATACCCAAGTAATAGTGGAGGTTGGAATTGTGCTCAAGACAATAGTGATGCGATACCTAAATGCATGAGATTTGAGAGACGCTCATGGTGGAGATTCTCTGAAGAGGATTTTGCAAATTACATCTGTTCATATATTCAAGGATAAGTTTGAAATTCCATTTATTGACAGAAGGTAGCTAAGAACATAAGTCATATTGAGGATCAAATATTTAACTAAAACAAATAATTGCTTTGGGACACCTTGGAGTGATATGTGTTTATAACATTAATCAGGTGATTGTGTTTTTCTGGTGACATTCAGAAATCTAGCTAAGGTCTTTTGGATGCCTAATGAGGATGTATAGTGAGAATGCTCTGGGCCATTGCTTCCAATTTTTAGTAGCCTGAGAGGAAAAGGGGTTAACGATAATTTAAATCTCAAAGTACAGTGTGATCATTCAGACCACACAATAAAGTTTGAATCAGTGACTTGAAGTTAAAAGGTTTATTACAAGCTCAAACCAGACTGATATATATATCAATCTCAAAAACATAGTTTAAAAATACAAAATTACCAAAGGAAGACCAAAGCACCATACAATATTGATCCTCAACAGCAGAAGAGTGTATAAGAACTTCTGTAGCTGCAATGCAAAAGATAAGGAAAACAATTTGATGACTCGACAAATGGTTTCAATCCTTCTCCTGATACATGGAAAAGATTTGCAACATCTACTAAACCCTACACTAATCTAAAGATAGGGAAACCCCTTTTAAATCAAGGAAGCAAGAAAGTTGTCTGCTTCAGGACCTCTGTAGAAGTTCTATAGGTATGGAATCATGTATAGCATAAAGCCACACAATCAGAGATGTCAAGAGAGGTCTGTACTTCTCTAAGTCTAAATGAAATCTGACTAACTGCAAAGGTGGGTTCACTAATTAAAATGCACAAAGAACATTTGAGAAATATGACCTCATACGCATAACAGTACTTTTTCAGTTCTCAGTAATAAACTTGGCACCTTGAACACTACTCCCATATTCCAGTCTCTGCTTCCAAAGAGTCCTTGAATTCCTCCCTTTGTCTGATAGTACCAACTTATAACACTCCCTTCCTTTGTTCTTCATTTAAAATTATTTGACCTTGCCAGTTCTTCCTCACCTCCCTATCTCAGAAATGCAATGTTCTTTTCACTAACTAATTAATGCCTTTGTTCTGCACCTGCAGAGGAGAAAACATGCAGAATATAATTTTCATGTTAATATCAAATGTCTCAACTGTAAGCTTAAAGGCCACAGACACACTAACTTAACAGTTTCTTTAAATGTATATTATTTCTACAACCTACATATAATCCCATAAATTAAATCTTTAGTAAGGAATCAAACTATATTATCCTGTATTCTTATATGTGTCATAATAAACAAAAACATGACAACTGGTCACAATTTATAAAGAAAGCATTGAGCACACATGATTCATTCTCACTAATCTCTGGGAATGCACTACATTAAATGCATTTTAGCGCACCACCCTACTATCTAAACCTATAAAAGATTATTATCAGCAATCCCAATGTTTCTAAAAAGAAAAACGTTCATATGCATACACATATATATATCCCAAACACACAATAAATGCACTTTCTGTACCTGTGGTGCACCATATCTCATTAGTATTATTGCATCACATGAGTACATAAGGTCAAATTCAAATATATATGTGTCCTAACCAAACATAGAAGGATGGAGCCAAAATTATGCTATTCCAATAGAAATATCTAACACAGGGGAGGTCATGATTCTTTTTTTTTAAAAACTGCAGAATTGTCTACTAGCTGGGGAAGTGGTGGCTGGTGACATTTGAAAGTGGTGGGCGTTACGATGGGCAGGACTTTTATATTGCGAGAGATGTGAACAAGTTCAATGGACAAAACTGAGGTCCAGGGTGAGTCCCTCTCCCGAGAAAGAAATGGAAAAAAGATCGGCAAATGGTGCATTTTAAAGCAATCTCAATGTAGTGATAAAGCAAGGCTTATAAAGCAGTGGGAACATATAGTCAGCCCATATCTTGAGCCAATGCAAAGACTGCCAGCAAGTGCTGTTGTGGAGGGTCAAGGAGCTTGCAGTGGGTTCTGATTATTATGAAGTGCACTCCCAGGTATCCTGCCCCTATTGCTATTGCGCTGCACCACCTCACTAGCTAGAATGGCCATTTTGGGCAAATGATTAGCATAACATACCTTAGGGCTGAGAAATGGCTGAGGGCTCCAGACAGCAGGGTAATTCACAATTAATCTAAACTCCCGCACTCCTGGCTTACCAATCCTCTGTACAGATCTCTGCAGTCTGGATTTCTAGTCTGAGTTGTGTCCACTGTACTTTCCATTTAGATAGTCTGATGGAAGGACAGCTGTATTCCTCCTCTGTGTTATGCAGGGATGAGAGAAAGACACTGCGTGCCAAGAGTGTGAGTATCCCAGACCTGAATACAGAGGGTACTAGGTCCGGATACCAAGAGTGTGAGTGTCCCAAACTTGTAAAAGTGGAGTGTCAGAAATCTTGCACAGAAACGAATGTTGTGAGCACCCTATGTCTCTATAGAGAAGAGGTGAGGCTCATAGACCTCCTTGCAGAGGATGTGAGGGCTCTATTAGGGATGAGGATCCCACACCTACATTCAGATAGTGTTAGAGTCCTACACATAGAAGAGTGTGTGAAAGTTGAAGGCATGCATACAGAAGGTTTGAGGTTCCGTATCTGTATATAGAGGCTGGGTGAATGTCTTCAGACTAGATCTAAAGGTTGAGGGAGCCATCCCTTTATACAGTTGGTGTAAGGGCCTCAGACATAGATGTAGAGGGCACAAGTCCCAGGTTTGAATATAGAATGTACAAAGGACCCAGTAGCTTAAATAAACAGTGCACTCATCCCAACTTCAACTCAGAAGACCCAAGCATAGATACAGATAGTGAGAGTTTCTCTGGCCCCCATTCAAAGGAATGTGATGGGTTCTTGCTTCGGTACCGAGGCTGTGAGAGTCCCTTGCCTGGATAAAGAGGTGTGTTTATGCCATGGGCAGATACAGAGGCCCTCCTAATTTGATACAAGGGTGTGAGGATCCCACAGACCTGGACAAAGATGGCATCATGCCCCACTGACCTGAATACGGAGGGTGTGAGGGCCCAGCAGACCTGGATACATATGGTGCAAGGGCCCACACCTAGATCCAGAGGATCCCAGAGTTAGATACTGTCGAGCTCAGACGTTCATAAGACTAAAGAAAACACCTACAAAATGTTTCCAATATGTTCAAATTCTTTTTTTTAATTTTATTTTTTATTCTCAGGGAAGCAATAATTCATTTAATCCAATGAAAAAAACAAAACAAAAAAAACATAAGATTACAAAGGGGTAAAAACAGTCTCCGGAGATGAGAGCAAAGCAAACAAACAAATTAAATCAAAATTCCTCTTTCTCCTATTGCTCCAAAAGGGGCCCCCACACCTGGCCTCCCCTTTTTTTCGCTCTCCGACCTTTACATTTGTATAATGCCACCTCTAAGTTGTACACATGGAATAATCTAGCACACCACGCCTGATATGTGGGAGGGTCCACATCCTTCCATTGTGAGGCAATCATTATGCGAGCTACCGCTGTTATCATAAAACAGAAATATACTTGGGTTAGTTCCAACTGTAAAGTCTCATCACAACCAAATACCATCAATGTTGCAGTTAAATGAATCGACCGTCCGGTACTTTGATACAGAAAAGTTTCGATCCCTTGTTTCATTACATCCAATTTATAGCAATCAAAAAACATGTGGACCATGTCAGCAGGGCCCTGTCCACACCTTGGGCAAAAGTAATTTTCCCTTTTACCCCACGCATATAATTTTGCTGGTGTGAAATATAATCTAAATACCATTTTAAAATGTTGTGCTTTGAGATTGGCTGATAGAAAGATCGTTTTTGACAATTTTAGAGATCTACACAGATCGACATCCTGGTTTTCCAGTTTGTCTGCCCAAACACTTTCATATCTGGCTATGTTGTCTGTGCTAGCAGTCTGCAGTATAGAATACAGATCCTTAATACGAGGCTGCCTATAAACTAACCAGTCTATCAGCGGGATTCGAGCAATGCCAGTAAGCTGTGATACCGCAGGTTTGATCGTCTCCCTGATTTGAATGTATTTGAAAATTGACCTAGGATCTATCCCATACCGCACCTGAAGTTCTCCGAACGGTATAACTCCATTCGTGTTTATAATGTCTCCCAGATTATTAATTCCAGCCTGTTCCTAACTTTGCCCTATAGTATCATATAACGGGCCAGGAAATACCGGCGATCGCCACAGGAGTAAATATCTCTGAACCTTTGGGATTTTTAAGATCTTGCTGACCTTACGCCAAACATTCCAAGCTGCTCTTATATATTTGAAGCGCGTTTTCTTATAGTAGCTCCCTTCCAGCTGCCTAAGTAGTATGCCTGGCGCTGCATCGCCTAAAGCTAATTCGTATATAGATGGGGGGATTTCCCTATCCTGACCTCCCACGGTGGATTCTGCCCCTGTTTTAGATTTGAACAATAAAGACATATACTGCAACATCAAAGCCCAATAATAATATAGAAGATTGGGGACGGCCAGCCCGCCTCTATCTTGTGATAAAGTCATGAATTTCAGAGACCTCCTAATCTTCTTATACCCCCATATAAATTGTGCAAAGATCCCGTCCATTTTTAAGAAAAAATTATTGGAGGGTTCCAGCGGGATGCATCTGAATAGATAAAAGAATTTCGGAAACATTATCATCTTGAGGACATTGCCTCTTACTATAATAGACAGATGTAAGTTGTCCATTCTTTTTAAATCTCCACTTGTCTTATTGATAAGAGGGGCTGAGTTAATATCCCATATAGACCCCACTTCAGCAGCTATCTTTATCCCTAGGTACGTAGCTACCTCCGTCCTCCGTGGGTCCTGGCATAAAGTAGTTTTAGAGCATACGATCTTTGTTTTATCAGTATTTAAGCCATATCCTGACTGTTTGCCAAATTCAGTGGCCAGGGCTTCAATCCTTACTATTGCTCCTAGTGGGTCAGGGGTAACCACTGCTATATCGTCAGCATAGGCTAACACTTTAGTACTGTATCCCCTGACCATCACTGGCTTAATCGCCTGATCATTTAACATTGATCTTATTAGGGGGTCTATATAGAGAGCAAAAAGAATAGGGGAACAGGGGCAGCCCTGTCTTGTACCTCGAGCTATTTTAACCCTTTTCGACTCCCTGCCCATAACTTGTATTTTAGCATAGGATTGTATATACATTGCTCTTAAGGCCGTTAATATGCATGGGCCGAAGCCGTTAGATCTTAAATTATTCCACAGGTAAGTCCACTCCACCTGATCAAAGGCTTTCTGTGCATCTAAAAGAATCAAGGACATTTGTTCTCCTGAGGTTTCCGAAATATCAAACAAAGATATCACCCGTCGGACATGATCCATTGTCCCTCTCCCTGGAATGAAGCCGTGTTGCCAAGGGCTCACCAAGGAAGCTATTATTTTTCCTAGTCTGAGCGCGATAATCTTTGAATATAATTTCTCATCAGTATTTATTAGAGATATAGGTCTATATGATGCTGGGTCCTCTGGAGCCTTTCCCTTCTTCAGGAAGATAACTATATTAGTCTCCTGCCAGGATGGAGGCGGAATCCCCTTTTGCTGTACAGCTAGAAATAGGACTTGTAAAAGGGGAGCTAGTTCTGTCTGTAAAGCCTTATAAATCTCCATAGGGATCCCGTCAGGGCCTGCTGCTTTACCGGAAGCCATTGCCTGCAGTGTCTCTATGACCTCATTTAAAGTGATATCTTCTTCTAGCTCCTGTATAATAGGGGGCGTTTCCACCTTCTCCATGTCTATTGATACCGAACCTCTATCCCTAGAGCTGTATAAATCTGTATAGAAATCTGCTAATATTTTTAGTATTTCCTGGGGTTCAGTCACTATTTTACTATCTTTCCCATTTAACCTTGAAATGTTATTTGCCGCGGCCCGTTGTTTTAAGCCAAGTGCCAAGTGTTTTCCTGTAGTCTCACTATATTCGTAATTGTCCCGTGCACGAGTCTGGAATACTTCTGCTATTGTTTTATTATAGATTCCATTAATTTTCGCCTTTGTTCTTATAACTGCCAATTCTAATTGTGTTTGTTGCGCCTCCTGTTTTTGAGCGATTGCAAGCATATGATCTGCCTCAAATTTAGATAGCTCTTCTATTAGTTGATTTAATTCATCTCTCTGTCTCTTCCTTTGAGACCCCACATAGCTAATGATCTCCCCCCTGAGCCCTGCCTTAAATGTGTCCCAGACAATTTCCCTGGATGTACTAAACCTGTTCATACAAAAAAACTGCCGGGTCCATATCCTGATATATTCTATAAAACCGTCCTTTACCATAAGTTTCCTATCAAAGGACCATTTTGTGAATGATCGTTCATGGCCTTGAGCCTCAATTTCCAGTATAAGAGGATTATGATCCGATAGGACCTTAGGTAGCTTCCTAATGTTTCACCCATCTGCCAGCGTTGCAGACGCAAAAAAGTAGTCAAGCCTGACATACTTTCTATGTGGGCATGAGAAATAGGTATAGCCTGGATCCCCTATTTTTTTTATAGGACCACATATCGACTAGCCCATGACTCTCCACCAGAGCCTTCAATGCCTTAAAGACTTGCGGCTTCCTACCCTTATAACCTCCCCTAAAGGTACCAGTTACTTCCAAATGAATATTAAAATCCCCGCAGATGACGAGGGGGGCCGGCCAGGAAGCTAGTTCAAGTTCTAACTCTGACAGCAAGTCTGGATCATCTAGATTAGATCCATAGATTGTACAAAGTGTGAACTCAGATATTAAAGCAATCGCCCACCTACCCCATTTATCAGATAACGTGCGCTTTGTAGGTGGCATCCTGTTAGATACATGGATTGACACACCTCTGGTCGTGGTAGACTGGGTAGAGCAAGTAACCTGAGTATATCCAGGAATAACATTAAGATTTCTACTTTGCCACGGGATATGGGTTTCCTGTTGACATATACTGTCTGCGCCCAGTGATCGTAATACCTCCCCTACCCTACCTCTCTTGCCCCTATCAATGAGGCCTCCAATATTTACAGAACAAATAGTCATCCTGCCCATCTCTGTAATTTTTTCTGGACCTAAGTTGAGCTTTGCACCAGTTATTCAGACTAGCACCCATTGACCACTTAATATTCCGACAATAATAGGCTTCCCTGAGTTTATTGCTTTTTCCCTCCCCTCTCCTCCCCCTCCTTCACCCCCCTCATCCCCCACTGCACCCCTACCCCCACCCCCCTTTCTCCCCTCCCTTCTCTGAGAGGCAACAGACCTGTGTCGGTCTGCGGTTGATGAGCAGTGACACCCTCCCAAGGTGACGTGTATAATTCTTATTTGTGACTCTATAAAACCCCTGTGTATTAGAGAAAAAAAGGAAGGAAGAGCATCTCCTCACTCTATTGACCTAATATTACCTAACCCACCATACTACTGTGGTGAGAGAGATGAAGATGCTAATTTGACATACCAGGGGCATGCAACTTGTCCCTGTGACCTTAAACTCCTCTTGATCAAAAGTTAACCCTCTAACCATCTACTACCGGCACCTTAGTACAAATCAGGATCAGTATCAAAGTTGCAGTGTTTTAGTGTTACTGAGTCATTTCCACCCTGCGTTTAAAAACTCCTTTGCCTTGATCTCTGACGTGAAAAATCTCGTCTGGTCATTCCATATTACTTTCAGACGGGCTGGATTTAGAAGAAAGGCCTGTGCCCCCTTTTGCTGGAAAGGATGAATTAGCTGGCGCAGACGCCAGCGGCATTCCACAGTAATGTGGCAAAAATCTGGTCTAGAAAAAACGAGAAACCATCCACGATCGCTGTGCCTCTGGTCTTGCTTTCTCAAACACGCTTTTTCTCAGCAGATAGTTCCCTAAATAGACCAAGAGTGCCCTGTCTGAGAGTGAACGGGACTCGGAGCGCCCTTTGAACTTCCTGAGGCCAGTTCCAGCATTCCAATTCTGGGAAGGAGTTCTGCAATAATTGCACCATATACATTCGCGCATCCGACCCTTCTTTTCCCTCCGGAATGCCCAGGAAGCGCAAGTTATTTCGTCTCTGACGATTTTCACTCTCTTCTAGTTTCCACTGGATATCCGTTAGTTGAGCTTCATGGGCTTCCACTTGCCCCTTTAAGCCTGATATATCCATCTCCAATGAGGCTGTTCTTGATTCTAGCTCCGTCATTCGATCGCTAATAGTGTTACAGGTTTTAGCGACTTTCCTCACCGCCCCTTGAAGTTTACGATTGGCATTTAGTGCACGTTTACTTTCCATTCGTGCTTCTTCCCGGTGAGCCACTACACACTGCAGGATGGACTCCAGTGCTGGGGGTATTGCAGATGGTATCATTTCTGTGGGGGTTATGTTACTATCCCCGACCAGATGATCCCCAATAGAATAATCCCACCTCAGATCCTTCTGCTTCTGGTTGACGGTTCTACCGCTACCGGCTATACTTTCCGCCTCGCTGGAGTCTGATTTAGACCCGGTGTCTGACTCCCCTTCTTACCATGTGACATCAGAGAGTGAAAAATAGTAATTTGCTTCTGAGTCAATTTCCCTTTCACTGTGAGCCTGTGGGGTTCTATGCAGCCTTGAGGGCCCCCCGGGTTTTAGCTTTCCCATTAAGTCTTGTATGGGAGGGTTCTGCTCTAATCCTCCGGGTAGACCCTTTTTCCCCCCCATGGTCTTTCCCTTCTTAACCACAGCCTCTTTTTTTGCCTCCTCCTTAGGTTTGTTTGATCCCCCCTGATGGGGTATGGTAAGCTCAGTGTGCTCGGTGCACTCGATGTTTCCAGGTATCACTATATCTTGCTTTTTCCCTCCCCTGTCTGCCTCTCTCGTAATCTCTGTATTTGTTATTGCCAGCCCTACATCCTGGGTTTGATCTTCTCCTCCGCTCGATACTTGTTCGTCTACACAACTTTCCTGTGTAGCGGTTTCAAGCCGCAAGCTTAGTGTCTCGTCCACCAGGAGCCCCCCCTGCTCTTCTCGACCCGTCAGTGTCTTACCGGTCTGTGTCTGGCACTGCCCGCCTTCCTCTAAAGTCTCTGGCACTGGCTGTGTGTGTTCACTCCGCTGATCCAAGGAGCTGCTTCCAGTTCCCCTCAGCATGTCGATTACGGAGACGGCGGTGCGTGGTGGCTGGGGCTGCGCACCCACGCCCCTCCCCTTCCCGTCCGTGGCGATCTCCAGCCGGTTCCTCTGCCTCCGTCCCTGAGTCGTAATGGGAGCCGCCTCTGACTCTGTCGTGTGCCTACGTGGAGACTCCTGGGGGGGGCACCTGGACTGCAGCACCTCTGCCTTTCGTGCCTGTCTTTGGACCCATAACGGCCAATGCAGAGACACTGATCAGCTCCCGCTCGAATCCTCTGCAGCCGGCAATCAGTTGCTCCGCTAATTCGGCCAGCACCGTTACCCAGCTTCTCAGTGAGTTACTCCTTGTTCCGGGTAAGACTCGATCAGTCACTGCGCTGTTTGTAGCTTTGGTTGTCACTTGGGTACTCGCCATATTAAACTTTCATGGCTGACGATATAGATATTGCTGTCACCTTGGGGAGCCACCTACGGCCAACTTTACTCGGTCGCCATCTTGCCCCTCATCTCAGTCATGTACCTTTCCACCTAGTGACCCCAATATGTTCAAATTCAATGCTATACTGAAGTAAAGGTTGAGTCCAGACAGGTAACTAGCCAAATCCACAACTATCAAGGGGCGTCAAAGTCACATACTCTGGATGACCATTCTGGACTGATTTATGAGTTGTATTGAAGTTGAGTAAGGGCTGAGTTGCCAGGGATTTTGCCACCACAAGAATGATGAAAACTAGTTTTTAAAGATGATCGTTGGATATTGCTTCTATTTGGTGAATTAGAGAATACTCAAGACGGGGGATGACTAAATAGGCTAATCCTGGTTGGGGGAGGGATAGATTAAGACAATTTAACATACATGTAATTTGCTATCGGTTTAAAATGCATAACTAGTAGATGGATTATTTAAGGTTATATACACTGGTGACCAATTCAGACTTGATCGCCAGACCAAAATGATTTGTTACATGCTTATCATATTCCCATTTAAGTGTATAAAAATACAATATATAGTAAAACGTATTAAAAAAAAACATCAAGCTAAGTGAAGGAATGTTTTATTGTGTGCTATGGTAAACCTTCCCCACCTTGTAAGTGACATTGAAGCCTTTATTTTCAATTTGTGTATTGCTTATTTATTAACCTATATTTTCTGTTAAGAGGAGTGAATTCTTTATTTAAAATATATTGGGGGTCTGTCTACTTGGTCAATTTTTACAATGTCTGGAAACTTCTGCATTCTAGCCTGTTAATTATTTGGAAAAATAATTCAAAACCGGTACTAGTCTTGCAATTGCACTTATTGTTAAACTTTACAAGAACAAAATGTTCCCTTTTCAACACCAAATCGGACAGAAACAATATAACAGAAAGTGAAATTTACTTACAAAAACAAGATAATTATTTAGTACAAGCAAATAAAACGAAGGCATTACTTAATCTTGCCATGCTAATGGTTTCTGCTGAAGTGAACAAGATTAGATCAGATTCTGCCTTAGTTTATGGCGCCCACATAGACTTTCTCCAGTGATAAATTGTTGAAAGCATACATCAAATAATGTGAGGTTTAACCATTAGCCCACTGTTGCGTGAAAATGGAATTCGGAAGTAAAAACTGTTTGGAATTTGGTTAATTTCGCTTCAGTGAAATCATCATGTTTACTTCCTGGTATTATATGAGCACGGTTCGTGTAATAAGGTATTGACAAATTAGAAATTATACGAAATCCGTCCTTTTGCACTAAATCATCAATATACCTAAAAAAGAAGGAAAACTATTAATAATAAGTATACACTGCCTCATCCTGCATATTATTCAGGTGAAAAAATAAATGCAAACCTACAGAACTTAATGGCTTTGGGCATGATGTAATAATTTACATGTATGCAGGTAACAACCTGTTTGCACTTGGAGATGTGTGACCAGCTGACCTTGATGGGGGCGGTGGGGGAGGGGGTAGGGAAGGAGGGAGGGAGGGAGGGAGGGAAGGAAGGAAGGATGGATTTTAATGGTGGTATTTGCAAACAACAAACCTGGCGGCTGTGGGCTATTTACTGAATACTTAACCAGCAAATTTCTCGTACATTTGGAAAGCAAGGTTCTTGGTATAGTCATTCAATGAGATCCAGCCTGGTGAGGGAGTTTTTCCTGTTTGTGTGGGTGCTATATGAAATCCCATGTTTAGAAACAGAGGACCTGATTCCAAATGTAAGTATGCACATGTACATTTACTCATGTGTTACATTAAGAAGTAATTCTCCACTTTTTTGCTATTCATCATTTCCAAGTGGAGATTCACACCTTTGTGTACACTTCCATGTCTCCACACCCTTAAATGAGGAGTTAGAGACTCCTATGTCAGACTTTACAAATTTACTACCAGTAACTTTGCACCTGTTAGCGGAGCTCGCAGTGTAATGTATAAAATAGATGTAAGTTGATTCAAAATATCTAATAATAATCTAGATTCTAGGTAAATGTAACATTATTTTCTGAAGTACATGCATTATGCCATATTGTTGAAACGCATTTAGTAACTAATGTCACTAAGATCTCTAGAACAAATGTTCTCAGTTATTTCAGTTTAATCAACAATACATGCTGTACTTGATTCATGAATGAGATGTGAACATCTGTCTGCTTTTTTCTAACCAACTAAGATATATATTCAATAGTAAAAAAAGACAGAGAGATGAACTACAGCTACCCTCGGGCATTGTTTCTTTTTGTTTTAAGAAGCACATTGTCAAACCCCTGCTGAAGAAAAACAGTCTGCATTCTATGGTAGAGAGTAAATACAGACCAATATTTCTGCTCCTATGTGTTTCTAAATTTGTAGACAATTATTTGATCCAGTGGCTCTCCAACCACTTAGAAATGCACAAACTGGTAGATGCAGCCCAGTTGAGATTCTTCCCAGATATGGATATATAAACAGATTTTATTTTGCAGTTGGATGACATTAGGATTGGCTTGGATACTGAACACCATACAGAACTGTTTCTGCTGGACCTCTCTGCCATGTTCAATACAGTCAATCATTTAATCTTACTCAGCTAGTTGGCAGTGATTGGACTAAGTGGTTTGCTGTTTTGTGGTTCCTGGCATTTTTATCAGGACATAGCAAATCTCTTGCTCTTTCGAACTTCCAGTCCAGGTCTACCCTAATGCACTGTAAAGTTCCCTAAGGATCATCATCTTCAATTCAGTTAACATATATTTGACTGTTGATACACATCATCAGATCTTTTGGCCTGGTCTGCAAGTCCTACGCCAATGACACCCAGAGTATCTTTAGACTTGACTTCCCTCCTGAAGAGGTCCAAGATATGCTTCAATTCTACCTTATGGTCATCCACACTTTGTTGATGATCAATATGATGAAATATAATGATGACAAAACTGAAGTGTTGATCTGTGGCTCCAAAAGTCCAGCTTTTGACCTAGCTGGATGCATGCTCTTTACTTTCCTGTTGACATGGTTTAGAAACTCGGGTTTCAGTTTGACATGGAACTCATTTTTGAAAACCAAGGCAATTCAGTGGCTGCCAGTTTATTTTTCAACATTAAGGATTCTGAGAATGATCCTTCCCCTTACCCATCAGTAAGTGAGAACCATAATGATAGGTGCAGCCATTCCGTCTAGACTCCATTATTCCAATTCCTGACACTTGGGCTCCCTGTTTTGACTCTGGCCAAACTACAACTTCTCTGAATACATCAGTTAGATTGGTTTTTAGGCTGTGTATGTTCAAACACATGACAGAAGCCTCTAAACTGCGCTTCCTGCCAGTGGCGCAAGTTCAAGTCCCTGTGCCTGGTACAGGGGGCTCTACTTGGCTGTTGTGCTTCTGCCTATCGGGCCCAAATTTCACAGTATCAGTTTACATGGTCTTTCCTTTTGGCCTCCTGCTTTATAGAAATGGTCCCTCACTATAGGCAGATAGGCAGATCTATCTGAGAAACAAATTATTTTCTGTTGTGGATCCAAAGTTGTTGAGCGGACTGCTGCAGTCTCTTGGGGGTATCACAAATCATATTTCTATTTGTAAAGTTTTGAAAGGTCATCTTTTCCATTAGCCCCATTCAGTTCTTTTTACTCAGCTTTACTAGGTCATTCCTTGTGCCAAGATGGCCCTCTGTGAAAGTGCGCTTAGAAGTCATTCATTCATGCATTCAGTCATTCATTCATGCATTCAGTCATTCATTCATTCATCTGTAACACATAGACAGAAAGATAGCATAAATAGGTTCATAGATCAAATTAGACAGACAGTGAGAGGGATAGACTAATAATACTATTGGCAAAATAAAGTTTGATGTCCAAGAAAACACAAAGGTAGGCCTGCAAAGTCATAATATTTAACAAGGTGGGACACTTTAAACTCGCCAGGCACAGGAAATGTTTAGTGAACCTAGCTCATTGCACCATGCAGCACATATTGGGCAGTAGCATAGTGATAAACACACACATATTTGCTAGAGGCTGGTCCCATATTTCTCTTGCTATTCTATGGAATCCAGCACATTGGTAATCAGTATTGTAGCACCATGTCCTGGCTTTTTGGCGGGGTGGGTGTGAGATGGGTAAAGGCCTTTAATGACAATTATATTATAAAGTTCCATTTCCTGATCCAAATTCTCTCCATAACTTGTATTCACCTAGCTACACCAAGATCGAGTCAGAGATTGTGCACCATTCTCAAACACTGGATCTGCATTGCGAAAAGTCACAAGTAGTTCATTGCAGATGATTTGAAGATGCAGGACAAATGCTATGCTCTTACCACAGAATGCTGCAGTTGACTTTTCATTTCCCACGAGAGCCAGTTCTAAGGGAATTGTATATTACCATGCAGGGTCTTATGGGGGAAACATGCTGTATAATGTCCAATTTATGAAACGTATAACTTGCAACTCTTCTCTGCAAAATAATGAAAGAACAATAAGCTTGTTTAATAAATCAGGCATTTTTACAGGGAAACTGAGGATCAAGATTAGTTTTACTACTAAATCAATGTCGTTATTCAATTGACGGACTTCTTCAATAGAATAATAAAAATAAAATAGAAAAGGGCGAGTGTAATTTTCTTGCCACACTACTCGGTGGAGGACATTAAAGATGGTTCCAACACAAAAATCAATAAGCAGTTCACACGTATACTTCACAACACACAGTCAAGTTAACCTTTTGCTCTGAGTGAACATGTAATTATAAGATTCAATAACAGGAAGTTGTCTGGAGATAGTTGCATTTCATAAATAATTGCCATGTTCACCCAAACTATACCTATGTCTCATTCACAGTGATGAAATGGACAATTCGCAAACATCTTTTCATGTGTATGTTTAACTTATTTTCAGAACAAGTGGCAAATACAAGTAAAACATGTGGCTCCAAATTAACAAAGTCAAAATCGTGGGTTTTTCACCCAGATGTCGCTTAAACATTAGAAAATCAAAAAGATATTAAATTGTGCTGCACTGAAGGAGGGTGTACAAGGGTAGTGTTAAGTGGGTGGGTGTTGAAAATGTTGTGAACAATCCAAAATCAATACATTGTGGCTATTTAACATAATGCTTTTTCCACACGTTCAAACAGTTCTAAGCTTGTGCCTCGATGAAGGAGTGATACATGATGCTGAAAGTGTGTTAAATGACTTGGGGGGGGGGATAATAACGAGATTGATTAAAAGAGTAAATTAAGTGAAGTCTTCAGTTTGCAGATAATGTCCAATAAAAAACGTATGAAACGTTAATTTTCACATTTACTCCCACTGTAAAAGTGTCAGATGCACACATTTACACCAGGACATGAATAAACAATTTAGATTTACCTTGTGCGCACTAGGGACATGAATAAACAATTTAGATTTCCCTTGTGCGCACTATGGTGTAGGTTTACGAATTTGCTGAGCTGCACTGAGTGACAGGGAAAGGGCCAGGTTGCAAGGGTGCCTCTGTTGCATGCAGGACTGTTTTTGTGCAGGAAGAACCACCTTACTGCACAAAAACAATCCCAAGAGGCCTATTCCTCTTTCTATGTGTGCTGCAGCACATAGAGAAAGGAAGTAGCGAGGAGAAATAAAGATATATCTCCTTGTTATACCTCCCTTTGACAGGCATATCTTTTTGGCCCATTCCCAGGTGTACCAATTCTGGTAAATATAGGAATACGTGAAAATCCATGGGAGTTGCGTGGGAAAACCCACGCGATGCCCATGGAATGCCTTACCAGGGCAGAGTAAGGCAACATAGCAATTTGCGCTGCATTGCTTTACTCCAGATTTATGGATTCACTCAGGACCATGCAAAGTGGCCTTGCATGGCTTCATAAATCTCACTTAAGGTTTGCATCCGACATGTACTACATTGCATGGTGCAAACGTGATGCAAACCAGGTCATAAAGCTAGCCCTAGGAGTCTCAAGTACTAAGAAACAGGCAATGACAAAATTGGGTGCAAATTTTGCCCTGACTTAATTAAGAACAGGTGGGGTCCCAAAATCTTCAGTTGCAGGGGGGTCATAATACATCCTTCTTACAGTGGCGGGTGATAATATATAGATGTGGAGGGGCGCCGGAGCGATGTGGATGTTTTAACCCACTGACAGACACTGTGAAAAATGCCTATAGTCACGATTGAGAGCTCTGAACTTGAGGCTGAAGGAGGTGCGAGTTTCTCACAATGCCTGTCAGTGGGTCAAAAATGTGAACAATAATAAAATACTTATTTACCCACGCGTCCTCCGTGGTCTCCTCTTCGTAAGTTGCAGCACAAGTCTTGGAGCCTCAGCCAACTCCCCTCCACCACTCCAGACACTGATCTCATGCTGCTAATAATATTAAGTAGCATTAGAGAAGCGCCAGGATTGGCTGGAGCGAGCTGGCTCAACGCTCCTTTAGGGACTGGGTACTTGTGCTTTCTCTCCACCCAGCTGTCTAAGACAGCTTGGGTGGAGAGGTTTAAAGTGCACATGTCAAGCTGGCCATCGCAAGACAGCCAGTCAAAGTGACATGCTCTCTTTAAATAGGAGTGGACACAACACCCCCCCTGCTGCAAATCAGCAGCAATGGCACAGCCCCTTCCTGCGTCTTGGCTCGGGCTGAGTGCAGCTGTGAAAAATAAAATGGTAATAAATTCACTTTATTATCATTTTATTTTTCAACTCTGCTACTTTTGCGACAAGGGGGTGATGTGCCTCCACTCAAATGGAGCAACCGCCGCTATCTTCCTAATGAATAATTAATTACTAGGCAGATCTCTATGTGTGACCGCCGGTGATTTGTTACAAACAAAAGAATGGTGACCTGCAAGGAATTTCAGACTACTATCCTTGTGTTAGCAGTCCTAAACAGGATACAATTTTTTTAAGCAGTCTGTGTTCCTTGAAGGAATCGGTCCTGTTTAAAAAAGAAAAAGCAGCCCATGTTCTTTAAAGCAAACGGGGCTGCTTTAAAAATATACGGAATCGGTCACAAAAACCATTTTGGATGTCGGAAAGGCTTTTGTGACATACAAAAATCGGTTTAGTAAATAGAAAAAAAGCCAGTTTGTGGTTGCAATTCCTGTGATTTTGTGAACTGCAGGCTGTGTGGTCACAAAATGTCTTTGTATGTCAGACTCCAAGTTCTAAGAACACATTTCTTAAAGCTGAAACATTAAGTGCTTCCTGCGAAGTTTATTTCTTACAGGTAGTGTTTTAAAATCTTGTAAGACATCTTCTCCAGAAGTTTGCATTGTGAACAATTTATATTACAAATGTGGATGAATTTGTGTTTTATTAGAAGCACAGAATTGTTTTCGTTGCATTTACTAAGTGGTTTAGTAAGTAAGTAAGTCCGTTTTTATATAGCGCAGCTACTCACCCTTACGGGTCTCAAGGCGCTGGGGGCCATAGTGGAAATTAAGTGAGCTATTGCCCAGAGTCACATGGTGCTGAGCTGAGCTGCCACCGGAGCTGGGGATCAAACCGTGAACGCTGTGCTCCGAAGTCAGCTGCCCTGGCCGCTGCACCACACCTCTCCACCGCTAGTATGTTTTTTATCTTCTATATCTGTATTCTTCTTGGGTCTTTGATTCTCTACAGAGAGCTTTAGCTGTCTGGAAGACCTCATTTCATGAACACATAAAAGTAAAATAAGAAGAAGCACAGAGGGAGATAAGGCTTCTGTGAGAAAGCAGTTTATTATTTAGGTTGATTAGTGTTCACAGCAATAAATAAATAAAGGTATAGGCACTGCCAAATATTTCACTAATTAAATCCTGAGGTCGACCCCTGGTAATTATAGAGCAGACAGGATTAACTTAACAAAAATGTGCGAAGGCATTTAGCAGAAGTGAAACAGTAACAAAGTCACAAAATCAACATAATAAAAAGATCTCTCCAATTTATAAAAATAGAAAGCCATTTAATAAGCAAAATGAACCAAAATTACAAAAATCTAAAGTAGGAACCATAGATATACATTTTTAAAGCCTTAAGTGAAAATAACACAAAGAGCACAAAGCAGCAATGGCAGATAATGGTTGTTGTAGATCAGGATGTAGGTGCGATTTGAGGCCAACAGCAATGCAGCATGAGCCGCACACACCAAGTGTATTGGTCACGCCCCATTAGGATCTGAAAGTATATTAGTTCGAAAAGGTTTCTAAGTCCCAATCTGAAAATGGACTGTCATATTTTGAGAGAAGAGTCTTCTCCATGTGGAACTAACCTTAAATTCAATCTGACACAGTGAATCTGCCATGTTGCATACCTTTCGCAGTCAGTCTCCTAAAGCTCTGGAGAAAAATATCTTTTTGGTGCCCAAACATCCACAGGAGTACCATTCAATAGACCCCAGGACCTCAGAGGAGCACTGCCAGACTCCCAGGGTGGGAGGCAGAGGGAAACAGTAAAGTTTAACCCAGGTCTAGTTGTTAGTAGTCAGCTGGCATTCTTCATAGGAATGTGCTTTTCAGCTATTTTATGTTCCTGGAACCACCCAGGGCTTCTGATCCTTGGAGATCTTTCTATCCTTGGATTTCAAGTGGTATCATTTTGCAAGTCCAGCAGTGTTATAAGGAAGGCTGGGTGAGGGTGAAGCTTTGTAGGGCTCACCAGCCTGTGGGGGGGAAACACCCTAAGACACTTCCAGTCCCTCTCTGACCAATAGAGTGAAAGGTTCCAAGGGCCTTATCTACCTACTTTTGTGGTAGTACCTGTATGTTTTTTTGCAAACAGTCCCAAAGTGCAATGTACAATGGCAAATCTAAGATGACAAATGTCATGAATGAATGAATAAATGAATTGGACACTTGTAGAGCGCACTGCCGCTCCCAAAGGAGCATCCTGGTGATGTGTGGAAATACATGACTCTATCAAGCATAAGAAATCCTCCAGGAGATATTAGATCAGAGAATAAGTGAATAACAATGTGCGTTGGGGCTAGAAAAATCCAGGTCTTCAACTACTTTTTAAAAATTGCTTCTGATTCAATGAATCTTAAATGGCTGGTATGTTGATTCCATGCTTTGGTTTCTAGAGCTGAGAAGGATTTACCTCCTTGAGTTTTAAGTCTAAAAGAAGTGGGCCTAAGGAAATTCCAAAGGGAAGATCTCAGAGTTCTTTTAGTTGTATAATGGGTGAATCTGGCCATTAGATATCTGGGCCCAGTAGAGCTGTAAGCTCTGAAGGTTAGTAACAGATTTTTAAACATGACCTTTTTATGCACTGGAAAACAGCGTAGGGCTTAGAGAGCTGCCAAAGCAGATGATCACCAGGGAACTTTCAAGACAAATCTGGCAGTTGCATGCTGCACACCCTGGAAGTTATGGATAGTTTGTTTTGAGGAACCTGCATTGAGGCTATTGCAATTGTCCAATCTAGAAGATATCAGGGCAAAGGCAACTGTCTTCCTTACAGTTAGTGAGAGAAAACCAAATAAGTTTCTAAATGATTTTATTAGAATAAAATACATGCCTGCTGCTGACAGAGCTTGTGGGCGGAAGAAGAAGAATGCATCACATTTTGCTCCAAGATTTCTTATGACTTCAACAGTAGCAGGTGGAGGGGGCACTGAATGTGCCCACCATTGGGCTGGGATGAAGGAATTTGACATGCAGCATAATCTCAGTTTTTATCAGTATTACATTTTAAATTATTGGATTGCATCCACCTGGTAATTTTGTGAAGACAGTTTTTAAAATTAAGTTCCGAACCAATGGATACTTTGTCCATAAGATCAGCTGCATATCATCAGCATAAGAGGTGGTCTCTATTCCAAAGAAGGCAATCAAAGAGATCATGGGGGGTCATACACATGTTAAATAATTCAGGGCTAAGGGATGAACCCTGTGGAACCCCTATTATCACGGTTCTTTCTGAGGATGAGAAAGATCATAACAAGACGTTCTGTCTGCGGTCTGTTAAGAAAGATTTAATCCAGGGGAAGGCCAGTTGGGAAATCCCACAATCCTTAATACGTTGGAGTAAACTTTGTGTGAGATGGTATCAAATGCAGTAGATAAGTCTAGTGAAAGTCAATATTGCATTATTTCCCATATCCAAAGTCCATTTAAGGTGTCAGTGACTTCCAATAGGGCTGATTCCGTAGAGTGTCTTGGGCGAAAGCCAGACTGTTGTGGATGATGAATGTTTTTGTTTTCTAAAAAGGAGATCAATTGGTCAATAACAACTTTTTCAAGCATTGTGCTCAGGGCAGGTTGTAGTGAAATGGGGCAAAGAATGCACAGTACTGTGGGGTCTGCCAATTTTTAGGCAGGACCTCAGCGATAGCTAGTGAGGTATTCAGAATTATGTTAATCATTGGGTTGATAATGTCAACAACTTTGTGAAGAATAACAGGGGGGCAGGGTTCATTAGGGGATCTCAATTTACAGGACAAAATAGCCTGGCGTGACTGGGATAAAGTGTATTATTGAAAAGCAGTCAAAGTTTTAGTCACTACTTTAGAGGGGAGGTGCCCCACAATATCATCCTTCATAGGGGGTAGATTGATTGTAAGGCCCCATTGAATGGCTCATATTTTCTCTTGAAAAAAAAAAGAAATTTGATCACATAGAGTTTGAAAAGGCAGGGTATACCGTACAAGTGACTTAGGTTGTAAGAAAGATTTGGAAATCTTAAAAATTATTTTCGGATCGGATTGTGCTTCATCACTCTGAGTGGAAAAGTAAACTTTTTTGGCAGCCTTAATCTGGCCATGATAGACTTTCAGTACCATTTTAAAATGAAGCAGGTGCTCTGGGAGGTGTGCCTTCTGCCATTTTGTTTTAGTTACTTGCAGCGCAGGTGCTGATCAGCTACAGCCTCGGTGAACATTTGGGCAGAAAGCTAGGATCTGTGCTTTGCCTTTGGGGAAATTGCCAGGGATAATTCCTAGACTGTGAGGGTGGTCCAATTGTTAAAGGAAGAGAGATCTTCCACCATGTTTCCTGTCAAAATTAGGGTGGAGGTGGATAGACCAATGGACAATTTGGGGTCGGTCAGCAATGTGCCCCATTTGCCTATAGTATGAGGACCCATGGCTAAGGGGGGCAAAGGGAGACTATCTCGCTCAAGCAGAATTCTAAAAAGGATCAGTGTTTGATCTGACCAATGTGCGTGGGAGAGCTAACAAACTGGTGAGACCAACTATACTTAAATTGTCCATAAAATGTGTTATATCGGAATCATTAATGCACTCAAGATCGTCAGATTTGCATAACAAAGTAAGGGAGGGGCTAATGTTTCTCCCAATGAAGCTAAGAAAGTGGAGCCGGTGCCTGGAGGACAATATATTAATCCACCAACAAAAGACTGGGAAGGGCTAATCTTAAAACAGAAACCCATGCTTTCTGCCCCTTTCAGAGAGACTAGGCCATAGGTTTTGCATTGAATGTCCCAAAATATTATAGCCAGCCCACTACCACAAGTCCCTACTCTGTCCTGCCTTAAAATGGTGTAACCTGGAGGTAAAGCAAGAGCAATGTCAGGATTGTACCATTCTTTGAGCCAGGACACAAAGGAAAAGGAAATCCAGCTCCAGATCTTGAATCAGACAAAGATTTCTTGAGCATGTTTGCTCAAAGAACAAGCGGTAATGAGGCCACCTGAGAGTGACCTCTCAGTGTAGGTCTAGGTAGTAACAGGGAGTGTCTCTGAGGGGACTACAAACACGCCTTTGCACGTAAGGCAGTAAAAAGGAGCTTCAATACAGGATGGAGACAAAATGTGCCCACAGTGTGGAACAGATTTGTTGCATAATTTTAAAAAGTCAGAGTACGCGAAATAAAAAAACCAGAATGGCTGGCACTGGTCGTGATCCTGGAGCAGACGGATGCAAACGGGCTTGTCCATGATGCACCGGTGGCGCGTCCGCTGCGTGTCCAAGGCATCTGACCCCTAAAATAGTTTTATCTCAAAAAAGACTACAGCGGCCAAAACCACAATGGTCTCCCCAATTGAAGACTCCAATGGAACAGGAAGTGGAGTCAAAGTAAAGTACTGAGTGCCCCAAACAGAAAAATACAGTATTTCAACTTTTCAATAAAAGGATTTGAGTAAAAAACACCCCAAAAATTGTAAAAAAACATAAAACAGAACACATAAAACGTGACACACAGAAATATGGAATCAGCTCAAAAGTGCAGGACTAACCGCTGCACGTCCACAGCATCTGACTCCTAAAATAGTCATTTCTCAAAAAAGACTAGAGTGGCCAAAACCACAATGGCGGCTCCAATTGGCGACTCTGATGGAACAGGAAGTAGAGTCTGAGTAAAGTACAAAGTGCCCCAAACAGAAAAATATGGTATTTCAACTTTTAAATAAAAAGATTTGAGTAAAAAGCCCCCAAATTAGTAAAAACACATAAAACAGAACACATAAAACGTGACAAACAGAAGTCTGGAATCAGCTCAAAAGTGCAGGACTAACCGATGCGCATCCCCAGCATGCAAACTCTAAAATAGCTTTAGCTCAAAAAAGACTAGAGTGGCCAAAACCACAATGGCGGCTCCAATTGGCGACTCTGATGGAACAGGAAGTAGAGTCTGAGTAAGGTACAACGTGCCCCAAACAGAAAAATACAGAATCTGGGGAGTGTACTACAGTAATCATAGTGTCCTCCCACATCTAATACTAAAATCAAGTTTGAAGCAGGCACTGATCCACACCACCCAGAGACACAGGTCTGGTAAAACAAAAGCTGAGTCTTTCAGCAACCAGACAGGAGATACACAAGAATTGTCCTGGCATCGTGTTGGCACCATTTGAATGGGGCAAAACCTTTGTATGTGCTAGGGATAGTACTGTCATGCAGGATTTTATGTTGTAATGTCAACAGGAGGTGCACATCCTCCCCTCTGCATATTATATGAACTCAGAGAAGTCATCTCTGCCCATTCAGTTCAGCCTACTGTGTGTACCTAGGAGAAAATATTCACCTCTTTCACTGCTCTTCTCGAGCTGAGCACAGGCTGGAAGTTGGCAGAGGCTAATGCTAATAAGTCTTCTGACAGTTCACGCAGGTAAAGGGTAATTTTCTAAAAATTAATTTTCCTTAATATTTATTAAGAATCCGACTTTACATTTGAATTGGATTGAAGTGCATCCATTTTGTGTTTGGGCCAACATTCTGTTTAAATCAAAGCAACTTGAAATTTTCCACTTCACAAATGGTTTTCCCCTTAAGTTTGTTTCTCGGAGAAAAAGACCTTTAGTTTTTTGCAACTCGCTGACATGCTATAAAAAATGACTGTTGTGCCCTAATTTACTTATCTGTGACATGTAATTGATAACCACAGGACTAGGAGATGGTCTTATCACTGATGCTAAATGCTTATCTTGTAAGGTGAAATCTTTGTTCTAGCCACAGGCTGTCACAGGGAATTTCCACTGTTAAGCAAATTTGTATGAAGTCACGTAGCCCTGCTTCGAGTTACGTATAAATATGGCAGGCTAAGTGTTGATCTTTGTCCAGTCTAAGCACGCCATCTGAGTGCCTTGTTGTACACTGTACCCAGCTGAGTGCAATAAATGGCTTTGGTTTAAGCTTGACTCCGAATCCTAGCACTTCAATTAAAGGTGGACAGATTGGTTTTATCCATAGCATAGAAGTACACTTTCCACAGATGGCGACTCAACCCAGACCTCTATGTGGGACATCCAACAGCTCTTGAGTCTGTGGCTAAGGTGACTGACCTGAGACGGACTGATTGTGGGGGCCCCTGCAAAAGCAAGACAAGTTTCTTGCAGCTGTCATCTGATGTTTCTCTCTGGTATCCCTTGGCAACAGGATTTCCCCGGCAGAGGTCCCGAACAGGTTGATTGCAGACTGACACATTTGTCCAAGTGCAGAGAGATGGACACCCCCACACTCACCTGGTGAGGTTGTTCTGAATGCATGTTTGTGCAATTGATTGAATTGAGGAGACAAGTGTCATTTTGGGAGATTGGTGATTGGGGTTAGTAGTTTTTTCATTTATTGAGGGTCTCCAATTTTAGGAGACAATGAGCAAACTAAGGAAATGCATTTCTCATTGTTTGGATGTCCTTTTTTGGATGAGTCAATTCCCAGCCCTATGGAAGGGAGCCCAGCTTTAAGAGTGATGGTAACATTTGGAGTTGGGGTGAACCTTTGGAATGATCATATACAAAAGCGAATGAAGACTTGAGATAGCCACCATATGGCTCTTTTGTTTTAAAATACAGTATTTGCAACAATGTCTTTTTAAGAAAAATGTGAGACAGGCAATGTGGGAATGTTTTCAGAAGTGGGAAAAACATGGCACAACATTAGCTGTTAAACAACAGAAAGATAGAGAGAAAGACTGTCATGCAAAAGGCAAAGGCATATGGCCAACACAAGCAACAGGAGTCACTAGACTGTATGGATAAAGAGTTTTGCATCTCCACTACCAAAAGCTTTGTAGCACAAACAGAGGTAAAGATGAAGTATTAGAATCATTATTAAATAATTCACCAGCCTATGCCCCTCAAGCGCCAGTCCCTGCTGTTCTACCTGCCCAAACCCTACTGGGCCAACCACCCAAGGTCCAGTTGGTCACCAGCCTAACGCACCCCTTGCCCAGAATGCGCAAAACATTGTGCCTCAACAGGGAAATGTGCAAATACCGGCCCATCCAAATTGGGCCCTCTTTTTCAGTGCAGATATATTCCTCTCCAGGTTCAAAGTATTTGGGGTCCCAATCTAGCAGTACTACCCTAAATGCCACCCCATCTTAGAACAACAAATACCAAACACCCCTCCAGTGTTTGGAAAACAAAACAGAAAAATTATATATCCATATCATAATAGAAGTTGGGATTCATTTGAGGAAACTGAGGTATTTAAGAATATGGCAAGGGGATGGATTGACAATGAATATAATGAATGTGAATCTACATTCTGTTCTGGCCACCATTAAGGACATTCCTATCTATGATCAGAATGCCCACATACAATATGTGATAGATCAGATTTGTGAATGGTGGGGCTGGCTTTTTGAAGAACCCCCTCGAGATGATGTAGCAATGGGGAGAGATGCAAGGGATCATAAGATTTCATCTACTAGTATCCCAACTGCAATGGAACAATGTTTAATGTGGGCAGAGCAGGTTAGGAAGAGATACTACAGATCCGATAGAGGGTATACTATGAGGGAAATATATCCCCTACCAACTGTGCCTCCAGCTGGAGGTGTACAGGCTAGGCCTGTGAAACCTCAGTATGTTCATGCCCCCTGGCACAGGAAAGAACTTTTAGACATAAAGAAAGATCTACCTGACTACACAAAAGATCCAAAAGGTTTCTATGAATGTCTCCAGTCTGATATAACTCTTTGCACCATGACTTTAAAAGATGTAGACATATTCTTTGACACTCTCCTTCTACGCGATGTGTGGAATGGGATACGTAGAGTAGATGATGCCACTCATTTCAGGGATACCTGGAAAAACCTTGATGTCATTGACATGCAAAGAGCTGCAGGTGCTCCACCCAACCAACACACACATGCTATCCCTGGATTGGTGCTTACTAAGTTGAAGTGCATCATACCCCCAGGGAAAATAGATTTGGGCAAACTGACTGCATGTAAATGAAAACAGAATGAGGAAGTCTCTGGTTTCTTTATCAGATTAGAGGAAGTGTTTAAAAGTCACAGTGGACAAGACATGTCTACAGTCATTGGCAAAATAATTCTTGCAGATACATTTATAAATAACTTAAGTAAGGAGCTGAAGGACCTTATTATCAAGTCTGAGTTTAGTTGACCCACCAAAGACCCATCAGATCTTCTCATGACCGCTACGTATTATGAAAATTATTTAAAATTGAACAAAGAAAATTCTGATAAATAACGAAAGATTTAAAAACTGAAGTGTTATTGCAACAGGCTTTTCCAGATAGGGGAAGACAGAGAGGAATAGGAAAAATGAGAGGAAGAAGACGTGAAAGAGGGGCCGGTCGAGCCTCATCTGCTCCATCGCAGCAACATAGGGCAGATTTAGGCCAAAATGAGTGTGCCTATTGCTTTCAGGAAGGTAATTGGAAGAATGAAAACCCTAATTTACAGGACCAAACAATGGTGGCGAGAGGAAGGTAATTCATTGACAAGGGGCACAAGCAGAAGTGGGGTGAGACAACAAGATTTCGCCCAATGCTTTAATGACAACAGACGCCAGAACTATTTTGATAACATACAAACAGACAGAAGCTTTTACAATGATGACTATACTGACATTGGATGCTTGTTTCCAGTCCAGGAAAGACATGGCTTGGCAGTTCGGGCTGGACTGTTCCCATGAGGCACAGGGTCAAGACTGATTTGCATATAGCTGTGTCTGAACTGGGGTGGCAAAGTGAGCTAAAGAATGATGATGGATTCAACCCAGATCTGTGACTGGGGGTGAGTTTCTGAAAAGTTTCAGCGCTCCGTCCATCATTTCCTTGTGTTTGCTTTATACTGACATTGACCACAATACCTTTGAATACCCTCAATAAGGCAGTCAAGGAAAGGGCGGAAGGAGGTTCATGATACCAGTCAATCAAGCTGGCCTCTATGTTACTGCACAGCTAGTGGGGAGGAACATGAGTTCCTGGTAGATACTGGTGCTACTCGCACCACTCTGGTTCATAATCGCTTTCCTAGGGCTCCCTTCTCTGGTAAATTTAATACATCTGTGGGATTTTCTGGCATCCTCATTAAGAGCCCTATTTCACAACCACTAGCTGTTCCAAGTGGACCTCTAACAGCTACTGTCCCACTTGAGCTTACTGAAAACTGTGCTGAAAATCTGTTAGGGTTAGATTTGTTGAAAGAATTGCATAGAACCAAGTACTGTTCTCCTGATGGTGTCTTTATCACAATGGGTGCTGACGATTTTAGCAGATGTTTTGTTGCAATGGATCTTATACAACCCCCTCCTAAGTTACAGGAAGTAAATGCACAAGTTTGGGCTTCTGGAGACAATGATGTGGGAGAATGGAGATAGATGCCATCGTGATAACAGTTAAAAAGGGTGTCCCTCTACCACGCATTGCCCTTATAAAATATCTGAGGAATGGGAAGAGGGATTGAAAGATGTCATCTCTGATTTGATACATACAAGCAATATTAAAGAAATAGATGGTAGCCCATGTAATAGTCCTATACTTGCTGTTTTGAAGAAGAGTACTGAAGGCATGCCAGATAAGTATCGGCTAGTAATTGATCTTCACGCTATTACTAAAATTGTGGTTCCCTAATACCCATGTTGTACCTGACAGGAATTTAATATTTACTATGATGCCACCTACAGCTAATTATTTCACTGTTTTGGATTTAAAGAATGTGTTTTTCAGTGTTCCTATTGCCGAAGAAAACCAGTACCATTTCTATTTTACATTCTGCTGAAGCTCTTTTTCTTTCACTCGGGCTGCTTAAGGGTATACAGAAGGTCCTAGTATTTATAGCCAAGCTCTTAAGAAACAATTGGATCATTTTACCCTCACTAAGGACTCAATATTATTGCAATACAGATGACCTACTCATTGATTCTGACACAGAGGAGGGGTTGCAAACAGACCACATTGCAATTACTGCCTCACTTAGCCTCCTTGGGACATAAAGTCTCTCTTTCCAAATTACAGTATTGTCAACAGGAGGTTACCTATATATGTCATCTCCTGCCGAAGGGGGGTAGGAAGCTACACCAATGGAGTATACAATTGATGCAGAACATGCCAAAACCACAGACTCAATCTGATGTCCATGCATTTATTGTAATTACTTCTTTTTGTCGACAACGGATACCTAATTTTTCACTAATTGCAAAACCTCTGCTTGCTTTAACATTGAAGAATGTATGCATGCCGCTTCCTTGGACTAATGACTGTGAAGCTGTCTTTTTGGAATTGAAAAATGCTTTATGTAATGGTCCTGCATTTGGTAGCCCTCATTATAATAAAGATTTTTGCTTATTTGTGCATGAAAAGCTGGCTGCAGTTTGGCTGTTTTAACACAGGTCCATGGAGGAAGGAACAGGTCATGCACATATTTCTCCTCCACATTGGACCCAGTAGCGAGAGCTTTGCCAAATTTCTTGCACACATTGGCTGCTGTGTCCACTGCACAAAGCATGTATGTTTTGGGTCACAAACTGACAGTTATGGTACCACATGCAGTAGACATATTATTAACCAAAACTCAGACCCAGAACTTGACCAGTGCAAGATTAACCGGGTATGAGTTGACACTTTTTGTTCCAAATATCACTTTGAAACACTGTAATGTTTGAATCCAGCCACTGTATTACCACTCCCCAAATCCCAGCATGATGAGAAGCATGATTGCATATTAATTACTGAGAAGGAGACTAAGGGACGGGTGGATCTGATGGATACCCCTATATCTGACCTCCCAAGGGGAACTGTTCGTAGATGGCTCATGTTTCAAACTACCCGATGGCACTAATACATCGGCCTATGCAGTTACTACCTTGAAAACTGTGGTTGAGTCATGTAAAATACAATAAATGTCAGTCCAAGCTGTGGAGCTGACAGCTCTGACTAGAGTAATTATTTGATAGTAAATATCTTTACAGATAGCCAATATGCCTTTGGGGTCGCCCACTCATTTAGACGACTCTAGAAAGAGAGGGGCTTTTTGACTTTGCATGATGCTAAGCTACAGCATGGGGAACTAATAGTAAAGTTATTGGATGCCTTAATGTTACCAAAGAGATTTGCTACTGTTAAATGTAGTGCCCACAAGAAAATTGTTGATGAGATAGGACAGGGACAGCTAAGCGAACAGCCTAATCAGAGTATAGTCTAATGTATGTTGTAGGAGCAGCTAGATGGATACCAGAAGTGCCTATGTTTAATCAGACTCTGGATTGTGTTAGGGAAATACAGGAAGGAGCTACGGAGGAAGAGAAGGAACAGTCGAAAAGATATCGACTTCAGGATGCGCCGGATGTTGGATAGATCTGTCAGAAAAGCAAAGATGGATGCTTCCAAATTGTTATGTTAATGCTATTGCTACCATGGCCCACAGTGCAGCCCACATCAGTGGTAAAAGAATAGTGGCCATGTTAGATCATGTATGGTTCAATGATTTGATTCCCAGCGTAGCAGAGTCTCATGTCAAAAGATGCATGATATGTGCTACTTATAACCCAGGAAAAGATACACCCATTCCGACAGGTCATTTTGCACCCCCAGATTTGCCCTTTGAAGTCCTGCAGATGGACTTAATTGAAATGGAATGAGTAGGCAAGCTCAAGTACATTCTGGAAGAGATTTGTGCTTTAAGTATGTGGGTGGAGGCTTACCCTCTACCGGATAACACAGCCCTAAGTACTGCAAAAGTACTCCTGAAGGAGTACTTCCCAAGACTTGGCTTGCTCTGAGGTCTTTGGAGCTACAACAGGCCACACTTCATTGGCCAAGGGATGGACCTGGTCTGCAAAGGCTTGCAGATAAGGCAAATGTTCCATGCTGCCCACCATCCTCAGGCAGCGGGCTTCGTGGAGAGGTACAATGGAATACTGAAAGGGAAACTGGGAAAAATATGTGCTGAAACGAAATTGAAATGGCCTGATGCTTTGCCCATAGCTTTGTTTTCAATGTGCAATACTGCACACTCAAAAATGGGTTTATCTTCATTTCAGGTAGTCATGGGGAGGCCTGCAAATATGTAGGATGTACCTAGATCAAATACATTTTCTGAAATTGAATATCCTCTGCTTGTCGATTATTGTGACCAATTGACTAAAGAACTGTGTTTGATTCATTCACAGGTGAAGGCCAGTCTCCCTTCTCGTCTTGAAGGTCCAGGTCATAAGCTGAGGCCTGAGACTGGGTCTTCACCTGACATTCTCCCAAAAAATCCAGCCTTGAGTCACACTGAAAGGGTCCTGTGCAAGTTTTCCTCGCCACCCAGACTGCTGTTAAGTGCACAAGGCATAGACCCTGGATCCATGTCAGTCATGTGAAGAAAGTGACACTCCCTTTGCCATATGATCAGTGGGTAAGAAGAGGAGTACCTGATTTTGAATGTGAGCAGATCCCTCAGCAAGTGTCATTTGGGGATGGTGAATTTTGCTACATGGTGGGGTGGTAGCATTGGAACAAAAACTTGCTGCCATCATACCTGACCCAGAGGAACAGACTCGGTTTGAGCATTCTGACGTTGTTCAGCCTCAACATAATTTGCGGCCAAGGGCTGAAAAGAACTATAGACTTTGAAGAAACTACCTCTGGGGAGGTAGCAACCCATGCAGGTGGTTGAGACCGCTAACGTCCGGACCTGTACATAAGCTTTCCAATGAGACTTTGAAGCAAAAGACACTGGGGTCTTAATGCTCTTTAATAGTGTAACAAGGGAATTTTAGAGAATTTTAATTACATTGCTCTGTTTCTGGCTGATTTTTACGCTACTCTTTGTTTCTTCTAAAACAGGTATTTGTATATAGATTAGGTTGAAATGGGTAAAGTTGTGGGCCTGCCGGTAAGGCCCTTTGGTAAGGTGCCTTCTGACCTATTAGTAGAAAGAGAAGTACTTGCCACTAGTGCCCCTGCTCAAAGCCTCAGTTTTGGACGAAACAGAGGAAAAGAATGGTACTTGTATATTCTCTATTGCTAGTATTGCCATTGTTGGGTCTATTTTGGTGGCTGGAAACATATTACCCTGTTCATAGCCTAGGGTCTCCTACTCCTACAGCATCTGAACATTATTACTTCACCTTATCCCCTCTTAAGGATTTGCATCTCGAAACGTATAAGCATAATACATTTATTCAAACGTTACATAATACCCACAATGGTACATATATCACCAATTGCTGGGTTTGTGAAATGTTACCACCACAAAAAGAACGGGGAATGGACCTTATTCTTTTTCCATATTCGTCTGGGGGGTCAGCCAAGGCATAGGCGGAAATATTATGGGAAAACAAATGGCCATATATGAATTACAGTGAGAAAAACAAATATGCACTTGCAGGCAATATCTACCACAGATGTATTTATGACGCCATTTATGCCTTTGGTAGGAAGCTGTGGTTTAATGGTACTAAGATAGAAAACAAAAAATATGAAAGATTTAATATTACTAAATGGGTTTTGGTATTCCAACAACGAAAGGTGGAACAGGATGAATTACACCCTATCCAAGTGTATCAAATACCGGCACCATTCAGTGTAAGGGGGATAGGATCAGTAGACCTAGGAAATAGCACCTGCAGTAAAACATAACAATGACATGTTATTTCTGTCCATCTCCTGCCACCACCCCATCTCTGGTAACATCCAAAAATACCTATTTTGTGTATGGAGAAAATGCATATGTATGGCTCCGTGTTGGATGGTCTTGAACAGGTTATATCGCATTTCTCACACCCCCTACCTATACCGCTCTAGGAAATTACCATCAAAAGCATCACTTGACCAGAAGGCAGGTAACAGATATTGTAAATCAGACAGATACTTCTGCACAGCAGTTTGTGGATGCTATAAAAGGTCTAATCCCGCTTTGGGGTGCAGCAATGAATAGTAGACAAAGTACCTCACCAGAATATTGGAAGCTACCATAAATAACACCCAAAGTGCATTGACTAATATTACTATAGAGATGCAAGCTAACCGCCTTATGACTTTGCAAAATCACATTGCTTTAGACATTTTGCTAGCTGAAAAAGGGGGAGTATGGCATTTGATTGGCAAATATTGTTGTTTATACATACCAGACAATGCCCCTAATGTTAATTTAGCCATACCAAAGATTTATCGCTTAGCTGCTGAAATACACCACATACACGACAATGGAGATTGGACTTGGTCAGGATGGTTTTTGGGCCTAGTAACCACTTAGGGTTGGAAACTGTTCACTATATTGGTAATTAGAGGAGGAGTGATCATGGGGTTATGTTTGTGCATAAATTATCTCCCAATGTGTTGTACAATGTGTCTGTCATTCTGCAAACCTGCAAGACAAATTAACAAGACAAATGCCATGCTGATGCAACAAAAGGAAATATCTGACTAAATGAATATTTAGATTACATATGCCAAAATGAATGAACTTTTCGTTCATGAGCCGTTTCAGAAAATTCACTTTAAGAAATGGACTAAGGAGTGAACATAAGTGCATCTATTTTGTCTTTGGGCCGACATTCTGTTTAAATCAATGCAAATTGAAATTTTCCACTTCACAAATGGTTTTGCCCTTAAGTTTGTTTCTCAGAGAAAAAGACCTTTGGTATTTTGCAACTCTCTGACATGCTGGAAAAATGACTATTGTGGCTTAATTTGATTATTTGTGACATGCAACTGATAACCACAGAACTAGGAGAAGGTCTTATCACTGATGCTAAACACTTATCTTGTAAGGTACAGCCTTTGTTCCAGCCATGGGCTGGCACAGGGAATTTCCTCTGTTAAGCAAATTTGAATGACGTCATGTAGCCCTGCTTTGAGTTTCGTATAAATATGGCAGGCTAAGTGTTGATCTTTGTTCAGTCTCCACATGCCATCTGAGTGCTGCATTGTACATTGTACCCACTTGAGTGCAATAAATGGCTTGCCTCCGACTCCACACACTTCAATTGAAGGTGGACATAGTGGTATTATCCAGAGAGTAAACGTGTGCTTTACAGAGCACTGCAGGTTTTACTCTGCAGCAGTCAGGTGACAATGGTAAGTCTGAAGACATGCTTATTCCATCACACTGGTGGGTTGGTATAATCAGTGCTGCAGTCCACAGGTGACATTTACTTTCCATTCCTTGTGTGTTGCTTCTATACCATATACTATGGCCTTACAGGAGAGTTAAATATGCCAATAAGGGATTAGCCAATTTGTATATGTTTTAGGGGTCAGAGCACATACACTGGGCACTCTAAAGCATGCAGAGTCTAAGAACCAGCAATATAATTCAGCAAGAAATGGCATTTTCACACAGCTTTCATTTTGTTTTTTATGGCTTGTCATTGTGTGGATTGGATGTCCAGCAAGCCCATGGCATTTGCTCGAAGGCTACATTGTTCCAATCAGTTGCCAGGCCCAAATATTGGTGGTTGTTCTGCTCATGGGGGATTAACAGAAGAGCTTGCAAAAACATCTACAAACTAAACAGATAGAGAAGGGAACTAGTTCCTACATAGAAGTGACTGGTAAGACCTATGTGTATTAGGGCAGCTTCTTCCAGTACAAAGAGGAGGTGCACACAGAATCCTGATAATGATTAACATAATTATAACTCAGCACTGGGATATTTATTTAGGACATAGAAGACATGCAAAAATCATTAGATTTGCAAAAGTGAATATGTAAATGTATATAGTGACACCACACCATCTCTAGTATGTGACATCCTCAAAAAAAAAAAGCAGAGTTACTTTTTCCTTGTTCCTCTTCACCGTCATCCTTGCTTGCTTTCGGTTCCTGCCCTTTCATGCACAGCTCATCTATCAGTTCTACCTACTTGTGTTCTTCTGTCTCTCTCTGTCATTGCTCTACTTTAACCATCACTGCAACTCTATTTTTATCCAGCATGTTACAATATAAAGGTAGCTTTCATATAGAATTGACTGGTGATATCTATGAATAGTAGGCTTGTTTATCACTGTCGTAACTCAGCATTGGTATATCTATTTATAATGTATAGAACAAGCAAAAATTATTACACTTGGAAAAGTGAATATGCACATTTAAATGATGAACCTACACCCTCTCGATTTATTTTTACCATTTTTTATTTTTGGCCCCTTTATCATCTCTACGTCCCCTCCTCTAAACTTCACTTCTCTTTCATCTAGTTGCACTTCCCTCCCTGGTCCATCAATGTTCCCCTCAGACATCACTGGAGTTCTGTCTTCATCATCGATTTGCTCAACTGCGTTCATATGCTTCTTGTTTCTGCTCTTGTTCCCACTTGATCATCTTCCCGCTGCTCCCTTACCATTTGATTTCTGGTCCTACATATTGGAGGAATGCATGAATGACAAACAATATCTTCTACAGAACAGCTAAAGAACTAGTCTAGATACATAGAACAAGTAAGTTCTACATACAAGTGACTGGTTATACCTATGTATTTTGTTTTTGCTGTGTTGACTACCAGCCCTCCCATAGAGCAGAATTCTCAATAAATTATTCCTTTACTCAACCCTTGATAGCTGCAGGGGCAGCTCCTCCACTAAAGCATCGCCCCACTGCTCTGAGAGCAGTGAAAAAGGGAAAAATAAAATGATAATGAAAAAGTTATTAACATTTTATTTTTTGTTCCTGGGGGCCTGGGCTAGTGCAGGGTGGGACTGGTGGCTCAGGAAGGAGGAGTGGTTTGTCCACACTAAGTGCACATGACTGCTTGGCCGGCCATCTTGGGCTGGCCAAACAGTCATGCGCACTTTGCATGTTCCCTACCAGGCTGTCCCCATCTGAATGCCGATCCACGGTGCTCAGACCAATCTTAGGGTTAGGGGAGACTGTTTGCTTACTGCTTCTTCTGGACTGGAGTCATGAAGAGAAGAGAAGTGGAGACGACAAGGAGAAACAGAGGAAAAGGTAAGTGTCTTTTAAAAATATTTTTCAACCCCCCTGTTCCCTACCAGCCTTCACAAAGTAGCTGGCATGTGAGCAGGCAGGTTTAACTTAGGAGACAGGTGTATAAAGCAGCAATACAATAAATAAGTAAGTCACAACACACAATAAAAATCCAACACCAATTTATAAAAATAGGAAATATGTTTATGAGTAAAATGACACAAAAATGACATAAAACCAATGTAGGGAACTGGAGATATGAATTTTTAAAGAATAAATACTTTCAATCAATAAATCAATCACAAGATTTGTAAAGCGCACTACTTACCCGCGAGGGTCTCAAGGCGCTGAGGGAGAGGAGGGGGGGTGTTGCCGCTACTGGTCGAATAGCCAGGTCTTGAGTCGTTTCCTGAAGGTCAGCAGGTCTTGGGTCTGTCGTAGGTTGAGGGGAAGGGTGTTCCAGATCTTGGCGGCGCGGTGAGAGAAGGATCTGCCTCCGGTGGTGGTTCTCCGGATGCGCGGGACGGTGGCCAGGGAGAGGTCGGCGGAGCGGAGCTGACGGTTGGGAACGTAGCAGGAGAGTCGACTGTTGAGGTAGGCTGGGCCGGTTTTGGAGTGCCTTGTGTGCGTGGATCAGGAGTTTGAAGGAGATTCTCTTGTCGACAGGGAGCCAGTGCAGGTTTTTCAGGTGGGGGGTGATGTGGCTGTGGCGTGGAATGTCAAGGATCAGGCGTGCAGAGGCGTTTTGGATTCTTTGCAGTTGTTTGATGAGCTTGGTCGGGGCTCCTGCGTAGAGGGCGTTTCCGTAGTCGAGTCTGCTGCTGACGAGGGCCTGGGTGACTGTTCTTCTCGTGTCTGTCGGGATCCACCTGTAGATCTTGCGGAGCATGCGGAGGGTGTTGAAGCAGGAGGAGGAGACTGCGTTGACTTGCTTGGTCATGGTGAGCGTTGAGTCGAGGATGACTCCCAGGTTGCGTGCGTGGTCGGTTGGTGTCGGGGGTGCCCCTAGTGACGAGGGCCACCAGGAGTCGTCTCAGGCTGATGGGTTGGAGCCGAGGATGAGGATCTCCGTCTTGTCTGTGTTCAGCTTAAGTCGGCTGCACTTCATCCAGTCGGCGACGGCTTTCATTCCTTCGTGGAAGTTGGATTTGGCGGTGAGGGGGTCCTTGGTGAGGGAGAGGATCAGTTCAGTGTCGTCGGCGTAGGAGATTATGTTGAGGTCGTGCTGTCGGGCGATGCGTGCGAGTGGAGCCATGTAGATGTTGAACAGTGTCGGGCTGAGGTAAGATCCCTGGGGTACGCCGCAGATGATCTCGGAGGCTTCGGATCGGAATGGGGGGAGGCGGACGCTCTGGGTTCTGCCGGAAAGGAAGGAGGTGGTCCAATCCAGGGCCTTGTCTCGGATCCCTGCGTCATGGAGGCGTGTGCGTAGTGTGCGGTGGCAGACAGTGTCGAAGGCGGCGGAGAGGTCCAGGAGGATGAGGGCCGCCGTCTCGCCGTTGTCCAGCAGGATCCTGAGGTCGTCTGTGGCAGCGATGAGGGCGGTCTCGGTGCTGTTGTTGCTGTGGAATCCTGACTGGGAGGGGTCCAGGATGCTGTTATCTTCGAGGTAGCGGGTGAGCTGTCTGTTGACTATCTTCTCGATGACCTTAGCTGGGAATGGAAGCAGGGAGATGGGCCGGAAGTTCTTGAGGTCGCTCGGGTCCGCCTTGGGTTTTTTAAGTAGGGCGTTGATCTCGGCGTGTTTCCAGCTCTCTGGGAAGGTCGCGGTCTCGAAGGAGAGGTTGATGACGTTGCGCAAGTGGGGTGCGATGGAGCTGCCGGCTTTGTTGAAGATGTGGTGTGGAAAAGGGTCTGTTGGGGAGCCGGAGTGGATTGTGCCCATGGTCTTGATTGTGTCCTCGGTGTTCACGTTGACCCAGGCTGTCAGGGGGTCGTAGTCGATGGGGTGCGGCGGGTCTGATGTGTCGGGGCCTGTTGGGGTCGTCCGGGAGTCGAAGCTGTCGTGGATGTCGGCGATCTTGCGGTGGAAGAAGGTGGCGAGGGAATCACACAGGGCTTGCGACGGCGGGATGTCGTTGGCGTTGGAGCTGGGGTTGGAGAGTTCCTTCACGATGCTGAAGAGCTCCTTGCTGTAGTGTGCGTTGTTGTCGAGGCGGTCTTTGAAGGAGGTCCTCTTGGCGGACCTGATGAGGTGATGGTGGTTGCGGATGGCGTCTTTGTGGGCTGCGCGGCTGTCCGACGTCTTCTCGCTGTGCCATTTGTTCTCCAGTTTCCGGCAGGTGCGCTTGGATGCTAGGAGTTCCGGGGTGAACCAGCTGGCTCTCTTGCTGGTGTCTTTGTAGGTTGTTTTTTTCAGCGGGGCTAAGGTGTTGGCGCAGTCGTCCATCCATCATCTGAGATTGCGGGCGGCAGGGTTGGAGGGGTCGTTGGGTGGGCTGAGTGCGAGGTTTGTCTGGAGTTGGTCTTCGGTGACTTTGCTCCAGCATCTGCGGGGGATCTATAGGGTGCGGTGGTGTGCGGCGGGTTTCCGGAAGGTGAAGCGGATGCAGTGGTGGTCGGTCCAGGTGAGTTCGGAGGTGTGGCTGAAGGAGAAGTGGGAGCTTGAGGAGAAGATGGCGTCGAGCGTGTGTCCGGCGATGTGGGTCGGCGTCGTGACGAGCTGTTTCAGTCCGAGGTTGGCGAGGTTGTCGATCAGGGTGGAGGAGTTGCTGTCATTGTTGTTCTCCAGGTGAAAGATCAGGTCTCCGAGGAGGATGTAGTCGGTGGAGGTCAGGGCGTGCGTGCTGATGAAGTCGGCGATGGAGTCGCTGAACTGGGGTCGGGGTCCGGGGGTCTGTAGATGAGGGTGCCTCTTACAGTGGTGTTAGGATCCGTGTGGATCTGGAAGTGCATGTGTTCGGCGGTGCTGAGAGTGTCGTCGGTGCTGTTCGAGACCCTGATGGTGTCTTTGTGGACGATGGCGATTCCTCCTCCGATTCCGTTGGTGCGGTCTCTGCGGGTGATCTTGTAGCCGTTGGGGATGGCTATGGCGATGTCGGGTGCGGAGGATTCGTTCATCCAGGTCTCTGTCAGGAAGGCGACGTCTGGTGATGAGGTGTCGAGTAGGTCCCAGAGCTCGACGGCGTGTTTGCGTGCGGAGCGGGTGTTTAGTAGGATGCACCGGAGATGGTTGAGGTCCTTCTTGGCGGGAGTCTCGGGCTCTCCGAGGCAGGTGAAGCTGCAGTTCCGGCAGGTGAGGGACCATGGGTGCGTTTCGGGGCGGCCTTGAAGCAGGTGGAGGTCCGTCCTGGGTTGAGAGCGATGAGGGTGCTGGCGTCGTATCGGAGGTGGTCTTCGTGACGGATGCGGGGGCCAGGGGTTCTTGCGCTGGGCGCGGTCTAGGCGCGGACGGGCGCAGACGGGCTTGCTTTAGGCGCGCCTTCGGCGTGCCAGCGGCGCGGCCGCGCAGCAGCCGCCATATATGGGGAGGTGGGAGGGAGGAGCAGCTGGGAGGCGGGAGGCAGGGGCAGCGAGTGGTAAGCGAGGGGGGCGGGGCCGCAGGGGACACAGCGGCGGGAAACGGGAGGGCGAAGGGGTACAGAAATCAAAAGGGGCACAGGGGGGCACAGAACGAAAAACAGTCACAGCAGTGGGGGCACAGAACGGAAGGGCAAAAACAGTGGAAAAACAGTGGGGCACAGAACGAAAACCAGACACAGCAGTGGGGGCACAGAACGGAAGGGCAAAAACAGTGGAAAAGCAGTGGGGTCACAGAACGAAAAACAGTCACAGCAGTGGGGGCACAGAACGGAAGGGCAAAAACTGTGGAAAAACAGTGGGGCACAGAACAAAAAACAGTCACAGCAGTGGGGGCACAGAACAGAAGGGCAAAAACAGTGGAAAAACAGTGGGGGCACAAAACGAAAACCAGACACAGCAGTGGGGGCACAGAACGGAAGGGCAAAAACTGTGGAAAAGCAGTGGGGGCACAGAACGAAAAACAGTCACAGCAGTGGGGGCACAGAACGGTAGGGCAAAAACAGTGGAAAAACAGTGGGGGCACAAATATAGAGGGGAAAGACAGTAACAGTGACGCTCACAATGACAAGAACCTACCTACGGCCTACCACTGGCCACCAGGGATGAGGCGCAGGTCGTAGCCTGCGGGTGGAGGAGGGCCTCAGATCAGCAGCAGGGAGCTGGACGCACAGGTGGCGCTGTGCGGATGGGGGGGCGACCTACCCAGAGGTCAAGGTTCGCTCCCCTTTCTAGTGTCTACAAATAAAAAGCATAAACTTAGGACATCTGGTCGCACCTGCCCAGAACAAAGTCAAAGTTTGGGGCTGACTGCGAATAAGCTCAGGTTAGATAAACTGAGCAGTAGGCCCCGTCATGTTTTTCTGAAGATTTTTCTTTCGATGTCAGGCTGGGTTTCGAGTTGATGATGGCAGCTTGGTTCAGCGCAAAGCCTCAATGAAATTCTGGAATTCTTGATATCCTGAGCTTTCAGGAGGATGAACCTGAAATCCAGTGTGGGCTGCGGTTCGACGATGGCAACTTACCTCTAGACAACGGGTCGATCAACCTACGGAGCTTTTTTCCACAAATCCTCCAAATGATCTCAAACTACTGGGTCTTCTTTCAGAAGGTCCTTTTGAGGTTCCAAAGTGTTCACGAAACCAATCCAAAGTTCCAGAAGCTCTGAGGTGCTCCTTAGGATGTTGGGCTTAAGTCTCCCCTAATGCACATGGCCAAATTCTTAACAGTCTAGTTGAAGGTGGTCATCTGTGTTCTTCTTGGTAGAGATGGTGCAGGTGGAGCTCTTTTAACATCTTGCTTTCAGGGAGTCCACTCCTTCAACTTTCACAGCTAGGCAAAGTCATTTTTGGGCTGAAGACCAAAGTGTGCAGAAGGTGCAGTCATTGTGGGTGCAGTCCTCACTTGCGCAGTCCAAGGGACCAGCAGGGCAGTCCTTCTTCTTCGTGTAGATTCAAGGCAGGGATCTGAGTTGCTGGGAAGGTCTCCCATATTTATCCAGTTTTCTTGGGTGACAAGCAGGGGGCACCCCTGACCAATGGGGTACAGGGTGCCCCCATCAGGTAGGACAACTTCCTCCAAACTGTGGCATATTCTTGTCCCAGAAAGCACTACTCCTCTAAATCCAAAATTGAAAAACTCTCTCCTAGAGATTAAGATCTGGCTGAGCCAAGCTACTGGCATGGCTAAATTTCCCTAACACTCCCCTTCCAGCCCCTCAGATAATGGGTGCAGGGTGTGAGAATGAGCCTGTGTCCTGTCCTAACTGCCATTCCCTCTTTGAAGACCAGTTTGGCTACTTTACCCCCATCCTGCCTTTTGCTCTGCAGCTGCAGAACTCCTCCCACCAGAGGTCCTTTGTCTCTATGCAGGCCATTTCCTACCTCATCAGAGCAGTTTGGCTCAGCCTATCAAAGGCTGTCAATCAGAAGAGACTGCTGGAAGGCTGGATTTTAGCATATCTGAAAAACAAGTGCTATAACTTAATTTCTGTAATAGTTATAGTAAATCCAACCCTGACAAGTTGTTGGATTTATTCTATCATTTTAAGTCTTTGAAATAATATTTGATCTCACTCCTATCAATATTTATACTTTATTAAAGTAATTCAATGTTCTCCTATAGAGTCAATGTGCTACAATGGGGAAAAACAAATTTTCCCCTCACCAGGGCATATCCAACATCTTTTAAAATGACCCTGCTTATAGTTACAGGGTACCCTACCTCTGGGGCACCTACAACAGACCTTTGGGATGACGTATATGAAAACATAAGGCAGTTTAAGACTTCAACTTCAAAGTTGAATTTCATATAATTTTATTTTAAAAGCAGTCTGCAATACAGGGCTGCCTTTAAAATTACAGCAGCAACTCAGCAGCACACACTTTAGTGCATTACATTTACTGGGCTTCTAAATCTACATGCACTAGCATATACTAGGGACATACAGGTAGGTTTTTTTTAGTTTAATTTTGAAGTTTTATATAGCGCAAACTAGACCTGAAGGTATCAGAGCGCTTTACCTGAGCACTAGTTGCGTTACAGAGGGACACATTCATTTTTGTAAAGGAACTTGAATATTACATGATTTGCCCAGAATCACAGGATGTTGAGCATCCCTGCTGAGACTCAAACCCGGTTCCCCAGCTTCGAGGTCGACCGCCCTAGCCGTTAGGCCACATCCTTTCCCCAGGTTGTCAGTACCAATTGTAATTACACCTAATTACCATGTACTTTTAATAAGAGTACAGGCCCTGGGTCTGGTTAGCAGAGCCCAGGGCACAATCAGAGTCAGAAAACCAGCATCTAGTATTCAAAATGGAGGCAAAAGAGTGGAGGGACACTGCAAAAAGACCTGTTTTCTTATAGATATAATAAACATTGAAGCCCAGTCAGTGTCTGAGACACCAAAACTGTATCATCTGCAAAAAGTAAAATGGGAATGTTTGTTCTAGCAAGTGAGGGAGCATCATTATAAACAGAACAAGGTGGGAGCCTGGGCACAGACCTGGTGGATGCCTTCTTTAATGGGGATAGGATTGGTAAGCTGACACTGTCTGCCCCTTCCTACTCTAGGAAAATTGTCCTCATGAAACCGAATTAGAACGGTGAGGATATTCAATTGAATCCCCATATCCAGTACGATAAACAGCTTTTAATGCAGGACTAGATCAAAGGTGGATTTCACATTGACAAATGTGCTACAGCGCCATAAAACCTTTTGGTGGACGTGCGCTTTAGAAGTTCCTTATACCATAACATATAAGTGGCTGCCACCAATATGGAGCGTCTTCTATTACAAGACCAGGAACCGAAAAATCTGGTCTACTGTACTTGTTTTCTTTCTGAACCCGGTAAGCAGGGTGGAGTGTGGATTGTTATCTTCAATCAACTTCTTGATTTTCCTGAGAACTAGATGACAGAATACCTTCTGGAGGTGTCATTTAAGCATATCGGTCTGTAATGTGTGGGCAAATCTCTGCCCCCCTTTTTATAAATGGCTAATACCTTAGCTCCCTTCCAGGAGCTAGGGATTGGGGCTTCCCATGAAATTGTATTTGCAAATTCGAAAATTCACTTGGACCAGTTATCTTTATCAAATAGAAAGACATCTCCCAGTATAATATCTGGGCTAGGTGCTTTTCTATATGCAATGGAGTTGAGAGCAACTTTTATGTCACTCACGTTGAATGTCAAATACATTTCATCATTGCTGAAAGATTTCCCACTGTTGTTGGACATCTGAATAAGAAGCCTGGATATTGTCAGCATAGAGCGCAGTAAAGTACTTATACCATACGTGTGGCTGTAGGAAGCTTGGGTATGTCCTGTCTATCCCTGGCCATCACAATAAGCCACAATTTCTAAGATTTTTTACCTGGTCATGTTTGCAGTAAGTCACACCATCTTTTCTCATCCATTCTCTTTTTGATCTATGCAGTGCTTGTTTGTAGGCCTTCCTCATAGTAGCCCTTAGACCTAATAGCTAGAGCTAACCATCTTCTGGCTTATCTGCATTCCTTATTAAACCAGCTGTTATGTTTTTGAGTATTTTTCCCAATGCAAGGTATGTTGGCTGTAAAATATGAGTTTATCTGGTCATAAAATCCAGAGTGACTGCATGTAGCTTACTTTTAGTTAAGATTATTAGGTATTAGATTACTTAAATAAAAGGTGGCACTTAGTAAATCATTCTGAGTAGCAATCAGTGTATCTGGTCTTTTAACCATCTTATTCCACTTTAGGGAGCGCTTATTTCTAGCCAGCAGAATATCTTTAGTTGTCCTATGAGAGTGGAAAACAGTAGGAAATTTACTCCAGATTGATGATATATGAAAGGCATAGTGGATTATAATCGCTCTTAAGCCTCTCTTTAACTATCATGTCCCCTGGTGCATTGGCATTGTATATGTCAATGTTATTGCCTCTACCTTTCCTCAGCTGTATACCCAGTATTTCAGGGTAGTCAATCTCCAAGGTTTTTATTTTTCAAGCTAGTGAGACTTTAACTCAAATTAACAGTCCTCCATAGGGCGGCTGCAAGTACTAGCCTTTCCTGGAATCCAGTATTTAGCTTATCCAGCCCTAAATACAAGTTCAGTACACCATGCCTCCCGGAGTAAGCAAATATCAAATTCCCCTACAAAATCATTCCAACCTGGCAACTCTCCTTTGGATTTAAAACCTGCCACATTCCAGAAGACTATCACTGTTGTGTCAAATCTATCATGTCTGTTTGTTCCCGATGCTGTAAAGGGCTGATTTGGGAGAACCAATGAATTGTTATGTATGGCTATTTCTGGAGCAGAGGACATCAAAAGCTTAAAAGAATGTGTGTTTCTACCACTAGGCAATGGAATGAAACAATGTCTGATCAAATTTGGCACATGGTTTGCTCCTCCGTGGCTCATGTCGCTGCTACAGATGTCAAGCAGTAAATCCGAATCCCTTATGGTATAATCTTGGGTGATTATTAACTGTGTGGCTGCTGTCCTTATGATATTTAAACTGGATGAAGGATTTGCTGGGAGGACTTGCTCTTATGTTTAGAGCAACCAAGTTATCGACTATCTTCCTGTCATAACAAGATAGCTTGATGCAATCATATCTAAGGCTGAAATCTGAGCATCTTTTAGCACTTAGAACAACCTCCCTAATTACTTGATATGCATCCCATAAAAGAACTTATCCAATTTATAACCTTCTTTTTTAGTATGTCATCATCTTCATGTACCCTTGGGAGGTGAGTTTCGGAATGTTAACCATATAAATCTGTGTGAATCCAGAAGAGCCCCTCTGTTGGGCATGGGGGACAAGCCTCTTTTTATCTCTTAGAGAACCATTGTCTGCTGAACGGCATGTAGATTTATCGCTCATCAACAGCATGGACTCCTGTTTGATTTCACTGGCAGATAAAGCCCTAGAGTGTGCCTTGATGACAAAGAAGTCAACAGCCTTTTCCCACACCCCAGTGTTTGCCCTTGGCCTTAGCCGCCTTGTATTATCAATCTTGCGCAGTAACCCGGCCTGCACAGCGGCCCTGGTTGAGAAGGTGCCCTGTGTTAGGATATGTCAGCTTCACTCAAGACCTCCTTACTCTTGGTGGCACTACAAAATGTTTTTTTTTTTTAATTAGAGGGACCCTCATCTGCAATCTTTTCATGCTGCCCTATTCTAGTTTTGTCCACATCAACAATTACTGAAAGAAAGTGTTTGACCATATCAGTTAAATCCTGTACCACAGTCTTAAGCCCCATGATCCCCACCCTCAGCTTCTTCACAGAGTCTAAATCAATGATAGGTGCAGGAGGTTCTGATGACATCTTTTGGGCACCTGTTTTTGAGCTAGTCTCAGGGCCCCTATGGTTACTTCTAGGTCTTCTAGAGGCAGGAAGGTGTTGAAACAAACTACGTTGGGCTTTAATGGTGGCTGTGGTGGTGGATTCAGCTTAGGCATGAAATGGCGCACTACTTATATTAGGCAGAGCAAATGGTGCCGAGTGATAGTCATTGTATTGACCCTTTCTTCCCCAAAGGGATCATACTTTCTGTTGTCTCTATACTACCTTAGGACACCTTGCGATCCACACAAGATCCACAGGGATATTGTGCTACTACAGCTCCCGCGATCGCATGGACGCCATTGACATGTACCACGTGACAGGAACTTGGTACCGAGAGGCATCCTTGTTTTCTGCCATCTTTTTATAAGGGACCGTTATTAACTGTTGTAGTACCACCTTAGGACACTCCATGTCCAGCGGGTACTATGTTGATTACACTCCATATGTATCTTTCGCTGACTTAATTTCCAATCAACACATGGACGCCTCTGACGCATACCACATGACAGGGACGCACACCACTCTGTGCCATTACATATGGCTCCCGGTAGTGGTTTGTTTCACCCTCGCCGGGACTCCTGCTAAGACGCAAGCACTACACTATGGGTAAGCATTGGCTTTTGGCCTTTCTTCCTCCTGTCACTGCGAAGCCAGTTTACACTGGCCTTGCTACTCCCCGCTTCCCTTCAGAGGGACGGGTTTCTCCATTTATCCGGGCACCAGAGGCACTTTTCTCTCACTCGTGCTATGCGCCGGACTTAACGCAAGCCTTTTTATTAAAGACTATTGCGGCCCCTGTTACAAAGTGGGCACCTTTAAATATACTATAACCTTATGGATCATGGAGTCCTTGTATGAAATTTGTAAGGTCCTTGTGGGAGTGGCTGCTCACCGACACATTTCACTCCGGGCTGGGCAGATGCACATTCCTCATGGTTCCTCTGTGTGTTTCGTGGTAAATTTATTTTTAAGGGTTACACAGTGCAGCTTATTTCAGACCATGATGGCAGTCTCTAATTTATAACCCACTCTGCCTGTTCTGCTGACTGATTCGTATTACTCTTGCCTACGCTGCAACCCCTCACACCCTTTCCCCTACCTTCCTTCTATAGCCACGCACAGTGCTTATTTTGGAGATACTCCCTATATTGTCTCACTAATGCAAGGTGAGCAGTAGCAATTCTACTATTCCCTGCCATATTGTTAGTAACTCGACCTCCGGGGAGAGAAAATATTCACCTACAAAACAACAATTTGGTGGGAGGATACTCTTCACACATATACTTTGTATGAAGTATTACAGTATTGCCTGGTACTATGTGTCTGTCATGGTTTCTTTCTCGGTGGGGAGCTTCTGGATGTACCCAGTGGCTTGAGGGTGGATATTACTTACTCTTTGAGAAGGTAAGATATCCTATATAGTTAGTATCATAACTACACAGACAACTATCCAAACAAGCATCTGTGTGGTTGCTATGTATTGTTAGACCTTGAGCACATAACATAGATAATAGTCATTACTTTAGTATACATAGTCAAGTATCCTTGAATTCTGAAAGTGATGTGTAATCTTGCAATGTTGATTTATATTTTTCTTTCCTTTTTGATTTCCTAGAACAACGGTGGATCCACCACATACATGGGCCACCATCTTTTTGGCGATATTGATCCTTGACTGGCCAGTATAAATCTTTATTTATAAACTCTGCGAACAGAGTGACTAACACCGTGGGTCCTGATGAATGCCCTAGAACCCCTTCTGGGTACCACCTGCGGGCAGAAACATGTTGACCATTGAGAGGGGTATATTTGGTTTACAACCCCGGTCCTCTTTTTAATCCTACCCCAGTGGACCTACAGAATAAAGTTATTTTGGCCCCCTGCAGGTAGTTTTAACGAACACCACACTCTGTATTTTCAATAGCACTCTGTCCCTCACAGACCTCATTTCCATCACTCATCAAAACACCTCTGCTCCTCCCAACTAGGGGAGTTGTAGCCCACACCATGGACCTCACAGTCCGGGTGTGAAGAGGGGAGCCAATAATGAAGCATGTCACCCTCGGGTGAGTGAGCGTTCTTGTCCTAAGAAGGATCTCTTCCATTAGAGCAATTTGATTTCACACATGTTTATCAACAAAGGAAACAGTTCCGGGCTAGGAACTAGCCGCTAGCCCGCTCTGTATGACAATACCAGGGTACTTTTTTGTGAGTCGCTTCTATACAGACAAACATGTTATTATCATCATTGCTACTGGCTTCATCCTGAGTTCATGTTGAAAGGTTATGAGTGTACCCATATTTAATAAGGGGTATTGATCCTATCAAATATGTTAATGCAGCACACTAGCAAAAAGGAAGAAACAATGAGAAATATTGGTATGTCTCCTTCTTATGCCAAGGTAGCCACACCTAGTTGGAAAAAACTCAGGTTTACTGACTATAGTCAAAATACATGGGTGAATGCACAGGAACACACAAGCTCCATTTACGTAATGCGTGCCCAAAGTGTTATTTTCCTGGTAAATTGTGCCACAAGGCCATACAAATATCGATTAGTGTGGCTTTCTAAATGTCACTTAAGCCACTTTAGCACTTGTATTGTCTTGCATCGACTTGCATGATGCAAGAACAACACATGTGGCTAGTAAATGTCAGTCACATGATTTGAATCCATTTTGCTCTTCCCTATATCTTCATTTGTCGCGAGGATAATAATAAATTTCTCACCCAGAAATCAAAAACAGAGCTAAAGCAGGATAAAAGATGGCTTACCATCAGATACGGCCTTAAGAACTTCTCACAAGGGGATCCAGCTGGAAGACAGCAAACATAAGAGGGATGGCCCAGCCTCTCCCGGGCTCTGGCCGGCCCTCCTATGGATTGCGTCCCTAGCAACAGGAGTAACAACTGCTCTATATAGCACTGTGGGCCTTCCTTACTGGATGCACAGGTCTCTCCTGGGACTCAAAGTCCCGAATTCCAGTGTCCAGCACCGCTGGAATAACAACTGCGCTATATAGTGCTGTGGGCCATCCTCCTCCTGGCCCCTCTCTACTGGCTGCATAGGTATCTCCTGGAACTCGAAGTCAGGATATCCAGTGTCCCCAATAAATCTACTGATCCCAAAGTTTTCTGAGAAATAGTTAATTTATCAGAAATGTTCAATCTCACCTGACCAGTATCAGCTGTCATATATAACAACTGAGCAGTGGTTTAGCAATTTGTCCTCTATTTATTCTCTGCTGGTTAACAACAGCTTTATGCAGGTATCCTATCAATGGAAACCAACTTCCGTTTATGCTCAACGTAGAACTTAACGAGATTGTACTGACACTCCCTTAGGGGCATATTATCAACGAGGCGATAAACAATTATCGCCGCTTTTGCGTCCGTTTTCGGACGAAAAGCGGCGATAATTTTATCGCCTAATCAGCAAGGTCACGCTATCGCGTGAATCCTTGCATTATCGCCCTTTCCCCCAACGCCCATCTTTGCATCTCTAATGAGATGCAAAGTGGGCGTACCCCGGATGGACTACGTTGCAAATATCGCTGATGTTCACATCGCGATATTTACAAGGCAGCCCACATGATTTTAGCAGAGGTTAGATTTCGGCGAAAACTGCCGTTTTCGCCAAAATCTAACGTCTGCTAAAATCCTGACTTAGCCATCCCTAACATAGGGGGTGGATTCTGCTGATACGACCACAGGGTCGTATCAGCAAGGTTATCGTCGTTTTAAGGGAACATCGCTGGAAAACCAGCGATGTTCCCTGCAAAACGGCGATAACCTCGCTATCTCTGGAATTTTTATCGCCCTGGAGAAGCGCGTTGTTAATAACGCGCTACCAGGGCGATAAATTCCAGAGATAGCCTGCGATAGGGAATCTGTCGCTAAGCACGGCCAGCGATAATTATCGCTGGCCGTTGATAATATGCCCCTAAATGTCCATGTAACAAGGCCATGGACCTGATGATATCCCTATTGCTCTCCTTAAATGAAATATGAACCTATGGAGTCCCTTGGTCACCATTTTTAACAACTTAAATAATATGAACTCATCCAGCTCTTGTCCAAATCCATAATAGTTCCTATCTTCAAAAAACAGGCAATATTACAGAGCCATACTGTTAAAGACCCAATTAATCAATTGATTCCACAGTTAAAGTACTAGGATTTATCTTTAACAGGATTAAGCTATAGGTCAAATAACAAGATATCCTGAGCACTTGTAATATGGTCTCAGAGTGGGTCTAGGTACAATGGAGCAGTGTCTGAATCTTCATCTTATTATAAGAAAATATACCATCACCAGGAGCTGCCTATTGCACCTGGCCTTCATGCATCTTTCAGGTGCTTTAGACCGTGCTAATCGACCAAAACTCTGGCTGATGCTCCTGTCTATGGGGATAGACCCATCGCTAGACAATTTTTTCTCTATTCTTCATTGCACTCTGACCCCCAGAGTCAGATTTGAATCCATAGGAGAATTTACCAATTCTTTAGTTTAGAACCTGGGGTACACCAGGGTTGCATCTTGGCCCCACTTTTCTTCATATTAATCAATTACTTGAACACTGTATTAGTGGGGAAGGGTTTGGCCGTACCAACCATAAATTTCTCTGTTACCCCTACATTGTCACATGTGGTTGTTGGCACGCCCCCCATTAGTCTTGTCAAATTGATATCTGCCTTTTATTCTTTCATGACCAACTTGGATCTGCATATCAATCATTCCAAATCGCAGGTAAAGGCATGCGGTAAAAATGCTGATATGCATTCCAGATCAATTAGGGAGAATAAGTTAATACATGTCTCAAGTTTCTCTTATTTAGGTGTGACTTTTTGCTACCCTTAATTTGGCAAACTATTCATCTTAAAAGGAGGCAAAAAATGTTCACAATCTATAGGAGCTCTGTTTATTGTTAACCCCTCACTGACTAGGAAACCGTTAATGCATTTTCTAAGCATTTATATAATTCACCTATGACATCGCAGAATGAGGAAAACCGGTTTTCTGCCCTTACTCTATCCCCCAAGTAGTTCCAATTACATATGTCACCAAGAGCTGAGCCTTTCGTATATTCGTATTTTCGTAATTTCATATATTGATGACTCAATTAGGTTATCCCCCCTATTACTTTGGAAATATAGGGTCTGACGAATGTGCCACTTTTAACCGCGAGGTAATTTGAAACTGTTTGAACTGCAGTCTTTGTTGTAGCATCCCCTGGCTGCCCTATTTATGCAAAGCAGACCTGCATTGTTTATTTCCATTTACAAGAAGGATAAATGTTGGGCCAAGAATACCTTTTTAGCCTGGAGACAATCTGAACGTGATCATATGGTGGTCAGTAAAATCTAGTACTAGGCACTACTTAGAGCTTAAGATAACTCATTTTACTGAGCGTTATCTCTTGTGTAATATTGGCTACTGGGAGCATGCCTTATTATTTAGGACTAGATCCGGTACACTCCATTTTTATAGGGAATTATTTTGGGCTAAAATGTAACAGATCGTATTGTTAACTGTCCTTGCGACGATGTCAAAACAGACATTATTACACTTTACCCTCTTGTGCGATGCCGATTTTATATTTTGAACTCCAAAGGGTTTTAAACCCCTTCTCAAATCATTTTAGAAGTTGTATGTCAGCTTTACGCTTTTTACAGTTATTAAATGAGGACGAGGTGTGCTCGGACGTAGAATCTTTTAGTGGAACCCATCTAGAGTGTCAGATATAATAATAGCCTATGCCGGACGTGGACTTACTGAAAATTTTCATTTTTTGTAGCCAAAACTAATTTTCGAACTCCACAGAGGGTTTGAGAGCATCATGAGAGAAATGATAGTCTATCATTCATCAGCATTCATGTGGCTTTAAATGACTTGTCTTGCAGGGAGTTTGAAGAATTTGGCAATGGCAATCCTGAAATTCCTTCACAGAATGTGCTGCTGAGAAACAGAGGCAGTATAGCCCAGTCTGGAGTGCAGGCAAGTACTGCATGGAGCCGGGGAGAGTGCTCACTTGGACGCCCCCGGTAAGAAATTGGGTTATTGGCTGAGAGGGTGAAAGTCTCACTCAGGCACCAACCACAACTCTTGTCAGGGTGAACCACAAACAGTCACTAACTTTACATTTGTAACCGTCACTACATTAACCTTGGTAGCTTGGCAGTTTTAATTAAGAGGCAAAGTCTAAATTATTTATGCTGCACACAAACAGTAATATATTGAATACGTGATACTAGAAAAATCCTAAACCAATTTTAAATCATGTGATACCAGAATGACAAAAATCCAATCAGTAGAACCAGATGTACGACTCATTTTACCAGTCGCAAACAGCCCATCGGACCATTTGCAACCAGTAAAATGCATTTTCCTATGTGCCAACCCTATTTTGCCAGTCAGTAACCTATTACCGACTCGCAAAATAGGGTTTGCGAGTTGCTATTGGGAAGGAGTGTGTAAAGGGTGGCCCGTCCTACTAGCGAGTTGCACTGGTATGTATGAATGTTTTGTGACCAGGAATGCAGTCGCAAAACATTCTCAGATTACCACCAATTTCAAATTAGTGGTAAGCCATTCGCAAACAGGAAAGGGTTCCCGAGGGACCGCTTCCTCTTTGTGAATGGGGGCACCAATATTTTTTCAGAGCAGGCAGTGGCCCCATGGACCATTGCCCACTCTAAAAAAATTAAAAGAAAACTTTTCATTTATATTTTTGAAATACATTGTTTTCCTTTAAGGAAAACAAGCTGCATTTAAAAAAGAAAACTATTTTATTTAAAAAGCAGTCACAGACATGGCGGTCTGCTGACCCCAGCAGGCAACAATCCCTATGAGTGCTGGCCATTTCCAATGGGTCGCAAATTGCGGCCTGCTTCATGGATATTAATGAGGCAGGTCTCTTGTGACCCATTTGGGAATTGTAAACAGTGTCTGAGAGACTGTAGTACATCAGGTTTTGCCACTCGAAAATTGTGAGTTGCAAAAAATCGTAATTCGGGAGTAGCAAAACCTGATGGTCGGACATGTGGCCCATAGTGCCTAAATGCACAAAGTGCCACATGCGGTCATCTGACATTGCTAAACAAAGAGATAGTCATAAATTCATGCTAACCATGATAATGCATGGCCTGGATTTAGGGACTATGTTAATCCCACTGAAAAAGTTACCTTTTCAAAGCCCAGCGCAGAGTTATGTTCACAGTAGAGGAGGCCGTAAGGAGTAGGGAGAGCATCATGACAGTTGTCGCTGTAGCGCAAACAGCATGCCTGCAATCACAGATGGTTGTCACTGTCGCACGAACTTCCAGTCGCACACAGTCATAGATGGAGCGTTACATTGGCAGTCACAAAAGGCTGTCGTTGCTGTAGCACAAAGTTCACATCTCGAATTGCCTGTCGTCACTGGTGGTAACTGTAACGCAAAAGAATCGGGTTTACTGGAACTTCACATTGCTGGTTGTCAAGGACACCAGAATTTCAGTGCGAATGGGACTGCTCGCAGTTGCAAAGAGCCCAAAACTTGCCAGCTAAGTGACAAGGACCTGAGGAGGCCTCTGTTGGTGATCAGTAACTCACTCCAACAGATGCCAGCAAGGCTCAGGCAGGAACAGTTGCAGGTCCAAGCAGGCCCAGTGCAGCAGTTCTGCGGGGACGTTGCAGGGAGCTCTCTGGAGCTTGTTGTGGTTCCTGTAGCTCAGACAGGATGTCAGCCAACTGACCCTTGGAGTCATCATCAATTTAGTTTATTTCGATCACAACAACCTTAAAAACTGCAATGCAACATTAATAAAAAACAAAATCATAAAAACATCCATTAAAAGAATTTGTCAAGCATATTAATAAGAGTAGAAAATCCAGATATCTCTAGGCCAAAGGATTAAAGGTGCAAAGAAAAGAGAGAAAAAGTCAAGGCATTTGGAAGGCAGCAAATACGTTTTTTAGCCAAGAAATCCTAACACCAATATCTATCACTTAGCAGCAGAAATACATGAATTACAGTACGCCTCCTGATGAGTGAGTGACTGTACAAATCTAAAGTGCATAATACAAGAGGTTACCAATTGCAGATTTTCCCAGATCTTGGTGAATTGAACAAATGCTTTTTCACGAAAAAAACTTCAATTTCAATTGCACACTTTCCCAGGTGATAATTCAATCAATCAATCAATCAATCAATCTTATAAAGCGCTGCTCCTAACCACTGATGGTATCCAAGGCACCGAGGTATCACTGGTCTCAGTGGAAGAGCCAGGTCTTGAGTTCTCTTCTAAATTGCGCCAGGGAGGGTGATGTTTGTAGGGGAGGGGTGGGTTGTTCCAGGACTTCGCGGCAAGGTGGGAGTAGGCGCAGCCTCTGCTGTCGCGGCTGCAAATGAGGGCCAGAGAGATGGAGCGCAGGTGTCTGGCGGGTTGGTGGAAGATCACACTATGGCTGATCTATGCTGCTCCTTGGTCCTGCAGGGCATTGTAGGCGTGTGTCAGAAGCTTGAATTGGCATCACTGGGAGCCAGTGGATGTTCTTTAGGTGGGGGGTGATGTGGGTGCATTTGGGGAGGTGAAGGATGTGTCTGGCTGCTGTGTTCTGTATGGTCTGCAGTCTCTTGAGGAGTTGGGTGGTGATGTTGTAGTAGAGAGTATTCCCATAGTTGAGCCGGCTGGTGACGAGGGCCTGGGTGGCTGTTTTCCTGGTGTTGACAAGGATCCATTTGAAGATTTTTCGGAGCATGTGGAATGTGTTGAAGCAGGATGAGGTGGCTGCGTTTACTTGGTGCTTCCTGGTCAGTTTGCTTTTGAGGATTATGCCAAGGTTGCAGGCATGGTCTGTGGGTGTGGGGTGGTGTTCTTTCCGAAGATCAGCACTTCCATATTGTCCGTGTTGAGCTTCAGGCAGTTGGTCCTCATCCAGTCAGCGACACAGGTCATGGCATTGCAGAAGTTTGTTCTGGTGGTGGAGAGGTCTTCAGTAAGTGAGAGGAAGAGTTGTGTGTCATTTGCATAGGGTATGATGTTAAATCCGTGGGTTCTAACAATGTCTGCAAGGGCTGTCAATTCACTTCCTATAAAGTGAATTATGTGACCTTCTCTTCCCTTGGTCTACTTCACCACCCATCTTCCAGGCTGGACCAGATTAATTTTCAGTTGCACACTTTCCCAATTAAAAATTAGTTTGTTCTAAAATTAGTCGTACAACCAGCTATGGTACCTCATGTCCTAGTGTTCATCACAGCTGGACTAAGAGACCAGACCGAATTTAAGTATCTCGAAAAGGCAAATACAGTTAGTTCTGTTGTATCAGATTTTAATAAGCGTAAGGCCACCACACACTGCTTCACACCTAAATTACGACACAAAGGGAAGATCCACCTAGATATTGGAATTTTGTCCAGTTCTCAGAAGGGTATAGTTTCCCTGTTTCACCTGTTTTTCACCACAGCCTTCAGATAGGGAAAAACAACAACAAATAGCAGAATCTATAACTAATTACAAAATAGAAAATGTTTGGTAAAAAGAGATTGCCTTTTTACAGTTTTGCTTCTTCCTGACTGAAAACTGGAAGATGATCACCTTACCACATCAAACCTTTTGTTGATGCCCTTTTAAAAAAAAAAAAAAAATGTATTCTTGCATTCTTGCATGTTTTCCCAAACATGCCCACAACATTTTTCAATGTTTTGACGATGTTCTTGGTTTACTTCCAGTGGAATCCAAAAATACAAGGTAACTTTAAAATCCCCATCTTGTGTGAAAAAAAGATTAATACAGTTGTGGAAAAGTTATGAAGGCTTAAGTGCGAATTGCCCCAAACACAAATAAAGGCTCAGCACTGGTGGGGAGTGGTGAGGTGCAGTAAGCCTCAGCAACTTAGGTTTAATCTGCTAATGATGGTTTGTTAATTTATAATTTTTGATCTGGTTTAATCTGTCTGAGTGATATATTTGTTTACTTCTTCCTGTTTTTTTAGTTATGTTTTTGCATTTGTCCTATTTTATGAACAATATATACAACTTAAAACACACTCTATAATAAAATGAGTGCTATCCAATTTGTTTTGAGCAGAATAAATTCATTTATTTTTTATTTATGTAAACGTGTGCACAGTACAGACAATACAGAGCATTTAAGAAGGGCAAAAGAAAGCAATGGCAGAAGGAAATCGTAACTGTTGATAAATTGATGTGGGACGTCGCTTCAAAGCCTCTGACGTACTCAAAGAAGTTCAACTCCACAAACAGGATGAAGCAATGCTTGTTCACCTAAATAAAGCCATCAAAAGTAATACTTTCCGAAGTACTTGACACAATGGGGGATTTACAAACATTTTGCGCTGGGTTAGCGTCGCTAACCAGCGCAAAATGGTTTTTTTGCTATTTACTTTCCAGCGCAAAACTTGTTTTGCGCTGGAAAGCACCCTCAAAGTACCGCAAAGCAGCGTGAAGCATGGCTTTGCTTTACCTAGCGCCCAGGGGAGATTGCATGGGTGTTCCCATGCAATCACCCATGCCTTTTGACGCAAAACAATATTTACAAAGATTTGTAGACATGGTTTTGCGCCAAAAGTTAACACCCCTTCAAAGGAGGCGCTAACAGGAGAAATGCTTTCATTTGTCCGTGCTTTTCCGACTTTGTATGCGTGCTGCACAGTGCAGCACGAATACAAAGTGGGAAAAGCTTTGCATCTTGTCTAGGCATAGTATTTTGTACAAGAAGGGTTCCCTTCTTGTACAAAACCTATGCTAGACTCATGCACACACCCTAGCACTATAGCGCTAAGGTGTTTACATAGCACAGAGCCACTGAAATCAGCGCCGGCATAACTGAAAGGGGATGAGTAGAGCCATATCTCTGAAGATATGGTGCTCTCCTGCTCCCTCCCTGTCGCACAACGCAGCACTGCCTCGTGGGGTCTTTGCTGTGTGACTTTTTTGTAAATCTCCCCCAACATATTTGATGGACAGCACATTTTCCAAGGAACTCTATTAAAAGTATAAATAATATCCAGATGATGCAAAATATATGTATAGAGACAAATAAGGCAAATTCATGGAAAAGGACAGTGCAAAATTAAACAGAAACATAACTAAAAAGTTTAGGTGAGGATCATGTTTCACGATCCCTATACCTTGTAACTCGCCAATCAATGTCGATTCTGGTGGAATGTTCAAAGCACTCCTGTCCAGGGCCTGGACAGATCATGGCACTGTCATTGCTACAAGAGTTATTTTGACACATGTCGACTGTCAAGTGTTGAAATGTTAATGTGTGTGAATCAGAGAACTATTCACCTAGAATTTTCACAAAGTATTCCTGTTAAATTGGATTGGCTGTTAATATGTCAAAGTCTTTGAAATAAATATTGGGATAATTCTTGATAGTGAATAAGCATTGCCTATATATCCAAGAATGGTAAAATCAGCTTCAGATGACAAGTTTACCCCAAAGCTAAATTCTTCTCAGAACTGATGTTTACTTGGATGATTCAGTATTACCTCTATGCATCTTGACATTTCACAAGAACATACCTCCCGATCTGCTAAGGCTAACCTAGAATATATTGTGAGCATTAGGAAAATATATTCTCTAAATTAACAGAGAGGAGCCAATCACATTGAATGTGAGTGCTTACATTATAGAGATCCATCAATAGATCGAAATCAGAGAATCACATACAATGTCAATACAAATGACCATAAATAGAGTCAAGACATGTTGGAGAGTCCTTTATTTAAAGATTGTCATTTTCCTGGTGAACTAGCATTACATGAAAGCATTTTTTTCTCTCCAGACGTGATACAATGGGGTGATTGTTTTGTTTTCCTGTGTGTAGTAGTCATTTCACCCATTAGAAGTCCCAGCTAGAGAATACATTCCAAAATATACCACTTTTAACAACAATTACAATAAATGCATGTTTCTTCTAATTACATTGTCTTTTATATTGGAAAACATGCATATCTTTCTCTTTTTAAAAGTATACATGAAAGAACGATAAAGCAAGTGCGCACACATGTGTGTTTGTGTGTGTGTGTGTGTGTGTGTGTTCTGTTATACTTTGGATACTCTTGTCGGCGGCTGTGGAAATCAGGGGAAACAAAACCATCTAAAGTGCGTAAACAGTTTTATGGAAATCTGAGCTGCACTCGATAGTTCAAATTCAACTATTTGTTTATGTTGTGCTCATTATCCACAAACAAACACATAAACGTCCCCAATATTGTTTTGACTTTTCCGGCCTTGGTCAGAGACTTACCCAGTGACCAAGGATGGAACAGGTTAAAACACATTAAGACAGGTTTTTGTTTCCTTTTTTCACCACTGTTTAGTTACAGTTAGGACCTAGTTACCATGGGAAAGTCATTTTTTTGCTTTGCTAATAACTTTGGCACCATTTGACGAATCTTCATGAACCTTTTCAAAAAACGTTTATCCATCTCAACTCCAGCTTAGAAAGATTTGTGACAATCCATCAAGCGGGGCCAAGAAAGAAAGGGGGGTGGGTTCCCAAAACACAATTTTCACATGTTATTTCCGTGGGGAATTTTAAACCGCTAAAGTTGAGACAGCTGAATGGAAGTACATCAAATTTGACAGAAAGCTAGATTTTTACCCAGAAAGTGAACTTTTTGCGGTTTGGTGTAAATCTGTGCAGTAGTTTTGAGACATTAAGGTTCAAAATGTGTAGATATCTGGACATTTAGGCTAGCTGGAGGCACATGGAAGTTTTTTAGACAGAAAAATGCATATACTAGAGAGCTCTGATTGGCCGAGGAGACTTTTTTTCTGTCTGGTCACCTCTCTGCTGCTGGAGTAAGAAACACCTGTGAGCCCCGCTAGAGCTCGCGCTCTAATTGGCTGTTCGCAAAATAGGGAGAACTGTCATTACGGGACATGAAAACTTGGTCCCCGTGTCCTCAAAGTTTAAAAAAATAAAGCAGAAGGGGTCAGGGTAAGGGTATCCTGACCCCTGGGCCTTGTAGGTGGAGTCTCACAGGGACCCCCCTAGCGGCACACATTTAATTTTAGTTTGCAGCGCCGCAATCACACAGGACTCACACATGGGGCCTGTGTGGCCCCCTATGCTCTCAAGAGAGTCTTGCAGAAGCATAGGAGAGTCCTGTGGGATCAGAAAAACAATTTTTGTAAGAAAAATTAGGGCATGGATGCACATGGTAGGTTGGCACATACAGGCAGTTGAGTTCCTTTAGCCATGCACAGCTGTTGTTTGGCTGACCGCGGAGGTTTGGGAGCAGGGCTTGTCCACAGGCCCATGGTACTCATTAGTAATTTGAATAGTGAGTTATATCCTTCATTAATTATGTCATTTAACATGCCATGAATGATGTGAAATGCGAGGTCATAAGCAGTGCGGGATGTGGACACAAATTATTGTTAGTTGACTAAATTTCAACTGCTGAGTGTCAGTATTTTTTGCAATTTTTAACATTAGTCTCTGTTTCCTTTAAACAACTAACTATCGCTTCACTGACCTTTTTTAGTGAATTTCTAGGACTTTTTATGGTAAGTTAAGGTCTTAGCACATAACCTAAATATAATGTCACTTTAACCTTTGATTTTTTTCAAACAATTCAGAGGAATTTTGATCACATTCTAAAATGGCCCTGTGCCCAGACCTGCATGGACAGCTCTCCCCTGTGCAAAAGGTTTGTGTACCAAAATGTTACTATTTGAAAAATAGGGAGCTATTAAGTGACTGAGAAGATGAGTAGGTTGAATAATAAATCTGTAAAGGGAATGCTGTACACATACAGAGCTCTCTCTCTATCTATTGTTAACTCCTTTAAAAATACATTATGCCTCAAATTACTAAAAACCCTTAACTCCCCTCACATTTTTAACCCAGTGGTTTCATACCTGCATTAACATCTCATTGCTCATTTTCTTCAACCTGCTCCTCAGATAAGACTTTAAAGTAAACAGCTCCTATTCCAACAAAAGGGTGTTCATGAGTCTTGAATACAAAATGTTATCTCTTTAGTTGCTCATTAGAAGGACTGCTGCTGGTATTATATTAGAGGTATATGTTCCACTTTGGATGTCAGAATGGTTTACTAACATGGATTAGGAAGATAAATGAGAACTCATGCCAGATTGTGGCTTTCTAGAGCACTAGCCACAATGTCTATGACAAAACGAAACCCCTCATTTTGTTCATTTACTGTAGTATGCTCTGTAGGAAATACTTTCAGTTTTACAGCTTTGGTTTCATTAAGATGGTGTTCAGGTGTGCAATACGTTTGTCATAAATACAGGTTTAGCCCACTAGTTGTTTATTATAACACTGGGACTTAGCTTTTGTAGAACACTAGGGATTCAACATGCAGGCATCTGCTGGTGTTGAAAGTACATGTTTCACTCAGCATGCCAGCCATTTTTGTGACATTAAAGAAGAAGATATTTGTGAATTTGCAGAAAATGTGCTGTTGTTTTTGCTTTCTAGAGCACTATCTATAATTTCTATGACAACAGGAACCCCTGCTTGTAGTTAATTTCTTTGCATGTATGCATGGATATAGTATTTATGTAGTGCTAACCAAAAGACAATGTAGAGTTGTACAAAGGTCAAATACAAGCGTAAATTCAATGAGTAAGAGGATAGAAAGTTACGCAGTTGGTGGTTAATGCATTTTGAAGTAGTGGTCTTTAAAGAGGGGAGTCTTCAACACTTTGCAAAACTGAAACATTATTGGAGCAGTCCTGATAAATGTGGGGATGTTGTTCCAGATCCTTGGTGGCATACATGTAAAAGGCCTACTGTCTTTTTTTTCTATTTTACACTTTTTAGTCTGCAGCTGGATGGTGTCCTGGCTGCAGGTGTGTTAAGATCCACCAGAGATATAGTGAGCTTATCTGCAAGATATGCAGGGGTGCTGGTCAAGATAGGTTTGTAAATGGCGCATCTGAAGATGTTGTGTGGCAGCAAGGGGAGTCAATGGAGTTCCATCGGGATAGGGCTGTTGTGATCAGATTTTTTGAGGCCCTTCATGAGAAGTGCTGTGGTGTGTTGGATGCCCCTAAGGGGTGTCACTGTGGAATCTGTGAGGCCAAGGACTAGGGCATAACAAGTGCTTGAACAGCAGTTCAGAAGTCATTTTCTGTAAGAAATTCTTTAGAAGAGAGAGCTAGTACCTGGCTGTCTTTGTTTTTTTTGGCAATTTGTTCTTTGAGGGTGAGGTTGATGTTCAAGGTAAATGCAAATGAATTGGCATTCAGTGAAAGTTGGGGTTCAAAGACATCAAGATTGATGTAATTGAGCAAGGTTTGCACTGTAGCTTGTTTATTGTTCTTGGCAAATAAAAGGAATTTGGTCTTGATTCTATTGAGGATTCAGGAGGCGATAGACTTCAAGGTATGGCTCATGTGCAATCAGTGCTTGAGGTGTTGGATGTATGAAACAAAGGAGACTTTGAAGTGGAGTTGTCTATCTTCAGTATATAAGTGAATCGTGATGCAGATTCCTGTATGTAGAGCACCAAGTGGCTGCATGGAAATGTTGACGATGACTGGAGACTGTCTAGATCCCTGGGAGACTCCACAGGGGATAGGGGTCTTTTGTGACCAGAAGGAGCCCATCTGAACAAACTGGTGTTGATTGGAAAGGTAGGAGGAGAACGAGTGATGGACATTACCAGTGAATCTCATTCACAACCCCAGGGATCACATGAAGTGAGATGGTAGAATGAGTCGAAGGCTGCTGAGAGGTCCAGCAATAACAGAAGGCATGGGTCATCTTCATCTGTGGTCAAGAGGGCATCGTCTACTATGTGACAGATTACTGTGCTTCATTTTGATCTGAACTCAGACTAGTATTTGTGTAGGAGATGTTTAGCACTGATGTGATCTTTTAGTTGAACACATACTGATTTTTCCAAGATCTAGCAAATGAATGGTAGATGAGTGATGAGCTGGTAGTTGGCAAGACCATTAGGGTCCAGTTCAGGTGTCTTTAGGGTTTTGAGGACCTAGCCTTTCTTGTGAACTTCTGGAAAAATATCTGAGTACGGGAGGCTTTGATAATGGTAAGAAGGGATAAGAGAGCCTCACCAGAGTGAGCTTTGAAGAAAAATTAAGGTAAAACTCACAACAATAGTTGAATGAATTGATTATGTCAGCAAGATAGGGCTTTCAAGACTGACACTTGCTGGATTCTACTGGAAGGGGTGAGTGTAAGAATTGAAGCAGGCTTGGTATTGTTGATGTTCTAAAGGATCTTCTGTTTGTTTTCACTGAGGAATAGGTTGATGGCGTTGCACTTTTTTATGCAGTGGAATAGGTTTGGTCTGGTAGGGGGTTAATGTAGTGCTTGATTGTCTTGAACACCATTCTGCTTCTGCTGGTGGCTTCACTGATATTTTTGTATAGTGCTTTGCTTTTACTAATGTGATGAGCTGTCTATGTGTTGAGAGAAGCAACTTATGTATCAAGTGGTCCTTTGGGGATTTGATTTTCTTCCGTTCTCATTCCTGTATGCAGATGCATCGTTTATTATCAGCAAGGTCTTTAGAGTACCAATTAGCTAAAGGCTTTGGGCTTACACTTGATGTTGTAATTGGGGGTAGATGTTCACATAACATTCCAAAAAGTTGCTGAAGTTTTTTAGAAGGGAGTTGACGCCTGACGTGGAGTTGATACAGTGGCAGATGAGTTTAAGCATTAGGTTATCTATAAGTAAGACTTTGAAAAACATGAAGGTTTAGCTTTCTCTCTTGTGTTGACAATGGTTTGTTGTTAGGATGCTCAGTCCAGTTCCTGTGTATGGCTGGTTTGCATTGGATTGTTGGTGATAATGAGAAGACAAGGTTGCAGATGTGTCCTTTGGAGTGTGTTGGTTGTTTGACATGCTGTACTACTTTAAGTGTATCTTTGAGGTTGAAGAGGGAATCTCTTTTTTAGCTTCTGTTGTCTGAGAGGTTTAAGGCAACAAGAGGGTGGTGTGGGCATGTCGGAACGTGCAAAGTAGTGAGGAGGTCTACAAATTTATCAATGAAGTCCCAGTTCTACTCTGGAGGCCTGTAGATAAGATGAAAGGTGCAGTCTGTGTTGCAGAGAGTGGGAAACTGCATGCCAGCAGATCCATTGATCTGTGTGTTAATTGCTTGCCTAGAGTCCAAGATCAGGACGACTTATGTATGATAGTGAGGCCGGATCCGTTCTTATATGTGTGTGTTCCATACGATCTGTGCTGTAGCCTGTGGGAAGAAGGATGTCTTTGATGTAAGAAAATGTGGACATTAAACATTAGGCATGTTTTTTGTGATGAAGAGAGCATCAAGCTTTTGATAGATGATAAGATCTGTAATGTCTGGTGCGTGGAGTACTGAAGGGCGGTGTGGGAGAGACGTATCGCCCGAGTGGGGCAACTTACCTGGGGCCGATGTCTCCGATGAGAAAGCCGAGTGCAGGCGTGGAGGAAACGGGGAGAGCGTTCAAACAGTTAACCCTTTGACCTTCCCTGCACAGGTTGACTTCCCGTGTGCCCTTCTGAGGAACCAATCAGCCGCCCGGGAACACCTAGAAGAAGGAGGTCTAAACGAGGAGTGTCGTCATCACAAGGAAGAAGGTGGGCGGTCAGCGCGTAAGGAGGAAGTCAGGCAGAACGTCGGAGAACAACGCCGAGACGCAAGCAAGACGCGGGGAGCCGTGGAAGGAGCAGAGGTCCTACGGCGAGTCCAAGTGGGTGAAGACGCCAAAGACAAGACGACGGAGTGCTGGTCCGAGTGCTGGTCCGAGGAGTGGTGGACCCCTCAGGAGAGCCGATATAGCGATGACGCAACTCAGGAGAGTTGTGGCCAACGCGGTGAGTGACCATGTAAGGGAGGCGGGTGGGCCATTATACCACGTAAACCACCCCGAACGCCTAGTGCGATATAGGCCATCAGAAATAGGCACCAAACAGTAAAGAAGAGCGTAGGGGGTGCCTTTCATTGTATACATATTTTTTTTTGTTTGTTCTCTTGGTTCCCCCCCCCCTCTTTCATTAGAATAAACAGGCCCTAAATACTATTACATTGTTGTAGTGGGGACGAGCTATTGCCAAGTTAACTCCTGGAGGAAAAATAGCTATCAACTATAAAGAAAAGAGAAGAAAAATACAAAAAGCCCACAGTGTGCACAACGTTCATTTGTTTTTCCTTTTACTTTGGCACTTCCCTAATCACTCCCCTCCTCTCTTAGTAGAGGGTACCTTGTGGTTTTCTTTCATGCACTTCCTCGGTGTGGTGGAGGCCTATCCTAAAAGGACAAAGCTACCTCTGGTTACTCACCGACTTCTCTCCTTTCTCCTGAGCCTCCTGGGGTACGTCCCTCCTCTACATGAGAATGCGGAAAAGAAGAGAAAAGGAAAACCAGTACGTGCAAGACAAGGCGAAAGCCACGTCAAGACACCAAAGGAAGCAGAATCACCCAGAAACTTTATAAGACCCATGAAGATAGAGAAGGAAACCATTGATGTTCATGAGCTGGGTGTGTGTTTTGTTGTTAGAAGGTTTGTGATAGTTATTGGGATGTGTATGATATTGGGTTTAAAAGAAATGTTTTCAGTTTTACAGCTTTGATTCCATCAAGAAGGCATTCAGGTGTACCACACTTTTGTCATTATTACAAAATATGCGTACTCTAGTTGCTCCTCAAACCTTTGTGGTAAAGCTGCAGTTGTTTACAAGGGAGCTAACTGACAGACTGCTGATGCTTTTAGAAGCACACATTTTACTCAGAATATCAGAATTTTTCTCACATGTCTAAGGAAGATAGTGTGATTGTGCTCTCATTTTTAGCTTCTGGGGCACCTTCCATAATTTCTATGAGAAAACCATGAGTGAAAACAGTTTTCTTTGAGACATGGTTTATAAAATCCAGTAGAGAAATTACCTTAAATAACGCCTAAAATTAGGATGGTACCATCAATAAATGTTTTATATTGTGGCTAAAATGTGTTATCACCCTTTATATGTTCTCCTTTTCGTTCATTTTAACACTGTGGTGAAGCTCCAGCAGAACCTGGTAAGCAACTACAGAGGATACTGCAGTAAATCAAAAATGTGAGGGGCTTCTTTTTGTCATTGAAATTATTGTTAGTGTTCTAGAAAGGTAAAATTATGTCCCAATTTCTATGACTTTTCGAAATATCCTCCTCATCCATTTCAGGAAAATATTCTGACACAGCGAGTCAAACATATGCTTCCTAATCCCTCAGTACTCTGCCAGTTTACTCCGTGGAATTCAACTGCAGGATCACAATAGGTTTCTAATGAACCACTAGAGTGTGAACATTTCTTATTCAAGACAAAAGTGAGGCATTCTTAATGCCATTTTGTCAGGAACATTTTCAAAGATCCTGCTGGGTAGTAGCACTCTTGCTTTCCCTGCCCACAGGACTACTTTTTTCTGGGGGCGGAGAAAGTGAAAGAGCCGTCCCTTGGGGATGGGGTACCCCGGGCTTCTTAAGGCAAGTGGAGGGGGACCGCAGACCCCTCCTGAAATATACTCTTTAGCCCTGCCAGATGGACCCCCAGTACCTCATTTGGGCTGGGGAGGAGTGGTGTCCATCCCCTCCCCTAATATAGTGTTTTTGGCCCCAGAGGGTGGGAGTCTGCAGAGCCTCTACAGGCTCGGGAAGGGGGGCTGCTCACCCCCCCCAATTATATATTTTTGGGCCCAGGGAATGAGGTCCTTGTTGCCTTTTAGGCTCGGGAGGGGGGCTGTGTGTCACCCTCCCCTTTTAAGTGTACTTAGCCCCAGGGGATGTGGTCCCCGGGCCCATCTGTGGCACGGTGAGGGGGGTCACAGACATCCTTCCTTTAAATATATATTTTTATCTACGCAGACTGGCATGTTTTTCTTTTTTTTTTTAAAGATGCGTTCCTGCAGGATTCCAAAACAGCCCCACAAGATTGCAACTTTAAAAAAAAAATATATATATATATACAAATGCAATGCAGCGCGCGCAACGAAATTCGTTTTATTTATTTTTTTGTTTACTTACCTCAGTGCGGCCGAAATCCGTAGTTTTCTACCCCCCACCCTGCCCTTCCCCTGCCCTGCCTCACCGCCCGGCAGCACTCCCACCACCGGCTGCTACTGTATATATATATATATATATTTCCACCCCGGGCGGGTACATCTGGGACCTTGCCCCCCACAAAGCCTAGAAGGACAGTGTATCCCTATTGTGGCCCAAGTATATTTTTTTAATCTAAGCTCAGAAAAGGGAACTTAGGGGGGTCATTACGATGACGCACGGACTTCAGTCCATCGGCCATCGTAACAGGGATGGGGACCACCCGCCTATAAGGCAGCAGTCCAGCAAATGAAATTAGGATGCGACCGCCACAACGGCGGCTGCAAACAGCATGTTTAACATTGCGGCGAGTGCTGCTGGCTGCAGCACCCACTGCAATGTTAAAAAAGCACTATTTACATTTCCCTGCACTACGTGGCAGGCGCCATGTGGTGTCTGCCACGTGGGGCAGGGAAATGGTGCCCCCCCAAGTGCACACACCAACTGCCCCTGCACAAGAGGGGCCCGCAACGGGCCCCCAAAGTACATCCCTGCCAGCCTTTCCATGGCGGTTGAACTGCCATGGAAAGGCTGGCGGGGATCCAGCATCCTGATCTGGTGGACGGTGCCTGCTAGGCACCACCACCACCATTCTGTGGATGCGGCACGGTCCGACAGGCAATCGTAACAATTGCTTCTGTCGGACCCGTGGTAGGCGGGCTTTCCGCCCGCCAGGCACAATGCCCACCATCCTAATCTGGCGGGCGGTAATTGGCCTTACAATGGCGGTGAACCCGCCACTGGCAGCCTGCTGGTGGAGTGTTCACCGCCATCATAATCAGCCCCTAAGTCCTTGAGTACTGTAAAGGTGGCCTGCAACATTTTTCCTCATGTTGAAGTCAGCCAATCTGACGCTTGCTCCTGCGGGAGCAAGATGGCCCGAGGGTTAAAAAGCCCCCTGGGCCAATGAGAAGAGTTTATTGTTTCAAACCGGGTTCGAGGGAATCAAACTGTCCAAATTGACAAATATTTTTGGACCTTAATGTCTCAGAAACTACTGAACAGATTTCACGGGACAAGTTTGTTGTAATTCCATTCAGTAGTTTTTGTGATATTGCTTTCCAAAAAAGTCTGTGGAAAATGCATGGGAATTTTGGTAGCCCCCTTTTTTCTTGGCCCTTGCTTGAGGGATCACTCTGAAACTTAATTTGTCAAACTGGGCTAAATTTATTAGCATTCCACAGACCTAACTATAACTACCCAGTGGCTACCACTACTGGGTGACCTATATATGTATATATGTATTCACTGAAATAAAATCAAAGGTTAAAGTGACATTATTGGTAGGTATCCTAATATGTTCTCAACTTAGTTCAATTTGCTCTAAAACTCACTGAAAATAATCAAAGGTTAAGTGATGTTTTAGCTTACATTGAAGAAACCAACCGAAGGTTAAAGTGTTAAAGGGACCTTATAGTCATGAGCATTTAGAAACCCAAAAATATCTGAAATTCACTGGTAATAGTTTACTGAGCTAACTATAACTTGATCCCCTGCCATGCACTTCTTATGACCTCACATATTCCATCACTCATTGTATAATAAATGACATAATTTATGACATCACTGAAGACATCTCAAATGACATAATTAATTTACCACTAGAAAAACAACATACGTACTTATAACAGGGAGGTTTGGGACTTATAGATAGATATGTCTACAGAGGCAAAAGGTCCATGTGAATCTTGCAGAACACAAACAAAAAGAACTGTTTTTGAAGATTAGTTCTATTTACACAATAAAAACAAGCAAGCAAAAGCCAATAGTGGAAAAAAGCATTCTAAGAATTAGTTTCTATGAAACTGTAATTAATATCAATCTTGCAATTTTCCATTAAACAGGTTAGGTGAAATGATTTCTCAGTAAAGGCATACCATGAAATGTTTTTTCTGTGAAATCACATTCAACCATCACAAAAATGTTGTAATTGAGGCTACAGATCTGTACACCAGTGTGCCAAATTGAGAGGTAAATTAAAATCATACATCTGTCCTTACATTACATTGATTAAGCAATGTTGCATACATGCACTCTGGTAAGCCTATAAGCCTCCATGTTGAAGAACTAGGGCTTCAATGTATTAATCTCTGGTCATAGAGCAGTTGCAGTGTTTGTGCAGTGACTGGTTTGTGACTCAAACATATATTTGCACTGCAATAGCTGTTCTGACACTTCACAGTGCAAAAACTGACATTTGGTAGGATTTCCAAGAATCCCGTCCCATGAATAGCAATGAGACAAGATTCCCTTTATGATTCCAACTCAATGACTGCTAATAAAAGGATGAGTCCTGCATGAGGAAGCAGACCTCCATTTCTGCATTGAGATTCACATTTACTAAGAAAAAGCTGTCATTATGAATAGCTTCCACTTTACAAAGGGATACCACCCAATTCTTGGCATCGATATGCAATCAGTCATTTATTACTGCAAAAACCATTCATGCATCAGGCCCTGAAAGAATTTGCCCTTCTAATAAATAGATTATTAGGCAAAATGTCTATTTGATGCTGACTCATTCTATTTTGTATGTTTGAGTGCAAAGTGGCAGCTATCTATAGTAGCCTACAACAGACAAGGGGTTATTTGTCTATTCCATTGGACATTCAGGCTCCACTCAAGAGGACTATGTGTCTCTTAAATTTCCCCCCCATTACTATGGAGCATCTCCCCACTTTAGTTGACAAAGTCAAATCTGGCTCCGCCTGGATCCTGCTCCACCCCATTTTCTGGCAAAAGGAGTGCAAGCAATCCTTTTCACAATGCTGCAATACCTTAAACTCTCTCTCTTCACTGGAATATTTCCCCAAGCGTAGAAGCATGCAGTGGTCAAGCCACTATTAAAGAAGCCTAATCGTGACCCTTCATGCCCAGGGAACTATAGGCCTATCTCTCTGCTCCCACCCATGAGAAAGATACTAGAAAGACATGTTAGTCAAAAACTCTCCCAGTTTGTGGAGGACGTATCACTCCTCAATCCAACTCAGACCGGTTTCCGCCTCTACACAGCATGGTGACTGCACTGTAAACAATCATGGAGGAGCTAAAACTGCTGCTTGACAAAGGAGAGTCAGCTGCAACTATCCTTCTCGACCTGAACGCAGCGTTCAACACATTTGATCATGTGATGATGGTTGACAGGATGGGAGACTCAGGGATATAAAACTCTGTCTTGAACTGGCTCTCTTCATTTCTAAGTGACAGGTCTTTTCAAATATGTGACCCTTCACGTTATTTGGATGTCTTTGCCTTAAAGTGTGTGGTAAAGCACGGCACTTCTCTGAGCCCTGCACTGTTTAACATTTACCTAAGCCCCATAGGAGACATTGTCATGGAATTTGGAGTGTTGATTATGTCTTATGCAGACAACACCCAACTTGTCGTCTCACTATCTCCAGAGATCAGCAAAACCTGGCTCCGTACCTAGAGAAAGTTGCATGGTGGATGGAAAATCATTTGCTTAAGTTAAATGGAGACAAATGGAGGTGATGATTCTACATAATAAGCCAAACCCCCAAGTGAACATAGGATAGCTAGAGAGTTTAGAATCACCTCCAACCCTCGTCTCTCACATAAAGAACCTAGGAGTGTGGCTTGACAGCACCTTAACTATGGAAGCCTGGTAAAAAAACATGCATCTTTCTGCTTTTGTATGATCAGAACCTTATGAAAAATTATTGACCTCTTACCCACTCTCCCCAGGAGATTAGAGGTGCAAGAACTGATCCTTTCCCATTTAGATTACGGGAAATCCTTGCATCTGCATTCCCCTCAATACATCATCAGGAGACTGCAGCTGATCCAGAACACAGCAGCTAAGATGATTCTAAACCTGCCCAAAGACACATCAGCAAAAAGTGTGTTTGCCTTCTTGCACTGGCTCCCAGTAAAAGAGAGAACCAATTTCAAGACACCTTGCTTGGCTTATAGAAGAATAAATCGGAAAGGCTCTCCATTGATCATGGACCTTCTGGTACCCTACATTCTCTCAGGTGCTCTAACTTCTAAGGCACGATTGTTAAAGGTGCCTAGATTTCAAAGGACCAGATGGAGTGGCAGCCCCTTTTCGTATTTGGCCCCAAAACTCAGGAATTCAATGCGGGCCAACCTGAGAAATGAAACAAATGAGATCCATTTCAGGAAAATGCTTAAAACTTGGCCACATCCCACTATCCATTCATCCCAGTATTAATTCGCTAACATAGGCTATGCTTCACTCTGCACTTGGAAGCCTTCGGGTAGCTATGCGCTTTACAAATCAACATAGCATAAGTACAGGATGAAAGTCTAGTCCTTTTAGTAACAGCCACTCTAAGGGTAGCATGCCTCAGATGCACCTATTCGCACTCCGCTCTAGCCCATGTACATGCAGCTTAACAAAAAAGTAACTTTCTTCAAGTTTTCGGAAAAAAATCTTCATCATTGTGGTATGATACCTATCTGGGTCAAGGTCTAACATTGGTGATTTTCTCAAAGATATTTTAGATGTAATAAACATGAATGACTATGGGCCTGATATACTAAAATACTGATTGCAAAAAGTGGTTGCATCAACATTTTAATTTTGCAATACAACCTAAGTACTAATAGGACACATCACAAAATTTCCAGTCTCAGAGAGTTGCAGACTGTGCTGGCTAAAGAACATTAACTAGGCAGATCACTATGAACTTTTTGTTCGACTACAAACACATGGATGGTGGCCTTCAAAGGACAGCATACCAACATATCTGTGTTCGTATTCCAAAATAGGAAAGGCTTTTTTAAGCTGGCCATGTTCCTTAAAATTACTAGTACAGCTTTAAAAAAATCAGGGGAAGCCAGGAGATAGTCTCCTGGACCTCTGACGTAAAGGGAAAATATATCCCCTGGGGCCTTATTCCATTTAATAGTATTGTACAATAGTGTATTATGCTCCCTCTCTTGAATGAGATTTCATGCTAAATCATAACTGCCACTAAATATTCTAATCCATGCCTTCTGTACTAACCAAATGAGTAAATACATTAATAAATAAATACATAAATAAGTCAGTTTTTATATAGCGCAGCTACACACCCTTACAGGTCTCAAGGTGCTGGGTGCCGGAGTGGAAATTAAGCGAGCTATTGCCCAGAGTCACATGGTGCTGAGCTGAGCTGCCGCCGGAGCCGGGGATTGAACCGTGAACCCTGTGCTCCGAAGTCAGCTGCCCTGGCCGCTGCACCACACCTCTCCACAAATAAATTGGTAAAACTGTAGTGAACTGGAACGTTATGCATGCACATTTGTTTTCTTTGTTCAGTTTTGAAGGAAATTGTCCTCCAACATTTCCCAAGGTAACAATAATTTCTTATTTTGTAAAGGACATTTGTTAATAAAACATGAAGCTGTAGATAACGAAGTAGATGTTCTTTAAAAACATCAATATTTCAACTAAAGTGGAGTTGCAGGATGTTAAAGTTTGTCACTGCATTTTTCTTGAATTAGTATTGATCAGTGAATTGCTGAAAAGCCATTATATCTGATCAAGTAATATTTGAAGAATCCCTGTCTGAAAAATCTTTATTGCCTTGCGATGTTAACTCTGAATACTGGCTTTGAAAAGACAGCCTTGGGGAAATTGCATTGCTTTTTATTTACTGAATGAAGTATCATGTTTTGTACTTTAATCCATATGAGGCATAATTGATGAATATTGATCCAAACACCAACATTTATAATTACAATGTCATTAATTTCGTAACTGTAAGTTAAGAGAGAGCTTGACCAAGTTCTTAACTGAATCAGGCTATAGTCTATGAAAAACATAAAACAAAGCACCACTGGTGTAGAAAGGAAACTAATTAAGCAAAATGGACATAATCACACAAAGCCCTCGTTCCTTGCTCCAAACATCTTTTACTACTGTATCATGAAAAACAGAATTGAGGAGGTGCAATGTGAGGCTAGAATTTATGTGCACATTTGCTATGTAGAATTTTGTTGTAGTGGCAATGTGTTGAGTATTTTTTATCCTGCTGTGTTTTTGTGGTGTATAATTGCAATGTGCTTTTGTCGTATTGTGCTGTGGTTATTGTGTTGCACTTTATTTTGATTATTTGTTGTGAGTTGCTATATTATTTTTTAATTGCGTTATATTGCTTAGTGTATGGTCTTGTGTCATGTTCTGCTGCTTACTATATATATGTCAACGTATGCTGATATATTTCCACCTAAAAGCAGCACATGCCTTGAAGTCCCTGTCACCAGTAATCATTGACTACTGTCTAAGGGGGTAAAAAATCACTGATCCAGATGTTAATCTAATTAAGATATCAGTCAGCCCAAACAGTCCTGTAAATTGTCGTTGTTTATGAATGCCAAGACCACACAAAAACAATGCATGAAGAAACTGACCAGCTTAACCATTTATTTGACCGGTAATACAAAATAAAGGTTATTGCAAACAGCTTTAATAAGATCAGAACTTATTGTCCTATTTCATCCCGCACAACTTTATTCCATATTGTGCACCAACTTTTTGGGATTACTCTTTTTTATTTTACGGTCCGACCTTTGTACTAATAGGTTGGAACGCAAAAGTTCCAGTTGCTGGGGGTCACGGAATGACCTGCATATTGAATGACAGAAGTTCATGCTTTCTGACCGTCTGTGATTGGCTACAGACACTGGGATGGTGTCCTGCAAGGAACAGCAGACCACCATCGCTTTGTTTGCATTTTGCAAACTGGAAACTTTTTTTTTTAAGGAGTCAATGTTGCTTAAAGGAACTGTTGGTGCTTTTAAAACAAACTGTTCAATTTGGGAGTACATTCGGGAGTGCAGGAAGCGGTCCTCTCAACCACTGCTTGCTCCCTTTGAGCTCACAACACGATTCAGAAAGGAAAGGCATCCAAAGGGGACACATTTCCCCATGCAAATAAGTTACCACCTCATTTTAGGTGTCAGTATTGATCAATGGTTTGTGATAGCGATTTCAGTTGCAACACGCTGATACATACCTCTGCAACTCGCAGTTAGCAGGGGATGCCCTTTCACACACCCTAATAATTGCTAGTTGGAAAGAGGTTTAAAACTCAAAAAATGTGTTTAGTGTATTGCACATAACACTCTTGCCGTCTCAGATCTTGTGATTTTCTAAATGCCAGGGTTTGAAAATACAAAAGTATTCAGTACATCTGACCCCCACTCTTGGTAGACAACAGCATATATTATGAATAAAGTTTCTTCCAAAGATTTTTCCTAGTTCCAAAAACTCCCAGTTTGTTAACGAGTTAGAAAAAAAAAATAGAAAATTAATCGCATGTCCATAAACACAGTAGTCTATATTTTTTTTTAATAAATCTTTTTTTATTGAAAACAAGGCATGATCAATGAGAAAATCACGTGACATGTACATTGGCAATAGTGTTACACTACAAAAGTTACTTGAGACATAGCAATTACAAAGCACTAATTTCGATCCCCCTAGAGACATATTCATCCCATTTATAATATCTTCTCTCAATCTTGGAGGTTCACACATCTCTCCTCTGTGGATGTTCCATTGTCCTCAAACTTGCGTCCATTTATTCGGACACCCCCTGGCTTCATAGATGGACTTTTCCGTGACCATACACCAGTCCATATCTTTGCCCCAGTCCTCGATATCCGGTGGGCTCTGAACCCTCCACAATCTCGCAATATTGCGTTTTGCCACCATCAGCCGCAAGGTAACCCACGTGCGCTCCCTGGAGTTTAGGTCGGTAGGGCCCCAGATGTTTAGGAGGGCCAATTTAATGTTACAGTCTATCTTCTGCCCCAGCACTTCTTCCATAAGGTTCGCTACAGCCTCCCAATATCTCTGGATAGTCGTGCATTCCCAAAGTGTATGGACAAAGGTTCCCTCCGGCCCACACCGCCTTACACAGTAACCGTCTGAGCCATATCCCATACGAACCAACACTGACACAGACAAATAGGATCTATGGAGAAGTTTCAACAGCACCAGGCGGAGCCTGGAGGAGAAGGCCACCTATCGGGGGGGAGGCCACCGCCGGCAGCCACTCGTCGTCATCTAATCCCGCTACGTCGTGGTCCCATTTAACCCTCAGGTGAGTCAAGGGATCTGCCATGTTGTTAACCAGTTTTTTGTAAATGAGTGATATGGCCTTCTCCGGCAGGTTGCCGTCTAGCACTCTATCCTCAAACGGGGAGGACTCGGGGAGTTCACTACCCCTAGGGAGAACCGCAAGTAGGGCATGCCTAATTTGGAGATATCTGAAATGTTCCGACTACGCTAAGTCGTATTCCTGCTGCAGCCAAGGAAAAGGGACCACCTCACCTGACTTCCACAAATCACCCACCCTGGATATACCAATAAGGTCCCAACGATCAAACCCCCTCGAGCGAATCAGCCTGCCCAATCGCTCGCTATACCAGAGTGGTGTGGCCTGTGTAAGTTTCCCCTCCCATCCCAAACTTTTGGAAGCCGCCTTCCACACCTGTACCGCATGTCCAGTTGGGCCACTCAGGGCAGGTTTCAACGACCGTACATAAAGGGCCCCTTCAAAGGTGCCTCCCGGGAGGAGCCATCTGTCGATCTGGAAGGCTGGATCGCCCTGTGGCCGATACATACATTGGTTAATTGCCGCTAGGTGTGACGCCCAAAAGTACTTCCGTATGTCTGGAAGTCCGATACCCCCATCGAACCATCCCAGCGTGAGCTTGTGTGTCGCGATACAAGGTGGCTTACCCTCCCACAGCAGGTCCCGTATGATACAATCGATTTCTTTAAAGTACGAGGGTGCAACGGGGTGTGGAGTATTATGCAGAGCATATACGAACCTGGGGAGGGACATCATTTTGAACAGGGCAGCACGCCCCAAGAGAGATAACGGAAGCGATTTCCAATGTAGGACGTCAGCTTTAAGACGAACGAGAGGCGGCAGGAGATTGCGTTCATAAAATCTGGACGGATCTTTAGAGACCCAGATCCCCAGGTATTTGAAGCCGTCAGTAGCTTCCGCCAGTTGATATCCCTGTGGGAGCGAAGGTCTCTTTCCATAGAGGGCATATAGCACTGATTTGGTCAAGTTTATAGAATAGCCAGCATATCTACCAAACACGTGAAATATGTCCAGGACCACATTGAGAGATGCAGCCGGGGACGCCAGAAAAAGCAATATGTCGTCCACATACAGCGATATCCGGTCTTCCCATCCGGACGTCCATTTGCACAGTAGTCTATATTAACATAACAATATTTTAATCTATTTCCAGTTTTTCTTCTAATCATGAATTCAGTGAAAACAAGTGTCTAAACCAAGGAGAACATAGGTCCAAATGTATGATTTCCAATTGAAAATCAAAACAGCACATTTGTTTTGACTGGAAAACATTCAAAATGCACAAGGAAATTATATGATAAATCTCAATCGGGCCACACAAAATTGTTGAGGGTCAGCAATGATTACTTAGCAGAAATGTGTGAAATCTGCAGTTTATATGTCGATATCAGTAAGGGTGAAGTGCGTCCAACACAGCTTATAGCCAGTGTTTTCAGAGGAATGAAAAAAGTAGGTGGGGGGCTCTAATTTGAGTGTGGCATAACAAACAAATACAAAAAAAAATCCCAAAGAGGACTGATTTATGCAACAAATGAAAAGAATCATGTGCCTAAGAAATGTATAAATAGAGTCCTGCTGGATGATAAAGAACCACAATCTGCATTTTATAGAGCACTATTACCATGGCAATTCATAATAATATACTTGACAAGGAAAATTTTGCAGTAAGCTCACTAAATATTTACTACCGCCACCCTTCAAATATAGAGTATACATAGAGAATAGTTGCTTATTTGGAATGAAATAGTATCTTAGGCTCGCGGTCAGTAATGGAAAGTGCAGTACCCAGGTGTCAATTCACCCTCATGTCACATATGATGCTTCCAGTGACGTGAGGTTGCAGTCTGATAGGCAAAAAACTACGCCTTTTTTCTTCAGCCAGTGAAGGGCAAACATTGAGAGCCTGAGGTGCAGCCACACCAGGAAGCAAGATGGGTGTCACTTCATAGAGCTCTGACCTGCTGAGGGGAAAGCATGGTTGGAACTGAGATTATGCTACTTATATTGACATAGGAAGGCATTGGAGTGCTCGTGGACCAGCAAGAGGACAGTGGTGGACTACTGGTGAGATTTATATGTGCATCTTGCAGTGCCCACTGCCATTAGTCCTCTGACCGACGTCCACTTCCATCCTGACTCCCCCTAGCTGTAACATGGAGGCGATGTGGGGAGCGCTGCTGCCTGGCCAACTAGCATGGCCACAAGGAAACTGGCTTGGACAGACCTGTGACTGCCTTCTTCACAAGCCATCATAGAGGCGCCTACTGCTTCTTTAGACTGGCATCACCTGCTGAGGCCTAACTGTGCATGCAGGAGAGCAGGCATTTCCCACTAGCAACGCGAGCACACAACACACTAATTACATCGTGCCCCTGGCTACAACATTGCAGGGCACTGCGAGGTCAGTGCTCTTTTTGAGGATGGTGAGTGGGGAAGAGGAGCTTCCGCCACAACGTTACCCAGGTGGGCCACCAAAAGGAATCGGCTGGGATGGGTGCACATTCAGGATAAAGCCATGACCTTTTGTTGAGGAGTGTATAGGGAACCAGACCCTTTGATTGCAAGGGTCACTTATTTTGCCTGATCCTCATTATTCCCCCCTCAAGCCTCTAAACGTACATCTCACTGAACCTGAGGCTCCATGGACTTGAGTTCTCCTTGCTGTGTTCAGGAAACAGTTGATAACCTGCACCCCCACGCTGATGAACATTACTCACGCTGCAATCCTTCAATGTTCATGTACAGTGAACTCTGAGTGTCTTTCCCATGCATCCCCATCATTTCAATCAACCTTACTCTCGACAAAACTGCATAAAATGCCAGCAGGCACTGAATACTCTAGGGAGAAGTCCCTCAGAAGAGGGTGCACTGACTCCCTGTTCAGGTGCTAGAGGTGGCCGAAGAAGGCTTCTCCTGGTGTTAACTGACCTTCTTGAAAACAAGGCTTTTGGGCCCTCCCTCCGCATGACCCTGCGGACCTGTGTTGCGCAGCTTGTTTACATTATTTGGAATCTTTCTATGATATGGGATGTCAGATCGCTTCCTGTAGGGTTTGAGCCATCTACCCTCATCCCGCCAGTCAGAACCTCCCACAGTCATCTTGTCCCCTGGAGACTTTGGGGTACACTTGAGGAACCAGGTCTGATCCCTTTGGACTTTACCAAACAGTGATCTGTCAAATATATTGGCCTCACCGTAGCCTATGTACATTATGCCCTTTATGATTATTACTATTTGTGAGATGGAAGAAGGTGGGGAGCCCCCGTCTAGAAGGCTGTCTTCATACATTTCTTTTACTTACTTACTGTCTTCTCCTCATGCATAGATCCCAGGGCACAGAGTAATGGTGATATGCAAGACCTCTTGTCAGCTATACGGATGTGGTGGGGGGAAACAAGAAGTCAGCTGCCCCTACTCCGCAAGAGACACCATCCTTAAGAAAAATACATCAATCAATGACAGCCGAGTTACCATAGACATGAAAATGACAGACCTTAAGTAGGATAGCAAGATGAAAAAACAGTTAGGAGGTAATTTCATGCAAAGATAGAGTGATTGGACCAGCGAGTGCCTTTGGCAAAGGTCAGAATGGAATTAATTTAAGCGTAGGGTCCAAAAATGGGATACCTGATCCAAAAGCTAATTGACCTGGAAGATAGCTTACATTGTGATAACCTCTGATTTAATGGCATTCCAGAGAAAAAGAAAACAACAACCTGATAGCTTTTCTGCTTGAACTTGTCCCACGCATCACCTGCCTCTCATTAACCCAGCACTTGAAATTAAGAGGGCACACAGAATAAGATCACACCTCCCCCCAATGCTGGAACTGCCTGATCACAACCCATTATAGCCTGCTTCCTACACCACAGCTGGCTAGTATGTGAATCACCATGGATGGGAAGTCCACAGACTTTATTAGCCCAGGAGGCTTCTTGGAATTCCTAAATATCTCAACCATGGGCATGACCCTTCCCCTCTCTCCAGCAGGACACAAATCAAGGCACAAAGAAGATAATAGCATCACTTGACAGGGTGGGCTGCCTGATCAACCTATCTATCTGATAGAGAACCAGTGACCAGATCGATGGAGGAACTCACAAATGCCTCTTCCGGATACAAATCACCCTCGCCTTTGAAGGCTTCAACCTCTTCAGATGATGAGACTTACCATCCTCGCAGTACTAGCCCATGATGCATGGTGGACAGTGCGGATAATCATATTTAGTAGGTGAATATCTAAATGTCAGGACATCTCCTCTGACATCCCCACCTGCTGTCTGATGTTTTGAGATATACAGTGTTGCTGTCTTCCTCCTCTCTCCCATCTTTCCCCTTTTTCCCTCTCGCTGCCTTTTCTTTTTTCCTATGAAGATTCCATGTTGATTTTCCCTTCAGCTCTATTATCAATTTTCCTATATGCCATACAACCTGGATCAGTTGCGATGGGTGATGATGCTTGTTCATCTATTTCTTTTCTTGCTGTTTGTCTACTTTCTATCCTACACAGTATGGTTTGGTGGCCCCCTTAAAAGTTGATTGACATAGAAGTGATTGATCCCTTGACTCCTTCTATGTGTTCAATTACTTTCTGGGCAGAAGGATCCCTTCCATCTGATATACCCCAGTACCTGGGAGGGTGGGTCATCTGTGACTACGGGTCCCGCCCTGCCCTATTTACTGACAAGTAATGCTTCTGAAGAGAGGTTCTGGCAGCTGACTGTCGGATCATGTGATGGAGATGTTCTTCTGTGTCCAGTCAGATTTCTTCTACTCCATTATGGACTTGCATCCTACTCCTTCTAACCACCCATAGAACACCCCCTTAGCGGTGTGCAAGGGCACACAACAGCTACTGCCTGCCCTGCAGCACCCATCTCCTTCCTTCTGGAACCTTTCTGTTGAGCGATAGCTACTTTGCTCACTGCAGTGACCATTGCGACGCTCTTACCACACTGTAGGGATCTTGAGAGGTCATACACCACCAGCAACAGTCGCATCAGCATTGCTCCTAGTAATACATATCTAATCATATACTTATTTCTTCTTGAATCATAGCTAAACACTGTCCATTTACAGCTGGATCACTTCCCTCTCTGTAGTTAGATCACCACTGACTACTTAGTAGGTATACTGCCCTCATGACCGTCCTCCACAGACCCACTACCGTACGCTTTACCTTCCCCACCTTGCCTCCCCCTTATATCCACCCTTAGCCACCCCACTTACACTGTTTCTAGATTACATGGGATAGCACAGTCATACGCAAGACCCACTCAACACCAATCATTTTGTTGTTAACCTACACAGTCGGGTGACACAACAGACCAATATAGTGCCCAAAAACCTGATGATTGTTACATTAATGTGAATGGTTTGATCAACTATGTCAAACACAAGAAAATATTGACATACTTGGCCTCTAAGAAGGCGGACATAGCTCTTTTAAAGGAGACACACCTATCGACAAATGAAATGGAGATACCTGAAAGGGGCTGGGTTAGTAAAGTCATCTTCAGCTGCAGAACACCTAACCGAGGCCCACCACCTGAGCCCCCTTTGGCCATGCCAACTCAAAGAAATGCAGTGTAGCGATCCTCATGAACAAAGGTCTACCTTGTACTGCCCTCCAGTTGCTGTCTGATGATGATGGCAGATACATGTTTGCAACACTCCCGATTGGTACTAAGGTAATATTATAGGGTCCATCCATGCCCCTAATGGGACCAAAACCACAATGTTACTACGCCGCAGAAGGATTTTTACAGAGTTACAAACATCACATATAATAACAGGTGGGGACTGGAACATCACACCGGATTTGGCTATAGATCTAACAGGACCACTCAACACTCTTATGAGATGTCCTTTATGATTAGGGCCTCGTGGATGTATGGATTGTTGAATAAGGCTGCCATGTGGAACAGTGTCCATTGTGCAGAATCTACCACAAGTGTGGTAGGATAGCCTGGAAAAAAACCAATAGAAGTAAACAGAACCCTCCATGTTTCCAGTTAAACAGCAAATGGGCAGGGTGTACCCGGCTTGCACGAAGAGAGGTGTAGGAAGTGTGGAGGTGCTTTTCACAAATATTAAAATGTGTAGCTTTGGCGGCAGTATGTTCTATGCTTTTACACTGTGTTCCCATATGTTTTCTTTAGTACCTCACCCTTGTTTCTCTTCATTCTCCGCACTTGTGGTAGATTCTGTTCCACAATGTTCCACATGGTAGCCATTTGGATTATGTTATTAATTAGCGCTCTAACAAATACGTATTTGCGAGATTTATTTATTTATTTGGTGTTTTATATAGCGCGGACATGACCCTAAAAAAGGGTATCAGAGCACTTTACATTTACATATCTTTAAACTTAGAACAACACTTACGACATGTAAATTTAGTAAAAATAATCAGTGTACAGCCAGTTGCTAGAAACCGTTATGCTACCAGGTCCTAAGTAACTATACATTGATTTGTAAGAGAAACATTTGTGCTCTAACACTCAAATATTCAAGTCCAACATAACGGTTAGCGATCAATGTATGTTAGCATATGTGTGAGCAAAAAGCCCCTCTGATTATATCCAGTCTGCTGAAATTATGGAAGGAATTTGCTCATAAAAAAGGATTTGGCTTCATTCTTGAAAGCAGAAATGGACGCTATTTTTCTGATGTTCTGGGGGAGTGCATTCCAAATTCTTGGTGCTGCACCAGAGAAGGCTCGGTCATAAGTTCTTTTCTTTCAGAAGAGAGCCGGTTTCAGTAATAGATCTCCTTGACTCCGGGACACTCTGCATCCTCCCGATAGTGTGATTTTCTGGGCTAGGTACATTGGTGTTTTGTAGTGTATCGCTTTGTGAGTGATACATGCCATTTTTAGTTGTATTCTTGCTTTGTAAGGCAGCCAGTTGAGTGCTTTCAAATGAGGGGTGATGTGGTCGAATTTTCTGGTGCCTGTTATAAGTCTTGTGGCCGCGTTGAGACAAGCTTTTAGTGGTGCTGTTGAAATCTTGAGAAGCCCGGCTAGAGTTGTGCAACCATACTCGATCCTGGATATGACTAATGCCTGGACTGCTGTTTTAAGGTCTGCGTTATTAATGAAAGGTTTCAGTTTTCTGAGGTAGCTTAAATGAAAACGGGCGTTTTTTTGCCATCATGTTAATGTGTGTTAGCATGTTTAGGTTTTTGTCTAGCATAATTCCAAGGGACTTGGTTGAGTCTACAAGCCTCGGAGTATAGTTTAGCGCCATGATCAGCTTGGTCCACTCCAAGATATTTGTAGCGCTTTTCTGGGGGGAGATCAGAAGGAATTCCGTTTTATGCGGGTTAAGCTTGAGGTGATTACTAGTTAGCCAATGGACAGTTCTCTTAAGTGCCTGGTCCATGATAACGATCTCTTCTATCGATGTGATCTTGATATAAAGCTGTGTATCGTCAGCATACATGTGGAAGGAGATGTTTGCCTGTTGTAAGATTTCTGTTAGTGGTTCTACGTAAAGATTGAATAGAGCAGGGGATAGTGTTGAGCCCTGTGGTATTCCAATAAGATTTCGAGATGAAGCAGATAATGATTGGTTCACTATGAATTTTTGCGATCTGTTCTTAAGAGCAAACTAAACCACTTTAGGACTGTACCCTCTAGGCCCATCCTTTTTTCAGGCGTTACAGTATTATGGCATGGTTTACAGTGTTGAATGTCGATGAGAGGTCGAGCAATATTAGGAGACAGGTTTCGTTGCGGTCAAGGGCAAGTAGAGCGTCGTCCGCGATGTGCAGAATTGCTGTTTCCGTGCTGTGGTTTGGTCTAAATCCTCATTGGAAGTCATTTAGCAGTTTGAATTCAGAGATATGTTGGCTCAGTTGTTGATGTACACATTTTTCCAAGACTTTGGCTAGCATGGGAATGTTTGTTAATGGTCTAAAGTTGATGAGGTCTGAAGGATTATCTGTTGTTTTTTTAAAGATTGGAGTGACTTGCCCTGTTTTTAGGCAGTCCAGTAATCAGTAGCGGCCCGTGGTGGGAGTGCTGCCGGGCGGTGACGTGGGGCGGGGGAGGCGCAGGGTGGGGGGTAGTAAACTACAGAATACGGCAGAATAGAGGTAAGTAAACATATAAATAAATAAAACAAATTTCGTTGCGCGCGCTGCATCGCCAAATTCGTTTTATTTATATATGTTTTCTTACCTCTATTCGGCCGTATTCCATAGTTTACTACCCCTCTCCCTGCCCCTCCCCCGCCCCGCATCACCGCCCGGCAGCACTCCCACCACGGGCCGCTACTGCCGGTAATGAGCCTTGCGATAGCGTTGCGTTGATAATCTTTGTCCATGAGGGGATGAGCAGATGGTTTATTGTAGACCAACAATTTGCAGGTAGAGGATCATTGAAGTGATTGTTTGGTTTTATTGTTGAGATAATCTTTGCAATATCTATGTCAACATAGGGCTTGAATTCTGACCATAACGCATTATTTTTAGGCATTTCCAGAGCTGGGTGATATTGCGGCTTAGTTGGGGTGCTCTTTTTGATCAAGGGGCACTCAGCTGCCTTTTTGAGCTCCACCTGCATGGATTTGGCTTTGGCAGTAAAGAAGGAGGAGAATTCTTTGCTGCTTATGTTCGATTTTGTAGCTGCTGGTGCAGATTTGGCCGTTTTGTTCGATTGATCTTTTAGCAGTTCAAAGAGTTTCCTCTGTCTGTTTTTTACATTATCCAATTCTTTTCTAAAAAAGTCTTTTTTTGAATTAAGTATGCTTTCATTGTAGGCCTTTCTGGCTTGTCTTAGTTGGATTAAATGGGGTGAAGAAGGGTGTTGTCTCCATTTCCGCTCGGTGAGTCTGAGTGATGATCTTTCTTCGTTGAGGGATCCGTTAAACCAGGGGTTTTTATCTTTGTTTGGGATCCTTTTGAGTTTTAAAGGGGCTATGTCCTCTATTATGCTCGTCATCGTATTATTATAGTGTTCCGTTAGGTCACTGACGTCTACCAGGTTATTAGGAGGTTGCAGTTCTTTCTCACAGCTGCGAGATTTTCCCTGTTGAGCTCTCTGGTGTCACAAACCCATTTTCTGGGTTTTATTGATTGTGATGAGGTTTTCATTTTTATGTGGGGTATTTGGAAGGTAATGATGTGATGATTCGACCAGTCGCAAGGGATGATCTCGATCTTATCGACAGCTTTTTCTTTCGAGATGATCCAGTCTAAGGTAGAGTCTTTGGAATGGGTTAGAAGATGGCATTCTTGAACCAGCGATTGCTCTTCCATGAAGGCTTTGAGCAGGTTGATCTGATTGTCAGTATGATCCTCCCAGTGAAGATTGAAGTCTCCTAGGAAAATATCATTTGAATGGGGAGAAGAGTTTGCTGTTATGATTTCTATCAGCTGGTCTATGAACATGGAGTTTTTGCCTGGGGGGTGGTAAAATGCGTGAAGTTTGCAACTTTGATTGTCTAAGGATCTTAAGGACTAGATGAATTTGTAAATTTAACAGTGAGCTTAACGGTATATTAAAACATTTTAGATAATTCATTATGTAGCGCATGCATTTGAAATTACCACATTATTCACTTTGGGCAGATTACTGTATGTTCATGATTACAGCTGTCTAATATGGCTGCTGTTGCGCCAACCCAATGCACTGCTTGAAAACTATATGCCCCTCTTTGATTTTTATGTCACTTTAGATAAACACACTCACTTCCTGTATCATCTTATGTGATCAAGACCAGTTGTTGGTCAAAAAGTATTGAGTTTATGCAGTAAAAAACTTTTCTGCACAGTGGATTGTGTCCTCAGTGTGTGCTCATTTTCCTGAGCTGTGAATTTTATGCCAGTGCACTCTGCTGGCATCACACACCACTCCTCTTGGGTCCTGGGCTCCAGGAGGAGCTGCTTCTGCTTGAAAAAAAATAAATATATATATACATATGTTCACACATATATTTATATATATATATCTATATCTATTTCTATATCTATATATTACCTACTAGCGGTCGCCAGTAGGTAGTTATAGTTAGGACCTAGTTTCCATAGGAAAGGCATTTTTTCTTTTGCCAATATCTTTGGCGCCGGTTGACGAATCTTTTCAAAACTAATGGGGCGCTCCAGTCAGCTCCTGTCTTGAAAGTTTCGGGGTGATTCGTCAAGCAGGGGCCGAGAAAAAAGGGGGGGCCCAAAACGCGTTTTCTCCATGTTAATTTCCATAGGAAATTTTGGAGCAAGCTACAGCCCGAACTGCTGACGGAATTACATCAAAGTTGGCAAAAAGGTAGGTCTTGGTTCCGAAAGCAACCTTTTTTTTAAATGGTGTAAATCCGTTCAGTAGTTCCTGAAATATTCATATTTGAAAAATATCGATATCTCGTGACTGCGGTGGATCAGGGAACCCTCCCGAGCACAAGCTTTATTCTGATTGGCTGCCAGCACTCCAAACCAGGAAGTACTGGCAGCCATCTTGTGACTCGGTTCAACAAGCTAAAAAAAAAGATAAAAATCAAGAAAAGGGGGCAGGGTAGAAACACCCTGACCCCCTAGGCCTGCTCAGGGGATCCCACAGGGACCCCCAGGGCCCATAAAAAATGGGTGCGTGAATCTGACAGAATTTTTTTTTTTTAAAAAGCACGGTCTCCCGCGCTTCGTTTCTTTAAGCCCCCGGGTGGGACAGGTCCCGGGGGCAATGCCACATTAGCATGTTGGCTGCCCCGGGGGCCGCCACCTCCCCGGGCGATAGTCATGAAATGCGGGGGGCATCACGGCTCCCCACAGCCCCAGGGACCGCCACCTGTCCGGGGCATTTTTTTAAAAATTGAAGGCATGGGGGATTCCTGCCCCCCCATGCTGCCCCGGGGACCGCCACCTCCCCGGGCATTGCTGTTATTATGTTTAGGGGGGGCCTCACAGGCCCCTCAAGCCCCAGGGACCACCACCTCCCCGGGGCGTTCACTAAATAGCATACGGAGGTCCGTAGCGGCCCCTGGCCCCGGGGACCACCACCTCCCTGGGGCTTTAAATCTGTTGGAGCGTGGCCCCCCTTCTGGAGCCCTGCTTGGCCGTGGGGACCGCCACCCCCCCAGGGCCAGCTCCAGCAATGTCCCAGGGTGCCTATCCCATGGACATTGCAGTTTGCTGCCATAGCAAACACTGCTTTGCTTCATGGAAGCGAGAGCAGGAAACCTGCTCTCGCTTTCATGAAGCAAAGCAGATTGCTTTTGGGCAAAGGGAGCCGCATGACAGCAGCTCCCTTTGCCCAAAAGCAATGCTGGCTCCCGCAGGAGGCGGGGAGCCAGCACGGTCCACGGGGGCATTGGGGCTCCCCCGGGGGATGGGGTACCCCGGGCCAAAAGTGGCCCTGGGAGGGGGGCCACTCGGCACCCCTCCCTTCTTTAATTATTTTAAATAAATAAATAAATAAGGCCGGGCCCCGGGGGATGGGGTCCCCGGGGCCAAAATTGGCCCAGGGTAGGGGGCCACACGGCCCCCCTTCCTTAAAGAAAAAAAATAAAATAAAGAAAATGGCCGGGCCGGTGAGGGGGGCCAAAGTCCCCCTTCCCTTTTTATTTTTTTTAAAAGAATAAAGGGTCAGGCCCCGGGGATGAGGTCCCCGGGGCCCAAAAGGGACAAGGGTAGGGGGCCACACAGCCCCAATTCCCCCCAAAAAAAGAAACTAGCAACTCGCCAGAGGCCTGCCCCCTCCCTGCACCACTCTACAAACGTGCCTCCTGGTGCATTCTGGGTTGGGGGATGAAGTCCCCTTCATTGGTGAGGGTCCTTAGGGGCCAATTAGCCCACCAGGTACCTCCAGTAAGCCCCACACAGTTAGATTGCTGAGAGGTGGTCTAAGGCCATGCCCCTTTTTGCAAGGCTCTGCAAATGCTCCTCTTGGCGCACTGCTGGTGGGGCGATGAGGTCCCCTTGTGTCCTGAGGACCTCAGAACCAAAGTGGACTTCATCCCCCAAGCAGCACTGTGCCAGGAGGCGTGTTTGCAGAGTGGTGTAAAAAGGGGGCATGGCCTATGACCACTCTCAGCAATCCAGCTGTATGGGGCTTACTGGAGGTAACAGGAGAGCTAGTTGGCCCCCAGGGACCTTCAGGAGGCATTGGGATTTCAATCGGCCAGCCAAGAGCACCAGGAAGTGCGTTTGCAGAGTGGTGGAGAAAGGAGGCATGGCCTGTGTCCACCTCTCAGCAATCCCACTGTGTGGGGCTTACTGGAGGTAACAGGTAGGCTAGTTGGCCCCTAAGGACCCCCAGTAGTGAAGGGGACATCAATCCTCATCCAAGAGCATGCCATGGAGCGCGTTTGCAGAGTAAGGGGCAAAGGGGGCGTGGCCTGCTATGAGAACTTAGCAATACTGCTGTGTGGGACTTACTGGAGGTGATAGGAGGGGTAGTTGGCCCCCAAGGATTTCCTTGGGGGCCAACTACCCCTCCTGTTACCTCCAGTAAGTCCCATACAGTGGTATTGCTAAGAGGTCTTCGAAGGCCATGCCCCCTTAGTCCACCAGTCTGCAAACACGCCTCCTGGCACACTACTGGTTGATGGATGAAGTCCACTTTACTCCTGATGGACTTTGGGGGCCAAGTAGCCCTCCTGTAAGTCCTACACAGCGGAATTACTGAGCGCTGGTCAGAGGCCCAGGCCCCTTTCTGCAGCACTCTGCAAACGCGACTACCACATTAAAAATTTGCATTAATTAGAAATTCACTGAAAAAAACATAAGTTTCAGGGACGTTATAGTTAGAAATTAGCATTTAAAAAACCTTAGAAATTCACTGAAAAAAACGTAGGTTTCAGGGACGTTATAGTTACAAATTAGCATTTAAAAAACCTTAGAAATACACTTAAAAAACCACAGGTTTCAGGGACGTTATAGTTAGTTGGATATTTCACTCATACAAAACCAGAGAAAATCTGCTGTTATAGTTAGCTGAGCTAACTATAACTTGCGCTCCCGCAATGCACTGCTGATAACGTCACATATTACATCACTCATGACATGGTCAGTGACATCACTCATGACATCACTGACATTTCAAATGACATCACTGATGACATCACTGATGACATCATCAACTTAATATCTGATCCACCTCCTCACACCCTAATATAACCTTTCATACACCCACTCTAAAATACAGACTACCATTTTTGAAACCATAGACATACCAATACGAGTTAGTATATACCCACTCACTGATTCATAGGTCTACACACACATCTACTCACTCACCCATACAGTTACTCATACACGCAGTCACTCATCAATACAGCCACTGATATATGCACTTATATACCCATACAGACACTCACACACCACCACTCGCCCATAGAGTTACTCACACACTTAGTCAGTCACCCAAAGAATCAATCACACTGCCATTTACTCACCTATACAGTTATACACACACCACCTTACTTAGTCATACAGATAATAACACATACTTACTCTCTTCTACAATCACTGACAGAAGCACACACTCACCCATATAGCCACTCTCACACTCACTCATACATACAGTCACTTATATACTCCAACACTCACATATACTGCCTTTCACATGTGCAGTTACTCGCCCATATACCACTGAGACATCCATACAGTCACCGACACAGCCATACGCACACTCACTCAACCATACCGTCCCTCAAAGACACACTCATGAACCCATACACCCAGGGATTCTCCCACTCACACATCCATGCATGGAGTCACACAGCCCCTCACCCACTGACACAGATACTCAGGCACCCATACAGGTACTCAGACAACTAATCAATTACCCTTATAGACACTCATTTACCTACTCACCAACCCATGCAGCCACTTACACACCAACTGACAGACTGATACACACATTTACACAGATTAGTCACTCACCCATACATTCACTAAGACACGTTTAATCACTCACTCATACAGTAAGTCACGCACCCAACAAATCATCCATACAGACACTCATACACCCACTCATTCTTCGAATACACCTTGGCTTATATATATAACATTCTTAAACTTTTTAGAAACACTGACACTCACAGGATGATGTCATCAGTGATGTCATCAGTGACGTCATTTGAGATGTCATCAGTGATGTCGCTGACCATGTTATGAGTGATGTAATATGTGATGTCATCAGCAGTGCATTGTGGGGGCACGAGTTTTAGTTAGCTCAGCTAACTATAACAGCCGAATTTCTCTGGTTTTGTATGAGTGAAATGTCCAACTAACTATAAAGTCCCTGAAACCTGTGATTTTTTTCTGTGAATTTGTAAGGTTTTTTAAATGCTAATTTCTAACTATAACGTCCCTGAAACCTATAAGATATATATATATATATCTATATCTATATCTATATATATATATATATCCAGACCATCAAGGTCCACTGACACAAGGGCGGGTGATTGAGTTATATGAGAGTGGGCTCACAGGTACGCGGTTGCTCCGACACTGCCAAAGGAGATGAGCAGATGTGTATTCATCACAAGTGTAACGGATGTATTTCGGCAGATGCCTTTGTCAATGTTCAGTCAGTTCATTAAAGGTAGCTATATTTAGGACCATGTTTCCATAGGAAAATCATTTTTTTACTTGCCTATATCTTTGGCGCCCTTTGATGAATCTTCAAATAATATTCCAAAAAAGTGCACCAGTGATTCTTGTTGCACATAGAAAATTTCGGTGTGATCTGTGAAGTGGGGGCCAAGAAAAAGGGGGGAATCAAAAAAAGTGTTTTTCCCATATCAATTGCCAAAAGAGTTTTGAACACAACTTCAGTCCGAACCTCTGGACGGAATTACACCAAATTTGGCAGAAAGGTAGATTGTGTTCCGAAGATCATGCTATCAGTTAGTCTAAATCCGTTCAGTAGTTGTTGAGAAAATAAAAGAAACCCAAATATATATATCTGTGGCTCCGAATAATTCACAACGATTTTGCGATGAATCATGACACCATGTACACCAACATGATTGGCTAGCCGCAACTGGAGCAGAGAGTTGCGGCATCCATTTTACTTCATCCGAACCGTCCTGGGGCTCAAATGAAATGGCAGAAAGTGGCATAAGTGCCTAGGTTGGATGTGCTCTGACCCCATGACTGGAATATAGGGGCCATTTAGGAAACCCTGCTGTGTATAATATGTCAAAAACCTGTTTTTTTCGCATGGAATAGCCACAAATTCACCTCAACTGTCAGTGCGCTCTCCGTGTAACATTGCGACAAATTTGCAAATATCAGTGATTAGAATAAAATAAGATACATTCACAGACTCATTCAGACACTAAGGCATTTACTCACAGACCCATTCAGACACTCAAGCACCCACTCAGACACTCATTCACCCATTCACAGACTCACTCAGAGACTTACGCACCCACTCACAGACCCACTCAGACACTCTGCACCCATTCATAGTCCCACTCAGAGACCCACACACCCAACTCACAGGCCCACTCAAAGACTCATGCACCCATTCACAGTTCTACTCAGAGATGCACATACCCACTCACAGATGCTCTCAAAGACCCATGCACCCACTCAGACACCCACTTAAACACTGATGCACCCATTCACAGATCCACTCAGAGACTCATGCACCCAATCACAGACCCCACTCAGACACTCATGCACCCACTCACAGATTGATACACCCACTCACAGTCCCACTGAGAAACCCACACACCCACTCATAGACCCACTCAGAGACTCACACACCCACTCACAGACTCACTCAGAGACTCATGAACCCAATCACAGACCCACTCAGAAACTCATGCACCCATTCACATAACCCCTCAGACCCATCCAGAGACCCATTCACCAACTCATACACCCACACACAGAGTAATGCACCCACTCCATGACCAACTCAGAGTTGCATACACCCACTCACAGATCCACTCAAAGACTCATATACTTGCTCATGGATACACTCAGATACTCATGTACCTACTCACAGACCCACTGAGACACTCATGCGCCCACTCAAAGACTCACTCAGAAACTCATGCACCCACTCACAGTCCCTTTCACAGACTCACGCACACACTCACACACCCAGTGAGACACTTATGCAGCCACTCCCAGATGAGTTGGATATGAATAAAAGATTTAGAATAAAAAGATACAGAAATACGTAAATAGGTGGTCCATTACGCAACTGTAGTGTAAAATATACATTAGGCATTTACACAATGGGAAAGCATTTACTAATTTGCCAGTACAAAGTACCACAGCTGGGTAACCATCTTTGAGGTAAGACTGTAGACTCCACTTGAAAAAAATGAGGCTCCATTATGGCCCTGATGCTCATTTCAGATCAATTAATCCTCAACGAGAAGCACTTACATATATAAACATAGCAGGTGCCCCAAGTGAAGCTCCACTTGAGTAAAGTGGAAAAAATCCTAACTGCTTGGGTTTGGTAAATGCAAAGCAAATATGTTCTCTGTAATATTCTACTTTGAAAAATGATCTGAAATCTTTAATAGAAGTGGCTGTTACGTTAATCTATTGGAGCGCAATCTGAACTTGGATGACTGTGATGAGTAATTTCTTTATTAGAGTGCCCTTGTAAGAACAGAGTGCATGGTCACACAGACACTCACATAATTTATGTTAGAAATAGTATCACTCATTAGTAGTATACCTAGTATACTAATTTAACTTTTGTAGTAGCTTAGTATATATGTTTAACAGTCGTACAAAAAACTTGCACTCACTGGATGATGTCATCAGTGATGTCATCAGTGATATCAATCAATCAAAAAATGTTATCCGGACTAAAATCCATAAAAGAGCACAATATATACAGATACAGTACTAGTAAACAGGAAATTAAAACATACCTGCTACAAACCATTCAAATGTCAGTTTAAGAGTACATAGTAGTCTGTACAGTTCCTGATATGTGTGTAAAAATTGCATAACATTTAAAATACATAAATCATCATCCTGTGAATATAAGGGCATGGCCATCCAAAGAGAGTTCACACAAATATCTCAGCAGCATCAACATTATAAAAAGAAAGGAAGAATAGATAAAACCACAAGTAAAATAACAAGATAAATAATCATTAAAGGCAATACATCCATGGACCAAAAGTGTGTTTAAGGCTCATCCATACTCAATGATATAGCAAAAAGGTGGCTAGTCTTTTATTCCTGTGCCTCCACATAGTTAGTAAAAATCGAGAGATGGCAAAAACTATAGATTGTCATATCACTTCTAATGAAACGGATTACTGTGCCACAGCTTCTGAACCCATGGTTGCGGCAGAGTGGTAAGATCCATTTCCTCCTGAACCTGATATAAGATGGGCAGAAGATTAGATACTTCAGGACAAAAGGGACAGTTCCTGTCTGTTGTGTTGAATGCATGCACCCATTTGGCCATGACTGACCGTAGAGGCAGGGTTCCAAACCAAAATTTCATATAGAGTGAGGAAATCCATATTAACAGAGCCCAGTGTCAAATTATCAATGTACTGCCAAAATAGGTGCTTAAGCGTATTTTTCACTATCCCTAGAGCTTCCTTGGGAGTGAGGCACAGGTTCCCAGACCAGTGATTTCATTTGAGATTTCATCAGTGATGTCATTGACGATGTCATGAGTGATGTAATATGTGAGGTCATAAGCAGTGCATTGCAGGGGCATAAGTTATAGTTAGCTCAGGTAACTACATCTGCTGAATAGATATATATATATAGATACATAGATATAGAGATAGATATGAATCAGATCAATTATTTTCTACTCTCTTTTCATATTATTTTACTGTGTAGGTAAGGCCTATACCTCAACCTACATGTTTTCTTTTTCATACCAATTTGGTTTCATGCTTACACTTTGGTTATGATCACTAAAAGCGAGGTATGTATATAAATACTGGCAGTTGACCATTACATTGCATTGTATTGCTGGTTAAGTTTAATAATAAAATTCTTGAACAAAAAAATTACATAGAGAGTCATATAGGACTTTGGTTCATGTAATTTTTGTGCTTTGTCTGGCACACACAGAGCACTACAGCATCCACCCATGTATTTTGATCCAAACCCAGAATACCTAAAGTCAGTAAACCTGGCCTTGCACCAATATTTTGCACCTACATATGGCGTGCATAGCAAGGAGACATCTCTTTATTTCTCCTTGTTACTTTCTCTTTGCATTGTGCAGCACAGACAATCAGCATCTAAGAATTGTTTTTGCTCAGGAAGCACATAAACAATTCTGACTATTCTGACCACAACAGAGGCACCCTTGTGTAATGACAGATGTGTGCCTGCATTGACACTAGGCTGCCAGAAGTGTGCAAGAGCAAATAGAGAGCAGAAGTACTCCATATCTTAGTAAAGATGGCACATTTCTGTTCTCTCCATTTCAGGCAAGGCAGCACAGCAAGTACCCTTGCAGCATTGTGTTATATGAGAGTTTAGTAAATATACGGGCCTAAATTCTTAAATTGCTACATGTTAGACATGACAGCCTTAGGGTGGTCTTCCCCCAACATTTTGCCTACCTCCTCCACTTTTTCTAACCTCATTTTTGTTGGCTTTAGGACTCTTGGCATATTTAATTTACTTATAAGTAAGCCTGGGACGAGTTTGCGTAGCCACGCTACGCCGAACTCCGCAAAGTGATAAAAAAATCCACCATGCTATGCGGAGTTCCGCAAGCAGGCGGAGTTGCTTGTCCCGCTTGTTCGTGTGATGTTTCCGCCATACGGCAACACAGATTGTGTTTTTGGGGGGAAATACCACACAAACTGCACGACGCGGTCTCACAGGGGTGCGGCCATCTTGTTTTCTTCTCTGTTATGGTGCTGGGCCTACTTTTTGAATCTTTCCTAATCTTTTCAATCCTGGTTTCCCAAAACAGTTTTTCTGATCTTCCTTATTTATTATTTTTCCCTCTGTCTTCCTAAGTGTATATTTTGTGTGTTTTTCTACTTTTTTGTGTGTTTTAGTGAGTTTTTTTACTTCTTTCCCTCTTTTCCCTGTTATTTGTTAATACTTTCTACATTTTATTTTCCACTCCCCCACTAGCATCATGGCAGAGAAGCATCAGTGCGCACCACCTCCCATCCACCCTGGCAGCAGGCGGCAGGCCTGGATCCGGGTACGGGCTCTGGGAGCATCAGCAGCACTGGGCGAGGGTGCGCCGGGCAGTGTATAACTGCTCTGTGGTCCGGTGTACCCACAATCAGCAGATGCACTGGTGGTCCAACATCCTGGACCGAGAGCAGGACCTGCTGGACCCGCTAGGGGTTGAGGTCTTGGGGCTTTGTGAGTAGCTAATTCTTAATATTATTATTACTTGTGTGTTCTATGTTATTATCTATATTTGTTTCCCAAATAGCAAGCATGCTGCTCACAGGCAGGTAAGTTACGTTTACAAATCTTATATTATGTAATCATTATTCTAAACAGGTGCTCGGCGCTACCTAATCGCACTTGTTTTCAACTTTGCACTCACTTGGGCTGATTATGTAAGAAGTTAAGTTAAGTAATGCAGGCTAGAGAGAGACTCCTGTCCTTTATCCTTTCACTAAGATAGTGGTAGTTAGTATTAGTAATTTAGTGGTGCACGTCCTCTCACTTCAGTTCTTAGAACCTTTTTTGTAGCTCATACAGTGACAAGCAACCAACCAATTTGGTCTATGCATGCGTCCGTCTATGCATTTAAAGACAAAATGCAGACTTAGTTAATTGGCCCGTCAAAGGGGGTTGAGAATGATTGCGAATGAGATCATAACTTTAAAGCAAATATAATTTGTTGCAATTTATTCCAAAGTCTTTGGAATAGGCGGGCTAGGTAAGTTTAGGAAACGTGGAATAAATAGATAGGACGGTCAGTGATATTAGTCTACTACTAGTCGATCTGATTTAGGAAAGTTCAATGTTATTGCAATTGCTGTTTCTGTCCAAAAATATTTTTGGAGAGATTATTTATTTACCACCAATAATTTTTTGTCTCTTTAATTATGTCTTACATCAGCATCCAGGGGCAAGAGGTTGTCCGAGGCGGATGCGGGAGAAAGAGGTGCCTCCCAGGAAGAATGCTCCTCGGCTCTGCTGGCCCCAGTAAGTCCTCCTGTTGCTAATATTAATATATATTTCCCTAACTTTTACTGCTCTTTATTTTGAACTATGTTCTACCTGTTTCCTAATTTAATTTTTTCCCCAAATCCTCTTCAATCTATCCATTTCAAAAATCTTGTTATCCCTGCATTATCCTATTTACTAAGGTATTTTATATGTCTAATGTCTGTATTTTACCTCAGACTGTCTCTGTCTGTACTAGTCTGTCTGTAGCTTTCTTTCTTCTGGTTTTTCAGTCATCGTTCCCTTTCCCCCAATATATTTTGTGGACTGCCTAGTGGTGGTACTGTAAGACTCAGAGAACCCATTGGTCATGGTCACTTACTACTACTAGTACAAGTACTACTATTCTGCTGTGCATATTGCATGCCCAAGTAAGGTATTCTACGCATGTTTGTTGAGATGAGAAGGCTTTCTTTTACATTCTCATGCTCAATCAGTAAAACAAGAGAGTGACCATGGTCACGTTGGCACCCCAAAGTTGTGTCTTCTTATCTAGGCCTAGTATTATTAGCAGCAGTTGATGGTGAACTGATTACCATGCACCATGGCTGGAAGGAGGTATGAGGAAGAGGAAGACGGCCTCATTACATTTGCCAACGAAGAAGACCTTGTGTCCGATTGTCCGCCCAGTTGGCCACACTTATTTCTTTTAAAAAACAAAGATTCTCCAATAGCTCTAGCCACTCAGTCCAGTCCTTTACAGGTTGTCTCCTTGAGAGGTTTTTCAAAAATTGCCAAAAAACAAAATGCCCTACCGGATATTTTATTATTTTTGATAAAACATACTGTCTGTACCCGAATTGTAGTGATGTGTGTGGCGTATGTATTTTAAATTTTGTTACAGAAAAAAATGTATAGTGGGAGGCGTATATGGCATCTAAAAATGTGTAATGTTTTTTCTAGCTGCACCGACTACTAGTGCCGGGGACAGCAGCGCCATCCATGGTGCAGGTGCGGCAGCTGCAGGTGGTGAGCCAGTGGCAGTGGCTGGCGGTTGTAAGTCATATTGCTTGCTTATTTACAATTTATATACTCGCTGTAAGGGTGTACACTGTAGTGTTGAGACTGAGGGCCTGATTACGATATCGGTCGGAAAGGCTCCGACTGACAGTCGGATTCTCCTAGACTGTGTCGGAACCCTTCCGACCGACCGATTACGATGCTGCGGTTGGAAGGGAAAACGTCTGGTCATTCCAAATCGGTTTCGAGCGGCACTCGGAGAAACCGAGTCGGTTGAAGCCGATTCATACAGCTCTATGGACATCGTTTACGACCGACCGATTACGATGTTGGATTCTGACATCCTTTCTGACTCGGTCTGCCCGACACAAAAAGGCTGTCGAAAACTGACTTTGGGGGACCCTAGCAGGCCCCCCTTCATCCTGAATCCTCTGGTTTGGGATCCAGGGGGTATCCAGGAGACTCCCCTGTAAAACCATACACAGTGAGGCAGGCACCATGGGGTGCCCGTGACAGGGTGCAAGGCTTTCTGCAGACACCCATTTTCCCCATAGGAGCCTGTGTTGTCAGTCGGAACACAGGCTCCCATTGAACTCAATTGGAGTCCTTTTGAACGGTGTTCGGAAGCATCATAATTGGTTTGGCGGAACCTCCAACCATGAGTCGGTTGGAACCGAATCCGACAAGGAGTCGGGCGGTTTAGTTTCCGACCTACATTGTAATCAGGCCCTAAGTTGTGAACAGTTGAAGACAACCCTCTTTATTTAGCATATACAGCAGGATTTGAGTAACTAATGGCCTCTTCTATCTTCAACTCAGCCAAAAATGTTTCATGAAGAGTCAGACCTTGATGGATTGATGGAAAAGGGAAAGAAGGATGGAAGGAGGAAGGACGGGTGAAATTTGATATGACTGGCAGAGAAGGATGTGTGGGTAAAAGGATGAGTATAGGTGGTTGATAGGATGCATGGGTGGGTAAAGGATGGATGAAAGGAGAAAGGATGCCTGCCTGGTGGGTGAAAGTGTATGGGTGAAAGGAATCCTCCGGGGGGTTTGATGGATCATAGCAAAGCCAAGGGTGAAGGATAAAAATAATATTAGAAGAACAATGCAATGATAAATGGAATTATCCCTGGGAAGAAGAGTAAACAAGGAATGTTGTTTTATCAAGGTTTTTGATTCAAAGGTTTGAGGTTGTATTTCAGACTAATCCCTTGACTCACAGTAGTTTTCAAGCACACCATATATTATGTACCCACCCATCATCATCAATCGCCTCCCTCCGATCCCTATCTATGGCATTTTGCCAGTGTCAGCCATGGGTGGCCTTTCGGCTGCATGGTTACAATAGTAGTACCTCATGTGATGTATATCATTCATATATTAGTAACTATTCATCTGCCTTGTTGTAGTCAGGGTGAAATTGAGGCATTTAACAGAGCATGGCCATGATAGGAAAAGATATAATTGAGTAGTACAGATGCCCCACCTGCAGACAGTAGCAAAGCAACACGACACAAGCATGTCTGTCTAGGGCGCAAGCTGAGCTGGCATGTTGACATTAATTTAGCTAAAGAAGAGAGAGAAGAAGAATACTTGTATACTCCATAGTGCTTAATGCCTGAATCTCTAATCACATCAAAATTGAATGGGCAGAGGAATTGGGGATACCAGCAAATGTTATGTATTGCTAGTGCTATTGCACCAATATATAATTTTATGCATTACTGTTTTGCTAAGAATATTGGTTGCAATTTGTCTTTTTTCAGGCAGGAGGTAGCAGCAAGGACCCGGCAAAGGAAGCTGGAGGCCATCAGGGCCGGATACCAGCGGCTGGTGGTCCTGGAGGAGAAGAAGGAGGAGGTGGCAACAGCTGCAGCCTCCAATGCCCCAGGTCCCAGCCAGGCCCCAGTGCCTCCGGTAGTACGGCACCATGGTCAGGCAGCCACCCATCACCATTCAACCTCTGCTGCTCCACCTATAGACACTATTGAGTCTTTCAGCGCCGCATGCTCTAGAGGATAATGCGCCTGGAAGCCAGGATGGAAGAGCATTTCAACAGGTTGGAGAGGAAGCTCCTAGCCTGCTGCTAGGCCTCTCTTGCCCCTATTTTAATCTTTTGTTTGGTTGGTGAGACTTGTTGGGGAGTGGGTGCGAATGTGGGAGTGGGGGCATCTCGGGTTTTTCACGTATTTATTTATGGGCTTTTGATTTATGGACAATTAAGTATTTGGACTTTCTTTACTTTGGACATTGGTTGGTGTTAGGGAGATGGGTAGGCCAGGTGTTTTGGGTTTTCTAGTTTATATTTGTTAGGGAAATACATTGTTATAGTTGTACATATGATTTAAATCTTTTTTGGGGAGTTACTCTTTTTTTTCGCACTGTTTCCTTTGCCGCAGGCCTGCAGCCAGTTTTTAAAATCTTCCGATAGTGTAACATGCCAACAAATAGTTATGCGGTACCCTCACCTGTCCTACTACTCTCTCCTCCTCTCTGCAGTCTGCAACTATATTAACCCCTAAGGTCTTAGAGAGGGTGTGGGTGTGTGAATTTTCATTGTATATAGACTATTGCAGCTCAACAATAAATCCCCCACAGTTCTTCTCTTACCTGTGATTAGGTGTAGTGATGGCTGCATGGTTTCCTAAGGTGCCAAGGTGGTGGTAGTAGACAGTAGCAGCATGCTAGCGAACTAGTCAAATACTTGTGAATGCACCAGATCCAGAAGCAAGGTTCCACTCCCTCCTAGCTGAACTCAAACTGTAGGATAAGGAATATTCATCACAGGGAACTAATTAAATTGAAATAAAAACTGAGTTAATGGCATTTTATATGCAAGCTTTGCAAACATACGACTAGTAGTACACAAGAAGACGAGAGTCAAACGAGAAAACATGATAAGCAATGCTAAAGTAAAATAATCAGAATGGTGAGCAAGTAAAAGTTACAAAATGAAGTTGACTCGAGCTATGAAGTGGACAAGCGTAACCTTTAGTGCTAGAAAGATGATGATGCTGGCAATTATGAATTATGTTCCTCTGAAAACAATTTAAATATCAAATACTGTACATGGGTGGGCAATCCAATATATATAATATTGCCAGTGCGGGCTATACTTAGAGCAGAAGAAGATCCTCGCCCTGCCTTGAGCTGGTGTTGCTTTCACCACATTCGCCCCACCAAGTGTGTGATCAATTAATGGTGTAAATTTAATTTAGTCACACCTCAATAAATCATGCAGCATGGGGGAAGAGGGTTAGCGGTTCAATGAATGGATGGGAAGTGGGATTTGAGGGAAAGGTTTGACAAAGACAAACACTACACAAGGACAAAATTAATCTTGGTCACCGACCATCATAAGTCTGTTATGGGAGGAAAAGGAAATGCATGCATGATGATGAGTACTAATACAAGTAAACCAAATCAAATTGTCCGTCTGCCCCAGAGAGTCTCAAGTTACATTATGTTCTGTTGTACCGAGCTATGAAAAGTACTTGGGAAATACAATTAAAATATCTGTAGGAGTCAAGTAAACAAACATAAACAACACACACAGTTCTAATGATTAAAGAGAAAAAATGATACTATATTGCCAAATTGGGAGTTGCAGCTGCATTCCTCTTGGACTGTCTGTCAATCTTGGGCGCCTGGCGGATGCAGTTCGGTAAGGTATGTGTGAGTATGTTATATTGTTTTTCCAGTATGGTGCAGGGTAAAGGGCCTGTAGAATGAAACAAGAAAACTCAGAGGTAGCATGGCAAAATGGCTGTTTCCGGGAGTTATCTTCAATAACAGGCCCCCCACCCAACCACCACTTAGCTTTATATTTGAGCCAGACAAGTAAAAAATCAATGCACCGCTGTCAGTCACCATTCACCACCGCTACACAGACTTGTGTAGGTCTGGTTTCTACCTTTTAGGCCACTTCAAAGTCATCATCCAAATCAGTTGGTTTCAGTGAATTTGAAAACTTCCATCTCCTTCTGGTGGCATTTCTCGAAGTAGTCACGCTCATGCCCGCGCCCTGAGTCATTCCATCATCTCTGATCCTCCTGAGTCTGACTTAGAGTATGATGTCGAACTCCGTACCAACTGTGTCCCGAGTCCCGGCTCAAAATGCAACAGGTCAGCCTGTAGTAGTACAATTTTGTTGTTGAACATCAAGAAGGGAAAGATTGAGTCACTTTTTGTGTAGACTAGATTTGTGTTTGAAAACTTTGCATTATCTAAGGGACTGGTCGGGTCTGACTCTTTGAGGAGCATAAAGCAGAAAACAATAAAACAAAGCAGTGTGGACTGTGGAGTGGACCCTGTGAAGGAATCTCGCTATCTCTCAAAGGGGAAGGAAAAAAAATATCCTTCAGGGGAAAATTATTGATCAGCTGTCGGTAGGCCACCAACATTTTGAATCATCACTAACACATTAAGCGTGACAAACAAACACCCAGTCTCACACTGCCTGCCACCACATGAATCATCTCTTCTCAACACAGATGATGATGATGACACATCACAACAAGTTCACATCACAACAAACAGCAATCACTCAGCGTGCAATGCATGCCAGCATTTACCTGTACTTCCGGTGTACTCACCGTGATCGATTCGTGGTAGATTGCAGAATGCAGATCCTCCATTTGTTCACAAAGCAGAGAATAGCCTGTGTAAATCGAATTATAATGTCACTTGTGGGGCAGTCCCTCTAGGGTAGGAAAGGATAGATAGTCCCGGCCTGGGGTTGGAGGCAGGCACACATTTGTTTGTATTCTCCGTCCAATGCCTGGCTTGAGGGAAATGGTTTTTGTGGGGTGAGTCGGGACTTCTTTACTGCACGCAGTTGCAACTCCAATCCGGCAATAAAATGTGTCTAAGAGTAAGATGGTGGGGATGAATTGGTCAACCAGACACACACAAATAATAAAGTAAACAATGTTCCCTAGCCATAGCTTTTTTTTGGCATCAAAGAAAGAAGGAAAGCAGATCAGCGAAAGACTACAGAGTGATAAAGAAAGTTCTATGGTTGTTGTTGGCCCAGACCTAGTAGTCAGGGAAGTAGAGCTCATCCTCAAACTCTGACAGTTCGCCCAGAAGTAGGTCATCTAACACACTACTTCCATGACCTGAGTCTCCCTCATCTTCCTCCTGTGGTACTTCAGGTATGGTGTAATCCGGTGGTATAAAGTGCTGATTCATTTTGATCATGGTTAATCTCTCCGCGTTTTGGGGGGAGAGACTGTCCTTTTCAATGTGACAACAGCACCAGCAGCACTGAAAGCACGCTCAGCAGAGACACTGGTATAGGGCAAGCCAGATAGTTTATTGACAGACTGCTGAGCACTGGCCATTGGCACCTCTTCCCATACCAGCACACCAATGGTTTTTGATCACGATAGACCTCTGTTGCGTCATCCAGATAGGCCTGGTCCATTCGCTCAATGTTCGCTGCTGGTGCTCCACTTTGCTCGACCTCTTTTACCTTCGCCTCTGCACTGGACTTAAGCCCTGCCAGTAGAAACCACTCAGTTGCAGATTTTGGGGCTGGTGCTCCTGGTCTTGTTGTTGATGGTGTTCTTGTTGTTGGTTTTGGCTGCTGTGAGCCAACTGCACTGCCCTCAGGCTCTGAACTTGAAGGCCACCCTACAGGACTTTTACCCTGGAGCAGTGGACCTCTAATTCCCTGTCGTCCCTTTTCTAGCTCACTGCCTTGCTCATCTAGCAATGTTTTGTATTTTCTAACATCCCCGTCTGAAGAAAGAATGAAAGTGGACAGTAATGGTTTGTACCGTGGTTCAAGAATTTTGGCACAGATGTAATGTTTGGAGGACGCAATGTCTCTTTGTACCCTTGTATTAGCAATAAAGCGAAGGATTAAGCTCTCCACCAAGTCATACGCATCTTTTTTTTCCTCCACACCTGTGTACATTGCAGACACCTCCTTTAGCTATTCCTATAGCATGTGCAACAAAGGGATAGCTTGGCCCATGGTACTGTCCTCTTTGCTGACTTCCTGTGTGAACACCTCAAAAGGAAGCAGCATCTCTGTCAGGCATTTGACTAGGCCCCATTGGTGCATCTCAATGATCATGCCTTTCACAGTTGCATCACCTCTTTGCATGACATATTCATTTATAGGTCTGTACTGATCAAACAGCCTTTCAAGCATGCAATAAGTGAAGTTCCAACGTGTTGGCACCTCCAGTATGAGTGCTTTAACTGGCATTATATTATCACGCTGAATGACCCTCAGCTGTTTCCGGGCTTTAAATGAATGGCTAAAATGACTGCAGGTTCTTCAGCAGGTGGACAATAAGTTGCTTATTTGGTCTTCTTTTTTTAGAAAGTCCTGTACAATGATGTTAATGCAATGCGCCAAACACAGGACACTGAAATAGCCACCATTGGCCATGGCCTTAACAATATTTCTGCCATTGTCTGTGGCAACAAATCCAATCTTAAGCCCTCTTGATCGCAGCCATTAAAAGACCTTGTTGTTATAGTGTCCCAAAATGTTTGCAGCTGTTTGGGATTTCTCCATTGCGAACATCGCTACTGTCGCATGCTTCCGAGCAGCATTAAAAATCTCAGCAGTGTCAATACCTGCATGTATGTTTTTCTAGCTCCCGCAAAAGAGATCCAGTGTGCAGTGATGCACATGTAATCAGTCACTTGACAACTGGTCCACATGTCTGTTGTCAGATGGATACTGTGAACAGCATTCTGCTGCAAAGCTTGCCCAAGCAATTCAAGCACATCGTGATGTAGCACTGGAACAACAACTCTGGCAAAATAAGACCGACTGGCAACCTTCCATTTCAGGCAGATGGCTGCCACAAATTTAAGAAAACCCACCCCTTCTCACAAAAGAAAAAGGAGGAGGTCCAGCGGTAACATTTTAGCCAACTTCGCATTTTACAAACGTGCCATTGGGTGGTTGCGTTCATACTGCCCCTCTGGCCTAAACATGGCAGGAATAGTAGCCTGAATATTTTTCTTTCCTGATGCCACTGATGCAGGTGACTTCTTGAGAGCAGGTGGTGATAGGCTCAATGTGCTTTTCAGCAGGGCAGTCACTGTCCTCAGTTGCCTTGGTTTCTCAACCTGAGTCTTGTGCCATTGCAATGTTGCTGATGTGTGAATACTACTGCAGTGCTGGGGAGAGGGTTGCTTTGCGTAATGAAGATGTCTTCCTCTTCTTCACCTTCCACCATGATCGGATCTGATTCGGATTCCCTGCTGAGCCAGCTTTCACCCCCTTCACCAACAACACTTGCAGTTTTTTGGCCACTAAGGTGCGCCTCCCAATGGATCGTATGGTGCATTCTCAAATGGGTTGTTTGGTCCATGGTATCATAGTTTTACCCCGCTTACCCCGACTAACTCTTGCTCTGCAAAGGGAGCATATTGCAATGTTCGCCTCCTTCTTGCTAACCGAAAAGAAGTCCCAAACTGGGGAGTTCACCTTTCTGACGCTGGTGGCACTGCCAATGTCAGATGAACTGGCGGTATGTGGGCGTTTTGACATTTGACTCTCTGCAGTACCTACTTCTACTGAGGTGGTTGTGGACGTGGGTCACTGCCGGGACTTTGCAAATATGGCAGCTGGCGGTGGTTGGATCTGTGGTGCCACTGACACATTCCCCCGGGGGCTGGGTTAACATCCATGATGACTGGCTCGTTGTCAACCTCCTCTTCTACATCTGCCTCCATAACTCTAAGGTAAGGATTTCTGGAACCTTCCTTTTCCCTAGCCTTGTCTGAGTCGTCTTGTGGCCTGTCTCACTCTCAGACTGAGGCAGGATCCAATTGGTGTCTAGATCATCAGAAGGGGGGCTTGAAGAAGAAGACGATGCACCACTAACCCTCCTTTTTCTAGCTGGAGATCTGGAAGACAATGGGTCTTCTGGATCATATTGCTCTACTTCCTCAGCATGAAGCTCAATGGCTTGAACTGCTCCTACTTTGGGAGGAACTACTATTGGTGGTTGTGGCTGTTCTTGTTGTTGTCCACTTCTTTGAGTTTGCTGCAATGATTGTGTACTACTTTGCTATAGAGATAAGTCAATGACAACATCACTGCTCATCGGTGTTGCCATGATTAGATTGGCTTCCTCTGTGACAGACATGGGCTTGCTCCTAGATTAGGGCGGGTCCACTGATTTGTGGGTGCTGCTCCTAGCTAGCTCCCCAGAGGCCGGTGCGGCAGGCACAATTTTTTGTTTTCTAAAAAACATTTGGAGCGACATACCAGTGGTGGTGGTGGTAAGCTCCTTCTTCTCACTTGGCACTTTTTTGGTAGCAGTTTTAGCACCTTTCTTTGCGGCCATCTTGAAGCTGTCAGTTAGCAGTGGCACTTAGCTTCACAAGTTGAACAGATGTCTGCAATGTGTGGGTCACTCACTCATCATGCCGTGCACAGGCCTTCTTTCTGGCAGTACTGTGGGTGATGTTGTCTCTTGTTGTCTTGTTGTGCACATAAAAGAAAAGAAGCAAGAAGGACATCAGTGAGATGTGGCATTGTTGCTGTTCAATTAGTAGTACAAGCAAACACAATATCATTTAGTGTGATCACTGGTTACTCCTGTAATTAACAATACAGTGTATATCTATTTGTAAAACAGAAAACCACACCAACATAAACTTTTATGGTGACTGACTGTACACTCAGAAAGGATGAGAGAGCAAAAACAACAACAACATACATATAAAACTGTTTGCTTTATGTGCTTCATGTGACATCACTCATGTGTGATGTGGCACTCAGGGAGGTGCAGCTGACAAATGACAATGGATGGAATAATTAATGCTGTTGTGCACCTATAGCGGACATGGGGTTGATTGATGCCAGATGTAATGGAAAATGCTATGAAGAAAAATAATTTTTTTAATTATAATTTTTTTTTTAAAGAATATAAAATAGAATTTACTTATTAATTTTAAAAAATGGAAAAATTTAAATTAAAAAAATTAAACATAAGTGAAGTTATCCTCAAAGATATAATAATACATTTTTTCAACTGCTATCTCATTGCTCAACCATCCATGCAGCCTATGGCAAAGGGCCGAAATTGGTTGCCAGCCAGTGCCACATTGTCATCAACAACAACACTGGCAGGAAGGTATTCATTGGGAACAAAGAGAAGACATGCAGGCCTATAGGGAAAGCACACTGGCTGCCTACACAAAATAGCCGCCATCCACATGGTCACAACAAGAAACAAGAGGCCTAGAACAAAGAACGCATGTAGGCCTATGGCAAAAGCACACTGGATGCCTACATAAAATGGCCGCCAGCCACATGGTCACAACAACAACAACCAGTAAGAAGGCATGGCCACAACAAAGAACGCATGCAGGCCTATGGCAAAAGCACACTGGCTGGATACACAAAATGGCCACCACCCACATGGTCACAACTTGAAGTAGGAGGCCTAGAACAAAGAACGCATGCAGGTCTATGGCAAAAGCACACTGGCTGCCTACACAAAATGGCCGACAGCCACATTGTCACAACTACAACAACCAGCAAGAAGGCATGGCCACAACAAAGAAGACATGCAGGCCTATGGCAAAAGCACACTGGCTTGGTACACAAAATGGCCGCCACCCACATGGTCACATCAAGAAACAGGAGGCCTAGATCAAAGAACGCATGCAGGCCTATGGCAAAAGCACACTGGCTACCTACACAAAATGGCTGCCAGCCACATGGTCACAACAAGAAGCTGGAGGTCTAGAACAAAGAACACATGCAGACCTTATGCAAAAGCACACTGGCTGGATACACAATATGGCCACCAGCCACATGGCCACTCACAAGTCACAACATGAGGCAGGAGGCCTGTAAAACAAACAGCAATGCATGCCTAGGGACAGTCCACTGACTATACAAAATGGCCTCTGGTCAGTGGCCACATGGCATCTGGAACAAAGGCAAATGGTGGCCCGTGGCAAACACACAGACACACACACACTGGCCAGACAAAGGAGGCCTGGTAATACAGAGAAAACAGCATTAATTCAGAAATGCCAAAAACAAAAATTAACAGGGCTAAAAAAAATGTTTACAACAACACACATCCTTCAAAGGCATTACCCCACCTAGTCCTATACATTGCATGGAATAAAACATGAAATACCACAAAAAAAGCACATTTTGTATTTCAATCCACATCCATCCATGGCCTAAATGCTGTAAACACCACAGAAACAGTTGTTTCATGCATGCATGACTAGCACTGGGCCTACTGGCTGGAAGGCCAATTGGTAGACTAGGCCACAAAGTGAATTAAATCAATATTACGAATGTATTAAAGAAACATGGAGAAAATGTAGTAAACTGTGAAACATTTTTAGTTTACAAAAGAAGAAAAATAAAATGCAAAGAAATCAGTGATTACTAGGTCCCTACTGTAACAACAGGCCACCCATCACAATCAATTTTAAAAATCCATTGACAGTACAAATAAATCCAGGTGAATGGCCCCAATCAAACAAACAACACCAGTATTTCAACTTACTTGTAAAAACTCAAATACAAAAGTCCTTAAATCCAGTGGGCTATGCAGCAGACGCAAAGAGTGATCCTTCCAGCTCCAAATCCAAAGGAAAAGTGACAAGGAGATGGACAAAGCACTGGGAGGAGCCTGCTGGCTAGGAACAAAAACAAAATCGAAATCAATTTTTTTTTATTGTTTCAGTTGATTAAAACCATAACAATACAATTACTAAAACAGAAGGCTGCAATACAAATGTTGCTGGCTAGGAACAAGAAGTTGGAGACTCTGGGGCACTTCTGGGGCTCTGGGGCACATCCTTCCAGTTGACAAAAAACAAAAAAAAAGACTCCTCGCACAATAAAACCCACCAATAAATGTTAATTGGGGGAGGTTTTAAACTCTAAATCGCCAGCTCAGGAAGATTTTGATGCTTCTCAAGGAGAGAATCTTCCCCAGATTGAGCCGCCATAGATCCTGCGCATGTGGGATTGCGTACAGCAGAAAACATCCGCCGGAAGTCGCTGGCACGCCTGAATAACGTGTTGGCAATTGCAAAATCTCACTGGAGCATGCGGCTGGCTAGCAGATCTTGTGGTGCCCGCGAACAGCATAAAAATCTTGTGGGGGAATTGGAGTGCCCGGCAAGTCGATCCCGCGTGCGTGAAATGACATTTCGAGCATGTGGACCAAAAAAAACCTCTGCTCCGTTGCAGAATGAGGAGTTTAACGGTAATTCCGCGTTCTCCGTGGAACGCGGAGTTGCCAAATTCCAAAAAACGGAGCGGACTTCTATGCCCGGGCTTACTTATAAGTCCTTAGTAAAGTGCACTACCTATGCCCAGGACCTGTAAATTAAATGCTACTAGTGGGCCTGCAGCACTTATTGTGCAATCCACTTAAGTAGCCCTCTAACTATGGCAGTTTCTGTTACACTACCATTTCAATCTGACAAGATAAACCTCTTTCCAGTCCTAAACCTCCTCTTTTTGTACATACAAGTCACCCCTAAGGTAGGACCATGACAACCCACAGGGCAATGTCCAATTCATTAAAAAAACAGGACATGTACTTTTAAGTTTGACATACCCTGGTAGTGAAAAACTCTTAAATTCCTTTTTCACTACTGCAAGGCCTATCTCTCCCTTAGGATAACATTGGGACTACCTTATTACATTTTATGTGTGGGCTCACAATTTAAAATCACAACTCATGGTAAAGTTTTATTTTAAATTGCAAGTCTGAAAATGCCACTTTTAGAAAGTTATACAAAAGGGGATGATGGATGGCTGGAATGCCAGAAACCGGTCCTAGGATGCTTGTTTCCGGTCCAGGGAAGACATGGCTTGGCAGTTCGGGCTGGACTGTTCCCATGAGGCACAGGGTCAGACTGATTTGCATATGGCCATGTCTGAACTGGGGTGGTGGAGTGAGCTAAAGAATGATGATGGATCAAACCCAGATCATTTGACTGGGGGTGAGTGTTTGATTGGCTCAAACGTTCCGTCCATCATCCCCTTTTGTATCGCTTTGTTCGCCCTAAGTTGGCGGGGTATGCCCAGACGTGGGTCCCTTGCTCACTTTGCCACTGGATTCAAGCAAGCCTGGCTGATGACGGCTGGAATGCCAGAAACCGGTCCTAGGATGCTTGTTTCCGGTCCAGGGAAGACATGGCTTGGCAGTTCGGGCTGGACTGTTCCCATGAGGCACAGGGTCAGACTGATTTGCATATGGCCATGTCTGAACTGGGGTGGTGGAGTGAGCTAAAGAATGATGATGGATCAAACCCAGATCATTTGACTGGGGGTGAGTGTTTGATTGGCTCAAACGTTCCGTCCATCATCCCCTTTTGTATCGCTTTGTTCGCCCTAAGTTGGCGGGGTATGCCCAGACGTGGGTCCCTTGCTCACTTTGCCACTGGATTCAAGCAAGCCTGGCTGATGACGGCTGGAATGCCAGAAACCGGTCCTAGGATGCTTGTTTCCGGTCCAGGGAAGACATGGCTTGGCAGTTCGGGCTGGACTGTTCCCATGAGGCACAGGGTCAGACTGATTTGCATATGGCCATGTCTGAACTGGGGTGGTGGAGTGAGCTAAAGAATGATGATGGATCAAACCCAGATCATTTGACTGGGGGTGAGTGTTTGATTGGCTCAAACGTTCCGTCCATCATCCCCTTTTGTATCGCTTTGTTCGCCCTAAGTTGGCGGGGGTATGCCCAGACGTGGGTCCCTTGCTCACTTTGCCACTGGATTCAAGCAAGCCTGGCTGATGACGGCTGGATTGCCAGAAACCGGTCCTAGGATGCTTGTTTCCGGTCCAGGGAAGACATGGCTTGGCAGTTCGGGCTGGACTGTTCCCATGAGGCACAGGGTCAGACTGATTTGCATATGGCCATGTCTGAACTGGGGTGGTGGAGTGAGCTAAAGAATGATGATGGATCAAACCCAGATCATTTGACTGGGGGTGAGTGTTTGATTGGCTCAAACGTTCCGTCCATCATCCCCTTTTGTATCACTTTTAGAAAGTTGGCATTTTCTTCTGTTAGCCATTTGGTGCCTGCTGCCTGTCTCTGGTACACGTCTGGGGAGGGTGACAGCTGAGCTTTGTGTATTCCCCCTAGACAACCACATAAAATGGGAGCTTTGTTGTGACTTGATGGGCCATCCTGGGAGGATGGGAGGGAGAATCTGGGCTTAGCCTTACACTTACACCAGAATAGGCTGTGCCTGTCCCCACACAAAAGGCTGCATACCCTCCTGTAGTGAGTCTGGAGCCAGGGCTGGAAGAGTAGACATCTGTGCACTTCAAAGACCTCTCTTCGACATCTCTCCCACTTCAAAGGCACAGCTGGGTATAAGTACTGGACTTCTGACACCAACACTTTAGTACACTTCTGGACCTGTGAATATGCTGCCAGGAAGAAGGATTGCAGTGCAGCTGAAGCACAGCCACTCTGCTAGACTGCTGCTTTTGCTGGACTCCTGCCTTGCTGTGCTGCCCTGCTGCCTGCTGTGTCCCTGTCTGGGTGAGAAGGACTGGACCTTAATCACTTGAACACAGAATGACTCCAAGGGCTTGATGGCTTGCCTCCTAACCTGAGGTCTCAGGCACATAAAGTACTTCCAACTCTTCTGCTGCTAAAACTGGACTTTGCCATCTGTGAGTCTGCCCTGAGAAGTGGTGCCATTCCAGTCATGTGAGTGAGGCCTAAGGTCCTTGCTTCAACGAAACCCATGCATCCTCTCCGGAACTGATGCCTCGATGCAGTTGTGTATATCTGCTCTGTGAATCAACCTGACGCATCATCTTCAGAACCAGCACTGCATGATGCTTGACTCAAGGTCTTCACACCTCCTTCACCGACAGCCTCGACAGTGATGAGAACTCTGCATTGCAGTTGCTGCTGTCATCAGAGCTAATGCATCATAACTGTTGCATGGACCAGAACCAAAGCATTGCTGCCTTTGCAAGGATCAACACCGACGCATTGCTTCAGCTGCTCTCCCCATCTTCTTCAATGTTGATGAAGCCAGTATCAAGGTACTTTTGTTCAGTGGGCCTAACCAGGTCCCTGTATCCATCCCATGCTCCATCTTGGTCGGCCTGAACAATTGGCTTTGTCCCGGTCCAGGGTGACCATATATCCCAAATAAGCGATTATTGCTTCTAAGCGCTATTTTACAGTTTATTCTTAAAATATTCATGACTTAAGTTCTACTTATTGGATTTTTGTTGTGTTGGTCTTCTTTTATTTATTAAATGAAGTTCTATTTTTCTAACCTGGTGGGGAATCTTTTGGTGTTTTCACTGTTTTACTGTTTGAAGTGTTGCACAAATACTTTAAACATTGCCTCTAAGTTAAGCCTGACTGGTCTGTGCCAAGCTACTGGTTAATTTAGGGGTTGCCTGCTTCTAACCCTGACTAGGATTGTGGTTGCTGAATGACTTGGGCTTATACATTAGCCTACCAACAACCCACATTCTAACACCATGCACCGTGCCTACATAGGGTTGACTTATTATTATATACAAGGAAGGTTCTTCCCTGTCAAAAAGGGTTTATTTGGACAGGTCACAGTGCATGTTTTGCACTTTTACATTCAGATTACAGTGGCGGGCCCAAAGCCATATTGGCACTGTTACTATAGTGGATGCCACAATGGGTGTTGCAGTTTTCTAGTTTGAGATTGGTTGGTAAAACTTGTAATGTACCAAAAGAACATAATAAAAATGCAATGATAATATTTACATCACTGTGTTTAGGGATATCTTTCTAACTTACAGGTTACATAGTGTAGTGTGCAAGGCTTGCCCAACCTTTCAACCACCTGAAGTGGATACCGTTTGTACCACTGATTTATGTAATAATAGCACCAGCTATTCACCTGCACATCACAGTTTTGACTAGAGTCAGGGACAATCCTGTATGTAATACTTCTGATGATGATAAAATAAGTTGAGTGATGAAAACCGTAATAACGTTCAGATCATATTGTGGAGAGGAATGGCAACACGTTTGAAAACTAAGAAGTGGACAACCTTAGTAAAAGTTAGTTGGTCAGTAATAAAAGTTATAACAGACATGAAGGTTTCAGGTTCAAAGTTTGCTAGATATTACATAGTCTTTAATCTTTCTAAAGTGGTTGATATGTGTGCCATTGATTCGAGCAATAATAACATCTACCTATAACCTGAAAGTAGTAGATTTCAGTCTAGGAAGGGAGATCGATTCTTACAGTCTCTGAAGTAGATTAAATCAGTTCAAGTCCATTGGGAAATAGAACTTTAATTAACCTGTTTCTTACTAGTTTGAATTAAGGTAGATGGTTTTTTATCTTTTTATGATTAAAGCTTTATTGTAAATGACATGGTATCATGCATATTACAATATACATGGGGGCAGATTTACAAGCCCCTTCCGACAACTTTACGCCGCCTTTGCTTCACGTTGCGACATATTTACAACGTGACGCATCTAGGGAGATGCGTCACGTTGTAAAGCCCTGCGCTACATTATACCTGCGTCAGGTATAATGTAAGCAGGGTGGGCGTTCCCACATTGTAAAGCCTCGTAAAAGTGACGCAGTGAAATCTACAAGATTTCACTGAGTCACTTTTACGACGACACTGCGTCAAAACCTTGCGCCTGCTTGAAGAAGGCGTAAGGAGTGATGCAGCATGTTAGGAATAGGCATTCCTATCCATTGCTGGAGTTGCGTCGTACTTGCGACACGACTCCAGCAATGCGCTGCCCTTAGACCGAAAAGGTGCATCACGCATCTGTCTATCCTTGCGCCACGGTGCGCCGAATTGTAAATGCGGCGCATCCATGGTGGCGCAAGGGTTTTTTTTACATGTCGCAATTTAACTGGCGCATCCCTGCTAATATGCAGGGATGCACCAGTTCTTGTAAATCTGCCCCATGGTTTGTATAAGAACTCGAGTAGAGAAAATAGATTATTTGATTTCAGAGCCAGATTCAATTATACAAATATTAAAATACCGTAAAACTGCAAACCAAATAATTTAATTGGTATGCGAAAAAGCATAATTATGGCCGGCACAGTTTGTGTGCCACATGGCAAGTGCAAAATAGAAAAATCCGTCCCAACAACAAGCATAGCCAGCGCCAATTTTTAAAAAAAAATTAAAATAGTAGACACGCCCACCAATCCACCTATTTAGAGACCAGAAAATGACCATGATCCTTTGCTCACACAATACTGTTACAAGCCCAAGAGAGACGTTTTTGGCCAGTAACAGCTGTCAGCCTTGCACACACTCACGCACTGCATTCACACCACTACTTGCACATATCACTTTTTTCAGATTCCTTTTCTTAATACACCCTCTATTTCACATTTACATTCACCCTCACACTCACCCTCACCATCACCATGCCCAAGAAGAAGCAGCCACGTTTTAAAGATAAGGAGCTGATAGTGCTTGTTGATGAAATCCTCAAAGTAGAGCTACATTTATGTGGGACCCTAGTCCAACAGACCCCCATCAGCCAGAAAAATAAGATGTGGGACAGGATACTCAACAAGGTGAACACTGAAGCACCTGTCCGGCGCTCACTGGATGATATTAAGAAAAGGTGGTATGATGTGAGAAGGAGGGTCAAAAAAACTGTGCGCAACAGAACATGAGAATGCACAACAGACTGGTGGTGGCCCTCCTGCACCACCTGTGCACTTTACTTCCTGGGAGGAGAAGGTGTGTCCCATCCTTCCGCCGGAGAGCTTGTATAGAACACCAGAAGGAATGGAGTCTGGTAAGTAGGTACTCCACATTCCACTCAAGTTAGCAATTACACTTCTGCAATGGACCCAGTTAACTCAATGACCGTTTTCAGATTCAAACAAAGCAATAGTCAATGATCATGTGATGTGTATGTAATACAGATAACCCACATACCTGCAATGAAAATGAAAAGAATGAAAACTATTGCCATGTACACACTTCTTCCAAAACCACATCAAGGCCTTGTGCTCTAAACACCAGTCCCCAGTGTCAGCCATCTTGCCAGTACCTTTCCACTCACTGTCTGGAAAACAGAGATCCAGGTATGCTGGTTGGGATGGGTGGGAAGGTGTGTGGAGGACAGGGTCTGATGGGAGATGTAGTCGTTGCAAGCATTCCTCCTCCCAACAAGCCCATATGGAACTTTGCTTTACTGACAGTGAGTGGAAATATACTGCCAAAATGGCTGACACTGGGGAGTGGTGTTTGGAGCACAAGGCCATGATGGGAGTTGTGCTCAACTCAGACACCAGGCACCAGTGTCAGACATCTTGATAGTATATTTCCACTCACTGTCAGGCAACTATTGTTCCTGATGGGCTGGGTGGGAAGAGTGTGTTGAGGACAGAGCCTGATGGGAGTTGTAATAATGGCAACCACTCCTCCCCCCACCCAGCACAACCAGTTCAGATGGGCCTGTGGCTACCTGTCAGTGAGTGGAAATATACTGCCAAAATGGCTGACACTGGGGAGTGGTGTTTGGAGCACAAGGCCATGATGGGAGTTGTGCTCAACTCAGACACCAGGCACCAGTGTCAGACATCTTGATAGTATATTTCCACTCACTGTCAGGCAACTATGGTTCCTGATGGGCTGTTTGGGCTGGGTGGGAAGAGTGTGTTGAGGACAGAGCCTGATGGGAGTTGTAATAATGGCAACCACTCCTCCCCCCACCCAGCACAACCAGTTCAGATGGGCCTGTGGCTACCTGTCAGTGAGTGGAAATATAGTGCCAAAATGGCTGACACTGGGGACTGGTGTTTGGAGCACAAGGCCATGATGAGAGTTGTGCTCAACTCAGACACCAGGCACCTGTATCAGACATCTTGATAGTACACTTCCCTTCACAGTTAGGAAACCACTCTTCCTGGTGGCCTGGTTGAGCAGGGTGGGAAGAAGGTGTGTAGGACAGGGCCTGATGGGAGATGGAGCCATTGCAAATACTTCTTCTCCCACCCAGCACAAATAGCCCCACTGGAACTTTGCTTTCCTGACAGTGAGGGAAAATGTTCTAGAAAGATGGCTGTCACTGGAGCACGGTGTCTGACTGGACCACAACTCCCATCAAGGCCTTATGCGCAAAAACTACAGTGTGTGTAGGACAGGGCCTGATGGGAGATGTGGCCATTGAAAATCCTCCTCCTCCCAGCCAGCACAAAATGCCTACCTGGAACTCTGATTTCCTGACAGTAAGTGGGAATGTACTGCCAAAATGACTAACACTGTGGACTGGTGTTTGGAGCACAAGGCCTTGATAGGAGTTGCGGTCAACTCAGACACCAGGCATCAGTGTTAGACATCTTAATAGTACACTTCCCCTCACTGTCAGAAAAGCATAGTTCCAGGTGGGCTGTTTGGGCTGGGAGGGAGGAGGAGTGGTTGCAATGACTACATCTCCCATCAGGCCCTGTCCTTCACACACCTTCCCACCCAGCCCAACCAGCACCCCTGGAACTCTGCTTTCCTGACAGTAAGTAGAAATGTATTGCCAAGATGGCTGTAATTGGGGACTGGTGTTTGACTCAATCATAACTACCAACTATGCCTTGTGCTTCAAACACCAGGCACCAGTGAAAAACATCTTGCAAGTACACTTCCCATCACTGTCTGGACAACACTCTTCCTGGTGGCCCTGGTTGGGCTGGGTGGAGAGGAGGAGTTTAAGTTTCCTAAAACCCCATCAGCACTCAAACCTCAGCTCATGAAATTAGTTAGCCCTAAATTATCAAAAAGAAAGGTCTGAGATCTCATCCAACTATGGAGTCAAGTTAAAAAAATCCATCAGCTGTGTATGCACAAAGCTAAGCAGTCACACATTTGGTTCCTTGCAGGCATTCACTTGAGTGTCTTGAGGTGAGAACTTAAAGCACCTCACTCACACCATGAGCACAAAATTCCAGGGAAAATAAAAGACTGTGAGTTTGTAGGCAGCCACACCTATGTGACTGCTGAGACATGGACTAAGCCCAGGACATCATTGTTATCCTACAGATGTGAGCACACTAACCCACCAGTGTCATCTACAGATTGTCAGGTACAAGTCAATGTCAGTGGACATGTCATAAGAACTAAACACAACATGCTCATTTATGCACATAGGTGGAGCTGATTACCAATCCACATCTTGTCAAACTTGCATCGTTCATCCATAAATATAGGCGATCATCATGGATAAAGGAGGTAAATCTATCATCATAAACTGATTTTTTGGTCCAGTCATTTATGTAATGGGTACCAATTGAGGTGCATTGGACATTCACATAATTAACTTTATGATTTCTATACCCACAGGGCGAGCTGGTAACACCGCCGGGCAAAATAAGATCAGCCAGACCCAGAATCCAGCCGACCAGGAGCTTACCGGCGTTGAGGACTCTCACACATCCTCAGACGAGGAGGAGCAACCTGGCCCGTCAGGTTTGGGTAGACAGACAGCACCAACAGCTTCAGCAGGATCCACTGCGACAACTCCCGCCTCAGCTAACAACACCCAGCGGACCCCTACCCCGATGGACACAGCAGGCCAGGATAATGACAACAGCACAGCAACACAGAGCACTCTGGAGTTGACCGATGACAGCACCCCTGTCAATGAGGAAGGAGGCTCAGGGTTGACTGTGCCACCGCCAAATGTGAATGCTCGTGGGGTTAGGGGTGGTGGGAGGGGTCATGTGGATCCATGCCGCCGAGCATCTGGTGCTGCCGATGACCACCCAAACCTCTCCCGGTGATCAATGCCTATGAGGGTTACCAGGGAGAAATGGGCCAGGTCATACAAATCCTCAGGATCATCGAGCAGCTGCAGGCAGAACAAAACCATCGTCTGGACTGGTTCAACAACAAAATGGATGACATTACTAGGGTGCTGCGGGATATTGGTACCAGCCTCCGCCAGATCGCTAGTCACCTAACCACACCTCCCTGTGTGCCCACAACATCTGTTGCCACCACATCTGCACAAGCCACAGGGATGGATGTGGAGTCTGGCGGAGAGTCCCCAGTACCCCAGGAGCATGCTGCTGTGGCTCTGCCACCCAAACGTGGGGTAGGGCATCCGAGGAAACATCAGTGAGAGTCAGATGGCAATGCACTACCCCGAGGAAGTAAAAAGGTACCCTTGATATCATCCAGTGTGTGCCAAGTATTCACTTTGTTGACTGTCGAAAATGACTGTCGCACATCTGATGGAGGGTCAAAGTTGGACTTTGGACTTAAAGAACTGTGGCTTGTCTCTGGTGGATTTCATCAGCAAACACTATCAACTCCAATCTGCACATTTCTTTTTTGTTGAGAGCACGCCACCATTGTGTGGCTTTAAGTTAGCACTATTTTTTAACAAATAAACCACTTTACATAGCAATACTTGCTCATGTTGTGACTTTGAATTCAAAATGTACATCTTGTAATCACCCTCTAATCACAATGATGAAAGTGTCAACAACCTAGGTAATCAATTACTTGTAAGTAGTAAACTAAGTGCCAGTGAGTAAATGAACATTTGCACAGCATGACAGATATACACAACCAGATTATCAGACACACTGTAGTACACAGTACATATTTAGTGGAAGTCAACTGTCTACACTGCTGTCAACGCTTGCCAGCCCAGTAAACAATCCTTGTTAGCCAACTAGTTCATCATACTCAAACTTTGATTTGACAATGTTTGGGTTTGTATTATCAGACAAGGCACACCTCAATGTGGAACACATATTTATTGTCCAGATACAACCTGGAGTATGAACACAAAGTAAAATAACATCACACAGTACTGAAAGGCACTAATAACAAAATCACCGGACTATCAGGTCAGAAGGAAGTGTGTGCTAGGGAGTTCAGCAACATTTCCATGTCGGTGTCACCTACCAACAAGCCAGGCCTGGTCAGGTTGCAGTTGAGTCATCAAATGGGGGATGATGCTGTGACACAGGAAATATGCATCATGTGCAGAGCCAGGGAAATGAGCACAGATGTGTGAGATGCACATGTCAGCCAAACACACCACCTGGACATTAATGGAGTGGTAATGTTTGCGGTTGCGATACACCTGTTCATAGGCCTGTGGTGGCATAAATGCAACATGAGTGCCATTAATAGACCCAATTACATGGGGTATCCATCCTAATGCATGGAAATCACCCTTGATGTCAGACAATTCTCCAGGTTTAGGAAACTTGATGTAGTGGTCCATGTAATGGGTCAATGCCTGCAACACATCACAAAGTACATTACTGAACATGGGCTGGAACATTCCACCCGATGTTGCCACTGTGTACTGGAATGTTCCTGTGGCCAAGAAATGCAATGCTGCCATCACCTTCACCTTGGGGGTTAGTGCTGTTGGATAAGTGCAACGAGGCCGCAAATGAGGTGGCAACTGCTGGCACAACTCATTAATTGTTGCCCTTGTGAAACGGTATTTCCTGATGATGTTTCGTTCTTCCAATGTTTGTAAGTCTGAAAAGGGCCTGTACACAGGAGGCTGTCTGCCGCCTCCTCTGCGATACCTATGTGTAGAGTGTATACACAGTTGGTGTTAGTTCACAATGTACCAAGCAACATGCACCTAGACCAACAGCCAAGAAAAAATGACCACACCTAAAACTACATGTCACTGAAAATACACATTTCAATGAACAATGTTGACCTTAGATACTTATCACAGCAAGCAGGTCAATGCTAGCCATGTGTGAAAGGTTTGGCGATACAGCAATTAGAATGCAGTAGTGTAAACCTCACTAGTGTCTGTGACTGTTCATGTAAAGCTAGCAGGACACACTCAAAAACTCACAAGCCAAAAAGACTAGAATTATGTTTTTGTGAACAATCACATGGCTCATTTGTACACACAATAGGCTCATGTAATGCAAGATATGTGGGACACCACATACATACAGTGTATCACAAAGTAAATTATGCACACTAATGTGACAGGGTGGACGCTGTCATGTTGTCATGTCTGCCTTACACAAACAATCACACACACTAACCAGTTCCTAGGCAGATGTTACATAGATTGCATTTGCCCACTTACTTGTAGCACACAAAGATACACTAGAAACTCACATATCATAGCTAAGCGTATGTGGCTGCTTAATGTCACGGTGTAGTCATTCCTCGGAAAATGCAGTATCCAGGACTTGAAACACACACCACCTTTCCAGTCTCACATCACACAGATTGCACACTGGGTCACACTGACCTGTAATGCAGTGACTAGGTGAAGGCTGTACTTGGAATGCACAAAAAACGCATTTTGACTGTGATCAACCCTAAGAGGCAAAATGGAGCAGTTTCCTTTCCTGTTGGTATTAGCCTCCCAATCCGTGTGTCATGTGCCCCACAAGGTTAGGTCATCATGGGAGTGTGAGCGTTTCATTTAGATATCCCTTTCCACAGAAAAATGCTGCATCCAGGCATGAAATTTCACAAACTCACAACATTTACAAAAGTGGTTGAACCGCAGACTGATTTTTCAAAGGTCACGGTAGGCAGATCATAACCATTTAGGGCACAGCCATAGGCTGTCAGTTGTTATGGTGACAGTCACGGGTTTCAGATTGTGTCTGCATCGCATGTAAACCGACGCAGTAACTTCCCATTGGTAATGTATCAAAGTCATTCGCGGTCCGATGACATTTTTTGAACCGCGCGGTAGGTGTGTTGCCTGTAAGCAATGGAATGCATTGGACGGATTCGGAAAATGCGACCGATGCGGACCTATCACTTTGTCCGCATGAACTGAAGACCGCCTATGCGGTTTAGATATGTCTGTCGGTTCCCTAGAGAGTTCACTTGCCTGCACTAACTGCATGATTCCAGGACCTCCCCATCTCTCTGCTGCTGTCCACATCCACTGGGAGCTAGTATGTCTCGCTGTACAGGGTGCAGGGCCCCAGCCTTCACAGCTGAGGAGAACAACATGCTGCTGGACACACTCTTGACCCTGTACAGGCAGATCTATGGCACCCCAGAGGAACAGGACAGTGATCATCAGACGGCATTGTATGTTTACATGTGCAATAACCATGCAGTACTGGCATTAGGAATCCTAGAGACAAGCATTTAAACTGCATTTTTTAAAGTTCCAAAGTGTGTATATAACTGTTCTGGGCAAGTACACTGCTGTAGAAGTGGATGTACTGGTGTAAACATCATATCACTGTTCTCATGGGACAGAGTCACCATTGAACATTGGTGAAGTGCACAGAATGTTTCTTGAACTATTCTGGGTATGTTAAGACAATCGCACCTGTAACTCTGTTTAGGTGCTGATTCGTTATGTCTCCTGGGCACGAGACATACATAAATACAAAATATAATGCGTTTTTCAAAAACTGCGAAAACGTCCCCAATCTGCACACATTTAAATAAACTTCAAATAATTTGATCAGTAATCCAAAGGTCATTCGAATATTTCATTTATTAAATTCTTCTTTGTTCATCTTGTCGTTTGTACTCCATGGTAGTAATGTTAAGATCACATTACAGCTTTAATGTATCATCTTTGGAACCTTCTTTGATCAACATGCCCTATGCATTTCGGGCTCAGCCCTTCATCAGGGTTTTTGTTTCTGCAAATGTAATAGCATGCATTAATCTTAGAAGATGAATACCACCTTAGAACATAATACAGTCTACATTTAGGCATATGATGAATCTGAGATGAGATATGACACGTATAACATTGTAACTAAGATGCTACACAGTTTGTATTTGGCAATGGCTGTGATAGTCATATCAGTTAGGTGACACACATGTGACCTAGCTACATAGGGATTAGAAGTTGTCACAGTACTGTCAGGAGTGGATTGTTCTTGTTGTGTTCATGATATGTCATCTACTTATTCAGAGACAATGCTGGGTGCTGCATGGTCTAAGTGTGTCATTTATGTTCCACACATTTAGCCAAACTCTATTAATTTCAAAGGGTATTTTTTTTGTACATCTAATTGACCTGTTGGGAATGCTTGGCTATGTCAAGTCCTGTTAGTAAATTCTGAGTGAACACGATTTGTCTGTGCTTGGTCATCCAATGCCCCTTCTAGCCCCCTCATGCGACACAGCTGAAGGTATACCTTTTCAGCATGACAATGCACGGCAACAATCTCCTTCTTGGCTCGGTATAATGCATGCAGGCTGAACCTCAGTCATTGGTAACAGGAGTGGCGTAGAGTGATTTAGTTCATTGTGGATGCTGTGTGCCAGCCCGGGGCTGACGCTGCCCGTGGACAGTTGCCCAGGGCCTTACAAATGCTAATGACTACAGAACCCAGCAACAGAGCACTGACTTTAGTGGGCTGTCACTGTTATGAGCTATAGGTGGACAGACTCCTCCCTTGGGTTTTCATCCATAGTGCATCAGGGTGATGCACAATCAACGCTCAACACAACACCCCTCACCTGTGACTCTTAGGAATGGGCAGATATGTCAATCTGTTTTGCACAAACAGCTCTTCAGTTCACAGATTGAAATGATAATGTTTAATCTGAGGTTTTTTTCATGCCACACTTGACTTGCTCTCACCCCTCACTCAGCATACACAATGCTGTGTCATCATTACAGCATGTGTCCACATCGCTTGAGGGTACTATAGATGAGACCACAACCTGCCCCTGCATGGCTAAACATCGGAGAATCCTATGGTGCGCCCACACAACTGAAATCCGGCAGCCATAATGGCATCGTAGCACATTGGCCACTGCTCAACAGGGAATAGGGCAGAGTGAGAAGATTTGAGAAGGGATGAGATTTTGGATTTATGCACACTTTTCCACTGGCAATTGTTTTGTCTGTACAAGCAAGGACTATACAATTTAAACCACACATCATATGTAGTTGAGCATATGATATGTGTGTATGTAGTCATTTGTGTATTGAGAACAATGTAGTACTTTTGAGATATGCTTGATGCTGGCCCAGATCACATAGAGAGACTCAGACATAATAGGGGCAGCACAAGTAACAATTTTCATGAGAGTGGAATGGAGGAGTTCAGGTCAAAGGCAGTTCTTGGATAGGATACATGAAGCATCCTCATTATTACAATGTGATTTTTGGGAAATGCTGGGGTGTGGGAATCAGAGTGTGGGACCTTGAAAAACTGGCTACAGCCTGTGCGAGGTATGCTAGGAATAGGGAGATGTGATTGAGTTAGAACCAGCTAGAGAAAGTTATAGGCTGGCAGGAGATGAGAGTTATAGTCTGTGGCACTACGGTGAGAGATGACTGTGATAGGGCAGTTTCCTTGTGAAAGGTAGTTATTAATGTGCAGAAGTCAATAGAGGTATGGTGCATGGAACTGAGATGTGGATGTGACAGAGCCACAGTGAGACAATGTTAAAGTCTTAGGTGAAACAAAGTGGATAGGTGTATGCCAAAGGTATACACCAGTTGTGTAAGTTAGGGTGCTAGATGAGATGTGAGGTGTGGGCCAGTAGATGGATGTTGTATTGAATCTGTGGATGCACTAGTTTGTCAAATGACTATTAGTTGGCCTTAAGCAGAGTAGGGTGAGTGAATGGTGAGAGGCGTATGAATGAGGACAGATTCATTGAGCAATGTAAGTGTCTGGATGAGAGATGTGGTGAGGTGTTTAGTGTGAATGTAAGAGTTGGATATGATGGTGCACCTTGTGAAAAAAGTACGGTCAAAGCCATTAGTGAGTGGCAAAATGGGGATGAGAGGTGTACATTTGACATGATAAGGTTATCGTCTGCTGAGGAGGTGATGAGTACAGTAGACTGTGTACGTAGCATGAAGGGGAGAGGTGTTGTGTATATAGTGGTGAAGAGTGGTTGTGTGACTCCACAGGGCTTGGTCGCCCCACTCACTGCTGCCGCTCCTGCCTGCCTTGCCGCCTCCTGCCTGGAGATTCCTTCGCTCGCTGCCCGCTGCTCCTGGGACTTTCCCGCTGCCCGCTGCTCCTGGGACTTTCCCGCTGCTCCTGGGACTTTCCCGCTGCCCGCTGCTCCTGGGACTTTCCCACTGCTCCTGGGACTTTCCCGCTGCCCGCTGCTCCTGGGACTTCCCGCTGCCCGCTGCTCCTGGGACTTTCCCGCTGCTCCTGGGACTTTCCCGCTGCCCGCTGCTCCTGGGACTTTCCCGCTGCTCCTGGGACTTTCCCGCTGCCCGCTGCTCCTGGGACTTCCCGCCACTGCCTCCCTGCGGCCCCGCCCCCCGTGATTCCATTCGCCGCCCCGCTCCCGCCACCCAGCTGCTCCTCCCTCCCGGCTCCTTACTTAAGGGGACCGTAGGGGACCACAGAGTGTGACCGCTCAGCCCTCCACAGGGCTTGGTCGCCCCACTCACTGCTGCCGCTCCTGCCTGCCTTGCCGCCTCCTGCCTGGAGATTCCTTCGCTCGCTGCCCGCTGCTCCTGGGACTTTCCCGCTGCCTGCTGCTCCTGGGACTTTCCCGCTGCTCCTGGGACTTTCCCGCTGCCCGCTGCTCCTGGGACTTCCCGCCACTGCCTCCCTGCGGCCCCGCCCCCCGTGATTCCATTCGCCGCCCCGCTCCCGCCACCCAGCTGCTCCTCCCTCCAGGCTCCTTACTTATGACGCCCCCTGAGCGACCGCGCAGCGGCCGCGCGCAGCGGGAGCACCGACGGAGCGCCGAAGGTGCGCCAAAGGTAAGCCCGTCTGCGCCCGTCCGCGCCTGGCCCGCGCCCAGCGCCAGGACCCCTGGATCCCACCGATGCAACACTACTCGACGGACCTACGACGCCGCCACCCTCACCGCACTCAATGCCGGCCGGAACCCTGCCTGCTACCGAGCCTCACCGAGACGCACCCACGGACCCTTCACCTGCCAAGCCTGCCGATTCACCTGCCCCCGGACGTGCACCACCTCCGCCAAGTCGAGCACCAGCAGCAACCACCTGAAATGCATCCTGTTGAACACCCGCTCCGTCCACAGGCACGCCGTGGAACTCTGGGACCTGCTCGACGCAACAGCACCGGACGTCGCCTTCCTCACCGAAACCTGGATGAACGCCTCCTCAGCGCCCGACATCGCCATAGCCATCCCGGACGGATACAAGATCACCCGGAAGGACCGCGTCAACCAGACGGGAGGAGGCATCGCCATCGTACACAAGAACACCATCCGCATCTCGACTAACTCCGACGAGACCTTCACCACCGCCGAACACCTACACTTCCAGATACACACTGACCCCAAGACCACCCTCCGAGGCACCCTCATCTACAGACCCCCGGGACCACGCACACTATTCAGCGAAGACATCGCAGACTTCATCAGCCTGCACGCCATACCCTCCGCCGACTACATCCTCCTAGGGGACCTCAACTTCCACCTGGAGAACAACAACGACAGAAACACCACCGCCCTGCTGGACAACCTCGCCAACCTCGGACTCAAGCAACTGGTGAACACGCCCACCCACTACGCCGGCCACACGCTTGACCCCGTCTTCTCTTCCAGCAAGCACATCTCCTTCAGCCACGCCACCGGACTCCACTGGACCGACCACAGCTGCGTCCACTTCAGCTTCAGAAAGACTGCGACCCACCACCACCCGCAACAGGCTCCCCGCCGGAGCTGGAGCAAGATCACCGCCGAGCAGCTCACCGCCTCCCTCAGCCAGAACACACCCACCAACACAACGGACCCAAACGAAGCAGCCAGCAACCTCGCCAAGTGGCTGACCGCCTGCGCCGACGACCTCGCACCACTAAAAACCCTCCCAGCAGACCCGGAAGCAAGAAAACCCCTTGGTTCACCAACGAACTCAAGGAATCCAAGAAGAACTGCCGCACACTCGAGAAAGCCTGGCGACTCGACCAGACCACAGACAACAGGACCGCCCTCAAGCACGCCACCCGCAAACACCACCAGCTGATCCGTGCCACCAAGAAGTCGGCACTCAAAGAACGACTGGACAACAACGCCCACGACAGCAAGGAACTTTTCAGCATCGTCAAAGAGTTCTCCAACCCCAGCGCCGGAAACAACGACATCACCCCTCGCAAGACCTCTGCAACTCACTCGCCGCGTTCTTCCACCGCAAGATCACCGACATACATAACAGCTTCGACGCACAGACCACGCACCCTACCGCCGAACCAACGCCCGCCACCACCACCCTCTGCAACTGGACCCCGATCAGCACCGAAGACACCACCCGCACGATGAACTCCATCCACTCCGGATCACCAACCGACCCCTGCCCACACCACGTCTTCAACAAAGCCGACGCCACCATCGCACCCCATCTCCGGGACATCATCAACTCCTCCTTCCACACCGCCACCTTCCCGGAGAGCTGGAAGCACGCCGAGCTTACCGCCCTCCTGAAGAAACCAACGGCGGACCCCACCGACCTCAAGAACTACCGTCCCATCTCGCTCCTTCCGTTTCCGGCCAAAGTCATCGAGAAGACCGTCAACAGACAGCTTGCCGCCTTCCTCGAGACGAATGGATCCCTCGACCCCTCGCAGTCCGGGTTTCGGGCCAACCACAGCACCGAGACCGCCCTTATCGCAGCCACCGACGACATCAGAACCCTAACCGACAACGGGGAAACAGCAGCCCTCATCCTCTTGGACCTCTCCGCAGCGTTCGACACCGTCTGCCACCGCACCCTAGTGAAGTGCCTCAGCAACATCGGAATCCGAGAGAAAGCACTGGAATGGATCATCTCATTCCTCGCCGGAAGAACCCAGAGAGTCCGCCTCCCCCCGTTCAGATCCGAGGCCACCGAAGTCATCTGCGGCGTTCCACAAGGATCTTCACTCAGTCCAACCCTCTTCAACGTCTACATGAGCCCCCTCGCAGCCATCGCACGCCAACACAACCTCAACATCATCTCCTACGCCGACGACACCCAGCTGATCCTCTCCCTCACCAACGACCCCACCACCGCCAGAGCCAACCTACACGACGGGATGAGAGACGTCGCCGACTGGATGAGGAACAGCCACCTTAAACTGAACTCAGACAAGACGGAAGTCCTCATCCTGGGCTCATCACCCTCCGCCTGGGACGACTCTTGGTGGCCCCCGGCCCCTGGGCACCGCGCCCAAGCCAACGGACCACGCACGCAACCTGGGCTTCATCCTGGACTCCTCCCTGTCGATGACCAGACAAGTCAACGCTGTCTCATCTTCGTGCTTCAACACCCTGCGCATGCTCCGCAAGATCTTCAGATGGATCCCCACTGAAACCAGGAAGACCGTCACCCAGGCACTCGTCACCAGCCGACTGGACTATGGGAACACCCTCTACGCCGGAACCACAGCCAAACTTCAAAAAGACTCCAGCGCATCCAGAACGCCTCCGCACGACTCATCCTGGACATCCCCCGACACAGCCACATCACCGGACACCTGAAAGACCTGCACTGGCTCCCCGTCAGCAAGAGAATCACGTTCAGACTCCTCACCCACGCACACAAGGCCCTCCACGACCTGGGCCCCAAGTACCTCAACGACCGCATGACCTTCTACACGCCCACCCGCCAGCTACGATCAACCAGCCACGCCCTCGCCACCGTACCACGCATCCGCAGAGCCACCGCCGGAGGAAGATCCTTCTCCTACCTGGCAGCCAAGACCTGGAACTCCCTCCCCACTCACCTTCGGCGAACCCAGGACCATCTCTCCTTCAGGAAGCAGCTCAAGACCTGGCTGTTCGAGCAGTAACTTACCCCCTCCCCCAGCGCCTTGAGACCCTCCCGGGTGAGTAGCGCGCTCTATAAATGCCGTGATTGATTGATTGATTGATTGATTGTAGGTGTGGATGTAAGAGGTGCAGCACCAGAATGAGAATGTGAAAGTCTGGATGGAAGAGTTAGAGTCCAAGGGTAGAGTTTGGAGGCCAGACATGGTTTTAAGGATGGCAGCACCAGAGGGTGATTTTAAAGAGATTATGTACGATGGATAGGTTGAGAGATGAGCATGTACTTTGAAGTGGATGTGAGAGCGGTCAGACCAGCACAAGTGGAGATTATGCAGGCCAAGAGGTAATGTTGAAAGATACACATGTAGAGGATAGGTAGATGTAAGTATGCAAAAACAGTTGCCAGTTTATAGTTTAGGATGTAGTATGTGTTAGCTGCTGCTTGCTGTCTGCCACTGATTGTTCATGAAAGATTGCTGACATGACCGCTAGGAGGACACTAGCATATGCAAAACCTATTGGCAACACAGGGCACGTTGCCTCCACCTAGCCTTGCCTTGGCTGAGTTTGTGGGGGCATAACTGCTAAGTTACCCTTTGTAGGTTGATGTTGTCGCTGATTGCTCAGTCTTTCCCAAGGATACTGCCCTGGGATGGAGGTGTGGTGTGTTCATGTTTACTTTCATGATGCAGAACAATTGTATGGCAGTCCATTGATTAGAGGCCCATAGCCCCCCAAGTGAAAACTATAGGATGTGTGTTGGTGGGCCACATGGGGCAGACTACTCCAGAAACGCCTCCCCACACTTCCCAGTACACTACACACATGTGTGCTCATGGCATTATGACTTTGATTGTTAGTGGTATGGGGACGACAAGGAAGAGACACGCATTGTGATGATATATCTGGATGCACTTGGAAAAAAATATTGCACTGTTACAAGAGACACATGTGACACCGGAACATTAGACCCAGTTCCAGAAGTGTTTGCAGAGCCAATATGTTTGCATAATCTTCTCAGGTTTGGCAAGGGTAGCCCTTGTGTGGGTCCGTAAGGGTGTCCCATTTAGCCCATTAGACACTGCCATGGAGCCAGAGGGCAATATGACTTTGTAGAGGGGCTTCTTGATGTTTTCCAAGATTATGGGGCAGTGTTTCTGTGCCAAATGTTTACAGACCGGACTTCATTCTGCACCTATCCCTCATCCTCACAAGGTGTCCCCATATCCCCTGGCTTGAGGATGGCAAAATCAAATGTGTCCAAGAGCCACAGATTGACCGTCATCCCCCCGGCATCCTCTCCAGTATTGGCACCATCCCTCACACAATGGTCTGCGCACTGGTCCCTCCGACACTGTTGGTGGATCCTACATCTTGAGACCCATGAGTACTCCTACTATTCTGCAGTACACAATCTGCACATTCTGAATGGAATTATTTATCAGCTCACACTACAGCCTGAGGTGCGAGATGCTGAATACCTGTGAAGAACATTCTCAGAACATAACCCAATATGCATACACATTGGGTATAGTGTGTAGCACCACCCAGTCCCACACATGGTGACTGTATCCTACGTTGTTGTTGGCCCATGAATTTTCCTCATTACTGAGGGATTAAGTCTCCAAATATTTCACTGATAACTGGGACATAGCCACGTCTAGATTGTTGGAGTGGGAAGCACTGAAAACAGTACTGAGTGACGAGTGCTTGGGGCTTGGGTGGTGGCTAGTGCCAATATCCACAGGTCTTTGATGTAAACAGAGGCACGAATAGGTCAGCAGAAGTCTGCGGTTCAGTTGGAGGCTGGGATGTTACCCACGCTGACAGATGCTCAAACATACCACACCCATCTAATTGAGCAACTGCGTTGCTTTTACTTTGAAACATGACAAGCTGAAATGCACACGGAGGGAGATAAGTCAGGGCAAATCCTGTCTTTCATACTCTGTTGCATAACAACAACCCAGCAGATGAAGATGATTAGAGATCACCTCCACCAGATGCACAATAGTCAGGCAGCCATCCATGAATCCTTCACAGTGTATTGTTGTGGCCTATACATTCCCCCCTAGTCTGAACACAAGGCAGATGTTTCCAAAATCCTGACTGCATTGAATCTACCTGTACTTGATCTGGCAGCACGTGCAGTGATCAGCAACCCTTTGGCTGATACCAGAGATACACAGAGTGATTATGCGCACAGCCACGTTGACAACCCAAGGGTTGGACAGCCCCCCGTCCAGGCTTGACAAGGCCTATGAGCTTGTACTTTCCCATAGGTGAATGTAGCTCTCTCCATCCACCTTGAGTGATTGGAGACAACCTCAATCCATGCGGAGATCGTTTTGGTGATCATTGGTAGAACCCAACAGTGACCTGGCCTAACTGACGTCCTACAATCCATTGTCCATGCTTGCAATGGATTTATAATCCTAAGTACAGTAGTGGCGCCTTGCCTGGTGGTACACATACTACATTTAGTGCATGGTTTCCGAGGACTTTCTATCCCTGATAGATCCACAACGCTTAACATTCATAGCCAAACTAGGGTGCTATAGCTGGTCCAGGGGAAGTGTCCCTACGTAGCCTACTTAGTGCTGGAATTAGTGAAGGCATTCTATACCGTGGATTGGGTATACATGTTTACCACTCTGTCAAAACTGGACATTGCAAGACAGTTGCAACAACACATATGTCTTTTTCATACCAAGCCAACTGCCCAAGTCAAGTGTTTTTATAGACATGTCACCCTCTTTTAGATTGTGCAGATGGACTCATCAGGGCTGTCCCCTTTCCCCACTGCTCTTTGCCATGACAATGTAGCCACTAGCCCAGCAAATTTGTCAGGGGTGGTAAGCATGGTGAGTTCTACTAGGCGATGAGGTACATGTAGTATCCATTGATGGAGAGGAAATGCTGCTCTATGCTCAGTCTCTCTGCTGTAACATTCCAGAGTTTCTGTGAGACTATCAGATTTGCAGAGTGTGTCGAGTTTGTGTGTTAACTGGGCCAAGTGTTGTGTTTTGCCCCTCTGTGTGGAGTATCCTCCACAAGAGGTGAAGGCGGGTGAGGAGAGGGTGATGCGTGAGCTTCGTGTGTTTTTGTACTTAGTGAATTGTAACTGTCATGATGCATACTATCTCATTGTGCAAATCTGAGCAGGGCCATATCCTCCTTACGTCCACAGATGGCTTTTTGTTGCACTCTCTCTGTTACAGGCCAAGGATGTATTATACTTTCCAAGATGGAAATGCTCCCCTGCATCTTGTAATTTTCCCATCACCTAGTGGTGGCTGTGTCTCATGCCACCTCCAGGGAGTTGGACACCATGCTGCGAGAGCTGATCTGCAATGGTGGCAAGATAAGTGTGGCTCTGTGGAGGCCTGCCCGTGTGAAGGCTGTCCAGGGTGTGCATTGTTTATCGGATGTTATATGTCAGAACTGCTGCAATTGCCGGTGTGCTGTTTGGCTGGGAGGCAGTTGTCCAAAGCGGGCATGTTCCCAACATGCAGGGCACAGAAACTGGTGGCATCAATGTGGCTCCCTGGAGCGCAGCTCCCCGCTGGAGCTGACAGCCTGGTGAAAGTGGCTTATTTGAGCTAAAAGGGCCTGAGGCTACTGAGGGACATGATCCCGTTCTCTCCGTCTGCTATTCTGCACTTCCCAGCACTTTTCCATACAGGCATTGTTGGGAAGGACTGCCAGCATAGACAGACATGGGATTGAGCTCAGTGGGGGACCTATTCAGGGTCCAGGAGCATATTATCTTTGGCTATTTGCAGGAAGTTCCTGACATTCCGTGGGGCCATTTCTTGGCACATGGCACACTGATAGGTGAGATGGGACACCTGTGGAGAGTGACAGACACTGAATCTGCACATCCCCCCAACCCACACCCTGCCCATCATGGCTGGAGGTCGGAGAGAGGTGAACTTATTTGTTGATGTATTTGAACATATGAAGAATTACACACTGTCACCCGCTCGCTGGCTATGGGACACTGATATTTTATGAGCCCTCACATCCGAGGAGTGGGGATACACTAGGCACTACCGATGTACAGTTTCTTGTGATGCCAAACTCCAGTCCATTCAATTTGACATCCAGCACAGGGCATGTCTCATCTCAGCTGTCCGACCCTGTAAATGTGTGTCCTTTCCTCTGTGCCCATGATGTAATGCACCTATTTTGTATTTGATACATATGTTCTGGGCATGGCTGTATGCTGCATACCTGTGTTCCGGAGTTGCAGATGTACTTGGCCCAGTGAGGGCTTGGTTCAACCTCCTTCCATTGGAGGTGCTGAAGAGAGGGAAATTCCTGTAGATGAGATTTTTAAAGGCCTCCAATGAAAGGATGGATTTGTAATTTCTCATCACACGCCAGGCCAATTGCATGCATTGTTAGGCCAATACAGTCCCAACACTGCAACACTTGGGTGCAGTGTCTCGCTAATGGTGTAGGGCTGAGGCTACTGCGTAGAACAGGGAGTGAGTCATGTGCCTCCAAAGGATTGCAATAGCTAAGCTATAGGACAACTTGTCACAGGACTTACAGGATGCACAGGAAGAACCACTGGATGGGTGAAGGACTTTGAAGGGTCAAGGTCGCAGACACGTGGTCATGGATCTATCAGAGGTGGTCCGGACATGGCTAGATGAGACAGCTGTTCTGTCATATGAGACAGAATGGCTGCCTGACATTTCATCCTTTGTTCACTTGTAGGTGTGTCTATTAGAATTTACATATGTTACAATGTCAACTGTTGACAATGGCTATTGTACTAGAGGCCCCGGTCTCACCCCCATGTGTGGACTGTGAGGTATGTGGGATGCTGACCTTCTAAATGCCCATGATCCCTCTGTGCTCATCTATCTTGCTATGGTTATCATGTTTTTGAAGTTGTTCAATATTGTACCATATGCTCCTGTTGTGGTATGCTTGACTCAATGATGAATGTTTGTTATGCCTAGCTCGTTGAATCTGCATTGCCTGCTTAATGTAATATGATTTACATCCATTCCAATTTGTGCCCAAAACATGATAATAAGCTGAGATTTGTTTGGATGTTGAAATGTCTTGTGACTTGTTTGCAGGTACATGCATTGAGCCATAAGCCAGCAATTGCAATGCCCTGTCTATTTCTTTTCTATGTGAGAAATTGTCTTAGTTTTTTAGATGTGTGTCTTCCTTCCCCAGAGGTTTGGGATAATGAACCATCCTTTATGTACCTGCAGATTTGAAGCCTGCTCCCTGTGGACTTTTATTACTATAGACCATTTTGAGTGCTGTAACTTCAAGTGAGACATTTTGATACCATGTCCGGACTGTACAGGTTGGTATTCTATCTCATGCCCCGCAGGCTGGCCTCAGTGAACAGTGGTGGAGGAATGGCACAGGTCCACCAGGGGCGTGAAAACCTGGCCTGGCAAAGCATATGGGGCCCCAAGATAGTTGTGTCCCAATGTATTTCAGTGAGGTGTGCGTGCAAGCAGACCTGGGTGCATGCTAGGGATTGTATGCAAAGGATTCATCTGTCCTGCCCTGGATCTGTGCTGGATCCTTCACATGTTGTGATTCATGACACATCCAACATCCCATGCTGGTTGTGACTCACTATGATGACCTGGCTACCTGCCCTGCAGTGAGGCTGAGATAATGGAGAGCGGAGGCTTTGGTGGATGCCTGCTCCAACACTGCTGAACTCATCTGGACACAGGATGTGGGACTGCGAAATTGGACTGATGGGGGAGTGGCTGGCCAGGTGGGACTATATTAGTCAGTTTAGTGTTTTGACTAATGTATTGATCTGTCTACAACTGGTGCATCAGATTAAGAACGTTGTCAGATTAGAAACAACCTAGGCCTAGCTTTTCCATCCAATTGGGTGGATGAATTGTATGGACACTTGAAAGATCAGCCAAGTCTTTTGACATAATTTTAATGTGGTGTTTATATATATGTTGTTGGCCAATTTACAGACATCCACACTAGATAATGTGCTTCTCACAAAGCTGGTTAAACAATCGCAGGGAATGTATGGTAACCTGTAGTCACTTCCTATGATGTGACTTCCTATGACTTGACATCTTATGGAATTTATAGGTGGTTCATATATTCTGCTTCTGCCAGGGGAACTAATAATTCTAGGAGCGGCCAGTGCATGTGTTTCTGTGGACATTCTTTTGTGTGTGCTTTGATGCTCTGTTGCCATGACATGTTGCTTTTAGTGATGTGGTGTTCTCATCCATACATTTATGTATGCATACCTATATATGTACCTCTGGCCATTTCTAATCCAACATTAAATTTGTGTTTGTCCCAGTATTTCATGCTCAGACTGTGGATACCTGATGATGACATTGACTCATTTACCATGCTCAACATGCTATGGAACACTTTCTATTCTGTTGAGTTTCACTTGGTTGATATGTTAATATGTAGGGGTAGGTGTCTTACTTACCGGCGGTGACGACCGCGTCAGTTAGGATTGTAATATTCATTCTAGATGTACAGTAGAGGGATGACTTGCACGACGGACTCCATAGCTGCACAGCTGAGGTCGCCGGAAGCATTTTGTGATGAGATTCGGAGTTGAAATACTCCCCTTCCGCCTGCTCTGACGAGGTGGTTGGCCCGACAGATTCGGCACGTAGGAAATACCCATCGTAATATGGCAGGCGGTTCCAGGGTTGGAAGTCACTCCGAACGGCTCCATTCAGCGTTTCAGAGAGCTTCGCAGTCGGAATTTTCAGTCAGAATCGAAGAAACCAAGTCGGTCGGTAAGCAATGGGATTTGGGCATCATAATGCAGCAGTCAGAATGACCGCATTCGAAACGAGATCGGTCGGTCCGACCGCCTCCAACAGGACCGTGGAGGCACTTCCGACCGACATTGTAATCGGCCCCTTGGTACCTACCGCTTTATACAATCTTTACTATAAGGTTGGTGTGATTAACAAACAGATATAAATAAAGTATAGAATATTAGTAGGGTTGGCTGCTCAAGATTAGTTAAGAATTTTATTCCATATTTCATTCTAAAGATTCATGAGCCAACATACGTCAAGGTCCTCCTCCTATTTCAGTTCAATCTTCCACTTTATTTTACCAATATGCAAAGTCAAAGATGCATAAACTATTGATGCCTTTGGATGTGAAATCAAAAACTGAAGCATTTTTGCATTCTCCTAACAGATGTCAGTGGGAATAATAGAAATAGAAATTATGAAATCATGTGTTAATACATTGTAATATACTCAAACTAATTTGGAAAACAACATTTATTGAATGCCTAATAGACTGTTACCAAAAAAAAAGATAAGATCCTAGCAATTTACAAGCCAAATCAATGACAGGCAATAGCATGTCGAGGCCTTGTTGTAAAAGTAACAAATCCCTTAAAAATAAAAGTAGTTATTAAAGAGTTTTCCACCCCACCCACAAGGGATCTAAAGAATGATCTCTATATGTTGACTAATAAGCCAATTGTCTTAATCAAAAGGAAGTATGGTATTGTTTGAATTTCTGATAGTTTGTTTATTCATTTTTAAATTGGAGAAAGCCAGCCGAAGCTTTTCTTATTCCCTAAGAATTTTGAGAAAATAGAGTCAATTATCTTAAAATATGAAATAGGAATCTGAACAGGAATTATGGAACTCATATAAAGTACTATAGGAGAGAGCATTACTGTAATGGAATGTGATCCCACCCAAGAATTATCACTCTTTTTAAAAATTTCATGAAAATTGATTTTTATCATGTTTCTGGTTGAGTAAATGAACCATGGACCTTGATATTTGTATTCTGTTAGTGTTCTGGGAAAAACTCACAGATTTGAACAATTGTTACAGACAGAATTTATTGAGAGGTAATATTTCTGATTTATCTGAATTTATTTTGTAACCTGAGGGTTCAGTAAAAAGTAAAGACCCATGTTAAAAAATGGCTAAAGAGACTTCCAAATTAGAAATATACAAGAGAATAACATCAGCACAAATAGATCATTTTAATTGATTCTCTCCAAAGGGGAATCCTGTAATGTCTTTATCTTGTCTAATTTTAATTAAAAAGGATTCTAGGGCAATGATTAAAACAGAGAGGACAATGGACATCCTTGTCTAACTCCTCTTTGTAATGGAAAATAGTTATACAAGAAGCCGTTTGCAAATATAGCAGCCTTACGAGCAGTAAATAATAATGAAATAAGGTCTAACATTTTGGATCCAAAACAGAAACCATTTTAGCTCACTGAAAATAAAGTATAGGCCAATCCTATTGAAAGATTTTTTAGCATCTAGCATAATTGCAATTCAAGGGTAACTTAATTTCGATCCTTTGCCTAAAATATTAAAGAAAAGCCTTTTATTATCTGATGCTAGGAGACCTTTCACAAAATCAGATTGATCAAAATAAATAAGATCAGGTAATATCGAATCAAATCTCAATGCCAGAATTATTGCAAAAATCTTATAATGATAAAGATATCAGTCTATAATTTTTGCAAAGTTTCAAATTACAGTTTTCTTTGGAAACAAGACACCACAGACTCTTGAAAAGTACATAGAGCAGATTTGGAATTACAAAATCAGCAAATAAATCTAGAAGTCTAGGAAACAATTAGAAAGCTCTCGCTTCTTAACATATCGACAGCTTTTCTTATTTCTTCCTGTAAAATATTCTTTTCTAGGGAGGAAAGGTCTACTTTGTGCATTGGGAGTCATTCAATAGAAAGTAAACAACCAATAATTGCTATTTTTCATGTGATATTGTCCAGGGTGTATAACTCTTTACTAAAGGATACATCGTCATACAAGATTTCCTTACATTTGTTCACATTTTGACAGTTGCCATTAATTATGGGTTACATTTTTTTTATCCTCTTTAACTTTTAGGTAATTTGCTAGTAGTTTTCTCAATTAATTTTGTCCATCATAGTTTTAGAACTACTTTTAATAGATAAGAAGATAAGAGGCACAACCAGTAGAAACGTTATTATAATGTGCTTTAGCTTTCTTCAATTCAGTTACTGGTTTTTCTATTTTTGAGTTCCAGTATTCATATTCAAGCTTCATAATATATTTAAATGTGCTTTAGATTCATTCTCAGCATTTCGATCCATAACTTATTGTAAAATCTCAAGTCACCACTTTAAAGGAATCCTAAACATTAGAAAATCCTTGTGAAGAGTTGAACATGAAAAACTCTTTTAAAAACTTCTGGAATTTGGAAAAGGAGGATTAGTCTAATAGAAATGAGTTATTAAATCGCCATCTCCACCATTGAACCTGAAAGGGTATTAATTCAAAATCTGTAACAACAGGTGCATGATCAGAGATCAGAATAGCTCCTGTTTCAGCATTTAGAAATGACTGTCCTAAGCTCTTAATCATTAGTAAGTAAACAATTTAGGATTGTGCTTGACATAGTGGTAAGAAAAAGGTGTATTCTGCTATGCTAAAATTATGCAGTCTCAATACATAGACCAAAGATTTTTGAGCAATAGCAGAGCAGGACGTTTTGTCCATCTAATTGGGATAAATTTGACTTTTGAATTTCTATCCAATAAGGGATCAATTATTAATTAAAATCTCAACCAAGTATAACATATTTTCACTCATATTCCATCATCTTCCTAGCAACATTAAGCCAGAAGGACATATCCACTGCTGTAGGACACTACAATTTCTAAACAGTAAGCTGTACTTTGCCAAAAATCAATTAAGCAACAACCCACCTTCCCTCTGCATCACACTCTTGAGATTTAAGCAATACATTGAGACATTCATTACATAAAAAAATCGTACCATTCTTTTTCTTTAAAGTAGACAAAACAAACACTTTGATCACCCAACATCTCTTAAGTGTTAATGCGTATGCTTCAGGAAGGTGTGATTCTTCTATCAAAGTTATGCCAGGCTTAAGCTCAGCTGAATGTGAAAGAACTCTCTGTATTTTAATGGGATTTCCTAATCGCAGAACATTCCAAGTTCTTAATTAGGATGAATTACATGAGTATATAAAACAGATATGTTTTCACTTACCAAACTAAAAGGTGAAAAAGCACATCATGTAAGGTTCAGTTGAAGATTAAAATAAGGAAAAAGAAAGTAGTTGACACAAAAATAAGAAAATAAAAAAACAAGACAGAATGTATGGAAAGTAATAAAGACTGTATATGTCACAAAGATGACGACTACAGAGCATACCTAAATGGATGAATCCTAAAGTGGCGTGAGGAGACCACTTTGACGAAGATGACACATTATCGCTCTGGGTAATTGGGACATCAGGACAGAAAAAAAAATCACAAGCCGAACTACAATTACAACACAAACTGGGACCTGCATAACAACAGAAGAGAGAAAAATAAGTTATATAATAATTTATACCCTGCAGCGACATAAATGAAATACAGAAATTATCTTGGTGAACATTAAGCATTAGTTTTCAGATGTTTCTATAACTTCTCCTCTACAAGCATGTAGAAACTTTTTAAGCATAGATGGGTCATTATACACAGTCATTTTATGTCTACAAATGGCTTTAAAGAGGCAAGGATGAATCAAACCAAATCTAGCATTTATAGCTCGTAATAATAGTCTCAAATCTGGAAACTGTTTTCTTCTGTCTGCCATCACTATGGCTACATCCTGGGAGAGCAAAAGTTTGTGACCAGACCAAGTTACTTGTGTTCTCATTTTTGCAGAATTCATCTCTTTTAGGAAATCAATATACTCCAAGGATAGAAATATAACTCTTTTATATTTTGTTAATTAGATGTGACCTAATCTATGAACCCTTTTGAATTGAGTAGTTGATGGTAGACTCAGAGAGGTTCATTTACAAGCCTATTGCGCTACCGGTGGGTACTTTTTTTGATGCCCCAGTGGCGCAGTGTGACACCCATATTCACAAGGCCTCAAAAAGCCACCTTGCGTGACTTTTCATGACCTTGTCAATATGGGCCTCTTTCACGCATTACTCTGATGAAAAGGGTGTTCCATGGGTTTTGCTGTGGGCATTCCCACACAAAATTCATGGAACCTGACTCATTCCCAGATTTACAAGGTTTTGTAAACCTGGGAATGCGTCATATTCCTACGCCTCCCGAGGGGAGGCATAAGGTAGGCCCACTGGGACAAATATCTTTATTTCTTCTCTATTTTCCTTTTTCGGTGTGTGCTGCATTCTGCAGCATACATATAAAGTGGAAAACACCTCTTGTGATTGTTTTTGTGTAGGAAGGTGTCCCTTCCTGAACAAAAACAATCAGCCCTACAATGCAGACACCTTTGCACCATGGCCCAAGGGTGCCTGCATTGTCCATGACACCCTATTGCGCACCAGTGCAGGGGAAAAGGCCAGGAATGTGCCGTATCTTGTAGATATGGTACATTCCTGCCCTTTTCTTTTGACCTATGGCAGCACAGTAGGAAGGCTTGCTGCTCTGCTGTGTGTCAAAACATTGTAAATGTGGCCCAGAATCTTTAAGATGAAAGATCTAAAAAGCTCAATTGGATCAGTATCCACAAGTTCTCTGGAATGCCATAAATTCTAAGATTATTTATGCATTTCCTATTCTCAAGCTCTTCAGCAATTGTTTCAGAACTACAAACTGTAGATTGTCAATTTTAGTAACTGTATCTTGCAAATTGCTTACTCTATGGTCCTCCTTCATATCACTTCTAGGGGAAATCCACCTCTTCAGCATAGTCTTCAACAAGTTTTCACCTTTTTGCTGGAAATTATAGTTTTCATGGCTTAGTCCCTCTTACATTGTACAAAATGTACCCAGGGCCTGGAAGTTAAATGCCACTAGGGGTCTGCAGCACCTATTGTGCCACCCACCACAGTGGCAGTGCAAACATGGTTTTATGGCCACCATTGTAATCTGACTATAACATTGCAAAACATACACTGGGACCTTTCAAAATAAACCCTTTTGATAGGAAAAAAACTTCCCTTTAAATGCTATTAAGCCACCCATATGTATTATGTTGAAGTTTCTTCTCCCCAAAGTAATGACAGAAACATATGATGTATTTATGAGTTCATTGTCTAACTCCCCAGAGAGACCATCTGAGCCAACCCTTACCATTCAACTCCCATCCAACTCAAACTATAGCATTCTCACACCCCTGAACATGCCAGTAAGGATTGTCACACAAATAATAATCCATACAACATACTTCCCACTTATAACATGCAAAACCAAACATGAGTAAAACCAAGTTGTAATAACAAAACATAATATAAAGCATACAACTTTGTGGTAATAAACTTGAATAATGCACATTGCATACTGTTTGAAGCAAAAACAGCATAACTTAACAAAGCATTACTAATATATATGCATAGACATCTACAGCATGTTTGTGAAGGTACAATTTGTAAAAGTAGCTAGTGAAGGTAGCAAACATAACTTATCTGTATTTAAATATAGTCTTGAAACCTTGCTGGGATTTTTCTTGCAGCTCACCATTTATAGTTTCCCTGATCATCAGATCACATACCACAATTCTGTTCTTGTTTCATACCATGCCATCGTTCACCTGTACATTTTGTCACCAACTTTAATAATTTCCATTGGTTTAGAAAAATTAGCATGAGACTTTTGTACATACCTAGAGGATTTTACACAAATACATTGGCCAACTTCCATTAATGTTTCTTTTACCCTCTTACATTCCTCAAAATTCTTCTTGTTTTTTCCTTGCTTGCTTCATCCTAATTCTGCTGTCTATAGCCTCCACTTAAAAAGTGCTCGACAAATCACATCTCTTCCTTTTTAATGCAGTCTTCAGTTTCCTACCCAGAAGTAGCTCAAATAAGGTATACCCCGCAACATCATGTAGAGTTGTTCTATATGACCACATCATTTGTCTTAGTATGGTTTCCTGTTGGATACCGCCAAATAAATAGAATCCTTTATTACTCTGTTGACCCTTTCACCTAATCCATTGGCTTTGGGATTATAAACAGCTGTCCTCTTATTCACGTATTTACATATTTAATTTGAGCAAAAGTATGGCTCATTATCAGAAATTAATTCATCTAAATACCCTTCACTCATAAACACTTTCTCCAAAAAATAATACTCTGTCTGACGATATCTCATCCATGAATTCAACTTCAAACCACTTTGAAAAACAATCTACCATTACCACCACATATTTGTTCTAAGTTCCTGAAAAATCATTGGTCCCATGATGGGTCCATATGTCTAATGGAACATTTCACAAGTTGCAGTGGTTGTAAGTGTGTCTTGTAAATCTTATCACTATGGGACATAACTCAAATTCTTTCACAACATCCTCAACTTTCTGATCCATATACGGCCACGAAATTCTTAATGCGCTATGGTGACAAATGTATTCTTAACTCACTGGGTAATCAATTTGTTACCTCTTCTCATTCCCTATATGTCTTCACTAAATTCACATTGTATGGCCTTATAGCCTAGCACATTACCATCATACTGAAACTTTGGCCAACCTTCCTGACAAAATTCTGAAGACAACTGAATTCTTCATCCTCTTCTACTGCCTTGTCCCATTCGTCTTCTGATATAGTCTCTTTGTCTAAAGTACCAACTAAAGCTACCCAACCCTCCACATCTCTATGCTGAATATCTGTGATATATTTATAATAGTCCATTGTTTTAATCCAAGATAGCCTATTCACAAACTCATCCCTTTACCTTCTTCAAATTCCACTACAAAATTGTACTACTCCATACCAGACAACCAACAAGGTATTCTTGGTGAGACTAGTCTTGAACCATGTGCAATCGATACATGTATCAAAGAATTATGATCAAATTAAACTTTGAATAGTATTCCTCACACATAAGTTCTAAAATGTCTAAAAGCCCAAAACATCACTGACATTTCTCTTTCCATGGCAAAATACTTCATTTCAGTTTCATGAAAAGAACACAAAGCATATGAGATTAACACTTCCTCCTTGTTTTGTATCTAAGGGCCCAATTAAAATCTTGGCGGTTGTGACATCTGTCTTCTGTGATGGAGGTTTCAATCCATTAAATCCACCTGTCATGCTGGTGGATGTTCCTCCACCCGATTTATATATTTACTGGAAGCACCTCCATTTGCATGGATGGAGGTTGATCTGTCCAGCCAATGCTTGTCCTCCAATGGCAGCATTTGTTAATGTGCTCTCAGAAAGTTCATTGTAAGAGTTGGCATGGTGGTTTACCCCCTCCCATCGAATTTAAATGTGACCATCATCACAGCGGTGTTGCAGTGGTCTTGTGACAGAGAAATCAGATAGCAGACGAGTTTATTGTTGATATATCGTTTTGTCTTAACTTAACAAAGGACACGTCACCAAACACACTTGAGGCAGCTGTTAATATTAATCACATCTTTCTTACACACTATAAAATCCAGACCTTATGAACCAACACTTCTTTGCCTTTATTGTGTTGATGCAGCAGGGATCTTTGCAAATTTTTGTCATTTAGCATTAATTTGTGATTTCATGTCTTAGCTGTTTTGTCCTGGTAATTATTTTTCATTAATTTTTATTAGCACAGCAGGTAGAAGGAATACCAGATATTCAGCATCTGAATTAACAGCAATGGTGGATAAGAGTATTAGGATAGAGCCACAGTTGTTTGGTTAACTTGTTCAGACTACCAGCATGACACAGAAAATTCAAATGTGGGATAGAATACTGTTCAAAGTGAATGTTGTATGTTCCATTAGGCACTCACAGGAGGAAATAAATAAGTGCAGGGATGATCTGTGGGGAAGTGTGCAATCCCTCACTTCCAAAGCATGCATGTATCCCTAGCAGACTAATGTTTGCTCTCTCAGGCTCCTTCAAATTTTTTTCCTGGGAAGAGAAGGTCTTGGCTTTTTGGCACACAGAAGGCTTTGCAGGATTCCCTTGAGGAGTGGAGATTGGTAAATTAATTCTTTTTTTTAACTTTATTATACATTTAGTCCTACTTCATCTCTAATATTTTGTCACAAGGACTACAGCTCTCAGAAGGCTCACTGTTGCTGCATGGTTTTCATTTATTTAAATCAGATTTACTATGGCTTATGATCATCTTACATTTGCTATCTGTTGTCTTTAGTTTATTTGGTATGTTTTTAACTTTGCAAATGTTTTACATGTGTACATTGAGATATTAGTTTCAAGCTGCTCTTCTGGGCTGCAATGTCACTGCATGAGTTATGTGTTCACTGGTGTCTATGGTCGATTCTGATTTTTGTGGATGGATACTACAGTGTCTATTTCTTACGTGTCTTGTAAGAAACCCTGAACAATTAGGAACTGTAATCTCAATGTATCAAATTGTACAAATATTTAAGCAGGCATAATGTTAGCATAAGGATATAATATGTTACATTTTTGTATGTATGCACTGCATTGCCATGCCACCAAGGTTGCATATCCACCTATGTCATATTACCTCACAAGGGCATGCATATAAAATTGTTTGTATTCATTTTATTAGTACTTAAACGTTTACTGGACATTTATTTGTCATTGGACATCATTGATTATATCATTGCACTTGACCATGACTCTTTTACACTTTTCTTATGCTTACATTTTTAATCAGAAATGTATACAATGTAATTATTTTTATTCATTCTTTATTATTTTACAATGCAAAATGTTCAAAGCAATAAAACAGGCTATAACGGTATATATTAATAATAGACGCGCGAAACAGCATGTTTTACAACAACTGTATACATAAGTGCCTGATAAGAGAACAATAAAAGCAGAAAGAAGGTGCAAAGAAGGATAGGTTGAAAAAGATAAGCCAATACTAATGTAGTCAATAGATTGTGATCAATAAAGAGTATAGAGCAAGAAGTAAATTTTAGAGAGCAAAAAGCAAAGAGCAGGAAATTAAGAACAAAGAGCATTCCTCCAACCAAACGTTTCTCTACAGTCATTCACTTCCTTCGTAGTCAGTCCATCAGTACACTAGTCCATATTTTGTGGAATCAGTCAGTCTTTTTAAATCTATCCCTCCTGTTGAGGCACAGTCATGCAGATGGGGTATGAAGACACTTTATAACAACTATATTGAGTAAGCACACACAAGCCCTTTATCGTCAAGTGATAGGGATTAGGGTTCATTTAATCCTATGAAAGGACCCCACACATCTTAGAACTGGATCCGTTTGTCTTGAATTTTGTTTATATGTGCCTGTCATAAGTGGCTAAATGAAGGAATTCAGTCGTCCATTCTTGGTCTGTTGGAAGTGTCATCAGGGACCATTGCCTTAGGATACAGACTTTTGCCACCATTAAGGCCGTCGATATCCTTCTGTCCCAATGAATAGTACTGTCATTCACCTCTAGAATATCATGTAAGACCGCAAGTTTGGCTGATGCAATAAAGGGATCAGTGCTAATATTTTTCTATGTGTTCCATATATCTGCCCCAGTAGCTGGATAATTTCATGCAGACCAAAGTATATGGAGAAGGTCGTACCTAGGTTCCATGGCACCTCCAGCAGTTGTCGTGAGGCAGTAGGGGAGCCCTTTTCAACTTGTGCCAAGGTCAATAACAGTCATGTAAGATTTTAAAATAGAAAAACTTTAATCATGCTTCTTGTAGGTTCTTTGCGGTAAGAACAACAATTGGTCCTGGCGCAGCCTCTTTGGGAACCAAAGGGGCAGAAGGACTCCTCAAATTGATTGATTGAGTCACAGAGACGGTATTATTACCTTATTACTTTAACAGGAGAGGAAAAAATACTCTTCAAACATACACCAGAGAGAAAGACATAATAAATAAATGAATGTGACAAAATCTTCTTTATGTATTTGTTATAGAAATAGCATATTCAATATAACATTTCAACGGTTGTCAAAAAAATTGAGAGGTGCAAGAAAAGTGCTCATGTGAGAGGAGAATGAGGGAAGAAAAATTTCAGAAAGGAAATAATTTCAAGATCATAGTATCCTTGTTCTACAGAGGTAACGTTGGTTGCAATGATGCTGCAAAAAGTAAACCAGTGTTCTTAGGCCTGTCTACAAGAAACTTTTAATTATATTCTCCCAAGTGTTTTCTTTTTAATGATGCTTTTACTTTGAGGTTCATCATCAAATTGTAGGGAGGGCAGGTACATTGTATTCCAGGCCAATGGGGTGATGTTTCGACCCGACCCGGCGAAGAGGGTTGCTTGGAACCTCCGCATGCTGGTCTTCATCAGGACATAGAGGGGACAACCGAGACAGGTGCCTGTGGAGGCAGTCCGGGTCATTCCAACACTCCCAACATGTGGGTAGTTCTGGGTAATAGAGTAGATCAGGGCAAGGAAGCACATAGATAGGAGCCTCCGCCCAGCACCGCGTGAACACGCAACCAGATTACTTTTGCGATTGATTTGCCTGTTAGGACCCGAACTGGATGACAAGGAACACCCAGTTCTCCTTTCTTTAGGAACCAGCCATGGAGTGTCAGGTTCCTTCTTGAGTGTGGTGAATACCCACTCACCTGCCCTGATCTACTCTATTACCCAGAACTACCCACCTGTTGGGAGTGTTGGAATGACCCGGACTGCCTCCACAGGCACCCGTCTCGGTTGTCCCCTCTATGACCTGAAGAAGACCCGCATGCAGAGGTTCCAAGCAACCCTCTTCACCTAAGTCGAGTCGAAAGATCAACGCCACCCCATTGGCCTGGAATACAATATACCTGACCTCGCTACAATTTGATGATGAACCTCAAACTAAAAGCATCATTAAAAAGAAAAGACTTGGAGAATATAATTAAAAGAAGATTTTGTCACATTAATTTATTTGTTATGTCTTTCTCTCTGGTGTATGTTTTAAGAGTATTTTTTCCTCTCCTGTTAAAGTAATAAGGTAATAATACCCTCTCTGTGACTCAATCAATCAATTTGAGGAGTCCTTCTGCCCTTTTGGTTCCCAAAGAGGCTACGTCAGGACCAATTGTTGTTCTTACCGCAATGTACCCAGGTCCTCTGACGTATTCTGGGTGACTCCATTAGTTTGTAATGGTCTTGCAGAGTCTAGTCATGATTATCGAGCAAATCCAACCAGTCTTCATCATAATGTTCAACACCTAAGCAGGCCTGCCAATAGCGCCTCGCCCCATGGTTCATATTATGAGAATCTAAGGATTTAATAATAATCTGGTATAAGTTGGAGACGGTACCCCTGGAGTTGCCCCACATAAGTACTTCATAATAGGTGACTCTGATTTGGCCATTAGGCCGGAACTGAGCATACTGCATAAGCAATGGCACAATTGGCATTATTGGCAATAGTGTACTACCCTTAGGTAAAAGTCCCTACAGAGGGCTTCAAATGTCTTCATCATATTGGTAGTGGTATTGTAAACATTCTCTATCACCATAATCCCTCTCTCAGCCAATTGTGGCCAGTAGAAAGGGTCATGGCCTGTCTTAAGAGCTGTGTTAGACCAGAGTGGTGCTCACTGGCAAAGTAGGCTAATTATGCTCAGGCTCCCATGCACATCTCTCCAGACTGTCCACATTGACTCCATGGTGAGGGGCACATTGTTAAAAGGAGAGGTTGAGCACAGTATAGTATACTAAGGCCTGGTGTTGTGCACACCACAGACGTTTCTATAGTGACCCAGGAGATCGATCCACAGCAGGGTACATAAGGTGTCCCAGCTGTGAGAGGTGGTGAAAAAGATAGTACACATACATATCTGGCAGACGAAGGTCCTCCACCCTTGTGCCTTCATGAAGTTTTCCAGGTTTAAGCCTGGGCTTAGTGCCTTCCTAAATAAATGCTTTAACACGTTTATTTATGGTCAAAAGTAGCGTCTTAGGAATTGTAAGTGCTAGCATACCAAAAGGATAATTGAATCTGGGAGCAGTTACCATTTTTCCTGCAAATTGGCCATCACCATCCCCTCTATGTCTCTTGTGACCTGGATGCCCAGGTATCTGAGCCCCGTGGATTTTTTATGCAAAGCCAAAGTCATTATTTAATGGACCTTTTAATTGGGCATTTCGTGATCGGCAATGCTTCGTCTTCGATCTGTTTATCTTAAATCTAGAGAAGGTCAAAAACTGCAAAATCAGGAAGATTAGTTGGTGAATGGAGGCTTCAGGGTCTCTGAGTGTAAGGAGGATGTCATCAGTGTAGAGTAAAAGTTTAAATTGGCCAGCAGCTATATCAATGCCCGGTATTTTCTCACAGTGATGAAAAGCCGCTGTTAGTGGTTTTAATACTATGAGGAATGAAAGGAGGGCCAGAGGACATTCCTGTCTCATCCCTCCAAATATGGTACAGGCCTGCAAAATATGCCCCCCACAGTCAATGTGTGCAGTAGGATCAGAGTGGAGCTAGCGTATCTTGTCAAGAAATCCTGTAGTACTGCCTACCTTCCTCAGTGTTCTAAAGAAGCTTCCCCATAGTACCCTATTAAATGCCTTTTCTTCATCTAAGGATAGCAATATCTTGTCATCCATGTCGTCTTTCACTTTCCAGAGGACAGTTGATAAGAGTTGTACATGATTTCTGGAGGAACGATCAGGAAGAGAATCGACCTGAGACTCATGTATTAGGCTCAAGACGACTTTCTTTAATCTGGTAGCAAGTACTTTGGCCAATATTTTCATGTCAACATTTATTAAGGATATTGGCCATTAATTCGCACATTGTATTGGGTCTTTAGTGGACTTCAAGGTGAGGCAAACAAGAGCCCTGTTAAGTTCATCACATACTTTGCACGTGGCTTCCACCTCCTTAAAGACTCGGTAAGGCAGTGGTACCAATATAGTTTTATTTAATTTATAAAACTCTGCAGGGAAGTCATCCATCCCTGAGGCTTTTTTTATACCAAATGGCAGAAATCACGGCCACAATCTCCTCTTCAGTGATCTCTCCCTCTAATTGCTGAATATCCTCATCTGATACAACAGTAGTTGAACACGTGCCATGAACACATTTTCATATTGTGGCTCAACAGCTGCTTCTGCACTATATAAATTCCCAAGGAATTGTGTAAAGGTCTCAACTATGGCCGTCAAGTACGTGATGAGTTCATATTTCCGGTCCCTATATGCTGGTATGGCTATTCTTGCCTCTTGCTGTCAGAGCTGCTTTGCGAGGAAATGGCCTTCTTTTTCCCCTTGTTCATAATGACTCCATGTTAAGTGAAGTAGGGCATACTCCGCCTTTATGGAGAAGTGCGTGTTCAGAAAATATTTCGTGACTTCCAGCTGTCTGAGGATTTGGGAGGTGGGTTTCTTCATGTACAGCTGAGTCAAAAATGTAATGTTATGTTCTAGTGCTGCTATTTTGTCCTGAGAGGCCCTTTTCTTAAATGCCGAGTCCCTCATCAGATCACCTCTAATGGCTGATTTATCTGCTGTCCAAAGTACCTATGATGAGGCAACCGAAGAATCGATAATATGTTATTACTGATGTAAGTGCTCAGTGAGTTTCTTTTTGCCTTCCAGAAGTTTGCAGTTGGACATGTTTAAGCACCAACATTTGGTATGGGGGGAACGTGGCCTAGTGCCAAGACTAGGACCACCAATGCAGTTCCGATATTCCACCTTCCATTACTCTGCAGTCTAACAGAATGGCTAGAGTGAGGTGATCAATAAGATAGTAGTCAATTCTAGAACAGGTACTATGTTCACAGGAGAGGAAAGTATATTCCTTATCTCTCAGGTTTAGTAGGCACCAGGGGTTCACTTGGCCATAATCTTTCAGTAGGTCTCCTAATATTGCCCTATCTTTGGCATTGGATTTGTCCAGCAGTCCAGAACTCTCTATGGGTCCCAGGCCAAGTTCTAATCTTAACCCACCACCACTTTAGTGTGACCAAATTCCTTAAACAGTCTAGAGAGATGTGAAAAAAAGGCTGCCCTGTTGTGATTAGAGGCAACTATGGAGCCCACTATCATTGTGGCTTCCATGGTCTTTAATTTTACAAAAACATATCTGCCCTTGGATCTGTTCAAAGTTTGTGCCTGCTGTATGAGAAAGATTTTGCAAGAGGATAGCCGCTCCATATTTTTGGGATGATGAGGTAGATAGTGCAGCCTGTGAATAGTTAGCAGTCCTGTGAAGAAAGCTGCTACTAATTACTCTACCAACCAAATCCGTCCTAAGCTTTTCTGATTCAGCTGTAGATAAATGTGTCTCCTAGTAGAGGGCAATATCAGGCGCTTTATTGGCTAGGTAGGTAAGGGTCTTTTTTTGTTTAATGTCAAATGTCAATCCATTGACATTAAGGGAAACAATGCAAAGGATTTTGTAGAGTGATGCTTCCATTAGTGTGGAGGCCATTTCAGGTGTCACTAGTGGGCAGTACTAAAGCAGAGATTGAACACAGCAGGGAAAGGAAGAATGAGGTAGATGTTGAGACTTGGCACTGGCTTGAGATCGGTCATCTGAAAAAATGTGAGCAGGTGTATGGGTGATCACACTGACTATAGTGAAGTAAGTGCAGAGGATGCAGAGATACACATGTTCAAAATAAAAAAATTAAAAAAATGTCTGCAAGTGATAAATGAAAAGAAAAGGTAAAACAAGCAAGGCAAACTAAACTATCCATTACCAACAATAAACTAAAGTCTTTAGATGAGTGAGTTACTCCCCTCAACTCAGCTACCCAGTGCTCCTTGCATACACCAGCCAGGAAAATTTGAAGGCTGAATCCAGACATTATGGCAGCAACTATATGATAGATAGCTCTGATACGGAGGGAATAAGTGTGCAGTTCCAGGCTGATGACCCCAAAATACATTGCTGACCCAGACCTACAGAGATTAAGCTCATTTCAACCAACCAGCAGCCTAAGACCTGGCCTTTTTCCAATCAACCAATCTTACCCTCTAGTAGATGTGTCAATAGCCACCAGTAATCTCCACGCCCACATAGTTTTTTGACAGCCTTTAGAGTTTCAATGGAGATCTCAATTTGTCTCTGCCCCTATTACTCTTTGCATTGTTCTGTCTGCCTTCTTTGCCCTCCCAATGTTTTCTCACAGCCTCAAGATGTTGACTTTCTGCAGTGCCATCTTCTGTGAGGTAGGTCGCCTGTTGCTGGTCAGTCAAGTGATGGCTGGTAGAGGCAGTGGGTGCCTCGCATGATGTGGATACGTTCATGCTGAAGGGTTCAAAAGAATCTAGAAAGAGTTCAAGGTTGGTCAGATCAGTAAATTCCCAACTGTTACCATTAATGGTAAGCAGCATTGTGGAGGGCTCCAAGAGGCCACATCATATCCCCAGTTTTTTTAAGTGAAGGCCTCAGTGCCAGAATTTTCTTCCGACACATTATGGTGTCATGAGAGAAGTCAGCTCCAATGCATAGATGAGCATACTCTTGTAGTGAAAGGACAGTTGCACTGCTTTCCCGCCATCACTAACTGTCTGGCCTGATTATCACGAAGGAGGCAGCCTATGATCCTTCATGGAGTTGAGTGGTTTCCTGTTGCATATCTTTAAGTCCAATGAGCATGTTGAAATTCTAAGGGTGCAAAAGAACAGATGATGGACTGAATGCTGAACCAATCAAACATACAACCCCAGTCACAGATCTGGGTTAAATCCCTCATTTGTTTGCACGCCACGCTAGCTTGAATCTAGTGGCGTGGCGAGGACGGGACCCACGTCTTGGCACAGCCTTCCCAGTAAGGGCGCCAAGTTATCCTGGTTGATGAGGGGTGTTATCCCGATACTGGTCCCAGGATACTTGTTTCTGGTCCAGGGAGAACCTGGCTTGGCAGTTCAGGCTGGACTGTTCCCATGAGGAGCGGAGTCAAGATGGATTTGCATATGGCTGAATCCAAACTGGGGTGGCATAAGGAGCAAAAGAATGATGGATTTAACCCAGATCTCTTGACTGGGGGTGAATGTTTGATTCATTTAACATTTTGTCCATCATTTGTTGCTGCAGCACTTTTCGCCCTAAGTGGGATGGGTATGCCCAGACGTGGGTCCCTTGCTTGGTGTGCCACTGGATTCAAGCTAGCCCGGCTGATGAGGGGTGTTACCCCGAAACCGGTCCCAGGATCCGTGTTTCCAGTCCAGGGAGGTCCTAGCTTGGCAGTTCGGGATGGACTATTCCCATGAGGAGCAGGGTCAAGACTGATTTGCAAATGGTTGGGTCCAAACTGGGGTGGAGTAGTCAGCAAAAGAACAATGGATTTAACCAAGATCTCTTGACTGGGGGTGAATGTTTGATTCATTCAGCATTTCGTCCATCATTTGTTGCTTCACCACTTTTTGTCCAAAGTGGGATGGGTATGCCCAGACATGAGTCAATTGCTCGCTGTGCCACTAGATTCAAGCTAGCCTGGCTGATGAGGGATGTTACCCTGAAACCAGTCCCAGGATGCTTGTTTTCAGTCCAGAGAGGACCCGGATTGGCAGTTGGGGCTGGACTGTTCCCATGAGTAGCAGGGTCAAGACTGTTTGCATTTGGCTGGCTCCAAACTGGGGTGGCGTAGTGAGCAAAAGAACAATGGATTTAACCCAGATCTCTTGACTGGGGATGAATGTTTCATTCATTCAGCATTCTGTCCATCATTTGTTGCTACAGCATTTTTCTCCCTAAGTGGGATGGGTATGACCAGACGTCGGTCCCTTGCTCAGTGTACCACTGGATTTAAGCAAGCCTCGATTATGAGGGGTGTTACCTGATACTGGTCCCAGGATGCTTGTTTCTGGTCCAGGGAGAACCCGGCTTGGCAGTTCAGGCTGGACTATTCCCATGAGGAGCAGGGTCAAGACTGATTTGCATATGGCTGGATCCAAACTGGGGTGGCACAGTGAGCAAAATAACGATGGATTTAACCCAGATCTCTTAACTGGAAGTGAATGTTCGATTCATTCAGCATTTTGTCCATCATTTGTTGCCGCAGCACTTTTCGCCCTAAGTGGGATGGGTATGCCCAGACATGGATCCCTTGCTCGGTGTGCCACTTGATTCAAGCTAGCCTGGCTGATGAGGGGTGTTACCATGAAACCGGTCCCAGGCTCCTTGTTTCCAGTCCAGGGAAGTCCCAGCTTGGCAGTTTGGGATGAACTATTCCCATGAGGAGCAGGGTCAAGACTGATTTGCAAATGGCTGGGTCCAAACTGGGGTGGAGTAGTCAGCAAGAGAACAATGGACTTAACCCAGATCCGTTGACTGGGGGTGAATGTTTGATTCATTCAGCATTTCGTCCATCATGTGTTGCTGCACCACTTTTCACCAAAAGTGGGATGGGTATGCCCAGACATGAGTCAATTGCTCGGTGTGCCACTGGATTCAAGCTAGCCTGGCTGATGAGGGATGTTACCCCGAAACTGGTCCGAGGATGCTTGTTTCCAGTCCAGGGAGCATCCGGATTTGCAGTTGGGGCTGGACTGTTCCCATGAGTAGCAGGGTCAAGACAGTTTGCAAATGGCTGGCTCCAAACTGGGGTGGAGTAGTGAGCAAAAGAACAATGGATTTAACCGAGATCTCTTGACTGGGGGTGAATCTTTCATACATTCAGCATTCAGTCCATCATTTGTTGCCGCAGCACTTTTCACCCTAAGTGGGATGGGTATGACCAGCCATGGGTCCCTTGCTCAGTGTGCCAGTGGATTCAAGCTAGCCTGGCTGATGAGGGGTGTTAGCCCAAAACCGGTCCCATGATGCTTGCTTCTGGTCCAGGGAGGACCCAGCTTTGCAGTTCAGGCTGGACTGGTCTCATGAGGAGTAGGGTCAAGGCTGATTTGCATATGGCTTTGTCCAAACTGGGATGGCGTAGTGAGCAAAAGAACAATGGATTTAACCTAGATCTCTTGACTAGGGGTTAATGTTTGATTCATTCAGCATTCCGTCCCTCATTTGTTGCTGCAGCACTTTTTGCCCTAAGTGGGATGGGTATGCCCAGATGTGGGTCCCTTGCTCGGTGTGCCAGTGGTTTCAAGCTAGCCTGACTGAGAGGGGTGTTACCCCAAAACCGGTCCCAGGGTGCTTGTTTACGGTCCAGGGAAGACCCTGCTTGGCAGTTAAGGCTGAACTGTTCTCATGAAGATCAGGGTCAAGACTGATTTGCATATGGCTGGGTCCAAACTAGGATGGCATTGTGAGCAAAAGAACGATGGATTTAACCCAGATCTCTTGACTGGGGGTGAATGTTTGATTCATTTAGCATTCCGTCCATCATTTGTTGCCAAATTTCTAAGGGTGGGCCAAATGTGAGACCCTTGAGTTCCGGCAGGAAGGATATCAGGAACTTGGTCATATCGCCTGATTTAGTCCCTTCTGGAACACCAAGAATGCAGATAATTTTTCTCCTACTCTGATCTTCTATGTCCACTACTTTCCTCTTCAAGGCCCACAGCTCACAGTTCAGATCTGGTTAGTTCTCAAGTGCTGCTAGTCTATTGCCCAACACCTCAACCCTCAACTCAGTGAAGTCCAAGCGAATTTGGAAGGCTCCCAGATCAGCTCTTAGGGATTTCCTTTCATTTGGCTTGGTTCTTTTATCGTCACAGACTGCATCAATAGTAGATTTAATGGATGTAAGTTCTTTCAAGAGAGTTTCCAGCGTGACTTTGGCCGTTGCTAAATTGGGCTGTTTGTGCGTGCTTGACACCACCTTCCTAAAAGAAAGTTGATAAATCAGCTTGACCTTTGACATCAGGGCCGACAAATATCACAGCATGAGTCTGAATGTGCGTGACCACAAGTATTCTGTTTGTCAGTTCAAGGATGAAGGTGTATTGCAGAAAAATGTATTATCCAACTGAATGACGAACAGTTGAAAAGAGTCTCACCAGCACATTCCTAGAGATGGAGAAGGTTGTATCTCTAGATTGAAAAAAATATTGCCATCCAATGAGCTCTCCTTAAAGGGTTTATGGGCACTAGTCCATGGCCAATGTCCAAGCTCATTTGTGCAATGGCTGATAAAAAAAGAAAGGTAGAACCAAATGAAGATAGCGTAGATTGGAAAATCTTGGGTTATAAAATGTCAATTCACGTGGCGTTCAGTATCAAGTTCTAGAGCCAGGTCTAAATTGCACACAATCACAGAATCTGACAGACACTTAGTAAAAAAGATAACAGTAGTAGTGTACAGTTTCAGCCTCATTGCAATTTCAAGAGTTCATGGCAATAGGTCGATACACAGCTGTAAACTCAAAGCGAAGATTTGGCTAGGTTAAAATGTGGCGTTTGCAGCAGGCATTGACTTAATTTGTTTGCTGTTTTGTTACCTTTAGATTACTTTTAATAACCACAACAGGTTTAATAAGGGTGCTTATTAACAATAGTTCTTATCTCTGTTACAATCTCCTAATTCAAATGTTGTTGCCTGGAACAGTATATGTGCAATTTTAATTTTCAAGACTCCAGGATGCTGTAGGAGTTTCTGGGGGCAGCCCCTGCCCAATAAATAGCTTTGGGCCTGTTAATTATCTGTTATCATGATGCCATCAACAGTTAGCAACAAGCTAGCTAACATCAATTGAACATTTAAATCCTGGTAGTATAGGTCTACCATGAGGTGACACCAGAGTACAATATATCCTCGCCTCTCTGCGGAATCTGGGTGACTAGTCTGTCAAGGTTGATTCTCTGTCAGTTTCCGACGGCAGCTGGCAATGAAGGGGGCCTGCACTAGTCATTTGAGGTACTCAGGCTTTGTGGAAATCATTTATTGGAGGTATTCTATTTATTTTTCTAGTTTCTGAGACGCCTAATACCTTCCCCAATAGTTCCTGACTCTCAGTACCGTGGTCATCCACCTGGTACTGTCTAGTTTAAGCCGGGGCACTGGGTGGTCAGAGCTGTTTCTCAGAAGCCGTCCATCTTAGATGAGGCCAGACTCGCGCCTCCAATGTTTTGGTTTTATTTTCTTCCACCCTACCGTCAGACTTGGCTAGATTTGGGAGATATATGGATGAGTTGCGCCTTAAATTTATTGAAGAAGATGGTCCCGGAAATTCCTAATGGAGTCCCGACCTGCGACAAGACAGCCTCTAGAAAATAGTCTTGTTGTTGACTGGACTAAAGGCACACTTTTAAAAGAAACATCAAATTCTGTCATAAGGCTGTATATGTAATCCTTTCTCCTTTTATATGTAAATAATATATTACTTTTTAGAATTTAAATTAGATAAACCCAAAGTGAACTCTTTTTAATGAATGGATTTTAAGCAATTCAAGTTATCGTTTAAAAAAAAATTGGTGTGCATGTAAGCTACATTGCAAATGGTTTTAAGTAACTGTGCAATTAAATAAAATTTACTTGCACCTCCAATGTATACAGTTTTAGATTTAAGAATAATTAAAGGGGTGTTCAACCAGACATCCCTATGTTATTTACATACATTTATGACAATATCACCAAAAGCAAGATTTTGGTCAAGTTAGTCAGGTTGCAGCCCAGGGTTATACTTGCAAAAGAAGCTTTTATGCTGGGTCAGACAGATAGAGTATTGCTATTGCAGAGGTAGGCATGGTATGCAAGGATACACTCATAAGGTTACCTTTAAAAAAACTCTTATAGTCCACTCACCCTGTCAATTTATAACTCCATCTTAAATATCTGTGTGCCATACACTAATCCCATTACTGACGTGTTTTCTTTGTCAACTATCGTTTTGCTCACAAAGGATGCAAGATCAGATGTGGACCTTTTCGGGGTCTAGGACTTACTGCAGCAGGTGACAATCAACAGTATACTTTGGTTCAAGATATTATTTATTGCTGTTCAATGTGTAAAAATTTTATTATGGACTTGCATTTGCTTACTATGTTGCAAACATGATGGATTTAATTTCTGACATAATACAAATAGGGTTGGTCAATAATTACTTTCCGCCAGGGGAGTTTGCAGAGTTTTTCCCACTCCGCGTTCCACAAAGAACACGGAGCTCCAGCAAATCTCCACCAACCTCTGCTTGGCAGATTTTTTTTTACTCACGCATGGCTCACCAATGTTGAGCTGCCATGCGTGAGCGAGAGTTTATGTCCCCAGTATGATTTACGGGTGCTACAGTGCCTCCCGGTGAGATTTTTCAACACCGGTGGACGCAGCAGGTCACGGCTGGTCACACCCGTTTGTGTTGATAAAACTGCCGCTCGAGTTGAAAATCTTCTCGAACAGCAGAAAGAAGCAGCACCCTCTGGCATGCCACATGATGTCATTTGCACCGATTTTACAGCATGAAACAAGCTCCCAACGCTAAAAATTTGCCCTAGCAGCACAACATACCAATTTCCACCCACCAGCAAAACTCGTGGAAACCCACAGAGTTTTTATGGAACTGCACGAGTTCCACCCACCTCTAAATACATCTGAATTATGTCCTACAGCACTTGTAATATGGTGTATGGTTTATCTAATAGATTTCTGACAAACTAACCTGTCTGGCCAACTCCAAATCAAGGATTATTCAGTAAATGACTTTGAAGATATTTATTTACATTTTTTTGTTGCACATACAGTAATGCTGGTCTAGCTTGTTTAAAATTTAAAGGCAAAAAAGAGGACGAATATAATTGTATTGCAGATCAGCCGATTTGGGAAAAATAAAAACAATATGCAAAGTGTCCAATACAGAAGTCATATCACATGAACAACGGGAGTGGGCCTGAGGGCTTATGCCATCCAACTAGCAGCTAAGGGAATAAATGCAAACGAAAATACGTTAGGAACCTTCTGTGCAAAGCCACCATATACAGTGTTAAATACAAACGTAATTTATTCATCGATTTTACCATCATAAAGTGCATATAACTACTTTTATGCTGTGAGCCCACCGTTCTTGATTTTAGGATAAACACCTTAAACGCTCCTGTTACCCACACAATATCTGATTTAGTGATCAATTTTGGGGATTAAAAGTTGAGGTTTACCCAAAGCGCTCAGAATAGATTTTATAAAATTCAACCACGGCATATGCTGAAAGTATTCCTTGCTCAAATAGTCTTTCAAGATTTTCATACTAAATTCTAAGTCACTTTTGAGCCATTTAGAGAGCCATAAGAGTATGTGTCGCAATTGTATAAAATCTGCAAAAAAATCCTGAGCCCAGCTCATCACGTGCTATCTCTGCAGGCACACTCTGGGGAATCTGCAGCAATCTTCCAAGAAATGCATTCTCTGCCACCTGTATGCGGCGACAGGATTTGTACACCCAGATCTCTGCTCAATAAGCTACAGTTGGAACACATTTCACGTTATAAAGATGAAAAAAGGATTTTATATGGCTATATACCTACTTGCTGTTAGCAAAGGCATTGATACAGTGAGCAACCCTATTAAAAGATGGAACATGTGCTCTCAACAGAAGATCCCAATTCATTTTATGATCCAGCAAAATGCCTAAGTAAAAGAACTTATCCACGTTTCCTATACAGTGGTCCTTTATTCTATGAATCTTGGTCTTGGCATATTTTGGCCATAATAACATTGTATAAGATTTAGTCAAATTGATTTTCAAACCCAAATTTTCCCAATTGAAAGTTATCACTTATTAAATGTAATAAGGAAATCCAATGTTATCCTATAGTAGAGGTTGGCCTTGCGGTAATGAAAAACACATTTAAGAGTTTTTTACTACCAGGACATGTAAAACTTAAAAGTACATGTCCAGCTTTTAAAATACACTGCACCCTGCCCTTCAGGTTGTTCAGGGCCTTCACTTGCAGTAACTTATATGCATTTAAAATGAAGGCTTTGGCCCGACAAATGGTTTATTGTGCCAGAGCAAAATTATATGTTTTACAGGGCTACTTAAGTAGGTTGCAATATCAGTGCAGCAGGCCTACTAGTAGCATTTAATTTACAGGCCCCAGGTACATGGGGTATCATTATACTACGGCCTTACAAGGAAAATAACTGTGCCAATTTGCCAACAAAAATGATTTCAGCAAAGAAAATAGGAAGTATGAAGGGAAAACATTTGGGAGGAGACCCAAATAAGGCTGATAGGTCTAACGCCAAAGTTCTGTATTTATCCCTGCACCCCAACCAGTAATACCACCCCTGTTGTGTGCACCCCTGTCCTGACTCCTGCATTTAGTACAGTCTCAGCATTTGCTGTAGAGCTAGGTCCCACAATAAAGGTGTACACCTGCACAAGGTCACTGGGTATTGCTGATATGGTGAGGCCTAGAATGCAGAAGCTGAGTGAAGACACCAATGCCCAAAGTTTTAGAACCAATGTGGACCATATTATCAGTGCAGTCTTCGGATATGAAGATTAGATAGGGCAGTTTATTAATCTTCAAAGACACAACGATCTCCTGGGCAGGAAATAGAGTTACAGATGGTGCACAGTGATCAGCAGAAGGCAACTAATGACTTTCTCAAGTGTACTATTAGAGTCGTGGCACATTTACTGGGGTGCTGCAGGATGAGTTACGGGACCTTTGCAATTCCTTGCCCTCTTTCTGTGTGCAATCAACTTCATTTACCACTCAACATGGGACTTCCACAGATGGGGTTGACCCGGAATTCAGTGCATCACCTGATGCCACCTCGAACCATGCACCTCTGGAGACACTAGTTCTCCTCAGGAGGGGATGGTAATCAGGACCGGTAGATGAAGAGCCTAAGAAGAGCACCACCAAGAACTGCAAGAATTAAAGTTCTCTTGTGATCCAACTCCATTCGCTTGTCAGCACATTCTAAACCATATTTGCCTTTTATAAACTGAGCAATATCTGACAAACACTACCCATAACCTTGTACTCTGCCTAAAATGTAATTTCTACCAACTCTGTAGTTTTGACTCTGCAATTATTCAATTTTGTATTTTAAGATTATCATAACATAATTTTGAAATACAGTATATTAAATTTCAAAACAATAAATGCAATAAATGTTTGTGTTGTTTAGTTTTTGAATATTTTTCATTTTGATAATTTATTTTATTTATTGCCTCAATCAAAACATTTATATTGAATATTCATTGGGCTCTTGTATGTTTTATTAATCTAAAATTGAGGGGTAAAGACACAAATCCTTGTGAGGGTGAATGAGAAATGTGTATAAGAAACATGTGTTAAACCCTCTTGCAGTTTCAAATCAAACACTCAGGATAAACTAAAAGGTAATGCGTACAGTAATTCTCAAACATTCATACATTAATAAAGTTCTAACACAACACAAGTAACATCCGAAATTTGTCTTGAAAAAATATATATATATATTTTTTTTTAAATTACACTAAAATGTTATGAATCCAAGCAGCAGAACTTGAGTTATAAATTTAAAAACTTCCATGATGGAGCACGGGTCAGATATAAAGACCAGGTAAGTCATGTACAAAATGGTTTAAACGTTAGATTGAATTATGTGTCTCTGTACGCTTGTTGTGTCACTGTACCTCATGCTGGAGGCCACTTACCAGGCCAGTATTCCTTACAGGCTTCACACAGCATTGCTGTTCTTCTTAAGATTGTTCATGTATATGATTGTGCTGATTTCAGTCTCTGAGAGTTCTACGTTTAATGTCAATGTCAATCTGTGTGTGGGGGCAGGTCTTATTTCATTTAAACAATGCGTCAGGGGGTACCTCCTTTCCTCAATCGCTAGAGATGTCAAGCTGTCTATATACACAAAGCCATGGTCAGGACTGGTGTTAGGTTCCTTTGTGTGTGAATGGAGCACGGCCATTTGAACCCTAAGTGGCTAGGAAACTGCTACACCTTCCTATCCTGGCAGGACAGGCCACACCTCTAAACCCTCATGCATTAGTCTTCACTGGCTGGACACAATCCACAATCCTAGTGAAAGAGATGATGAATCACCAGGGGCCTTTTGAAACTTGGATGCAGGTTTAGATAGCTAAATGACATATTTATTAATAAGCCATACTCAAAACTAAAAATTATTTTAAATAGTTAACATTTATTTGGAAGAATTCAATTTTGGTACACTGAATTGGCCTATACCTTCTCATAGTCATCCAAAATTAGGAGTTACAAAAAGACTGTGCAGTACCGGTGAGCCCATAGATCACAAAAGGTAAGTTACCAATACCCGCATTTATCAGTGTAATTTGATGAAACACACTCATCTCCCAATCACTACATGACTCAGACAAATGTGATTGGAGAGCTAAATACAGAGAAACACATCAAAATTCAGGCATCTTACCTTCAAGACATGTACTTCACTAGTCATTGTGCTCTCAAATTGAAACTTACACCAATGATTCATCAGTGATCTTGAAGATGAAATAAGATGTTTCCTTTTTAAACAAAATATATGTTTGTTACAAGTTTTGTGCATCTTACACATTATGCATAATAAACAATCATTCAAAAGAATCAAACCCAGTAATGCTAGTACAAATAAAACTATTTTCTAGTTTATCCTCCTAACCATATCAATGTGTACATTTGCTACATATGTCATTAAACATAAGTTTAAAATTAGACAAAATGCCTACACAAGGCATCACTGAAGGGAAGTAGGTCAAGTTATGTTAATTTTGATGTTTATTATTTTGTAAAAATCTGAAGTAGTTTTCAATCACTTCACACCTGAGGTCAATGCTTTATTCCTCCCCACTGTCATCTTCAATCAGTGCGCTGCTGGTGGGCTGATGACGTCCCCTTGCCTCCTGAGAGCCTCAGGACTAAAGTGGACTTCTTCCCCAAAGCAGCAGTGCACCAGGAGGCGCGTTTGCAGAGTAGTGGAGAAAGGGGGCGTGGCCATGGAAAACCTCTCAGCAAATCCACTGTGTGGGACTTACTGGAGGCATGGCCTCCAAGGACCCTCAATAGCCAAGGTAACTTCCTCCCCCTACTAGTAGTGCGCCAGGAGGCTTGTTTGCAGAGTGGTGGAGAAAGGGGGCGTGGCTTCCAACAACATCTCAACAATCCTGCTGTGTGGGACTTACTGGAGGGCACAGGAGGATTAGCTGGACCCCAAGGATGTCCTTGGCGGCCAACTACCCCTCCTGTTATCTCCAGTAAGTCCCACACAGCGGGATTGCTAAGAGGTCTTCGGAGGCCATGTCTCCTTTCTCCACCACTCTGCAAATGTAGCTCTTGCTGCACTACTGGTTGGGGGATGAAGTCCACTTTACTCCTGAACAACCTTGGGGGCCAAGAAGCCCTCCTGGTACCTCCTGTAAGTCCTACACAGCGGGATTCCCGAGAGCTTGCCGGAGGCCCAGCCCCCCTTTCTCAACCATTCTGCAAATGCCATTACTACTTAAAAAAACATAAAAATTCACTGAAAAAACAAAGGTTACAAGGGTGTTAAAGTTACGAAATGGAATAAAAAAAACCTTAGAAATTCACTGAAAAAAACAAAAGTTACAGGGACGGTATAGTTAGGCTGACATTTCACTTGTATAAAACCAGAGAAATTCGGAAGTTATAGTTAGCTCCGCTAACTATAACTCATGCCCTTGCAATGCACTGCTTATGACCTCACATATTACATCACTCATGCCATGCTCCGTGACATCACTGATGACATCTCAAATGACATCACTGATGACATCACTTATTACATCACCCAGTGACTATGAGTGTTTTTTAAAGGTTTATGAGTAGTAAATACATGTACTAAGTTGAATTGGTGAATCAGTGTGTGTGTGTGTGCCTTTATGGATGATTCAGTGGGTGTGTGACTGACTGTATAAGTGAGCGATTAAATGTCTCAGTGAATGTATGAGTGAGTGACTGGTTGTGTTAATGTCTGTAACAGTCTGTCAGTTGGTGTCTAAGTGGCTGTGTCAGGTGTGTGAGTGGGTATGTGAGTGGCTGTATGGATAAGTGATTGGTTGGCTGAGTACCTCTATGCGTATCTGAGTGTCTGTGTGGGTGGGTGATGGGGTGCATGACTGCCTGTATAGATGAGTGAGTGGGTGAGTCAGTGGATTATTGGGTTAGTGAATGCATGTGTGAGGGGCTGTACAGGTGAGTGAGTGTGTATATGGCTGTGTGGGTGAGTGAGTAGATGTGTCAGTAGTATATGGGTGAGTAACTAGGTATGTGAAAGGCAGTGTATGTGAGTGATTGGGCATATAAGTGACTGTATGGGTGAGTGAATGAATGTGAGAGTGGCTGTATGGGTGAGTGTGTGCTTGTGTCAGTGACGGTATAGGTGAGTGAGCAGTATTAGTATATGCATGAGTAAGTAAGTGGGTGTGTGTTTAGCTGTATGGGTGAGTAAGTGGCTGGTTGATTGACTGTATGGGTGAGTGAGTAGGTGTGTGAGTAGCTCTATGAATCAGTGAGTGGGTGTGTAAGTAGTGGTGTGGGTTTGTCAATGGTTGTGTGGGAGTGGGTATATACAAGGTTCTATGGGGGTGCGAGTGGATGCGTTAGTGATTTTGTGGATAATGTCATCAGTGATGTCATATGAGATGTCACCAGTGATGTCATCAGTGATGTCACTGACCATGTCATGAGTGATGTAATATGTGAGGTCATAAGCAGTGCATTGCGGGGACGTGAGTTATAGTTAGCTCAGCTAACTATAACTGCTGAATTTCACTGATTTTGTAAAAGTGAAACCTGAGCCTAACTATAACGTCCCTGTAACCCTTGGTTTTTTCAGGGGATTTCTAAGGTTTAGAATATTTAGAAATATAATTTTATTGATTTGTAATGTGATGCTATGTTAATTTAATTTATATTGCACACGAATCAACCTGGGAGTGAATCTCGGTGCAGAACATATCACAGGCAAAGGGAAGTTACTGAATTGAAACAGCACTGTCTTAAGTAGTTTTTTAAATTTAACTTGATCAGTGTATAGTTGAATGTGAAGTGGCAAATCATTCCAGTAGAGAGGGGCTAAGTAAGAAAAGGATCGGCCCCCTGCTCTAGTCTTTCTGACCCGCGGCACAGTAAGCAAAAACATGTTGCTGGATATTAAAAGTCTGACTGGGTGATGGTGAGTAAGCGTCGAAGAAAGGTAACTTGGGCCTTTCCCCATTAATGACTTATGTGTTAAACAACACATTTTTAAAATTCTTTTCCGGACAGGTAGCCAATGTAAGGAACTCAAAAGGGGAGGGGTAGCAACACTAGATGGAAGATTGCAAATGAAATGGGCTGCGGTGTTTTGGACAACTTGTAGTTTAGATACCAACGTCACATTTGCAGAAGCCATCAAGGCATTGACATGGTCTTAACGACTAATGACAAGTGCCTGAACCAAAGTCTTCCTCGCTGACAGAGAGACAAAAGGTAAAATTCTTCTCAGCAGCCACATCGCATGGTAGTAGGTGCCAATATTATACAGAACATGATCTTTCATGGTAAGAGATTGATCCAATCGTACGCCCAGATTCTTGACTACCTGTTTAGGGGGTCAGAGCTGTGCCTAAATCCGAAGGCCACCAGTCGGAGGTGAAGAACTGTTGGGCCCTGCCAATCAGCATGATCTCTGTTTTTCCAGCATTCAACTGAAGGCAATTCTTTATCATCCAGGCAGCAATCACTTTCATCCCTGTTGAGAAGCGTTGTTTTAATTTTGACCAGGTCTTTATCAAAGATAAAGGAGATAATCAGCTGTGTATCATAAGCCTAAGATTGGACATTGAATCCAAAAGATCTGACAGTCTTTGCAAGGGGGGTAACATATACGTTAAAGAAAGTTGGGCTAAGACAAAAGCCCTGAGGAATCCCCTTGTCCAATATCATGGTCCATGATTTGTATGAACCCAATGAGACAGTTTGAGTTCTATTGAAAAGGAAATCACCGAACCATTGTAATGCTGTCCCATTGATACCTCCTGCAATCTTTGAAGCAGCCTGGGATAAGACACATATCAAATGCTGAGTACAAATCCAGCAGCACAAGCATAGATGGTATATTTACATCCAGGAAGCATCTTATGTGGTCTATAACATCTACCAAGGCGGTCTCAGTACTGTGAGAAGGTCTGAACCTAGATTGTGATAAGTCCAGAATCTTATTAACCTCAAGATAGTCCATAAGATGTTTGTTTATAAGGCCTTCCAAAAGTTTGCCCAGATAAAGAAGCAGCAAAATAGATCTGTAGCTGGTGAGATCAGTGGGTGCCACGTTGGCCTTCATTTGGATCTGTATGACATGAGCTACTTTCCAAGCCAAGGAAATCTTCCCAGTGTTAATTGATAGATTGAATAAAGAGCATATTGCAGAGACAAGCTAAGTAGATAGGGCAGCTTAAATCCTGGAAGGACATAAGTCCAAAAGAGAATCAGATCTGGCTGATACAAGTGCTTTTTGAATTAGCTCAGGTGAAATAAGACAAAACTTTCCTAAATTGGAGGTACAGTTGGTGGAGGGTTAGTAGGACAGATTAGGGAAGTTTTGATAGATCACATTCCCTTTATCCTCAAAGTAATTGGCAAGAGAATCGCATACTTCTTCTGACACATATCTTTTCTGGGAACAAGCCCAGGGATTTGTAAAGGCATTGAGCACTTTGAATAGCACTTTGGCCAAATTTCCAGCCTGACTGATTTGGTTGGAAATATGAGACTTTCAAGCTTTTTTTTGTATTGCGGTGGTACATTGTTAAGGATGTTCCCTAGGCCTCCTTATCAAGTGAATTGTTGGTCAGGCACCACTGTCTCACCATTGTTTTACAGAAGGTTTACTCTGCATGCAGTTCTGTAGTATAGCAGGGTGCATGGGAACCATGTTTAGATTTGGCATAAGATTTGAAACGGGCTATCTTATTAAACGTTTCATGTAAGGTTCTATGGTAGTCTCGTAATGCTTGATCAATATCTGAGTCTTCAGAGGTGACCTTGAACTTAAACTCCTTAGTTATCAGGAAGAGCTACAGTAATAGTCAGTACAATAGTGGGACTCAGCCAGGTTTCGGTAAGGTAACCAATCTCAAAATATAGTGAGGAGAGTAAGTCCCAGAATTCAATTGCATGCTTGGGCAAAGCCCTGACATTACAGAGAAGGCTATCAAGGTGCTTTGGAATATGAGAGGGTGGAGGAAGACAAATGGAGTTTGATGAGTCTATTGAAAGAACAGCAGACTTATGCTTAAATTTATTGGCTGATAGCATTGCCACACATGTCTCATCAAGTATGCCATGGAGGCAGTGAAATTTGCTTTTAAACCAGATACCTGACCTTCTAAATAAAATAGAAAAGAACAGCTGCCTAGAGAACCTGTAAATGCAAAGGCTCTATGCAAATTATCAATTTGAAGTAAAACTTCAGAAGTGTAAATAATTCTGGAGGAATACCTGGCCTCAAGAGTGAGAGGGGCATGAATCCTGGCTCCTGGCGACGGTTCAGCGCAGACGGGCTTGCCTTCTGTTAGCTTAGAGGTGGTGCAATTTAGAACAAAGCTGCACTTAAAATACATTTTGTCAAGCAAACCCAGGGGCATATTATCAAGAACGGCGTTAAAATTATCGCCGCTTTAGCGGCAGAAAACTGCTGCTAAAGCGGCGATAATGGGCTTGATAATATGCCCTGGAGAATTCCAATAGAAGCCCATGTTGACACCAGAACATGGGCTTCTATTTGAATTCTCCAGGGCATATTATCAGCTTCCATTATCGCCGCTTTAGAGGCAGTTTTCTGCCTCTAAAGCGGCGATAATTTTAACGCCGTTTCTTGATAATATGCCCCAAAGTATGTAATCAAAAGTACAGAGCAATCGCTTGCCTGAAACCTATTTGCTGTCAGAGGTCGAAAGCGATTGGGCCTTCCCAAACAGCATGATCTCTGTTGTTCCAGCATTCAACTGAAGGCAATTCTTCATCATTCAGGCAGCAATCGCTGCCTTGATGAAACGAATAGTAGAAGGCAGTATTAACAGATGTTATTTTGTATTTAAAAATGTAATTTAATTTACCAATGTGGAAAATGCAATATTATACTCAGTTTATTTTTTATATTATCTGGTGGGCTATTGCTGAAAGACTCTGGGGGTACATAAGTGCTGAAGCCTACACCGCTGCATGAGCTGGGAAGATTTGCAATGCTGGACCAGGATAACAGCAAAGGTTCAGCTTGGAAAGTCCTCCCAGGAGAGGAATCGTATGCGGTGCGCCCTGAACTCACTTAATGGCGTGCCTCTTGGTGGTGGCCTACCTACAGCTTGATGGGTAGCAGAAGGCCAGGGGGCAGCAGCAAGAGGGTAGGGGGCATATTTATCAAGGGTTGGCAGCATGCTTGCAACACGCAATGTGATGCATGCATGGCACAAAACCTAAAATACGATTTATCAAGTCAGATAAGGCCATTTTGCATGGCCCTGAGTGGCTTGCTAAATCAGGACTAACGCAGCGCAAATTGCTATATTGCATTACTCTTCCCCTTGTAGGTGTTCAGTGGGTGTTGCGTGGATGTTCTCACGCAACTCCCATGGTTTTTGATGCATTACCAGATTTACCATTACTGGTAGACTTGGAAATGTGACAAAATGCTCCCCCTTCCCAGGGGAGGCGTAATGAGGAGAAATATCTTTATTTCTCCTTGTTACTTCCTCTTTCTATGTGTGCTGCATCCTGCAGCACACATACAAAGAGGAATATGTCTCAGGGGATTTTTTTGTGCAAGAAGGTGCACTTTCCTGCACAAAAGCAATCCTGCATACAACACAGGAACCCTTTCACCATGGTCATTGTGTGCCAGTGCTGGGGAAAAGGCAGGAATGCGCTGTATTGTGTTAATTACGGTGCATTTGTGCCCCTTCTCTACAACGCAGCGCTGCAAGGTGATTTGCTGCGCTGTATTAATTTTTTTATAAATAGGCCCGTAAGTGTATTTTAAAAGCATATTTCTCTTTGACATTTAACAACATTTTTAAAAGGCATAAAAAAAAATTCAGAATGTTAATACTCAAGGCTGTATGATTAGTATAATGAGAAGTGTAGCATTCAAAAATATATTTTTGAAATGTGAGTGATGACTTCTGTACAGGCAAATATATTTACCATCACATGCACCTTGTAACAAGAACAGAAAGGGCTACTGTACTTCTTCAAAGGCATATGGAATAATTTCTTTGATTTTTAGTTTTTTTTTTTTTTACATTTAACATAACATCACATTTGTAGCTTTGAAAACTTCATCTTCAAAAAATCATGTTCACATCATTCAAACATTGAAAGCCATCTTTTATCATATTGAGTAGTTTTTCAATTTTTAAAAATATAAGATAGGGCCAAAAACACGAAGCTCTAACCAAAGGCATCTAGTTACACTAGACCAAGATAGAGTGAGGTTCGAAATTAGTGACCAGGTTGCTGTCCTTAAAAAAAACGTAATCGTTTTTCAAATTTCTTCTGCGGGACATATCTGTAGGCTGGATCATAACAGGGCTATATGAGTTTAGATACATTCAATGTAAGATCCCGCTTAACGTGATTACCTACTGAGGAAAATAACAAAGGGCAAGCAGAGGCAGAGTCAATCCTAATTGCAAAGTACCTTTGTTGGATACAATGTTGGGTTTGGTCTCATTTTGTTTCTCATGGAAGTTTTTGTTGTGAAATTTCTAAACACACAACTTTCCCATTTCAGCCAATTAGTCAACCTCGGTTCCACAACAAGGGTACGGGATAAAGGGGGGACCATGGCGGGGGCTACAGCTTAGTTCACCAGAGGCAAGAGAACACTCCAGTGTGTGTCCATTATCGGGCAGGCTGCAGGACAGGCTTGTAGTTGTCAAAGTAGCATTACATTAGGAAACTATTGACATTAATAAATGCCTATGCAACCTTTTGGTCTGCCTATCGCTGAAACAGTAGGTCCATCTACTGACATTTGAAAATACTGCTGGGGTCCAAGAGTAAAGGCAAGCGCGTCTGCTCTTCACTTCAAGTTTCAAACAGCTGAATTGTACCAATTCTGGTTTACACAGGTCCTATAGTGCACATATTTGTTAGACTTTGCATGTGTTTGTGGTTATCCACCACACTTTGCCTTCTTGAACTCATCTTCCCTGAACCAGTTTGTTTTGCCAGTAGGACTCTGGACACTTTTCCCATGGTAATCAGTGGTAAAGCACATGTATGATCTCCCCTAAACATTGTATAATTAGTTTACTGTACTTATAAAATAAGTCCATAGTAGAGGGAACTGTGGATACCAAGAGCCTTGAAAATTAAATATTAGTAGTAGGTTGCAGCATTTATTGTGCCACCCAGTGAGGTAGCCCTAACCACATGCCTCGGTGTGCCATTTGGAGACTGTAGTGAAGCTTTAAACCGCCATATTGACCCGGCACATTAAACCACTTGCTAGAAATAAATCTACCCTTTTACTACTTATAGATTGCCCCTGCAGTAGGCCCTAACAGCTCAGAGGGTAGGGTGCATGGTTGAACAAAAGTAGGACATGCATTTTAATATTAAAACATGTCCTACTAGTGACAGTCTCATAAAAAGCAATTTTACGAGTGTAGGCTTAGCCTTCCCATGGACGAACATTGGATTACTTTATTACAACTAATGAAAGGTAAAATCATTTGTGGAAGGGGAGGAAAATATGTATTCCACTCTTTTAACTTATAAAGTAAAATCTTGTTTAATATTAAAGTAGAATTTTACATTATAAGTTTAAAAATGATACTTTTCTAAAGGCTGATACCCTGAAACCGGTCCCAGAATGCTTGTTTCTGGTCCAGGGAGGTACTGGCCTGGCAGTTCGGGCTGGACTGTTCACATGAGGAGCAGGGTCAAGACTGATTTGCATATGGCTGGGTCCAAACTGGTGTGGCGTGGTGAGCAAAAAGACAATGGATTAAACCCTGATCTGTGACTGGGGGTGAATGTTTGATTTGTTCAGCATTCAGTCTGTCATTTGTTCTTTTTGCTTTTGTCACGCTGAGTGGGAAGGGTATTCCCAGACGTGGGTCTGGTGCTCACTGTGCCACTGGGTTCAAGCCAACCTGGCTGATGAGGGGTGATACCCCGAAACCGGTTCCTGGATGCTTGTTTCCAGACCTGGGAGGACCTGGCCTGGCAATTCAGGTCAGGACTTTTCCCCTGGGGAGCAAGGTCAAGACTGATTTGCATATGGTTGGATTCCAAACTTGGGTCCCGTGGTGAGAAAAAAATATGGATTAAACCCAGATCTGTGACAGGGGGTGAATGTTTGATTTGTTCAACATTCCGTCTGTCATTTGTTCTTTTTTGCTTTTGTCACCCTAAGTGGGAAGGGTATGCCCAGACATGGGTCCAGTGCTCACTGTGTCACCGGATTCAAGCTAGCCTGGCTGATGAGGGGTGATACCCCGAAACTGGTCCCAGGATGCTTGCTCCGGTCCAGGGTGACCTGGCCTGGCAGTTCAGACTGGACTGTTCCCATGAGGAGCAGGGTCAAGACTGATTTGCATATGGTTGGGTCCAAACTGGGGTGGCATGGTGAGCAAAAAAACTGAAGATTACACCCAGATCTGTGACCTGGGGTGAATGTTTGATTTGTTCAGCATTCCGTCCGTCATTTGTTCTTTTTGCTTTTTTCACCCTAAGTGGGAAGGGTTTGCCCAGACGTGGGTCTTGTGCTCACAGTGCCACTGGATTCAAGCCAACCTGGCTGATGAGGGGTGATACCCCAAAACCGGTCCCTGGATGCTTGTTTCCGGACCAGGAAGGACCTGGCCTGACAGTTCAGGTCAAGACTATTCCCCTGGGGAGCAGAGTCAAGACTGATTTGCATATGGTTGGATTCCAAACTTGGGTCCCGTGGTGAGAAAAAAATATGGATTAAACCCAGATCTGTGACAGGGGGTGAATGTTTGATTTGTTCAACATTCCGTCTGTCATTTGTTCTTTTTTGCTTTTGTCACCCTAAGTGGGAAGGGTATGCCCAGACATGGGTCCAGTGCTCACTGTGTCACCGGATTCAAGCTAGCCTGGCTGATGAGGGGTGATACCCCGAAACTGGTCCCAGGATGCTTGCTCCGGTCCAGGGTGACCTGGCCTGGCAGTTCAGACTGGACTGTTCCCATGAGGAGCAGGGTCAAGACTGATTTGCATATGGTTGGGTCCAAACTGGGGTGGCATGGTGAGCAAAAAAACTGAAGATTACACCCAGATCTGTGACCTGGGGTGAATGTTTGATTTGTTCAGCATTCCATCTGTCATTTGTTCTTTTTTGCTTTTGTCACTCTAAGTGGGAAGGGTATGCCCAGACATGGGTCCCCTGCTCACTGTGCCACTGGATTCAAGCCAGCCTGGCTGATGAGGGGTGATACCCTGAAACTGGTCCCAGGATGCTTGCTTCCAGTCCAGGGAGGACCGGGCCTGTCAGTTCGGAATGGACTGTTCCCATGAAGAGCAGGGTCAAGACTGATTTGCATATGGTTGGGTCGAAACTGGGATGGCATGGTGAGAAAAGAAACAATAGATTACACCCAGATCTGTGACTGGGGGTGAATGTTTGATTTGTTCAGCATTCCCTCCATCATTTATTATTTTTACTTTTTAAAAGTTGGCATTTTCATGCCTAAAGTTTTTTAGGTCTACCTGGGAGTTTCCAGCAGCCCTGAGGTGTGAATGGCTCCCCTGAGATGTTTGGTATATTGTGTCCAGACAGTGAATAGTACAAACTGGGTGTGGAAAGTAGTGAGGCATCCTAGCAGGGTCAGCGGAGGGGCAATGCCCTGGCCCACTTATTTATCAAAGGGCTCTGCTCCCTGCACACACAAAGAAACTTGACACCAAGCCAGAGCTTGATTTTGTGAAACTAGGTATCTTGGCATCTCCAGAGAGGGAAGAAAGTCTACTCTTCATTCCAAGTTTCACACAGCTGAAGTGTCTCATTATGGTTTACACAGGTCCTATAGTGAACATATTTGTTAGACTTTGCATTTGTTTGTGGTTATCCACCAGACTTTGCCTTCCTGAACCCATCTTCCCTGATCTTGTTTGTTTTGCCATTAGGACTCTGGACACTTTTCCCATCTCCAGAGAGGGAAGGAAGGTGATACCCCTGAACATATTGTTTAGGAAAGTCCCCCTCCCACAGGCTGCTACTGCCCTGAAAATCAGCACTCTCAGAGATCGAAATTAGCACACCACTGGACCTGAGAAGATCTGAAGAAGTGCTGGAGCTGCACTCCTGTTCCCAAAGACACCAGAGATGATTCCAAATGCCTGCTGACTGGCCTCCTGTATGAGCTACAGGGACGAAACAAGTTTCCTGAGGCCCAATCTTCTACAAGCTTAACAAAACTTTTCTGACATTCAGCTACTTTGGCTATGTTGAGCCTGTCCTGCAACCTGCCTATTTGACCAATTCCAACTGTTCCTGCATTGGGCTCTTCCTTGGCCTCTGCTAATGTGAGACTTAGACCCCCAAGAAGTGCCCCCTTGGTTTTGGCTCCTTGGTGTAGTGTAAACTGTACTTCTCAGGCTTGTTCCTAAAAGTAGGTCTTAAAAATGTTTTCAGGAAAAACTTGTCTAAGAACCGAAGCTGGACTGAGCCCTATCTGCATACCTATCTTTTGAGGGTGCATCGTCAGATGGACAGAGTTCTCCTTAATTTCCACTGAAAGATTCTGACTTCAAGAAAAATAACTAAACTCAAAGGAAGAAATTTCCAGCAAGACAAAGATGGTCCTTGTATCTGACCTCTTTTCTGTCACGGTCAGCATTAACTTTTGACTTTGACCTAGTACTGTAAAACAAGATGGCTGTTGTTTGCGCTTTGTGCTTTCAGGTGCTAATTTACAATTTAAAATTAGAAAATTCATATCTCGAGTTATAATTATTGGATGGCTTTTGTTTTGGTATCCTTTTAATGAAAAAATATTATTTTTTTCAAAATTATTTTGGGATTTTTTAGGTGGTGCTGTTTCTCTGTATTATTGTTTGAGTGTTGCAAAAATAACATGCACATATTCTCTAAGTTGAACATGTCTGCTTTTTGCCAAGCTACCAGAAGTTTAAGCACTAATTTATATTTAGACATTTTTGATTCACTCCTGACAAAGATTGTGGTTAGTATAGGAAGCAGGTTCTTACCCCTTCAACCTAACAACACGATTTCTTAAAATATTTACATTTGTTTTGAGAACTTATTTACACACAGTGGAAGCCTGTGAGAAGTCCCTTTGTCCAGCAAAACATAATCTTGTGAGTTCCACTCTCCTTAGTAAATTTGGCTTCAACATATATATAGTAACACAATAAGGAAGGGAGCCCTGGTGTCTGATTCATTTGTGCGAGCATGCAGCAGTGCCTTTTGAAATGCGAGTGGGGTATGAATCAGCTCTACCCCAGCCATCCTGGCAGTAAACTCTACTCTTCTCCACACCCAGAACATATTGGACAATGTCTTGTCCCACTTTACACGTCCTGAGATTCTATTTACAGTCCATCATAACAAAATGAAATTATAATTATGATGTATATGGATATGCAGTGTTAGTCCATGGGAGTGATATTCCATACTCTAGTGAATATAGTTATGATATTGTGAACATTAGTCCATGTGAATTCAGTAAATAAAGATGTCCTTCATTTAATGACACACATACCCTGCCCCATGGGCTTTGAGGGCCTAACCTCAGGTTTGTTTTTAAGTATTGAAAATGATATTTAAAAATAAGAATTGTATTTGCTGAGGACAGAACACTCCCTAATAAACCTGATGGCAAATTCATTTGACATAATGCAACAGTCATAAAACAATATGCTTTTGCAAGATAACAAACAGCATCAACGTCACATGTGTGACAAAGTGACCCATCAACTCTTTAAATGTACATATAATATGAAAAAAAACACCTAGCTAAATGATATGAATATACTTTTCTTTCTCATTTAAGCAACCTCCAGAGCACATGAAAGAGAGGTTGGCCAAGGAGTTAGGGAACAGGACGTCAGCTGGGAGTCGATGGTGGCAGAACTGACATAGAAGGACCCAACGACATAGATGGTGACTCTGCTGGTGAGGAGGACAAAGTATGATCAGATTCCGAGGCCACCACATCAGACCAGGTGGTAGACCCAATACCATCTGAAAGACTTAAAATCTTGCCCACCACCATCAGATCCATCAGCACCCTCCCTCCTACTTCACCTAGTGTAGGCCAGCATCCAGCCTCCAAAAGGGCTGGGGTCTCCTTCGCCCCAGGCACCTCTGCTCCTGCCCCTGTCTACCTGGCAATGCTCTCTGAGGAGGCTATGGATCTGTTGTGAAGTCTAATCTGTAGGGCACACCCCCTGCGGGTGTGATTCACTGTGCTACATTAAGTTTTGATAACATAGCATAACTGTTGTGTGCCATCCAGGGAATAAGGAAACAACTCACCCAGTTAATTGCTTTCCTGGATTTCATATACTTCTGCTGTGCCTGCCATACAGAGAGACTTGGTGCGCAGCAGAGACCCTCAGACAGTAGTGCCTATATTTACTTGACAACCAAAAAATAATAAAAAAAGAAAAATTTTATTTGATGGTCGCTTCCATCCTATTGTTGGAGACTTACGTCAAAGTGACAATAGATTTAGACGGGAGGGACAAGGGATAATGATTAAATTTTAATACTACATTTTCCTTATGAAGGTAATCATTTTAAGTGAATAAAGCAGTCTAAATTTATGTTTCATTACAAACAATTGTTTTAAAAAAAAATATATATAATGAAAGGAAAACAAAATTATGATTTATGTTGTGTGACCAATTTATTATGAGTAAGTTACACAATGATCTTTTGAAATGTGTAAATGTGAAACATTTTAAAAAATAACAAACCTGTGATTCTGTCGCTGACATCGTGGCTGGTCTTCCACATCGGGCAGCAGGTAACCGTAGCCAAGCAGCATGTAATCCATGGTGAAAGAGCAAGTGGAAAAGGTAAGAGAGTTGTATTTTACATTTTGATAAGTGCAAGACCACCAGGTCAGGGGTGGAGCGTTAGCTGCCATGGATGCGCCGACCGTAAGCAAAGTCACAATATGTCGGGTGGATTTCTTTCATAAATGGCTCCATCAGTCGATTTAGTACTCTGAGAGCGACAGAGATGGCAGAGGTCTGATGGAGTTTCGTCCATCATATTGCTGACATATAAATCAAGCAGATGAACATTCACAATGGCGGACAGCTACACCAATAATTTTCACCGATCCATTTGCATCCACCAAGATATAAATTAGGCCCTAAGTGTAGCTCTGAATCCATAAGCACTGACATCTGTTGTTATGAACGTTTTCCACCTTATATCAAACATTTTAAAAGGTGGGGGATGTTTTATTATCTCTTTAGCCCTGACAAATTCATTTTGGCATTCTTCAGGTCATAACAGTTTTACACCTTACTTTAACAATTTTCTCATTTATACTGTTTTCTCCGACAGACTTTGAGAAATATTCAATTACACTCAAGAATGATCAAACATCATCCATGTTGGATGGTACATCAGTCTATTGAATCGCATCAATTAATTTGTCTTGAGGTCTCACACCCTCCTCCCCAATGGTATGCCCCAATATGTAACACTGTTTTCTTAAATATTACACTTCTCAGATTTCAAATACTATATTCAATCTAGTGTCATGCTCAATCTCTGCATAAACACGTAGATCATCTTGAAAGTAGCAAATGACTTACATATTGCCTAACAATGCTTGCATTAGTCTTTGAGACACTGCACTCACTGATGCAAGTTGAAAGGCATTAGTTTAAAAAGGAAAGCCCCAAATGGTGACCCAACCAATGTTAAATGGCTGGAGGCTCGATGCAATTCAATCCAATAAGCAGTAGACAGATCAATGGTTGCCAATCATTGATATCTTCTCATTGATGTTAGGTGAAAGGTGTCTGTCAAACCAGATGGAATTGATAAAGCCATGCAAATCGACACAGACCCTCACTGAAGTATCTGTCTTTCGTACCACCACAACCGGTGCCAATGATTCAGAGGCTTCTATGCTTTTGACAACATCCCTTTCGCACATCCTCTGTATTTCCTGTTTAACCTGTTCCCTAACAGCCAGATGTAAATTCACACTTTATGAATTTTGGGATGTATGCCTCTTTTTAATACAACCTTATGTTTAAACCCTTGCAATTTTCCTAATTTATCACTAAAACCTTTTGGAAATAATTCCATCCAGCATTCTTTTTCAGATTGAGGCTGATCCAGCATTGTCTTTCCTGTGTGGCTGGTCTCAATTGCATTCCCAAAGCTGTTTGGTGAATTCAACTTAAAATTTGTGCCATATTTTAGCAATATAAATTCTTCCCTGTAACACTCTCTCCTTGAATGTTGAAATATCTTTTCATCTCTATTATAGTATATCTGGACCCAGAATCTACCAGCACATCCAACTGTCAATTTTAAGTGTATGTTTTGGATTGTTTATCCTTCTTTCTCTTAACTCATCTGCATCGGATGATGTGTCAAATGGCTCACCTAGAGTGAACACATAGGATTCATCCTGATAAGTTTCTGAACTGTTTACACTTAAGGAATTAACATTCTTATGATTTACTTGCTTATCTTTACCGCCTTTACACATCTGGGCATAGTGCACTAACTCCTCACACTTCATGATCATAACACTCATTGCAGGGCAGTCTGCATCATCAGCCCAGTGACTGGGACTTCCACACCTAAACATGTCCCTTTGTTAATGCTTTGTTTCATATGTTTGTGTCTACTATATTTATTCACTCCCTTCATATTTTGTTCAGAATCATTAGTCTTCCTATTGTTCATTGTCTCCACATCTGCCTCACCTAATGTACTGATAACTTTCAGTTCATCTGTTTTCTTCTCATTCATTATTTTCACACATTTTGCTGGAACTTCTTCTCCCATGCTATATCTAATGTTTCTAGTAAAGTAGACAGAATAAGTATACCAAAACAGTGATGGATGGAATGCTTGAATTCATCTCAGCCACTGGTAATCACTCAGGTTGCATCCCAATCCATCATTATTTTGCACCCCATGCAACCTCAGATGGACCCAGCTATATGCAAATCAGTCTTGACCTTGCTCCAATAGGAGCAGTTCAGCCCAAACTGCCAAGCCAGGTCCTCCCCGAACCGAAACACAAGCAACCCAGGACTGGTTTCAACATAGTTTTGGGCTCATCAGCTGGGTGCAGCTTGATTCCAGTGAAACAGTGTGCACGGGACCCACGTCTGGACATACACGTCCCACTCAGGGTGACACAACAAGTATACAAAACAGTGATGGATGGAATGCTTGAATGTAATCTCAGTCACTTGTAATCACTCAGGGCTGCATCCCAATCCATTGTTATTTTGCACACCATGCCACTTCAGTTTGGAGCCAGCTATTTGCAAATCAGTCTTGACCCTGCTCCAATAGGAGCAGTCCAGACAGCTCTGCCAAGCCAGATCCTTGCTGAACCAGAACACAAGCCACCCAGGACCAGTTTTACCAATAAAGCTCTGAAACTTGTAACAAATGATTCATTTGCTCCCTGTACTCTTAAAAATAATTTGTATCTCTCTAAATTGAGGTTAGTCCTATTACTAAAATATAACACTGTTTTAAAGGTTGCACATGCATTGTGGTATTATCTACACTTTCCAGTGCAACAAAGCTGGGAGGGTGCACTATACTCATAAACTTTGTACCCAAACAATGTAAAAGAGTGGCTTGCTTCCTGCCATTTCCCAAACACTCCCCACCAGAAGCTAACATATAAACTTTAAATGTCTCAACCAATTCCTCCCACGGTGTTTCTGGTTCACCTGGATTTTGCAAAACACTTGTGGATGGTGACGTCAGTGACATGACAATGCCTTGGCTATCAAATGTCAATGACAATAGATTGTTGATGATAACTGCAATACGGTCACCTACCAAATAATAATTTAAAATAACTGATGGTGTCTGTGCAATGTTATTCACAAAACAAAGTTTGATACTAAAAATAACGAATCAAAGTGAGAAAGTTAGTCATCCATATCTGTGTCAGGATTCAATAAAGAAGCAGTTCTACAATCATAGAGTATGCAGTGAATGTCAATTTAAGAAAAAAACAATTAAAGTCATCACTACTGTTTTTGAGAAAATACAAATCAAATACAAATTTGTGCTGAAGATGATTAATGTTTGTATATACTTGTATATCCTTGTTTGAACATATGTGGCTCTCTGCTTACTTCTTGACTACAAGATCTCCAGTCAGTGTTGAACCAAAATCAAGTTTGTAGATTGTTGGGATATGCTGGGTAAATATGTCTTATAAGTGCATTGGACCATATTACAAATAAGGTGTACTTTCCTTGTTTGCGTCATGGCGCACCTTTCAAAAGGTGCTCCCTGCAGAAACAGGGAAATCGCAGCCCTAATAGAATGAATGCGCTGCCCCCAGGGCAGTCGCAAACTTGCGCCCTCTGGGGGCAGTGCATTCAAGTGCAATATGGAGCAGCTGGTTAAAAGCTGCTCCGTGTTTCACTGTGCAGGCGGCAACCCGCCTGCACTTTGAAGAGGAATTAAAGAACCCCTTGCAGGCGGGTGCAGTGAGTGACCAAACCAAGGAGCTCTTCACCATCATGAAGGAGTTCACCTCCACGTGCGCCACCGAAAACTATATCCCATTCTCACAGGAACTCTGTGATGCCCTCGCAGACTACTTTCACTACAAGATAGCAGCCATCTACAGAAACTTTGATCCTCAACCTGCCGACCCCCTCAGCATCCCATCAACCCCTGCTGCTGCCCACCCACACTCCACATGGGAACAGCTAAATACACCAAACACAAATACTCTAATGAGCTCCATCGACTCTGTAGCACCCATCAATCCCTGCCCCAACCAACTTTTCAATCTAGGAAGAGACGAGATCAAGCCGACTCACCACCATCCTCAACACTTCCATCACCACAGCCACCTTTCCCGATACCTGGAAACACGCAGAGGTCAGACCACTCCTCATAAGAACATTGACAGACCCCAGTGAACTCCAGAACTACTGTCCCATCTCTCTGTTCCCGTTTTCTGCCAGAGTCCTGGAGAAGGTCATCAACATTCAACTAACCAAACACCTGGAGAGATTCAGAGCCAACCACAGCACAGACACAGCATTAATAGCCACAACAGACAACATCTGCACACTACTCGACAGAGGAAAAACAGCCACCCAGATCCTGCTCGAACTCTCTGCACGCTTCCACACTGTCTCCCACCACACACTCATCACTTGACTAAGACAGATCGAAATCACAGATTCAAATGGATGGCATCCTTTCTCATGGGGCACACCCAGAGAAAACGTCTCCCTCCCTACACCTCTCAACCCAAGTGCACCATCTGCGGCATCCCGCAAGGTTCTTCCCTCAGTCCAACCCTCTTCAACATCTACATGACACCCCTCGAGACATCGTCAGAAACCACAACATCAACATAGTCTTGCTCTCAGCGTACCCCACCACCACGAAGACCAACTTCCACAACTGTATGAAGAACATCTCAGCCTGGAAGAAGAACAACAGCATGAAGCTCAACACAGACAAAACTGAAGTGCTGATGTTTGACAGACACACCTCCCTCTGGAATGAGTTCTGATGGCCATCTGAACCAGGACCCACCCCCACTCCGAAAGACCACACCCGCAACCACACCGCATCCTGGACAGCAAACTCTTTATGAAGCGCCAGGTCAACTGTCTCCTCAGCCTGCTTCCACACTCTCCGAATGCTCCACAAAGGCTTTAAGTGGCTCCCCATCAGCACCAGGAAAACTGTGACACAGGCACTCATCACCAGAAGACTGGACTTGGGCAATGCACTTTAGGCGGGCACTGCCACTGAAATCATGAAAACTCCAGTTGATCCAGAATGCAGCAGCCAGATTCATCCTCAACCTGCCAAAGAAGACCCACATCTCCCAGCACCTGAAAGACCTCCACTGGCTCCCCATCCAGAAGAGATGTAAATTCAAGCTCCTGACCCATGCCTACAAAGCCCTCCAAGACCAAGGACCTACCTACATGAACCACCACCTGAACTTCCACATACCTCCTAGGAACATCCGCTCCTCTCATCACGCCCTTGCATACATGCCACGCATTTGACGCTGCCACACCAGAGGACGCTCCTTCTCTCACCTCGCCGCCAAGCCCTGGAATGCCCTCCATCTCCCTACTTCACCCTAGCTGACTCACTTCAAGAAGGGACTTAAAACCTGCCTCTTTGACCGACGCTGCAGCATAGCGCCTGGATACACTCTTGGGTGAGAAGCAGTGCTTTAGAAAAACCGCTTGACTGACTGGCTGCAGCCGGCTGCAGGGGGATGTCTGAGGGGTCAATGGGAACCCATTTCACCCCCAAGAGGGCTGCCTTTAGGAGGTGCATTGAAAATGTGCCACCTTTTTGTGGTGAACTTTTAGTGTGCCTGTTAAAGGCATTTTTGCCTCTGCGCCCATGTTGGTAAAACAGCTCAGAGGCAAAGTGATTCCTTCATTTACATGGGGTCACAACCCCATGCAAAGGAGGGAACGCCCTCTCAAGATAGCGCTGGCACAGCATGTGCACCAGCTCTATCTGTATAACAGAAGGGGATGCACAAGAATCTGCAGCCCCTTCTGTATTACCATTGTGCCCCGTGGGGGTGATCAAAGTGGGAACAAACACCCGTTACCCCCCGGGGAACAATGTGGCCATGATATGTTATTGTATTTTCTTTGGATACTATATTTCCTCTATTCACTAAATGGTGCACAGATTAGGGAAATCTGCTACACACACATCATGTCCCTTGTATGCCAAGAGTCTTTGTTTGAGATAAACTTATGGAATATTTCCTAAAGAATGAGCTCCTGCAGTTTATCAGCTTCTCCTCCAATGGAAGTAAGGAAACCGCAATATTTGTGCACACTGACAGGATCTTGAACTCAGGCTGGCAATAACTCATGCTGGAATTTATATGTGCTAGCTCCTAATGCCATCACCGTTTAAAAATTAATCCACATCAGATGAGTGAAAACAAATATCAGATCCCTGAATATAGAGATGTAGTACCAGTTGTTGAATATATCCAGATTGCATAGGCAACAGGCTCACAGCTGCTAAGATTACAGTGCACAGTATAAATAAGTCAGTAGCACATAATGTGCTTCCTCACCTTGGTTTCCCTCAAATAGATCATGGGTTCTTTCTTCCCTGGAGAAATAGTCCACAATGTCGCAGTTTCTTCTCCACAATGTAATGAAAGGAACATATGATGTATTATGAAGTTTATTGGCTAACTCCCAAGAGCGACCTGCTGAGGTAGGCCTTCCCATCCAACTCAAACTATGACATCTCAACCCCCTGAATATTCCAGTAAGGAATCTCACAGAAGTAAAATTCCTTACAACATATGCCGTGTAGCCCACAAGGCAGGGTGCATGGTGTTTAAAGTAGGGCATGTAGAATTGTAAAGTTAACATGTCTTTACAGGGACTAGCTCCCAGAAGCTATTTTCACTGTAGGAAGGCTGGCTGGCTGGGGAGCAATATTAAATACCAATCAATACTGTATCTTGGGAATGCGGCCAACTAGGACAATCATTAAACCACTATTTGTATTAAAAATGCATTTCAATGGTGAAGTCAGATTTTTAATAACTATTAAGGTGAAAGTAACATTTAGAAAATTACCTTTTCCCTGCCTGCAGTTCATAGAGGCTAATTTTAATTAGTTGTCTAGCAATATCTCAACCAGAGATAAGCTTTGAATAGGTGTGAAATAGAAGTGAAATGCCTCCCAGGAGACAACAATAGGTTGACCTGAACGGGCAGAGATGTCTATTCTGAACTCCTCAGAATATGCAGGGTGGGGACTGTGGGCATCCTTTTTGACACTAAAGTGTCAAATCTTGCTTGACAGGACTGTTGAACCACATGGGGCACACTTGAAAGGGAGAGACCTGGATACAAGAACAATCCTTGTGTGCCCACTGCCTGGTTGCTGGTGGACACTACTTCTGTCTTACAAGACTTCTGTATATGGGTTTATTGTAGGTATGGGTTTGTTGTTGGTACAGTGCTACAGTAAGACCTCTGACCCTCGGTCTCAGGCCTGCTCTCTCCCCAGCAGCTCCGCTCCACCTACACTGCCGCTGAGCCCTCCAGCCTCCTCCTGGGAGGTGTTTGAGGCCGCTGTTTGTGCCAGGTCACCTCCGTGTGTGCCCGTTCCTGCCTCTGCCTGATTCCATTTCCTTGGTGGGTCAGCTGTGCTTTGTAATTGTTTGTAATTGTTGGTAATTGTTTTTGTAATTGTTTTTTGGTTTTGTGCCCGCTTCTGCCCCTTGTGCCCGCTCTGTTTTCCCCGCTTACCCCTTCCTGCCGCTGCTGCCCCTGTGGCCCCTCCCCTCTGCCTACGTCCGTTCCCACCTCCCAGCTGCTCGTCCCTCCTCCCTCCCCTACTTAATGGCGGCCGCTGCGGGGGAGCGCGAGTAAGACCTCTGACCCTCGGTCTCAGGCCTGCTCTCTCCCCAGCAGCTCCGCTCCACCTACACCGCCACTGAGCCCTCCAGCCTCCTCCTGGGAGGTGTTTGAGGCCGCTGTCTGCCAGGTCACCTCCGTGTGTGCCCGTTCCTGCCTCTGCCTGATTCCATTTCCTTGGTGGGTCAGCTGTGCTTTGTAATTGTTTGTAATTGTTGGTAATTGTTTTTGTAATTATTTTTTGGTGTTGTGTCCACTTCTGTCCCTTGTGCCTGCTCTGTTTTCCCCGCTTCCCCCTTCCCGCCTCTGCTGTCCCTGCCCCTGCCCACGCCCATTCCCACCTCCCAGCTGCTCGTCTCTCCCCTTCCCTACCTAATGGTGGCCACTGCGCGGTCGTGCCGCCGGCGCGCCAAAGGCGTGCCAAAGGCAAGCCCGTATGCGCCCGTACGTGACCCGACCGCGACCAGCACCAGGGACCCTGGATCTCGGATCATCCACTGCTACAACGCAGCTGCCCGCCTCGCACTCAACCCCGGAAGAAACAACAACTGCCAGAAAGCCACACCTAACACGACCCATGGCCAGTTCTCCTGCCGCCACTGCCGTCAGACCTTCGCCACCGCTTTGGCTGCCAACACCCCCGACGCCCTAAGATGCATCCTCCTCAACGTGCGCTCCTTGCACTGACACGCCGCGGAAATCCGGAATCTCCTGGACTCGCTCTCTCCCGACGTCGCCTTCTTCACGGAAACCTGGACCAGCGCCTCCTCGGCCCCCGACATCGCCATCCCAGATGGGTACAAGATCCTGAGGAAGGACCGCCCCAACCACCCGGGAGGAGGCATCACCATCGCGCACAAAAACTCCCTCCGCTTCACCACCTCCAGCGAAAACTTCCCCGCCCCCGAGCACCTGCACTTCTAGGTCCAGACCAGCCCTTACTCCACACTCCGTGGCACCCTCGCCTACAGACCCCCGGCCCCCGAGCACTCTTCACTGACACCATCACCGACCTCATCGCACCCTACGCCATGGCCACAACGGACTACATACTCATCAGAGACCTGAACTTCCACCTCGACAACCTCAATGACCCCAACACCGCTGCCCTCCACGACACCCTCGCCAACATGGGACTGAAACAACTCGTCACCACACTGACCCACAAGGCAGGACACACTCTCGACCCCATCTTTGCTGGAGGCAACAGCGTCCACTTCAGCCACACCACACAGCCCCCGTGGACCAACCACCACTGCATACACTTCCTCATCAACAAACCCAAGCCACCCAAACCTGCTCCACGCCTCCGCGTTGGAACTGGAGCAGAGTCACTGAGGAACAACTCAATTCCACCCTCAATGGCAACACCCCCCGCTACAACAAATGCCAACCTCGCAGCCATGGAATTCCACACCTGGATCGCCAACTGCGTTGACAAACTCGCCCCGCTGTGCAACCCCGACAGGCAACGCCCCCGGAAAGCCGCCTGGTTCACCACCGATCTCCAAGAAACCAGACGCACCTGCAGACGCCTGGAGAAGAACTGGAGAAACAGCAAGACACCCGATAAATACACCACTTTCAAGGACGCTATGACGGAATACCATCAACGCATCAGAACCACCAAAAGGACCTTCATCCACAACAGAATCCTCGCCAACGCCAGCAACTCCAAGGAACTCTTCAGCGTCATCCAGGAATTCACCAAACCCCGCAGCGAAGCCACGGACATCACCCCCTCCCAGGACCTCTGCGACAAATTCGGATCCTACTTCCACCTAAAGATAAAGAACCTCTACGACAACTTCAACGACCACGCGCCCGACCCTGCAGTCAGCCCGCCCGGCGGCAGTGCCAGCCAGACCACCATCTCTGCCTGGACACCGATCACGACAGAGCAGACCGCTGCGACCATGAAAAGCATCCACTCCGGAGCCCCTACAGACCCCTGCCCACCCCACATATATCACAGAGCCGCCACCACCATCGCACCCATGTTGCAACGCACCACCTTCAAGAGCGGCTCCTTCCCCGATGACTGGAAATGCGCAGAAGTCAGGCCCCTGCTCAAGAAGCCCTCGGTGGACCCGACTGACCTCAAGAACTACCGGCCCATCTCGCTCCTCCCTTTTGCAGCCAAAGTCGCTGAGAAGACAGTCAACGCAGAACTGACAAGGTTCAGCAAAGACAACGCCATCCTCAACCCTTCCCAATCCGGATTCCGAAGCAACCACAGCACCGAGACCACTCTACTTGCCACCACCAACAACATCCGCTCCCTCCTCGACCAAGGCCACACCGCAGCCCTGATTCTACTCGACCTAGCAGCAGCATTCGACACCGTCTCCCACCGCACCCTCGCAACCAGACTACACGACGTCGGCATACAAGGCACCGCCCTCGACTGGATCAGATCGTTCCTCACCGGCAGGAGCCAAAGGATCAGACTGCCACCCTTCCTCTCCGAACGCATGGAAATCAACTGTGGAGTCCCACATGGATCAACATTCAGCCCAACCCTTTTCAACATCTACATGGCTCCCCTCGCTGCCATCGTCCGACAGCATGGCCTCAGCATAGTCTCCTACGCCGACGACACCCAGCTCATCCTCTCGCTCACCAAGGACCCCACCACCACCAGACTCAACTTCCAGGAAGGAATGCAGGACGTCGCAGCTTGGATGAGGAACAGCTGCCTTTAAACTCAACTTGGAGAAGACAGAAGTCCTCGTCCTTGGAAGCACCCCTGTGGCATGGAACAACTCCTGGGGGCCCACCGCCCTCTGCAGCCCATCTACCCCCACGGACCACGCCAAGAACCTCGGCATCGTACTCGACTCCTCCCTCTCCATGAATCGACAGATCAACGCCGTCACCTTCAGCTGCTTCAACACCCTCCGCATCCTCCGTAAGACCTTCAAATGGATCCCCCCCATGCAAGGAAAACAGTCACCCACGCACTCATTACCAGCAGGCTGGACTACGGAAATGCCCTCTACGCTGGCATCAACAAGTCTCTACTCCGCAAACTCCAGACAATACAGAACACCGCCGCCAGACTCGTCCTGGGAGTCCCCCGACACGAACATATCAGCCAACACCTACGCAAGCTCCTCTGGCTCACCGTCAAGAAAAGAATCACCTTCAAGATACTCACCTACACCTACAAATGCCTACACAACACCAGACCCCAATACCTCAACGATAGAATCACCCTCCACGTACCCAAATGAAAACTCCACTCCACCAACCTCCTCCTCGCCGAAACCCCACGCATCCGCAGAGCCAGAGCAGGGGGAAGATCCTTCTCCTACATCGCGGCCAAGACCTGGAACGAGCTCCCCACCAACATCAGACGTGCACCCTCCCTGAACACCTTCAGGAAGGCTCTGAAGACCTTGCTTTTTGATTGATACGGATCTGCTGATCCCCCCTTCCCCCTAGCGCCTTGAGACCCTCACGGGTGAGTAGTGCGCTTATAATTCCCCTGATTGATTGATTGAGTGCTGCCTTAAACTCAATTCAGTGTTAGATGTGGGAGCACACTAGGATTACCATAGTACACTTTCCACACATACCCCCAGTTCTCAGAGCCCAAGTTTAGTGTGGCTGAAGACTTTCACCATCTTGAGAATATCCTGACACCTTGCATTTTGGGCCTATTTGCAGTAAGACAAACAGGAACTGCTGCAAAGGTGGGTAGGGTTAACCCTGGGAACTTCTACTCTATTGGTTAGGACATGCCTTGGAGTCATTACCACCAACTTCAGAACACTTGTGGAAGATCGGAAGAGGACAGGACCTCCTGTCTGTGACCTAAGAGGAGCCTTGATGATTGGACTTCCTCTCTCTTCTTCCCAGGATAAAGAAGTGGACTTTAAGGGTCATAAGGCTGACCTCCCATTCAAGCCAGAGGGAGACAACAAGCTACAAAGCTCCTTTACCTGTAAGTACCCAGCTGACAAGTGGCACATGGACCTGGACTGCACCCTGCTGTTGGCCTCTGACTGGCCTAAATTGAGGCCCTGGTGATCTCAGAATTGCATGTTTGTCATTGCTTGATCATTAAAAGACTAAGGCAGAAGGCAACATTTTTGACAAGGGTGAACGCGGTTGGAGTATCTGATCCACACCCATCACTGTCTGCCTCAAATTACGTTTAAGTCCCAGTCTACTGGGACCATTAACTATCATTAGTACTTTGTGCTTTTTGGCACTATTTCTACTTAAATCATTCAAATTCATATCTCTGATTCTCCCTATTGGATTTTTGTCATTTTGGTGTCATTCTGTGTTTTTTTACATTTTAGTCTACTTTTTCTAATTTGGTTTCTGATTTTTAATGGTTTGCATTTTGACTTTATTACTGTTTTGGTACTGCATGAATATTTTACCCATTGCTCTAAATTAAGTCTGTCTGCTATGTGTCATAGCTACCAAGAAGTTGAGATTAGGTCAATTTAGTGACTTTGAGGATTCACTATGACAAGGATTGTGACTATTCCCTGAAGTGGGTAGTCACTTCAAACACATAATAATCCAATTTCTTACATGCTCTTTCTAAAACGCCAATTTGTATCTCAGCCTCGTAAATGTATATTGGTTTCCTCCATGTAAGGCTCTGATTTTATCAAGAGGTTTCATTGAGATAAGAGTAGACAATTTTACTGGAGATGGAGGATTGCTTTTTGTCTCCCATTCTCTGTTCTGAAGATTTGGTCACAGAAGAGATCTTCGGAATTACCAAAGGGATAGAAAATCTTTGAGAAGTGTTGTCGTCCATGATTAATGGAGCAGTGTAAAATTAGTGTATATTTGGCTCAGTTAGTCTATGCAAAGTGCTGCTTAATAATATAATTCTCCTCATTATTCTCACATGGGTAGTAAGCAAAGATGAGAAAAAAATCACACTTTGACGAATTGGTAAAGAAATTTGCCAAAAATATTTTCATAAAGAAAGTCCAAAGCAGTAGAAAAAAGCAAGGTGGCTATTTAATGTAAATAAAGATGTCTGTAAAATAAATAATTGGAGATATGCCTTTATAAATTCGTAGTCAATTGGTCAACATGAACTGAGCAGTCAAAAATATTTGTCAAGACAATAATCATATTTGGTTGGTTTTAGAAGTATTAAAAGTGAAACGCAACATCACTTGAGAAAAGAAAAGGATGCCGAGACCACCTCAAGAAGAACAGTCTTGCTCACACAGACGGAAGCCATCAACACCTTTAAGCAGCCGGATTGGCGATCCACTTACCATTGCAGCAACGACTCCAAATGGGGCCAAAATGACAAGAAATGCCTCTTGTTAAAAGTCTGCGAGATACAAATGCGCTCCTTGCGTTACAAAGTGGCGGGCATGAATCAGAAAGAAAATCCATTCGGAGTGGTCTTATAAAAATTAGTCGAAACTCCCCACCCTCCCCTCCTCCCCCCCTAAAAAAAACAGCGTCCCAATCACCATTCTGGAATGTTGAAAACGCTGCCATCACCATGAGCAGGTTCTGTACCCTTCAGAGATCCAGGAAACACCATCTGATCGTCACAGAGCAAACTAAGACACGACCATCTTAAATGGCACCTGAGCCACGCCCTCTCTACCAACCTTCTGAAATGGATAAAATGACAATATTTCCATTGTGGAATAAAAGTAATTGTTTACTTACAGGTCACATGTGCATAGATAGGAAAGTCCTTTGGAAGAATAAAGAACCATGCACATACTTCTAGATATGAACATGTGCACTGCAGGCTTCACACAGTTCTTTAAAGACTGCACACTTTCATACATTTGTTTACATTGATAGGTATAAAGCAACACAAAACTTCATAGATTACTGCCAATTAACCAACTATGTTTATTGGTAGGAAAGATGTAGATATTAGCAACCAAATTTCCACAGACATGCCCCCTGATGTCCCACACTTCATCAACTATATCCTACATGAGGTATTTTATGAACATAAGGGCTACTTTCAAATATATACATTGGTGCACAGGCCCCCTCCAATTAATTGAAGCTCAATGAAACTGGAACATATCAGAAGAATATGCCATATAAAACCATACAAATTAAATCATTCTACTATTTCAGAGCATTAAGAATACCATTTTCAAATGTTATTATGTTGATGAGCTTCAAACCATAAAACATTATTTCAATTGCTCCGGATTAGATTTGGAATGTAATTACATGCATCACTTACATTTATGAAGTTCTATTCAAGGGTGACCCATGAGATATTAAAGGATTTTAATTGTTAACTACTCAATTCATTTCTTATTTCAATATGGTGCTGATGTAACTCATCCACAGATGGCCAGACATGAGATGCATTATTTTGATATTATTATCGATATTATAATACAAAGAGAATGCAATATATTTATAAAAACGTGTCTCAAATTGTCACATTGTAGTCTTGATATAACATCACTATTCACCAGTAATAAGAACATTATATAGCCAGTATTCTTTAATATCTTATTAAGGTTGATTTATGAAATTCCATTGCCTTCTCTTTGGAGCTATGTGCACAAGAAATAAAGAGATTATTATCAAAAATGCCAATATGTCAGCGTTTTCATGTTTAAAGTCCATAACAAAAGTGCAGGAATTTCGCTGAATCTTACAACACATTCTCAACTGCAGCCCTTTATTAAAACGACGTATATTAAATTGTAATAAGCCCAATTTAAAAAACGTTTACCTCCTTAGACCAATGTTTACAGCAAAATAGCTTCATTTGCGTCTTTCAGGTATCCTCAAAAAAACACATGGCCCTGTCAATGGTTTTACTATGTTGTACTACTAGTACACCACAAATGAGCAGTAGTAAACACAATGCAAAGGGTGAGTATGGGGATGGATCAAGTCATGTGTTGCTCTGGGCATTCACAAACACCTCCCTAATCTTTGCCCGCCATCGAATTGGTCAGATATTTACTCCAACAAAAGGGTGGGGTATCTCCAATTCGAGGATGGGCAGGGGAATGGAACACCCTCATTCTTCATGGCAGTGTAAGGAAAAGGGTTTCCCCACTTTGAAATATTTTTCCCCCTTGAAGAAAAAGTAGAAAAATCATAAAACATACATTTAGACAGTGGGCTATCTTTCCCCGGAGCTGAGTTTTGCAATGCTTCACTGGGGAAATAGTACAGGCCACGTGGCATTCCAGCATATGCCTAGAAACTGGGTCTGGCTCAGATTTGTAGGCGTACTGTTGGGAATGTTTGTGAATTCCCCAGCGTTGCATGTTTATAGCCCTGCGTAGCAATGGGTGTATGGGTACAAATGTGCAAAATTGTATTGTGTATTTGGCCCTAAATATTTTGTAGCAGAGGACAGGCTACATATTGGTGTTTTTAATTTCTCATAGCAGATTCTGCATCTCTGCAACTATTCTTTCATATGAAGAAGCAAGAGAGCAAGAGCCAGATTCACATAGATATTTAGGACAGTGAACTTATGTTTTTTCAGATGAAAAGCCCTTAATTAAGGCCTGGCAGATATTAACATAAGGATGCCTGGCAAGCATAAATAGTATTACTATTGTGTAACTCCATGTCAAAACAGCGTACAATTTGCAGTAGAAAAGCCCATGCAGGGAGTTAGCAGTGGGCAGATCTAGACATAGGGTCTGATTTAGGGTTCGGCGGATTTGTTACTCCGTCACTAACATGACGAATATCCCCTCCGCCTTATTACAAGTGCATTATATCCAATGGCACGTTTGTGATGGATTAACCTGTCCGCCCACTCAAAATCAGGCCCATAGTTTGTCTTGGGAGTATGACATCCAAAATATAGTGACTTTATTCCTAAACTCTTTCCTGTTCGTTCACCACTTTGAATTTTTTCAGGACTTATTACAGCAAAGAGCTAATGAAATGTTTCTTCCAGGTGGAAAGGGGAACTGAACAACCCCAAACTTTTTGAGGGCGTACTGGAAGACTTTTCTCCACAGGGAAAAATATTTTCTTTGGAGAAAAAATGAAAATAAATAAATGTGCAGTTGTGCGGCAGGCTGCGTTTCCCCAGTGCTGAAATGTACAATGCAAACAACTGCATATCAAGGAAATAGCAGATATGACTTGACATATGTACTAGCACTCGTAACAAACTGCAACTATTAGAACTCTACATGTGTACTACTGGGAATGTTTCTCAATTCTCAAACATCATAAATTGACACACATTTGTAGGAATACATCTACAGGGGCAAATACACCAATTTTATGAGAATCAGGACCCGCAGAGTGGTGCTATCTGCTTAAGGCATATACGTTAAAGACAGACGGGCATATTCTCAAGGACTTATCGCCGAGTTAGCAGCACTTTATCGCAGCCAAAGTTGCGATAGACTAAACGCCCTATTCACAAGCCGGTGCTAACAGCCGATATCGCCAGTTATCCTGCGATAGCAGCAGCAAAAAACATCGCCACGGCAGACACCGGCAACTAACGCTAATGAGATGCAGAGTAGGCGTTCCTGTGCAAAAATCCGCGATAACACCACTTCGCAATATTCCCAACGACCAGCCAGATCGGCGATAAGATCCCAAAACAGGTGATAAGGCGCGTTAGCAGCAGGGATTTAACACCTGCTCTTACCTGGTGTTAAGTCGGACGACAACCTGCACCATAAAAGGGAGCCCAGCCCAGAGCCACACCTGAAGAACAACAGATGTCATGGAGCTACTGATCATGCAGCTCGGAGCCCCAAGAGGGCCACAACACCCACCGTCACCACCCTCAGGCCCGCCACCCCCCCGGACCTCCCCGCCCCCCCCCGGACTACCACAGAGGCAGCGCAGACAAAGACAGCGGACCTTCAGAAAACGCACCAGCCTCACAGACTTAACACCAGAGGATGTCATTGCCCACTACAGGCTCAAAAGGACAACCATCCTCCGCATCCTCACCACATTGCCCACAGGCTGACGGTACCAACACAGCGGACAACCAACATCCCTCCGCAGACAAAGCTGCTGGCTGTGCTGCACCTGTTGGCCTCTGGGACCTTCCAACCAACAACTGCCAGAGTCGAAAGAGTCTTACAGCCAGACTATCAGAGTTGCTCACACCTGTCTTGGATGCCATCATCAGCTTGGTACCCTGCTCAGCTCTTCAGGTGCCACTAACTCAGTGTTATGTTATGTTATTTCAATTTGTAGCGCGCACGGATTACTCACGAGTGTCCCGTCGCGATGCCAAAAGGGCAGAAATGTCTGTTTAAGTGAAGAGATGTGTTTTCAGATTTTTCTTGAATACTGCTGGGTCCTGGATGTTGCGTAGGGCAAGGGGCAGAGCGTTCCAGGCAACAGCGGCCTTCCGTGCTAATGAGCTGACCCCTAGCCTCTGGTATTTGAATCGGGGAACCTGAGCAAGGCGAAGTGCACCACAACTCATGGACCCTTTCTGATTGAGTCTTGTGCTGTGGACAGCTCACGCAACAATGTCACCTCAGGCAGTGGGGAAGACCTGGGACGATGATGAGGAAGATGAGGCAGGTGTAACACACCCCACTGCAGCTGCAGCAGGAATATCCCAAAGGGACACAATCCTAGACAATTTCTTCACATGAGCACGCTCAGCTCTGGTGCCCCTATCTCAGTGCACTGCAACTCACGGATCCTTCTGATTGAATATTGGGTGACCTCTGTACTTGCTCCGGCTACCTCCATGATGCTTCGCAGTTGTTTGTGTTATGTTGGTGTTTTCTGTTTCCGCTTTAATAGTGATCACTGTTCAAGTTGTTGCCAGCACCAACCACTCCCTGAAGGCTGGCTCACACTCACCCCACACCCATCCAGCAAAGGCGTCACTGGTCAGGTGACTGGTAATGAAAAGTGGCCGGGCGCACGTGCCCATAGCCAGTTCAACTAACTATCAAAGTGTGTCCGTGTGCCCATTACGTATGCATGATGGCCCCGGGCCCTACCACATTACATTGTGCTGTGGACAGCGGACACAACCATGTCACCTCAGGCAGTGGGTAAGACCTTGGACATGTAGCTTTATCGTCCCCCCCTTTATACGTAAGAGGAGTGGACTGGGCCGGCGTACGCAAGTACAGCGTAGGGGTGTGAATGATTATCCCGGGGCTCTGGGCGTGGTTCAGTACTGGAAATGTGCAAATGCGTGTCTCTCTGTCGCAGTGTGGGTGTCCGTTGGGGAGTGTAAGTGGTCCCTGATGGGAATTAGACACCCACGTATGTAATCTAGTTCGGCTGCCATGAGGTCGAAACCCACCCGCACCTGTTCAGCCACCTCCTTCTGGCAGTCTAACACCTGGCCTTGGAATGCGATGTGTGCTTCGGGTGAGGTGCTGGGAGCCAGCCGTGGTGGTGGGTGCTTCCTGCTGTGTGGTCTGTGCAGGGGGTGGGGTCTCCTCGATGCAGCTGGGCTGCCCTGCTCCTGGAGGTGGGTTGCCTAAGATGTCCATGAGCTGTTGTAGGGCATCGGTGTCGAAGGCGTGGAGGTCCTCTTCATCATCACTGATGAGTAGTCTGGTCTGCTCTGCAGGAGGTGTTGATTGTCCCTCTGCAATGTGAAGGGGAGATGCATTTTAAAATTGTGTTGACATGTATGTTGACGCATTGTTCTAGTTTACATACAGACTGCATGACAATGTACATTGGGACTGTTTGGGAGGAGCTGACTATTTGATGCGGGACAGTGGACATTTGAACTACATCACGGATGTGAGGTTGTGCACGTACATTTTCATCTCACAGTTTCCTGCTATGCCAGATGTGATTGGCCAGTTTCTACGCACATGCGGAACCCGTTGTGTCCTCTGTTCTGTAGTGAAAGTGTTGCACTTTGTACCACATTGTCGTCAATGTTGATGTGCTGTTATTGCTATGTGTGTGTGCTGCATTGTGGGAGAGTCGCCCTTGCAGCTGTGATTTTGCTGCCCCTTATCCCTTTGAGGCGGTGTGCCTTTGACTTCTGTGCTTCTACAGTGCTGAGATGTTGCAGACTTGGCTAATTTTGGCTCTTGTTCGTATTTTGGACTCTTGGGCATGGTTTATCCGCAGATGTGTTGTTGACGTCAGGGGTTGTTTGTGCACGTGTCAGAGTGTGACCTGCTCCTTTCCGGATGTGTTCCACACTCAGCCACCCCAGTGTCGTTGCGGGCACCATGTCATGATAATAGGACTGCAGCCATGCTATTCATCATGCAGTGTCACTTGCATTGTCATGGTGGCTCACAGACACGCAGCTTTGCTGGTTTTGACACGTGTGCATGGGTTAGTTGTGAGATTTGTGCTGTGTGGGGAGGGACCCCTTTGTGCCCATAGTGGACGGGGGCCTACTTGCTGTTTGTATGTGTGCTGCTGTGTGCCAAGGGGATCAGGGACATGATCCAGAGTCATTGTAGGTGTGCAGTGTGCTCTACTTAATTGTGCATATTGCCATTGTGCCCATCTCCCCGTCCCCCCAGTCCCTGTTCGGTACTCACCATGGTGCTGTTGTGTCAGGTCATGTCGAGCAGTGTCCGGACCCCCAACTCCTGCCACCGTCTCCCCGCTGATGACTGTGGCCACCATTTCCTCCATCTCATCCAGCTCCTGGTGTTCCGCTGGACTGCCACCTCCAGTCTGCATTGCTGCCTGATGGTTGTCAGTGAGTTTCTTCTTGGTTTTGCGCTTCGCATCATTCCAGCGCCTCTTGACCTCTCCAATTGTCCTCCTCCTCACTCCGACTGCATTCACCTTGTCCAGGATGGACTCCCATATTGCATTTTTATTTGCCAATGACACGGAGGTGACGAACAGTTGTTGGTGGTGTTCTATCACCTCCGTGATGATGATCCTATTTTCCTGCGGACTGAACCTCGTCTTCCTCGTCTTCTTCTCTTTGCCCTTCCGTGACCCCGAGGGCCCAGGCTGGTCCTCCTGGGGGCTTGTTTGGTTCTGGTCGTCCTCTGTACTTGCTCCGGCTTCCTCCATGGTGCTACGCAGTTTGAATTATTTTGTTTGTGTTTTTCGGTGCTTTTATAGTGCATTTTCCCGCATGACGCGTGGGAATTGAAGGCCTGTCGCTGGTTATCACTGATTTTTTTATCGCGGTTGGCCACATCTCAACTCTTTTCACGTTCGTGTTTCGCGTGTTTTTGCCGTCACGGTAATTTTAGCGCGGTCATTTGATGCGTTAGCGTGAGACTATCGCATGGTACCGCCGTGTTGAGAATACAACGTTAACACAGCGTTATTTTCCCGCGATAGACTGCGATGTGCAAAGTTGCGTTAAGCTAATTTTGCGATAATTATCACACGTTCTTGAGAATATCCCCCAGAGCATTTTATTCATTCCACTTTGCGACAGAGGTCCAGTATGTTCTTCTCTCAATGGTGGTGGTAGATTCAATCTTTTTTATTTGAAGACTAAATTGGATCCATTTGATGAATCTCATACGCTTGGCATCTTGGTATGTTAAAATTTTTCTTACTCACTTAGATATAGAACAAACAACATCAATTTTTAATTTTTTTATACCAGTAAGATAGAATCTGAGAAGAACCATTTTCATAGACATATTTTTGTGATTTCTATTTATTATTTTTTGGGAGAAATAAGAACAGTACTCATTTAACACCACTAGTATTTTACCAAATTGTCTGTGTTTTCTTTGATGCATCATGATTTTGCTCACCACAGCAGATGACAATGCCTCACCGTAGCCAATGCAATCCCACAAACTGAAAACAGAGATTGACTGCTTCCTGCTCTTCCAGTAACATATTCTGGTAATTGATCTGCCACCGGTTTGGCATAAAAATGATAGCAGAAGAGTTTCTCGTCTTTACTGTCCTTCTTCCTCTTGATTTTTTTCAGCAATAAATTGATGTTCATGCATTGCATTAATTGTGTATCAACAAATTTCGGAAGCTATAGTTTGCTTGTCTACATCAAATAAGCTTATGATCGCACAAAGTATATGTCACAAATTTCACTGACAATTATGTTCACTCGTGGAATGGTGAAAGATTTTCAAACAATTGTTTCAGGTGGGGACCTGGAACCCTCAGTCAAAACAGCGTCCTGTTCTTTATTCCCTTCTTCAGAATTTCTCCTGTTCTGTTGTTCTTGTCAATAATTCATCAGAAAATTAGGAAACTTTGGCTTCACCAAATAAATAAAAGTACAGACAAATAAATGTGCTGAGTTGGGTGCCCATGGATTACTGGACACATGGTCCGCAGCCAACACCCACTATGCACAGCCTTTGTCAGTCGACTGGGGAAATTAACCACATATTCTGGTCTTCAGTCAGGCTCACTCTAAAGACGTTTGGGCAAAGCCTCTGTGCAGTGGAGATTGGTTTCCCAGAAGCTGGATTTAGCATGTCATCAAAAAGCCCATCCCCGTAAGAATTAATTGTGGCTCAATAACTCATCTTACTTGGAAAATGTGTACCAATAAATAGACCTGGGTGAAATGTACATGAATTGCATAATTTTCTTTGTGAAAACTATGGAAAATTGAAGAAAAATTATGCAAAATAATGTGAAATGTCTATCTCGTATTTTGCACAGCAATTTCTGTCCTCTTAGGGTATTTTGTTTTTGTTCTCCCACAACAGGATTTTTACCCGAATGGAATCTCAATTATGCTTAACAAGAGTAAAGACATTTATAAAATTGGTACAATTTTAAACAACGCACTACACAACAATAATGGTAGACACATTGGTCTTACAAGTAAAGGAAACTCCGATGTCCTGTAGGAAGGTAAGAAATACTATTTTGGTCAGATGGTTTATTTGAGACAGAAATCAATGAAATGAATATTCTCATGGAGGAGCTAGGATTAAGCATGGCCTTTATTGCAGTTATTTTTCATTGTTCGTTAAATGGTACACCAATAATGTTTGACGCTCCTTTTAATGGTACTTTCTTCGAATTTGCTTTGGTACATCATATCTGAACAATGCTATTGCACAGTAACAAATATAGTGAAAATGTGAGCTCGTGTTCACGCCCTGTTTTTGTGAACAAAGATTCGTTTCAAAAACATCTAACTAACACTTTTATGTGAAAAGTTTATACAAGAAAGAAACAGAAATGTAAAGATAGAATTATATGATCGAACATCTTTATTTTGCAAGAACCCTCTTGCTCCTGGTACTTCTTACAAGAGAATACTATGCAAATAATGGAATTACTCTATGTCTTCTTACACAAATCATAATTCGAAGTTTTTCAATTTTAGGTCATTAGTGCCTGCGTGTGATGTTGATGCTTTTCGGAGCATCATCAGGAAATAATGTGGACCTATATATAATGAAATAAAAATGAATTCCTTAATGTGGAGTGGTATTTCATTACAATTAAAACAAACACTGCCAAACACACAGGTCTAGCTTTAATGTGCTAATGCCTGCAGTTTTAGCACATTAGAACAAGACCCTATGGGCCTCATTTAGATTTGGCAGACAGGTTACTCCACCACAACGTGAGGGATATCCTACCTGCATTTTTACAAGTGCTGTAGGATATAATTCACTTGGTATAAGGAGGATGGGATGTCCGTCATGTTTTTGACAGAGTAACTTATCTGCAAAACCCTATATAAGGCATATAGCAGGCTATTCAAAAAATTGCATTTTGTAGTATATTTTATAGTAGTGCCAAACATGCTACAAAATGCTATCCACAAATATACATGCAGAGTTTACGCCTCTGCCTCTCCTACACCTTTATGTGCAGAGATCTCCGCCCTTACTGCAAAGTCTCTGTATACATAGATGTACGTTTTAGTAACAAATGTGGAAGGGACACAGGGGAGTAGCTGGAAAATGGGGAAGAGTAGTGAGGGATTTACGGAGGGCCATGAAGTGTCATAGAGGGTTTAGGGAGGGACGTCACACATCCACAAAAGAGTAGGCCTATAGCTATTCAGAAATTGCAGTTCTATATTACTACAGCCAAAAAGTAACCCAAACTAACGTACTTCGTACGTACGTAAGTCAATGATGGAGTAAGGTTAGCATCACACATGGCCAAACACTGGTATTACTGTCCCGTATAGAAAATAATGTAGTTAGAGACATAAAATAAAACCTCATAGGAAATAATGTTCAATTAATTAATTAATATAAATTGCACAAATTATAATACATGTAAATTAATTTTGAAAATAATTTATACAAATAGTATATATTTTCAATTTATTTACAAAACAAGTTAATAACCTTTTTTACATTTAATAAATATTGTAAAAATACGTTCTAGCAAAATATAGTTTATTTACTTTGTGGTTCAAATCTATTTTATTAGGTGTACAAAATAGAATGACAAGCAATTCATCTTCAGGGCCTACCCACTGCAGAGCTGGCCTTCGGTACCAATTGCATGTGAACAGTGAAAAAAACTTACCCCAAGGACCTTTTACTCTCTCCCTCCCCACACTCCTCCAGCAAGCTCACTCCTAATTATGTTCCAGGTAATCCCAGCCACGATCACAAAGACACCTGGCTGTACTAGTGCCTGTCTGTTATTGAGTTGGGGCTGCTGGAGCTGTTAGGTGCAGCAATCTGAGGTATTTAGCGCAAGTCAGTTCACGGAATTCAGCTGAAAGTGGTGCTATGAATGAAGCCAATATCTCATGGTATGAGTCTGTGTTATGGGTCATGGAGAGGGTCATTTTCACCATACCTCGTATGTGCCATAGTCTGTGCAGCAAGTTTATGTGTTTGGGTACTTTGTCCATGTCCTAGTGTGAGAGAATGGCCTTAAAGGCTGCGCCCAGAGCGAGGCTGATATGCTTCCCTCATTGCGATTGCATAGGATAAATCAGAGCATTGGGAAGCCCCAGTATGATGTAGGCTGGAAAGCGTGGAAAATGTGTTTCAAAATACAAGTCGATATCCACTAATACCGAGTCCCAGTATGCGGTCAGTTTCAGACAAGCCCAAAGCAAGTGTAGAAGAGTGCCAGGTGCCCTGCAGCCCCTCCAGCAATCCTCACTGTGGGCTGGGTTGCAACTGTGCTGTCTGACTGGTTTGAGATACCAATATTTCACAATCTTTGTGGCCATTTCCACACTCGAGGTGTTACTAGCCTTGTGGCAAGCATGGTGATATATGTTGTCTCACTCTTTATGCGTGAAAGAACGTCCTAGATCCTGTTCCCAGCATTTCTGTCCTGCTGATTTCTCTTGTGCTGCAGGGAGGGGAAGGAGGGTGCAAAGTTCAGTGATTATGCGTCTGTTGTTATTTTTCAGTAGGAGCCATTTCTCAAATGTAGTGAGTGGCTTCCTTGCTCCATCCTGTATCCCGAGATGAGTGATCTAGTGTCGGATCTGCAGGTAGTGCAGGCTCTCCAACTCAGGGATGCCATACATGGTTTTCAATTGCTCGAAGGGAATGTTCAGTTCGTGTCAAAGAAGTGCCTGATGGATCCACAGCCAGCTGTTGCCAGGCCTGGAAGGCCGTTGGGTGGAGACCACGAGTAAAGTCTGGGTTACCCATAACAGGCGTGGGTGGTGAGGGAAAGGAGGTAAAGCCTTGTTATGCAGCCACGCAGTCCCATACTGTTAGGGCTGCCTTGGTGATTGGTGAAGAGAACAGGCCCCAACCCTGTTCTTCTGCTGTATCTAGGGTATCTTCTATAAGTGGGTCCCAGCCACTGCTCGGTCCATTTAGGCACAAGTGCTTCTCGGTTTCTGGGTGACTCCACTTCACCAGGAATCGAAGTTGCACCACAATTAATGGAAGCTAGGGACCCACAGGGCTCCATCTCCCAGAGGGAGATAGATCAAATTATGGCATTTACGAGGGCGTTTGTTTCCCCAGATAAACCAGTTTAGGTCTGCCCACATGGATTTGAGCAGTCCTGCCGGCGGCGCTACTGGAGCCGTTTGGAACAAGAATAGTGCCTTAGGGAGAATAGTCATTTTTAATGTTGCTATGCGTCCGAGCCAGCAGTGGCTGTAGTGTCTCCATTGTGCAAGGTCTGCTCTGTTCTGTTGAAATAGAGTGCTATAATTAAGACAGACTGTATTGTGAAGCGTTCAATCACAAATGTGGAATGCACCACCGATTTAGAGTTCCAGAATAATTATGTCCATCCAATACTTGTAATTCCAAAATTTCTTTATTCTTCACGTCAAAAATTGTTAAAACAGCCAAACAGCCAACGCGTTTCGTCCAACTTCTGTGGACTTCCTCAGGGCTGTGAAACATACAAAACATATAGTGTATAATACAACAAATACAACATTTAAAAGGACTGACAATAGCACGTTCATATATACAAAACACCACAGTATTTACACCAAAAGTTCTCACATATAAAAATCTTGCATATAAAAACAGGGACAATTTCGACACTTGTAGAACCAAAACCATACATTGTAACATAACTGAGTAACATAGTACTGAGAATAGACAAAAGAGCAAAAGAGAGAACAGAGGGATAGTTGTGAAAAGAATGGACCGTCCTACACCGTGGCTAATCAAGGGCATTTGTGCGCCCTATATGTGTAAGTCATGAGTGAAGTAAGAGTGTTTAAAGATTACATTCTTTTTAAGGGATGTTCAAGATGTGAGGGTAGCCAAAGGGACATACCGTAATATCTAGTTATATTCTTCAATGACTGGTGCCATTTTGATCAACACTGTTTGGTTCCTGTACCCCAGTGTATGTCTTCCGTTTGTACTATTCCCTCCTGCATCCAGTGTAAGTTCAATGTTACTCGGCTCCTGTGCCTAAAAAATGGAGTAACAAAATGTTTGAGGTTAGACCCCCCCCCTAACCGATATGAGTGGCCCCCCAAACGAATCCACAGGGCTTTATAAAACTTATTTCCAAATGTGCAATTCAATGATTGTCCTCTAAACAGAGAATTGCAGCGGGGCCCTTCTTTTGTGGCATTGCCTTGTGCAACTCGCGGTGAGATCCTTATTATAAATAGATAGCAGTATAGATTGAAATCCAAAATATGAACGAGTGACCATTATTGCAAAAGCAGATATATCAAGTTAAGTTCTGCCATTGTTTCAATATTTTAGCAGACAGATTGCAAATTAGCAGCGTGCATGACCTGTGTGCACCGTCATACTGCGCGTGTCACATTATTTAATCGCATCTTTATCCAACCAATTATATAACTTTGTTTCCTCCTAGGGCCCTAAAAATCTAGTCCCTGTGCTGTCAGGATTCCCTGGGGTGTGATAATATGGACCACTCCTCACTAGGTGAAGCATATAGTAAGATTTATTAGATATTCGTAGTGTTTAAAAGTATTAGGGAGTAGATTTTGGTAAGAGATGCCCCCAACAACGCATGTTGGTATCTGCGCCCGCCTGATTAGGCGATATGTCAAGTTATGCTGTGTCATTGTTCCAATGTTAATGTAGACAGATAGCAAAATAGCAGCATGCATGACTGGTATGCACCGTCATACTACGCATATCGCATTATTTGATAATATCTTTGCCCACCCAATTCTAGAAAATTCCTTTCCTCCTTGGACCCAAGAACCTAATTACTATCCTGCCAGGTTTCCCTTAGGCATCATAATATGGGCCACTCCTAACTAAGTGAAGCGTAAAATGATATGTATTAAACATTCGTCTTAATTAAAATCATTAGAGAATGGATTTTGGTAGAAAATGCCCCATATATCGCGTGCTAATGTCTGCACCCGCCTGGTTAGGTCGGCCGCTACCGCCAACTCCAATGACAAAACACCCCCTTAAATATATGGCGTGCGTCACTCGGTCACATCTGACCATAAACAAATCCAACAAACTGCTACCTAATAAAAATCACAAGTTGGCTGTTACAGTTTTGAGGCCCGAAGGGCAATAAACACGGGCCCTCAACCATCCCTGTTACTATAGGAGTCATCCGACACCCCGTCCTCCCATATAGGGTCAAACCCCCGGTTCCCTACTTACCGCGCTGCGCATCCATTCACAATGCTATGGTCCGCGTCTTGATCGTGTAGTGTTTCGCGCCAGAATGAAGTATCTGTTATTGACGTGCGGCGTCTCGGCGTGCAGGTAGCACGTCCAAATTCTTAAAAGCATAGCTTCTAATTTTAAGTTGTTCGGTCTAATGTAAAGAAAGGAGGATGCTTAGAGGACTAAAAGAAGGGGATATATAAAAATACTTATTCAAAATGTAGTGTTATAGTATACGCTATGGGAATGAAGTAAATCCCAAACATTCTATGTGGCTAGGGTTACTCCATTACGTACTTGGAAGCATAATATGCTAAATCAATTATATCGATATTTTGTGCTCTAAAAATAGTGGAGTGATCACTATTACCTATTGTGATCTGAAGCGCATAATGTCGCCTTATATATCTGTAGTGGTTTAACAATCAAAGTTTATCACCAGTTTATGGAAAAGATGAACTACATTACAGAATGTCATTCAAGGTTAGTAATATCCCTGGTATTCTGTAAGGGCCCTTCCCATGAGCTAAGTGATCTAAACATGTGGATTTAAAGTATTATCACCTTATGGAGAAATCATGTAACAGGGGGCAGGAGATATATTATCATCTATAGAAAGGTCATGTAGTAGAGGGCAAGAGATGTAAGTTACACCCTGAGACACTCCAGTACCACAGGAGGCCTTATGACCGTCAATGTAGATATCAGGCTTACGAGGTGTGTTTACAAAGGTTCATTATAAACTGGAAAGAAGCACCTACAAGAAGTAGTGAAGCTCATCGTCCGTATTATGCCCCACAGTGACGCAACGTAAGCAACAGATCCATCCTGCCTCGTTGCGTCTAAGAGCCAGCTCCCTGTCTCCACCCCTCGCCCTCGGTGGGACATGGTCTATCCCATGAAACCAGATGTCAGGTTTACCTGCATGTTGTTCCGTCATATGTGTAGTCATCGGATATCTTTCGTCCTGTTGCTTAATTACCCTGACATGTTCTTGAATTCTGGTTTTCAGGGCCCTAACCGTACTTCCTACGTAATTGATATTGAAGCTACAGCCGATGGCATACGTTACAAAGGAAGTTTTACAGGTGATGGTATAGCAAATTGTGTAGACCTGTTCTGTGTTGTACTTAAACTGCTTTAATTTATTCTTACCAAATTGGCAAATGTTACAGTTCATACATGTAAAGAAGCCCTGTGTTTGTTTGGGCAGCCAAGTCCTATCTGTTTTATTTGGGACTACGTAACTTGGACACAACAAATCCCTTATGGTTGTGCCTCGCCAGTATGTTACTCTGGGTTTCGGTGTAATGAAGCCCTTCAGACCTGGCACATCATGCAATAAAGCCCAGTGCTTTAAAAGTACCTTAAAAATTCCATTACTATGTTTGTTAAACTTCGTAACAAAGTTGATATTGGTACTCTTGGTCTGTGTTCTAGGATTCCACCTACACTGTTTCAGTGTGTCTACTCTAGATTTCTGACTAATCCTCTTCTCAGCATCTTGTAGGACCCTTTCCTTGTAACCTCTTTCTGAAGCGGTCTTTAGTATCCTTCAAATAGGTTGCAAAGGTGTCAGATTTGCAGCAGTTCCTACGCACCCAAACCATCTCAGCATAGGGGATATTGTTGATGCTGGCTCTAGGATGCGCGCTGGTGGCATGTAATGTGCTGTTACTGGTGGTAGGTTTCCGATACAGTGTACTGTGGATGCATCCTTCCTTGGCATAAAATGTAATGTCTAGGAAATCAATTTTGTTGTTGTCATATGTCATTGTTAATGCAACATTATATGGATTGTCATTCAGAAATGCATGATACTCCATTAGTTGATACACAGAGCCATTCCAGATGACAATCACATCATCGATATACCTCCCCCAAATGATGATGTTCTCCAACCAGGGGGAGGCATATCGGCCCCAAGCATGTTCTTCCTCCCACCATCATGTCTGAACTGGGGTGGCGGAGTGAGCTAAAGAATGATGATGGATTAAACCCAGATCAGTTGACTGGGGGTGAGTGCTTGCAATGTTCAACACTCCGTCCATCATCCCCTTTGGTTTTGCTATGTTCGCCCTAAGTTGGCAGGGTATGCCCAGACGTGGGTCCCTTGCTCACTTTGCCACTGGATTCAAGATCGCCTGGCTGATGACGGCTGTAAGCCAGAAACCGGCCCCAGGATGCTTGTTTCCGGTCCAGGGAAGACATGGCTTGGCAGTTCGGGTTGGACTGTTCCCATGAGGCACAGGGTCAGACTGATTTGCATATGGTCATGTCTGAACTGGGGTGGCGGAGTGAGCTAAAGAATGATGATGGATTAAACCCAGATCAGTTGACTGGGGGTGAGTGCTTGCAATGTTCAACACTCCGTCCATCATCCCCTTTGGTTTTGCTATGTTCGCCCTAAGTTGGCAGGGTATGCCCAGACGTGGGTCCCTTGCTCACTTTGCCACTGGATTCAAGATCGCCTGGCTGATGACGGCTGTAAGCCAGAAACCGGTCCCAGGATGCTTGTTTCCGGTCCAGGGAAGACATGGCTTGGCAGTTCGGGCTGGACTGTTCCCATGAGGCACAGGGTCAGACTGATTTGCATATGGTCATGTCTGAACTGGGGTGGCGAAGTGAGCTAAAGAATGATGATGGATTAAACCCAGATCAGTTGACTGGGGGTGAGTGCTTGCAATGTTCAACACTCCGTCCATCATCCCCTTTGGTTTTGCTTCCTCCCACCATCCCATGAACAGTCCAGCGTACGAAGGGGCGAATTTTGAACCCATCACGGTCCCTTGGCGCTGGTGATACCAGCGTCCCCCCTACAGGAAGTAGTTCTTTGACAAAATTAAGTCAGTCATTTCCATGAGCATCTGATTGTGCTCATACCAGTCTGCTGTCTTATTTTTTAGGAAATGTCCCAGGGCACATAGACCAAATTGTTTCTTGATGCACGTGTAAAGACTAGTAACATCAAATGTGACAAAAATGAGCCCCTCCGACCATAGTACATCCTCAAATTTATTGAGGATGTCTTTACTATCCTGTATGTAGGCCGGTAGGTTGGTTAATAACGGCTGCAGAAAGGTTTCAACACATTCTGAGATATGTTCAGTCGGGGAATCTTCTCCTGCAATGATGGGCCTGCCAGGAGGGAAGGCACCACCCTTATGTACCTTTGGAAGAATGTATATACATGGATAGCTTGGATTTTTTACAACTAAATAATGGAATTCCTCCTCAGAAAGTAATCCCTTGTCTCTCCAATCCCCCAGCTTCAAGTTGATATGTACAGTCAGTTCCTTCATAGGATTAGTGGGCACAGATGCATAACAATTGTGGTCCCATAGTTGTCTTTCTATTTTACCCATATATAGTCTTCTTTCCTCATGAGCACGATGTTCCCGGCCTTATCCGCTTCCCGGATAACTAGGTTGTCGTTGGCCCGTAGTGTGTTCAGAGCCCGTCTTTCCCATGGAGTGAGATTGTAGGGGCCCATTGTCCCACGTTTACGTCCATTCAGTAGTTTGTGTAAGTCATCTGATACCTTGGTCTTGAAGAGTTCAATATTAGGGTGTGTTATGTGTGGCGTAAATTTAGATTTGAGTTTTAAGCCACTGTCTATGTCCGGTTTAGCTCTAATCCCTAGTTCTTCAGTCAGTTGTTCCAAGGGTATGATGTCATTGTCTGATAGGGACATCAATAGTTGGATATTCTCCACATCGCCAACCATGTGATTGGGAGTTTGACATGTTTCAATTCTAGGCATATTACACTTTGGATTTGTATGAAAGTAGTGCTTTAATTTCAATATGCGTATAAAGTTGTGAAGATCAACAATTACATCCACAATATTTCCCACCTGGGACGGGCAGAAACCCAAAACCTTCTGTAACACTGAACATTCGTCCTCATTTGGTACATAATCTGAAAGATTTACAATGACCAAATCACCCTTTGCAGGTTTAGACAGTGCCCCATTACCATCCGGACATGCACCTGTCACATTGGAAATGTTTACTGAAGCGTGGTGGCAATTTGGATCCCCATATACGAGATCTATGGCATTGCCCATGTCAGTGGGTGTCTGACAGCCAAGTGTTCCTTCAGGGGGTGGCACCAAGAGGCTGAGAGCCTGAGATTTCCGTAAGTTGGTGCTGAAGCCTGCCACCGTGCTGAACCAGTCCAATTACCCCAGAACGGCCAGCAGGGATCACAGCGGATCGTCAAGCGTGATTACAACATCATCTGCATTTAGACTTATGATGTGCGTATCGCCCCCAAATTTCACTCTGGCGATCTGGGTGTTATCTCTGATCTCTGGGCCACTGGCTCCATATGAAGAGCAAATATTAGGAGGTATAGTGGACATTCCTGGCGTGTCCCCATCGAATTGAAAGGGGGGCTGATAACTGGCCATTGACCTAGGTTGCCGCGGTGCGGCTGCTGTAGCAACCAAGAGCCCATCTGCCAAACTGGGCACCCAAGCCAAAATGGACCAGAGTAGCTTCTAGATATGACCAGTGAACTCTGTAAAACGCTTTCTCAGCATCTAAATCTAGGAGCATCACTTCCCTGTGGGAGTGCAGTGCATTGTCTACTAGGTGTCGTATTTTCTTGGTGTTATCTCCGCATTGCAGAAGGGGAATGAATCCAGGCTGGTCTGGATCCACCAAGCCCGGCATGAGGGAGTTAAGGCGAGGCACCATTATGCCCATAAATAGCTTGGCATCTACATTGAGAAGTGAGATGGGATTTACAGCAGCACGGATCCTTCCCAGACTTGAGAATGACAGCAATCGAGGCCTCCAGCATGGTGCGAGGTAGTGTTCCCGTATCAAGGAAGGAATTATAGAGTCAGGTCAAAACGGTGGAAGGACGTTACAGAAGATTTTATAAAACAGAGTTGAAAAGCCACCTGGGCCTGGAGATTTTAACAGTTTTAGCCAGGAGATAGCTGACATGACCTCCTCGATGCGGATAGGAGCATCAAGGAAATCAGCCTGTTGTTGGGAAAACAGGGGGGTGTCAGCGCCATGAAGGTAGTCATTGACGGCTGTCAAATGGAGGCTTTAGGTGGTGTATAAGCAGTAGAAATCATGAAACGCCGCCGCTATACCGGGGTCGTCCGTGACTTCAGCCTCATCGGTAGTCCATTTTACTTGGACCCTTTCAGCCTGGCGATTAGCTCAGAGTTTGTGTATCTATAACCTACTGCATTTGTCACCTCCACTGTAAAAGTTATGTCGGAGGCAAAGCATAACTTATGCTGGCCTATCCACATCTAGAATGTGCAGATGGGCCCACGTTGGCTCTAAGTTTTTGCCAGCCCCTCGGTGCTCCCATACATTTATGAATGGCCTTGAGTTCCCTCTCCTGTCCCTCCAGTTCGTGACACAACTTGTTTTCTCCCTCCCACAGAGGTGCTTATGATTGGGCAGAGGCCCATAGAACCTTGAAGGAGTTGTGGAGGGTGGGTAATAGATATGAGTCCCTTTCTGAACTGAATGAACAGGACTGACTCGACCTACAAGCTAAGGAATCCCCCACCATTTCTTTAATAGGTGAGGGTGAAATTCTAACTTTAAATACTGATTTTATTCAAAGGAAGACTGTTGTGCACTGTTGGAAATGGCCCTTTTTGCAGGGTTATCCCAAAACTTTTTGCTTCTTCCTCCTTTGTTTTTCCGGACCTGTGGTTGTTGGCTATAGGACTCTGGGCACTTTACCACTGCTGATCAGTGCTAAAGTGCATATGCTCTCTGTGTTAAATTGTTATTGTGATTGGTTATCCATGATTGGCATATTTGCTTTACCAGTAAGTCCCTAGTAAAGTGCACTGAGTGTGCCAGGGCTGGTAACTCAAATGCTTACTAGTGGGCTTGCAGCACTGATTGTGTCACCCACATGAGTAGCGCTGAAAAGATGTCTCAGGCCTGCCACTGCAGTGCCTGTGTGCAGTTTGTGAACTGCCATGTTGTCCTGGCCAGTGTACACACTTGCCATGCCTGACCCTTCCCTTCTCTTACACATTGGACACCCCTATGGTAGGCCCAAGGTACCCCCCTGGGCAGGGTGCAGTGTATGTGAAAGGTAGGACATGTACTAGTGTGGGTAACATGTCCTGATAGTGAAATACTGCCAATTTCGTTTTTCACTATTGAAAGGCTATCTTGCCCATAGGATAACATGGGGAATGCTGGGTAACAGGTTTACCTGCATATCTTCCCATAGCAGCAAGATAGAAAGTTGGAATCTGGTACCCCTGAACTCAGAATTTAATAACACATCTTTTAGTGAAGATGGTTTTAAAATTCTAAGTTTGGAAATAGCACTTTTAGAAAGTGGCTATTTTCTTGTTCAACCTTTCTGTGTGCCTCTGCCTGTTTGTGAACTGACTTTCTGGTTTGTGAGTGACAGGGGCTGGGGGTGGCTCCAGGAGGCTGGGTGAGTCAGCACTAGGCTGAATAGACCTATCTGCATGTAGAGTGGTGGGAGGAGTAGAACCTGGGTCTGAATAGGGCTGTGCCTGCCTTCCACAATGCTGGCTCCACCGCCTGCGGTGCGTCTGATGGCCCTGGCCCACACTCACAAAGGAAGAAGATGTGCACTGACAGAGTGCACCCGGAACTGGTTTGGACTGGGTCCAGGACCCCTCACACATGAAGAACAAAGACTTTTGTGGTATAAATATCAGAGCTGAAACCCCTGAATTTTAGACTACTTTGGAATCAAGAGGAATCCTTGCCAAAGAGAACAGCTGAAGAAGACTGAGGAAAAGTGCTGCCATTGCTGTGTGTCTGGGGGCTGACCTGCAGTTGCTGTTTCTACTGAGGAGAGATCTAAAGGACTGTGCTGTGTGCTTTGTCCCCTGCTTGAAGAAGGACTTTTGCTGTGTGCTGTTGTCCTGAAAAGAAAGTCTCCAAGTGCCTGAGTAGAGCTGGCCTCCTGTTGCGGAAACACAGGGATATAAAAGTTTCCAAGACTAGGAAAAACTTTGAGATCAAGAAGGAATCCCTGCCAAAGATGATCAGCCAGGAAGACTGAGGAAAAGTGCTGCCATTGCTGAGTGTCTGGAAGCTGACCAGCAGTTGCTGTTATTACTGAGGAGGAGGACTAAGGGACTCTCTGCTGTGTGATGTGTCCCCCTTGCTTGAAGAGGAGCTGTGCTGTGTGCTTTTCCCCCCTCTGAAGTCTACCTGTCTCCAAGGGCCTGAGAAGAGCTGGCCTCCTGTTGTAAACTCAGGGACACAAACGTTTACAGAAGAAACCACCTTGTCAGCGCTGAGTGCGTGTGGCTGTGCACTATCTGTGGCCTCGTGAACTTTGCCCTGCCTGCCCGTGTGTTATTTGACTCGGTGTGCTTGTCGGCACTCAGTGGGGCTCTGCGTGAGGTCTGCCGTGCCTCCTGAACAACTGTCTCGGCGCTCAAGAGTGCGTGCCAGTGCAGTACCCGAGACCGTCAACAAGGGGCCGAGATCACCGCCGCCGGCCCGGTACGACGGAGGAGAGAAGCGCTGTGCGAGGGAGAATCACTGCCGCCGGCCCGGGAGCCTCGCAAGCATTGTTTCCATTCCCCTGCCTATGTCAAGGAAAATCTGTGCTGGGATTGGTCCCAGCATCGAGGGTTTCCCCTAACGACAAGGAGGCTCGTCCCGGAAGAGCCGCGTTAAGGAGAGCGCAGCGTGTTCTATCGCCCCAAGCAGGGAATCCCATCGAGGTATCGTTTGGTCTACCCTGGCTTTAGGCTGGAAGGGGGTTGTGTTGGAAATGGCCTTTTTTGCAGGGTTATCGCAAAACGTTTTGCTTCTTCCTCCTTTCTTTTTCCTGAACTGTGGTTGTTGGCTATAGGACTCTGGGCACTTTACCACTGCTGATCAGTGCTAAAGTGCATATGCTCTCTGTGTTAAATTGATATTGTGATTGGTTATCCATGATTGGCATATTTGCTTTACCAGTAAGTCCCTAGTAAAGTGCACTGAGTGTGCCAGGGCTGGTAACTCAAATGCTACTAGTGGGCTTGCAGCACTAATTGTGCCACCCACATGAGTAGCGCTGAAAAGATGTCTCAGGCCTGCCACTGCAGTGCCTGTGCGCAGTTTGTGAACTGCCATGTTGTCCTGGCCAGTGTACACACTTGTTTTATCAAAGAGAACTAGCTCTGGAGTGGGTGCTCCTAGCGTATGTTTGTTTTGGAAAGGAAACAGATTATGTTTATAGTAAGGCCCTCACTCACCAACCTAGTTGGTGACATGCTTCATCATCGGGCCCCACCCAAGGCACCGAGTGCACCTTGGGTGTGCTACGACGCCTGGATACAGCGGGGCTGGTATTGTGCCGTGAGAGTGCAGTGAAAGGAAGTGAGTGAATGTTAAAAAAAGCTGTCCTAAGGGTCCCTAGGATAAAAATGACTATTTTAATGGGTGGGCCCTTGGCAGAGAATAAAACTGAGAGTCGGATATTTAAGGAGATCTTATGGTAACTCCAATATCCAACCAATAACCACCTTGTCAGCGCTGAGTGCGTGTGGCTGCGCACTATCTGTGGCCTCGTGAACTTTGCCCTGCCTGCCCGTGTGTTATTTGACTCGGTGTGCTTGTCGGCACTCAGTGGGGCTCTGTGTGAGGTCTGCCGTGCCTCCTGAACAACTGTCTCGGCGCTCGAGAGTGCGTGCCAGTGCACTACCCGAGACCATCAACAAGGGGCCGAGATCACCGCCGCCGGCCCGGTACGACGGAGGAGAGAAGCGCTGTGCGAGGGAGAATCACTGCCGCCGGCCCGGGAGCCTCGCAAGCATTGTTTCCATTCCCCTGCCTACGTCAAGGAAAATCCGTGCTGGGATTGGTCCCAGCATCGAGGGTTTCCCCTAACGACAAGGAGGCTCGTCCTGGCAGAGCCGCGTTAAGGAGAGCGCAGCGCGAGGTGTCCCCTAGCAACCGGGGCCTCCCCACACTCGTCATCAAGGGCGGAGCCATACCGGAAGCCAGGGAGCGCCGCCGAGGAAAGAGCTGCCCCGCCGGAGATCCGCACGAACTGCAAGCGTCCTCCGCATTCAAAAGGTAACCGGAGCCTGCGCAAGGGGGGAAACCGTGTTTGAACGCGCTGCCGGCCGCCCGCCTTAGGAACAGTTAAATCCTTTTGGGTGGCTGGCGCACGCCCGCGCATTCATGAAGGAGTGATTCCCTGATTCAATGCTGAGTACACAAGTGTAGCACATTCCGTGCTACAGCGGGGGCATTTTATCATTAAGGGCACCATTTTCTTTGTCCCGTGGTGCTCTCTACGCAAAGGCATTGGTGAGGAGCACCTCATTGGCATTTTTAAAGTAACTTCCCCACACTAGCCACAAGGGCTCACAGCCATACTGAGCCTACAAGTGTTTCTATGCTTACCAGTACGTTTTAACAAAGAAAACATTACTAAAGTGAACTTTTTTCCACAAGAGAACATTTCTAAGACAAGATTGATTGTGTATGTGATTTTTTATGTCGTTTTGATCTGCCTAATCTATATAAAGTGATTTATATATTTTTATAAGCAAGTTGTGTGTGTCCATTTGTGGTGTTTCATTATATTACTGTGAGTGTTGGTACAAATACTTTACACATTGCTTTGGGGATAAGCCTGCCTGCTCGTGCCAAGCTACCAAGGGGGTGAGCAGGGGTTATCAACAGTGTGTATCCCCCTTACCCTGACTAGAAGTAAGGGTCCCTATTTGGACAAAGGTACTTACCTCTGCCAACTAGAGACCCCCAGATCTAACATGCACCCTGTGGTGAAAGAGCATATAGATATGTGCAAGGGGGCACCTGAAACAATTAAACATGGGATAGGGTTTAAACCCTGGAACATCTCAGGTCTTAAAAGTAAGATCGGGCTCCCAGATTGGCATAGCCTGCTAACAGATGTTCACATCTTCTGCCTGCAAGAAACATGGGAATTGACAGATCACCACATTGATGGTTATCTAGGTTTTTTTACACCAGCAGTACCCTCTGTGAGAGGAAGGGCAGAAGGGGGCTTTCAACGTATGTAGAGACCACCACCCCATGGAAAGTTTTGAAATTCATTAATTAATCCCCATATTTTCATCTCTTATTATGCACCATGGGTAAGGGGCGGGATATATTACTAATACATTTTTATAATAACTGTTTTGATAATACAAAAAGCCAAGTTGTAATTGACCTGTGTCTTGCTTTCCAAGCAATCGTCGAGCCCTACCAAAACCCAGTATGTCTTATCTGTGTTGGAGATTTTAACATTCATCACTGCCCACATTCAGGTAAATCAATCTGTGGTATCACAGACACAAAAGGTGAAGCCCTTTTGCATTTTGTTCATGACACATATGGCATAGCTCTGAACACTCTAATGATAAAACTAAGCCTGAGAATACAAAATAGGGAGATAAATGGGAGTAATACTCTAGCCCCTACTTTCTCTAGGAACAATTACGAGTCCACTATAGATTTCTTTTTGGTGTCAGAACCCCTAGATCTAGAAATTAGTGACTTCAAGGTTTTATTCTCTGGGTATAGTGACCACGCTATGATAGGGATCTCACAATGCTCTTACCCATGAGGCCAATGGAAAGAACTAAGACAGTTTTTGATCCAATCATCTCAAAGAGGATGGGTTTACTAGTAAATGGGAGAATGTTGATCTCCCTACCTTTTTACCATCTGTCGTTTGGCAGACCATGCCAGAGATTACCCAGTGCCTTGACCCGGAGGCCGACCCCCAAAACATTTTTAATTCATATTCTGCGATCACTCGTAGTGTGAAACAAGCTCTGGTCTGTAGCAAACCTCCGTCCAATGCATGCAAGGGAGGGTGGTTTGATTCAAAGTGTACACACGCAAGAAAACATCTCCAGCAAGCACTAAAACAGAATACAAGGGATGTGCATGCTGTTAGATTGGCTCGTACACACTTTAAACAGACTCTGGCAAATAGGAAGAAGTATATTAGAGAAACAGCCTGGGAGGAATTGACACGGGCCAGTGCCCTAAAGGATAGTAAACTATTCTGGAAGGTAATTAACAATAGCTACGTTAAGGCCCAGAACGAGCCATCCGTGGAGGTCCATGTCGCGAAAGAGGCTTGGGTAAACAATTTTTCGGGTATATATGAAGCCCAACCGTCAAAAGGAGAAGATTATGCGGCACCCTATAGTATACAAAATAAAGAATCGCAAAATAGTTTGATTCCGTACCATCCTCCTCAATCTGTGACCCTGTATGAATTGGAAAGAGCTCTGGAGGAGAGTAATAAAGGGAAGGCTCCCGGACCTGATGGTACCCCCTTGGACCTATTTAAAGAGCAGCTTGATCTATGGGCCCCCCTCCTTACAAACGTTTATAATGCCACAATAGCCCTAGGACCGCCTAGTTCTTGGAAAGCTTCAATTATAGTCCAGATTTACAAGAAGGGGGACAAGTCTGTGCCACAAAATTATCGCCCAATATCGTTATTGAACGCCACTGCCAAAGTCATGGGGTTCATCTTACTCAATAGATTGGAGGAATGGGCAGCAGCAAATAATACTCTGTCAGATACACAATATGGTTTTAAAAAAGGTTTGAGTACTGTCCACCAGTGTTTAAATTTAAACACTATCATCGGGAAATATACAGTGGCGAAGAAGGGGACACTGTACTTCTCCTTCATGGATTTTTCCGCAGCCTTTGACTGCGTTTCTCACTCAAGGCTGTGGAAAATCATGGAGGAGATAGGCATTGAGTCAGGGATCATTAGTTTCATAAGGCAACTCTATGAAGATGCAAAGGCCCAGGTCCGTTTTGGCAGGAGGGGTGAGTGCTCAGGTAGTTTTAACATCACTAGGGGGGGGGGTTAGGCAGGGTTGCGTCCTAGCCCCGTTTTTATTTTCCCTCTATATAAACTGGGAAGAACCCTGCCTAAACCTATCCAGCATAGGATACGTGAATGATGGGCTCTCGTCCCCTCCTGGTCTTTTTATATGCTGACGATGCTGTAATAACTGCCAGAACCGGGCAGGGCTTGCAAGCGCTTATAAATAATTACATAATTTTCATGGCAGACCTGGACTTAAGAGTAAATAGCTCCAAAACTTATATTATGATAACTGGGGCTAAATCAAAGACAAAATCCACTTTTTTATGCAGAAGGGCAAAAGTTGACTGAAACTCCAATGTTTTGCTACTTGGGGATATATTTTGATAACAAGAACTTGTGGACCCCAATGATGGCCAACAGATGTGCACAAATGGAGAAGGCTATAAATGGGCTACGCTTATTTACAAAGAAATTAGGTTTTAAAGCGATGAGGGAACTTCTTAATATATACAGGAGCAAGGTAGTGGCTGTGGCCTCATACGGTGCAGGGGTATTGGGAATGGCCAGTACACAAAACATGAAAAGAGTTGAGGACTCATTGTTTTAAGTCCTTTCTCTCTCTTCCCCCCAGCACGCCAAGCTACATAGCTCATGCGGAACTGGGTATGCCGTTTATTTCCGACAGATTTAAGATAGCCCCTATAATGCTCTGGCACTCGATCTGGTCACATGAGGACACAGGTCTGAATAAATTGATACTTAGTCACGCCATGAACCTAAATTACGCGCTGAAAATTCCATGGTTGAGATATATTAAATCCGCATGTGAGCTGATCGGTCTACCAAAACTCTTTCTCGACCCTCTGATCGGGAAGGATCAGCTGAAACAACGTTTTCTGTATAAGCTAATAGAAAAGAGAGAACGGGTAGAGGGAATAAAACTATCTGTATCGATTTGTACAACTCTGATTCCCCAAGAGGGCTTGAAATCATATTTAACAGTGGTTTGTAACGATCAGCAGAGATTTATTTTAACCCGATTTAGGGTAAATAAGCTCCCGTTGATGATGTGCTTTCAAGATAATTGTCATTCTATGTCTGAGCTATCATTATGCCCGTGTGATAATATGTCCTCAATAACTAATTTGCAAATTATATTATTTTGTAAATTATATGTAATACCAAGGACGAGATATATTTTATCGATCTTTAAAACTCTAACTTTTAGACAATGTAGGCCAGCTCTTTTATGCTTATTACAATTACACACCCCTCTTGTCTGCTGTGCAATATCTTCCTATTTGTGGAAAGTTTTGAAGATCAGGAAAAGTATGCGGGGTGTTACAATGTCGGAACATTCATTGTAAAGATTAAATCTGGCCGATATAATGTATTTTATATATTTATATATAAATTTTGTTTTAATTGATTTGATAATCTGTTTTTTATTGTGTACTGTACTTTTATGTTACCGAAAAATAACGAATAAAGCTAACTGACTGACTGAATGATCTCTCTTCGTCTGACTGCTGTTAACGTCTCCCATACCATAGCGATGGATGTGTCTGCAGTGTCATTTGTGTTAAGGAAGTCAGTAATACTACACATGAGTTTTTGGACCGGGTCCTGTCTGAGGAGTAAATTGCCCCAGAGCCGTTAGGGAGTAATCCGCAGTTGGCATGTGTACGTATGTCCCCAGTGTGAGGTCAAGAGAAGCACAGTCTGATAGAGACCGAGGGGCAATGCCAACCACCGCGACCCATGCCTGGAGGGCTGATGTTTCAAGGGAATGGTCTATCCTGGCATAGGTTTTGTGCAGCGTGGTGTAGAAGGTGTAGTGTTATGTCTGTGGGTGGGCTGCCGTACACAGGTAGCACAGACCCACCGCCTGTAGCCAGTGGACTCCCCCGTGGGAGAGGGCCCTGGTCTGGTCATGACTCTGGGCATTGTTCAATATGAGGTTCAGGTCACCTTCTAGCAAGGCCGACTGATCAGGGGAATCCAATATCTCCAATATTGAAAGTCGCAGAAATTGCTCTTGGCTGTCGTTCGGGCGTATATGGATGCAATGGTAGGGTGCATCTTCCTATGTGTATGTGGTATGCTAGTAGTCTACCCCGTATTTAGGCCACCATCACCCCTACAGTCCTGTGGAAGGAGAGATAAAACAGAATGGCCACCACCTCAGTCTTAGTAGGCCCAGAAGAGAGGTATGGGCTGGGAAAGTAGTGCAATTTCAGCCTATGCCAATGACAGGACAGTAGGTGTTGTTGCAGGGTTACAAAAACCTTCAAAAATAAAGGAAGACACAGACTCCTCTTGGCAATGCAAAGACAGCTATTTACTGTTGCGATAGAGAGTGAGACCTTCAACACATTCAGCACAGACTGCACCTCAGTCTTTCTCAAATTGCTGCTAGCAGGCAGCTCTTTTTATACATGGTTATATAATGGTTTATTATAAACAGTAAATAATGAGTGACGTGCAGGTTACAGATTTAAGACGGAAAAAACAGTAATAGACATGTGACCTCAAAACTCCAGATTCTGACCTTTCCCATTACACATTCTTTATTGCACTCCAAACAATGCTTGGTAAGTGAAACATTCTTCTGCACGTGAATTCATGTACATTCCTGGTAAATGTAATTTAAGTGAAGTGTGTGCTTTCAGCATTGTGCACCAAACTAATTTACTTCCCGCACCCATTGTCTAATCAGTCAATGATCTGTTTGGAAGCATGGAGTGAGTGTCACTGAACTCGTGCGTCAAAATCATAAATGCTTTCAAGCTTACTTAACACGAGTTGGCCTTTAACTGAAAACCCTTTCAAGTTTCCGATTCCATTGTGCTCTCAAGTAAGCATTTCATCTTACTCGTGTTAGTGCAAGATCTGGGCCTAAACTGGTTTCTGACCACGAACAGCTGCATATTTTTTGCTGGCGTTTGTTGTTGTACCATATTCTTGTGCATTTTATTTTCTACGGTGTGTTTATTTTTTACATTTCCTACAACAGTATGTTTCCTGGAGGAAGCATACATTCCTTCCAGCATGCTCAAGATAGGACAGTACAGCTGTACATGTGATTGGGTTGTAGAGCCCTCAGATATTGAGGGATATCATCTTCAAGTCAGAGTGTGAAAGTGTGAGGGCGCATGTGAAAAAGTCTCCCTTCGAGCAGGGACACGAGATCCATGGGGGAGTTGTGTATTTGAGAGGTAGTGTAGGTACTATAGGAGTACTGACAGTGCTGTTAGGCAGAGTGAGTGTGATCCCAATATAAAACCCCCAAAAAACATAAACAGAGCAACAAAAAACACAAGAACAATAGAGTAACATCGAAGTCCAGGAAACCAGGGACTGGAAGTTGGAAGGCCGGAACCAGTGTCCAGCGAGGAGGGCTGGCTCTTTCACATCAGCAAAGGACACCAAGATCTACGGTCATCGGCCCCCGCTGCCTAGCAGAAGGCCAGAGGCTTTCCAGGGCCAAATAAAACCACACCCTAAGGGACCAGTTCCTGGGGTAAATCACTCCAGAGGGGGCGGGATCTTCGGTGAGACTGTCCAGCACCGCTTGCCATTCCTGAGCTATAGCCATGGGGTCTGAGCAGAGGCTCAGGGAGGATTTTGTGATCCAGCACCATCATTGCCCTGGGGTCCTGGAACGTGCCCGAGCGACCTTAGGTGAGGCCTTTACTGTGTCATCACGGAGGTTCAGGAGTAAGAGTGCCTCCTCCAGGGACCCAAGTTGCTGGAGTTTGTTCTCCCATTTAAAGATAATCAGGAACTGGTGGCCACAACTGTAGCTAATACCTTTACCTCTGAGGAACTCGGTGATCGGGCAAACTCTCCTGCCCATTTGTAGGGTGGGGGCTGTGAGGTCCTAGTGTAATGCTCATTTGTGTCCATTGAAGAGGACTATATGGGTGCCTCATGCAGCCCGCATAAGCACTCCTTGAGATGGAAGTCATGTGCACAGGAGAGGATGTGTGGTGTCCTCGCATCCTCGCAACCCGCTGGGCCCACCCGATGTGTGAGTTCTTCGAGAAGGTGGCAGAAGAGGTTTTGGGTGCACCCTATGATGCTCAGCCTCCGCTCCTAATGGTGCTCTCCAGATGCAGTTCTTGTTATGGCAGGAGTGGTTCTCTAGGTCATCTGCATGGGCCTGTAGGGCTATTTGCTGGTCGTGAATCTGCAGGACCTCCTGTTGAAGAGTCTCAAGTTTCTTGCCTTGTGCGGTGGAAGTGTCTTCCAATGCAGAGATCCTATTGCCCACCTCCTCCAGCACCCACCTCACCTCTAGCATATCCTCAGAGAGCTCTTGCTTGACGGTAAGGAGGTCCTCCCACAGGGAGGAGAATAGGGACTCCATGAAAGCTCTTGTAATGGGTGCCTTTATTTCGCAATCCGACCTGGATGTCGGACAGTGCAGGACCATGGGGGTATTATCTGCTGTCTGTGTGCTCCCTGCACGAGCATGCATGTCTGTAAGGGAGCGGTCCTTCTTTCCCCATACTTGCGCCATCAGGCACGGCGAGTGTGGCTCACCTGTCGGCTGTCCTGTTCCCGACACAGTGATGATCAGTAACCTGAGGGGCCACCAATGAGGTCCACCAGGCACCCAGGGCATGTTGGGAGTCTCAAGAGCCCATGGTGTCACAAGCTCAAGGCCCAGGGATGGGCATTGTCGTGCAAAGAAATGAGTTAAGTGCTTGCAGCCTCATGGACCCAGCAGTTAGGCAGGCAGGCCAAGGTAGGTAGAGTGAGGCCAGCCCTCTATCCAGTGGTGCACCATGCATTGAGGTCAGTGTGGGGCCTCTGGGGTGGAACGCGTGGCCAACGCATATATGAGGTAGACCCGGTATCCAGCCGGCGCTGTAGCCTGAAACGCTCTGTCTGCCCTGTGTAGAGCCAGCCGAGGCCACCCCAGAGGCATCAAAGTCAGTCCTGGGAAACTTGGTGGGGGCTGCTCTGGAGAACGATGGGTGCTCAGGCCTCACCCATTGCAGAAGAAGAGCTTGAGTCAGCAGCTTCTGACTTTTGGGCCCACCTAGGCCCCTCGGGCTCCTGCTGTCAGGAGCAGGCGTAAACTCTACTGGGCAGGACTGTGGCAAGTGACCTCACTGGCCGCAAGACAATGCAGCAATGGAAGGGCCTACCGGTGTACAAGCAGGAGCAGTGGGGCTCCCTCAGTTCCTACCATGGCCAGCACCCCGCATCACCATCCAAAGCCACCGCCATATTGGGGGAGTTGATGGCAAGTGCCCCTGCTCCGCAATGTGACCATTGCCAGAGTCTCAAGCAGAAAATATCTCTAGGCTACCACCGCTGTAATCCCTGATGTCGACAGCTTCATTATAGGCCCCTTGGGACCCCTCTATGAGACTCCATTTGCGGTGGTTGGAAGAGGACCGAAGAATGCGTCCTATTTCGCAGCCATCTTGGCCACACCCCTGTTATTTTATTTTACACAAATTCTATATTCTATTTATTTGATTACATATTTCAAGGGAATGATATATGTTTTAAAGTATCCACCGAACCTTGACTCAATCTACACAGTTGACAGTCACATAAGCTTTATGCGTACATACTCTAAAATGTTCAGAGGCCACTGCAAAATAGTTAGTAGCATGAAAAATTAAAATACAGCTACCAAACTCCTGTAATATTTTGGAAGAGTACACAACCTATTTTTATTCTCGTAGTCAACTTCATCTTAATTGGACTATGGAACAGTAGGTGTGCAAAATGGGCACTTTAAAGCCAGTCTGCGGATTCTGCAGGAGTGCATGCCTCTGACTTATCACGTTCTTACAGACACGTAGGGGGATATTCTCAAGAACGTGCGATAATCATCGCCAAAATAGGTTAACGCAAGTCATCATATTGCCGTCTAGCGCGGGAAAATAACCCCGTTTCAACGCAGCATTCACAACACGGCGGTAACATGCGATAGTACCCCGATAACGCCGCAAATGTCCGCGATAACACTACCGGGACGGCGATAAAACTCTCAACCCGAACGTGAAAAAATTTGCGATGTGCCCAACCACGATAGAAAAATCCTCTACAAGCATCGGCAGGCTTGCAATTCCCATGTCAGGCGGGTAAAATCACCATAAGAGCAGCAAAAAAAACAGAAATAAATTTAAAAAAGACATAACAACTGCGAAGCCCAATGGAGGGAGTTGGAGCAAGTACAGAGGACAACCTGAACCCCACAAGCCCCAAGGAGGACCAGCCTGGTACCTCGGGCCAGGGAAGGGCAAGGAGAAGAAGAAGAGGAAGACGCGGTTCAGTCCGCAGGAAAACAGGATCCCGATAACGGAGGTGACACTCCCACCATCCAATTGCCTTTGGTGAAATTGTCAGCACTAAATGTTGCACATACACTTGTCCGAGCGATGTGCCAATGCAGAGGAGTGACATGCACACAGGGAATGTGTCTAGGAATGAATTTATTTGCACATGCTGTGCCTGTGGTCACTCTGACCTGTCCCATGACTGCAAAGGACAGTCCCCATGTGACGTGCCTATGTGAAGAAATTGCGAATGATAGTGTCCCTTCGGGCGATTCCAGCTGCTGCTGCACTGGGGTGTGGTCCACCTGCCTCATCTTCATCATCATCGTCCGGTGCATCAGGCACTCGGATCCATGGGGCATTGGTGCGTACACATATGTTGTGCAACACACAACATGCAATGATTATCTTGCACACTATTTGCGGGCAGTACAGGAGTCTTCCACCTGTGATGTCCAGGCACCTGAAACGTGACTTCAACACACCAAATGAGCGCTCCACAATGCCCCTGGTGCGTATGTGGGCCACATTGTACTGCCTCTGGGCCTGGGTGTTCGGGGCTCGGAGGGGTGTCATCATCCACAGGCAGAGTGCATATCCTTGATCACCTGTGACAGGGGAGAGAGATGTGTCAATCGGTGGTTCGGCATTCTGTGTTGGCAGGCTTATTAGTATATTGGTGTGTGACGTGTGGGACTTTGGGATACATGTCTATCATGTCTTGCATGTGGCAAATGAGCGGCGTCCATGTGTAGTACGGTGCCTCACAGCTGCTCCTCACTCCCCCCGAGCCTATTTACTTGTGTGCCCTGCACGGTTGCATCACTTGCACTCCTAGGACACACCATTGCCATGACTGTCTGCACATGTCTACAAGCCTGACAATGACACTGTGATATTGGCCGTTGAAGGTGGTCGGCCACGTGTGTGTAGGCCTATGGCCAGGATATGGCGAAAACAGAGACACACGCAGTAGTTGCCTTGGTGGCCATCCCGGGAGTGAACAATGCCCTGAGCTCCGGGCTATTGATTCCCACTCCTACGCTGGCCCAGCCCACTCCGCTTACGCTTACAGGGGGGGGGACATAGCTACATGTCCAGGGTCTACCCCACTGCCTGAGGTAACATGGTTGCGCCCACTGTCTATGACACTACAAACACCAGCAGTATATGTCCACATGGACATGTCTGTGCTCTGCATACTTAAGTCTGTCCAGCACATCCCCGCCACACTTGCATTGAGTACATTCTGATTCATGGGTCACTTGCCTCCCTCGCACATTCTTGGTTCCCATCCTGCTATTGTGTGGCAGAGGTGCCATTACGTGGATGGCTTGTCTGGATGTCTGGCCCCTGTTACAACATCTCCATGTGTTGCCATGTCTGGTAGGTGGGCATGTTGTTTGGCATGTCGTATGTGATGTTGTAACGTGTGCATTCCCACAGTTGTGAGTTGTCTGATTGGGGAGTTGAGGTGTGTGGTGTGTTCCGTTGGTACTTACCGACGAGCAGTGCATTTCCGTAGGTGCCATCCTGGAAGCGCTGGTTGATGATGGACTGTCGGAAGATGTAGGAATCATGCACACTGCCTGGGTAGTTGGCGACGACGTTGGTGAAGAGTCCCCGGTGGTCCACTATTGCCTGCACATTGATGGAATGCGTGTGCTTTCTGTTGCGGTAATTGTGTGCAGTGTCGGCAGGGGGCACAAGTAGGACATGTGTGCAGTCAATTGCCCCCAACACGTGCGGGAAGCCAGCTATGGCGTAGAAGCCTTGCTTGGACTCCAGCTGTTCCTGCGCAGTGTGGGGGAAGTGAAGGTGATGGGGTATGAAACTGATGATGGCATCCAGGACAGGTGTGATGGCCTTTGATAGGGCTGGCTGTGAGACTCCTCCGACTCTGGCAGTTGTTGGTTGGAAGGTACCAGAGGCCAACAGGTGCAGCACAGCCAGCAGCTTTGTCTGCAGAGGGATGTTGGTTGTCCGCTGTGTTGGTACCGTCAGCCTGTGGGCACTGTGGGTCAGGATGCGGAGGATGGTCGTGCTTTTGAGCCTGTAGTGGGCAATGACTTCCTCTGGCGTTAAGTCTCCGAGGCTGGTGCATTTTCGGAAGGTCCGCTGTCTCATTCTGTGCTGCTCGGTGGTAGTACTGGGGGTGGTCCTGGCGGGGGGGCTGGGCCTGGGGGGGGTGGCGGTGGGTGTTGTGGGCCTCTTGGGTCTCCGAGCTGCATGATCAGTAGCTCCATGGCATCTGTTGGTCTTCAGATGTGGCTCTGGGCTGGGCTCTCTTTTATACTGCAGTTTGTCGTCCTGCTTAACACCAGTAGAAGGCAGGTGTTAAATCCCTGCTGCTAACGCGCCTTATCGCCTGTTTTTGGGTCGCATCGCAGATTTGGCTGGTCGTTGTGAATCTCGCAAAGTGGAGTTTTTGTGAGTCTTTGCACGGGAACGCCTACTCGGCATATCATTAGCGTTAGTTGTCTCTCTCATCCGTGGCGATGTTTTTTGCGGCAGCTATCGCTGGTAAACTGGCGATATGGGCAGTTTGCACCAGCTTGTGAATAGGGCGATTAGTCTATCACCACTTTTGCAGCGATAATGTGCCGATAAATCGGCGATAAGTCCTTGAGAATATGCCCCGTAATGTGCAGAAATTGTAGTTAGATCAATGCCTGCTCGATCATTTAGAAGCAATGCTTGTGAAATCAGCATGTTATCAGAAAGGTTTCAATTTCTCTCAATCAAATTCATTTTCCTCTTTCTTTGTCTCTTTCTCTGTCTTTCTCTCTTTTTTATATTTTATTCTATTTTGGTTCCCTTCATCAGATACATAAATACATACTGAAACAACTTTTCATGTCAGTTTAAAAAAAAGAGAAAACATCTATTTGATGTCTAAAACCTGCAATCCTCCAAAATCTAACACATTTCCAATTCGATAAAAGAACATTTCATAGTAGCTAAAAAAAACAGACGGAATATACTCTCAAATTTGATAGAGTGCAAGCCAATACTTCTGAAGTTGCCAAAGTCCAGTACATCTCATATATAAAAGTGCACAGTTGTTTCACTTAGTTACGAAGTGCAAGGCATACTTCCACATTCTAAAAAAACGTCCTTCCCTTCTCCATCCTCTTTGCATACACATGTTTATTTGCCACAGATGGCCTTTCTGCAGAATAGAGATCATTTGCAAATAAACCAATCTATTTTGGGCTCATATTGATGGGATTCTATATTGCACAACCTCCCAATGAACTAGAGCTTCATAATCAACCAATCTCCAACTTTGCCCAGATTGTACTTCTCTCATCTAGTCGCTTCTTTTTCAAGTGCATTGGGGCACATACATTTCAGAAGGATTTATCTCACCAATTTCAGATTCTTACATTTAGGGAGGGTAGGATTTGGAAAAGAATAAATTCCACTGCACATAAACACTAAAAATAAATTATTGAATATCTTATACTTATTAGATTTGTAATACCTATTGGTTGTTAAATAAGCAGCTGAGTAATAAACTCTCCAGTTCGAATGAGACAATCCTACATCCTGGGCTGACAAATTCAGTTTCTTAAAACTAATTCTAAGATTGTACTTGTTCCAAATGAAACTGCTGGTAGGGGTATTTAATGTTTGAAAAAATATATATTGCATAATACATATGAGATCAATGAGAAATAGTTTTTTTAAAAAGAGGCAAGATCTTCATTTTTACCAACACTACTCTCCCAAGAATAGAAATTGGCATCCTGTACCACCTATACATCATGCTTTTAATCTTGGTGATTAAAGGGGTATAGTTTAATTTATATACTTCCTCATATTTGTCAGATACCCTGATTCCTAAGTATATGACAGCTTCTTATGATATGCAGTCTGCAAATATTGAGGAAATGAATTGGCACCAGTATTAAAAAGAAGTATCTTGGTCTTAAAGAAATTTACCCGATACCCAGGTAATGTTGAGTACCCTACGAGTGTTGGTTCAAACAAATTATCGAATACATTCCTCTCAGGTAGCAAAAATAACATCAAAGCATCAGCATATAGTTTGAGTTTTGTTGCCCCTGGAATCACTGCCTTCACACTTCCACTTTCCCTCAAATGACAGCCCAATGGTTTAATGAACAAAGCAAAAAGAGATGGTGAGAGGAGACTGCTGCTTAGTGCCTCTGGTGATCCTGATAGGGTCCAGAACGCTACCATTTAAAGTTATTGTGGCAGTTGACCCTCTCATAAATTGAAGCTATTGACTCTGTGAACTAAGTGGAAATCCTATTACTTCATTAAATAGATTCCAGCTCACAAGGTCAAAAACTTTTTCTGTATCTATAAACAGAATTGTCACTGGTTTCTTGCTTGTAGTGAGATAATCTAAGGCTTCTACTAGGGACTGCATGTTGTACTACAATTGCCCCCCTGGGATAAATCCCTTCTGGTCACTCCCAATCAAGTATGGTGTAACCTCTGCCACTCCTAATGCTAAAATGCTCATAAAAATCTGATAGTCCGCGTTCAGAAGAGTGATAAGATGGAAAGAATCAATAACTTCTGGATTTTTTTGGTGGGGGAGGGCAGGTAAGAATTTTACAAAATGATGGGGAGTTGCATCGCCTACAAGATTTGATTAATCCTGATGTTCCTGTGCTCTAGACCTCAAGGGCAGCAACCGACCACTCATCTCCCCCTCCTCATATAGCTGCTGCCTAAATGTTCTGGTATTAAGCACTTGTTTCTCACTCACAAAATGCTGAAGCTGCCATTTAGTTGTATCCCTAGCAATACAATGCTGCTGTTTGTCTACCTGAGAAACCTTAAATTCTGCCTGCACAAAGACCTCAGTTCATAGGCCCAACTATGCCCAATCGACCAAAGTCTGGTCTGGACCTTCCCCAGGCAGGGCGCCCTGTCCGTGACCGCAGAGCCCATTTCCCCCTGCCGCGCGCTTGGCGGCACGGAGAGCCGGCGCATGGAGCCCGGCCCCTGCTGGAGCTCTGACTGAGGGCCCAACAACAGCCTCCCTCCCTGACGGAGAAGGGAGGAGAGGGCTTCACGGGCCTGCTGCTTCTCCTTTTCCAGGACCCACTTGTTCTTAGAGAGATGGTAAGCCTTGCGCCAGGCCTGCCGATGGCACCTCCTTGGTTGCGTGGGACATCAACAGGTGCTGCCATTTGAGACCGGGCCCAGGCATCGGCTGAGGGCTTTTTGGAGCTCTCCCAGGCTCCTGTTCAAGCTCGGCACCCTGAGAGAAGGGCATTCAAGCAGGGCTGGTCTCCGCTCTTTACCCCGAACCCAGTGAGGAGCATGTCCTCTTCAATGTGCAGTCACCCTACCCTGGTTAGTGACTCACCTCTATAGCCTGGGCTCAGGGTGCTGACTTGGGTGGGTGCCTTCCACCTTCCTGGAGCCCAGGGAGCCAAGACGTTTTAAGCTCAGGCCACATCCTCTCCACACGGGCCTGCCTGGGAAGTCCAGTTTCCTCGACTATTAAGTCCTCATAGAAAAGATCTATTCCACCTTCCCAGATGAAGCACGTAAGGGGTGCTTTGATAGCGATGGGACGTCCAACATAGCGGAGGCAGATTGCCTTTGTGGTTTTGTTCTCCCCTCTTGCGACAACCTCAAAGACATAGCCGCAAGCATCAAATCCGGCTCACCTAGGGACCCCACTACACCTAAAGTGTTAAGAGAGAGCCTAGTAGTCCTAGCGCCCTACATCAGCCACCTCCTTGGACTCTCTTTCACTTCGGGAACAGTCCCAAAAAGGTGGAAAGAGGCGATTGTCCTCCCCATAAAAAAGAAGCTGAATGTAAGCATGAGTCAATTGGAGAACCTGCGTCCGATTTCACTTCTGCCATATTTTGCCAAAATAGCAGGAAAAGTGGTCAACACTCAACTAATAGCCCATATTAATCAACACAACCTACTTCACCCTACACAATCGGGCTTTCGAGCGACCTACTCTACGGAATCAGCACTGCTCCTATCCACAGAGACCATCCGCAAACTTGTGGATGAGCGCCAGACGGTCGCCTTAGTCCTCTTAGACCTCAGTGCCGCATTCGACACTGTAGCCCACCCAATACTTCTACAGCGCCTCAGGAGAGGAGGACTAGACTGGCTGAAGTCCTTCTTATATGACCGCAGCTTTCAGGTGTCTCAGCAACCTTACTATTTGAAGAGCATTGCGCTGGCCCAAGGGGTCCCTCAGGGCTCCATACTTAGCCTCACTCTTTTTAATCTCTATATCACCCCATTGGCAGAGATTATTGGGAAGTATGGCATCGGTGTTGTGTCATATGCGGATGACACACAACTGGTGGTGTCATTGGCGCAAGCCCATGTTGAGGCAGCCATTAACTTCTCTACTTGCCTACAAGAACTGGCGTCTTGGATGTTGAACAACTGTTTAAAACTTAATGGCAATAAGACAGAGGTTCTTGTGGTAGGCAAAGCCCCCTCGATTTGGTCCTCATCATGGTGGCCTCAGACTTTGGGCCCTACTCCATCCCCCAGCGAACAGGTTAAGAACCTAGGGATGTGGCTGGACACCAAGCTCTCCTTTGAGAGCCACACCAGATGGGTGGCAGGGAAATGTTATGGGGTAATGAGAGGATTTCGGAAGACCCTTGATGTACTTCCCATGACGGCTAGAAAAACCATGGTCCATGCTCTGGTAACCTCCCGCTTGGATTACGGAAACGCCCTTTATTTGGGGGCAAGTAGCAAATGTATGAAAAGACTTCAATGCATTCAGAACGCGGCAGCCCGCCTCGTTCTGATGCTGCCAGGAGAGCTTCCTCTAACCAGGCCCTGGCATCCCTTCACTGGCTTCCGGTGAGGGAGAGAATTCTCTTCAAAGCCCTGTGTGTTAGTCACCGCATCCTACAGAGAAAAGGGCCAACCTATCTACATGATCTACTTACCCCCTACATCCCGACCCACCTTCTGAGATCATGTGGTACGGGAAAGGTTAGAACTCCGACTATCAAAAGAGCGAGAATGGGTGGCCGATCTTTCCGTTTCCTGGCAGCCAAGCATTGGAATAACCTCCCCCTTGGTCTCCGGATGGAGCCTTCGGAGACAATCTTTCGGAAAAAACTCAAAACTTGGCTTTTTCCGTCCTTAGGCCTTCCCTGCTAGCTGTTTCACAGTACTGCTACTGACGAGTCTTTCTGATGCCGCAGCGCGGGGACACACTAGTGAATGTAGCCATGCGCTTTATACATTTGTTTATTATTATTCATGAAGTGGGGGCTTGCAGAACCTCGGGAGGGACAAAAGTTGGAGTTAGCCCGGCCGGCCATCTGGTTGCCCAGCCCGCCAGGTCATCTGGTCACACAGCATAGCGACCTGATGGCCTAGGATGACCCAGCGACCAGATGGCCTGGGATGACTAGACTCAGGACCCAGTCACACAGCAGTCTGACAACAACAAGTGTGGCCATGCACTCCAAGGCTGGTGCTCGGGAGGCTGCTTCCCAGACTTCCCAAAGACTTGTGTGGGAGTAGGGGGATCTTGGTCCAGCTGTCTGGTCGCCTTGCAAGGGATTGTGACCCCATCTCTGCACCCATCCATGCAGGGCAGGATGGGGAGGCCCCCCGTGCCGGTGGGCACATGTTAGAGGTGGCCTCGCACATGCCCACATTGCCCCTCTGTGTCCCTCTAGCCGGCATATCAGCAGAGGGACCCACCCCATGTGTGCTGGAGGGGATTAACAGATACTAAAGGTTGGCTCAGAGGTTGACTTACAATAGTCTGCAGCAAGGTAGCTGCTCTGCTACTTATAAGAAACCCTGACCCAGAATCAGGTCGTCTACGAGGACGGAGCTCAGGATGGGGGGGGCCCATTCCAGGGCCTACCGGGCCCACATCAGAGCTTCTGAACCCAGCAAAGCAGGGGAAGCCTCCCTGGGCCCAATGGACCCCCATCCAGGGCCCTTAGTGGTGTGGCAGGCCGGAGGTCGTTCCCTGGGGCACAGTCAGAGCTCCTGGACCTGGGTACAGAGGGGAGCCCTCCTCGAGCCCACAGGACCTGCTCGGGTGCGCTGCCATGCGGCGTGCCAGAAGACGGAGCCCAGGATGGGGGCCCCCAACACAGGCCAGCAGGGCCTCAGGCATGGGACTGTGAAGGGGCCCCCATGGAGCTCTGACCCGGGGTCTGTTGCCACCTTAACATGCAGGCGAATCAGGAGTAGCCTCCGTGGGCCTGATGGACCCCCGTACAGGACCCTTGGCAATACGGAAGGCTGTCGGATGGACCCAGGCCCTGGGACCCAGGCCTCGGGACCTAGGCACTGTGCCACACAGCAGGCCTGAGGATGGAGATCAGGATGGGGTGGCCCCCTCCCCTGGAGCCCCGATTCTGGGCCATCTGGTTGCTGTCTGAGAATCCGGAGGAAGTCTACCCCTTTTCCTGTAATCTGTGCACAACGAGTGACAGAGGGGACCGAAAGCGCAAATGCACCCGACCACATGGAGCACTACCTGGGCTCAAGGAAGCAAATGAGCCTGCATCGGGACTTCCATGGCAGCCCGGCCATCTGGTAGCCCCAGGCCCTGGGATCAGGGACCCAGGCACCAGGTCCCATGACCCAGGACTCAGGCACCAGGACCCCAGGACCCAGGCCACGGGACCCAAGCCCCGAAACACAGGCCCCACAACCCAGGCCCCCCAACCCAGGACCCAGGACCCAAGACCCGTTACCAAGGCCCTAGGACCCAGGTACCAGGTCCCAGGATCAAGGCCATGCGACTCAGGTCCAGGACCAAAGACTCAGGACCCAGGCACCAGGACCCAGGCACCAGGAACCAGGCACCAGGGCCCAGGCACCAGGGCCCAGGACCCAGTACCAAGGCCCCAGGACCCAGGCACCAGGACCCGGGATCAAGTCCATGGGGCCCAAGTCCCAGGACTAAGGTCCAGGACCAAGGACTCAGTACCCAGGACCCAGGTGCCAGGACCCAGGCAGCAGGCCCCAGGACCCAAGCCCCGCAACCCAGTCCCTGGACCCAGGCCCCAGGACCAAGGCCACAGGACCTAGGTACCAGGTCCCAGGCACCAGGACCCAGGTACCAGGACCCAGAACCCAGAACCCAGGCCCCAGAACACAGGCCCCAGGTCTTTTGCACCAGGATCTGGGATTAAGGCCCCGGGACCCAGGTCCCAAGGCCAAAGCCATGACCCAGCTCCCAGGCCCCAGCAATCAGGCCCCAGGCCCCAGGATACCAGATACAGGATCTAGGAACCAGGACCCAGGCACCAGATCCCAGGGCCAAGGCCATGGGCCAGTACTCAGGACCCAGGATCCAGGCACCAGGACCCAGGTCTCAGGACCCAGGTCTTGGGTCCCAGGCCCCGCAACCCAGGCCCCGACACCCAGGAACCAGGCACTCTGCCACGCAGCATGCATTAGGATGGAGATTAGTATGGTGGGGCCCCCACCCCATGGGCCCTGGTCCTGGGCCATCTGCACACTGGCTGAGCACTACCAGACCACAAGAGGTCCAGGGTACTCTGTCCCTAGTAATCCAGAGGAAGGCTTCCCCCTTTCTTATAATCTGTGTGCACAGAGAGACAGAGAGGACCAAAGTCACAAATAAACTCGACATCCTGGAGCCCTGGCTGGGTTTGAGGAAGCAAATGAGACCTTATCGGGACTTCCAGGGCAGCCCGGCCATCTGGTCGCCCCAGTGGAAACCATGATGTCCGACCAAGTGGCCAGACTCAGGGGACTCAGCGGCCCGGGTGCTTGGAACCCCAGCTGGGCCTCCGGCATGGGGCTGCAATGGGGGCCCTGATGGAGCTCCGGTGTGGCTGGCCAGAGTCTGACTGATGCACCAGGTCCCAGGACCAAGACCCCAGGCCCAAGGATTCAGGACCCAAGAACCAGGCCCCAGGACTCAGGACTCAGGCCCCAGGAACCAGGACCCAGGACCCAAGACCAGTTCCCCAGGCCCCAGGAATCAGGACCCTGGCCCCAGGACCCAGGCACCAGGACCTGTACCAAAGCCCTGGGACCCAGATCCTAGTCATCAGGACCTGAGACCAAGGCCATGGGACCCAAGACCCAGGCACCAGGTCCCAGGACTCAGGACCAAGGACACAGGACCCAGGACCCAAGCACCAAGACCCAGGCACTAGGACCCAGGCACCAGGACACAGGTGCTGGGCCCCGGAGCCCAAGCCCCATGCCCCGGGAACCAGGACCCAGGCACCAGGACCCAGGACCAAGGCCATGCGACCCAGTACCCAGGAACCAGGACCCAGGCACCAAGACCTAGGCACCAGAACCCATGACCCAGGATCCAAGACCCAGGCACCAGGCACCAGGATCTGGTACCAAGGAACCAGGGCCCTGGCACCAGGACCCAGGTGCCAGGGCCCAGGCACCAGGGCCCAGGCCCCGGGATCAAAGCCCTGCAACCCACGTCCCAGAACCCATGACCCAGGCACCAGGACCAAGGCCACAGGACCCAGGTACCAGGTCCCAAGAACCAAGACCCAGGCACCAGCACCCAGGTACTAAGACCCAAGCCCCAGAACACAGGCCCCAGAATGCAGGATCTGGACCGAGGTCCCGAGACCAAGGCCATGACCCAGCTCCCAGGCCCCAGCACCTAGGACCCAGGCCCTAGGATCACAGATACAGGACCCAGGCACCAGGCACCAGGTCCCAGGGCCAAGGCTACAGGCCCAAGGACTCAGGACCCAGGACCCAGGATCCAGGCACCAGGACCTAGGTCTTGGGACCCAGACCCGCAACCCAGGACCCGGCACCCAGGACCCAGGCACTCTGCCATGCAGCATGCATTAGGATGGAGATTAGTATGGTGGGGTCCCCACCCCACAGGCTCTGGTCCTGGGCCATTTGCACACTGGCTGAGAACCACCAGACCACAAGGGGGTCCACGGTACCCTGTCCCTAGTAATCCGGAGGAAGGCTACCCCCTTTCTTGTAATCCGTGTGCACCAAGAGACAGAGGGGACCGAAGGCGCAAATGCACTTGACATCCTGGAACCCTGGATGGGTTTGAGGTAGCAAATGAGCCCTCATCGGGGCAGCCCGGCCATCTGGTCACCCCAGTGGAAAGCATGATGTGCTACCAAATGACCAGACTCCTCAGGGGACTCAGGGGACCCAGTAGTCCGGGTGCTCGGAACCTCAGCTGGGCCTCAAGCATGAGGCTGCAATGGGGGCCTTGATGGAGCTCCGGTGCGGCTGGCCAGAGACTGGACCGAGGCACCAGGTCCCAGGTCCAAGGCCACAGGCCCAAAGACTCAGGATGTAGGACCCAGTATCCAGGCCCCAGGACTCAGGACCCAGGCCCAAGGACCCAGTAACCAGGACCCAGGACCCAAGAGCCAGGACCCAGGACCCTGGCCCCAGGACCTGTATCAAAGCCCTGGGACCCAGATCCCAGGCACCAGGACCTGGGACCAAGGCCATGGGATCCAGGACCCAGGCACCAGGTCCCAGTACTCAGGACCAAGGACTCAGGACCCAGGACCCAGGCACCAGGACCCAGGCACTAGGAACCAGGCACTAGGACACAGGTGCTGGGCCCCAGAGCCAAGCCCCAAGACCCAGGCCCTGGGAACCAGGACCCAGGCACCAGGACCCAGGACAAAGGCCATGCGACCAAGGTCCCAGGGCCAAGACCCAAGGCCCTAGGACTCAGGACCCAGGAACCAGAAATCAGGATCTGGGTCCCAGGCAACAGGACCAAGGCACCAGAACCCAGGACCCATGACCCAGGATCCAAGACCCAGCCACTAGGACTGAGGAACCAGGTCCCTGGGACCCAGGCACCAGGACCTGGACCAAGGCCATGGGACCCAGGCCCATTGCCCCAGGCCCCAGGACCCAGTATTCAGTACCGAGGACCCAGGCACCAGCTCCCAGAACAAGGACCAAAGGCTCAGGACCCAGGTCCAAGGGCCCAAGCATGGCGACTCTGGCCCAGGCACTCTGCCAAGTAGCAGGCCTGAGGACAGAGATCATAAAGGGGGCCCCCACCCCAGAGGCCCTGGTCCTGGGCCATCTGGTCACTGGCTGAGAACTGCCAGACCACAAGGGGTCCAGGATACCATGTCCCTAGTAATCCGCAGGAAGGCTACCCCCTTTCTTGTAATCTGTGTGCACTGAGTGACAAGGGGGCCCAAAAACATGAATGCACTCGACCTCCTGCAGCCCTGGCTGGGCTCAAGGAAGCAAATGAGCCCTCCCTGGATTTCTAGGGCAGCCGGGCCATCTGGTCATCCCAGTGGAAAGCATATCGTGCAGCCAATTGGCCAGGATCAGGGATCCTGTGGCCCGGGTGCTCAGAGCCCCAGCTGGGCCTCAAGCACACAGTTGCGAGGGAGGCCCTAAAGGAGCTCCAACCTGGGGCCCACAGGCATCTTAACATGCAGGTGAAGCAGGGTTGGTCTCCCCAGGCCTGCTGGATGCCTGTCCAAGGCCCTTGGTGGTGCGGCTGGTTGGAGGATGGAGCCCAGAGTGGTGGGCCCCAACCCAGGGCTTGGCAGAGCCCCAACCTGCAAGGCAAAACCCAAGATGGGGGACCCCCTCCCCAGGGCCCGCAGGGGCCTGGGATAGAGCATCTGGACCCAGCCAAGCAGGGAAAGCCTCCCCGGGCCTGATGGACCCCATCACCGGACCCTTGGAGGGGTGGCAGGCGGAGGACAGAGCCCAGGGCAGGAGCACCTACCCCAGGGCTTCGCAGGGCCCTGGCATGCAGTCAGCCTCCCCGGGCCCGGACAATTGGTAATAACACTTGTTCTACCATTATTATTTCCCTAGATTTTGTACCATAGCTTGGCCAGCACCTAGGGAAACCTAGCCAACCTAGGGCTATCCAGGGTGGGCTGACTGGCGTGGCTCTCACCACAATTTATAACCCAGAATCCCTTGCAAATGTCAAACTTCGACTATAAAAACACATTTTCCTTACATTTGTGTGATGGAAAGTTCTGGAATCTGCAGGGAGCCACAAACTTCCTTCCACCAGGCATTACCCCAAGTCTCCAGATACAAATGATACCTCACTTGTGTGGGTAGACCTAGTGCCTGCAACAGGAAATGGCCCAAAACGCAACATTGACACACCACATTTTTCCACCGAAAATTGACTCTTTTTTTTTTTCCAATGAGCCAATTGGCGCAGTTCACTTTCAATGTAATGACATCAGTGCACCATGGGCGCCGATAGTCCCTACACTACAAAAAAAATGTTTTTCCCCTGCTTCCGAGGCTGGAAAATAAAAAACAGAAATCCCTCTGCTCTAAATATCAGAGGGATTTCCCAGACATGTACAGAGGCTGGAACCGTTACATCCTCCGCATTTGGTCACCGTGGTGGGTGGACAAAATATCGAAAGCACAAATATCGTCGGACACAATATCGTGTCAAAAATATCGAGGACAAGAATATCGTGAAGGTCATTGCTTATGGGTAAGTAAAGTTTTACTATATATAACTCCACATATATGTACTTTGACGATATATATATCTTCAAGGTACGTAGATCTGGAGTTAAGAATAATAGTAAATTTATACCTATCTATTTGCACTTACCTACTCGATATTCTTGTCCTCGATATTTTGGACACGATATTCTGTCCACACGATATTTTTTGTTCTATATTCTGTCAGTGAACCGGTCACCGTGGTGGAGGACGTAACTGTTACATCCTTGGCAGAGAAAGGGTTAATCTGGAGATTGTGTTATGAATTCTGAAATTTGGCAGTAATTTCTATGCCTGTTCACTTAGAAAGGATATTTGTCTTACGTACAGTTCATATCAAGCAATATGTAAGTTTAATTTTGCTTTGTGTCTCTATTTGTATTTCACAGGGGGACGTATCTCATATTAGCATCTGTTGCTAGCATGCTTTGATAGTGTGAACTGTGGTATTTTTTTATATGTGAGAGAGACATCTAATTTTTTATCGAAAAGAACTCTTTTCTTATTACTCTGTAGTATGTTCTTTCCATGTCTTAGTTTTCTAGGTCTGTTAGATTTTTTTAATTTCTCTCTGGTATGAGCCTCCTCTCCTCTCCTCTCCTCTCCCCCATCCCCCAGTATATCCTCCCAATGCATGCCATCTAGTTTAGTAGGTCGAACAAGCACACATGCTCCTCATATCCAGAAGCCGTTAGGAGCATCTCAGGGCAACCTGCGTTAACCTCGATGAAACTGTGGTCTATGAGGTGCTGCGCAAGAGCACAGGTACTCAAGTCTGACGTTGGCCCGAGTAGAGGATCGCACACCAAACGCCTAACCCTGGCACACATCTGGTCATAGGCCTTTAACGGACCAATTAGCAGATCGTAATCCAGGGCAGCGTGTGTGGTATTGAACAGGCAGACATCCATGGCCCATTGAAAAGGCCACCAAAGGCAGTGAAACACAGGTTGCACGCAGGTGAAGTAGGCATAATGGACGGTCAGCCAGTAGTCGATGGCAAAAAACTCCACTGGCATAGCACCAAAGAGCTGCCACATTTGATCGCGGAACAGCTGCAACTGGATCGGGTTTGGCAGCTCCACAGATCGAGCATCCATTGTGAAGCAATAATAGGAGAACCAGCACGCCGCAAACCAACAGGAGCACCAGGGGAAACCCTCCAAAGGCGCTGGAAAAAATAGAATGAATAAAGGCCGGAATTACTCCAAAAATAATCTGAAAGGAAGAAACAAGGCCAGATCCCACAAGTTTAAAAAGTGAGCAAGACCCTCTGTATCAGATGCATTAAATATTTGGTGTATTAATTCTCCAAAATGGAGTGGGAGATTTGTGTTTAGCAGCGAGTGTTTCTCGCTTGCAGTTCTTGCCACCTGCAGTTCGAAGGTCTCTTGAGCCGATGTGAGAGCCACTTCTTGTTGAAACAGTAGCGCTTTGAGTCTGCTTAGTTTATTGAAATCTGTTTTCAAAGTTGTAATGGAAGGCCAAAGCGAGCTATCTACAATCCCATGCGGGGGTGGAAAAAGGACATTGCTGCAACATGTAACTCATTGAGAAACCGTTACAATACACGGGATGCCAGCTCTCAAGCCGCAGCAATCGTGGTTATTCAAAATAAGATAACTAACGTTAGAAAGCAAAGTTAATACAGGAATAATAGCCGGGACAGGGGTACCTTTCATAAAACAAGCCAGATTAGGGGCCGAAACGTTACAGGCTCCGTAAAGCTTAACTTGTTTACAGACTAGTGAACGTCCTACTGTGGAATCACAGTCCTCCCCTGTAAGGAAAACTTCCTTTTCTGCGCATTGACATCTGTAAGCGAAAGGTAATTACCATAATTTGTGAATAAAATTATTTCCAAGGGGCCCATATCTCACAACGGGATGATGTTTCATACATGCTGTGAAGTGAAAAAGTGAGATAGGCAGCGAAATAACCCCATGTATTAACCACAAAGCTGAATCAGTCTCAGCTACAGAAAACTGTAACTGTTCTAATTGTTCAATATGTAACAATGTGTATGTGGCATCTTTCATGGACATTAATTTCTGTTTATCAGTTAAATTAAATGGCAGAAACAGTGCAGAAGCATTCAAATAATCCCATGGTACTTTTCCATTTTTGAGTGTTTGCAACATCCAAGCAAACTGCATCACGGAACGTAACTGATTTTGACTATGATACAAAACAGACACTTCATGTTGTACAATGTCAATGACACAAGCTACAATATTATCTAAAATATATATATGGGAAGACAGTGTATTAATGCTATTATAGACAACTGCAAGAACTTTTTCTAAATTAGCCTGGTCAATTTGGCGCAGACGTACCACAGCTTCCATCTGCGACAGTTTACGAAATTCATTATATGCTGAATAAATAAAACGTTTTGTGCGAGGGGATTTTGGACCTAAAAGAAAATCAGCCAAATCGATGTCACCTGACAAATGAGAGAGGTGTTGTTTCACAGACGACAGTGTGGAATGTTCCAACCATTCCTGACATAATTTACCCACAGAGTATGTGGTAACTGTATGCGAATGTGGGAAACGTGGATCAGGTCTACTTTGCGTAAAACCTTTTGTACTATTTAGAAACATAATTAACATGCATTTGATGTTGTCGGCCACACCAACCATCCTAAGGGGTCAATATTGGACGAGTTAAGTGTGCCATTTTGAAATAAGATAGCTAAGTCTTCAATCATTTAGTTAGTGTGAATTTGCCATGTATCATATGGAGTCATTAATGGAATGAAGGAAAATTTTGATTCTTCGCAGTGGCTAAACCAAAACAAGTAGTCTGTTGTACTGTGTCATTTAAAAATAAGATTTGAGATGGTATCAGACATGCACGATGCAAAGCTTCAGTGCCCTGCACTTGCCAATTTCTAGTACCCCAAATGGATTTTAAATTAATCGTCTCTTTCCAATGCTCATAACCCTTCACGGACAGATCGTTCTTGAAGGACATGGAGTAAACCAGTTTAGTCTGTGTTAACATAAATTTAGTTTGGGGCAGCATCTTCAATTTATAAAAATAGGACTGTGGGTCAGATAGATTGTAAATTAAAAAATATATAAATTCACTTTGTTAGGTCATCGAACTTCCCAGTAATGGTGTTGGGCAATGCTCCCATTGGGTATAATTAAAAAAGGGTCCCTGTGTTTTTGTCTTGTGTAAGAAATGATGGCCATAATGTTGATAACAAAATAAATCTGCATAATTAGCCTAATTTTAATACAAATCTTCAGTGTCAAATGCGCATAATATTTTAAATCAGAGAATAACGAATGAACGGCATGAACCTCCCAGTCATCAGAATGGATGTCGGACAAAACCACATCTCCCAAGGAAACGCGGAAGACGTATGGAATGTTCAAAATTTCCGTTGGGCCATGAATGATGTGAGAGGCTGGCCTGGTATATGCTGACCACTAATTAAAGTGGGCACCCTGCACCAGTCCAGACAACCCTTGTGGTGATTTAAGAGGTCTCAGACAACCTTAGAAAGCTATCCAAGTGGTAGCTGTGGAGAGTAGCCTTCAGGCTAAGTCTTGAAGGAGTGTGAAGCAGCTCGTTTTACCAGAATGCAATATTATTGCATAGATTAAATGAAAAGAGAACCACACGGTAGTTATAACAAGCATTGGCATAGCCAATAGGTCTCGCCTTTGGGACCTTCTAAGTATTTAGTTATGCAGCACAATTTCCTTGGTGCAACAACATCAACTGTTGCATGGCTAAACACTTATAAGGTCCCAAAGGCGAGACCTATTGGCTATGCCAATGCTTGTTGTAATAGAAACTACTTAGACCTCTTTTCAAGTCCTAATGTAATGCTGATTTGGGTGCAAACAGGAGATTACGACCAAAACAGGATAAGACATTATATGGAAAAGTTAGAAAAAAGTTAACCAACAGTAATTTTTCCTGTTAAATGCCACCCGGAAACACATTGACAAAATATGAACAGGAAAGAGGCAAAGAACGAAGTAATTGGTGGGCAAAACTCTGAATCCGCAATTTATGACTCAGTCTGAAGAGTAAGACGTAGAGTTTTGAGGCAATCATTCACCTTTGAAATACCACATTCTCTGTTACTGCTATTAAGTGGTGTGGTATTACTGCATCAAACACTGGTGCACTCTGAACCAGGCCTTGTAGCAGCACCAGCCGGTGAACTTTGAAAATGGTGTGGCATAAATAAATTCCCAGAATTAGACTGTGTAAACATGCAACAACAACTTGCTTTTAGAGGATCCGCCGGTGCTCTCTCCTTTGTGAAAATGTAGAATTGAAATCGAGGTCAGTGGGTGCATTTTATAGTGCCTTTTTCCCATAAATTGGACATAAAAATAGATTCTGAAGGGGCACTATTAATATTTTTCAATACCTTTGCGGAGCCCACGATACATCATAGATGCCTATTTTATAACCTAAAGAATGTGCACTATTTGTCATGGGTTAGTCCCATTAGGCATGGCTGAGCTCATTCCCCCGGCCAGAAACATATGATGTGCACATAGGGTAACTCATATACACATGTACAGTCTCACACATTGACACAAACACACAAATCCAACACTTGCCTCCTTAAGGTACAATTTCCAACATTTCTGGAGGTGGTGCTGTTTTTGTTCTCTTGTAAAAAAATAGATTCTGAAGGGGCACTATTAATATTTTTCAATACCTTTGCGGAGCCCACGATACATCATAGATGCCTATTTTATACCCAAAGAATGTGCACTATTTGTCATGGGTTAGTCCCATTAGGCATGGCTGAGCTCATTCCCCCGGCCAGAAACATATGATGTGCACATAGGGTAACTCATATACACATGTACAGTCTCACACATTGACACAAACACACAAATCCAACACTTGCCTCCTTAAGGTACAATTTCCAACATTTCTGGAGGTGGTGCTGTTTTTGTTCTCTTGTACTTTTCACCAAGTTGCAATTGTGGACAAGTTAGACACAAAGATGTTCTCTTCTGCTAACTAAAAATACTTTTATGCGTGGTAACAGCATGCGTCATAAAGGCTAATGCGTGGTAAAATCTGCTTGTTGGAAGTACTACGCGTTGTGAAAGTAATTTAGCGCAAAAATATATACACCAAAAAAGCCCACAAAAGACAGATTTGACAAATATGTAAAAAGGTGCTAAATAGGACGTTCTTCAAAATCAGCACAGACAAAAATAAAAACACACCCTGTGCAGTTTAAATATTCTGGCCCCTTAGTTTAATCTTTCACATTTTAAAAGTAAAGAAAATGCATTTATATAGTAAACACAACAAAACTAGAAGAAACTCAGTTCAATCCATGTCCTGCCCTCATGCAATAATCAGAAGCAAACCTTGTCGGCAACAATTACCTTCTAAACAAACCGCAAACACGGCGCTCAAAATGTTGCTCCATGTTTCTCACCAGTGATCCCAACTACGACCAAGAGCATTAACAATCAGTAAACTTGTTACCTATTGGCGCTCTTCTATGCTATACCGTTAAAAAGCAAAACCACAATAATAAAATATGCTAAAATGTATGAAACTATACATAATCTAGCAAATACAATGTAGATCTATAAATTCCAGAATACAGCAGTGTAATCAATCATTGTAGTTGCTCTGCAGCGCCAGCATACCCTTCGATGTTGAACAAGCGCTTTACAAAAAAAAACAAAAGTGAAGTACAGCTATGGAAAGCCAGATGGCGCCTCATCGCGCGCTGTAAGGGTGCCGCGAGGAAAGCCAGATGGCGGCTGTGCGCATGCCCGCGCGCGTAACCGCAAGCTTGAGGCCAGCAAAAGCGTGTGGTCGGACTTTTAAAAGCCCACTTACTAAATGTCTCGGCCAGTGCAGCGCATGCGCTGGCTCAGGCGAGACCTAAAAATGGAAGGGTCATGGCAGCAAGAGGGACTTTGCTCAGCGGTTCAATGAAAACTGAATAATAGTTGGAAAGGCTTCTGAAAAAATGGTTATCGTAACTAGGATCCCCATCGCCCTTAAGGTAATACCCATTTACCTCTCTTTGTTTTCCTGGCCATCTAAACGTGTTATGTCTTCTTCCACAATCCTCTTTCGACTTGCTTTCAGGGCATTAAGCACAGTCTCTCTCGCACATGGGTCTGGTATGACATTTGTCGCAGATTTAAATACTGGAGACGTCAACTGGTCAAAGCTGCAAACAAGAATTCAGTGAGACGACTAACTTTACATTTCTGGCAGTGACGCTATTCCTTGCTCCCAACTATATAACAAAATCCACTTTTAGAACATCAACAAATGGAAAACATGTTATAAGAAGAAATTGAAAAAACATGCTGCAAGTTAACTCAATTTAGACTTAAGCAAGCTTTGAGTTGCACAACAGCTTTAAACAAAATGCACAACGCTCCAACAAAAGATAACCATCGGTACCACCAACTGTTTGATTTAAAGTTAAAGTCTACAAGACATCATCAGGAGCAAGCACAGGTAAAACTATGCCTCCTTATTGCAATGCAGGATGCATGCAGGAAGCCAAATATGTAGACAATTGCACAAGTGTTGAATAAGTCACTTTAATCAAAACTTTCACATTCAATGCAAGGATATCTGCAGTATTTCAGCTACAAATTATGAATGCTTATTGAAAATTTCCAGCTGTCTGCACAAAAATAGCAAATAGACGCTATACACTTACATGGGAGAGCGGGCAATCTTGCTATCTGGTGAAGCAATCTTCACTGTAACTGGACTGTGGACCACTGTGGAGTTTTTAGCAGTTAACACGTTCTTGCGTTGGTAGCCATCCCAGCGCACCGTAGGCATTGCCCCCGTCATGGCATACTGTATCTGTTGAATAGGATACCGCCGTCGAGGTGTCAGCGCAAAGCGGTTCATGCTTGGGGGCTCTCTGAAAAGAAAAGAATGAAATACTGGGCAACCAAGCAAGGCCATTCAAGCACGTGAACTGTCAGATGCGGTAGAAAGCAGCAGCAAACTCCGAGACTCGCCAAGCATTCTAGTTAATACAATCGTTTGTAGAACAGACAAAATGAAATGTATTTAGACGTTAAAGATAACCTGTGACAATTTTACGAGTTCAGGCAACGTGACGTGCCAAGTGACAATCTCCAGCTCTGCGCTTCTTGAAGAAATATATACCACTCATTAGAAAATTACTTTGCAAACTTTAATATCTGTAATCCAAAGAACTAGCTGGGAGCCTCTAACCTGCCAGATGTTGAAAGGAGTGCTTCGTGTTCAGCCTGGCATGCTGATCCGCATACTTTCTACCCCACCCGCCCCACAAATGCGTTCTTCATTCGAAGAAATAGATTGCAAGGTCAGTAGGATGTGATGCAGGGCTTGGATTGTGACGTCACAACAAGTGCGCAAAAGATCGAAAACATGCGCCATATTGTCCTCTCGCCACTCAAGACGTGTATATTTATTCACAACTGAGCCCTCCTCTTACCCGCAGGTGAACTTTATACAACTTTTGACAGCACCGTCATTCGGGGACACCTATCAAGAATCAAGCATACAATCACAGCAGAGGGAGACGTTTTCTACTCAGAGCTGATGTCTCCTGTAGGCCTTTCAGTAGCAAATAGGTACTCTGGAACAGTGAATGCCTTCTCTTTTTATTTCCATTTAACGCATCGCCTGTAACCCAACATACTTGCCAGTAAATACTGTTCACCTACTCATTATGAAAACAGTATCATAATGGCTCACCTGGCGATTAGAATGGGGTCCCAAGAAACATCTACGAATCGAGTGCTCACTCAACCAACATCTTATATGCCTCTAAATATTCTCAAACTGCCTGTGCTCGCGTTGATCCCAACATCAACTAAACCACAGGTGCGCTCTCCCATGCATACCACTACAACGCCTTTCAACGGACACCACCCCCCCACCAAACAAGCAAAGTGCCTCCCCTGCACTACAACTAGATCGCCAGCCCTGTAAACCGTGTTCACCTTCATTTACTTCAATGGCAACACCCTCCAAAACCACTTGCCCCCATCTTGATTGTAAACTCATGGGTTTAAGAGGGAGCTCTTACGAATGCTCTTTACAAGTTTACTGCTACACAGACTCCTTCCCATTTTATTAAGGACACTGAAACACTAAAAGCACCCATTGCCCTGGGCTTTAGAAAGTCATATGGCACAAACATACACTATGAATTAAAGATCCGCACTCTCAAGTGCCATCGCCCTTACCCGTAACTAAGCCTCCGCTGAGGGCTTGGTACGGCGGGGTTCGGCCTGTGTAATGCCTCTCGCAAACGCTGCTGCTGACCCCGTGCCCCCTCGACGCCTGCCTCAGGGTGGCCGAGATAGCTGCCCATAAGCATGACACGAGGAGAGGGAGAAGGGCCGCCGTTTGCACAGGTTTTGGGCGGGGGCTCCGGCAGCAGACACAGCCCCGGAGGCCCAGTGTGTAGGCACCAAGCGCCACCCGCAAGCAGCAAAAGTGACACCACTGCCCAGGCAGGTAGCAATAGGCCAACCCCGAGCAACAAAAGCGCTGCCCAGACAACCCCCGCACGCGGTGCCGCACGAGCACCAAGGTCGCGCTCAGGCGCCCGGCTGCAGGAACCATCACGGGCCGAGCGCGGGACACCTTAAATATCCCGACCTGCCCTGCGCTAGGGAGCACGGCCCTGCGTGCCGCGTCACCGCAGCATAGCAACACTTCGGAGCCTCATACATGGAGAGTGATGCGCAATTTACCCGAACACAGAAGAAGGACCAGAGGTACAGATGTTCACAAATTAACGTATTTAGGCTAGCAAATGATTGACAGCGTAGAAAGACTACAGCAGCGTAGTCCCCCTAAAGGAAAACATAATTTAAAAGAACAAGCACAAGCGCGCGCGCACGCCTCGCGCGGCAGCAAGGGGAGAAAGGAGGGGGCCTGCGCGATTCCCTTGCGGCACGTGCACGCGTTGCCATTGAAAGCAATGCAACGCATGCACGTTTTTAGGGTGAAAAGTGAATCGATTGCAAAAGGTCTTTTTCCTAGGCAGCGCATGCGCGCTGCGTAGGCGAGACCTAAAAAATATGTATTTATTATATAACACTATCTAGTACGTTACAGTATCTCCTACATGGAGATAGACACAAAGCACACAATACTTCAGCAAAGAAACGACAGTAAATAGCACTAATACACAGTGGGCCCCAGGGGGGGACCAAACCATATACTAAGAAAGTTTTATAAGAACCACGACTCGAGTCAGGACGATGTCGAGAGGCCATAGAATCTCTGGTACCCCAAGGAACCACCCAAGGTGAGTAGATAGGGACCCAACAGAGGACGGGTGCAATGTGGGAACACGACCGCATGCTCCGTACAACTCTATGTGAAAGTCGTGGTTGGAGTTTTAGAGATTAAGGACCCTTTCCAGTGGACTACGAAGAAACCCTGAGGAAGACAGAAGGTTGGAGAGCCACCCCATCCATGGATACCGAAGTACCCAAGTAACCTAACCCAGGAGAGACAGGTGCATAGGTGTGAAGTGGCGTCGGAAAACGCTGGCGAAACCCCATGGAGGACTTCCAAGACGAGCCGCTGTTGGAAGGGAGAAGAATGTCTATTGGAATCCAACCATGGATTCTAGTTGAAGAGTACCTGAAAGCAGAGGGGACAGAGTCTGGGTCACTTGTGAGTGACCATGAGCTTGGTAGACGAATGCCCACCGATGTTGGGTGCTTCAGGATAGTTGACGGTGACCTTGACTCTGCAGCTGTGGGGACCAGATGATGTCGAGGATGACCAGGAGCCGAATATGAGCTGTCCCACAAAGGATGTCGAGTGCTGAGGGGTTGTGTCCGGTGGGAGCACCAACAAGCCTTGGCAACAGCAACCCATGTAGAAGTTCAAGGGTGTGTACGGTTCGGACCAGCAAGGTCCAGGAGACTCACCACTTACAGGGGGGTCAGGGCAAGCATGGAGCAACCAGGGGAGCCCAAGTAAAGCAAAGTTGAACCTCAAATGGATCCACAGGCCGGAGGCACAGGAGTTGCAAGGGGACCTCAAACAGCTGCACAAAACAGCAAGCCACAGAGCACTCGGTGTGAGGTGGATGAAGATCTTTGTGCAGAAAATCGCCAGATGTTGGGGCTACTCAGAGCCCAATGCACTTGTTGAGAAATTGAGAACAAGCACATGCAATTGCAAAAGTATGCAGAGCACAGGGGTTTGAGTATTGCAGCCCCCACGAGGGATTCTGACCTCAAACTTGGTAAGAGGGCACCTCAGGCCTCGAGGGACATAGAAACCCACCTCCTATGTTGCTGGACTCTTCGGAGTCCGTAGGAGCTTGGAATCAGCAGACCAGTCAGCAGTGTTGCGGTGCCTGCAAATGCAGGGGAGTTATCCTTCACTCAAAGGGATATTATCTTCAGTTGTCTTTGATGCTCCACAGGTCCTGGACGGATCCTGTATTGTGCACAGGCACAGATGATGCAGCAGACTGAGAGGGAGACGGAGTCAGGCCCAAACGAAGTCCAGTGAAGTCCAGAGTGCCCAGCTGGTCGAAGTGCAGTGGTTTCAGGTTCGAATCTTGTCCATGACGAATCTAAGGTCCTACAGCCAGACCCAGGTTAGCCCTTAAGTATCCATGGGAGAGGGTTGGAAAGATTCAGGGGACCCTCACAGGGGAGGGTCTGGACAGGGGGAGGTTACTCCCATGTCCTTTGTCCTGTTTTGCACCAGAGCGGGAGCCAACGGCTCCCAGGACTTGTTTGAAGTGGACTATGCACAAGGACACCAAATGAGCCCCTTATGCAGACTTTCATTCGCTGGCAAATGCACCCACCCAGTCCTAATACACTAAATCCTGTCTGGGAGGTGGTCAAACCTCCCTGTGACAGGATGCCAATTGTTCTGCCTTCCCCTGCTCGAGCTTGGCTCAGCAGCAGGGGGGCAGAAATATGTCTCTGGTCGGCAGCAACCATTTTGTGCTGTCCGGAGTTAGAAGGCTGGTACCGGGGACACCAGGGACCCCAGGATGCTTGCTTCTGAGGGGTGGAATCATACCTCCAAATCAGTTATTGGTGTGGGGGTATGATTCCAACATGTTTGACAACAAACACAATAGGGTTTGTTTCAGCCATTTTAAAGTTGGTCATCACGCAGTCGCGTAATGCCCCTCTATTTATTGTATATGGCTGCTTCACTGACAACCCTGGAGAATTGGCTCCGTAGGCTGCAGGAGTGTCCTGCTCATGCAGGGGCTCCCTCTCACTTAGAACCAAGCACCCTGCCTTCAGGATTGTAAATGCCTGCTATAGGGGTGACTTATAGGTTTTAAGTGCAGTGACCCTTTGATTTAGTAAACCTACATCTTAAGTAAGAGGTGCATGCACCAACTTAAACAGGCTGCAATGGCAGGCCTTTAGTTCCATTTTGCATGGCGTCTCATGGATGGCACAACACATGCTTCAGCCCATGGGAGGCCTCTGGGGTACCTATGCCCTGGGTACATGTGTACCATATACTAGGGACTGGCAAGGGTACCCCAGTATACAATCTGGAGTGTACCTAAGTACATAACATAACAGTTTAGGGAGAAAGCAGATAGACTGGGGTCCTGATTAGCAGGATCCCAGTCAGACTAGTCAAAAACGGGAAACAGCATTTACAAAGCTGTAAACACAACGCGGTAGTTTACAACGCGGTCGTTACAACAACTGCGTTGTTACCACGCATGCCATTACGTCGCAAGTCATAACAACGACTTGCTGTAGGGGGCGTGCAACACCAGGGAATGTGTTGGATTTTAAATCCAACACCTTCCCTGCTGTTGCACAAACTGGAGTAGGAATAGTAATTAATACTATTCCTAAGCCCAGCGCGCCCCCTACAGCAAGTTGTTGTTACGACTTGCGATGTAATGACACGCGTGGGTACAACGCGGTCATTGTAACGACCACGTTGTAAACTACCGCGTTGTGAATGCACACGTTGTAACGTGCTATATTCGTCAAAAAAAAGTATTACATTTAGCAAAAAGTGGGGGTAACCATAAGAAGCAGATCCTACTTTCCTACACAACCTCCCCTCAAATGTAAGGAGATGAGACTAACCTTGCCCAGTTGAGTATTCATTTTCTAAGTGGAAATATCTGGAGAGTCCATCTGCATTGGCATGGTTACTCCCAGGTCTATGTTCCACTGTATAGACCATCCCCTGTAGGGAAATGGACCACCTCAAAAGTTTGGGGTTTTCACCCTTCATCTGTTTTAGCCATAGGAGGGGCTTATGATCTGTCTGAACAATGAAGTGAGTGCCAAAAAAGTATGGCCTCAACTTCTTCAGTGCCCAGACCACAGCAAAGGCTTCCCTCTCTAAAGCTGACCAACGTTTCTCTCTGGGGGTCAACCTTCTGCTAATAAAAGCTACTGGTTGATCCTGACCCTCTGCATTAAGTTGTGACAACACAGCCCCTACCCCCAACTCAGATGCATCTATTTGGACAATAAATTGCTTGGAGTAGTCAGGACTCTGCAGAATGGGAGCAGTGCACAGGGCCTGCTTGAGATCATCAAATGCCTTCTGACAGCTAAATGTCCACTGTACTTTCTTGGGCATTTTTTTGAGGTGAGATCATTCAAGGGAGTCACTATAGACCCATATCCTTTTTTTTTATTATTATTTTTGGTAAGCCAATAACTGACAATATACAAATACAGAAATGCAAAAAAGGTCCAAAAAAGAACCAACCATAATATTCTGGTCAACATTAAGTTCTAACACAAAGGAAAAAAGGGGATGAGAGGACAAAAAAAGGAACAAAAAAAGGAAATACATACATTTAAAGCTTCTATATAGTCATACTATTGTAGTGGTCAGATACACCATCATGTCTTTAAATACCATAAATACATAAAAATTACTTCATGAATACCAAGGACATAGAAGAACAAACACAGAGGAGGCACAGCAAGACATAAACCCCAAAACAGAAAAAACATATTTAAGCCGTTGTAGGCGCTAAATGATCCACTAGGGCCCCCCATATCTTAATACTAATCTCCATTTCTGTTGCTCTTTAAGGGCGTATAAACTATGTTCCACATTACACATAGCATATAGCCTCCCTCTCCACATTTCGAAGGTTGGGGGTTCTTTTTGCCGCCAAAGTGATGCTATGCACAATCTAGCCACAGCAATGGCTATGAATATTAAATACCTAAATGCATACATCTCCTGAGCTGTCACTGCATCCTCCAGAACTCCCAACAACATGACCGTAGGTGTAATCACAATCTGTGCCCCTGTAACCTCCGTCAAAAAGGCCTCCATCCTATTAGCAGCTGTCTCAACCCTGGACACGCATAAAACATATGCAGACCATCAGCCTGATCCATCCCACAACGTGTGCATTTGCATTCATTTCACCCACCCCATCGTGCAATTGTGGCGGGAGTGTAATATAAGTTGAACATAGTTTTATATTGTTGTACTTTGAGGCTGGAGGATATCAGAAGCTTATCAGCCAGTGCAAGGGAATCTTGTAGAATATTCCCTTCCTGGGATAATCTGGTGTTCCATTTTAGATTCTGCAACTCTAGGTAGTCGCTTTGTGTTTCGATAAGGCTTTGATATAAAGCACCAATCCTTCCGCGCCTCCTAACTATCTCTAATGGGTTACTTTTTTGGGCCAGGCACGCTACATCCACTTTTTTTAGCAAATAATACCGGACCTGCAGGTATTTAAAAAAATCGGTTTTGGGGAGATCATATTCAGACACCAACGAAGAGTAGGCCCTAACACCGCTGTTATCCACTAAATCTCCCAGGGTCAGGATACCCTTCTGGCTCCATCTGGCCATCGTGGTATCAGAGAAGATGGAAAGAGGCAGTGTTGAAGAAGAGGTGGGCGTATAAAAATTGAGCCTACCGATCTGTAGGTACCTCTGAACCTGGAGCCATGCCTTATGAGCAACTTGAACCACCTTGAAGCTGGTTTTTTTGTAAAAGCTAAGCTCAAGATTTTGAAAAAAGCTCCTCTCTGCTTCGGAATCTAGCAGCATTTGAAAGATATGCGGGAACTCTTCTGCCTTAACCTCTCCTTCCCCAACTAGTAAAATACCCATGTGTTGAAGTAGGCATGCCCAGTAATAAAACAGAAAATTAGGCACAGCCGAACCCCCTTGAGATCGTGGTAGGGTCATATATTTCATTGCACGGCGAGGTTTGCCCTGAGCCCACATAAAACTGCTACATATAGATTGAAGTTTCTAGAGTTGCTTCCCCGTAAGTTCCAGGGGGACCGACCTAAAATAATACAAGACCTTTGGCTATTTGAATATTCATTTGAATATTCATCTTTAGGACATTGCACCTTCCCACCATTGACAAATGCCTTCTATTCTGTCTAAATCCCTTTTAATTTTACGCACCATCGGGTCCCAGTTGGACAGTTCCATTTTATCCAAGCATGCATTGATATGTACCCCCAGGTATGTTGTCTCCTCCGTGACCCTAGAATCACTAAAGAGTGCTTGATCTGTGCATACTACTTGTGTCTTAGCTATATTTAACTTGTACCCAGATCTTTTCCCGAATAGAGTTGCTAATTGTTCCATCTCTACCAAGAACTTAGATGGATCCGGCGAGACTATCGCAATGTCATCCGCATACGCTAATATATAAACCTGTTCCTGCTGAGGCCTTGCCGGCTGCGTATTTAAGCTATTCTCCAGTAAATTCAAGAATGGGTTGATGTAGAGGGCAAGGAGTGGAGGGAAACAAGGGCAACCTTGTCGGGTACCCTTTGATATTGACACGAGATCAGATTCAAGCCCCAGCGAGCAAATTCGCGCCGCGGGAGATCTATACATCGTTCTGACTGCTTGGATAAAGCCCGCCCAAAACCTTGCCACGGCATAGTTGCCCATAAAACCTCCCAAGAGACACGGTCAAACGCCTTCTCTGCATCGAGTAGAGCTACACCACATGGAGCTTTTTCCACAATGGCAGAGTCCAGCATAGTAACTACTCTGATAATGTGATTGACCGTGCCTCTTCCTGGAATTAAACCGTGCTGGCGGACAGAGACCAAGGAAGCTATTACTCGGGAGAGTCATGTGGCCACAATTTTTGCATATATTTTCCCATCACAGTTTAAAAGTGAAATGGGTCTATACGACCCCGGTAGCGTGGAGGGTTTGCCTTTTTAAAAAAAAAAAAAAAAATACTAGCTACATCCCACAATGCAGGGGCATCCCCTTTCTGTGCTTCCTGAAACACAGTAAGCATATCTGATTGTAACTCAGCTAAAAAGGTTTTTATAAAATTGAAGTGGAAGCTTATCCGGCCCGGCAGCCTTCCCTGTTGCTAAAGAGCCAACAGCCTCCAAAAGCTCTTCTAAAGTTTCAGACTCCTCCAAATATCTCCAATCATCAGAGCTTAGCATCTTCCTATATGGATCTTTATAGAATGCTTCAGTTTTTTCCTGACTGTTATGATCCTCTGAGTACAACTCCTCATAGAAGGCTCTAAAAACCTCCATAATCTTCTCCGGTGTTTCTACTAGTTTTCCAGTTGAGTCTTCAATTGCAGTAATTGCAGCTTGTACCTCTTTACACCTAATCTTCTTGGCCAAGCATCTGCCTGTTGCCTCCCCATACTCATAACACTCCTTTCTAAAAAGGTGGTATTTCTTAGCATTATCCTTAGCCCACTCCCCATTTAGCCTGGCTTTGCAGCAAGCTACCTCAGTTTGCGCCTGCGTGATGTCTGATTTCGCTTGCAGGGCGTGTATCAGGGCATATTCAGCATGCTGAAGATTGTCATATAACCCCTTTATAAACTGCCTCTGTTGCTTTTGAACATATAATACAAACCTCAGGATTTCCCCCCTGAGCCCTGCTTTTAAAGCATCCCACACTATGCCACATTTAGTGGAGTTACGATTGATGGACAAGAACTGATTTAACCACTGTTGTATATGACAGATAAATTGTTCATTAAGCAATAGCTTCCTATCAAAGGAGAAAGACGCATGAGGCCTTACTGCTCCTTGTATTACAAGTTTTAACAACAGTGGATTATGGTCCGAAGTTATTCTAGGGAAGATCTGTAAATGTGCCTCTGCTAAATATGTTTTGGTGACAAAAAAGTAATCTAGCCTGGCTAACTTTTGATACGGGCAAGAATAGTGCGTATACCCTGGATCCGGGTGTTTTAACCTGGGCCAAGCATCAGCCAGGCCGTGCTCGTAGCTAAGCTGCTGCAAGACCTTATAGGCCTTGGGCTTCCGACCTAGATACTTGTCTCCACCAACACCCTGGGTAACTTCTTCCAGCTGAATGTTGAAGTCCCCGCACGGTATCAAAGGGGATGCCCAAGAGGCCAACTCTGTATTCAAATACTCTAGAGTCTTCACTTCATCATAGTTAGATCCATTCTCAGAGCATATTGTAAGTTTCTTGTTGGCAACCATACATTCCAGTATCGCCCAGCGGCCGCATTTATCTGCAAGACTTTTGACAACCATTAAAATATTACTCCTGGCAAGAATGGCCACTCCTCTTGTAGTAGTCCCTTGCGAAGTACACACCAAAAGCTTGTACCCTGGCTCCCTTAGCACCTTGTGCTTATTCCAAGGAATATGCGTCTCTTGAAGGCAGACCACATCGGGGGACATAATTCTAATTTCCTCTGCTACTCTTTGCCGCTTGGCCCTGTCATTAAGACCACGTACATTAAACGAACATATAGACAACACATTCATCATTATCCTACTTTAAACCTGCATTGACAGCTCCCTCTCTCCCAAAAAATCACATCCTTTCCTCTTGTATGCTTTAGCGCATTTATTGGCTAATTTTCACTTTTCACCCCTGGTGCACCTGTGGCAGTCTCCCCCTCCCAAAGACACCCCCCTCACCCACCCAACACCTCCTCTGCCAGCGGAGACTCCCACTGCCCCCCCAACATAGAGGCTGCAAGACCCGTAGGTCTAGAGTGATGGAGAGCCTCGCAACCCCACCAATCGCCCCCCCTCCTCCCAGTTCACCCAAACTATACACAATGTGAAAAGAAAACTGAGCACAGCACATTTTAAGGCTAGCAAGCTAGAGTTAGAAATATACAGCTACCTCCGGTTTACACAGACTAACTCTATATAGTTTTATCTAATTCTGACCCCTTTCCTAAGGTTTGATATCATGTAAGAATTCCTTAGCTTTGGTCTCAGATGTGAAAAACTGCGTCTTGTCTTTATATCAATCAATCAGGTATTTATAAAGCGCGACTACTCACCCGTAAGGGTCTCAAGGCGCTGGGGAGGGGGGGGGTGCAGGTTCCATTCCATCAAGGAGGTCTGTCGAAGAGCCAAGTTTTGAGGTTACCCGTGAAGATGGGGAGTGATGTTGTCTGTCTGAGGTGGAGCGGTAGGGCGTTCCAGGCTCTGGCCGCAAGGAAGGAGAAGGAGCGGCCTCCCGATCTGGTCTTTCTGGCACCGGGGACCACGGCATAGGAGAGCTGGGCTGATCGTAGGGTCCTTTGGGGTGCGTGGAAAGCGAGGCGGCTGTTCAGGTACGCTGGCCCAGCATTGTGGAGGGCTTTGTGTGCGTGGGTGAAGACCTTGAAGGTGATTCTAGCCTCGATGGGGAGCCAGTGGAGTGTGCGCAGGTGCTGGGTGATATGGCAGTGTCTTGGCAGGTTGAGGACCAGTCTTGCGGCGGCGTTCTGGATATTTTGCAGCTTGCGAGTGAGGTTTTTGTTTATTCCGGCGTAGAGTGCGTTGCCGTAGTCAAGTCTGCTGGTGACGAGGGCGTGAGTGACGGTCTTTCTGTGCTCGAGGGGGATCCATTTGAAGGTCTTACGTAGGAGGCGGAGGGTGTGGAATCCGGAGGATGCAACGGAGTTGATCTGGTGATCCATTTTGAGCTCGGAGTCCAGGATGATTCCAAGGTTGCGTGCGTGGTCCGTGGGAGTGGGCGGGCTTCCGAGGGCGGTGGGCCACCAGGTGTCGTCCCAGGCATCGGGGTGTGGGCCCATGATGAGCACTTCTGTTTTGTCCGTGTTGAGTTGTAGGCAGCTGTTTTTCATCCATTTGGCGACTGCTTCCATGCCTTCTTGATAGTTGTGTTTGGCTGCGTTGGGTTCGTTGGATAGGGAGAGGGTGAGTTGGGTGTCGTCTGCGTAGGAAACAATGTTGAGTCCGTGGGATCTGACGATGGGGGCGAGCGGAGCCATGTAGACGTTGAAGAGCGTGGGGCTGAGGGACAATCCCTGGGGGACTCCGCAGGCGGTCGGTGTAGGGTCTGAGAGAAACAGAGGGAGTCTGACCCGCTGCGTTCTGCCGGTGAGGAATGAGTGGATCCAGTCGAGGGCCTTGTCCCGGATCCCTGCTTCGTGGAGTCTGCGTGCTAGGGTGCGATGAGAGACTGTGTCGAAGGCGGCTGAAAGGTCGAGGAGGATGAGGGCTACTGTCTCTCCTCTGTCCAGGAGGGAGCAGATGTCGTCTGTTGCTGCGAGGAGGGTGTTTTCTGTACTGTGTTTTTTTCTGAAGCCGGATTGGGAGGAGTCGAGGATGTTGTGTTCTTCAATGAAGGTGGCGAGTTGGCTGTTGACGGCTTTCTCAATGACTTTCGCTGGGAAGGGGAGCAGGGAGATGGGTCTGTAGTTATTTAGGTCAGTGGGGACCGCCGAGGGCTTCTTCAGGAGGGGGTTGATGTCGGCGTGTTTCCAGTCGTCGGGGAAGGAGGTGTTCGCCAAGGAGCGGTTGATGGTGTGTCGGAGCATGGGTGCGATGGTGTCGGCGGCTCTGTTGAAGATGTGGTGGGGGCAGGGGTCCGTGGGGGCCCCGGAGTGGATTGACTTCATCGTCTTCAGTGTGTCTTCGGTGGTGAGTGGTGTCCAGCTGTCAATCGTTGGGTTCAGGGTGTCGGGGGCATCTGGTGAGGGTTCGGTGTGTTGGCTGTCTTCGTCGAAGTTGTTGTAGATGTTCTTGATTTTGTGGTGGAAGAAGGTGCTGAGTTTGTTTCAGAGGTCTTGTGATGGAGGGATGTCGGTAGATTCGCTGGTCGGTTGGGCGAACTCTTTGATGATGCTTAAGAGCTCTTTGCTGTTGTGCGCGTGTGTGGAGATTCTGTCTTTGATCGCTGTTTTCCTCGTATTTCTGATGAGTTGGTGGCGGCTATGAAGTTGTTGTGGGCCTCTGTGGATTTGGATATTATATATTATCTTGAGTTTAGCTGGGTTCAAAAGAAATGCCTGAGCTCCTTTGCCCTGAAATGGGTTTATTAGCTGCCGAAGCTGCCATCTTTTTTCTACCGTTATGTGACAGTAGTCAGGGTGCACAAAAAATCAAACCTGTTTCCCTTTCTCTTCCTGTCTGGTCTAGCCAGATCACACAAAGCCTGCCTAGATAAAAAGTTAGAGAGACATATCAGTATTGCTCTAGGTTGTGAAGTAGAGTGGCTAGGCCCTGCTAGATTACTTAACCAAAAAGGAAACCGGTGGGCCCGTTGCACCTCTATGTCCCATGCCCATTGTGTCAGTTCCGGGAAAGCTTCTGTAAAAAGTCCCACAATTAAATTCTGCGGGTCGGAGCATTCAACACCTTTAGGTACCCCAAGAATTCTTAAATTATTGTGCTGGAGGCGATTTTCCATATCCTCGAGCTTCCATGCAATGTCACTCTTTTGAATTGCCAAAGCATCTGTGGCCGCTTTCTGGGCAGTCATTTCATCCTCAAGGATAGAGATTCTGTTCTCTGCTTCGGATATCCTCTCTGCAAACTCCGAGCAAGACTTGGCCACTCGATGAAGTGAATTTGGAAGTTTTCGGCGGGCGCCTTGCGTTTTCTGACTCTCAGCATGAGTTTCATCTCTAAGTGACATAATTGTCTCATAGATAACGGCCAGGGAGATATCTTCCAGATGCTCTGATGGATTGCGCTGATCTTGTGTCGTTACCCCTCATGAGGCTGTGCCTGTACCCGGATTAGTAGAGAGCGGCTGTTCCTGGGCAGGTGCAGTGGCTAAGTCCACTGATTCTCCAGGTATGGACGTAGGTAATCTCTTCCGTACTGTGCCTGGGCCAGACGTCATGATCCGATTTCCCGGGGTCTCCTCTTCCTGGTAAGTACTACTAGTCTCACTCCACTGGCCGTTTGGTGAGCCTGAGGGGCCATTAGACATTTGCAGTGACTCATCTCCTGATGAATTAGAGTGGCCAGACATGGAGAAGAAATGATCTCCTCCCTCAGCCTCTGGCAACTCTGCAGCATCCAATATTTGCAGTTTTCCGTCATCCACTTTGGTAGCCTCCGCTTCTGAGCCAGTGGCTGTAGGATCTGAAGTGTCTTTACCAGAAGCAGCCCCCGGTGTTGTCTGCACTTGAAGTCCTTGCTCCTCCGGCCCGTCAGACCCCCCGGGGTATGTATTGAAGGATCACACATGATGCTTTCCTGCCCCCCCCCCGGGTCATTGTCGCCTCTGCCCTATATCCTGAGCCCCTGAATTCCCAAGGCTCACCTCGTTGAGACGCACAGTCAAGGCAGCATCCTCTATCAGGCACTCATCCTGCTTGGCACTCTTTCCCTTCCTGGCTGACAAGAAAATAGCAGGTGTAATTTTCTTCCCTGGAGCCACAATCCGACTATTCCTGGATCCTAAAACGTTGTCCATAGCTGCTCCCTTTCGTTGTCTGTTCTGGGCGGTTTTCGGGGCTTTTGGCAAGGCAGTGCTTTCTCCGGCGGCATGCATCTTGGCCGCTCGGGCGTTCCTTGGGGGCATCCTCGTCGCGGCCGCCCCATGCCAGTCCCCAGTCAAGACCTGATAGAGTCCGCGAGGGGGGTGCCACACTAGCCGAGCACAAAGGAGTACGGACGGGTGACCTCGGACCGCTGACCACTGAACTGTAAGTAAATCCCACAGCATTTCTCACTGTATACCGTCAGGATATGGTAATGTTAGCAGCAGATCAAAACCCTCATTGCCGTGCTACTAGTTGGAGGTGGGGGGGCAATCGGCAGTGAGAGCTCACTCAACCGGCAGAGCGGCCGCTATCTTGCCCTGTCTATTTGATAGTCCCATATCCTTTTACAAATCTCCTGTAGTACCCAGTCAGGCCCAAGAAAGCTCTGACCTGAGTCTGGGTAGTTGGAGCAACCCAGTCCATTATGGTCTGGATTTTGCTCTGTAATGGTTGAACCTGGCCTCCACCCACAAGGTGGCCCAGGTACACAACCTTGCTCTGCCCTATCTGGCACTTAGTAGCCTTGATAGTGAGGCCAGCTTTCTGCAGAGCCTCCAAAAAATTCTTCAGGTGGACAAGGTGAATCTCCCAGGTGGAGCTAAAGACAGCTATATCATCAAGATAGTACATTGCAAAGAGTGGTCCCAGTAAACAGCTTCTTAACAACAAAAATACAGTAACAAAAGAAAAAATAGTAACATAATAGAAGAACGTCGTATATTTGAAAATACAGTGTTATTTAATCACACTGAACATACATCAATTTGTAGCGTTATTAAACAGTTATTAAACAGTTATTAAACAGTATCAAAAACTGTTGTTAAGAAGCTGTTTACTGGGACCACTCTTTGCAATGTACTGTCCTATACCCAGGTCCAGTGACGTACTTTGGGTCATCAAGATAGGCTGCACTATAGGCTTCCAGGCCTGTAAGAACTTTGTTCACCAGCCTTTGGAATGTGGCAGGTGCATTCTTCAAACCAAAGGGCATCACAGTAAACTGGTGATGCCCACTAGGGATTGAGAATGCTGTTTTGGGTTTGGCGTCCTCAGCTAGTCTGATTTGCCAAAAGCCAGCAGTTAGGTCAAATGTGCTCAGCAGCTTGGCTGAGGCCAAAGTATCAATAAGCTCATCTGCCCTAGGAATTGGGTGAGCAGCAGTCCTAGTGACTGGATTGAGTGCCCTGTAATCCACACAAAACCTCATCTCTCTCTTACCAACCTGGGTGTGAGGTTTAGGTACCACGACCACTGGGCTAGCCCAAGGGCTATCTGAGGGCTCAATTACTCCCAATTCCAGCATCTTTTGCACCTCTGTCCTGATGCAATCTCTGACATAGTCAGGCTGCCTGTAGATTTTACTCTTGACAGGTAGACTCTCACCTGTGTCCACTTCATAGGTACACCAGGTGGTTTGACTGGGTGTCAGAGAAAACAAATGCCTGAATTGATTGAGGACCTTCCTACAATCAATCTGCTGTTGATCAGTGAGCCTGTCTGCCAAGACGACACCATCAACTGACCCATCATCAGGATTCTGTGAGAGGAGATCAGGGAGTGGGTCACTCTCTTCCTCCTGTCCCTCATCAGTTGCCATGAGCAAGCCCATGTCAGCCCTGTCCACAAACGGTTTGAGCCTGTTCACATGGAGCACCCTATGGGGGCTCCTGGGAGTGCCAAGGTCCACCATGTAGGTGACCTCACCTTTCTGCTCAATTATGGTATGGGGTCTACTCCACTTGTCTTGGAGAGCTGCTGGGGCCACAATCTTCAGCACCCATACCTTCTGCCCTGGCTGGTAAACAATCAGAACAGCCTTTTGGTCATGTCAAGCTTTTTCAAATTCTTGACTTGCCTCAAGGTTTTTACTGGACTTCTTCATGTACTCAGCCATCCTGGAGCGGAGACCAAGTACATAGTCCACAATATCTTGTTTGGGAGGTTTGAGAGGTAACTCCTATCCCTCTTCACTAAACACAAGGGACCCCTAACTGGATGCCCAAATGGAAGTTCAAAAGGGCTGTAGCCAACCCCTTTCTGTGGGACCTCTCTGTAGGCAAAGAGAAGGCAGGGCAAAAAAACATCCCATTTTCCCGTAAGCTTTTCTGGGAGGCCCATGATCATGCCCTTGAGGGTTTTGTATTGTTAAACCTTTCAACTAACCCATTGCATTGTGGGTGATAGGGTGTGGAGAACTTGTAGTTCACTCCACACTCCTTCCACATTGCAGTTATATAACTTGACATGAAGTTTGTACCTCTGTCAGTTAAGAATTCCTCAGGAAAGCCCATCCTGGAAAAAATTCCCAGGAGGGCCCTGGCCACTACGGGAGCTGTAGTGGTTCTAAGGGGAATTGCTTCTGGGTAGCTAGTAGTGGCATGGTCCACCACCACTAGGATATAACTGTGCCCAGATGCTGTTGGAGGGTTCATGTGACCAATTATGTCAATCCCAAACCTTTCAAAGGGAACCCCCACCACTGGTAGTGGTATGAGGGGGGCCTTTGTGGTACCACCTGACTTACCACTGGCTGGGCAGGTGGTACAGGAGCAAAAAAACTCCTTGGTGCCCTCGGACATGTGAGGCCAGTGAAAGTGAGGGACAAGCCTGTCCCAAGTCTTACTTTGGCCTAAGTGTTCTAACAATGGAATGTCATGTGCTAGGGTGAGTAGGAAGCCCCTAAACTTCAGAGGTATGACCAACCTCCTGGAGGCACCGGGCTTGGGGTCTCTACCCTCTGAGTAAAGGAGTTCCTCATCCCAGTAGATTCTGTGGGACTCACTGACAGTTCCAGCAGCCTCAGCAGCAGCTTGCTGTCTGAGGGGTTCAAGAGAGGGGCAGGCTTGCTGCTCCAAACTCAGGTCTGCCCTGGAAGGGCCCCCTGTCTCCAGGAACTAAACCTGATCAGGTTCAAGCTCATCTGAGACAGTCCCTTCACAGGGGCTAAGATCATCTCCCTCTAGAGACTGATCCTCACTCAGAGTCCTGGGGAAGACACAGCCTTACCCCTCCTGCTCCTTCTCTTGGAAGGCATCTGATCCATTGTTCCAGGATCAAGGGGCCTGTTCAGTGGTTGACAGTTTGGCTTGTGACCTAGTCACAGCAAACACATCTGCAGAGATGCCCAACATTGATGCATGAGTCCTTAGTTACACTTCAGCCCAAGCTGAAGTTTCCAAATCATTGCCCAACAAACACTCTACTGGTAGATCTGAACTTACCACAACCTTTTTAGGGCCAGTTACCCCTCCCCAGCTGACATTAATAACTGCCAAGGAATGGTCAGTCCTGACATTGTTTGCATTGGTCACTTGGTACATTTCTCCAAGTATGATTTGGTCAGGGGCCACAAGATCTTCTGTCACCATAGTGACACTTGCACCGGTGTCCCTGTATGCCATGGCCTCCTTACCGTTTACCAAAGGCTGCTGTCTGTATTTGCCCAGATTACTGGGACTGACAAATAAGGTGGCAAAATCCATGCCACCATCACAGACAAGCACAGCCTGAGTTGGAGTTCTGACTAGGCCAGAACCCATCTCAGAGCCCAAGGTTAACCCTACTAATCCCTTGTTCCCTGTACCACCACTTGTACTTGTGCTAGGGGGCGCAGTTGCCTTAGGGGCAGTGGTGGTGGGAAGATTTTCCTTGGCTTTTGGACAATCAGCATATTTTGTCCAATGGGATTTCACCTTACAAAAGTAACACCAAGTTTTGTTTTTGCCTTTACCTTTCTTGGATTGTGACTCCCCCCCCAGATGCAGGTTTTTGGGGCCCTGATGAAGACTCTTTTTTGTCTTTACCTTTGTCCCCACCCTTATCTTGAGTTTTAGAATCATGCTTCTTCTGGTCACCACCAGTGTTCTGGGTTTTCTGATTCACCCTGGTCCTGAGCCACTTATCTGCCTTCTTTCCCAATTCTTGGGAGAAGTCAGATCAGAATCCACCAGGTACTGATACAATAACTGATTTTGGCAATTATTAAGGATCTGCTCCCTCATAATCAAATGATACAATCCATCAAAACCATGTACTTTGCTGCCAAGCAACCAGCCTTCCAGAGCCTTTATAGCCCTATCCACAAAGTCTACCCAGTCCTGATTCTGTGCCTTCTGGGTGTCCCTGAACTTAATCCTGTACTGTTCAGTGGTTACGCCAAACCCATCAATGAGATCACTCTTCAAAACTGAATAATTGTCAGCATCCTCTTCTCTAACAGTGAGGAGCTTATCTCTACCTTTGTCAGCAAAGGAGAGCCACAAGATAGCTGCCCACTGCTCTTGAGGGACCTTCTGAACTTTACAGGCCCTCTCTAAAGCAGTTATCCATTTGTGGATGTCATCCCCAACATGGTAGGGAGGGACAATCTTGCTCAGGTTCCTATGATCAAAGGAATGTTCCTTAACTCTAGGGACACTTTTTCTGCCACCATGGGACTCTAGTCCCAACTTTTTTCTAGCTCTCTGGACTTCTAGGGACTCTTTGTCAAGGGCCAACTGCTCTTTCCTGAGCCTAAGCCTAGCTTTCTCAAGTTCAAGAAGTTGGTATTCCCTATCAAACCAGTGCTCCCTCTTGCTAGATACAGAGGTCCCTACAGACTGTCCTGAGTGATTAGACTCTGCCGATGGAGATCTACATCTCCTTGGTAAACTCTGCACTCTTCCAGGAGGAACAAAGGACGGCCCCCAAGGCCTTCTCCATCTTCCTCTTGAAGATCTGAGTTGTCCAGGTGGGAGCCATCAGGTTCCCCCTGGTCCAGGTTAGATTCTAGATCAAAGAGGGGTCCCCCTCCAGTCCTATCTTCATACCCTGGCCCACCCACCCTGTCCTGTTCATCTGACCCAGGGGTCTTCCTTAGGTCATCTAACAGTAACACCTCTACCAGGCGTTGGCACTCCTCCCTGTCTTCAGCTTCCTAGAGGCACACAGTGCTTTTATTCTTGGAACGAAAGTTCACTGTATCTAGAAGGCAGAGAGCCACTGGCAACTCCTTTAGTAGACATACTAAGTGTGGTGTGGTGTTGCACCTACCTAACCTAGTGGGAGCTAAACTCTCTTAGGTTGGAGAAAGGGTGTGCTAGACTCTTAACTACCCAACCCCAAGTTCAGTAGAACTTACTTATTCTAAGCTTGTATTATATGTGCCTAGTACTTAGTGGTTTTTCAGTTAATCAATACAAAGTTTTTTCTGGTAAAACAATGCAGGATTTAATCCCAACCGCTGCACACCAATGTGAGAGAATGGCCTGGTATATGCTGTCCACTAATTAAAGTGGGCACCCTGCACCAGTCCAGACAACCCTTATGGTGATTTAAGAGGTCTCGGACAACCTTAGAAAGCTATCCAAGTGGTAGCTGTGGAGAGCAGCCTTCAGGCTAAGTCTTGAATGAGTGTGAAGCAGCTTGTTTTACCAGAATTCAATATTATTGTATAGATTAAATGAAAAGAGATCCACACAGTAGTTATACAAAATATGTATTTATTATATAACACGATCTAGTATGTTACAGTATCTTCTACATGGAGATAGACACAAAGCACACAATACTTAAGCAAAGAAACAACAGTAAATATCACTAATACACAGTGGGCCCCAGGGGGGACCAAACCATATACTAAGAAAGTGGTATAAGAACCACGACTCGAGTCAGGACGATGTTGAGAGGACGTAGAGTCGCTGGGAACCCAAGGAACCACCCAAGGTGAGTAGATAGGGAACCCACGGAGGACGGGTGCAGTGTGGGACCACGACAGCGTGCTCCATACAACTCTATGTGAAAGTCACTGTTGGAGTTTTAGAGATTAAGGACCCTTCCCAGTGGACTACGAAGAAACCCTGTGGAAGACAGAAGGTTGGAGAGCCACCCCACTTGTGGATACCAAAGTATCCAAGTTACCTAACCCGGGGGAGCCGGGTGCATAGGTGTGAAGTGGCGTCAGAAACTGCCGTCAAACACAATGGAGGACTTCGAAGAAGAGCCGCTGCTGGAAGGGAGAAGAATGTCTGCTGGAATACAAACGTGGATTCTAGTCGAAGAGTACCTGAAAGCAGAGGGGACAGAGTCTGGGTCACTTGGGAGTGACCAGGGCCTCGGTAGACGAATGCCCACCAATGTCAGGTGCTTCAGGATAGTTGACAGTGACCTTGACTCTGCAGCTGCAGGGACCAGGTGATGTAAAGGACGACCAGGAGACGGACAGGAGCTGTCCCACAAAGGATGTAGAGTGCTGATGGGTCGGTGTCCGGCGGGAGCGCCAACAAGCCTTGGCAACAGCAACCCATGCAGAAGGTCAAGGAAGTGTACGATTTGGACCAGCAAGGTCCAGGAGACTCACCACACACAGGGGAGTCAGGGAAAGCCTGGAGAAACCAGGCATCCCAAGAAAAGCAAAGTTGATCCTCAAATGGATCCACAGGCCATAGGCACAAGAGTCGCGAGGGGACCTCAAGCAGCTTCACAAAACAGCAAGCCACGGAGCACTCAGTGCGATTTGGATGAAGATCTTTGTGCAAAAAGTTGCCAGAGGTTGGAGCTACTCAGAGCCCAATGCACTTGTAAAGGAATTGCCAACAAGCACATGCACTTGCAAAAGTATGCGGTGCACAGGGGTTCGGGTATTGCAGCCACCACGAGAGATTCTGACCTCAAACTTGGTGAGAGGGCATCTTGGGCCTCGCACGATGTAGAAACCCACCTCCTGTGTTGCTGGACCCTTCAGAGTCAATAGGAGCTTGGGATCAGCAGACCGGTCAGCAGTGTTGCAGTGCCTGCGAATGCAAGGGAGTGACTCCTTCACTCCAAGGGAGATTATCTTCAGTTGCCTTTGATGCTCCACAGGTCCTGCACAGATCCTGTATGGTGCACAGGCACAGATGATGCAGCAGACTGAGAGGGAGACAGAGCCATCCCCAAACGAAGTCCAGCGAAGTCCAGAGAGCCCAGACGCTCGAAGTGCAGTGGTTTCAGGTTAAAATCTTCTCTACAATGAATTTAAGGTCCTACTGCCAGGTAACCCCTTAAGAACCCACAGGAGAGGGTTTGAAAGATTCAGGGGACCCTCTCGAGGAGGGTCTGGACAAGGGGGAGGTTACTCCCATGTCCTTTGTCCAGTTTCCTGCCAGAGCGGGAGCCAACGGTTCCCAGGACTGGTTTGCACTGGACTATGCACAGGGACACCAAATGCACCCCTTATGCAGACTTTCAGTCGCTGGCAAGTGCACCCACCCAGCCCTTATACACTAAATCCTGTCTGGGAGGTGGTCACACCTCCCTGTTACAGGATCACTATTGTTCTGCCTTCCCATGCTCGAGCTTGGCTCAGCAGCAGGAGGGCTGAAATGTGTCTCTGGTTGGCAGCAACCATTTTGTGCTGTCTGGAGTTAGAAGGCTTGTACCGGCAACACCAGGGACCCCATGAAGCTTGCTTCTGAGGCGTGGAATCATACCTCCTACACCGGTTACCGGTATGGGAGTATGATTCCAACATGTTTGACACCAAACACGATAGGGTTTGTTTCAGCCGTTTTAGAGTTGGTCATCACGCGGTCGCGTAACGCCCCTCTATATATTGTATATGGCTGCTTCCCTGAAAAGCCTGGAGAATGGACTCCGTAGGCTGCAGGGGTGTCCTGCTCATGCAGGGGCACCCTCTTACTTAGAACCAAGCACCCTGCCTTCAGGATTATAAAGGCCTGCTATAGGGGTGTCTTATAGGTTCTAAGTGCAGTGACCCTTAGATATAGTAAACCTATATATATATAAGTAAGTGGTGCATGCACCAACTTACACAGGCTGCAATGGCAGGCCTGGAGTTCCATTTTGCATGGCCTCTCATGGATGGCACAATACATGTTTCAGCCCATGGGAGGCCTCTGGGTACCTATGTCCTGGGTGCATGTGTACCATATACTGGGACTGACAAGGGTACCCCAGTATCCAATCTGGAGTGTACCTAAGTACATAACTGTTAGACCTGGCACCATTGATGTGGGTCTCCCCTGCATTTTTTTGCTTTCGCTTCCTGTGTTTTGCTGTGTGTTGGACTCCATTTTTGTTGGTCTAGATGCTTTGGGCACTTTGCCACTGCTGTTCAGTGCCAAAGTGCAAGTGCTCCCTTTTGTAAATTGTTGTTATGGATTAGTGTTTCCATGATTTGGCTATTTGATTTACTTGTCAGACCCTAGTACCATGCACTGTGTGTGCCCAGGGCCTGTAAATCAAATGCTGCTAGTGGGCTGCAGCACTGATTGTGCCACCCACAGAAGCGGCCTGTGAAATGTGACTCTGGCCTGCCATTGCAGAACCTGTGGGCAGTCTGGGACTGCCATGTCGACTTGGCAAGTGCACACACTTGCAGGCCCCAAACCTTCCTTTTTCTACATATTAGTCACCCCCAAAGTAGGCCCGAGGTACCCCTGTGGGCAGGGTGCATTGTATGTGAAAGGTAGGACATGCTCTGATGTGTGTGACATGTCCTGATAGTGAAATACTGCCAATTTCGTTTTTCACTGTTGCAAGGCTACCTGCTCCCATAGGACAGAATGGGGAGTTTGTTTATAACAACTTATAAACATAACTGACCCTGGGAACTAGGTCGAAAACTAAAGGTTAGTATGCCTGAACTCAGAATGTTAAAGTGCATCTTTTAGTGAGGGTGATTTTCACATTCTGTGTTTAAAAATACCACTTTTAGAAAGTAGGTATTTTCTTGCCTAGCCATCCAGTGTGCCTCTGCTAGGTTTGTGTGTTGCATATCTGGCTTTTGGATGACAGGGGCTAGAGAGGGGCAGTGGCTCCAGAAGTCTGATGAGTCAGGGCTAGGCTGAATAGACCTGGGCTGCATTTAGAGTAGGTGGAGGAGATTTCCTTTCGCCTGCATGGGCCTGGTCTGCCTTCAACAATGCTGTCTCCACCTCCTGCCAGGAAGCTGCACCAGTGAGGACAGAACTGATTTTGGCTGGGTACAGACACTCTCTGCCTTCAGAGAACAAAGGATTTTTGTGTATAAAAAGAAGGGCCCAGACCCCAGACTTTTACATCACTTATGGGAGAAAAGAGGAACCTTTGCCAAGGAGAAGAGCTGGATAAGCTGAGGAGGAATACTGCCGCTGTGCTGTTTGCTGTCTGGGGTTGGCCTGCAGTGGCTGCTTGCTGCCAAGGAAAGGAGAAAAAGGACGTTGCTGTTTGCTTTGTCACCTGCTTGAGGAAAAGATCTCCAAGGGCTTGAAACTGAGCTTGCCTCCTGTTCTGAAGTCTCAGGGACACAAAGACTTCACCACCAGCTCCCCTTAATTCCCTTGCTGGGAATTCCAACCTGCAAAGAGGTGCCTGCTGCTGTTTGGGACCTCTAGAGACTGTTTGTCGCTGGGAGCTGGAAAATCGACGCAACATCAAAGAAGCGTGACGCATCCACACCTGTTTCCGACGCATCGCCGAAGAAACCGTTGCAGCGCCTGCCGCGGCTCGAGAAATTGCTGCACAACGCATCGGGTGCAACGATCTCCGAAGTCCGAGATCACCGCACCGAACCCTACGCAAGCCTGCTGTGCGGCTGCACGAAGCCACGCATCGTACCGGATCGACACATCGCATCGAGGCGCCAAGTCTGTCACATCGTTGGGGGCTGCAGTGAGAAACAGACGCATTAACTCCCCACGCAGTAAGAAAACGACACATCACCTCCTCTCTGGTAAGGAATCGACGCGTCAACTCCCCTGCGCTGCAGTAAGGAACCGACGCATCACCTCCCCCGGAGCAAGGAATTGACGCATCACCTTCCCTGAGTGTACGGAACTGACGCATCACCTTCCCTGTGGCCATTTTGTTTGTTTTGCGTGACGCATCTATGGTACTTTTGAGAAAAGTGTTGCATTTACAACTTGCATTGAACTGAACTATTTCTACCATCTGAAAGTCATATTTTTATTACAGTATTGTGGATTTTTGTCGTTTGGGCTTGTTTTGGTTTAGATAAAGATTACTTATTTTTCTAAACTGGTGTGGTGTCCATTTGTAGTATTTTCACTGTATTACTGTATGTGTTCACAAATGCTTTACACACTGCCTCAGAGATAAGCCTGTCTGCTCGTGCCAAGCTACCAAGGGGGTGAGCAGGGGTTATTTTAGAAGTGTATCCCCCTTACCCTGACTAGAAGCAAGGGTCCGTATTTGGACAAAGGTGCCTACCTCTGCCAACTAGAGACCCTATTTCTAACAATAACATAACAGCTTAGGGAGAAAGCAGATAGATTGGGGTCCTGATTAGCAGGATCCCAGTCAGACTAGTCAAAAACAGTATCACATTTAGCAAAAGGTGGTGGGAACCATAAGAAGCAGATCGTACTTTCCTACAGATATCGTATGCAACTTTATCCCAGACAATGCCATCAACAACAGGGAACGCTGATATATTGACAAGGGCTTGGTTTCTTTTCATTATGTGGGACGATGTGTGACGGGCCAGAACTCCATCAACAAAGTTCACAGCAGATCGTTCGGGTAAATAATGGCCATTAATGAGTAGGAAAAGTAGTGGAAAAATACAGTCACAAATCCGATCCACATGAAGAGAAATATCATCGTAAGCACCATCCAGATATATGTCCAGGGTGAGACCAAGTACGTCTTTTTGAACCAGGAGATGAAAACACTGGTACAGGGAGGGGTCTCTTGCACCAAAGATGACGAGGAAGATGTGCCGGAGGAAAAGCTATTACGATCCATATAATAACCACTGGACCCCAGCTGAAACAATGGTGGATGTGCTGCATCAGATGTTCTAGTATGGCACTCTCTTGAATGTCAATTATGGCTTCAACTGGAGGAGAATAATACTCAATATCCGCAGATGTGGATGTAGAAGGAAAAACAGGTAATAAATCAATTGACGTTTCCATCTCCCCTTGTAATTGATAGGGAGTAGCCGAAGAAACAGAAGCCATCGGGTTCATTGAAAGATCTCGATGTGGATTGCTTTGAGGCATACTTTACAGTATCGGCCATATGGTGTAACTTGACATGTTTGATTGAAATGTAACAATTCTCCTTATGACCAGGTAAAGGAGGCAGGATCACAGTGCGGGAGCCTTTCAAACCAAGGACTCTGACTGGTGCACGGTAGGGTGGACCAAATTCTTTTATGTTCTCCACCTTTTCACGGACCAGATCTCCAACTTTAGGAAGCCAGCCAGAAACAGGAATCAGCACCGCTGGATCTGTGGAAGAGGGCAACTGGGATCTTGCTTGTGAATATTGTAGATCCTATAACACAGCACAATGATTATCTACGTCAAAGGTTGTGGCAGCTGCCACAACGTCTGATTTGATTTGATTTGAAAATTTGTAAAGCGCGCGAATGCCCAAGGGCGTCTTGGCGCTAAGTCAATGTAGCAAGAGACTGCCGATGATAAAGAGCTCTAACTAAGAGGTAAAAAGCCAGGTTTTTACAGCTTTCCTGAATGATAGGAGCGAGGGGCTATTTTTTATTGTGATAGGGAGCAGGTTCCAGGTCTTGGCCGTCTGCACCAAGAAGCTTCTCCTCCCCCACCTGACCTGCTTAAATCTTGGGACCTGTATCAATTTTGCCTGCCCAGACCTCAGGTTCCTGCATGGCTCATACCGTTTCAGATGTGTTTTTAAAAATTGTGGCCCTATACCATGAAGGGCCTTGTAGGCCAAGCAGGCTGTCTTAAATCTTATTCTTTTCTCCATTGGTAACCAGTGGAGAGCTCTTAGTCTGTGGGCAACTGGTTCTGATCTAGGGATGTCCAGCACCAGCCTTGCTGCAGCATTCTGTAAACGCTGGAGTTTTGTCAAGTGTTGGATTTGTATCCCAGCATACAAGGCATTGCCATAGTCCAATCTGGACAAAACCAGCGCCGTTACTAGTGTTTTGCATGATTCTTGGGGAATGAAAGGGTAGTCTTCTAATCATTTTTAAAATGAACCACACAGAGGAAGTCAGTTTATTTATCTGGGCGTTAAAAGACAGTTTATTATCCAGTATAACTCCCAGATTTCTGACTTTGTCCACTGGGGAGGGGAAATCGCCTAAGCTATCCGGCCACCATTTAGGCGACCAAAAATTCGTGTCTGCCCCGAGCAGCATGACTTTGGTTTTATCACTATTCAATTTGAGGCAGTTAAGCTGCATCCAATCTTTAACCTGTCTCATGCAGTTGCTGAATCGGTCGGCTGTATCCTCCAGATTGTTTGAGACTGACACCACTATTTGGGTGTCATCTGCGTAAGAGACTGGTAAGAACCCACACTTTCCTATTATGGCTGCCAAGGGGGCAACGTATATATTGAAGAGAGTGGGGCTCAAGGAGGACCCCTGTGGTACTCCGCATGGTGAGTTGAATGGTTTGGATGTGAAGTCTCCTAATTTGACTGTAAAAGTTCTATCTGTCAAATATGAGGATAACAGCTTCAGTGAAGTGTCGTCTAGACCATCAAGGTCTGGCACAAACATTTTAATGACAAAGGGCATTTCATATGGGGTCCGCCCACCCAGAGATCTTCTAGGGAGATTATTTAGTGCACGTTGGATTCCATACAAAGTTGTCAGCTAACCCCTGCCAGTACCTAAGACCCAAGCTGTCAAAGATTGCTTTAAGTCATGGTTCATCCGCTCCACAACTGAATTGCCCTCGGGCCGGTATGGAGAAGAATATTGCACCTGCACCCCAGAGACTTCATCGCAGCCCGCTAAGCCCTAGAGGCAAATGCAGGACCTTGGTCCAAATGGAAGGTGCCACAAGCAAATGTCCTGACAAAGACACGCAAATCTTTAATGACAGTTCGAGCGTCAGCACAACATTGAGGCCAAACCCAAAGGAATCGAGTGCACGAATCCGCTGCAACCAAGATGTGTTTAAATGCAGTGTCAGATGTCAAAGGACCGCAGTAATCAAGATAAATACAGCCAAATGGCTGATTAGAAATATAAAGCCGAGTATGTGGTGGGCGTTCAACAGTAGAAGGCTTAATTTGTTGATAAATGTCACAAGAAAGAACATATTTACGTGCCTGTTGGTATAAACCATGCCACCAAAAACGTTGCTGTGAAAGAGAAACCGTTGCATTTACTCCAGCATGGGCAGAAGCCACACCTTCATGAGCTGCAATGATCAAAGAAAGTCTGTAGTCCTCGTTGGGAATCAGCCGTTCCCCCAACGAACGGAATAGTTGCAAATGGAATTTGATCAGACGACAAGTGGTAAGTATAACATGTAGGAAAACCTTGGGGAAATTCGGTTTCCTCATTTGTTGCAGCAATACCCGCTAAGATATCATGATCAATTTTAGTCATGGACCTTGTGACTGCTGCTATAGAACTAGTGGCTACTGCAGATTTGGCTGCCTTATCAGCCAGTGAATTACCAACAGCGTGTGCTCCCACACGTTGATGGCCCAAGTATGGATAACATGTGTGAGTGGCAAACGTTCCTTGAGAGCGGCCACTCGAACCCAAAGCATTTTATGCTTAATTGCGCTACCTTTAGAATCACGGAAATTCTTTTTTTTTCCAAAAGAATAAGTTGTCATTGAAGGATTGTACACAGTAAAACGAATCTCACACTATAAGTGTAGGAACCTCAGGACCAACAAATTCAAGAGCCAAAACCAAAGCACGTAGCTCCGCCAATTGAGCCGTGCAGTCACCTAAAGACTGTGTGTGTATCAAGGAGGATTTAAAATCCCCAGCTACAATCATGCATGCCGCCGAATAAGCATGTTTAGAACCAACGGCTGGCTGCGCAGACCATCAGTGTAAACAATGCATTTGTACTGATCAAGAGGAAGCAATGACAGAGTAGGGGGATGAACATGTTCATATTGTAAAAACTCCTGTGTCTGCAAAGAAGGATCAATAATAAGGTTGACATCAGCCGACGTCAAAGAACTAGCCCATTGTATCCAACGTGGATGCAAGGCTTTAGAATTTGGAACACTAGCCTTTGTAACTGCTTCCAAATCGAGTACAGGTGAGACCATGAAAATGCGTTTATCCTGTGCCAGAGAGTGTTCCTTCAGAATTGCCATCTGGACAGCTGTGAAAAAAAATTCTGTAGAAGAGAAACGCATCTCAGCCGAAGTGTACAAATGCAATTTATATGCAATGGGGACCGTATCCCCCTCATTGACCGTCAAGTAAGTGAAACCTAACGTGCCTGGCACAATCCTTATGACCAAATTTGTGGAATTGTCTCGTGTTAACAAGAAGTTGGTTGCAAGCAAATCAGACTGCAAAGACCGAAGAATTGCGGTACGTTCCAAAAGCCAACAGGAAGCTGAGAATGAAGGTTGTATCAAAGAGTAAAGTGGTTTGATACGCTGGGCATAATCAGGAGTGTATGTCCTCCCGAAATTCAAAAAACCCAGCAAAGACTGTAGCTTTTTAAGAGTAGAAGGAGGTTGCTATTGAGCACATTTCTCCAGAAAGTATGACCGCAGTGCGGTAGGAGCCACAATAGCGACCACCATAACAACAAGAAACAGAATAGATCAATAGAACAGTAGTGCAAAACCGTGTCAGAAAAAGAAATAAAACCTTTTAAATTTCAAGCTTGAAAAACGCATAAAACGCAAATATAGGAGGCTAAGCCCTCACACCACGGATGTCTCCAGAAACCGATGTGAGGGGATTGTGGACAAGCACAAGCACTATTCAGGGGTCTCGTGAATATGTACCAGACCAATCATTGGTGGCGCCATGTTGCAGGGATTCTGCACAAATACAGAACTATGCGCAGGAAATGGGACCTTGGTGTATAGGGACTGAGTCTTCCTATCACCTTAGTATCCACGAACCCAGGACCAACTAGCTATAGTGCCTCACTTGCTCTTCTACTCACTCACAGGGAAACAAATGATTAGGCACCCCAGAACACTCCCAGATCTCTCAGGAATAGAGGTAACAAGACACACCTTTTTGCTCACTCTCTTGTACTCGTCCACAATAAGATCTGACAAAGACACGAAACAGTTTGAAATATTTATTTTAACTACTGTGCCCTAAAATGCAGTATACGTGCCACAACAAGCAGGAAAATGCATAGTACTAATATTGTCAGCATAGCAGTCAGTCCATAAATAATGAAGGGGGATATCATCATAAAAAGATAATGGAGAAAGGACTATAGTGCCTAACCTCCCTCCCCTTGCTAAGAAGAAGTATTATTATATAATAGAATATCTTTGGGCTTTGTCAGCAGACCCCATACCTTAGCCCACAGATGGTAGATCTACATCATGGGTGCTCTTCTCCCTAGAAAGGTCCCTCTCCAAGTGTGTCTCACCTATTCGTGCACCCCACTAAAAACCCAAGTACTCTGTCCAAAAAACAGCTGCATCGGTATGTTTTGTCTAGGGGCTAAGGACTGGACAGAACAAAATAACAAGGGGCATTGCTGTTCGACCTTGCACATAATGTTCAGTCAAAATCCCAGGAACATGCAAAGAGCAAACACAGTGATGAGTTCTCATGTGAAAGCAACATTTGAAATAATTGCAAAAAATAAAGACGTGTAGTAACGTGTGCAAAGCAGCAGGCAAGCTGCAACGTCCTCATGCTAAGTTAGTGAAAAACGACAATGTCCCTATGGGCCACGTGACATCATCACTCTTAGTGTGTCTTTCTTTTTGCTCTCTCTCTCTTGCGCTGTCTTTGTGCCTCTCTGCCTAGCTCTCTTTACATTTGTCTCTATTTCTCTCTTTTCATTTTTACTCTCTGAGTGTCTCTGCCTTTATCACTCAGTGACTCTCTCTGGTGCTCACCTTGTCTCTCTTTTTCAATCAATCAATCAATCAGGGATTTTTAGAGTGTGCTACTCACCCGTGAGGGTCTCAAGGAACTGGGGGGGGGCTTCGAGCAGCTCCGTGGTCATCTGAAGAACCAGGTCTTGAGATACTTTCTGAATAGGTGCAGTGTCGGGCTTCATCTGAGGCGGAGGGGGATGTTTATTCCAGGTCTGGACCGCAATGTAGGAGAAGGATCTGCCACCCGCTCTGGCCCTGTGGATGCGGGGGACCGTGGCAAGGGCTAGGTCAGCAGAGCGGAGGTTTCTCTTGGGGGCGTGGAAGTAGATTCTTTCAATGAGGTTTTGGGGTCCAGTGTTATAGAGAGCTTTGTAGGCATGTGTGAGCAGTTTGAAGGTCATTCTTTTTTCAACGGAGAGCCAGTGGAGGTCGCGGAGGTGTTGGGTGATGTGGTCATGTTGTGGGATGTTGAGGATGAGTCTGGCTGCGGCTTGATGGGCGGTCTGGAGTTAGCGGAGCAGTGTTTTGTTGATTCTGGCGTAAAGCATGTTTCCGTAGTCCAGTCTGCTGGTGATGAGTGTGTGGATGACGGTCTTCCTGGAGTCGGGGGGATCCATTTGAAGGTCTTGCTGAGTATGCAGAGGGTGTTGAAGCATGTGGAGGACACATTGTTGATCTGGCGGATCATGGTGAGTGAAGAGTCGAGTATGATGCTGAGGTTGTGAGGTGGTCTGCAGGAGTGGGTGGGTTTCAGAGGGTGGGGGGCCACCAGGTGTTGTCCCATGAGGAGGTGGTGGATCCGAAGATGAGGACTTCTGTTTTCTCCGAGTTGAGCTTCAGGTAGCTGCTGTTCATACAGGATGTGACGTCCTTCACCCCTTCTTGGAAACTGCCTGGTGATGTTGGGTTCCTTGGTGAGGGAGAGGATGAGTTGGGTGTCGTTGGCGTAAGAGACTATGTTGAGTCCGTGTTTTCTGACGATGGTTGTGAGGGGGGCCATGTAGACATTGAAGAGCATGGGGCTGAGGATCCTTGTGGTACTCCGCATCTGATCTCTGTAGGTTCAAAGAGGAAGGGCTGGAGTCTTATTCTTTGTGTTCTGCCTGAGAGGAAAGATCGAATCCAGAGTAAGGCAGTTCCCTGGATGCCAGCGTTGTGGATACTGGCGGCTAGTGTGCAGTGGGAGACGGTGTCAAAGCTGCTGAGAGGTCTAGGAGAATGAGGGCTGCAGTGTGGCCTTGGTCGAGGAGGATGCGGATGTCATCAGTGGCAGCTATGAGGGCAGTCTCGGTGCTGTGGTTGCTGCGAAATCCGCATTGAGAGGAGTCGAGGATGTCGTTGGTTTCTATGAAGTGTGCTAGCTGGGTGTTGACAACTGTCTCGATGACTTTGGCAGTGAAGGGGAGAAGAGAGATGGGCCTGAAGTTTTTGAGGTCTGTTGGATCTGTGGAGGGCTTCATGAGGAGGGGTTTGACATCGGCGCGGTTCCAGTCATCCGGGAATGTGGCTGTCTCGAGGGAGCAGTTGATCGTTCGTCATCGTTCGGGTGCAATGGCGGCCGTGTGGAAGACGTGCGGCAGGCAGGGGTCAGTGGGTGCTCTGGAGTGGATGCTTTTCATAGTCTTTGTGGTGTCTTCTGTGGTGAGAGGGGTCCAGGTGAGGAGGGTCGACTGGATGGCGTAGCTGGTGGGGGGTGTTGGGTCAGTGCCGTGGTCATTGCCGTCGAAGTTGTCGTAGAGCGTCTTGATCTTGTGGTGGAAGAAGGAGCTGAGTTTGATGCAGAGGTCTTGGGAGGGAGGGATATCAGTATTTCGCTGTTGGGTCTGGTGAATTCTTGAATGATGGTGAAGAGTTCCTTGGAGTTGTGGGTGTTGGAGAGGATTCTGTCTTGGATGAATTTCCTCTTGGTTGATTTGATGAGTTGGCAGTGTGCCGTGGTTGCGGCCTTGTAGGCGGAGCGTGCTTCCGAGGTTTTGCTGTTTCTCCATGTTTTCTCCAGTTGTCGACAAAAGCGCTTGGATTGTCGAAGGTCCGTGGTGAGCCATGTGGCTTTCGCGTTGTGTCGTCTGGCGGAGTTCTGGAGGAGGGCGAGAGTGTTGGCGCAGATGGCGATCCATTGGTGAAGGTTGTTTGCTGCTGTGTTGGTGTCTGTCGTGGTACGGGGAGGAGTGCAGCTGAGGGCAGAGGTGAGGTGTTCTTCTGTGATTTTGTTCCAGTTTCTGCATGGAAGGCGTGGCGTGCGCTTGTGTGCGGTGGGAGAAATAGACACAGTGGTGGTCCGTCCAGAGCGGTTCGGTGGTGTGACTGAAGCGAATGTTGTTTCCTCCGGCGAAGATGGGGTCGAGAATGTGTCTTGCCATGTGAGCGGGGTGGAGATGAGTTGCTTCAGTCCATTGTTGGTGAGGTTCTCTAGGAGGGCGGTGGTGTTGGGGTAGCTGAGGTTGTCTAGGTGGAAGTTCAGGTCTCCGAGCAGTATGTAGTCCATGGAGGCGAGGGTGTGGGGAGCGATGTAGTCTGCGATGGCATTGGTGAACAGGGAGCGGGGGTCCAGGCGGTCTGTAGGTGAGTGTTCCGCTGGATCTGGAAGTGGATGTGTTCCCTGGAGGGGCGAGGCATCGTCCGAGTTGGTGGTTGTTAGTCAGAGGGATCTTATGTGGATAGTAGCAAGGCTCCCCCCGGGCGGTTGGGGCAGTCTTTCCTCAGGATCTTGTATCTGTCGGAGATGGCGTTTACGATATCGGGTGCAGAGATGGCATTGGTCCAGGTCTCCGTGAGGAAGGTGACATCAGGCGAGTGAGTTTTGAGGAGGTCCCAAGCTTCTACTGCGTGTCTGTGCAGGGACATCACATTGAGGAGGATGCAGCTCAGGGGCTTGTGCACATTGTCATCCGGTGGGTTGGGGGTGGATGTCCAGAGGTGGGTGAGGGTGCGGTGGCAGTGTCAGTAGGAGATCGGGCCTTGGGTGTTGTTCGGCATCAAGAGCTGGCAGGTGTTGTTGCATCCAGGGTTGAGTGCATGTAACGTGCTGGGGTTGTAGCGGCGGGGGGTCAAGGGACCAGGGTCCCTGGCGCTGGTCGTGGTCGGGTCACGGACGGGTACAGACGGGCTTGCTTTTGGCACGCCTTTGGCACGACCACGCAGCAGCTTCAATTAAGTAGGGATCGGGGTGGGTGAGCAGCTGGGAGCGGGAACACGCTGGGGGGAGGGTCTGTGGGGGCAGCAGTGAAGGGGGAGAAAAGCAACACAAAAACAGGGAAACAAAAGAAAAAGACATAAAAAAGGCAAAGAAAGGCAAAAGAGGCAGATAACAATAGAGAGGCAAAACAGAAAGAGGAAAGACACACACAGAGCAGACTAGCAGAAGAGCAGGCTCTTCCACTAACCACCAGGGATGAGGTGCAGGCAGGAGCCTGCGGGTGGATGAGGGCCTCGAACACCTTACCTGGATCACCAGAAGGCACTGGGGGCAGTGCCTTAATGGTGAAGCTGCGCGAGGGGGAGCAGTTCTTTTTGTCTAACTCACTCTTGCTTGCTATTTCTGTCCTTCACACTGTCTCACCTTGATCCTCTGTTTCTCTTTGTTTTTTCCCTCTCAATATTTTCTCTGTTTTCTCTCTCTATATCTGTCTCTCTCTCTCTCTCTCTCTGTTTCTATGCCTCTCTCTCTCTGTATGCCTATGTCTATCTGGAGCTCGCCACTGCCCTCTATTTGCCTTTCAGTATTTTTCTCGCCTTCTTACAAACTATTTGTCTTTCTGTCTCTTTCATCTTGACTCTGTCATTTTCTCCTCACACCCATTTTCTGCTTCTCTCTCTCTTTATCTCTCTCTCAGTCTCTGTCTGGGCAGAGCCAGGATTGATGCCTTCAATTATTGTGCTATGCATTACTATACTTCATTTGGGAACCTAAATTCCTTGTCGAAAAATGTACATAAAATGTTCTTCCTGCAATCTACTAGTGACATCATTAGTTGCTTGTAATTAGAAAATGATGTAGGATGTCCACTGTAATAATTAATAGCCTGATTTAGACTTTGGTGGATGGATTGCTCTATCACATCTGTGATGGATATCCCATCTGCCTTATTACAAGTGCCATAGGATATAATTAAGGCTCCTGGTTTTCTGTTTAAACAGATTTTTGCATATAAATACAGAAGGACAAATATTTTTCTTTCATCTGTATTTATAAATAGAAATGGAAAAAAGCCAATAAATATGTTTACCTTTGCAGCAGTCTGCTAGGAGAAGTCGAGCCTATCCGAGTGCAGGACGTAGAGAGGCTTATCAAATTTCAGCTGAGCACATAACCAAGGTCAACATTAAGGGGCCACAGGCCTCCTTTTGTTTAAGTATTCTAGGTGGGAGCTATGGGGGGAAGGACCCATTGAGGAGTAAGACTCATACCTAAAAGCAATTGAGGGAAAACAAATCCGCACAGCTTATCCACTTCACAGGTACTTAAGACAGGCCTGCTTTTGACTTTGTTCAGTCCCTGGAGCCAAGAGATATGCACACACCGCAGGAATGTTAGATGTGTTGGTCTGTCCCAGTATTTACACAAATAACAATTTAAATTCCACTATTGTGTTTTATTTCTTTTATAGTCCTATAGCCCTACTTATCATAATGCAAGGTGTCAGAGCACTTTATGTCATACATTGACAATAAATCACATGTGTGTAAATCAATGTATATGATGTGTTGCATAAGACAGTGAGGGTTACATTAGAAGGACTACAATTTATTAACTGCAAGTAACAAAAGGATCTCTTTGTTAAAAGCAGTAACCCATTTACCCATCTACATAAATCTTTCTAAACCGATAACAACCAAGCGTGCATTGCCTATTGAAATAAATGTGGAAAAATACTAGCTGCATCTTCTGTTTTTGCTTGCGACAAAATAAAATGTGGATAAATACAGATAAAGTGATCAAAAAGAAAATATGGATAAATACAGATGGAAATGTTAAAAAAATTAATTCTATAAAACCGGTAGCCCTAGATATAATGCACTTGTAATAAGGTGAAAGGGATATCTGTCATGTTTGTGATGGAGTAACCCGTCTGCCAAAATCTAAATCTCGCCCTTAATGCAGTTGAGTTTTGAATCGGAATGCCTAGTGCTAGAGCCAGAAGACAGTGTGAAAGGCAGGTAAATGAGCAAAGCTAAAGCTTAGGTTTAAACAATGAAAACAAAAGACAGCTTTTCAGGTTTTTCTAAAGTAAGAATTGAAATTGTCATTAGCATAATGCAGCAATTCATGTAAGTATGTTTATTTTTCATTTAAAGTATCTATGCATGTTACCACAAATTATGAACTGCAGCTCTTTTTTAGGTCTCGCCTAGCGTTGCAGCGCATGCGTTGCTCGCTTTGCGAGGTATGCAGTATACACTATGGTGTGGAAGCTTTGTGGAAGCTCCGCCCACTCTCCGCCCATGTTTTTTATTGGCTTAGGTCCTAAATGCTGGCTTCCGATTGGGTTTGGGCTTGTTAGTCCCTCCTCATGACCAGCATGTCGTCATTTGTATCCTTACACGGCTACTGGCCCCTTTACTTTAAATAATATTTTCTTTCCCATATCTCCCTCCCCTCCCGCAGTCCGTGACTTCTCGGCCCCCTGTCCCCCCCACTCCCGTTCGTGCCTTTTTGCCCGCCCGCAGTCCCGTTTCCAATGCAATAGGTCTCGCGTAAATGCGAGTCCTATTGCATTGCAAATGCTTGTTTTTTTAAATTGTAAGCACTATTTTCTTACGTGCCTTCTCCTCCTCCTCTCCCCTCCCCCGTGCCTTCTCGCCCCCCCAATCCCCGCACTCCTGTTGCAAATGCTTGTTTCATCCGATAGATAGTCCACGGTAATACCACTTTACAAAAACATAAAATGTCTACCGGCCTCGCAACAAATCGACTTCTGCCTCCGTATTATAAGAAAACGTCTTTTAAGCCAAAAGTAAACTGCATGAATAACAAACCAGCTTTATGTACTATTAAAGCTGCCAGAGGTCGCTGATTATAAAATAATCGGAAAAGAAAGCCATTCCAAGATCGCGGCCCGTTAAACGTAGTGTGAATGATTCAGTTTCCTCGTCTTACACCACTTTAAAGAAGGACTATAAGAGCTGTGATCTCACTTCCATTTTTTTTTCTTCCGTCTGTGGTGGGATGCAGAACCGTAGGGGTGGCGGAGGGGTGAGTACTGCGGATCAGCAGGGAGCAGGGCACTGCACAGGGCTCGACTGGGACCGCTGGCTGTGGAGTTGGGGCAGGAAGTAGAGGGGCCAAGGACAGAGCTGACCATCAAGTGGGGTGCAGGCAGCAGTATACACTATGGTGTGCCCCCCCTCCCGCAGCCCGATGCCTTCTCACATCTGCCTTCTTAAAGTGAAAGCGCGCATGGCGCACTGCAAATTTAAACAAGTAGCCGCCATTGCCGAAGCCGGTGTTCCCTTGTCTTGCACTCCTGTTGTTTTGGTAGCTGCTTGTTTGTATTTGCAGCGTGCCATGCCACTTTCACTTTAAAAATAGCTGCCGACTACTGCCGATATAGGGGTTGCTTCACTGTCAGACCACGCACCAGTAATAGCCACCTTCACTCTCCCTCCTCTCCAACACCCTGCATGTCATTGGCGCCTTCGCGACGCTCTCCTACACCGCGCAGATGTTGTAGAGCAGATACAGTGCGCTATTAAAGATTACCTCTCACACAACTCCAATCAGGACACTTCCCTCTCGACTCAATGGGCAGCACTAAAAGCAGTCATACGAGGGGAATTTGTTGCTATCTCCACAGCAGACAATGTGGACCGTATGCGGAAGAGGGACGATCTCACGCAAAAGATGAAAGAACTAGAGCAGATGCACCAGAGGACAGGGGCTCCCAGGGTATGGAGACAGCTAAAGGCCGTGCGACAGCAACTTGCCGCGCTGGACCAGGACAGGGCGGAGTTCGCAGCCCTCCGGTTGCGCCATGCTTACTACACCGGGGGGGACAGATGTGGGCGCCTCCTCGCCCACCAACTACGGGAGACCAGACAGAAACAAGGGGTTCAGGAACTTCACCGGGGAGATGGCAAGAGGGTCACAGAGGACCCCGAGATTGCTGAGACCTTCCGGGATTTCTACGCTCAACTTTATACAGGAATGCCACTAGATAACGCCTATGGCGATGCATACCTTGCGGATGCAGATCTACCCACCCTAACTCAAGCACAGGCAGATCACCTAGAAAGAGACATTAGAATAGAAGAGGTCGTAGCGGCCATCTCACGTCTTAAAATAGGAAAATCACCGGGGCCCGACCGCTACTCAGCCACTTTCTATAAAACATTCTGCGCACAGGTGGCCCCACTCCTGACCGAGCTCTTCAATTCTTTTGCCCAACCAGGGGCGTTTCCCTGGGACATGCTTGAAGCCTCCATAGTGGTTATACCAAAACCAGGGCGAGACAAGACCATCTGTGGAGCGTACCGTCCTATATCTCTCCTTAACATAGACATTAAATTATATACCGGAATCTTAGCGAATCGCCTGGCGCCTTACCTGATGGGGTTAATAGACCCCGACCAAGCGGGCTTTATCCCTCAACGTCAGATGAGCGATAACACCAAACGAGCTCTCCACCTCATAGAGAAGGCCTCCCGGACACAAGGGGAGTATATGCTGCTCGCCATTGATGCAGAGAAGGCCTTCGATAGGGTGCATTGGCCTTTCTTGGAACAAGTGCTCACACGAGTGGGAATGGGGGATAAACTAAGGATGCGCATTTTCAACTGTTATCGGTTCCCCACAGCCACGATTCGAGTGAACAGCCACACATCATCCCGGTTCCCTATTGGTAGAGGTATGCAACAGGGGTGTCCCCTTTCACCCTTCTTTTTGCACTCTATATGGAGCCTTTAGCCCAGCGAATTCAGCGCAACCCTCCCATAACAGGGATTAAATTTGGGAGCGATATCCACAGCATCAGCTTATACGCGGACGACGTCCTGATTTCCCTCTCCAACCCGATCCTAGCACTGAGAGCCTGTTTCCTGGAGCTGGAACGCTTTGCACAGGCCTCCGGGTTTAAAGTTAATTTGGACAAATCTGTTGCAGTAGACCTCTCTTTGTCACCCTCCACCCGGGCATGTCTCCAGGGGCAACATCCTGTACAATGGTCCGAAGACTCAATCCCCTATCTAGGGATCCAACTGGCCCCCTCTATCCCGGCAACGGCCGCCATCAACTATGCCCAACTGCGGTCTCGAATCCGCTCGGAACTGAGCCAATGGAAACACTACCCACTCGCCTGGCTGGGCAGAGTGGCGGCCACCAAAATGACCATCTTGCCACACATCCTATACGTATTCCAAACTCTGCCGCTCCGCCCGCCCACTGGGTGGATCCAACAGACCCAATCGGAGCTGGCACAATTTATATGGCAAGGCCGCAAGCACCGGTTGAAACACGCTATAGCAGCCCTCCCTCCCGAGGACGGTGGCCTCGGCATTCCTGATTTCCAACTTTATTTCCAAGCAACACAAATGCGCTACCTGGTTGAATGGAACCTGAAAAACACTGGCTCTTTCAGGACCGGGCGGTTGCTGCCACGTTCCTTCAGAAGGTCCCCTTCCTTCGAAAGACACACAGACCCCCGAACCTTTACGCGTCACACATCACAAGGGTGTCCTTGGAGGCCTGGGATAACACTAGCACTAAACATAATTTAACTACGTTTCCCTCCCCGCTCACCCCCATCTTCGACAACCCGGACTTCCAACCGGGCATGGGCGAGGCGACAGGTGCACGCTGGCGCTCCACAGACTGCCGGTCCCTGGGCCATCTGTTTGACCTAGATGGGATCAACTCATTTCAACAGTTTAAATCGGAATACGGGATCCCTGAAACCGAGCGACTACGATATTTCCAGATTCGACATTGGGCACTGCACCCGGATATTAAACCACACGCTCACTGACCTCTTTCTGCATACGAAAAATGGCTCCTCACACGCACATCAGACAAGAAACTCATCTCAGACTTATATAAAATGCTCCTCGCCAGAAACGCACATACATACAGCGCCAGTCGAGCTCGCTGGGAGAGAGATCTGGGTAGGTCACTCAGTCACAAAGAATGGGAAGGGGTGTACTACAGAGCCCGCCACTCAGCATACCACACGGGACTGACCGAGACAATGACGAAAATAGCTACTTACTGGTATTACACCCCTGAACGCCTACACTTAGTAGACCCACGACAGAGCGCAGACTGCTGGAGGGGCTGTAGGAAAACTGGCACCCTGGTGCATATCCTCTGGGACTGTGAACACCTACAACCCTACTGGACTCAGGTTCTCAATGAGGTGGACATACACCTGGACACACAAATACCGAGGTTTCCCGCCTACGTTTTACTAGGTCTCCCGAATCCCCTGACATACCCTCTCAAATTCCAAAGAGGCCGCCTAATTGCATTCGCGCTAGGCTCAGCAGTACAGAACATCCTGACCCACTGGCACACGCCTCAGACCCCCTCATTCACAGGTTGGCTGCAGCGAATATGGCAGGTTCTAGGGATGGAGAAAATAACTCTTACACTGGCAGGAAAAGGCACCGCATTCAGAGGCCTCTGGCAACAATTTCTGTCCCTCCTTGCCTCAGAATTCAGGGAAGTAACTTGCCCCAGGTATCTGAGACTTCTACGACTCTAGGATCCACAGCAGGCAGCGACTTAAATTGACACTCACTTACCGGTTTCGGGACAGTCTCCAGAATTTTCAACATCAAGATGGACGGGGGATGGGAGGGGGGAGGGGGGGTTGGGATAGCGTAAGTTTCATTTTCGTGTTTTTCTGTATCGTGGATTTACTTGGAATCCCCAGCGTGGGTACTCTACTCACTTGGGGCTTTAACTGCCCATGCTGTTCTACATGTCTTGGGAGACCAGTAATGTTACTGTTTGATAAAATCTCAATAAAAGATTTAAACCATAAAAATAGCTGCTGTACCTCACAGCACGCGCGCTGCAAATTCAAACAAGTAGCCGCCATTGCCGAAGCCGGTGTTCCATTGTCTTGCACTCCTGTTGTTTTGGTGGCTGCTTATTTGTATTTGCAGCTCGCCCTGCCACTTTCACTTTAAAAATAGCTGCCGTACCTCACAGCACTTGCCTCATAAAGTGAAAGTGCGCATGACGTGCTGCAAATACAAACAAGCAGCCGCCAGTGCCGGTGTTCAACAGACGGGGAGCAAAAAAAAACGGAAAGCGGCTTCCTCCCTCAAGTTTGCGCTATATGAAATTGCAAAAAGAAAAAAAAATACAGTACAGCTTCCTATTCTGCCATTGGTGATTTCAGGTGGTGGGCCTGCAGCTTTCTTTTCCGCTTGAGAACGCACACCACCAATGAAGGAACTGTAGCCTGGCGCCTTTCCGTCCTGCGCAGACCCCTCCTCCTCCCTCACAATCCATGCTCACTGTGAGGAGGGCCCCCGGGTCGTAGGCTGCAGGATTGTTCCAGGCCACTAGCCAGGCCAGACTCTGCCTGCAGTGTCTCAAGTCCTGCAGGCCACCCCTACTGCAGCCTCAGCCCCCAGGTGCCTGTCGCCACCAGGCATTGGTACCGGGGCCCGTCCTGCCGGCCCTGTCATGTTAATTAATGTTAATTAAATTTAGCTCGCAACTCACCTCGAAGGGCATCTCTGCGCTGCAAGATTATTTAACAATCACAACTTGGACCCCAGTCCAGCTGAGCCACGCCCTGTGAAAGCAGCCCTCTACCAATGCGGCCCCAGCTCGGCACACGCACACAGGAAAGCTTCAGCCTCCTGCCTACACCATAGCTCCTGGAAGAGGATCTGACCGGACCAAGGCCATCAGAGGGACACAATTTGAGAAAGCAGCTTAGCGCGGTGGCAGCGAGTGTCACTACATCAAGGCAAGCCAACTCGCTCAGAAGCGCAGACAGCCACTCTACGTACTACTGCCGGCAGCTTGAGTGACCCTCTTCCCAACAACCTGGCCAAAGACGCTCTCTAGACCACCCTGGCACCGCAGGAGGACACGTCATGGTGGCACAGGTGAGAGTGTCTAGCAGTGCAATGAAGTATGTCTGTGAGAGTTCGAAATGGGGAACCAATTTGGGTAACAATAACTGATCTAACTATGAACAGCCACTTTATAAATGTAGCTATTTAAAAAACTATTAGTTTCAAATTTCAGTAAACATGCATGGATTATATATTAGTACAATGTCATAGTGGTTCAGATAGCAGACCTATCCATCAGTTTTCGCCGTGGCTGTCTAACGTAGGTCCAGAAGTGCCAGATCCCTACTACATTTCCTGGATATCTATATATAATATATATTTACATACAATTATTCTAAACAGAACTCATTTACGTACTGAGGCGTTCTGGAAATCTGGCACAGATCTGGCCGTCCTCTACCGGTATTTGACAATCCTAGTTACCAGAGGTTAGACAGAAGGGGCACTTGGAGAGCAAAGTTCCTATTGGCCCGTGCTTTGACCAGCACAGCTAAGTTCAGCACCCAGGCTAATATGCTGCATAGCTAAATACATACAAGATCCCAAAGGCGAGACCGATTGCATTGCAAATGCTTGTTTTTAAAGTGACTAACATTAAGCTTCATATAATAAGTTTTCACAACAAATTAGTAGCTGTATATTGGTGTGTTTAAATTTTCATTACATATTTTCAAGTATTGTATATATACTGCCAAACTTACTCATTCAATGAAAGGGAAACTTTTTAGGGATGGGTACTGGTGTGTTATAAGGAATACAATAGTGTTTCTTTTATGTCACAAATATATTGCTAGTCATCTCAGAGTTCCATGTACTTATAAAGGAACTTCTCAGTGACTTGCACTATTTTCATAATGTAGAACTGATTGTACTTTAACTCACAGATGTCAGTTACTACCCGGTGCCTTTTCCACTTCTCCTTGTCTCATCTGCTCTGCCTCCTTTAACTTCCTTGACAGTTCTCCACTTCCCTCCTACCCATTCCTCTTTTGCTGCCTGTGCACTCATTGCTCCACTCACTCTTCCTACCTTCCCTGTCCCTTCCCTTGTTACATATATACATTAGGTGTTCTCCCCTTCACTCTCCCACTTACTTCCTTTTAATTCTCACCTTCCCCTCTCCCCTTCTTCCCTTCTACTCTTGTTTGATCTTACCACATTTTACTCAAAGTGTTTCTCTCCATAGCTTCAATTTAGAACTTGTCATTGAAATTGCTGTCTCATCTGTCAATCCCATTTTCCCGTACAATACCTATCCCCTGCGACACCTATCACCTACAGTGCAAAGGCATGCAGCTCTTTCCTGAGCGCCTATCCGATGAGTAACACCATGCAACGTATGTGTTTTTTCTGATTGCCTGCCTGTTTACTAATAATGTCTCGTATTTAAATGTCATAAACTATTTTGTTTTAATGATTCTCCAATTGCTCTTATGTTTATGGTTTTAGAGAATTAAAAAATGTACTACAGTACTTTTCTGTCACTGTCTCTTTTTTTAGATCTCGCCTAGGCGGCGCTTGCGCTGTCTCTTCGAGACATGCTTTATTCAGGTATGGACTTGAAGCTCCACCCACATTCTGCCCATTTGTTTCGTTGGCTCCTGTTACTGTCCTTTGTAAATAGTGGCTTTTCATTGGTCAATAGGCTTAGTAGTCCCTCCTTATTACCGCCTTTTCCGTTGTTGTAACCTCCCATGAGGACTGGCCCTCTTACTTTGCTGTTACTCAGGATGCTTTATTTACAGTCTTTGAGGACTATTTTGTTAAGTGACTTTCTCCTATTGCAGGCATGACAGGCTTTCCTGCAACCACTTTATCATTTAAGCTGTGATGCCACGCTTTAACTTATTTTATGTTTTTCAATTCAAGAATGGCATTCGTGCTATTAACGCTGCTCACGCCATAATATATTTTCTTCAAAGCACCGTTGTTTTAAGACGCGCTTTGTGTTATTTTTTCAATCGCAAGGCATGCTTTAGGTGCCGGAATTGCGGTTGCGGATTTCTTTTGTTGCGCGCAGCTCGCCTAAATCAGCCAACACGTTAACAATTGTGCCCACGGCTTGCAGCCCCTGATCCCCGTCCCACCCCCTGGCACTGCGCTTTAGGTTGAAACACGGTATTCACTTTTCACTTTACTATTAATAGCACGCTGCTTCACCTTTAAGAATGATGGCCATGTCTTTTTTTGTTTTGTTATGTGAGGCTCACTGGCATCCAGTATTTCAGCTGTAACAATGGCGGCTGCGCGCCTTATAAAGTGGCTCGCCAAAAGATTTCTTTATTGAAAATAAAACTTTCTTATGCAGCAGCTGCCACGCTTGATGTTCATGGCAGCTGCCCGATTTCTCTGTGGCTCTAGCTGCCTCCTTTCCCCGCCCCTCATAACAAAGGGCTGCTGCTTGCGCCTCCATTACAGGCTACCCGCCGCTAGCCGAGCCGTGCCCCTCGCACCAGAGGACATGAGAAAGCTGCTCTCCAGCTGACGGGAGAATGGACAGAAAGGATCATTCCCCACAGATGTAGTATGTATAGCGAAAGGGAGGCAGGGCCCTGTGCACAGCATGCCCCTCCCCTTCAATGTATGGAGCTCTTTGCTGAAGATTGTACGTTATGTTTGTGCTCCTGGGTGTGTTTTGTCTTCGCTTTTCAGTGCATATTAACCAATGCACTGCTTGTAAGGCTTGCAGCTGCTGTACTTCCATAAGCCTTCCAGTGCATATTAACCAATGCACTGCATGTAAGGCTTGCAGCTGCTGTACTTCCATAAGCCTTCCAGTGCATATTAACCAATGCACTGCATGTAAGGCTTGCAGCTGCTGTACTTCCATAAGCCTTCCAGTGCATATTAACCAATGCACTGCATGTAAGGCTTGCAGCTGCTGTACTTCCATACGCCTTCCAAGTGCTTATTAACCAAAGCACAGCATGCAAGTCTTGCAGTTGCTGTACTTCCATAAGCCTTCCAGTGCTTATTAACCTAAGCACAGCATGTACGTCTTGCAGCTGCCGTACTTCCGTTGAGGGGGCACTGAGAATCGGTTATGTTGGGGTAGGTGGAGTGGGTGTGGTTGGGGCAGGAGAGCACATTTACAGCCCTTGATTATTACAGTCAAGCTCTCGCCGTTGTAAGACTACATTTGCATATAAAACAAAGTACATATTCAAGGTTGTTTCTGCAGCTTCTTACACCTCTGAGTCGACAACAAAGTGCTGCTGAATAAATGTTGGGATTAATACAAAAACAGTTTTCAAGGGTATAAAAGATTATCTTATTGCAAACTAGCGAAAATAAGAGCAGTAACTGCTTGAAGTCCAAAAACTTGGTTGGCAGTAAGGAGCCAACTTTGATTACTTTTTTCCTTGCTGCCATTCGTAGGTTTCAATTGTAATCACCTTGAAACACTGAGAATTGCAGCTCCCCCACTAACCATGGAGTGTGATCCTGAGTGCCTGTTCCAATAACTTCTTTCCTTTATTTACAAACACCAGGGTTTACAGGAATGGTCTGAGCGCCGGCTGTAAAAACAGTGCAGCCAATATATATATATATTTTTGCAGATTTATGTAGCGCGAACTCGACCCGAAGGTATTGGAGTGCTTTACATGAGCACCAGTTACAATACCCAAGGACACATTCATATTTTTGGTAGGCAGGGGAGATTAAGTGATTTGCCCAGAATCACAGGATGTGGAGTCGACCCCGAGGCTCGAACCTTGGTTTCCCAACTCCAAAGTCGGCAGTCTAGCCATCAGACAACATCCTCTCCCCAATATTAGGCACCATATTACAGGCTTGGAGCGTACACAGCCTTCTGCACAGTTGTGTGACTGGGGGTACTCTTTGTAATGGAACTGCAGATGGGTCTGTGCTTCCTGGTCATCATCTGTGGGATAATGGGCAATACTCGAGTCAAAGTGTATTGCCAACAGTATCTTAGTGGAATGGTTTCCTCTGGCGTGCAAGTGCTACGATGACCATGTTAAAAATATATATATATATATATATCGATCTTTGTGAGATCTCTTTGCAGTACTTTTTCTGAAGAAAAAATGCTCGTATTAACTACAAAGGAAGGTGCACACTATTCAATGTTGAGTCTACGAACTTCGGTTTCCGCGGATATTCATTTAGAATTAAAGTCCTCATCTCAGACGGACAGACTTCTGTGGAAGCAGAGCCAGCCCTATAGCTGCTAGAGGTCAGGATGCTGTGCGCTATAGAAGCTGGTGGAAGTAAACACTGGCTGGAAGTGATGTCATTGTGGTGCAAGAAATAGCACTTTAATGTACAGGTGTTTGTGTGGGTTTAAAATGCAGGAGGACTAACATCAAGACATTTAAGAGGTATGTACAAAACATGCTTTGGCAATTCCCATGGGTCTATTTAAAGTAAATGGTTCTGTCACCCCTGGACTATGCTAATTCAATTTATTTAGGTATACCACTTTTTCTGTCCAAACGGCTGCAGATTGTCCAGAATCAAGCAGCCAGGCTAATACACCAGCAACCTAGATGGCAATCTGCTTCCCCTCTCCTTCGGAAACTTCATTGGCTCCCTATTCCTCAGCGCTGTGCTTTTAAAACAGGATGCCTGATTTTTAAATCCTTGCATGGGCGCAGTCCTAAATTTATTGATGACCTTATTTTAAGGTATACACCCACTCGCAACTTACGCTCAGCTAACCTGGAACTCTTGATCACCCCCACCTTTAAGCGGAAACACGTGGGAGGAAGTAGGTTTGCCTCTCTCGCCCCAAGACTGTGGAACTCCTACCCTTTGGAGATCCGGTCATGCACTGACTTGCTGGGCTTCAGAAAAGCTCTCAAAACATGGCTATTTGCACAGGCCTACGATTAGATTAAAATCCTTTCTGGTCGCGGTTGATCCTTATGTTAGCGCCATGAAACCAATTGGTGTACGTGCGCTTTATAAATTCCGTATAACATAACATAACATAACATAACACATGGAGGTACCAATATCCCATTATCACAAGTTGTAAGCAGAAAATGTAGCAGGTTTACCTACAACACAATGGGTACACAATGCACGCATCTACAACAGTCGGTAGTACAGATCAGGTTATTTTAGCAAACTAAAGCTGTCTGTAGCCAGACACTAAAAACTGAAAATATTTCACACAAAAATGGATAAAATAGGGTAAGATTCTACTAGGTAACTTCTATGGCTTCGTAGCAGTTATTTTTTTGTAATGCTACTACACCATTCTCTCAATGAGCTCCACTGGCTTCCTCTAGCACAGAGAATCCAGTTCAAATCATTATACATTGTCTACAAGGCTCTGCATGGGCTTGGACCAGTGCCACTGCAGGACAAATTTGTCTGGCACTCCCCCGTAAGAAATCTTCGATCCTCCACTGCCCATCTGGTTAGCACTGCTAGAATTAGAACCTCCAGGTTTGGAGTTAGAGCGTTTAGTTGTGCGGCCGCTCATCTATGGAACAATCTCCCACCCATCCTCAGGCAAGTTGAAGAGTTCCCCCACTTCAGGAGGAAGCTTAAAACCTGGCTCTTCCCTAGGATGTAGTGTAGGACAGTCATCCGATTGGTAAACTTGTGCAATTAGGGAAGTACCTGTAAACCGCAGCGCCAGGATACCCGTGGGGTGACAGTGCGCTTTATAAGTTTGCATTACATTACATTACATTCTTGAAAAAAAATGTAAATTAAGTTGATTGAAAATTAAAATAAATAGTGAGAGGTTAAATGTGCAGTGCAGCTGGAGTGTGCTCATTTCGTATTGCATCCATGGGTATGTTTGTCAGAATTATATGTGCACAGCGAAGATCTCAGAGTAAATTCACATAGCTGCATTCACAGGTGTCAAACCTGATGTCTCAGCCTTTCATCTTTGAAGTTGAGAAAATATGTGCCAGACTGTTCAAAAATGGTGTTATGGATGCTCCAAGAAGGAAGACGCTATTTTTAAGGCCCCGGGTTTTCTGGCATTTATATTTTGATATTTCCACCTGTATTTGCCCAAAGTTACATGTTTCTACCTTTATCTGCACTTATCCTTGTTTATTATTTGTGCAATGAAAAATTATTGCAAATAGTATTTTTCCACATTTATGTGTACAAAATGATGAGTGTTTTGTTGTACTTTTCAGCTCAATAGAATAGAACAATTCATTCTTTAGTACAATTATGCTAACAACACGGTGTCCTGTTTAATTTTGTGAAACAGCTTTTAACCACCCAGGGGTGCTGGAATTAGGGGTGCAATAGTTCAAGAAGCAATTTACTCAAAAATACACTATTTACAAAACAATTTCAAAATTATAAACAACCTAAATAAGAATTACCATAAATAAAAGGAAAAAAGATAAAATAATACCCATATGCAAAGAAATATTAGAAAAATATAACAAATGTATTACATTTAATGAATACTAAAACACTTAAACCAATGACGCTCAATACAATGTGCTGGTACAAAAACAATATATATTACAAACCAGACACGTGGCAGACTGAAAATACACGTCACAAAAAAGAAAGAAACAACATATAACAAAATAATGTGTCCTTCATCAATTTTATGGCCACATATACGTCGACGGCGTTTCGACCACTGTAGATTTACACGGTCATCATCAGGACTGAGAATTCATTTGAGCGTCCAAAATTCTCTTTCAAGAATTAGTCCAACCCTGTATTACTTGCATGGATTGGAACAATATTTCACATTAAAATAGACAATGGGTGGGCACGATGTAGAACCATCCATAAATATAAACTTTCAAACTGGCAATCTTTGTCCATACAATTTAGCAGATCATGCCAGTAAACAGGCAAACAAATCACCGATGCACTTCAACGCCACAGAGGACAAAAATGTCCCTCCGGCGGCAGAAAAATCCGGAAGCCGGATTCTTGAAAGAGAATTTTGGACGCTCAAATGAATTCTCAGTCCTGATGATGACCGTGTAAATCTACAGTGGTCAAAACGCCGTCGACGTATATGTGGCCATAAAATTGATGAAGGACACATTATTTTGTTATATGTTGTTTCTTTCTTTTTTGTGACGTGTATTTTCGTCTGCCACGTGTCTGGTTTGTAATATATATTGTTTTTGTACCAGCACATTGTATTGAGCGTCATTGGTTTAAGTGTTTTAGTATTCATTAAATGTAATAAATTTGTTATATTTTTCTAATATTTCTTTGCATATGGGTATTATTTTATCTTTTTTCCTTTTATTTATGGTAATTCTTATTTAGGTTGTTTATAATTTTGAAATTGTTTTGTAAATAGTGTATTTTTGAGTAAATTGCTTCTTGAACTATTGTTAGTATTATTCACTGACTGCCCCTGGTTCAGGTGTGTTGGGCTGCCCCTGTGGTTGGTAAGGAATTAGGGGTGCGGCAGAAGCTGCAGCCCCCACCACCCCCAAACATGGAGGCAGTTCAGAAAGAGAATGGAAACTATTGAGACGCTTCAATCAGTTTTCTTTTAAACCAGAATCAGCTGTTTGTTCAAAATCAGTCACGGTTTTCAAATATTGACAAGCATTTGCAATGGAATAGGTCTCATATTTGCGAAAGTTTGAGCTATTGATATTGTAAATGACAATGCCTTTTATTTATACGTTTTGAAAACCTACAAGTGGTGCGTAAACATGCACTTTGTACTTATAGACCATGCTTACAAGAAGCAAGGCTGGCAGCAAAAGAGTCGCAGTGACTGCCAACCTTGCTTCTTGTAAGCATGGACTATAGGTACAAAATGCGTGTTTACGCACCACTTGCTTGTTTTTCAAAACACATAAATAAAAGGCATTGTCATTTACAATGCCAATAGCTCAAACTCTCGCAAATGCGAGACCTATTGCATTGCAAATGCTTGTTATAGGCTATGCTTGTTAGATTCTACTTTGGCCCAATATAGCAGGTGCCATTCCTGTTTTATTGGGAGACACTTTTACAGAACAAAGAACGATGCACAAATCTGCCAAGGCATAGAAAATCTAACCTGCACAACCTAGCTGTGTCTGCTTACATAATTGCAGGTATATTTGCATAACAGTAGAATACAGTCCTTCTTTTATGTCTGCTGGAAGTGACGATGAAGAGTGGCAGAGAGAAGCGTGTACACAGCTCTCAGTGACACTGATCTCACCAGCATGGTAATCAATAATGCTTACTATTGTTATTTTAGAAAAATGCCCAGCTCCTCGGTTCGGAGAATTCACGAAAGTTTTGGTGAGCAGCCAGATGCTGAAATCATATGCCAATCTGCATGTTTCAGGCTCATATCAGGGCAAGGCCGGGAGCCCAAAGCAGCTCTGGCTAAAATCTTTAGAATAGTCCGTCTCCCTTTCTCTCGAAGCTCTAATTCTCTCTTCCCATCCATCCAAACTCTCTTCTACCTCTCTAGTCTCTCTCCCTCGTCCTCTTTCTCTTTCATGGTCGGTTATCTGAAGCCCCCCAATACCTGCTCAATTAACGTTGGGGAGCTGGGGAAACGAATAGGACAGGGTTCTCCAAGGTCGGTCCCGGAGGGCAGGATCTATGCCAGATTTTTAAGATAGTTACATTTATCTAAGTGGGGATACGCTAAAAATCTGGTATGGATCCAGCCCTCCTGGACCGATTTTGGAGAATCCTGGGATAGAGGCACCAGCAGCTTCTCTAGCTTTTGAACCCGACCTTCAGTGGCTCCAGTTCCCAGGTGGAAATTCTCGATGGAATAAAAGAATGGTCTAGGTGGGGCTGAAAGAAATAATTCAGCTGGGATTGCTGATCAGCATAAAAGCATGCTACTGCAGCTCATTAGGAAAATAAAACAATACATTTACAATTTAAACTCACTCACGAATTAGGCTGCTTTCAAAATGGCTCCTACCAGGTGTGAGTAGGTAAGTAGGTGATCAAGTTGTCCCATATCCGTTGTGAATAGATGACCAATTCATTCATTCCCTTTTGTATCTTACCCATGTATTTTTACATTTTGCATTCTAAATGTTGCCCATTGAACTGATTGACAGCCCTGGTATACAACCCATCAGTGCTTTACTAACACTTTCGCCTGAATAGGGTGACCAACCGTCCGTAAATTTCACGGGCTGTCCGTAATTTGGACCTCACGTCCGTTGTCCGTGAGGATCCCTTTTACGGACGCCTTTTGTCCGTAATTATGGCCATTACAGGAAGCAGCACTCCTCCCCTGCAGGAAGACTCAGCCCCCTGATGGGGCCACTTCGCACTCCTCCTCGAGAACAAGGGCAGCCCACCCCACCCATTGTCATTCTGTATGCCAGCTAATTGCCACATACAGAATGACAATGGGGCAGTCTGGGCTGTTAAAGCATTTGGCGGCCTCCTCCTGCCTCAGTGTACAGCAGGGCATTCTGTTAGATGGATAAAAGGTAAAACGCCCATGCTGCAACGTGAGAAAACAGTTTAAATAAAGAAGCGTGTGAAACAAGTTAAAAAGAATGGGTTATAGTTCTTTCACTGTCTCATCATTTTAGAACTGACGCATTTTCAATATTATATTCAACAAAGCCATGGTTGCTGCTTTTTATTTTAAGCAACTAACAACCATTGACAAAGCCAATAGTCCAGCTTGTTGTTGGTGTAATGATACTTGCTATATTAGAGACCCCCAGTTTTTTTACCCCACTTAAAGCCCTGGAAACAACACCATGTCACAGTCACCTCACGTCCTGGCACTGTGCATCATGCATGACTCATGACTTCTTAGTTTTCAGATTGCCTAAGTGCAGGGGCATAGTGAACCCTCCCCCACCCTACCCCACCCCTTGCTTTAGGAACTACAGCGAGGGTGGAGTTCTTGATGGGCCTCTTCTGTCTGCAACTCTGCAGACAAAGGCTCAGCTCTTAATGTGAAAAGATGGGTGAGTAAATAAGTGAAGGAATGTGTGAATGGCTGGATTGATTAGTGAAAGGATGAATGGATGAATGAAAGGGTGAATGGATAGATAATGAAAGAAAGGATGGATGGATGAGTGAGTGAGTGGAAGGATGGATGAGAGAAAAGGTAAATAGATGGATGTATGGGTGGAATGGTAGATGGATGGGTAAAAGGGTGGTTGGATGAGTGAAAGGATGGATGGATGAGTGAAAGGGTAGATGATGGGCTAGTGAATGGGTAGATGGATGAGTGAAAGGATGGATGGATTGATGGATTGATAAGTGAAAGGGTGAATGGATGGATGGATGAGTGAAAGGGTGGATGTAAAGATTGATGAGTGAGTGAAAGGGGGGTAGATGGACAAAAGGATGGATAGATGAGTGAAGAAGTGAATGGGTGGATGGATGAGAGAATGGATGGATGGATGAGTGAAAGGATGGATGAGTAATAGGGTCAATGGATGGATTCATGAATGGATGAGTAGATGGGTGGGTGGGTGGAAGGATGGATGGATAAGTGAAAGGGGGATGGAGAGAGAAAGGGAGGATGAATGACTGAAAGGGTGAATGGGTGGAAGGATAAGAGAATGGGTGGATGGATGAGTAAGTGAAAGGATGGGTGAAAGGGTAAATGGCTGGATGGATGAGTGAATAGATGGATGGGTGGAAGAGTGGATGGATGAGTGTACGGATGGATGGGGTGAAAGGGTGGATGGATGAATAATGGATGGATGAGTGAAATGGTGGATGGAGGGATGGATGAGTGAAATGATGGATGGAAGGATACATGGTGGATGGGTTTGCAAATGGTTGAATAAGTTTGGATATAGATGGGCACACAGATGGAAGGACAGAATGAATGGTGAAAGACTGAATGATAGATAAAAGAATGATTACACCTTGTAGCACCCATTATCTTAAGTAGCATTTCCTATACATTGACTTTCACGTTTATATTAGTCATTGTCTCTATATAATGTGTGTGTGATGTAACGCACTCCGACACCCTGCCCTACATACTTGGGATGAGTAACACTATAAAAGAAATTAAATGCACATGAGAGACGGTCTATGTGAAGATGAGGGGCACCATTGGAGGGTGGTAGCAAGGCCGGATTGGCCGGACCGGGCATCAGGTGTTTCCCTGGGAGGCTGGAAAGGGCGGGCGGTTTTGTTACTAGGGGCTGGCACTGCAAAGTTCCTTGTATATCCAGTAGTTTTCAATCAACAATAAAAGGGGCCTCACTTATATTCAGGTGTGGTTCACCATTGTCTGGTGGCTAATGTACCTGCTGGAGCGAGATGCGAGTTTTGAATCGTCTAAGGTAGCAAGCTGCGGGCATACTGAAAAACTGTGAAGTGCACGATTGTCTCAGCCTAATATAAACTTATTTTGACTTGTACTTAAGTGGTTGTCTATTTACTTACTTATATATTATTGCGCGACCTCCTCTGAAGTGTCTGTAAAACTTACCTTTTGTCCCGAAGTCTTGCCCTGAATTTTGACATCCTGTCTTGAATTTTTGTCCTGAATTTTGACCCTTTGTCCTGAATTTTTACACTCACCGTCCTGAATTTGTACCCATGCCAGTTGGTCACCCTACGCCTGAACTGCTAGATTTATAACCTTGTAACTTTGCAACTAAATCTCGCATGCGTTTTACAAGCACTACGCCCTGTCAGTAATGCAACAGTTGCCAGGAGCCACCATTCCTACATGGCAAGAGAGCTAGAATAACAAATAAGCAGAAAAAATATGCTGATCGGTTTTAATGCACAGCAGTGGCTCTGTAATCAGTACTAATTACAGCAGTGATTGCTATCAATGTACATTATCCGCGTTTTCCATGTGAACAGTGGTAGCCAGCAACAGCGCTGAGACTCGCTGTTAATTAGCTGCAATATTCAAGCATGGGAGAAATTGGGGACAATGTATTAATTCATCAGCGGGCGCCTGCCTGTGAGTCTCTGTCTCTGCTGGTAATGCCTGCGCTAGACTATCTTGGATCACGATTCATCTCGCGGTGTCTTGTGACAAGCGTTTACCAGGAACAATGCACCTATTACCAGCCCCCGTCACCAAGAGCGTCTCTGCGTAAATTAGTCGTCGTGCCTCGGGTCAGTGTTGATGGCGCGCAGTAGTTAATATTCATCAGCTTCTGTGATCAGCATTAATCAGGGGCATTGATCCTGTGATCTGCATAACTCAGTGATAAAGCGTCTGTTATCGGGGTTCCTCAGCCGCCTCGCCTCTTTTATCAACATTATTTAATCGGAGTGTGTCGGATTGTTATTAACCGGAGTCAGCGTCTCTTCAAGCTCACTTAATAATGCGCATTTTTCATCATCTTCATTGATTAATGATTTATATTTAAATCAATATTAACCATCAGCAGTGCCTTTAATCATTGCTGTCCCGCCGCACTGTATGTGCGCTGCCCCGCTGGTCATTTGTCATTATCAGCCCGGGGCATTGTCTTTGGTATCCGTACTAACTAGTGGTAGTGACAATCAGCTTCATGTTAATAAGAAGCTCTTTCTATGCCTGATGCTCATTATACAGTTGCTGTCCTCCTGCCAGAACCGTTTGCCATTTTGGTAAGATAACTAGCCGTACCTGGCTCCTGGAATTAGGCTGAGATCAGTTACAGCGCTGCACCAGTTAGAATGGAAATCTGAAACTGACAGAGACCATTGAATGCAGTACAGGTAATTATGGAGGTTGGAATAATAAGATTACAGGGTTCGCCGTGGTACTAGCAGAGAACTGCAGAAGGCAGATGTGTTTTATTTTAACAGGAAGAGGTGAACGCCTCTCTAGACGAAGCGCCCAATCGAGATTCAGGAGTGTTTTTGCAGATAAACTGGAGCAGAACAGGAAAACGGAAGCTCAGGAAAAAAGAAGGATGCTTTGAGCAATAGGTCACAGATGCACGACGTAGGAGATAAGATAAAGGGACATGACTCAAAGATAGAAGCCAACACAAAGAGAATCATTCAGAGCACAGTAGGGAAGATGAACATCTTAAGGCCCTGAAAGAAGGAGAAGGGATCGGAAAGAGACTGATGGAGAATAGATGACAAGAACATGTGTTAGAATGTAAGTCGAAGTCTTGGATGGCCTTTTAGGCTATGTGGAATAGACCTCCCCCAATTTGGCGATCATTATTGTCAGCCAGTGATCTCATGGGCTACATTGAGTTTACTGGTACTTGAGAGATGTTGTTCCCACCATACCTGCTTTAAGGTCAGTCATTAATCCTACCTTTAGAAATGCTGATTACTACATGAACTGAATGGTATGTGAAGTGTTGACAATACTTCTGTGTCACAGTTTAGGTAAGCATGCCAATAAATTAGCTAGAATGGAGTATATGCAATTCTTCCACAGAAGTGAGGTGAAGGGGGTAAGGAGTTCCGCATCCATTTGTTGAAAGGGACATTGATAAAGAGTAGTTTACAGGAAGGACAGCATATTCAATCCATCACAAAAATCAAAAACAGTTTAACATAAACATATACACATTAATGCTAAAACAATGACTGAAACATGTGGGCACCCCGAATATCGAACTCACAATATCAGTGAGACAGATATCAAGGACAAAATATTGAAAAATAAATTGGTGGGTAAGTCTAGATTTTGTATACCAAACTCCACATATATGTACCTACATGGTACATATATCTTCAATGTATATAGATGTACAGTTAGGAATAGTAAATCTATACTTTCTATATGCACTTATCTTTCGATTTTTTGTCCCTCGATATTCTGTCCTTATTATTCATCTATCTCGAGATTGTTGGTGTTGACATGCAGTAGTTCAACTACTGAAATAGGTGAAACTGCACTGAATAACGGTTTAATAGTGGAACATTCATGAGGTGAACATTCATGAGGTGAACATTTATGAGGTGAACATTTAAGAGGTGAACATTTATTGGTGTTTGGAATGCAAATATGCATTGGCAAATCTAAAAGGTCGATTTTGAAAGGCATGCATGTATGTATGTATGTATGTATGTATGTATGTATGTATATATGTATGTATGTATATGGTAACTGTATAGCACCCACCTAGCCAAAAAGACAGGGGGACACTGTACAGATTAGCAGCAAAGATACGATCGTTCAGTGATAGTAGAGGTAGATGGTTATTGTATTGTTACGGTATTGTGATGTAGTATTCTCTAAAAAGCTGTGTCTTCAGCTCTCACATAAATTGAAGCAGGATTGGGGAGGTCCTTATGGATGTTGTTCCAGATTCTGGGTGCAAATATGAAGAAGGCCTGTTACCTTGTTTTTTTCTTACGCTTCTTAGTTTCCAGTCTGATCGTGGCCTGACTGAAGGTGTGCCAAAAGCTACCAAAGATGGTGTTCTTGTTTGCAGGGTAAGTGAGGTGCTCATCATCTTGGGTTTGTCAATGATGCAGCTGATTTTAAAGATGATGAGGGCCAGCCTAGGAAACCAATGGAGTTCTATCACGATGGGGGTGATGTAATCATATTTATTCCTGCCCTAGATGAGATCTGCTGCAGTGTGCATGATGCCCCTAAAGGGTGCCAGTATGAAATCTGGAAGGCCATAAACCATTGCATTGACATCATCCTGATGCGTAAGTGTGAGCACCTGAACAGCAATTCTGAAGCCGTTTTCTGGAAGACACAATTTCACTTTCTTTAGAAGAGAGCATGTACCAGGCTGCCCTTGCTTCTTCTGTGATCCTTGAAGGTGGGATTGGTGTCCAAGGTGAATCCAAAGGATTTTGCAATCAGTGAAAGTTCAGGTTACAAGCTCAAGGTTAATGTCATTAAGCCAGGTTTGTATTATATCTCACTACTTGTTCTTGCCAAATAACAGGAATTCTGTCTTGGTTGAGTTGAGTTTCAGATAGGCACTAGACAGCCAGTTTCAGATGAGGTGCAGGCAAAGCTTAAGGCGTTGGATATTTAAAGTGTAGAGTACAGTTAGGGGCTGGACACTGAGGTATTGATGCTATCAGTGTGTGTTCCTGAGGTGTGAGGAAGCACTGAGTGACTTTGCCTTGCTAGCCTGAAAGTTAAGTACTAACAGTGGTGTACCTGGTCTCCAGTTTGGGTCCCATTGTTTGTCCCTCCAGTACACCAGAGGTAAATTAACCATACCATTACAATAGGGACCCAGTAAATCTTGACTGACCTGGGACACTCTAAACCAGCTTTTCACAGTGTCCCAAGCATCTAACAATGATATGGGTCATGAAGCTGTAGTGCTGGTGCCATTATTTTTGATGGTCATCTTAATATTTTACATCTGCATAAATCCATATTGTAGGCATGACATAGAACCACTGTGTGAGAAGTTGGCCTGGTATATGCTGTCCACTAATTGAAGTGGGCACCTTGCACCAGTCCAAACAACCCTTATGGTGAGTTAAGAGGTCAAAGATAACCTTAGAAAGCTATCCAAGTGGTAGCTGTGGAGAGCAGCCTTCAGGCTTAGTCTTGAAGGAATGTTAAGCAGCTTGTTTTACCAGAATGCAAACTTATAGTATTGGTTAAATGAAAGGAGAACCACACAGTAGTTATAAAAATATGTATTTATTAATATAACACTCTCTAGTACGACACAGTATCTGCTACACACAGATAATCACAAAGCACACAATACTCTAGCACAGAAACAAAAGTAAATAGCACTAATACACAGTGGGCTCCAGGGGGAGACCAAACCATATACTAAAATAGTGGTATTTGAACCACGACTCGAGTAAAGACAGTGTCTAGAGGATGTAGAATCGCTGGGACCCCAAGGAACCACCCAAGGTGAGTACGTAGGGACCCCACGGAGGACGGGTGCAGTGTGGGAACACAACCGTGTGCTCTGTACCATTCTATGGGGAAGTCGCGGTTGAAGTTTTAAAGTTTAAGGACCCTTCCCAGTGGACTTCGAAGAAATCCCGCGGAACTTAGGAGGTTGGAGAGCCACCCCACCCGTGGATACCGTAGTACCTATCCCAGGGAAGCCGGGTGCCTAGGTCTGAAATGGCGTCGGAAACCGCCGTCGAACACAATGGAGGACTTCGACGAAGAGCCGCTGCTGGAAGGAGGAAAAGTGTCCGTTGGAATCCAATGGTGGATTCTTGTTTTAGAGTACCTGAAAACAGAGGGGACAGAGACTGAGTCACTCAGGAGTTACCAAGGGCTCGGTAGACGAATGCCCACCGATGTCGGGTGTTTAAGGTGCATTGAGGGGGTTCTTGACTCTGCAGCCACAGGGACCAGGAGATGTTGAGGACAACCAGGAGCTGAATACAAGCTGTCCCAAAAAGGATGTTGAGTGCAGAGGGGTCAGGGTCCAGTGGGAGCACCAACAATCCTTGGCAATGGCAACCAACGCAGGAGGTCAAGGAAGGTTACGGTTCGGACCAGCAAGGTCCAGGAGACTCACCAAACACAGGGGAGTCAGGGCAAGCCAGGAGTAACCAGGGGAGCCCAAGAAAAGCAGAGTTGACCCTTAAGAGGACCCACAGGCTGGAGGCACAGGAGTCGCAAGGGGACCTCAAGCGACTTCACAAAGCAGCAGCCCAGGGAGCACTCGGTGCAAGGAGGCCAGAGTTCTTTGTAGGAAAAGATGCCAGAGGTTGGGGCTACTTGAAGCCTAGTGCACTTGTTCGGGAAATGCCAACAAGCATATGCACTTGCAAATAAATGCAGTGAACAGGGGTAAAAGTATTGCAGCCCCCACAAGGGATTCTGGCTTCAAACTTGGTGAGAGAGTAGCTCACACTTCAATGGACTTGGAAATCTACCTTCTGTGTTGCTGGAGCCTTTGGAATCCATAGGAACTCAGGAGAGGCAGACTGGTCAGTCAAGATGTGGTGCCTTAGGTTGCAGGGGAGTGACTCCTTCACTCCAAGGGAGATATCTTCAGTTGTCCTTGATGCTCCACAGGTCCTGCACAGAGCCTGTATGGTGCACGGGCACAGACAATGCTTCAGACTGAGAGGGAGACGAAGTCAGGCCCAAACGAAGTCCAGCGAAGTCCAGAGTGTCCAGACGGTCGAAGTTCAGTGGTTTCTGGTTCAGAATCTTGTCCACGTCAAATCTAGGGTCCTACAGCCAGGTAAGCCCTTTTGTACCCATGGGAGAGGGTTGGACAGATTCAGGGGACCCTCCCAGGGGAGGGTCTGGACAGTGGGGAGGTTACTCCCATGTCCTTTGTCCAGTTTCACGCCAGAGCAGGAGCAATGGTCCTAGGACTGGTTTGAACTGGACTATGCACAGGGACACCAAATGTGCCCCTCATGCAGACTTTCAGTCGCTGGCAAGCATACCCACCCACCCCTAATACACTATATCTTGTCTGGGAGGTGGTCACACCTCCCTGTGACAAGATGCCTATTGTTCCACCTTCCACTGCTCGAGCTTGGCTCAGCAGCAGGAGAGCTGAAATGTGTCTCTGGTCGCTGCAACCATTTTGTGCTTCCCAGGACTAGAAGACTGGTACCGGGAACACCAGGGACCCCACAAAGCTCGCTTTTGAGTTATGGAATCATACCTCCCACAAAGGTTACCAGTGTGGGGGTATGATTCCACAATGTTTGACACCAAACACGATAGGGTTACTTTCAGCCGTTTTAGAGTTGGTCATCACGCGGTCGCATAATGCCACTCTATCTGTCGTAAATGGCTGCTGTACTAACAACCTGGGATAATGGACTCCGTAGGCTGCAGGGGTGTCCTGCTCATGCAGTGGCACCCTCTCACTTAGAACCAAGCACCCTACCTTCAGGATTGTCAAGGCCTGCTATAGGGGTGACCCTTAGATATAGTACACCTATATCTTAAGTAAGTGGTGCATGCACCAAATTACACAGGCTGCAATGCAGGCCTGTAGATTCTATTTTGCATGGCCTCTCATGGGTGGCATAATACAAGCTTCAGCCCATGGGAGGCCTCTGGGGTACCTATGCCATGGGTACATGGGTACCATATACTAAGGACTGACAAGGGTACCCCAGTATCCAATTTGGAGTGTACCTAAGTACATGACATAACAGTTTAGGGAGAAAGCGGATAGACTGGGGTCCTGATTAGCAGGATCCCAGTCAGACTAGTCAAAAACAGTATCACATAAAGCAAAAAGTTGGGGAAACCTAAGAAGCAGATCCTACTTTCCTACACACTGGTTACTAGAAATCTATTCACAAATATATCAATTTTATTTAGTAATTTGCACTACTTTCATTTATATAATGGGCTGATATACATTTTGATATGTAGGAGGAAAACCTATAACAAGACATATTCAACTGTGTTCAATATTATATTATATTATATTATACAGTGGACAGAATTGAACTTTCCATTTTTGGTCCTACCTTGTCTGGAAGGATAACTTTATTTTATTGCAAATTCTTAGATTCAGGGGCATAACAAATGTGCTAATATTGCAAATTGTATGAATTATATTCAGGTTTGCTAAGTGTGAGAAACGTCCCCAAATAGTTGTTTTATCAACAACTGCTGACCCTCTTCCCACAAGAACAATTTTTCATTGGGGTTATTCTCCCACAAAAATATTTTTCCCAAAACCTAAGTTTGCAGAAAGTTTCATCCACTTGTGACTTCTTTCTGCAGATGACATATTTTTCAGACTTCACTTAAATATCCCTGCTGGAATATGATTCATATTGGAAGATTTACTTGTTCTGTTGTATAATAGAAATGTTTCTTGCTCAAACTGCAACTGGTATTGAGCAATACCAACATCAAACTGATACTTTGATACATAAAATTCCTGTCTGACTAAATTAATTTCCTACTGACTTGAATCCTCCTCAGGGGTTGAAGGTGCCATATCATGCCAGACAAGACCAAAGCCATTTCTGAGCAACATCCTGATGTGCATGATTTCCAGTGTCTAGGCTCCATAGAGCATTCCCAAGGATAAAATATCTAGTCATTTAGAGACAGCCTGCAGAGTTTGTGGTGATATAGTGACTATCACTCTTCCATGTGAAACCAGGGTCGTGATTGCCTTGCTGGTATTTGATAAAGAGGCTTCATAAAATGTAAAGAGAAGGCACTTATCTTAAAGCTGATTGTGATGTTGCAAACAGCAACTCTCTTTATTCAGCTTACGTCTCATTAAAGATGTTTACCTGTGTCAATGTGAATTTCTTTGCATGTGGTGGAGCACTAGTAAACATATAGATATATGAGGCATTACTTTGCAGACATGCTCTTTAAATCAGTTGATGTGTATAACTATCAGCTGTGGGAGTGCTGCTAAATGTTCTTGATGGGTGTGACTCAATGTTGTGGGGTGATGATTTAGGATTTTTGGTGTGCCTTACATCTTCTGTGAGAGTGGCAATTACGTTGTCATATTTCATCCTTCTGTACTTTGGGAGTACCAGTAGAGACTGTTACTGAGTGTGAATATGTCCCCCTGTGGGAGTGTTAATACATTTTAAGCGTTTGTCTGACCGTATAAATTGATGTATGCAACACTTTGCTTCCAAACATTGTAGGTGTTAGTAATTTGCTTAGCTGTGTTGCAGATTGAAGATTATTTGATTGCATGCTTCTTCCTTTTGTAAACTCAGAGTCTTATTAAAATTTGCTTTATCAATGGCCATGTAGATCTCTCTTGTTTCATATCGTTTCTTTTTCCAATTTAAAATTTTGAGGTGCACCTTCCCATACCTGTCATTGACTCGATTTTGCTCCATAGTTGACAAGGCAATAGTTATCAATTATATTTAATCGAATCCTTCTAATGCAAAGATTCTCCTTACCCAGAAATGTGCTCTATACAGATTTATCTATGTCCTCTCTCTTTGGAAACATGTCCTTCTGATGCCTCTGTCATGAGGACCTAAGGAGTTTTATTAAAATCTGATTTCTCTTGTTTTATATGGTAGCTTCCTCCAATTTAAAATGTTGAGATGCATATTCCCATGCCTGTCATTTACTCATCTCTTCTAGATTATACTTTGGAAATTAGAAATTATTTTTGGATTTCCTGTCAGTGCCATCCCATGACTGCAAAACATTCAGAATTCAGCTGTAAGGAAATTTCCAGTCAAGTAGCTCTCATTATTCACACTCCCGCCCCCCCCCCAAACACATTCAATTCAAAACTTTCATTGTGATTCAAAGCGCTCTTTTGAACCTAAAATATATTTGTAATGGACTATTTTCTAATGGACCGATTTTATGAACCCGCCTATGCACTAATTGTTTGGTTCGTAAAATTCAGAATCACATTGATTGCAATTTGATCTACCTCATAAATATGAATGAGGTAGGTCTCAAGTTGTGACTCACCTCGATTGAAGGTCATCACAAGGATGGTGGCCGGCTGCTGTCAGCCAGGATGCTTGTTTCCGGTCCAGGGAAGACATGGCTTGGCAGTTCGGTCTGGACTGTTCCCATGAGGCACAGGGTCAAGACTGATTTGCATATAGCTGTGTTTGAACTAGGGTGGTGAAGTGAGCTAAAGAACGATGATGGATTCAACCCAGATCTGTGACTGGGGGTGAGTGTCTGAAAAGTTTCAGCGCTCCGTCCATCATCTCCTTGTGTTTGCTTTGTTCGCCCTAAGTTGGCAGGGTATGCCCAGAAGTGGGTCCCTTGCTCACTTTGCCACTGGATTCAAGCTAATCTGGCTGATGAGGGCTGTTAGCCCGAAACCGGTCCCAGGATGCTTGTTTCCGGTCCAGGGAAGACATGGCTTGGCAGTTCGGTCTGGACTGTTCCCATGAGGCACAGGGTCAAGACTGATTTGCATATAGCTGTGTCTGAACTAGGGTGGCGAAGTGAGCTAAAGAACGATGATGGATTCAACCCAGATCTGTGACTGGGGTGAGTGTCTGAAAAGTTTCAGCGCTCCGTCCATCATCTCCTTGTGTTTGCTTTGAATTATTAGAATTGTCATGATGGATACTTACATCCTATTTAGTTAGTGATGAATGAGGTTATACATGTTGACCTTTGACCTCTAATTATCCTTGTTTAGGTGTTTCAAGGTCGTTATTGCACTACCCTTTGATCATTTGTTACTAGTGTTGCATTATTGTAATTGTCTTGATAAATACATGTATTTTCATTGGTTTCATTGGTGTCGGGGGGATCATGTCTGTTGACTTTTATCCTCTAATTGCACTTTTCTATGTCTTTCAAGGTCATTAATCCATTAAGGTTGGATCCTTCTTGCACAAAAATAATTCTGCCTACAATGCAGGCAAGGGCTCCTGCGTTGGCACAATCAATCAATCAGGATTTGAAGAGAGCGGCTGCTTTACCTGTTAGGGTGTTGAGGCGCAGTCTAATATAAACTGCCTGTTCTCTTGTCTATTGAACATCCATGTGTTGATGTGGTGTGGCTGATGGATGTGGCATCAGTTGTTTCCCTTGTGATGCAGGTCGCGTGGCAGTTTTGGCAGCACAAGGGGCCTTTGGTGATGCTAGGGGAAGCTTGGTCACAGCTGTTGTTCTGGTGTCCAGGATCTAGGGCTTGAAGTTCATCCGAAGTTAAGTGAAGGTAGTCTGTGGTAGGCGGAGTCCTGGCGTAGAGCGAGTTCTGCGCACGTTGTGCCTCTTTGCTCGTCCGCTGCTTGGGTGTGCTGTGGTCTTCATACCGGAGGGTTAGCGGGGTCGCTGGGAGGAGTGGTGTAGTCTCCGAAGGAGAAGGCAAAAGGCACGACAGGGAGAGACGAGGGAGACAAGGCGCAGGGAAGCAGCAGGCCTGCGGGTAGCAGAAGGGAGGCCCCAGCAAAGGAGCATTACAAGGGACAGGTCAAGGGGGCTACAGCATGCAGGGCAGGCATGGAGAGAGGGAAAAGGGAAAGAAACTGCCTGCCTAAGCAGGTTTGGCCGGACCAGGCTGCTAAATAGCAGGAGGGGCGCAGCTGGGTGGCCAGCTACTGCGAGCCTGGTGCAGGTCGAGCTGAGGGGGGGAGCGCTGGGCACGGTGTCAGGAGGCACAAGGCGGCAAGGTAGAGTACCTGATCTGTTCTGTGGGCAAAAGAGGGGTGGCCCAGCCAAGCCTCCTTTGGGCTCTGATATACGCGGACGTACCCACCCTTGGCCCGGGCTTGTAGTTCCCTGTCGCCAATAGCGGTGCTGGCCCCAGAGGGGAGCAAGAGGCAAAGCAGGTGTCCAAGGTGAGAGGCAGCAGATGGACGGCAGGCACTGCGGAGTTCCATGAGGGGAGAGCCGCAGGAGGATTAAATCAGCATTGGGAGGTGCGAAAATGGGCTGTACCTGCCTCCCGGGGGCTGATGGGAACTGTAGTTTCCTGTCTGTGATGGCGATGCTGGTGCTGGCTCCTGAGTCCTAGGAGAGCGGCAGCAAAGGGACGGCAGGCACTAGGCTGCACACGGTGCACCAGTCCAAGGAAAGGACAGGAATGCACCTTATAATGTTAAATATGGTGCATTCCTGTCCTTTCCCTTTTACGCAGTGCAGGCAGAAATGTTTAAGTATATGAGGAAGAAAGGGGTATTGGCATGAGCCTTTAGGGAAAAGAAAAGTCAATGCAATCCTGTTCTACTAATGTCCACCTCTAGCCTAGCAGATGATGTAACTGTACAGACCGGATCTGGGAAGTCAATCATCAAACCTCAAATCATTCTAGATTACAACAAAGGAATGGGTGGGGCAGATGGAAGCGACCACAAAATATAAGAATTCACAGCTGAGAGATCAACACACAGATATTGGTCCAAGGTTTGGAGTAATCTTGTTGAGGTGTCGATCATGAATGCTTAAGAATGAGAAATTTCCTAGGAAACATGAAGGAAAGTTTCAATTCTATTAAGGACATGGAGGCAAGGATTATGCTCTCGTAAAACAGTGTCTCTTTGACAAGGTTAGCCCCCACTATTTGCTTGATGCCTGATGTGATTTCGAACTGTATGTGCACTGGGTCCCTGCTAACCAGGTTCCCAATGCCAGATCTCTTTTCCAAAATTGTACCATGATTGGCACAACTTCAACCTCCCATGTAAGTCCCTAGTAAATGGTACTCTTGGTACCTAGGACATGGGCACTGAAGAAGGTCCACTGGGGCTGCAGCACAAATTGTGCAACCCCAAGAATCCCTCGGCAAGCTCATGCACAATGCCATTGCAGGCTGCATGTCTTGGTGCAGTGAAAGCCGAAGAGTCGACATGGCACACAGCCCTGTGTGCCATGCCCTCACACACTGCATGAGATATAGGTAAGTCACCCCTACTGCAGGTCTTACAGCCCCAAGGTAGGCTGCACTTCATCTCATGTATGGAGATATCTGCATGAGGCGATATGACCCTGTAATATCTGAACCATTCTTGGATATTGTGAGTGCACAGGGAAGCCATAAAGAGTACATGGGCAGGATACTTGTCATTACGAGTTTCCTAGCTCCATGATGGCCTCACTGTACCCCAAGATGTTTGTTACCAAACATCTCATCCTAATAAATCCTCACTGATGCCCTGAAAACCTACCATGCACTGGTGTGGTCTCTGACTAGTCATAGCCAGTCTGTCAACACCAGACATGTTTCTGGCTTCATGGGGTCCCAGAGGCCCAAAACAAAGCCTGCTCTGGGCAGAGGTGCTTCACAACTACTCCAGGCCGGAATGGCCTTCCAGAGCAGGAAGATACTTATAAGCTTCTATAGTGGACACGCTCACAGTAGAACAAATTAGAGCAATTGGTAAGAAGAAACAACCAAAGATACTTATGCCTTATAAAATTCGAGAAATCATGCTGCCAAACAAGGCCCAAATCCTGTACAATCTCCTGGGTTGGGAAACAGAGGGTCTCAGGAAACTTGGGTGAGAATAATCCTCACCTCCGTGTCCAGGCTACATATATTATATTTGTGGGGTATCTCTGAGGCCCCACTTTTTGTAGTTGTACTGTGAATATGGTGTAAGTTACTCTTAGCTCAAGGCATGCTGCATATTATGGACCTATAAACTGTCCCTATGCTAAAAATGTGTAGTTGATGGCTGTTGAAGTTCCTGGTCCACCTAGAAGGGGAAAAGAGAGAGAGACTGTGCCTACAACCTGTCCCTGTACTAAACATTCTTGATACAACCAGGAGAAACAAAGCAAGAGCAAGGTAGCCTTGAACCAACTACACAAAGTGGTGCTGTGGGTCTTATGCCAGCAAAAGTACCTCAGTAAGGGCATTAGCTCGAGGCAAGATGAAAATCAAAAACCTATAAACTATCCCTATGCTAAACATGTGTAGTTCATTGTTGTTGAAGATACTGGGCCACCTAGAAGGGGAAAAAGATAGAGTGTGCCTACAAACTGTCCCAGTACTAAACATTCTTGGTACAACCAGGAGAAACAAAATGAGGGCAAGGTTGCCTTGAACCAACTGTACAATGTGGTACTGTGTGTCTTATGACAGCAAATGCACCTCAGTGAGGGCATTGGACGAAGGCAAACTGCAAATCACAAACCTACAAACTGACCCTAAACTAACTCTATGATTTGGTTGCCAAGTTTACTGAAAAAATGTATGCCTATACCCTGACCCTATGCTACTCATGTTGAAAGAGTAGGGAATAGATCCGGATTCCCAGAAAGTATACCAAGGTGCTTTTTGGGGGCTTCCCAGGAGGTCCACTGGTTTGGCATACCTTCTAGTCACCTTACTGACACCTCTTTGACAATGGTCAGCAGTCTTGTCTGTGGGGCCACTTGTTTGTTCATGTTCTTCTTTTTGCCTCCGGCACATCCCTTATCACAGTGTTCTCGCACGTACGGTTTCCACCATGTAAAGATAAAAAAATATTTTAACATTAAGCATTGATAGTCAACAGCTATACAACAGGTCTTCACGACAGTAGTTGTGTAAATAAAGCTATATCTAAATGTGCTGTTAAGGTGGCCAACTCTTGCATCTTTTTGACTCCTCAATCAGGGGTAGACTAAAGGTCATCCCTGGCAAGAACTTCTTCCCCTTAAACAACAAACAACTGTATTACTACCCCTTAACCCTCCCTTTCACCAAATGTAAATGCCCAGAAAGAACAAATCAGCAGACCTTTGCCAGTAAGGCCCTCATTGACCTCTAAGGATAGCCCTGTCTCTAGCCTTTATCACTACTATGTATGAATCACCACACTCCAGCAACAGAATTGTAGGCAATTTACTAATACTGTCTGGAGAGGCTGTGTCCATCCTTACAGTTGATGTTGCTGTGACTGTTGTTTAAATAATACAACGTATGGCATATATGACAGCTGGGCTTTGTGCATTCCCTCTAGACAGTCACACATTGAGGGAGCTTGGGTGTGGCATTTGCATCCTGCTGGCCCATCGCTAAGCTGTTGGGTCTTCCTGATGGGTGGGAAGTGCTGACTGTTACACCTGAGTAGGGCTGTGCCTCTCCTCACACAAAAGCCTGCATACCCTCCTGTGGAGAGTGTCTGGAGCCAGGAAAGGAAGGGCAGGGACCTTGTGATCTTCAAAGGCCCCTTTGGAGTTTCCCCTGCTTCAAAGGCACATTAGGGTATAGGTGCTGGATCCCAAACACCACCAAATCAGAAATCTACTGGAACCAATGACAATCTGCAATGAAGAAAGAATGCTGTGCTGACAGGAGGGACTGCCACTCTTCAACTGCATTGCTGTGTTGGTCTACTGCTTGCTGATCCTTGCCTAGAGTGAGAAGGACTAAGCCTATCTCTACATCCTGGAACCAAGATTCTCTAAAGGATTATTGGCTCGCCCCGTTCCCCAAAGTTTCAGGGCCATAAAGGACTACTCTTGCAACATTCAAGCTACCATTCATGCCATTTCTGTGAGATCAGTGTGTGACTGCTGCTTTGGGCTCATCAAGTGCATCTACCTTTGTGGTATGCTGTTCGGACAGTTTTGTCTGCCATTGCTGTGTGATCTTCGTGTGCAGCAGTGCACTTGTACCTGACACAATCACCTTCGTGGGGCAATGCTAGAGCGTGCCATGCCACATGCAAGACATCTGGCAACTCAACTCTGCCAGCAATGCCAACAAGAGGAGAACCAGCCCTGAGCGCTTCCTGGTGAGGAGAGACTGCTGCACCTGCTCTGCTCTTCTACAAGGGAGGTACTGTGCAATGCTTACAACCGCAAGGCTGCTGGAGCTGCTCTACATAACCTACCAAAGCTTTGGCCTCACCGACCTAGAGGGCCCGGACTTAAGTTGTCCAACATGGACTGTGAAAGCATTTTTGAATTTTTGATTCATATTGAGCCCTAGCCATGGACCTCAGAATAGAAGCGCAAGGGCTCCCAGAACAATGTGATTTCAAGCCTGCACCACTTTAAACAGATAGATGTTATTCTTCCTGTAACGATCTTGCCTACTTCATGATAAAATGTGCTAGCTTAAAACCTGAATATCTCTAGACCTATCTATTGGGTTTTTGTCATTTTGGTCTATTTTACTAAGACAGAAATTTTATATTTTTCTAAACTGGTGTGGAGTCTTTTTGTGGTATCTTTCACTGTGCTACTGTTATCAAGTGTTGCACAAATACTTTGCACATTGCCTCCTAAGTTAAGCCTAACTGCTCTGTGCCAAGCTACCAGGGTGAGCACAGGTCTAGGATTGCGGTCCTTAATTGATTGCGGTCCTTACTTGGTCAGGGTGCATACCTCTGGCAACTAGAGACCCCAATTTCTAACAGTGTGGAAATAGGGTTTCTGTGAATATTTATCACTTGTGCATCACCAAGTGTCTTGATTTGTTTTGATCATATTAAACCTGTTTCCAGTACACTTCAGAATTACAAAAAACTGTGCTTCATTTTTGCTTTTTTACATAATTTGTCAGAAGACATAGCCAGACATTTGACCTCTGCCTTTGAAGTACCTGCAAATGTGACAAATTAAACACAGAACTTAAAAACATCTGCATTTCCCAGCATAATTCAGCTGCTGACCCCAACCAATGTGTGAGGGAAAAAGTGACTGAAATGATGGCCAAGACCATACACTAATAGAAACCTAGGGTGTCATGAGCCTTAGCCAATACATACAGCTGAAACTCAGACCCACACTACACTGACAAAGTCAAAGATTTATGGGGATAGCAGGCACTTCAGGTGGCAGGCTTGATCTATGAGATGGTACAGCATAGAGAGCAAGACGTGCCCATCAAATCCCACATAATGACACAAGGCTAAGGGACACTGCTAAAATGCCACACTGCCGAAGACCTAGGGCTTGAAATCTTCATGGACACCATACCCCACCTGGAAGTGGATGGTATTCTTAAACAGTTCCCTCACCTGTTTCCAGGGGCTGAGTTCAAATAATACCTTGAATACATTGGAGGTAGTAAAATCAGCATTGTCAGAGTTCACTGGGCCGAGTGTCACTGACCTTGCTGCACCAGTGCATTTTATCTTGGCCTCTCATCTTTCCAGAGCTGACTCTCAGTATCCGCTCTCTTTCATTTTACCTCACGTGCAGCTCTGTCACAGTTCATGCTGCAGCAATCCCCCTGCCCCCTCACATCTTTGAAGCTTGCTTCCTTTCTCTTTCTCCTGCTCCATTACTGTCACCTGACACCAGCCACCCCACGAGTCAAGTGATCTATCCCACCTCAAAGGGTGACCAAGAATCGGATTCAGAGGGGTGGAAAAAACATTTGAAAATTAGGTACTTCTGCCATATAACCCAGAGCCTCAAGTGTGATTTCGGAGGGCAGAAGTTCCAACCCTCATGTACACATGGAGCAGCCTTTAACTTTTATGAGAGAAGGTAGCAGTTTTCATGTCAATAATGAGCTGAAAAAAGTGCCCGCCTTCCCCTGAAAAGCAGTGGTTCTGTCTTCTCAACATCAACATGTTTTCGTGTCGGGGAAAATTGTTATGTTATGTTATGTTATGTTATGTTAAAATAGCTTGTAGAGCGCCCAGCTGCCCCAGCAACGGGGCGTCCCGGCGCTGAGCAAAATAGAGGCTAAGCAGCGAGTATCCCTCCTAAGAGAAGACAAGATGGTCCAGGGAAGACATAAGGGTCAGAGGAAGGGGGACCTAATGAGGGAACAGATGGGTCTTTAATGCTTTTCGAAAGGTCAGGTAGTTGTCCATACTCCGGATGTAAGGCGGAAGATCATTCCAGAGCTTGGCAGCCAGAACGCGGAATGAGCGACCACCCGCACAAGCCCTCTTCACACGTGGTATAGAGACCAAGAGTTTGCCTGCAGAGCGCAGATGACACGAGGGAGTGTAGGTCGAGAGCAGGCCAGATATTATGCCAGAGGTGGGGGATATCAAGATCTTAAAAGCAAAGCAGAGAGATTTAAACTCCACCAGCCTCTCCATTGGCAGCCAGTGTAGCCGCCGAATGGTGCTGGAGGTGGGGCAGCGACTGGGCAAGGCAAGAAGAGTTCTGGCGGAAACATTCTGGACCCTCTGAAGTCTTGAGATCTCGGTCTTATTGACCCCAAGATAGAGCATGCTGGCGTAGTCCAGTCTAGATAGGACAGATGCTTGCACAATGGTCTGCCGGATGGAGGGGTCAAAGAAACCCAACATGGGTCTAAGACTGCGCAGAATGCCAAGACATGTCGCCGCCACCCTCTTGGTTTGAGCTTGGAAGCTCAGCGCCGAGTCAACCCATATGCCCAGATTTTTCACCACCTTTTTTGCAGTGGGGGGGGGGTCCCAGGGAGGAGGGCCACCAATGTCCGCTCCACAGCTCATGATCCTTCCCGACCAGCAGGACCTCAGTCTTGCTGGCGTTGAGCTGTAGGCAACTGGCAGTCAACCACTCTGCTACATCCGCCAGGCCACTTTGAAACTTGTCCGCATCATTTTGGCAGTCATTGGAGAGGCGACTACAAGTTGGGTGTCATCTGCATATGACACGATCGTCAACTTTCGTGTTACTTTATGAGGCAGCCTGTGTCCCAGAATCTCATGTCTGCTGAGCAAATAAATGGGAAAAGTACAGATGCATCCTGAAAGACGCAGGCCGATAACATAATTAGCTCTGTTTAACTTTAGCACAAATGCAACCTGTGACTTCACATGCAATGGAACAAATCTGTAACAAAGAAACCTATACAGGAAATCAAGTACAGGAAAGGTATGCACAAGTTATTATTGTTTTTTATTGGTACTCGTTATCATCACCGTACACTGCTGGACACTTCACAATGCACATACACAAATGAACAAAATGCAAATCCTCAAAAGACAAATACAGAAAATATCAAAGTGTGAGGGAGTTGCACAAGGTGAACAGTAAATGATTCAAGATCCTGCAACCTTAATGCAGACACACACCATCAAAACATTCACATACAACCCACAAAAATATACACATCAAGAGCTAATACATTTGAATGCCAACAATGTTAAAAAATCTTTAGCTCTGCACTCTCACAGAATCACCGGCCACAGAGACACAGCATGGTACTGATAATAGTTGGTCTGGTAAGAGGTAACCAGAAAAGATGGAAGTTAGAGACAGGCAGTTTGTGAACTTTTATTGGTTAATGCTGGGTATGGTTCTCACAAAAACAGTGATTGTTGGCTCTGGCCATTGTAAAACTGAGCAGGGTTGATGAAAGTAAGTGGTATGCATAGCAGGGGTGTGCTTTGCAGAAGTAAAAGACACTGGTTGATAAATGCATGCATACTGACACACTTGGACGCATTCACTAACAACATTATATAGCCAAATCACCAGCCTGAGGCACTGACTCACAGACACATCCTCATATTCATGTAATTATCATCAACATGTATACAGAAGATGTGCAAGTTTGTCGCTAGACTGTCAGACACTCCATAAAACACTTATACAGACCCCCACACATATTCAGGCGCACCCTACACTCATACACACCTGAAACCCTCTATATCTCTTCAACATATTTTCACCACAACTTTTATAAACTATGCACACAGCCTGCAGACACCATGACACATTCCCTCAGACATACCATTCTCTATAAATATTCCACACTCACTTTCTAAGACAGAGGGCCATCATACAGACGTATAGATCACAAACCTGTTGTCACACATCAACATTAACACTCACCGTCATAAGACATTCATTCACTCTCATATAACCCACATACACTCACATATTACAAATGATCAGAATAAACCTGAAACTGGCATACACATCCAGATACAAACACAATACACTCTTACACTCTCATCATACATCCGACACCCCTCACACACTACCCCTACAAATGAACAGAGCACTAGTTTGCCTATTGTAATTCAGAGGCAATATGTTGTGAAGCAATATGTCTATTTAGGCCACTATAGAGACATGAAAGTTGGGGACAGGAACTAGGAATAGCTAGATGAAACTCAACACAATATTAGTCTTATGGGCTAAAGTAGGGAAAGTGTAGTGCATTACTTGCCTTGAGATGCCCAAGATGAGAGTTTATCACAAACATTTTACAGTTTAGAAAATCTCTCAATTTTCAAAAGATCTCCAGACACCCTCTAAATTTCCCCCAGATGCCCAACCAGCTCGCCCAGATGGTCCCTAAATACAACATGGGCGCTGTTGCAATGCAACCAAAGTGCTCTCACAATGTTCCTATACCCTTTAGACAGTCCAAACAGAAATTCTGAAAGTATGGCAACACTGTAACACATTACCGTAGTAATCTTGGACAACAACATAGTGCTGCCAAAAAAAACCTCTAGGTGCACTATTTCCAAGCTCCAAAAGCCTAGGGACCTTTAATACACCCGGAGATGATATTACTAGCCCCCAGACATGTATGCAATACACCAGATACCACCACAATGCCACCCACTCTCTCGTACAGTGGTCACATCATCTAGGCTACTCGACAATACACAACAAGATATTATCACAAAGTTCCCAGAGTCCATCACAAATCCTGCTGTGACTCTCACAAAAGATTCATACTCATTTGCAAACCCCTCAGGTACCCTTACAAAATCACCAGGTACTCAGGCAAAACCTCCAGAGATGCTCGGACTTTAACAGTCCAACCAAACACCCTCATAACTCTCCAAATATGCTCCCAAAAACCCCAGAGATGTACACAATACTTTTCAGACCACAGATATTCAACAGGCAGTCACACAACACATTCAGATAACCACGTTATATCCCCAAAACCATCCAGCATCCTTCAAAACACCAAAAACAGACCAGATGTATCTTAACTCTCTTACAATGCACACATACACATTTGTACAAGATGCCATCAGCACTCCCTAGACGTCAAAATAATGCTAAACACTCTCACAGCTTACCAACAAAATCTTAGGACACCCCCACACACCCTCCCAGCACTCCAAAATCAAACAATGTAAATCTAGAAACCATTAAAATAATCAGTCACTCTCACAAAACCTACAAGGCACCCTCACAAACATCTACTCTGCTCAAGCAGCCTTACAACACAGAAAATGCCCCCGCACACATATAACTCCCTCTAGCCACTAAATAACCCAAAATGGAACACCTTAACCAGTCTCACTACATACCTGAGAAATGCATAAAGCTTCGTCATGACTCTCAAAACATTCCAGAAAACCGCACACCTTCACATTGCACCATATGCTTTTAAAATGCCAGTGGACCCCAAATCCTCCACAAGGCACCCCCACCACTCTTCAGGCATGCTCAAAATACTCTCAGGCAGCTGTACACTGTTATCCTTGCGATCTCAATATTTTCCTTTAAACGCTCAAGAAGCAAGACATCCCCACAGTTCCACAGTAAGACTATCACAACACATCCAGACACCCTCATAAGAGTCCCAGTGGCTCTCATAGGTCCTTCAGGAATGTTCACAACCTACCCACACATTCAAAATTTCCTCGGACACCCTTACAATCCCCCTAAAGCCCTTTGACACTCTCCCAACTTACCCAGACATTCACGGTCTACCTGCAAATTCTAACACTCTGCAGAGGCATGTTCATTCCATCCCTTGAATTGCACCCATCAACATCCAACCAGACACTATATATAAGTTCAACAGGCATAAAACTCCCTGTAAAGTTACATATTACACACCAGGCAGTACCATATAGCCTCAAAAGCTCAAATAAATAACCCTCATAAGTTAATACTCCAGGTCCCCTCAAAACCCTGACACTCAAAATGCATCAAAGGCACTATTACCACTTCCCTGGACACCCCCAATGCTCCCTAGACACCCTCATAATGGACCCAGAAAACCTTCTAATGCCGCTCAGAAACTTACGATGTCCCTGTACATCCTCACAGCACCCAGAGACCCTCAGCAAGCACCCAATCGCCCTCAAAATATCCACGGGCACTCTACCAACACCACCAAAACTCCTCAAAACTACTCAGCCAAACATTCAATCTGCCTCAGCACATAACATTCCAGAGACTCTTACAATTCCCTCCAAACACCAACAATCACACTCACCAGCCCAGTAAAAACATTCACACCCCACACCCTAAACAGCTAAATAGCGCCCCAATTGCCCTGAAGACACTACGATCTCAGACACTTCCTCACACTCGATATACAGTGTACTACTTCCTCTTCAGAATCAAAGCTGACACACAGCCACAATTAGCTATCCAAACACCCAGAGACACCCTCCTACATCCAAAAGCACAAAGACCAATACCTCAGACATGACCAACATCACAGACACCTGATATCCATATACATACCCACAGAGAGCAACACACAGTCTAACATATCACAAACCAGTATATATAAAGCAAAACTTATGAATATTCAAATACTCTCACAGGGTCTCATTTATGAAAAGTGGCGCATCGCGGGTTAAAAACAGTGATGTGTCACTTTTCATTTGCGACATCCTTGCGATACTATGGATGTGGCGTATTTACACTATGGAGCTCCATGTCGCTAGGATTCAACAGATACGTCAGGAATCCTGACGTATTATTTGGCGCAATACTCTCGCATTACTGGAGTGTGTTGGATAACAAACGCAACTCAAGCAATGTGTCATTACACATGGGCGAGTCCCATGTGAAAAGCCCTGCGTCACTCCTTACGCCTGCTTGATGCAGGAGTAAGGATTGTGACGCAGTCAAGTCATCGGAGTGCCTTTTCACCAGACTATCCTAACACAGCACAGCCTTATGATTACACAGTTCCCTCCAACAAGGAGGTCTGAAAATGTTTAGCCTGTGAAGTGGTAGCTAAGGATGCTTTTCATTTTTGCAAAATGATCGATTCTAACAATGATACATTTTCAGAGCCAGGTGAAAGTGCAGGTCCAGCCTGATGCTTTCTCTTCAAGTAAAAACATAACACTGCAAAGTGTACCCTTAAAATATGCTTCAGGAGATCCAGGTTGCCCTCTTGCTTTTTACTAATTTTAGGAGTGTATTAGTGCATTAAAATTTGGCTTGTATTTATTTTTGTAAATGGATAGAAAATCAAGCTTCTCAAGAGTAAACAGAGGCTGATTGATTTCGTGGTCTGCAGTTGGGCCTAAGTCTGTAAATACTAGAGTGTCTATGCATGCTAGTAAGCAAAAAATTAAAAGTCGAATGATTGGGATATCAAGCAATAACATCTAACAGACACACAAACAATACTCACATACACTTACCTATGCCCATATTAATCTGCTAAATGGTAGGTAATAGCCACACTGGTCTCGTCATGATGTTTTTGCAAGCAGATTCCTTGGATCTGCTAAATAGTAAGAGCTTGTGACGACAGAGAAGTAGACATGCGAAGCGCTAACTCACAGATTGGCTGAGCATTCTGAGCCTTTTTTGTCCCTCAATCTGTGCTAGGAACATTGCATGCCGCCTGTGACCGGGTGCAAGACTCTGCACACCGGAGCATAATTCATTGCTGCAGGTGATTGTCAGTCCACCTCCAAGCTTGCCACGGTGCCTGCCCCTTTCCATCCCACCTCAACTCAACTCCACAGAAAAGTACAGGTCTTTCTAACAAATGTTATCTGAAGCCTATCAACAAAGACGGCCACAGCATTGAAAACACTGCATTCGTCAATCCATCCATCCTACATGAAATAATCAAATTCATTGCCTTCCCACGTAGTGTTTATGTTGCATACAGTTGAAATCTGTAAAACTATGTACATGCCGCAACTTGGAAAAGTGAGCTGGCTCTCTAAACACAGACGACACACACAAACACAGAATAATAATAATAATAATAATAATAATAATAATAATAATAATAATAATACTTTATTGTGAGATTAAAAAAAAACTCGTACGATTCTTATGTACAGAGAACATAGCTTTAAAAGACTCAGATTAATACTAGGACAATCTAAAATAAGGGGGTGTGATTAAAATATCCTAATGTTAATAAATTGCCTATGACGTTCAGAAACTGGGGTGTCGGGTCGGTCGGAGCGTCGTTTTTTTTTTTTTTGTGATCTGGAAAGAAACAGCTAAACAAACATTTTCAAAAAGCTGTCTAAAGAAATGTAAACAGTTAATTTTAAGCCAAAAGCAGGGTTCCAATCGACAATACTGAGTGATCAAGAGTTCGTGGGTTGAACCTGAAACGGCGTAACAGCGCAGCCAGGTAGAGGGAGATTTGCAGCCCTGTTTTTTCCCAACGATTTGGCCGCTCTGTTAACAAATTTAGTGAACCAAATGTTCAGCTTCGTATTGTCTGAGTTCAAGGCAGCAATTATGGCTTGTCACCATGTACGAACTCCGAGTTTATTCCATTCATCCCGCAGTAAGGACCGTCTGTCAATGAGCAGGGTGGGACATACGCAGGCTATGTGCTCCATTGCTTCGGAGTGATAGCCACACTTCGTGCATTTGATACTAGTACTGGAGTGGCGCCATTCGGGCAGGTTCTTTAAAAAAGGCCATTCTCCCATCCTCAGGGCCATAAACTTTAGCTTCCAAAAAAGTGCAAACGTGCTTGATAAATAAGATGATTCGACCCCCGGTTTAAAATCAGAAATTACCGCCCAGGCATGTTTCCTTCTGGACAGTGTTGCCCTATCGGAATGGAAAGACCACAGCCGGACGCTTCTCTTGATGACTGCCTTCAGCGCCGGCTGAGATGGATTTGGTCCCCAATATTCCTTGACACCGAGTAGTTGCAGGCAGTAGTCCAGATGATGCCGATGGTTGTGGCTGGATTGGCTGTTCGATATTTCATTCCAAAGTCTGGCCTCCAGGCTGCCCTCCCCGGCGTTGCGCAATCTGTTACAAAGCTTTATAAACGCACCTGCCTCGACGCTGTGGTGGTCTAATAAGCCTAGTTCAAGTCTAACTTGGGCTGGCGATACAGATCTTTGCAGGCGAAAAGCTCCTTTGAAGATTTTAATGGTTAATTTGTTTAATAAAGTACTTATTGCGCCCTTCATGATCTCATGCCCCTATGACAAGGAGTTGGTAATCTTTGCCATCATCACCTTTAGCATTGGAGTTAGACTTGGGCCGAGTAGTTGTTTAGAAAGTTTCGCGGAGGCAACCTCAAGTGACAGAGCTTTGGCCCTTAGTGCCTCTTTCTGCTTTACAAAAGAGCCTCTGGTGTCAAGAAAAATTCCCAAGTATTTGTAGTGGGATAATGATTCGATCTTTTTATTGTTAAAGGCCCACCCTCCACTCTGCCGCTTTTGCTTCCCAAAAGAAATTGTTTTTGTTTTTGACAAGTTCAGCTCAAGAAGGTTTTTTGTTGTATAGGGGAGCAGCTGAACAAGCAGCCTCTGTAGGCCTACTTTTGTGTGACTTAATAACACAAGGTCGTCGGCGTATAACAAATTACTGATGCGGGTGGGTGGCTGTTAACGCTGTCGAGTATAGGGGATGAATCCGAAATGAACAAATTAAAAAGAAGCGGGGCCAACACGCAGCCTTGTTTGATGCAGCTTTTAGTCTTGATCTTCCTAGAGACATGGGAGCCTTCTCCCAACTTAATTCTGATCCAAGTTTCCGAATGGAGTTGAATTAAGGCATTTAAAAGGGCTGGAGGTATGCCCCAGAGCTCTAGTTTTTGCCATAACCGACCCCGGGGCACCCGGTCAAAAGCCGCTTTGAAATAGACAAAGCAGCAGTGAAGTTGGTTACGTTGGACTGCCGCTTTCTCTATCAAGATGGATAGGGTGAGTAAATTGTTTTTTGTTCCGGAATTAGCCACGAGGCCGGTCTGGTTGAAAGGGAGGCACTTTGTTGTATCTGCCCAGGCCAACAGTTCTTCCAATAAAATGCTGGCGTAATATTTAGACTCATCGTTAAGGAGAGCTATCATTCTATAATTTTTAGGGTCATTTCTCTTCCCACTTTTATAGATTGGATGGATAATAGCGCCTTTCCAAGATTCCGGGATGGTATTATTTAGCCTGCAGTGTAGAAACAGGGGGGCCAAGTGTTCTGACCACAGATCTACATCTGATTTAAACAGGGCCTGAGGAAGACCGTTAGGCCCTGGTGCTCCTTCCGCCCTAGCTTTCCTAATTGAGCGAGCAATGTTGTTTTTTAGCGCATCTAATGTTGTTGGAATCTCCATCGTTGAATCGTCGCTGTTCTCCTGTCCCTCTTTTGTTATTTCTGCCGTAACATGATTGACTGAGGTGTTAGGACCGGACGGACCTGGACTCTTGGCTTCAAGGGGTGGTGTCTCGGGGTCGGCCTTATGGAGAAGGATTGGAATGGTAGTCCCTATTTGTATAGTCACTAAAATGAGATGATAAAAACTGGATCCATTCATCTGCACTTATGTTTGCGCTGCCATGGCCACTTCCACCATGTAAGCCCCTGTTCACGAGAGTCCAAAATAGCTTTGCATTGGAATTCTTGCTTGCGTGGACTAGTTTCAGCCAGAACTGATCGGACACTGCTTGTTTATCCCTGTATATAGATGACTTGAAAGTTTTTTGTGCTTGCTTGTAGTTGTTGAATAGGATTTTATTTCCTGGACTTTTCCTTGTCAGGCGAAGGGCCAGGTTTCTTTGAGCTTTTAGCTTTTTTGTCGCTAATGAGATGCGAAATTGCATTGCATGTTGCCGGGTACTCCTCTTAGATGGAAATTCGTTGAGTAATTGATTTACGAAGGCTGCCCAACCGCAAGTGGCAGGGAGATCTTTATCAGATGATAAACGTAGAAGAGCTCTGCATTTTTCCATAGTGGGTAAGACAGCACTGACCGACCATTTCATTCTCCTTGGGTTCCCTGTGTGGCAGCCTGAAAGTGTATGAGCAAGTTCCTGGTGGCGTGGAATGTAAGATGATAGAGTTATTATTTGAGGTCGGTGGTCACTCTCCCCTTGCGATGCGATGTAGTAGCTCTCGTTCAGGGGGAATATTTCGCTACTGCCTAATGTAAAGTCCAAAAATGAATGGGTTCGACCGTCGGTTCTTGTCCAAGCAGGGGGGGTGTCCGTAGGGAAGCGCCCATTCAGTACGATGTACCCCGCTCTGCTAAGCTGGAGGACTGTGTATTCGCCCAATTTCGAGGGTCTGTGTCCTACGGGAATTGATTGTGAGACAAGATGCGGGGGAACCGTTAAGGAAGCAGTCCCAGTGTCCTCCGGAGAATTACAGTAAAGATTTGTATTGAAGTCTCCTGAAATAATACAGGGTATACTACCATGGTCACTTAATAGGTTACAGACAATGTCAGTCAATTGATCCATTTTAAGTTTTTTCTCGGTGGTACGCGGCGAGATATAAACATTGAGCAGGAGCAACTGGCTGTCTGAAGTTGGACTTCCCACAACAATGCCGGCAACCCTATCTACTTCAAATTTTAACTGTTTGATGCATTGAGACAGTTTAGTAGAGGCGTAAATCGAAAGTCTGCCACGCGGCCTGCCGTACTTGCACTGTCTGGAGGCAGGAGACATAAATTCCAGGTAGCCTTCAATAGGGATACTGGATACTGCCCAGGTTTCTTGTAGAAGTATTATGTCGTATTTCTTTATAAAGCCGAGAGTATCTGGGGATTGAGATTTCGTCACAAATCCATTAATATTCCAGGAGCATATTGTTAGTCCGTGATCGGTGATGTTTCAAAGCTCCTGGTAGCCATGACCAGTCTGCTCTTTCGGTGACTTGCCAAATGGTTTTTTGCTCAAGGGTAGCAAATGGCGAACCGCTTCTAGCTGACTTTAGTACAGAGAAAGGAGCCGGACTTGTGCTAGAAGCGTGAGCCTCTGTATTTTCTATTATTAACGGATAACGGGGTATGCAGAGCGTTGTTATTATTATGCCCCAGTTTTTAAATTGGTCGGCTTTTGACTGAACCAATTTCCTGATGACTGAGGACGCTAATGTAATTTGGGTTGATTCTCTTACTCGAGTGCCTTTACTGGGTATAAATTCAATGGCAATTATGTCTTTTGATTCCAAGATGCTTAGGTCTAGGGACGATTTGAAGAGTCTAAGAATGTTCCCACGATTTAGAATGTCGTGCGGGACTCTGGGGACGTATTCTGGAGTTAATAGTAATTTAGTCTCGGAGCTATTAATTGCTAGGTGGTACGCTTCCTCTGCCGTTGGAGACTTAGTTAGCCTAGAGATTACCTCTGGTGCCAGCTGGGTAATACATGTGGCAGGCAGAGGAGAAATCGATTCTTGGAAGTGGTTGGTTGGTAATGAGAAGGGGGGTGTTTTACACGTAGCCGCCAAAGATTGTTGATTGACTGGAGTTGGCGGATACTGACCATCGGGCGCTTTGGCTGCGTATTGCAAGCCTGATCTGTTGATCCCCGCTTGAGGTGGGAAAGGGGCTCTGATGACAGGGAATGGCTTTTGAGGATTCGCGGTCATGACTAGCACGTTGCCAATTGCTGGCTCCTCTTTGGATTGTAATTGGTTAAGTCCAAGTGTGACTTGAGTAGATGGATGCAGAGGGAGCCTTGAGGCGGCTCTGCTAGTGGTGAACTGTTCAATTTTAAAGATTCTTTTTGAGGCGGTAAAGGTTGCGCTGCTAATAGCAGAGTAGTGTTGGCTCCGGGCGTTGCGGGCAAGCCCCGTGATGACACTGGGTTGTTCTTTAAGAAATAACTGGTAATGGTATTTTTAGTGTCTGCTGTGTGCCTGTTCCGACTTTTCCGCAGTCTTTTTTTTCCCGTTTTGACAGCCGATGGCTATTATGATGGTGTGGTGGTGCATCGGAGAGTGCGTTAGAATCTGCTGGCGCCTTGATTAGCGGGGAGGGGGCTCCGGTTTGCGCTGTCGCGGGAGTTGGCCCCTCGACCTCGTCCGGACTGAGTACCTGGGACTGGGGATCGGGGAGCCCCGATGATGGTAACTTCTTGATTTCTGATAATACTGAGGAAAGAAATTGGGGTAGTGAAGATAAAGAGTCAATGATGGGAGAACAGCAGCATACTGATTGAACAAGTTGGACTTGAGATTGGGCTTTTGTTATCAATAAATTAAGCGCCTCCAATTTTTGGTCAATCCCGGCAGTGTACACCGTGAGGGTGTTTAAGAGGTCCACCTGCAGGTCCATTTTATCTGAATGGTAAGTCTGTGCTGTCGCCGTGGTTTGGAGGGTTTGAAGTAGTTGTGACCAAAGGTCGTTTAAATCGGGCAGTGAAAGTTTTTCCTGAACGGTGGACCTTGGTGAAAAAAGACAGATCTAGGGAAGTGTTGTTTTTACTATCGTGTGCCCCAGCTGAGTAATCCTTTTGGTGGCATTGGTTAACTATATTTGCTGAGCATGCAGAGGCGACATCTTAAGATTGCTTGAATGGGTGCTTGCCAGGATCATGACTTGTGGAATCAGGACTTTGGTGCTCCCTGTGAAATCATCCATTGGGATTGGGGACTTGAGTGCTATGGGAGAAAACTGGTTTGGATTCTGAGCTGACTGGAAAGTTGGCGAAAAGGCCTCTTTTGAGATGGAAGTTTGGGGAGAAGCCAGTACAGCAGAAGGGTGAGCAATTGGTGAGTCGAGAAGTTGCTGATCAGAGGCCTGAAGCGAGCGACGGGTATCGGGGACTTCTTTAGAGAGAGATGCAACAGTTGCTGAGGGACCTGATGACAACGAGCTGCCTGACCCACCGGCGACAGCGTGAATCATAGGCTGAACCAATATTTGGTACGGAGATGCGACTGGAGTGATTGAAGAGGAAACCGGAAATGTGTCGGAGGTGCTAGGTCTTGGCTTTGGAGCTGCTACTGAGTTCCTAAAATAGTCCCTCAATGACACCTTTTTTATCGAGGAGGTTGCAGTTGCTGGAGGTTCCGATATTGGCTCTTCGTTGGATCGAGCCTTCCTGGTCCGCAACTGCGCCCTGTGTGGCGTGGTGCGTGGAGGAGCCTTGGGAAGACCGAACTTGGATCAAGGATTGCCAAAGTTGGGGCTCGTATCCCGGGTCTGGGCCCGATTGTAATTTTGCTGGTGTTGCTGATTGCGTTAGTGCCATTGCTACTACGTCCGAGGATGCGTGGGCAGCCTTCGTCTTTAAACTTTTTTTTGAGGGTTTTGTAGGAGTTTTCCTAACTCTCCCAGATCTCATCCTTGGGAGCTTCTACTGCTTAGGGGTGCCTTCCGTCTTCCTGTTGGTGTACACTTAGGTGCTAAGAGTGACTAAGGACAGCGGTATGCTGTTTTACAGTTTTAAAATAATTGGAAAGGACCGCTGGAAGCTGGAAGCAGGCCTGAAAGCGGTCTGACATGGCCAAGCTGGACCTGTTGAAGATAGAAACTGAAAGATTTTATGGCTGGTGGGAAGGTCAAAAGGGCCACGGATTGACTCCAGCTGGCCAGAGTGTCCCAGGCTGCAACACCAAGGCTCCCTAGCGGGAGCAGACGGGGGGAGGGCGAGTGAGAGGGAGCACAGAGACCTCAAAACCCTCCTCAACCCCCCCTCAGAACCCTCCTCCGCCTAGCAACCTTAAGGTGCTCACCTGGGCATCGAGGTTCAGTGACTGCGGGCCAGCTGGGAAAGCCAGGGAGGCGACCCGAATCCTGCACCTGCTCCTGCCCCTAAGACTGCTGTGATGGTGATGTTGAAACGATGGCAGAACCAACTCAGCTGCTCCGCGACTGTGACGCTGCTCCGGTCGGTGGGTAGCGAGGAGCAAATGCAGGGAAGAGGCAAGCAGGGCACTCAAGGCGGGGTCGCAGGCTGCACCTGATCTAATCAGGCCGCCTCCGCGATACCGCCAAGGGCTCTCACTCACTGCAGCTGCCGGCTAAAAGGTGGCTGCGCTTGCCACCGGGATCCTTTCGCCTAGGTGCGGGCTGGTGCAGCAGTCGGGGGCAGTGGACAACAAAAGTGATAGAAGCGGTTGAAAATTGGGCACCGCACCCGTGCTAGCGAGGTGGTCTCGCTCTCGCCATTGCTGCTCGCTGCTCGCTGCTCGCTGCTCGCTCACACAAACACAGCTTTCAAACCATAGCCTTTCCTTGCCAAAGCTGTTTGATAGAAAATACAGTTACTAAGCAATAAATTGTGTTTTCCTTTCAAAGCAATACATTTTCCAGTGCATGTGAGATCTTTATCACATACATCGTTCTTGTTGTAGCTTGTTATGGCACTGTGAGAAAAACTGAGGGGGAAGACAGGCCCAAATTATTGCAAAACCATTAACATGACATCATAGTCAAGTTTATTTTCAGTTAGAAGAGGTCCGACTGCAGAGGCACGGTCTACTGAAATTCACCAATTAGTGCATGACAAAATCACTTGTTTCACACAAAGCACTAGCCTCATTATTGCCACTGTTATTTGTTCCCTTCATTATTTCTAATATGTTCCCTCCACGCTTGAATGTTTGAATTTTCTCAGTATATATTTTATAATATTGGCCTGCACATGTGTGATATTTCCCCTCCATCCCTGGAAACTGCCTACTCACATAATTTTCATGGTGGCCGTGTTTTCAAGGCCTGCTTTCAAGGCCTGCTGACACTGCTGTGAGAGAAGAGAATGACATTTAGTAACCGACCCCTGTCCGATACAAATGGAAATAAGGGCGGGAGTATTTAGAGGGAGGGGTTAAATGAGGAATGCAATACAAAAAATGTTTAATACATAAATGAACAGTTAATTTAGGAAACAAGTCAGAGAGTCAACCCAGATTTAAAAGTGACTTGCAATTTCGCATCATATGAATTAATTTGATTGGAGATAAACTCATCACAGTAACTAAATAATTGGTACTGTTTAAGGAGCTGTACCTGTGCTGGTTTCTGGATGTTTTCAGCCCGATGACCAGAAGTGTCTGCAGTGCAAACCCTCGAGCTTGCACACTTGCTGCACTGTCTCTGGGGCTGACAGCAGATTAGAGCCCTCTACTGATGAACAATGGCTTGTGCAGCTTCAAGCAAACGCTTGTCTCCATTTCCTGAACTCAATTTCTGCCTTACTTTTAGGTGAAGAAAGGTCTGTTAGTTACATGGAATATGGGCAACTACAGCTTTCAAAAGAAAGAGGTAGGTGTTCCAGATTGTTATTAGAAGACAGTTCTGACTTTCAAGCAGCATAGCATGAAAGTAACCCCTCCCAAAATGGGTGTCTGGCCCAAATGATTGTCAGCTTTTGGGCCGATCAGATCGGCCTGAGCACTTTCACTTTTAGCACAGGGTCGATTAGATAGGCCTGTGGCACTTCTTAGGTGGTTCAATGGTTGTGTGAGTGGTTGTATGGGTGTATGAGTGGCTCTGTCAGTAACTATAACGTTCCTATAACCTTTGTTTTTTTCAGTGAATTTCTAAGGTTTTTTTTAATTCTATTTCCTAACTATAGCATCCCTGTTACCTTTGGTTTTTTCGGTGAACTCTACAGTTTAAAAAAAATTCTATTGCCTAACTATAACGTCCGTGTAACCTTCATTTTTTTTTCAGTAAATTTCTACCTAAAAAAAATCTATTTACCTCTTTGTGGCCCCCCTCGGCACTAGGGACCCCATCCCCAGGGCTTGGCCTTTTTCCACAGGGAAAGGTGGGCCATTCAGTCCTGGGGTCCTGGGGACCTCATCCCTGAGGGCCTGGCCTATATGAAATAGGGGAGGAGGCCGCATGGACCACCTCCCCAGGCCAATTTCAGCTCTGGGGACCCCATTTCGGCTCCAGGGACCCCATCACCTGGGGCCCACCCATTAGTCCGTGCATTGGGATTGCAGGGGAAGCCTCAAGTCCCCCACAGTCAACAGCAGGCAGGGAAAGAGATGAATGCTCCTCTTCCAGCAAACAAGAGCATTTCTCTGCTTTCACTTGCTGGAAGCCGAGTAATTGCTGTTGCTCAGTGGGTGTGGTTAAAGCTCCTGCCAAGCCACAGCAAACAGCTATGTCTCTGGGGTTGGCACCCTAGGACATAGTAGAAGCAGGCCCTGGGGGTGGTGGGACTCAGGGCCAACTATGGCTCCAGGAGGGGGACCATGCGGCCCGCTCCTTTAATTTAGTAAATCCTGCCCCAGGGAGGTGGCGGTCCCCGGGGCCCAGGGGTCCATGTGGCCTCCAATTACATTTAATTTAGTCTCTGGAATGTAGTGGTCCCTGCGGCCTGGAGGGTCTGCACAGCCCCCAATTCCTTTTTGCTATGTGGCCCTGGGGAGGTGGTGGTCCCTGGGGCCCAGGGGTGCCCTAGTGCCCCCCTTCATTTTCACTTAAGGAGGTAATGGTCCCTTGGGCACTCATGAGCCCCAGGATTATGGGCCGTGAGCCCCCCTCCTTTAATTCACTCATACCCCCTGGACCTGGCCCACCTGGGGGCCTATTAGAAAAGAAGAACGGGAGCCTGTGCTTCTTTTTTACACATTTTCAGTGAGAGCTGTAGCTCCAGCAAGGCTCCTGGTAAATAATTTTTTTTGCCCTGTCAGGGTCCCCTCCGGACCGCCCAAGAGGCCTAGGTAATCAGGGTATTCCTACTTCCCCACCAATCAGATCTCAGCACGAAAGCGTGAGGGTTTGCGGAGCCTGCGCGTCCCTATATATACAAATAGATTTTTCTATTAATATCGCAAAAACTGCTGAATGGATTTACACCAATTTACAAAATGGCCGCTTTCTGGACCAACCTTTACCTTTCTACCAAATTTGGTGTAATTCCGTTCAGCAGTTGGCCTGTAGCTAAAATCTCTATTGGAATTAACATGGGAAAATGTTCCTTGGGATCCCCCATTTGTCTTGGCTCCCGCTAGATGGATTACCAGGAAACTTTCAAGACAGCAACTGGGGTGAGCATCATACTAGTTTTGAGAATTTCGCAAGGATTCATCAAACAATGCTAAAGTTATTGGCAAATGAAAAAATGCTCTTTCAATAGAAACTAGGTCCTAACTATAACTACCTACTGGTGACCTCCAGTAAGATATATATATATATATATATATTCACTGAAAAAACCATAGGTTTCAGGGCGTTATAGTTAGTTGGACATTTCACTCGTACAAAACCATATAAATTCCCCCGTTATTTATTTATTTTATTTATTTATTTATAAAGTTTTATATAGCGCGAACTTGATCCCGAGGGATATCAGAGCGCTTTACAGTTTGGGGGAGAAGAAGGTAACAAATCAAAACATGAGTCTAATATGGTGAATCTAATAGGCGTTGAAACAAATAGTGCACATATAACAGATCCTTTATAAACCTGAGTGAATGGGGAATGGGCTATACGATGGAGCAATGTGAAATAAGGGGAGTAAGTACAATGATCATATACAGAAATAAAGACCAATACCAAAACAATAAACAAAACATGAGTCAATGGGGAGTCTAGTGGCATTGAGTCAGCTGGTGAACAACTACCAGATCCTTTATACACCTGGGTGAACGCAGAGTGGGCTAGACTATGGGGGCATAATAACTTAAGGGGAGTAAGTACCATAATCATATACAGAAATAATAACCTAAACAACATAATAAACATATACAGGGATAATAAAAATGCTGTGGTATGTCCGATGTGCAAGATCTAACAAATGTCCCTCATGTTAAGGTAAGAACTTATTCATGAGGAATCTTTTTGCTTCCAGTTTGAAGGCCTCCTTTGAAGAGATCCTCCGAATTTCAGGTGGAAGAGAGTTCCAAATTTTGGAGCAGAGCCAGAGAAGGCTCGTTGGCATGTTATCTTTTTGCGGAAGATCTGTGGTTTTAAGAGGAGGGAATTTGCACTCCTTAACAGTCTACCCCTCCGAATAGTTCTAGTTTTTGTGCCAGGTAGATGGGGGTTTTGAAGTGGAGGGCTTTGTGTGATAGGCAGGCAATCTTCAGTTGAATTCTAGCTTCGTAGGGTAGCCAGTTTAGAGATTTTAAAACCGGGGAGATGTGTGCCCTTCGCTTAGTGCCCATAATCAATCTGGCCGCCGCGTTCAGTGACGCCTTTATGGGGGCCAGAGTGTATTTGGGGAGGCCACATAGTGTAGCACTGCCATAGTCAAGTCTCGGCAAGACAAGCGCTTGGACCACTTGCTTGAAATCTGCTTGCGGTAGGAAAGGTTTGAGATTCCTGAGTGTTCTCAGAAGGTGGTTAGCTCCCTTGCACACGTTGCTAATGTGAGTCTTCATATTCAGATGCTTGTCCAGGGTAATTCCTAGAGATTTGGCTGAGTCGATAGTGCGGGGGAGCAATTGAAGGCAGTGAGTTGGTTTATCCATAGGTCGATTATAGGAGTATGTTTCGGGGAGAGATGAGGAGGAATTCTGTTTTGGCGGTGTTTAGTAGTAGGTGGTTCTCAGTTAACCAGTTTTGGGTCGTCAGTAGGGTGGAGTTGAGTGAAGTGATATCATCCGGGGAGGAGATTTTCAGATAGAGTTGGGTGTCGTCTGCATACATATGGAAGCGAATGTCCAATGATTTTAGAACATTAGCTAATGGTTCCAGGAACAAATTGAAGAGAATGGGAGATAGGGAGGACCCTTGGGGAACCCCCATGCTGACTGGGGATGGCTGGGAGAGAGAGTGGTTCGCTTTAACTCTTTGGCTCCTGTGCTGCAGGAAGGACAAGAACCAATGCAGCACCTGACCCGAAAGGCCCATCCTATGCTCCAGAATGAATAGGAGGTTGTCATGATTGACAGTGTCAAAAGCAGAGGAGAGGTCAAGTAGGATAAGGAGGCAGGATTCATTTTGATTGAGCATTATTAAGATGTCATCCATCACGTGGGTAAGAGCTGATTCAGTGCTGTGCCCACTACGAAAGCCAGATTGGTGTTGGTCCAGGAGATGGAAATTTTCGATGTGCGCACATAGTTGTGACTGGACGCATTTTTCAAGGAGTTTGGCTAGAGTGGGGATGCTGGAGATAGGTCGGAAGTTGTTAAGATCTGTACTGTCAGCTGTGGGTTTTTTCAATATAGGTGTTACCTGAGCCTCTTTAAGGCATTCTGGGATCGTGCCTTGTGCCAGAGATGCATTGACAATCTTTGACCAGAATGGGGAGATTTCATCCTTAATTACTTTAAAGATGGTAGGTGGTAACGGGTCACTGAAATGATTAGATGGGTTGATACTCCGAAGAACCTTTTTGATATCATTTTCAGTGAAGGGGATAAAGGTGTCCCAGGAAGCGTTGTTCTTGATACCCCAGCTACATGGTGCTATCTTGTCTAGTATGGCCAGTGGGGGTGCAGGTTCGTTAGGTAGCAGTAGAGCCCTCCTGGTTTCCAGATCCATGTTAATAAGTCTAGTTTTCTCAGTAAAGAAGGCAGCCAGATCATCACATGAGGGAGGTCTGACTTCCGAGGCCGATCGGTTAGGGGCTACCACCGATTGTTGTTTAACCAGTTCAAACAGTTTCTTGTGTCGATTAGCTGCTTGGTTAAGTTGGGATCTGAAATACTCCGCCTTCTCTGTCTTGATTTGTTTGTTATACGAACTTCTGGCTGCTCTAAGGTTTTTAGATGGTCCGCAGATGGAGTGGTTCTCCAGGAACGTTCTAAGGACCTTAGTTTGCGACGTTCCGAGTTTAGGTTGCCATTGAACCAAGGTTTAGATATTTTTGCAGGTGCATTTTTTTGTTGGAGTGGGGCCATCGAATCCATGATTGGAAATAGAAGAGTTGTAGAAGTCTGTGAGGGCCTGGACTTCAAGTATGTCCAATTGGGGAGATAGGCCCGATTACCGCGGTTTGCTAGGTCTGCTGTGTTGAAACCTCTGAGGTCCCTTTTCCAAATCTTTGGTTTGGTTTTTGAGCCTTACTCTGATAAACCTCCGAGTTAATATGGAAGGAAATGATGTGATGGTCCGACCAATCACAAGGTATGATGGACTCCAATGAGATGGTATGACCTTTGGAGATGATGAGGTCTAACGTTTCTCCTTTGATGTGAGTAGGCTGGTCACAATGTTGAATCAATTCGTGGTCATTCAAGAAGGAACTGAGGCATGAGACTGCTTGGTCATTGGTGTTAGACCAGTGAAGGTTAAAGTCCCCAAGGTAGATATGGGACTGAACTGAGTCCATATTGCCGGAGATGATTTCCATTAATTGTTCAATGAAGGGGAGATTGTCGCCTGAGGGATGATAGAATGTGTGTAATTTGCAAACCAGATGATTGTTACTTGAGATGTTGAGACAAAGATATTCGCAAGTTACTGGAGAGGAGGACTCTGAAAGGGAGACCGCCAGCGTGCTCCGATGTATACAAGCCAGGCCACCACCCAGCTTCTTAACTCTATCTAGACAAATTATGTCATGGGTGGGGGGCACCAAGAGGTCAAGAATTGGAGTGGACAAAGGGTTGAGCCAAGTTTCTGTGAGGATAATGATATCTATCTCATTCTGTTGTATGAGGTCGAAGATCTCGGATGCGTGTTTGCTTGCAGACCTACAATTGAGTAGTATGCATTTGATTTGAGCCGGAGTATGGGGGTGAGGAGTCTGAGTGATGTTCACTCTCTTGAGGTTATCGTTGTTTATGGCTCTGGGGTTATGGTGGGGTACCCTGTTCGGGTTAGAATGAATGGTTTGAATTATTCCCTTTGGACTCGTGATAACGTCCGTGTTGGATTCAGCTAACTATAACTCGCACGCCCGCAATGCACTGCTGATGACGTCACATATTACATCACTCATGACATGGTCAGTGACATCACTCATGACATCACTGATGACATCTCAAATGACATCACTGATGACATCACTGATGACATCATCCTTGTGATAGAGTGGCAGACCTCCTCTCACCCTAATATAACCTTTGATACACACACTCAAAAATACAAACTAACATTTCCAAACAATGGACATACCAATACCAGTTACAACACACCTATTCAGTAATTCCAAGATCTACACACACATCCACTCATTCACCAACAGTCCCTATACAGTCACTCATACATGTACTCACTCATCATATGTACTCATACACCTATACATCCTGTTACACACCGCCACTCATCCATAGAGTTACTCACACACATAGTCACACATGCAAACAAAGTATCAAACATCCATTTACTTGCATATACAGTTATACACACACTACCACACTTACTTCTACAGAAACTTACACATACTTACTCTCTTAAACACTCACTTATAGAAACACCTACTTATTTGTACAGGAACTCTTCCAATCTCTCACTCTCACATATACTCACTTATATACACCAATACTCACATATACTAGTTTAAAACATATGTAGTTACTCATAAAGACACTATTGAGACAGTCATTCACTTACTAACACACCCATACACATACTCATCCACCTATACAGTCCTGCACACATGCTGTCTTCAACACATACAAACAGTGAGTCACTCATTCATGCATCTATGCACTAAGTAATACCCCCACCGAACCATACAGACACTCAGACACTCATACTGATACTCAAAAACCAACTAATAACCCATATAGACACTCATGTAGCTACTCACAACCCATGCAGCCACTTATACACAAAGTGAGAGACTGATACAGATATTTTCATATTTAAACACTACTCACTAACCCATGTATTCACTAAGATACACTTAGTCAGTTATATAATCAATTTTACAAAAAAAATCATAAATTTAGACACTTATATACCCATTTATTCTTCCATCGACCTTGAGATATACATATATAAAACATATTTAATTTTCAGAAAAACACACATTCACTGGATGATGTCATCAGTGATGTCATGAGTGATGTCATTTGAGATGTCATCAGTGATGTCATGAGTGATGTCACTGACCATGTCATGAGTGATGTAATATGTGACATCATCAGCAGTGCATTGCGAGTGCAGCGAGTTATAGTTAGCTGAACTAACTATAACGGGGAATTTCTATGGTTTTGTACGAGTGAAATGTCCAACTAACTATAACGCCCCTGAAACCTATGGTTTTTTCAGTGAATTTCTAAGGTTTTTTAAATGCTAATTTCTAACTATAACGTGCCTGAAACCTATGGTTTTTTCAGTGAATTTCTAAGGTTTTTTAAATGCTAATTTCTAACTATAACGTGCCTGAAACCTATGGTTTTTTTCAGTGAATATATATATATTTATTATACTATGTATACATGTGAAAATGTCTCGGTCCCCTGTTTGCCTCGGTGGCACGGAAAAATGGGTGGAACTGACGTCAGCACGCCGACGAGGTCCTCTTATGGCTCCGATGACGTCATACGGTGTCGCGAGCGGAGCCGTGCTCGTTGACGTGGGAGAGCTAGGAAAGAATTTCCATGGAATGCTGGTGCAGGGGATATTCACCTAAGTGTTCAGGCTAGTCCTTTGGGAGCAACTGTTTATGTTGCCACTCCAGAAACTGAAACCAGTGATCCGAGGGCAGAGGCCCTGCAGATGGCACACGAGGTGGGGTGCCCAGTCGTGTGCACCGGCAGGGCAGCGAAGTGACAAGCACCACAACCCACAAAAAAGGTACCGAGGGCATGAACGACACAGGATCTTCTCTTTGTATCTGGCAGGAACAACAAAGTTAAAATGCCCTAGTACCAAAATGTAGAATTAGTGCTACAATGGTCTTCAAGAGGACCTGCGATGCCGCTTCTGCCTCCCGTACCCTGGAGGCGGCACATGGGTCACGCGGTACGGTCATACTGCGGTGGGACGCACACTCGTTGACCTCTCATGGCACTGCTCCACACTTCAGGGAGGACGCTTTCCATTAGCTATGTTTTCTGATGACATGTCGCGCCGGCCCCGTCCAACAACAGAACTCCTTTAGATCCAAACAGACTCTTCCACTCTCTCACCGGAAGTGAAACCAGGCCACGCGGACACTTTCACAATACAACAGCCGGGAATGAACTTTTTGGTAAAAAACCACATTCCTTCCACCTAATTAATCAAATAAACATCTCACTGAAGAACAGGGGCCAGCTTCGATCGGTAAACAGCCGCTACAACGACTTTTTTACTTTGCGATACCATTACAACGCATGCATTACCACGCATGCGTTGTACATCACGAAGTCATTACTACGCATTTTTTTAGAACGCATGGTCATTTACCACACATGCCTTTACAACGAATTTTGTTGTAAAGGTATGTATGGTAAATGACCATGCGTTCTAAAAACATGTAGACGATCCATGTCGTTGTAAGGAAACAGAGGCTGTTCCGTTTCCTCACAACGACGTGCACCGCCCCTCAGAGATGACGTGAAGCAGGAACCACGAGGAGAGAGGAACCATGAGGAGTGAGAGGTAAGGGAATTGGGCATGGGGTGGGAGTTTCTTTTCTAGGGTTTAGGGTAGTGCAGTGGTGTTTAGGTGGTGTAGGGGGTCATGCTGGGGGTAGTGTTTTAGGGTTTAGGTAGTGCAGTAGTGTAGGGGTCATGCTGGGGGTAGTGTTTTAGGGTTTAGGGTAGTGCAGTGGTGTATGGGTAGTGTAGGGGTCGTGCTGGGGTAGTGTTTTAGGGTTTAGGGTAGTGCAGTGGTGTTTGAGTAGTGTAGGGGTCATGCTGGTGGTAGTGTTTTAGGGTTTATGGTAGTGCAGTGGTGTTTGTGTAGTGTAGGGGTCATGCTGGGGGTAGTGTTTTATGGTTTAGGGTAGTGCAGTGGTGTTTGGGTAGTGTAGGGGTCGTGCTGGGGGTAGATTTAGGGTTTAGGGTAGTGCAGTGGTGTTTGGGTAGTGTAGGGGGTCGTGCTGGGGGTAGTGTTTTAGGTTTAGGGTAGTGCAGTGGTGTTTGTGTAGTATAGGGGGTTGTGCTGGGGGTAGTGTTTTAGGGTTTATGTTAGTGCAGTGGTGTTTGGGTAGTGTAGGGGGTAGTGCTGGGGTAGTGTTTTAGGGTTTAGGGCAGTGCAGTGGTGTTTGTGTAGTGAAGGGGGTCATGCTGTGGGTAGTGTTTTAGGGTTTAGGGTAGTGCAGTTGTGTTTGTGTAGTGTAGGGGGTCATGTTTTAGGGTATAGGGTAGTGCAGTGGTGTTTGGGTAGTGTAGGGGGTCATGCTGTGGTTAGTGTTTAGGGTAGTGCAGTGGTGTTTGGGTAGTGTAGGAGGTCGTGCTGGGGGTAGTGTTTTAGGGTTTAGGGTAGTGCAGTGGTGTTTGTGTAGTGTGGGAGGTCATGCTGGGGATATATTTAGGGTTTAGTGTAGTGCAGTGGTGTTTGGGTAGTGTAGGGAGTCATGCTGGGGTAGTGTTTTAGGGTTTAGGGTAGTGCAGTGGTGTTTGGGTAGTGTAGGGAGTCGTGCTGGTGGTAGTGTTTTATGGTTTAGGGTAGTGCAGTTATGTTTGGGTAGTGTAGGGGTCGTGCTGGGGGTAGTGTTTTAGGGTTTAGGGTAGTGCAGTGGTGTTTGGGTAGTGGAGGGGGTAGTGTTTTAGGGTTTAGGGTAGTGCGCCCAACCAGCCACAATATCCGTGGACAAAGGGGATCCTGACTCTTTGGAACGCTCCGTCAATTGAATAATTTGGGTCAAGGGCCCTACCACGTCCAAGACCTTTCAATTCCTTACTTGGGATCCCTCATATACTTGGAGAAAAAGGTACATAGTTTCTCATCAATTTCAGGTGTGTGTGCCACCTTCCCCTTCAGTGAGGGCCTGGGGCATTCTCCCCTCATCCTATTCCTGACCTCCCTTTCAAGGGGTTGATGGATTTTCCCCACCACATACTCTGCCACTTTGGCGTCAGGTGTCCACTCTGCCGACCTAGGATGGTAAATTTGGGTAGGCTCGAACATGTCCGAGTGGACCCCGTCCCCAACCGGGGACTGAGAGGAGTGGGACTCTGGACGCCAGGGACGCCCGAGTCCTTATCCTCATCGGAGGAGAAATCGTCCTCCGATACACCCTCTCCCTCTAAGGGAAACCCGCCATCGGGGTCTACAATAGTGGTGACAGTGTCGCAATTTTCTCCGGGCTCCTCCTCCTCCCGGCAGGGTGCATGTTTTAGCGTTCGCGCACTCTTGAGGAAGGTCTCCGTAAGTTTATCAAATCCTTCCAAGTGCCCCGCGTTATGCTTAACGGCCCTTTTATTCCCCATCTGGGAGCTACTTGGACCCGCCACCACCAGATCTGGGTCGCTGAACACCCCAGGGATGCTTTTCGCCAGCTTATCAACCTGATCCCTAAGTGGAGCCAGCGCCCTAGAAATAGCCAGAGAGAGGGCTTGGTCCACTGCTGGAGGGAGAAGTTGGGGGCCATTCCTCCTCCACTTCCTGGTAGGAGGAGTAAAAATGGTCTTCTGGAGAAGACATGATAGCAGAGGGTGTGAGCACAGAACAAATGCCCTTAAAATCCTTAAGACAGCCCCTCGCCGGTGCTCCAACAGCTGGGCTTTCCCCGAAGCTGTTATAAGAATAGACTGAGGCGCAATACCAATTACCACCACCAGGTGGCGCTGGTCACTAACGTGGCCGTGTGGGGAAATCACCGCATAGCGGTGTCAAAATTAGGCGAGGGTTGGTCGGGAATCAAGTGGACACTAAAGGAGTGACCGGATTCCCAAACGCGCGTAAAGACCAGCGGGAGCGCTCGACGGAGCTGCCTCGCTCGGACCAGAAGCACCTGACAGGATCTCACCGCACGCAGAGCACACAGCAGGAGAAACTGCGAGGGGGAAACACGCTCGGGCAAGAGCCTGCTGCGCAGGGAATATGAAACAATACCAAGGCAATAATGCTAATAACGTGCACAAGAAACCGCTATACAAACAGCAACAACGTCAGATTAAGCCAAGAATGTAAGGAATGCACTTAACTGACGAGCAGTGAAGAAAGAGGAAGCGGAAGGGACGTCACGATATTATATACGATGGACTGTGATATGATTGGACTATAGTTGCCTTGGAGACTACCCCCTAATGGTTCATGGGTTGTGTAGTCTTTTGTTTAATGATTGTTGTGTTACGTTTTCTTTGAACTGCTATGCAAATAAAGTGAGGAAAGATATGCATAATCCTCGCCTCCGTCCTGCCATAGAATTCATTAAACTTTATTTGATCTGATTTAGAAACATAGATCATAAAAGTGTACATAAAAACAGTAAATCCTCTTTCCTAATACAATACAGTGAGAATTAATTAAAACCAGTAGGTAAAAACGGGTGTTACAAAGCCCGGATCAGAGCAACTTCAGGTTAACAGAATCGTAAAGTTCAATGTTTCGCAAGATCAATCTCATGTACTTTGTGCAAAATACGCAATAAGGGGTCCAAGTAAGATGTAACGCTCCAATACCTGACCAGTTTGCACTATATAAAACTGCAGAAAAAATAAAAATAAAAAGTGTTTTGCACACTTCTGTCATTGGGCTATATGTGGGCTACATCTGGGTGATATTTGTGCTACATTTGGGCTCTTTTGTTCTCTGGTGGCCATCTTGGGAGACTTATTTGTTATGAAGTTTCCTAATTTCATCATTTACTGCAGTCTCCTCAGTAGGAAATGCTTTCAGTTTTTTACTTTGATTCCATCAAGAAGGCATTCAGATGTGTCACACATTTGCCATAAATTCAGAATGTTAGCACTCTAGTTGTTCATTAGATCACTGTAGTAAAGCTACTGCTCACGAGGGAGTTAACTGGAAGTCTACTGCTGGTATTGAAAGTGATTGTTTCAGTCTGCATGTCAGAATTTTCTAATGAAATAGAAGAGGATTTGAGATCTCACTTAAAACATGCCCTAAATTTTCTTTCTGCAGCACTAAGCATAATTTCTATGGCAAAATGAACCCCCTCATTTTGTTCCTTTTTAAATTAAATGTTTTAAGTGTTACCAGTTTATTCCAATCAAGATGGCTTCAGGTGTGCCATACTTTTGTCATAAGTAAGACTGTTAGCGCTCTAGTTGCTCTTTAGAACACTTTGGGAAGCTGCAGTAGAACACAAAGGCATCAACTGACAGGCTGCTCCTGTTGAAATATAACAGGAAGATATTTGAGATCACACTTGAAACATGTCCTAATTTTTCTTTCTACAGCACTAACCATAATTTCTATGACAAAATGAACCCCATCATTTTGTTCCTTTTTAAATTAAATGTTTTAATTAAGTGTTACCAGTTTATTCCAATCAAGATGGCTTCAGGTGTGCCATACTTTTTTCATAAGTAAGGCTGTTAGCACTCTAGTTGTTCTTTAGAACACTCTGGGAAGCTGCAGTAGAACACAAAGGAATCAACTGACAGTCTCTGCCCTTGTTGGATGTACATGTTTTACTGAGACTGAGAAAGATAATGTGAATTTACAGAAAATATGCTCTCATTTTAGCTTCTGGAGCACCATCCAAAACTGTATGGAATAAGCATGTGAAAATAGTTTTCTCTCAAACATGATTCATGATATCCCATCAGAAGGTTTTTCACAGGGTAAAATCACCTTAGAACACACCACAATTCCTGAAATTATATGGTACCATCAACAAATGAATTCTAATGTAACTAAAGTCTGTTATCACCCTTTATAGTTCTCCTTTTGGTAACCCTCAAAATCTTCGATTCACTACAATGCATTTCAATGGGGTGCTATCATTTATATTGTTCCCAAGATGGCTGCCAGCAATTCCAGAATGAAGTGCTGACAGCCAATCAGATCTCACGATGACATGTGTGGTTAGGCTCCGCCCAGATATATATGTGTTTTCTTTTTCAAATTTCTCAGGAACTACTGAACGGATTTACAACATTTAACCAAAAGGCACGACTCTGAACCAAGGGCTACCTTTTTGCCAAATTTGGTGTAATTCCGTTCAGAAGTTCGGGCTGTAGCTGCGACTAAATGTTCCTATGGAAAATTGCATGGTGAAAACACGTTTTGGGACCCCCCTTTTTTCTCAGTCCCCACTTGACGAATCACCCCGAGACTTTCAGGATAGTAGTGGACCAGAGCGCCCCACGAGTTTTGAAAATTTCGCGAAGAGTCATCAACCGGCGCCAAAGTTATTGGAAATAGAATGTTGTGAATTTCCTATGGAAAATAGGTCCTAACTATAACTACCTACTGGCGACCGCCAGTAGGTAATATATATATATATATATATATATATATATATATATATATATATATATATATATATATATATCTACTGGCGGTCGCCAGTAGATAGTTATAGTTAGGACTATAACTACCTACTGGCGACCGCCAGTAGGTAATATATATATATATATATATATATATATATATATATATATATATATATATATATATATATTATCTACTGGCGGTCGCCAGTAGATAGTTATAGGTAGGACCTATTTTCCATAGGAAATCCGCAACATTCTATTTGAAATAACTCTTGCGTCGGTTGACGAATCTTCGCGAAATTTTCAAACTTTATGGCCCGCTCCGGTCCGCTCCTACCCTGAAAGTTTCGGGTGATTCATCAAGCGGGGCCGAGAAAAAGGGGGTCCCAAAACGTGTTTTCCCCATTCATTTTCCCATAGGAAACTTTAGCCACGGCTACAGCCCGAACTGCTGAACGGAATTACACAAAATTTGGCAAAGAGGTAGTTCTTGGTTCAGAAAGAACCCTTTTTGTTAAATGGTGTAAATCCGTTCAGTAGTTGCGGAGAAATTAAAAAAATAAGAGTCAAAAAATCAATTTCCCATAGTAAACTTTATGCAAGGCTACAGCCCGAACTGCTGAACGGAATTACACCAAATTTGGCAAAGAGGTAGCCCTTGGTTTAGTGTCGTGCCTTTTGCTTAAATGGTGTAAATCCGTTCAGTAGTTCCTGAGAAAATCAAAGTAAAATCACATATATATCTGGGCTGAGCCTAACCACACATGTCATCGTGAGATCTGATTGGCTGTCAGCACTTCATCCAAGAAGTGTTGGCAGCCATCTTGGGACCAATATACATGATAGCACCCCATTAAAATGCATCGTAGTGAATGAAAGGTTTTGAGGGTCACCAAAAGGAGAACTCTAAAGGGTGATAACAGACTTTAGTTACATTAGAATTCATTTGTTGATGGTACCATTCTAATTTCAGGAATTGTGGTGTGTTCTAAGGTGATTTTACCCTGTGAAAAACCTTCTGCTGGGATATCATGAATCATGTTTGAGAGAAAACTATTTTCACATGCTTGTCCCATACAGTTTTGGAAGGTGCTCCAGAAGCTAAAATGAGAGCATATTTTCTGTAAATTCACATTATCTTTCTCAGTCATGTGAGAATGAAGTCTGACATTCTCAGTAAAACATGTACATCCAACAAGGGCAGAGACTGTCAGTTGATTCCTTTGTGTTCTACTGCAGCTTCCCAGAGTGTTCTAAAGAACAACTAGAGTGCTAACAGCCTTACTTATGACAAAAGTATGGCACACCTGAAGCCATCTTGATTGGAATAAACTGGTAACACTTAAAACATTTAATTTAAAAAGGAACAAAATGATTGGGTTCATCTTGTCATAGAAATTATGGTTAGTGCTCTGGAAAGAAAAATTAGGACATGTTTCAAGTGTGATCTCAAATATCTTCCTGTTATATTTCAACAGGAGCAGCCTGTCAGTTGATGCCTTTGTGTTCTACTGCAGCTTCCCAGAGTGTTCTAAAGAACAACTAGAGCGCTAACAGTCTTACTTATGACAAACGTATGGCACACCTGAAGCCATCTTGATTGGAATAAACTGGTAACACTTAAAACATTTAATTTAAAAAGGAACAAAATGAGGGGGTTCATTTTGCCATAGAAATTATGGTTAGTGCTGTAGAAAGAAAAATTAGGACATGTTTTAAGTGAGATCTCAAATATCTTCCTGTTATATTTCAACAGGATCAGCCTGTCAGTTGATGCCTTTGTGTTCTACTGCAGCTTCCAGAGTGTTCTAAAGAACAACTAGAGTGCTAACAGCCTTACTTATGACAAAAGTATGGCACACCTGAAGCCATCTTGATTGGAATAAACTGGTAACACTTACAACATTTAATTTAAAAAGGAACAAAATGAGGGGTTCATTTTGCCATAGAAATTATGGTTAGTGCTGCAAAAGAAAATTTAGTGCATGTTTTAAGTGAGATCTCAAATCCTCTTCTATTTCATTAGAAAATTCTGACATGCAGACTGAAACAATCACTTTCAATACCAGCAGTAGACTTCCAGTTAACTCCTTGGTGAGCAGTAGCTTTACTACAGTGATCTAATGAACAACTAGAGTGCTAACATTCTGAATTTATGGCAAATGTGTGACACATCTGAATGCCTTCTTGATGGAATCAAAGTAAAAAACTGAAAGCATTTCCTACTGAGGAGACTGTAGTAAATGAGGAAATTAGGAAACTTCATAACAAATAAGTCTCCCAAGATGGCCACCAGAGAAAAAGAGCCCAAATGTAGCACAAATATCACCCAGAGGTAGCCCACGTATAGCCCAATGACAGAAGTGTGCAAAACACTTTTTATTTTTTGTTTTTTGCAGTTTTATATAGTGCAGACTGGTCAGGTATTGGAGTGCTTTACATGAGCATTGGTTACATCACACAAGGACAAATTCACTACCCAAACACCACTGCACTACCCTAAACCCTAAAACACTACCCCCAGCACGACCCCCTTCACTACCCAAACACAACTGCACTACCCTAAACTCAAAAACACTACCCCCAGCACGACCCCCTACACTACCCAAACACCACTGCACTACCCTAAACCCTAAATCTACTCCCTACACTACACAAATACCACTGCACTACCCTAAACCCTAAAACACTAGAACCCAGCACGACCCCCTATAGTACACAATATAGTACACAAATACCACTGCACTATCCTAAACCCTAAAACACTACCCCTACACTACACAAACACCATTGCACTACCCTAAACCCTAAAACACTACCCCCAGCACGACCCCCTACACTACACAAACACCACTGCACTACCCTAAACCCTAAAACACTACCCCAGCACGACCCCTACACTACCCAAACACCACTGCACTACCCTAAACCCTAAAACACTACCCCCAGCGCGACTCCCTACACTACACAAACACCACTGGACTACCCTAAACCCTAAAACACTACCCCCAGCACGACTCCCTACACTACCTAAACACCACTGCACTACACTAAACCCTAAATCTACCCCCAGCATGACCTCCCACACTACACAAACACCACTGCACTACCCTAAACCCTAAAACACTACCCCCAGCACAACCCCCAACACAACCCAAACACAACTGCACTACCCTAAACCCTAAAACACTAACCCCAGCATGACCCCTACACTACCCAAACACCACTGCACTACCCTATACCCTAAAACACGACCCCGTACACTACACAAACACCACTGCACTACCCTAAACCCTAAAACACTACCCCCTACACTACACAAACACCACTGCCCTACCCTAAACCCTAAAACACAACCCCCAGCATGACCCCCTACACTACACAAACACCACTGCACTACCCTAAACCGCCCTACACTATACAAACACCACTGCATTACTCTAAACCCTAAAACACTACCCCAGCACGACCCCCTCACAACACAAACACCACTGCACTACCCTAAACCCTAAATCGACCCCCAGCACGACCCCCTACACTACCCAAACACCACTGCCATACCCTAAACCCTAAAACACTACCCCCAGCATGAACCCCTATACTACCCAAACACCACTGCACTGCCCTAAACCTTAAAACACTACCGCCAGCACTACCCCCTACACTACACAAACACCACTGCACTACCCTAAACCCTAAAACACTACCCCAGCACTACCCCCTACACTACCCAAACACCACTGCACTAACATAAACCCTAAAACACTACCCCCAGCACAACCCCCTACACTACACAAACACCACTGCACTACCCTAAACCCTAAAACACTACCCCCAGCACGACTCCCTACACTACCCAAACACCACTGCACTACCCTAAACCCTAAATCTACCCCCAGCATGACCCCCTACACTACCCAAACACCACTGCACTACCCTAAACCATAAAACACAACCCCCAGCATGACCCCCTACACTACACAAACACCACTGCACTACCCTAAACCCTAAAGCACTACCACCAGCATGACCCCCTACACTACTCAAACACCACTGCACTACCCTAAACCCTAAAACACTAACCCTGCACGACCCCCTACACTACCCATACACCACTGCACTACCCTAAAGCCTAAAACACTACCCCCAGCACGACCCCCTACACTACCTAAACACCACTGCACTACCCTAAACCCTAAAACACTACCCCCAGCATGACCCGCTACACCACCCAAACACCACTGCACTACCCTAAACCCTAGAAAAGAAACCCCCACCCCATGCCCAATCCCCCTTACCTCTCACTCCTCGTGGTTCCTCTCTCCTCGTGGTTCCTGCTTCACGTCGTCTCTGAGGGGCGGTGCACGTCGTTGTGAGGAAACGGAACAGCCTCTGTTTCCTTACAATGACATGGATCGTCTACATGTTTTTTAGAACGCATGGTCATTTACCATACATACCTTTACAACAAAATTTGTTGTAAAGGCATTCGTGGTAAATGACCATCCGTTCTAAAAAAATGCGTAGTAATGACTTCTTGATGTACAACGCATGCGTGGTAATGCATGCGTTGTAATGGTATCGCAAAGTAAAAAAGTCATTGTAACTGCTGTTTACCGATCGAAGCTGGCCCCTGTTCTTCAGTGAGACGTTTATTTGATTAATTAGGAGGAAGGAATGTGTTTTTTACCAAAAAGTGCATTCCCGGCTGTTGTATTGTGAAAGTGTCCGCGTGGCCTGGTTTCACTTCCGGTGAGAGAGTGGAAGAGTCTGTTTGGATCTAAAGGAGTTCTGTTGTTGGACGGGGCCGGCGCGACATGTCATCAGAAAACATAGCTAATGGAAAGCGTCCTCCCTGAAGTGTGGAGCAGTGCCATGAGAGGTCAACGAGTGTGCATCCCACCGCAGTATGACCGTACCGCGTGACCCATGTGCCACCTCCAGGGTACGGGAGGCAGAAGCGGCATCGCAGGTCCTCTTGAAGACCGTTGTAGCACTAATTCTACATTTTGGTACTAGGGCATTTTAACTTCGTTGTTCCTGCCAGATACAAAGAGAAGATCCTGTGTTATTCAGTGCCCTCGTTACCTTTTTTGTGGGTTGTGGTGCTTGTCACTTGGCTGCCCCGCCGGTGCACACGACTGGGCACCCCACCTTGTGTGCCATCTGCAGGGCCTCTGCCCTCGGATCACTGGTTTCGGTTTCTGGAGTGGCAACATAAACAGTTGCTCCCAAAGGACTAGCCTGAACACTTAGGTGAATATCCCCTGCACCAGCATTCCACGGAAATTCTTTCCTAGCTCTCCCACGTCAACGAGGACGTCATAATAGCACGGCTCCGCTCGTGACACCGTATGACGTCATCGGAGCCATAAGAGAACCTCGTCGGCGTGCTGACGTCAGTTCCACCCATTTTTTCCGTGCCACCGAGGCAAACAGGGGACCGAGACATTTTCACATGTATACATAGTATAATAAATATATATATATTCACTGAAAAAACCATAGGTTTCAGGCACGTTATAGTTAGAAATTAGCATTTAAAAAACCTTAGAAATTCACTGAAAAAACCATAGGTTTCAGGCACGTTAGAGTTAGAAATTAGCATTTAAAAAACCTTAGAAATTCACTGAAAAAAACATAGATTTCAGGGGCGTTATAGTTAGTTGGACAGTTCACTCGTACAAAACCATAGAAATTCCCCCGTTATAGTTAGTTCAGCTAACTATAACTCGCGCGCCCGCAATGTACTGCTGATGACGTCACATATTACATCACTCATGACATGGTCAGTGACATCACTCATGACATCACTGATGACATCTCAAATGACATCACTGATGACATCATCCAGTGAATGTGTGTTTTTCTGAAAATTAAATGTGTTTTATATATGTATATCTCAAGGTCGATGGAAGAATAAATGGGTATTTAAGTGTCTAAATGGATGATTTTGTTTTGTAAAATTGATTGTATAACTGATTAAGTGTATCTTAGTGAATACATGGGTTAGTGAGTAATGTTTAAATATGAAAATATCTGTATCAGTCTCTCACTTTGTGTATAAGTGGCTGCATGGGTTGGTGAGTAGCTACATGAGTGTCTATATGGGTTATTAGTTGGTTTTTTGAGTATCGGTATGAGTGTCTGAGTGTCTGTTTGGTTCGGTGGGGGGTATTACTTAGTGCATAGATGCATGAATGAGTGACTCACTGTTTGTATGTGTTGAAGACAGCATGTGTGCAGGACTGTATTGGTGGATGAGTATGTGTATGGGTGTGTTAGTGAGTGAATGACTGTCTCAATAGTGTCTTTATGAGTAACTACATATGTTTTAAACTAGTATATGTGAGTATTGGTGTATATAAGTGAGTATATGTGAGAGTGAGAGATTGGAAGAGTTCCTGTACAAATAAGTAGGTGTTTCTATAAGTGATTGTTTAAGAGAGTAAGTATGTGTAAGTTTCTGTAGAAGTAAGTGTGGTAGTGTGTGTATAACTGTATATGCAAGTAAATGGATGTTTGATACTTTGTTTGCATGTGTGACTATGTGTGTGAGTAACTCTATGGATGAGTGGTGGTGTGTAACAGGATGTATAGGTGTATGAGTACATATGATGAGTGAGTACATGTATGAGTGACTGTATAGGGACTGTTGGTGTATGAGTGGATGTGTGTGTAGATCTTGGAATTACTGAATAGGTGTGTTGTAACTGGTATTGGTATGTCCATTGTTTTGAAAATGTTAGTTTGTATTTTTGAGTGTGTGTATCAAAGGTTATATTAGGGTGAGAGGAGGTCTGCCACTCTATCACAAGGAAGATGTCATCAGTGATGTCATTTGAGATGTCATCAGTGATGTCATGAGTGATGTCACGGACCATGTCATGAGTGATGTAATATGTGACGTCATCAGCAGTACATTGCGGGCGCGCAAGTTATAGTTAGCTGAACTAACTATAACGGGGGAATTTCTATGGTTTTGTACGAGTGAACTGTCCAACTAACTATAACGCCCCTGAAACCTATGGTTTTTTCAGTGAATTTCTAAGGTTTTTTAAATGCTAATTTCTAACTATAACGTGCCTGAAACCTATGGTTTTTTCAGTGAATATATATATATATATCATTAAATCCTCACAGTCACGCAAGGAAAAGTCGCACTCAGGATTCTTGATGGAGTTATAAAGTATTTATTGACTTGACGCGTTTCGACACCACGGTCTTTGTCAAAAAGTCACATGACCGCGAAATATATATATATTTTCACTCTTAATATAATTGCACTTACAATCACTTTTTTAGTACACTACAAATACCAGAATGCAAAGCGTCACGAGGCCAGGATGTGATGTAACATCATGTGATGGATTTAAAAAGGAATGATGGCTGTAACGTTTTGCTACCCGTGAGCAAGGTCTGTGGACAGACTGAAACGCGTTGGGTTTGGATTTGTCAATGAAATGCTGTTGCCAAAATAAAAACTGAAAACTGCAACATACATTTACCAGTGAGTGCGTGTGGAATTTCTTCTGGGAAAGGAACTTTGGATACGATTCAAAACGGCGGGCTCTGCCGTCTCCACTAATCGCACCATCAGAGAGCGCCGATGCCGAGAATAGAGCCGCTGCTGCAATAATATATATATATGTATATATATATCCGTTTCTGTCTTCGCCAAAGTTGCTTCACCACTCGACACTGGTGAAACCTACCGTGCTGGCGAAAGCTTGTATAATGACAAACTTGCGGTTACGTTCCTTTAACCACGAACAAGATGCATGCCAGGAGCATCGATTTTATAAATATTTATTGCCACAATGTTAAAAAAGTACACCGGACAGACACGTTTCGGCGCTGGTGCCATTATCAATGTTGGTGTAACCACAATTTATTTCACCATTTAAAAATGAAGGGACAGTTCACTATTACAAATAACTGACACCGACAAAGTGTGAAGAATGTCAGATTCCTTTCATGAAAATGGTGGCCATTTTGAAGTGGTAATTCTTTCTAAAATTCAACGTAATATATGAAGCAATATTTTCCACATTTATAATTACTTCATTCATCTTAGTTTTTTTCAAGAATGTTCACTCCATTATTGCCCCACTATATATAATTTAAAGCTCTTACCATGTTCTTTCAAATCACATGTAAAGTCACTTTACTGTATGGGTGATTCATTGGTTGCCTGACCACCTGTATGGGTATATGAATGTCTATGTGGGTGAGTGAGGGGTTGTGGGACTGCCTGCATGGATGAGTGAGTGGGTGAGTTGGTGGCTTTATGGGTTAGTAAGTGCTTCTGTGAGGAGCTGTATGGGTGACTGAGTCTGTGCATGGCTGTGTTGGTGAGTAAATGGATGTGTCAGTGGTATATGGGCGAGTAACTGCATATGTGAAAGGCAGTATAGGTGAGTGTTGGAGTATATGAGTGACTGTATGTGTGATTGAGGAATAGCACTAGTTACAACGCATGCGTTTTCTACGCATGCCATTACAACGCAAGTCGTCACAATGACACTTTGTTGCATCGCGTGCCATTACAACGCATGTCGTTACAACGACTTGCTGTAGGGAGGGCACTGGAGTTGGAATAGCATAATTTACTATTCCTACTCCAGTGTGTGCAACAGTAGGGAAGGTGTTGGATTGAAAATCCAACAAATCCAACACCTTCTGCACCCTACAGCAAGTTGTTGTAACGACTTGCATTGTAATGGCATGCGATGTAACAACGCGTCGTTGTAACAACTTGCGGTGTAATGGCATGCGATGTATTGCATGCATTGTTTCCCGTGATTGAGTGACTGTGAGAGTGGCTTTATGGGTGAGTGGGTGGGGGTGTGCTAGTGTCACTGACAGTATGGGTGATTGAGTATGTGTTAGTATCTGTATGAATAAGTGAGTAGGTATGCATTTAACTGTATAGGTGAGTAAGTGGCTGTGTGATTGACTCTATGGGTGAGTGAGTAGGTGTGTGAGTAGCTGTATGGGTGACTGACAGTGTGTGAGTGGTTGTATGGGTATATGAGTGGATATATCAGTGGCTGTATTAGTGTGTGAGTTGGTGTATGAATGGCTCTATGCGTGTATGACTGGATGTATGTATAGACCTATGAATCAGTGAGTGGCTGTGTAAGTACTAGTATGGGTGTGTCAATGGTTTTGAGAATGGTAGTATGGAAGTTGGAGGGGTGTGTGAAAGGTTATATTAGGGTGTGAGTGAGTATGTCAGAGATTCTGTGGATGATATCATCTGATATGACATCAGTGATGTCACTGACCACGTCATGAGTAATGTAATATGTTAGGTCATAAGCAGTGTATTGCGGGGGCATGAGTTATAGTTAGCTCAGCTTACTATTAACTGCTGAATTTGACTGGTTTTGTATGAGTGAAACTTGAGCCTAACTATAACATCTCTGTAAACTTTGGTTTTTTCAGTGAATTTCTAAAGTTTTTAAATTATATTTCCTAACTATAACGTCCCTGTAACCCTTGGTGTTTTCAGTGAATAACGAAGGTTTTTTAAATGCTAATTCCTAAATATAACGTCCCTGTAACCTTTGCTTTTTTCAATGAATTTTGAAGGTATTTTTGATTATTTCCTAACTGTAACCTGTGAACTTTGAGAATGGGTGTGTGAGTGGCTGTGTAGGTCGGTGACTGGGTGTATGAGTGGCTGTATGGGTCTGTGAGTGAGTGTGTAATGTCTGGGTAATTACGGAAGTGCATCATTAGTACCTGAGTGATTGTATGATTGCATAGGTAGTACCTGTGTGAATCTATGAGCGTAATTGCCAAGGACACACTACGAATACTTGGTGTTTTTGACAAAGTGTAACACACATATAGACATATTTTAGAAAAAGTTTTACTGTAGCTATTTAGTAAAATACTAATTTAACTTTCCCCTTTGTATTCATTTGTTGAAATAACTACATGAAAAATGCATTTTCCTTCTTCACAGCAACACCGGAGGTCGCAATGACGTCAGTAGTCACGAATACAAATGACAACGTGTAAAACAGCTATATAGACATATTTTACAGAAAGTTTGAGTCTAGCTGTTTATTAACACAATGTTTTAACTTTATTTTAACCACACATTTGTAAAAAACAGCAGTTTCAAAAATTAACTTTCAACCTCGGAACTCACGAATAGAACATAACCACCAAACAAAGCACTTTCATTGGTTTACACAGTTTTACAGCTAAATTTGCGCATTGTACAATATGTGACAAGACATTGTGAAGGGGCACAAATAAAAAATAATCTTGCCAGACTACGTCCATGCTTTACCATCTAAAAACATACCATGGCAATCGTCTAAAAGCAGCAAGATAGCAACACGAAGCGGAAGGACCTTCAACTTCAATAGCATCTGCAACAACACTGCGGTGGAGAGTCCCTTCAGAGGGCCAAAGTCAACTTCAAGATTTGGCTCCAGAGTTTCCATGATGGCATCATACTGCATGGATTGTGGAGTTGTAGTGAGTGCTAGAGAGCAGTCCATAACAGCCCTTTGCAATGCTGCAAAGAATCATAAATGTTGATGTTTTTTCTATTTTTGGCCATTCATAGTATATCTACATTAGCAGGCATTTTATTATATTCTAATTTATTGTAACAGTACTTACATATAACTTGCCATATGGACAAGTCAAAGCATTCCACTACAAATAAATACACAGCTCACTTTAGCTAGTTATCATTATTTTCTTTTTCACTTTCTAAATACAAGTTAACAGTCCAAGTTTGAATCTTGTAGTGAGTGCGTTGACAACATATACAAACATTCCCTGGTTTTTCAGACCACTATGTGTTGAATTTTTTAATCTCTTCTTCAAAACTATCAACTGTTATATCTGTGTCCTGTTCTGCAACTTCTACTCTTAACAACTCTTCATTTTCTCTAGAATCCTGCTCAGGACCAAAGAAATGTAACTGCACATCAACACAAACCTTTTCTACATTTGCCACAGTACCATGCAAAGTGCTCTATTCATTTCTTCTAAACATAAAACAGGAGTTTTCACATAGTACAGCCTCCTAACTAAAGTTCGTATTATTGTGTTATGTACAGCTAACATCATGAAATGATGATAGGTACTTTGACACACTTTCTTCGATAAATAAGCTACTGAGTGTCCCTGTAAATGTGTATGCTTTCTAATCTTACATGGATCCATACCTTGTAAAGTACTTATTTTGTGTTAAACATCACTTTGGAAAGAGTCGTAGAAATGTCTTTAATATATCAATGGAATGCTGTCAATACTACAAAACTACTACATTTCCATTTGTATACAGGCGCCTGACCCACTTTCCTTGTACCTCTTCTCCAATAACAACGTCTACACTTTTAGGTACCATCACCTCTTTCGCTATAGGAGTGCCATTCTTCAATTCATAACATTGTCCTCTGTAATCAATAGCATGAACCAATTTATTATTCTGGATATAGCTTTCTCATTTAAAGAAAGGATCTGTGCTAGAAGTATGTATCCATTCTCCACTAAAAACTGTACAAAAGTTACTTCTATTCACTGTTCTTTTTTTTGGTTTTGTCTCCTCATGCACAACACCATTTTGTCAAGAGTCTTAATTCTATTTATAATCAGAATGAAAAGCTTCCTCTTCAAAGCAAAGGCCTCATCAACTACTCTCTCAAGTTGTTCTTTCTGTTTCAGTGCTTCTCCCCTTCAGCTATGCTTTTTCATAGTTCTCAGTAGATTTATAACTACTTTACTACAAAACATCTTGGCTCTGATTTCCTTGAACTGCTTTTGTCTCCTGGTTAAGTTGTGTCCATCTTTGTTAAATTCTTTCCTGTTCTTCTTATAAGATTTTGTCCACTGTTATTTTTTTCATAGTTATAATTATATTTTCTCTATTTTGTAGTCTTTGGAAATGTCCACATATATTTTTAAGAAATGACTTTGTCCTCTTACCAGTAGCTCTATTTTCTTTCACCACCTTTTCTTCATTTTGCCCTCTTGTGTCTCAGTTCTGCATAGATGCTGTAGTGGCTTCTGTTCCTTTTTCCTCCAAGCTTTTGTTGGCATTCTGTATGTAGTTATGCCGATATTGTTTTGTAAAAAAAAAAAAAATGTATATTTGAATTGTTATTCTAGCCAATGTATCAACTACTTTACTACTGGCTTACACATAATACAAAAACAGTGTTTATGGTATTTTGCAGTTTTAAATCTACAGATGAACCTAGTTACATAATTACAAACACTTATTTAAATGTACCAAACCCAAAACAAAGCACAAAACTTAATTTATTAGTTACCTTTTAATATTATAGCACCCTCTCCTACAACACAGCTGCACCATATCTCAGTTCTCACTTATACATGCTAAAAGACCACGTTAACCCTTTTGTAGTACATTTTAAAATAGACATTGTTGGACTTGGCCCTTTTGGCAGGTTCCCCCCTAAACTTTTTGCCTGTCTCCTAGCCTTTTCCCTGTGTAGTGTTGGTGGTTTTAGGCCTCTGCGCACTTTAGCACTGTGTCCCAGTGTAAAGTGCATGCGCACTCTGAGTGCGTGTGGTGAGATTGGCCTGCCCTCCCATAGGAATGCATGGGGGATATGTGTGTCCATGGTAATTCCTGGTGTGAGAGGAGTGCAGGGGCGAGTTTAGTATGTGCGAACTCGTGAGAATAAATGCTGCGCAATGGTGTGCGCAGATTTATTGTGACTAGTGGAGAAGTGCCACTTTTAGAAGTTGGCATTTATGTGTGCTCTGTGTCTGCCTGCCTGATGTGAATTGCATGTCTGGCTTTGTGAGTGACAGGGGCTGGGAGGTGTGTGAGGCTCCAGGAGGGGCAGGGTGAGTCAGCGCAGGGCTGAATAGGGAGATCTGCATCTAGATGGGAGGGAGGAGTTGCACCTGGGACCTGAATAGGGCTGTGCCTTCCCTCCACAATGCTGGCTCCACCCCCTGTGGTGCGTCTGATGTCCCTAGCCTGTCCTGTGAAAGGAGAGAGGAGCTGAGCAAAACAAAGTGCTCCAAAGCTCCCCCAAACCAGTTGCATCTGGTTTTTCTCCAGCCCTGTGCTATGTGACAAAGGAAAAGGGTGTATACAAGAAGGGGCTGTGACCCCATGAAAGTGTGCTCTGCTGTGCTGGTCCTGACGCTGGGGGCTGCTGCTGCTGGGCTCCAGGAGGAACCGCCACAAGGGACTGCCTCCCTGCTGGAGGGCCCTGTGTGCTGGCCTGCCTGAGCCCAGCCTTGTGCCCCCCTGGACCTTGCTTTTATTCTGGGGAAAGGTGCTTCGTTTTGTCCCTGGACTTTGACTCTAGCGCCTTGGGAGCGCTTGGCTTTCATTTTTGAAGAGCGCTTTGCTCTCTGCAGCGTAGGAGCAGCGCTTCTAATTTTAGCTGCAGCCCGGAGCTGCGATCATTTTAAAAAGGGAATCCCCGGCATGGAGATTCCCCCGCAATCCTCTGTATTTCTGGAAGCGGGTGCCCACCCACGCGTTATGGCCGCCTTTTGAGCTGCTGTTCTAACCAACGGGAGCCTACCCCGCGTTGTGGTGTTTCGGCGGGTGCCCACCCCGCTTGTGTGTGGTGAAGGCAGGCGGGATGCCCACCCCGCACTGCGCAAAGGAGAGAAGTCACCGCGCAGCCCGAGTTGCCGAGTCCTGAGAGCGGGTGCCCACCCCGCATTTCTGCAGAGAAAAGAGAAATACAGCGGCCCGACCCGGAAGCCAGGCAGAGTCAGCCTGACCGGGGGCGGGGCCACGAGAAGGAAGCAGTCCGGAGCCTCGCAGGCTCCATACCGAAGTCCCGGTCCCGAGAAGGGGGACCGGGTGAAGTGAGGCGAAGTCGAGGTGGGGCTCCCATGTGAGTGAGGAGAGCCCCGCGTACCGCCTAGAGCACAGAGTCCTGCCCAGAGCGGGTGAGTGGCGCCGAGAGGGGAAAAGCAGCCTGACTGGTGGCGGGGCTCCCGTAACCACGAGGAGAGCCCCGCGTGTGTCTGCAGAGTCGGGAGCAGTCCTGCAGAACTCGGGTGAGTGGGGCTGTAGTCCTGTTGTCAGGGGGTGGTTCGAGGCACGTTTTCGGTGCTTGCCCCCCCCTCCATTGCGCAGTGATCATTGGTCCCTGAGGCACAGTGGTGCCCAAGTCAGTTTCACAGCTGCGCCGCAGTTGCGGGCAGCTGCATCAAGGGGGCACTTTTTGTCTAGGAGTCCCAGAGAGGGACTCCGACGGCCCGTGGAGGGCCAGTGCCATTTTTCCAACGTGGGGGCCAATTTTATTTAAAAGCCCAGAAGGGCCCCGAGGGCACAGATGTGCAAGGGCCCCTCCCGTTTGTGGATCCCAGCTGCCCCACTTGCAGAGGGCAGCTGCACCGAGGGGGTGATTTTATTTAGAGCCCCCTTCGCTTTGCTCACAGCTGCGCCGCACCAGAGCGGGCAGCTGCAACATTGGGACATTTGTTGATCGAGTCCCAGAGAGGGGCTCAGGGGGCACGCTGGTGCCCGTGTTCATTTTCACAGCTGCCCAGCAAGTAGTGGGCAGCTGCCACGTTTAGGTTGTGCCTCTGCACACTTTGCCTTGGCTGCCTATGCAGCCAGCCTGGACATTCTGGACAGTGGCATTTGAGCCCCCTGTGAGAGGCCAGTTGGCCTGGGGATTATGTGGGTACCTGTATGTACCAGAAGGGCGCAAGGCCCTAGGAGAAGGTGATGTTTGCCCCTGATGCGTGTACTGCTGATGTTTACGCATAAGGTGTTTTATTCCTACTGTAATGCCTAAGGCGTAACGTGTTTATGCTAATGAGGTTTGGGCCTAATGTAGTTTTATGCCTAAGGTGATTTATGTATCCTATGTTTTACATTACAGGATCTCGTGCTAAGTTCCTAACTTTACCGGTAATTACTGGTTGTGGTTTACATTTTACTTACCTGTTCTGATGGTTCTGACGTGGCCCGATTGGCCTGGTCCTGTATATAATTCCCCTGTGAATATTGCCTAGTGCCAGTTGGCACACTGTATATTATGTGATTATGTTTCTAATGTATTTATGACAATACAAAGGCTATTTTTTATATAACCTTGTGTGGAGTTCCTTTTGTGGTGTGCCTAGTGTGCTCCTGTGTGTGTGTGTGTTGCGCAAACGCTTTACACATTGCCTCCGGGATAGGCCTGACTGCTCGTGCCAAGCTACCAAGGGGGTGAGCAGGGGTTATCTTGGGTGTGTAACTCCCTTGCCCTGACTAGAGTGGTGGTCTCTGCCTGGCTTTGGCGCAAGCCTTAGCCAACCAGAGATCCCATTTCTAACATTGGTTGTCAGCGGTGAGGATAGGACTTGCGTTTGCGCAGTACCACAGCGACAACTGGTTGCACTACAAGCTCTGCATTTAGATAATCACGTGTTGGGGGATTATTGTTTCTGAGTTTTAGTTATTTTATTCTTCTCCTAAAAAGTGTCATTTGTAAAGTGTATACTCTTGCTCCAGCTCAGACACCTAGGTCTCCTGTGTTGCACGTGTCCCTGAGCGTCCTGCCAAAATGGAGTCAGCTTTTAATTTTTGTGGTCTGTTTAGATACAGCATGTGGGAGTTGGTGGATTTCTGTAAGGAGAGAGACATAGCAGTGAGTGGGTCAGACACCCAGTCAAAACTGAGGGACAACCTGATCCAATGGCAAAAGGATGAATGGGAACATGAGGGCAATGAGGAGAAGAGGGCCCTGGCCGCACGCCAAGAGGGTGGTGGGTCTGAGGGGAGCCCTGAGGAGTCTGAAGAGGAGGAAGAAAATGACAGGACAGGGACGCCAGTAGATAGTGAGGACCCCATAGATAGGGAGTCCCTTGCTGGGTCCAGTGTCGGGGGCAGTGCCCCATCCCTTTCCCTGTCCCCAGAGGAGTGGGTGGATAGGAGGGAAGAAAGGGAGCATCAGCTGGCTTTGGAGAAGCTCAGGTTAGAGCATACCAAGGAGATAGCGCAGCTGAGTGTGGAGGAGAAAAAGCTAGAGACCGAGAGGGTCTTAGCGCAGGAGAGGATGGCGGAGGCTTAGAGAGCCTTCGCCAGGGAGAAATTAGCTCTGGAGGGTAGGTTATCCCCTGAGAGTAGTTTCAATTGTCTGGATTCACCAGTGAGGGTGGGATCCAGTGGTGGCAGCAATATGGAGTCCAGTGCAGAAAGTCCCATTCCCAGGTCCCAGAATATGGTACTTGGCTCCCAGGAAGAGGAGTACAGGTTGAAGTTCAGGGGCAGTAGGAAACTGGCTCACCAGTCTTGGGGGCAGTTTGCGGACCACTGTAATGATGCACTGGCTGATTGGGTGACAGTTAATACGGAACAGGATTTTGAAGGACTGTTCAATCTGGTTATCAGAGAGCACCTGCTCAGTTGTTGTTTTCCAGGGTTGCGCCAGCACCTGTTGGAGTGTGGGCACCCTAACCCATGGGATCTTGCATGGGAAGCAGACCTCTGGGTGGTGGCCCGAGGTTCTGAAGAGGCATTGGGGAGTGATCCCAAAAGTAGTGGCTCAGGTATCTTCCCGTCCTGTATTGGGGAAGAGGTTCAGTGTAGCCCAGCTGGGTCCCAGTTTAGTGGGAGGGGTGTAGGGGCTCACGTCCTGTCTCAGTGGAGTAGGAGTGAGTGTGGGACTGAGTGTCCCCAGGTGCCCGAAACCCAGTCTCAGAACCTGGATGGTTTCTTCAGGGAACACCAGGTTGGGAGCCTAGGCTGTCCTGTTAGTCCATTTGAGGAGGATCTCCTAGTGTCTGGAGAACCTGGAGCGTCTGTAAATAGAGCTCCAGTGGTTCTGGTGTCTGGCAGTGCCGCTCCAGTTGGGAGGGTACAGAAGTCCGGATTGAGGGGTGAGAGGGGGATGTGTTCCCCAGTGGAAGAACCAGTGGGTCAGGGGCCAGCCAGAAGGGCTGAGTCTCCTAGAAGTGACCATGGTGACACCACTTCTGTCGTGGGGGATCTCTGCGCACTGTCAGATGGACAGGGGTCGGGAGGTCTGCGCCACGCAGACTATCACGCAACACATGAGTCATGTGTTACCCTCGGGGGGGTGCTGTGTGTGCCCCCGGAAGTCCTGGTGTGCCAGGCCAATGCTCAGCCGTGGGGTTCAGCCCCAAGGTTGGGAGGCCAGGTTCAGGATCCGCCTGACCTTGAGGAAAGGACATCTGTAACCAGTGTCCTGACCGGTTCATCTTCCAGGGGTACCGCTCCAGTTGGGAGGGTGCAGAACTCTAGAAGGGGGTGCAGAGGGAGGGAGTCCTCGCCTCTGACCCCGGTGCAACCTGAGGGTTTAGACCCTAGGTTGGGAGACCAGTTGTTGGAGAGAGGTCCTGAACTGGTGGGAGAGTTGTGTTCTGAGGGTGCTTCTCCAAGGAGGAGAGGGCGGAACCCTAGAAGGAGAGGTAGGGGAGGAGAGCCTCACCCGTGACTTCTGGTCCGCCTGAGGGTGCAGACCCTAGGCTGGAGGATCAGTGGCAGTCTAGACCTGCCCTGATGAGGGGAAGAGTGGAGAATGGCTGCTATGTGCCAGGGGTTACTACCCCCCACTCTGTGAATGGGCAAGGACCAGTGGCATCTGGGTGGCCTAGGGCCTGGTCCTGGCCGCGGACAGCTAGGGAGTACCAGTGGGGTAGCCCAGTTGCTCCGGACAGCTTTTTCAGAAGGAACCACATGGGTTCACCGTGGCGTAGAACAGGAGGGTGTCCCTGCAGTTGCGGGCCCGCGTCCATGTTCTATCGCCCCAAGCAGGGAAGCCCATCACAGTGGTGATTGGTCTGCCCTGCGTTTTGGCTGGAAGGGTGTTGTGTTGGACTTGGCCCTTTTGGCAGGTTCACCCCTAAACTTTTTGCCTGTCTCCTAGCCTTTTCCCTGTGTAGTGTTGGTGGTTTTAGGCCTCTGCGCACTTTAGCACTGTGTCCCAGTGTAAAGTGCGTGCGCACTCTGAGTGCGTGTGGTGAGATTGGCCGGCCCTCCCATAGGAATGCATGGGGGATATGTGTGTCCATGGTAATTCCTTGTGTGAGAGGAGTGCAGGGACGAGTTTAGTATGTGCGAACTCGTGAGAATAAATGCTGCGCAATGGTGTGCGCAGATTTATTGTGACTAGTGGAGAAGTGCCACTTTTAGAAGTTGGCATTTATGTGTGCTCTGTGTCTGCCTGCCTGATGTGACTTGCATGTCTGGCTGTGTGAGTGACAGGGGCTGGGAGGTGTGTGTGGCTCCAGGAGGGGCAGGGTGAGTCAGAGCAGGGCTGAATAGGGATATCTGCATCTAGATGGGAGGGAGGAGTTGCACCTGGGACCTGAATAGGGCTGTGCCTTCCCTCCACAATGCTGGCTCCACCCCCTGTGGTGCGTCTGATGTCCCTAGCCTGTCCTGTGAAAGGAGAGAGGAGCTGAGCAAAACAAAGTGCTCCAAAGCTCCCCCAAACCAGTTGCATCTGGTTTTTCCCCAGCCCTGTGCTATGTGACAAAGGAAAAGGGTGTATAAAAGAAGGGGCTGTGACCCCATGAAAGTGTGCTCTGCTGTGCTGGTCCTGACGCTGGGGGCTGCTGCTGCTGGGCTCCAGGAGGAACCGCCACAAGGGACTGACTCCCTGCTGGAGGGCCCTGTGTGCTGGCCTGCCTGAGCCCAGCCTTGTGCCCCCCTGGACCTTGCTTTTATTCTGGGGAAAGGTGCTTCGTTTTGTCCCTGGACTTTGACTCTAGCACCTTGGGAGCGCTTGGCTTTCATTTTTGAAGAGCGCTTTGCTCTCTGCAGCGTAGGAGCAGCGCTTCTAATTTTAGCTGCAGCCCGGAGCTGCGATCATTTTTAAAAGGGAATCCCCGGCGTGGAGATTCCCCCGCAATCCTCTGTATTTCTGGAAGCGGGTGCCCACCCCACGTTATGGCCGCCTTTTGAGCTGCTGTTCTAACCAACGGGAGCCTACCCCGCGTTGTGGTGTTTCGGCGGGTGCCCACCCCGCTTGTGTGTGGTGAAGGCAGGCGGGAGCCCACCCCGCACTGCGCAAAGGAGAGAAGTCACCGCGCAGCCCGAGTTGCCGAGTCCTGAGAGTGGGTGCCCACCCCACATTTCCACAGAGAAAAGAGAAATACAGCGGCCCGAACCGGAAGCCAGGCAGAGTCAGCCTGACCGGGGGCGGGGCCACGAGAAGGAAGCAGTCCGGAGCCTCGCAGGCTCCATACCGAAGTCCCGGTCCCGAGAAGGGGGACCGGGTGAAGTGAGGCGAAGTCGAGGCGGGGCTCCCATGTGAGTGAGGAGAGCCCCGCGTACCGCCTAGAGCACAGAGTCCTGCCCAGAGCGTGTGAGTGGCGCCGAGAGGGGAAAAGCAGCCTGACTGGTGGCGGGGCTCCCGTAACCATGAGGAGAGCCCCGCGTGTGTCTGCAGAGTCAGGAGCAGTCCTGCAGAACTCGGGTGAGTGGGGCTGTAGTCCTGTTGTCAGGGGGTGGTTCGAGGCACGTTTTCGGTGCTTGCCCCCCCCTCCATTGCGCAGTGATCGTTGGTCCCTGAGGCACAGTGGTGCCCAAGTCAGTTTCACAGCTGCGCCACAGTTGCGGGCAGCTGCATCAAGGGGGCACTTTTTGTCTAGGAGTCCCAGAGAGGGACTCCGACGGCCCGTGGAGGGCCAGTGCCATTTTTCGAACATGGGGGCCAATTTTATTTAAAAGCCCAGTAGGGCCCCGAGGGCACAGATGTGCCAGGGCCCCTCCCGTTTGTGGATCCCAGCTGCCCCGCTTGCAGAGGGCAGCTGCACCGAGGGGGTGATTTTATTTAGAGCCCCCTTCGCTTTGCTCACAGCTGCGCCGCACCAGAGCGGGCAGCTGCAACATTGGGACATTTGTTGATTGAGTCCCAGAGAGGGGCTCAGGGGGCACGCTGGTGCCCGTGTTCATTTTCACAGATGCCCAGCAAGTAGTGGGCAGCTGCCACGTTTAGGTTGTGCCTCTGCACACTTTGCCTTGGCTGCCTGTGCAGCCAGCCCGGACATTCTGGACAGTGGGCATTTGAGCCCCCTGTGAGAGGCCAGTTGGTCTGGGGATTATGTGGGTACCTGTATGTACCAGAAGGGCGCAAGGCCCTAGGGGAAGGTGATGTTTGCCCCTGATGCGTGTACTGCTGATGTTTACGCATAAGGTGTTTTATTCCTACTGTAATGCCTAAGGCGTAACGTGTTTATGCTAATGAGGTTTGGGCCTAATGTAGTTTTATGCCTAAGGTGATTTATGTATCCTATGTTTTACATCACAGGATCTCGTGCTAAGTTCCTAACTTTACCGGTAATTACTGGTTGTGGTTTATATTTTACTTACCTGTTCTGATGGTTCTGACCGTGGCCCGATTGGCCTGGTCCTGTATATAATTCCCCTGTGAATATTGCCTAGTGCCAGTTGGCACACTGTATATTATGTGATTATGTTTCTAATGTATTTATGACAATACAAAGGCTATTTTTTATATAACCTTGTGTGGAGTTCCTTTTGTGGTGTGCCTAGTGTGCTGCTGTGTGTGTGTGTGTTGCGCAAACGCTTTACACATTGCCTCCGGGATAGGCCTGACTGCTCGTGCCAAGCTACCAAGGGGGTGAGCAGGGGTTATCTTGGGTGTGTAACTCCCTTGCCCTGACTAGAGTGGTGGTCTCTGCCTGGCTTTGGCGCAAGCCTTAGCCAACCAGAGATCCCATTTCTAACAGACATCAACCAAAGTGTGAAAGTACATAGGGTGTCTCAGTAATGTAAATCTGAAAACACAACATAGGAGCAATTTCTGAGCCTCTCTACCACTGTGTCACTGGTAGATTTAGTGTTTCAGTACTTTTCTACTTAAATGTGTCAGATTTAAATTTTGAGACACACTGCATATAAAAATCTGCACATTAATCTGTATCACAGCATGTAGCCCACACATTCTTCTGAGTACATGCAAACAGTGTGTGAAAGGTTACATGTATAATTCACCAGATGGTTCTAAAAGAGTATATAGTCCTCACAAAAACTTGTAAATATATGTGTTTGTGGTTGAGTAAAACAATACTTCCTGGATGAGTGCATAGATAGTGCCTAGGTGATTCCCTCAGAATATAGGTAGAGCCTGGATGATTCTCTGACTATGGAGGAACCAATATCGGTGGTTCCATATCTGCATAGTTAGTGCCTGTGTATTTGCATGAGTATATTGCTACTATCTGGGTGTTTCGATGAGTGCATGAGTACTGCCTGAATGATTGAATCAGTGCATAACTAAGACCTCAATGATTCAATACATGCATAGATAGTGGTTAGATGATTAAGTGAATGCTACTCTAGTCCCTGGGTGATAACAGGACTACATGTGTAGTATATATGTGATTTATTCAGTGCATGCATAGTGCGTACATCATTGTCTAAGTGTATACATAGCACCTGGTAAATTGCATGAGTAGTGTTTCAGTGATTGAATGTGAACATGACTGATGCTCATGTGTTTGGGTTAATTGAATCGGTAGAACCTGGGTAATTACAAAACTACATGCATATTGCCTGGATAATTTAAGGACTGCATCTGTAGTGCCTGGATGATTACATGAGTGCATGACTAATGTCTGAGCAATTGTATAAGTCCATTGTTAAAGCTTGAGTGATTGGATAAAAGCAAGTGTGCTGCTGTGGTGATTATATTAGTGCAAGAGTATTGCCTCAGTAATTGGATGAGAGCATAGGTACTGGATGGGTGATAAGTTCACTTCAATGGTACTTCCTACGTAACTGGATGAGTGCATGCCTAGTCCCTGAGTGTTTGGATGAGTGCATAAGTTGTGCCTCAGTATTTGGATGAGTGCATGGGTTGTAAGTGAGTGTTTGGATAAGTGCATGGGTTGTGCATGGGTTTTTGAATAACTGCATAGGTACAGCTTTAGTGAATGTATATGTGAATGGTTAGTGCCTGGGTGATTGGATGAATGCATGGGTGTTGCCTGTGTAGTTCAATAAGTACATAGTTTGTGCCTCCATGATTGGAAGAGTGCATGTGTAGTGCCTGGGTGATGAAATAAGTGCATACATAGTGCATTAGTGATCTGATAACTGTCTGAGTAGTGGCTGAGTGATTGGATGAGTGCCTGAGTAATGCTTGGGTGACAGAAAAGTATCTCCATTGCTGTTAGATACTTAACTGTTGTGACTATATCCGTAACTCATTGTTTAACTCCTTCTGACAGTATCAAATTGTCTGTTTTAGTGTATTATCCTTTTCTAATGACCTATGTTTCAGAAAAATTCAATATCACACTTCGTATATAATGCTTCTCTTCAGGCATACATTGCTCTGTTACTCAGCATGCACATGCATCAGTAAGTTTCTAAAACTGAAAACAACAAGTCTCATTTTTTCCAAGCACAGAACCTTTTCTTAATGGCATACCTACATCATTTCTCAAATTTTTTGTTGTATGTTTAAAACATATATTCAGCATTTCTCAAAGAAAAGTTACACGCCAAATGAAGGTAGCACAAAAACTCTCAACAGACATTCTGCACTATAAACTCTCCTCAATTTTAAACAGAGCATGTTTAAAGAAATACACCACCTTCACCAAATACATGAAATTTTGATTAGCCTTAACCGCCGCGGCATTTCCGCCGTGGTGCGGCGGTTTAGCGGAGTGGGCGGGGCCGCGTCGGCCAACGGACGTTCGCAGCACTACAGAGGTAGTGCTCGCGACGGCCGTTGGCCGACGGGCGCACGCAACGGGTTAAAGAACATAGATCACCATGTAAACATATATGTGATTCCATATTAAATATACACCTTCAAGCCATCTTTCCAAAAACATATAGTTCTCTACATCTTTAAATAAACTGAAGAGTCCCACCGTCCATATAACTATCCGCAACCACAAACAAATCACACCATCTAAGCACATACAAACCACAAATTGACAAACACTTCCTATTACATACCTAACAAATATTACTACTTTATAATCCATATACAGGCGCAGAACATTTTCTTATGTTTTACTTGAGACTAAAAGTACTACAACTCCCAGAATGTAAATAACATAGATGTATGTATTCTGCACATGATGCTTAGACGTATAAAACATTTTTAGTTTTAAATACATTCTTCATTGCAACTTTGAACAATACTATACTGTTATTTTTCTATGAACAACAAAATGGAATAAAGGAGCATTAATTCATTTTTCTCTTACTTCCCAAAACATTTCATCCTAACATTTTAAACACATACCCTCTGATAGATACAGTTCATCTCATATATTTTTTTCATATCACTGAGATACTCTTTTGATCAAACTCCCGTATACATCTTCATTACTAATGTAAATTTTTAAAATAATGAAAAAGTTATATACAAACCAGTGGATTGAGTTCATAGATCATATTGTTGTTTTAGCTCTTTCTGGATAGTTTTGACACTGTTAAGATTTGTAAAAACACAGCACAAAAATGATACACCACTCTTATAGAAAGCAACTATAAAATGGCAACCTTTTCAGCTTCCCACTCTATGGTCATGGTGGGCACCCCTGGACATTGCTGGAGCCGGCCCTTGGGGGCGGCAGTCCCCGAGGCTATTTACGGCTCCAGGAGGGGGTCTGCATGGCCCCCTTCCATCTTAAAATAGCCCTGGATCTGCGTGGGGGGGCCGTAGCCCCCCATTTATCCTATTTACATGTACCCTCAGGGAGGTGGTGGTCCCTGGGGCTGCGGGGGGCTGCGTGGCTCCCACATTTGAAACAATTAGCCCCGGGGAGGTGGCGTTCCGTGGGGCCGCGGAGGGCCAAGTACCCCCTGCACTCCAATATATTAGCCCCAGGGAGGTGGCAGTCCCCGGGGTTGGGGCCCCCACATTATTATTTCTAATTGCCCCCCAGATCTGGCCCACCTGGGGGCCTAATTAAATGAAGCGAGTCACAAGATGGTTGCCAACACTTCCTGGTTTGAAGTGTTGGCAGCCAATCAGATCTCAGGCACGAGATCGGGAGGGTTCACAGATCCACCTTGGCCACAGTTGTATATCAGATAAATCTTTACATTTCTCAGGAACTACTAAATGGATTACACCATTTAACAAAAAGACTGCTTTCTGCACCAAGAGCTACCCTTTTGCCAAATTTGCTGTAATTCCATTCAGCAGTTTGGGCTATGGCTGTGTCTAAAGTTTCCTATGGAAATTTACATGGAGAAAAAGCGTTTTGGGACCCCCCTTTTTCTCAGCCCCCGCTTGAAGTATCACCTTAAAATTTTCAAGACAGGAGCGAAGTGACTGGCATATTAGTTTTGAAAATCTTTCTAGGATTCGTCAAACTTGCCCAAAGTTATTGGGAAATGAAAAAACGCTCTTCCTAAGGAAACAAGGTCCCACCTATAACAACCTACTGGTGACCCACTGTGTGGGGCTTACTGGAGGTAACAGGTGGGCTAGTTGGCCCCTAAGGACCCTCAGCAGCAAAGATGACTTCATCCCCCAAACAAGAGCACGCCAGGAGGTGCGTTTGCAGAGTGGTGGAGAAAGGGGGCATGGCCTGCTATCAGAACTCAGCAATCCTGCTGTGTGGGACTTACTGGAGGTAATAGGAGGGGTAGTTGGCCCCCAAGGTGGTACCACATAGCCGGGTTGCTGATAAGTTGTCAGAGGCCATGCCCACTTTCTTCTCCTGTGCACTACTAGTTGGGGGATAAAGTCCCCTTAGCTCCAGAGGGACCCTGGGGGCCAGGAAGCCCTCCTGTTACCTCCTGTATATCATACGCAGCAGAATTACTGAGAGCTGGATGGATGTCCATCCCCCTTTCTCCACCACTCTGCAAATGTGACTGCTAGTTAAAAAACCTTCAAAATTTGCTAAAAAAACAAAGGTTACAGGGATGTTATATTCAACAAATAGAATTAAAAAAACCTTAGAAATTCACTAAAAAAACAAAAGGTTACAGGGACGTTATAGTTAGCAAATACAATTTAAAAAACATCAGAAATTCACTAAAAAACAAATGCTACAGGGACGTTATAGTTATCAAATAGAATTTTTAAAACCTTAGAAATTCACTAAAAAAACAAAGGTTACAGGGAAGTTATAGTTTGGCTGACATTTCACTCATACAAAACCAGAGAAATTCAGCCGTTATAGTTACCTGAATTAACTATAACTTGCACCTCCGCAATGCACTGCTTATGACCTCACATATTACATCGCTCATGACATTGTCAGTGATATCACTGATGACATATACATGCATATATATGTATGCATATCTATATATATATGAATATATATGTATGTATGTGTATATATATGTATATACAGGAACCAGTAAAGAATTTGTCTTCCCATATTAAGGATACAGGAGATTTTTTTGCTCAAAATATATGACATCCACTGGGAGGACGACTATATCTTGATGACCTTAAACGTGTTATCCCTATATACGAGTATCTGCCATGCAGATGGGATGAGAGCCACTAGACATTTTTTGTGCACAAGGCCCCTAGTGCTTTATAAACATACAGAAATGATTTTAGAAATGATACAGTGGTGTTTAACTAACAATTTTTTCCTATTTGGCACGGATCTTTTTCGACAGCTGAGAGGTACAGCAATGGGCACCTGCTTTGCTCCCAGCTATGTGAATCTGCATATGGGCAGGTGGGAGGAGCAGGTGCTACCCTCCAGATGTTCTGAGGAAATGACTAACAATATAGTTTTATGGTCTCGTTTTATCGATGACCTTTTTGCCATCTGGCGAGGGTCATTGAACTCAGCTGAAGAATTTGTAGAAAAGATCAATGACAATTCTCTCAACATCCACTTCACTGCCCATTTGAGCCAGGTATCCGTAGAATTTTTGGATTTGAAAGTATATGTAAAAGAGGGCAAATTACAAATGAAGAATTTTAGAAAGAGGACAGCAGGCAATACGTTTTGCATGCCCAAAGCTACCACCCCACTAATCTAAAATACAGTATCCCTTATGCAGAAAATCTGAGGATGTCTAGGAACTGCAGTGAGGGGGAAAAATTGGATTCAGCTGAGCAAGAATTGGAACAACGATTTGCAGTAAGAGGATACAACAAGAAAGTATTGAGGGAAGCTAGAGTGAAGGCTGATTGTAAAGAAAGGGGCAAACTACTGTTTTCAGAGAAGAAACAGAAAGGTTCTGGACAGGACCTATGATTCATTACAGGTTTCAATACCAGACATAAGGAGGTGAGACAGATCTTACAGAAGAACTGGCACCTTTTAAGTAATGATCCTGTTTATGCCAAAAAGTCAGTAGAAAGCCGATGCTAACGTTTCGCAGGGGTAGGCCAATGAGAGACGATCTAGTAGTCAGCAGCCTGGAGATGTTGGTGGGGCACACGTGGCTGGAAGGGAGAGGAATTTTACTAAATGTCACAAGTGCAAGGCATGTAGGTATGGAATAAGTATTAGATCGATTAATATACCAGGCATGGATAAACAATGGTCAATTTGACATTCCCTACACTGCAAAAGTAGCCATGTAGTGTAGGTCCTTAAATGCACATGCCAGAAGATGCATATAGGCAGCACAATTTTGAGTGTTTATCTGATGATCCTTCAGCACATCAGGGTGATTGTAAATAAGGATCCATCATACCCAGTGGCTAGACACTTTGACCAAATACATAACAGCAATTTGAAGGATCTGCAATATTTTGCTATCAATCAGGTACCAGTCTGCATCAGGGGAGGTAATTGAGAACGCTGTTTGAGACAACTAGAATCCAAGCATATTTTAAGATTCTGCATAAAGGCACCCCTGGGACTCAAAATTGAGGAAGACCTGCATGTGCACCTGTAATGAACATGTGAAATTTTCATAAGAATTTTTAATCTGTCTATTTTTAGCATCCATCTGGTTTTTGTAAGTTGTAAGAATGTTTTCCATTAGGGTTTTATTAAGAGCACATAGCACTTTATACTACACATGTAGATTTAACCAGTGAAAATGGGACAGAATACTCCTGCATATTGCACCTTAAGGGCACTTGCCCTGCATATGACAAAAAATATTATCAAATATGTGGCACTATAATATTATCTGATAAAGGATATAATCAAGCATGTGGAACTTTAATATTAATTGGTTGATATTTAAGGACACTAGCCCTGCATAGGAGATCAATTGCAGTCAAATGTGTTGTACTTTATTAGGAGATCAAGTGAATTGTTTACATAGGCTTTGATAATGCAGACTGGCACGTAGCACTTTAATGATATGGGAGTGCGAAATGCAATTCCTGGCAATTTGCACCTCACTCTTGATTTAGTCTTATAGGTATGAACCGAATTGTCCATATAGGATCATACAGAGCAGCTTTGCACAGAGGCCTTTACCATAAGGTGTATTTAAGCATGAAGAATTCTATAGCATGGCACTATGCATTTGGCACTTTATGCTCTGGCTATTGGTAACCTTGGTGAGGAAGTGGATATTACTACTTTAGTGAGAAGTGAGCCACCATTAAACGATCTGGTTGGTGCATTGCAATAGATCATAGCACACTAGGCAACCTAGGATGATCTTCGCAATTACAGTTTTGAATAAAAATAACAATCGTGCCTGTCCTAAAGATACACTTTGTTAGAAATGTATATTTAGTCACTAATAGCTACACTTGGAATAGGGGTAGTAAGTTTGAAGTGTCATGTGATTGAACGGGACGATGCAATAGATTTATTATATAGGGCAACAGCATATTGAAATTTTCTATTTTTTTAAAGACCAATGAATATTAAATGCGGAAAAGAAAAAATTGACTAACAATTGAAGGAGGAAAAGTTGATGAGATCGAAATAAGCACAAGAATACAAAACTTTACTGTTCATGTTTGAAAATAAAACTTTACTGTCCAGAGTTGCCCATAAACTTCAATACACTGTCACTTTAATGGCTGGGAATGTTTCAATATAAAATGTTGTTGTTCGTAGTTGCTAATGGACTACATTGCACTGTCACTTTAATGGGTTGAAATGATATTTAAAGCACAAAATGGCGACAAGTAATTGTTGTGAACAAGACCGCTGTGATGGTCAAAACACGTTACCAGCTGCCGCAATAAACCGATGAATATATCACCGGAGTGTGTTGAGTCCTGTATTGCGGAGGAGGAATGGGATGTTGACTGATATATACTTGTATATGTATGTATATATGTATGTATGTATATATAGATGTATATATGTATATGAGCATATGTATATGTATATATATATATATATATATATATATATTGTATATATGTATGTATATATATATGTATATGTGTATGTTTATGTATATATGTATATATGTGTATATATATATGTATGTGTGTGTTTATATGTGTGTATATATATATATATGTGTATTATGCAAATGGCCAAATTTTCACGTTTGAAGGCGGTACGATTTAATGAGAACTGCAACCGCTAACAAACGCCTGCAAAGCCGCAATCAAACAGATAGAGGGCAACAACCTATTGAATCTACTTCTGTGTCAGATCTCAGTTCTGCCCTTGAGAGTGAGTCTGAAGCTGAAAATGCAAGACCTAGACCAGAGCTCAGCAATATTAAACTCAATTTGGGGGAAGAATTGGACATTTTAAAACAGATCAGGAGAGAAAAATTGAGATCACGCAACAACGGGCCCGCCAAAACAGGAATACCCGGAGGAGAAGGGGGCGAAGGCAGGCCTGTAGGGACAGGAGAGAATGTGAAGAAACGAGGTCGGGGGAGAGGGATTCGCAAGTAGAAGGTATCCCATGCAATTCCAACCCCAATATTTTGAATCCCATTAGAGCACAAGAGGCAAACACAATTGTGAACTTGGCGAATATCAATTTAACAGCTGGGGAACAGCAGCTCCTATCCCTAGGATTGTCTTACTGCCCGGAATCAAATTTTAATTATACTCAAACAAGGGCAGATATATATAAGTTTATTAGGAAACTTAAACTCAAGAAATACCATCAATTACGAGGCAATCATAATGATCTTGGGAATACCATACAGCCTAACACTGGGATAGGTTCCCCCAGCCTAACTGTATCAGACTATGACTTACTACAGGATTTACAAGACTTGGAAAGAGGGGTCGAGGCCACAACAAGTATCAGTGGAACCCAAATAAATCCTTCAGACCCTATTCAACAGCAACATTTGGCATTAGAAACATGCACCAAACCATCTACGCCCTTCAAAACAAAATCGAAGTTTGTACCCATCATGGCGAGAGACTCCATTGATGTTTTTAACAAACAGATTGTGGCACAAGTTAAGAAACTAAACATCACCATCAATAAAACGCAAATGAAAATTATCAATCAGGAAAGAAAATACTATCAACTAATCGCTAAATTGAGGAAAGAAAATAAAGTGGTAATCCGCAATTCCGATAAAGGCGGAAACATTGTTTTATGGCCCTTAAAAGAATATTTGGATGAAGCATACAGCCAGTTAAACGATAAGGAATGTTACAGGAAAAGCTCCCCATTGAAATTCAAAAATACCAAAGAACTCTTTTTCTCACAACTTCTCGCTTGGAAAAGTATGGGCCTCCTAAGCTGGGAGGAGTTTAAGTTTCTTAAGAAAGAATATCCAACAATCCTGGTGATCTATTTTATCCCAAAAGTACATAAAAACATTCATAGACCACCGGGAAGACCTATTATTGCAATAATATGTTTCTAGATACATTGATTTTTTCCTGCAAGAGTATGTAAAGAAATTAAAATCCTATGTACAGGATACAGGCGATTTTTTAAGAAAGATCAAAAATATCCAATGGAAGCCAGAATATATGCTTATGGCTCTGGATGTATCCTCTTTATATACATGTATTAGAAACAGGGATGGGATGTGAGCTGTAGAATATTTCCTGTCAAACAGACCTATCAAGTATGCGCAACACACTAAAATGCTTCTCACTATGTTGCTCTTTTGTTTGGAGAACAACTTATTCCTGTTTAATAGCCAAATGTATAAACAAATACAGGGAGTGGCGATGGGGGCCAGCTTCTCCCCCAGTTACGCCTGTTTATTTATGGGCTGGTGGGAGGAGCTGGTCCTCATGCAACAATATGAGCAAACATATACAACTAATGTTATAAAATGGCTGCGATTTATAGATGATTTGTTTATAGTGTGGAATGGTGATGAACAGAGTGCCATTGATTTTATTGCACAGATCAATAACAATGAAATTAATTTACACTTCACCTCAACTCTAAGCAAGGATACTGTGAAATTTTTAGATGTACAGATTGAAGTGATTAATAATTGTTTGTCCACTACTTTGTTCAGAAAACCAACGGCAGGTAACACGCTGCTACATGCTTCGAGTGCGCACCCTCCCCATTTGATTAAAAGCATCCCCTATGGGGAAATGCTTCGCATTAGACGCATATGTAGCAATGAAGAAGACACTAGAATAAAGCAAGCAGAAAGCAGGGCTCGCTTCCTGGCCAGGGGATACAGGTCAGAGATAGTGGACTCGGCGATAAGGAGGTCCAGAGAGCAGGCAAGAGAGGATTTACTGCAAAGAATTAATAGTAGTGAGACCAGCAAAGCACATGATGAGGCCCAACAACCTACTCGGCTTATTTTATCTTTGTCCAGGCAGGAAAGGCAACTTAGGGCAATAGTCAGAAGAAACTGGCCCATAGTACGAGATGACCCTGTGATAGGCAAATCTTTGCCATCTAGCACAGCGATTACATTCAGAAAAACAACAAGTATGGGTGATATGCTGGTCAAAAGCAGTCCAGAGGACCAGGGCAAAGATATGTGGCTCATGGTTCGAAAAGGATTTTTTAAATGCTCACATGCAAAGCGTGTCAATATGGCATGAACCCAACTTCGTACACAACTGCTTTTAATAGTAAAGTACAGAATATAAAACAGCATTTGACCTGTAAAACGGAGTATGCTGTATACATACTAGAATGCAGTTGTAATCTTAAGTATATCGGCAGTACGGAGCTAGCTGTACATAAAAGAATCCTTCAGCATGTAAGGGCTATCTCCAACAACGATGCCAATTATCCGGTGGCAAGACATTTTAAAACATGCCACAATAGCAATCTCAGACACCTTAAATATTATGTTATAGAGGCCGTTCCGCCCCAGAAAAGAGGTGGAGACCGTGAAGCCAAACTGAGACGCCTGGAAACTAGTTATATTTTACTGTTTGATTCTAAGCAGCCAGGGGGCCTCAACACCAGCGAAGACTTATACACATATTTATGATATACTAGCTGACAACATCTATGTATGATACAAGAAACAATCTAGGTAATGTGATCTACAATATAATCACATATTGATATATGACAGAGGTAAAGATGTAAAAAAACATGATATTTGATCTCATGGGGTCTCGGAAATGATATATTTTATAATCTAATGTGTATATATATTTACTTATGAGAGTAACTTTGTGCACAAACATTACTTCAAAGGATTTAATTGGTTTTAGGATTTTATTCATGTATATATATGTATTTATTATTACAAACAGTTGGTTTTATGGATCATATTTATATGGATATGTATTTTAACAAACCATAATGTATTTATGAATTTATGAGGAGATCAACTGTGAAATGAGATATTTACAATATATTTATGAAATGTCCTATGTACCTTTGCACTAGCTACTAGTTTGCACCTTATTACCTATAACCATGATGTGACCCTTAGTATTTACCTATAGGGATATTTTATCAATGGGAAGGGTAATGTCAATTTGAAGTAGTACTGAATAGTACAGCACATAATTCCTATATGGTGGCTAGCCTTTAATAACACTTTGTTTGAGATATAAGGCAGCCAAAACACAAGGATATCAAGCACTAGCACTTTATTAATCACATTAGGCACTTTCTCAGCCGTATCTTAAAGCATAATTTTGCACCATATCGATCTCATTGCAAAAAGATGACAGGGAGAGATAGGATTTAAATTTGGCATAGAGGATGTAATTACACTCATGCATTGACTTCGCATCAATTATTATTTATAGCATTCAAGTAGTAATACAACACACAAAATTATATGATATAAATGAGTGACGGTACTCACGTAAAATTTGGTTATATATAACTGGGTCATAAGGGGTAGGCACTAAGTAACTTCAGCCACAATTTTGGAACAGGGAAACTGTATGCAAATCATGCATTAATGCCGATAGTATTACGATTATTATTACCAACACGGTGTTCCTGTTATGTTGTAAGCTATGAATATATTGTTTACTTTATGGCAAATTTTTAGCATTTAAGCCGGCAAAAGGAACATCTAAATGCAATATGTTTTCTATGTCCATGGTGAAGTTATATGCACTAGCACTTTAAAAAGCGGTAGCACTGTCTAGGCTATGTCATGTGATCAAGGCCGTCATCTGGCCGAAACGCGTCATGGCGGACTATCTGGTGGCAATAAACTAAGAAATTTGCACTATTTGTTGGGTCCACGCTTGTTTTTCCTGGAAAGTGTTTGGAGTGGTTACGAGTTACCTCATATATATATGTGTGTATATATATATATATATATATATTGCCTCCAATGTGATCCTTTCACGGTTCGGGGCGCTCGACAGCGGGTGCTCTGCGTAGGGTCCGGATCCTGGCCCTTAATCAATTTAATACAACAAAGGATGCGGCACTCCAGAGCAGGATATTGCTCAATTTATTCTTGGCACAACACTCAAAACAACGCATTTCAGCACTCCCACGGCTTTTCTCACGGTTAGTGAGTCCTTTCTTTGTTACACTTTTTATACCCACGTTATCCTTAATGGGGCATTGTGGGATTTGTAGTGTTGTTAAAGTGTTTGTGTGTGTCCTCTAGGACAACTACCTGCAGAAGGCTACCGCTATGACCTCCATGTTTTTGAGGCCCAGCTGGGCCCTTATCTCCAGTCGATGTTGATTTGTACAGATCCTGAAGTACCGAGATATCTTATTGGCAGGCTGCAACCCAGAGAAAATTGCTACTATATGACCCGACGTCCCAGTACATGTGTCCTGAATGTGTTTTAAAAAATGTAGTATATGAGGGCAGGTGCGGGAGGCCTCTGGGTCAGGTGACCCACTGGCACTTGCCCAGAGGTCCCCTGCCGGTTTGTCAAAAACATGATTATTTTCATGCAACAAGTTCCAGTGTAGCACTCCCATCAGGTACTGCAGTAGTCCACAGGTGCCTCTTTACAAGCTTTTCCCTCATAATACAAAGTTACAGGGCAAACTAATTTTTAAAAATTGAGAAACCACTGAAAACCATCAGTTATAGTTTACTGAGGCAAACTATAACTTGTGACCCCATCATGCATTGCTCATCACCTCGCATATTACATCACTCATGACATGTTAAAGGACACCATTGATGACATTACTGATGACATCTCATATATACGCCATTTTAATTTCTCTTTCAGTGGTATGACCTCAGCATAATTTCCTGGGTGTTTTTGATTACGAATCATAAATGTTGTGTGCTATGGAAGATGTTTTTGAATTTTCTATATTTTCAGAGCAATTTTACGAAGTTCTGTCCCGAGGGGTAAATAACTTGTTTGGGTTTATTTTTTTCTTTAACTGGGATTGTTAGCTGGAATGTATTTACCAGCAAAGGTGATACATTTCCTGATGGCAGTAATTCTAACCCCAATGATAACCTAATGGATTCCATTTTATTGCTGGGCGTATTGTCTCCTTTGTCTTGTGGTTTGTGGCCTCCTGGCCTGCCTTGCTACGTTGCCTTAGGCCTGGCTGCCATGATGCTTTACTTTGCACACGTTACTCTGAGCCGTTGTTCTACCGACCGCTGCTCCTGCCAAGTTATTTTAGAACTGTCTGCGTTTCTGTTTTTCACCTTTTCTCCTGTTCCCTTTGGGCTACGTCTGCACGACATGTACAAGGTCGAAAAACAACGTCCCTTGTTCCTGCTGATCTGGCCAGTCCCTCGCACCTAGACATAACACTGTGTAAAGCTGCCATGGGGAATTTGTGTGCCTTTAATATTGCGGTGCCCCCGCTCTGGAGGGACTTGGAGAAAAACCTTTCCAGGGAGAAGAGCTGTGCTTGTCTGCTGATGTAGTCTTTGCATCTAGAGACTGAGGTATGGGGGTTCGCTAGTCAAAGCCCAGAGGTCTTCTATGTGTATAATAAACTAGCTTCTAGCACGGGGAGGGTGGTAAGGTCATTTAGCCCTATAGCCTCTGCTTTATGAAATGCTTTCCCCGTTTGTATTCTATGGAGTTGTAACTATGCTGATTATATTATTCTTATGCATTATGCTGATAGTACTGACACGTGTACTGTATCTTAGAGCACGTAAGTTGAAATAAACATTTTAACCTATACTGTGTCTCTTCTTACGCCCGTTGTGGACAGGTATGAGTGAGTGACGAAAGGGTGTTCTTGCTACTGCGAGTCCTGAGAGAGAGAGATACCGTGTTCTGGGTTGTCTAATCATTGGTACATTGTTGCTAATGGGACGCTAAGGCTAGTTGGGTTGGGGTTTTAGGTGCTACGGCTTATGGTAGGCTCACCACTATATCCCGAGGTCCTATCATCCTGTGCATAGCTCTGTGTGTGCAGAATCCCTATAACATGGCGCGACCAACTTGGGGCTGATCTGCGAGACGCTTGAGTAGTGCTTGTGCTTGTCCACAAACCCCTCACATAGGCTTCCGGAAGCGTGTGTGACGGTGATACCTCCTATATTGACGTTTTTGTAGGTTCTTTCAAGCTTGAAGTTGTTAAAAGGTTTCTTAATCGAACCCTCTATTGTGCTGCCCCCTGTTAGGTTGACGAACATCCCTGATCGTAATGGCGGGTGTAAACATAGCGGCACATAGCCGCACAGCGCTCCGGGATCACTTAAGGGTGTATGGAGTGCCAGACACGGGAGTCGAACTGATCTTTGTGGTCCAACCTGATCTGGCTTGCCACTTTGAAGTATTCTACTCTTGGGTCACCTTTCCAGCGGTGGATGCGAACGATAATCTGTTCCATGAATATGAACCCACCGTTGTTCCTGCTGCTTATAGACCTTATACTAATCTTGAAGTACCGCTCACGGCTTGGCAGCACCGTGTTTGGTTTGATGGCGCCCTCCCACAACCAGTTACCACGGTTCGTTTAGGCCCCTTGTCTATTGATGGGGCCACGTGGCCTGTTTTGGCCGGGTACACCCCACATCCGCAATATATGCAGATACCAGTCGCTGACCTGCGCAACATGTATTCGGCTTTGGTGCGAGTGCATCACGCTTTAGTGCAATATGTTACAGGCAACATCCAGGGAGCCCCACCTGGAGTTGCGGGCCATCCAGCTGGCGCAGGCGGAGTGACCATAAGTCCCGTCATGGTGAACTCAGTGATGGGCAAACGTCCACAAAATAAGGATGATTTTCCCTATTGGCTTGCAGAGAAATTTGACCAGCTGGAGGCAGTTTTTCCAAACACAACACCGGTGGATAAACATAGAATTCTTACGATTAGTTTGCCAAAAGACTTAATTCCCGAGTTGACAGCATGTGACAACTGGGGTAGGGTATTCGCAGCAGTTTATTTGAAGTGTTTCGTCACTCCTTCCATGACGGTTCTCCCCTCTGTCATTAAAAAAGTACAGGATGAACATGGCCCTGAGGCGGCTGTGGAATTAGGGATGAGACTAGTGGGAGTGTTTGAAGTAGTAGCTGAGTTGATCCTCGCAAATGTCAAGGGCGATGCAGTGAACTTTCAAGTAGCTAATGCTTTGGCTTTGGTCCCAGAATTGGACAAGCCTCGCGAATTACCGAAAATTATTACCCAGGCTTACAAAACTATTGGCAGGAATAGCCTGGGTAATAAGCCTTTTGCAAAACAGCAAACACAATCGCAACAACAACAACAACAATCCAAAGCTCAATCTGAGAAAGATGAGAGACCAGTCTTCACTAAAAAGAGCTGGAGGCTGAAAAAACAGGGTAAGCAACAGAAGAAGCCGGGGTCGAGAGGCGCATCCACGGATTCAGTCTCTTCTGAACGCACTTATGATTTACGCGATAGGGCGAGAATTAAATCTCCGGATAGGTTTCAGATCCCTGATACGCGTTCTCCTCGTTCTTCACAGGCACAGACAACTTCACAAGCCAGTGGAGGAGATCGCCAGGATAGAGGAAGGGGTCGAGAGGCTCCCCAGGGACGAGACCAACCTCGACAACAAGTCACAGGGAAAGCAGAAGACTTTTAACGTTCTCGCCCACAATTTCAGAAGAAGAAAGTTGCCGCTGTAACAGCGAAATATGCCACAGACGGTGAGAACGAGACTGCTGAACTGGACGTGGGCAGTAACCCTCCTAGACAGCGCCGCGGAAGTTACCATAGTGCGGGAGGCGCTACGTCCTCATATGGAGGCGACAGCAACTGAAACGTTTGTTACTGTTGAAACAGCAGACACCAGAGTGGCACCCCCTGACAGCCTACATAATATTGTTCTCCAAATTGAAGGTGATATACAGCGGGTAATTAAAGGTATTTTTGGGGCAAATCTGACCTCTTCGTATGACATTTTGTTAGCGGAGGTTGATTGGCCACCCCCATTCGTTCTTGCTGCACGTAAAGGGGAGGAGGTAATCCTTCCGAGCTTTTCTCGACATGTCCCAAAGGACAAAGCGGAGGCTCTTGCAGCTGAGTGGGCTGTGTCCCTGGCTCCTGCGTTATACCGCAACCACGTGGGTTGGGATGAAGACTCTCCCCCCCATGAGATACCTATACGGTCCCTACCGCAGCCACAACCCCAATATCCCATTAAACGTGACGCCAAAGGCCCCGTTTCTGAAATTCTGACTCAGTTAGAATATCAGGGAGTAATAGAAACATGCGTATCACCCATGAATAATCCCCTTTTCGCGGTTTCTAAACCCGATGGATCGTACCGCCTAGTATTGGATTACCGGCATTTGAACTCTCATTGTCGGACCTTTGCGGTGCAAAATACCCACAGTTCTGCGCTTGTAGACAGTCTTGTTCGTAAAAAATATAAAACGACACTTGACCTATCCAATGGATTTTACACGCACAACTTAGCCATGGAGTGTAGCCAATGGAGTGCTTTTACCTCCGGTGGTAAACAATTCAAATTACGGCGCCTCCCTATGGGCTACAAAAACAGTCCAGGTGTGTTCGCTGCCCGTGTTGTCTCTTTGTTAGACGGCATAGACCCAGATGCATGTTCGTACGTCGATGATATTTACCTGACAGACGACGAGTTATACCCGCATCTTTCCAGAGTGGACCGCATTATTCTCGAGTTTGCGGTTTTAGGTTACAAGTTTAACTTTGCCAAATCACACATTGCTGAATTAACAGTTTTGTTTTTGGGCTACGAGCTCAACAATGAAGGTAAGGGCTTAGCCCCCCACTTCTTAGAAAAATGTGCACTTTTGTGCCCTCCTAGTACTCTGAAAAAACTTCAGTCTTTGCTGGGTTTCCTGAACTTTGGGCGTACTTATATTCCCGAATATGCCCAGCATATCAAGCCATTGTATGCCTTGATACAACCTAACTTTTCGAAGTCTTGTTGGCTTCCGGAGCATTCCTCCATTCTGCAGTCTTTGCAGACAGACCTTCTTGAGTCTAAATACCTGTTAATGCGTGATAACCACACAAACCTGGTGATTAGAATAATTCCGGGGGCAGTGGGTTTCACGTACTTAACCTTTAACGAAGGTGACACAGTTCCGATCGCGTACAAGTCACATCTTTACACTTCCGCAGAAATGCGCTTTTCATCCGTGGAGAAAGTTCTGACTGCAGTGCAGATGGCGATTCTAAAGGAACGCGCACTGGCACAGGGTAAACGCATTCTGGTGGTAACACCATATCCTGCCCTAGAGGCAGTGACAAAGGCAAGTGTACCGAACTCTAAAGCTTTGCACCCCCGTTGGATTCAATGGGCAACCTCTTTGACGTCTCCGGATGTCACTTTTATTTTCGATTCTTCTCTACAGACTCAGGAGTTTTTACAGTATGAATTCGTTCATCCACCTCCTCTGTCTCTGCTGCCGCTTGAGGATTACGAATGTGTGATCTACACCGATGGCTCGGCACAACCGGCCACGGGGTCCAAGCATTCTTATTCTGCCGCATGTGCTATTGTTGCAGGTACCTTCGTGAACGGAAAGTTCAAATCCACTGTAGTGCACACTCAGGCACTCGGGGACAGTACTGCACAATTGGCCGAGCTGCGCGCATTGGTGCTTGCGCTTGAGTTCGTTAATCCGGATGTGACCACTCTTATTGTATGCGATTCTTATTACTGTGTTCAATCTTACAATGACAATCTGTTCTTTTGGTCGCAAAACGACTATAGAGACGCTAAAGGTAGCACAATCAAGCATAAAATGCTTTGGGTTCGGGTGGCAGAATTGAGACAACATCTGCCACTCACACAGGTGGTTCACACCCTAGGCCATCAGCGGGTGGGCGCACACGCTGTTGGTAATGGTCTGGCAGACGAAGCTGCCAGATCAGCAGTAGTCACGTGTTCAGTAGCAGCAGTTACTAGATCCATGTCTAAAATTGATACTGATATTTTGGCAGCTATTGCTGCAACAAAGGAAGGTGCTAAATACCCTAGGGGTTTTCCTTCCAAATATTCTTATCAGTTAGGTCCCGAACAGGCTCCCTATGTAACAATACCCGACGTTGGTGATCAGCTGATCCCCAACGCGGACCGCAGACTTTACTTGATAACGGCAGCACACGAAGGCATGGCTTCGGCTCATGCTGGAGTGTCTGCGACCGTTTCCATCTTGCAGCAGTGTTATTGGTGGCGTGGTTTATACAAAGACACCCGTACTTATGTGCTTTCTTGTGACGTTTGTCAACAGATTAAGCCTTCCACGGTTACACGACCACCACAGACCCCGCTCTGCATTTCTAACAGACCCTTTGGGTGTGTTTACCTGGATCACTGTGGTCCATTCTCTTCAGACACTGCCTATAAATATATCTTAGTGGCAGTGGACTCGTGCACACGTTGTATCTGGGTCTGGCCACAACGGAGTGCTGACGCTCGAAATGTCATCAGGGATTTGCGTGTCTTTGTGGGAATTTTCGCTTGTGAAACCTTCCATTCTGACCAAGGTCCAGCGTTTGCCTCTATGGCTTACAAGGACACAATGGGTTCACTGGGGGTGCGGGTGAAATATTCGTCTCCGTATCGGTCTGAGGGCAACTCGATCGTTGAACGAATGAACTGTGACTTAAAGCAATCCTTGACAGCTAGAGTCTTAGGTACTGGCAGGAACTGGCTGGCCCACTTGTATACTGTACAACGTGCACTTAATAATCTCCCTAGAAGACCTCTGGGTGGGTGTGTCTTGTGGTTTGTTGCCTGCCTTGTTATGTTGGCCTAGGCCTAGCTGTCATGCTGCTTTCCTTTGCGCACGTTACACTGAGCCAGGGCTCCCTCGCCCTTTGCTCTTGCCAAGTTCTTTTGCGCTGTCTGCACTTTCTGTCTTTCACCTTTTCTCTTGTTCGATTTGGGCTCAGACTGCAGACTCAGACTGCACAACATGTACAAGGTCGCATAACAATGTATTTCGGTTCTTCCTGATATGGCCAGTCTCGCGCACCCAGACATAACATTAGGCGCAAATGACATGAAACTTTGTGTGCCTTTAATACTGCGGTTTTACTGGCGCTTAAGACACTTGGAGGAATCCTTTCCAGTGAGGAGAGCTGTGATTGTCTGCTGATGTAGTTCTGCATCTAGAGACCGAGGTATGAGGGTTCGCTAGTCAAAGCCCAGAGGTCTTCTATTTTTATAATAAACTATCTTACTGCACGGGGAGGGTGGTAATGTTATTTAGACATTTATCCACTGAGTTATGAAATGCTTTCCCCGTTTGTATTCTATGGAATTATATTAGTCATATGCATTATGCTATTAGTGCTGACACGTGTACTGTACCTTAGAGCACGTAAGTTGAAATAAATATTTTAATCTACCCTGTGTCTCTTCATACGCGCATTGTGGACAAGTACGAGTGAGTGACGAAAGAGTGTTCTTGCTTCTGCGAGTCCTGATATAAAGATACCGTGTTCTGGGTTGTCCAATCATTGGTGCTTTGGTACTAATGGGATGCTAAGCTAGTTGGGTTGGGGTTTTGGGTGCTACGGGATATGGTAGGCAAACCACTGTATTCCGGGGTCCTATTATCCTGTGCATAGCTCTGTGTATGTGCAGAACCCTTATGACATGGCGCGGCCAACGTGGGGCAGCTTATCTGCGAGATGCTTGAGTAGTACTTGTGCTTGTCCACAAAACCCTCACGTACGCTTCCGGAGGCGTAAGTGACGGTGATACCTCCTATATTGAACGTTTTATAGGTTCTTTCAAGCTTGAAGTAATTAAAAAAGGTTAGATAAATAACCCATTTTGTGCTCCCTGTTAGGTTGTCGAATACAATTGTTTAGTTATGGCTGGTGTGGCGATAGCTGCACATAGCCGAGGACCACTCCGAGAACACCTAGGTGTATACAGAGTGCCCGATGCTGGGGTCGAGTTGGTCTTTGTGGTTCAAGCCGATCCGGCTTATCACTTTGAAGTGTTTTACACTTGGATCACTTTTGAGGCGGTGGATGCAGGTGATAAGCTGTTTCATGAATATAAACCCACCGCTATTCCTGCTGCCTATCGACCCTATACTAATCTTGAAGTGCCTCTCACGGCTTGGCAGCACCGTGTTTGGTTTAATGGCGCCCTCCCACAACCAAATACCGCAGTTCGTTTAGGCCCCTTATCCATTGAGGGGGCCACTTGGCCTGTATTGGCCGGGTATACCCCGCATCCAAATTATCTGGCATTACCGATTGCGGATCTGCGCACTATGCATACCGAACTGGTGCGAGTGCATCGAGCCTTAGTGACATATGTTACAGGTAGCCTCCATGGAGCTGCTCCTGTAGTCGCTGGCCAACCAGCTGTTGCAGCTGGAGTGACCATAAGTCCTGTCATGGTAAATTCTGTGATGGGCAAACGTCCACAAAATAAGGACGATTATCCTTACTGGCTTGCAGAAAAGTTCGATCAGATAGAAGCGGTGTTTCCACATACATCCCCGGTGGATAAACACCGCATCCTTACGATAAGTTTGCCAAAAGACTTAATCCCCGATTTGACATCATGTGAAAACTGGGGTAAGGTGTTCGCAGCAGTTTATTCAAAATGTTTTGGTACTCCTTCCATGACGGTTCTACCCTCTGTAATTAAAAAAGTACAGGACGAACATGGCCCTGAAGCGGCTGTGGAATTAGGGATGAGACTAGTGGGAGTGTTTGATGTAGTAGCTGAACTGATCCTTGGAAATGTCAAGGGCGATGCTATGAACTTTCAAGTAGCGAATGCTTTGGCTTTGGTCCCAGAGTTGGACAGGCCTCGCGAATTACCGAAAATTATAGCCCGGGCTTATAAAACAATTGGAAGAAATAGCCTAGGCAACAAGCCTTTTGTAAAAATGCAAACTCAATCGCAACCACAAATTACACAAACAAAAAGTACATCTGAGAAAGATGATAGACCAGTCTTCACTAAAAAGAGTTGGAGACAGAAAAAACAGGGTAAGCAACAAAAGAAGCCGGGGTCGAGAGGCGCTTCCCCAGTTTCGGTTTCTTCTGAACGTACTTATGATTTACGTGATAGGTCGAGAATTAAATCACCAGAAAGGTTTCAGAGCTCTGATACGCGTTCTCCTCGTTCTTCACAGGCCCAGACGTCGTCACAGGCTGGTGGAGGAGGACGGCAAGATAGAGGAAGGGGCCGAGAGGCTCCCCAGGAGCGAGACCAACCTCGACAACAAGTCAGAGGGAAAGCAGAAGACTTTCACCTTTCTCGACCGCAATTTCAGAAGAAAAAAGTTGCCGCTGTAACAGCGAGACATGCCACAGACCGTGAGAACGAGACTCCTGAATTGGACGTGGGCAGTGACCCTCCTAGACAGCGCCGCGGAAGTTACCATAGTGCGGGAGGCGCTACGTCCTCATATGGAGGCGACAGCAACTGAAACATTCGTTACTGTAGAGACAGCTGACACCAGAGTGGCACCCCCTGACAGACTTTACAACATAGTCATCCAAATTGAAGGTGATATACCGCGTGAAATAACAGGGATTTTTTGGGAAAATCTAACCTCTTCATATGACATTTTGTTAGCAGAGGTGGATTGGCCACCCCCATTCGTTCTCGCTGCACATAAAGGAGAGGAGGTAATCCTTCCAAGCTTTTCACGGCATGTCCCAAAAGACAAAGCTGAAGCACTTGCAGCTGAGTGGGCTGTGTACCTGGCTCCAGCGTTATACCGCAACCATGTGGGATGGGATGTAGAATCACCTCCCCATGCGATACCTTTGCGGTCACTACCGCAGCCACAACCCCAATATCCCATCAAACGGCAGGCAAAAGGCCCCGTCTCCGAAATTCTGACACAGTTGGAATATCAGGGAGTAATCGAACCATGCGTATCACCTATGAACAATCCCCGATTCGTGGTTTCTAAACCCGATGGATCGTACCGCTTAGTTTTGGATTACCGGCATTTAAATTCTCATTGTCGGAACTTTGCGGTGCAGAATACACACAGTTCTGCGCTTGTAGACAGTCTTGTTCGTAAAAAATACAAAACGACACTTGACCTTTCAAACGGTTTCTACACGCACAACCTAGCCCCGGAGAGTGGTCAATGGACCGCATTCACATCCGGTGGTAAATTATTCCAGTTCCGGCGTTTACCCATGGGCTACAAAAATAGTCTGGGTGTATTCGCCGCCCGTGTTGTCTCTTTGCTAGACAGCATAGACCAAGATGCATGTTCGTACGTTGATGACATTTATCTGACGGACGACGAATTATTTCCTCATCTGTCCCGTGTGGACCGCATTATTCTTGAATTTGCGGAGCAGGGTTACAAATTTAACTTTGCTAAGTCACACATTGCTGAATTTACCGTTCTGTTCTTGGGCTATGAGCTCAACAACGAAGGTAAGGGCTTAGCCCCCAATTTCTTGGAAAAATGTGCACATTTGTGCCCCCCAAATACTCTGAAGAAACTTCAGTCTTTGCTGGGTTTCCTGAATTTCGGGCGTACTTACATTCCCGAATATGCCCAGCGTATCAAGCCTTTGTATGCTTTGATACAACCTACTTATTCAAGGTCTTGCTGGCTGCCTGAGCATACCTTGATTCTGCAGTCTTTGCAGACAGACCTATTGGAGTCTAAATATCTTTTGACTCGTGATAACCACACAAACCTGGTGATTAGAATAATTCCGGGGGCGGTGGGATTCACGTACTTAACCTTTAATGAAGGTGATACAGTACCCATCGCATACAAGTCGCATCTGTACACTTCCGCTGAATTGCGCTTTACATCTGTCGAAAAAGTTCTAACTGCAGTGCAAATGGCGATTCTAAAAGAACGCGCACTGGCACAGGGAAAGCGAATTCTGGTGGTAACACCCTGTCCTGCCCTAGAGGCAGTAACAAAGGCAAGTGTACCGAACTCAAAAGCAATGCATCCCCGTTGGATACAATGGGCTACATCCTTGACGTCATCAGACCTCACCTTTATTTTCGATTCTTCTCTTCAGACTCAGGAGTTCTTACAGTATGAATTCGTTCATCCTCCTCCTCTGTTTATATTGCCGCTTGAGGATTACAAATGTGTGATCTACACAGATGGTTCGGCGCAACCGGCCACTGGGTCCAAGCATGCTTATTCAGCTGCATGTGCTATTGTTGCGGGTTCCTTTGTAGATGGAACGTTCAAGTCCTCTGTAGTGCATACTCGCACACTTGGAGATAGTACCGCACAATTGGCCGAGCTGCATGCATTGCTACTTGCGCTTGAGTTCGCTTCTCAGGATGAGACCACTCTTATTGTATGTGATTCCTTCTACTGTGTACAATCTTACAATGACAATCTGTTTTTCTGGTCGAAAAATGACTACAAGGACGCAAAAGGGAGCACAATTAAGCATAAAATGCTTTGGGTTCGAGTGGCAGAATTGCAACAACGTCTGCCCCTCACACAGGTGGTTCACACCTTAGGCCATCAGCGGGTGGGCGCACACGCTATTGGTAACGATCTGGCAGATGAAGCTGCCCGTTCGGCAGTAGTCACGTGTTCAGTAGCAGCGGTTACCAGGTCCATGTCTAAAATTGACTCTGTTATTCTAGCAGCTATTGCTGCAACAAAGGAAGGTGTTAATTACCCTACAGGTTTTCCTTCCAAGTATTCTTACAAGTTAAGTCCCGAACAGGTTCCTTATGTAACAATACCTGACGTTGGAGATCGGCTGATCCCCAACGCGGACCGCAGGAGTGCCTTGATATCAGCTGCACACGAAGGCATGGCTTCTGCTCATGCAGGTGTGTCAGCTACAGTTTCCATCTTGCAGCAGCGTTATTGGTGGCGTGGATTGTATAAAGACACCCGTGCTTTTGTGCTTTCCTGCGACGTTTGTCAACAGATTAAGCCTTCCACGGTAACAGGCCCTCCACAGACCCCGCTCTGCATTGCTAACAGACCCTTTGGGTGTGTTTACTTGGATCACTGCGGTCCATTCTCATCAGACACTGCCTATAAATACATCTTAGTAGCAGTGGACTCGTGCACACGGTTTCTCTGGGTCTGGCCACAACGTAGTGCTGACGCTCGAAATGTAATCAGGGATTTGCGTGTCTTTGTGGGAATTTTCGCATGCGGCACCTTCCATTCGGACCAAGGTCCGGCGTTTGCCTCTAGGGCTTACAAGGATGCAATGGCTTCGCTTGGGGTGCGGGTGAAATTTTCGTCTCCGTATAGGCCTGAGGGCAACTCTATCGTTGAACGAATGAACCGTGACTTAAAGCAATCCTTAACAGCTAGAGTTATAGGTACTGGCAGGAACTGGCTGGCCCACTTGTATACCGTTCAGCGTGCACTTAATAATCTCCCTAGAAGACCTCTGCGTGGGCGGACCCCATACGAAATGCTCTTTGGCATAAGAATGTTTGTGCCTGACCTTGAGGGTCCAGACATCGCGGCGCAATCCGCCAAGTTTGATGTAGACAATCATTCTGCTATGTTACAGGACTTACAAGAAGCCCGAGACAAACTTGCAACTACACATTTGCCTTCAGCCACAGATCCTGCGTTGCAGATTCCGGTAGCCGGCTGGCTTCCAAAGGTTGGAGAACTGGTTCGAGAGAAGGTTGAAAACAAAAAGAATTCGGCCCCTCTTTTCGTGCACCGGTTCCAGTTCTGGGCTTGAAGGGAACACGTACAGTCATTTTACCACCGCTTCCTGGTCGCAAGGAGAACAGATACATCTCAGTGGAAAATGTCAAGCTACAGCGCCTGGCCGATCCTGAATAGTGTCACACCAGCGGTCTCTTGTCCTGCCATTTATCGGACATATGTTCGTGGCCCATCTACACGAACGGTCGCTGATGCTGTAATTGAGATGGTTGATTTGCCTGAATCCTCTCCTTTGCCTGAAACTATAATTGATCCCCAACTCTCCACCAACATCGACGAGGACGAGTATACCTATCCTGCATCTGAATCGGTGGCGCATCAACCAACGACGCCACTTGGCCCGACTCGTTATTCCTTTGATTCGGATTCCACCTCTTCCAAAGTCCCATCCAAGTTCAGTATTTTTGTATCCTGGTTTAGAGACAATTTTTTGATTCCACCCTGGACATACATCTGGTTGGTACTTTTCTTGATTTTTTTGTTCATGTCCATTGGCTTTGTCACAGTGTTTTTTCTACTAATCAATGGTCACTATTTACCTGAACGCTCTGCTGTAGACTATGTTTCTGGAACTTTGGCTCCTCATTCCTCGTCTCACATCATGAAGCGTGACCACACATTTGTGAACATTTCAGCTTTTCCAGTTGCTGATGGCATCGTATGGGATGCAGTGAACTATCAAATCCATGGTCCGACAGAAATTATTAATGTACCTAATGTCCTTCGTGTTTCAATGGGTGATGTAGTACAAAATAACATTCATTCTGATGATTGTTGAAGCATTGTTTGCCGATTTAAAATATTATGCATCTTTTAATGCTGAAGATTTATATATGAATTCTGCGAATTATGCCGATTTGTATTGTTACCAACATTGGGGTAATCATTTTCTCCATAAGCCAAGTGCCCTGCGTAGTTCTGTTAACTACACCCAATGGGAACATTGTCCAAACCCCTTGCCAGGTAGCTCACAAACTCTTCGAAATAAGTTTACCTATTTTACTGATTTTAATCGGTCAAACCCCGCATCCTATTATTTTAGACTAAATACCACGTCAACTCAGAAAATTATGTTAACACACACCAAATTGCTTTATTCGGGTTCCTTTTTAAGTGCCCTAGCAGTGGGTGGTTATGAGTACTGGGAGGATACAGTAGATTTGAAATCTATTTGGGGCTCCAAGCCATGGCAGGTACAAGGAACCGAGGCATTGCACCGTGCTTGCCTTATCCCTACCCAAATTATGTTCCTAAATGATTCTATTTATCAGACTACGTGTTGGGGCTTAGCTACCACTAAACAATTAAACACGCCCTCAATTCCATCCCTGTCGAGTTTTCCCAATGATAGCTCACGTCTTAACCTGTCCCTGGCGACCCTACAGGCTCTGTTACAGAATAATTCGTTTAATGTTTCCGAAATCGATCTGTCACCCTGGTTGGTATGGCCTATATCATCTAATGCATGTCAAATGCGTTTTCACGACTCAGGTACTAGCTATACACAGGATAGGCCTGATCCGAGATTTACTGCTTCCCGTACTGTCACTACATATTCTGTTGGTAAATTATGCAAACAATGGCTACAACATTCGTCCCTTGATTCTGTTAAACAACATTTGTCCCTCCTTTCAGGCACTATTGATCTGTCCGACTTTATTTTGGGACCTCGTGGTCCCCGACCTAAGAGATTCATTTATGAAACGTATAATGAACTCTGGAAGCTGTCACAAATTGAAGCTGCTTCCCGTCTTCGGGAAATTGATCAAGCAAATTTGGAAAAGGTGCTTGCTGTTGTTGACAATAGTATTAATACCCTGTCTTCTCGCATTTATACTTTAGAGAATATTGTGTCCTCTGTTGTTGATATTGTACAAGATGATGTTTCTGTGTTATATCATGGTCAGAATCAATTGTGTTCAGTTATGCAGTTTGCATGGACTTTACAAACGCTCAAGTTAGGTAAAGTTCCTTGGCATTTTTTTAACACCTCTGCCTTGTTTATACCTTTTAATTTAACTGACAAACAGCAATTTATGTCCATGAAAGACGCAACTTACACTCTATTACATATCGAAAAGATGGATCCTTTGCCGTTCTCTGTTGCAGAACTCGATTCTGCTGTGTGGCTAGTTCATGGGGTTATCGCTTTACCTTTTTCCTTGTTTGAATTTGACTCGTGCATGAAACATTATCCTGTGGGCCGTTACCAGCCCTTGGGCAGTGCTTTCCTGCATGAACTCTGGTCCTTGCCTTTCATGTATAAATGCCTTCGGGACGGCAAGGAAGTCTTTCTCACGGGGAGTCCTGCGACTCGACTATGGGTCATTCGCTTATTTGTAAACACATTAAATTGCATGGCTCATGTAGCGTTTCCGCTCCTAATCTTGCTTGTGTGCTGAAAGGTATTCCTGCTCCTGTTATTTCTCCTACTTTCACTCTCCTTTCCAATGGTAGTTATTTACTTTTAAATAACGAAAACTGTTGTGGCCTGCAGGCTGGCATTCCTTACATTGTAACAGTTTCGCACAGGGTTGTCTGCTGCAAAAATGTTCTTTTTCCTCCCCCTCATGGCAAGGTTGATATCTCTATTTGGCCTTCCATCCCTACCATGGAGGCAGATTTCAATAGACTGAGCAGAATAAAGGCACTATTATTGAACGAGGAAGTTATGCTCACGTCCGCCCGGGAGACATTCATTCTCCAGGTGGCGAGTACCCACAGTGAAATACAGGCCCTTTGAACACTAATCTCCCCCAACATTTTGGGGAGTTAATTCATCGTATTTTTAACGCATCTAACACTGAGGGTCTGGTACACTTTTTTAAGGTCGTGGGGTCTGGTTTGGTGTCCTCCTTCCAAACTATTTTTGGTGTCATCCCGGCATTTATTCATTCTATTTTTTCCAGCGTCTTTGGCGGTTTCCCGTTGATCATCGCTTTGGCGGCTGGTGTCCTGCTATTGATTTGTTTTCTGCGTAATGGCTGCTCCCCGATGGGACCTGCTCGATCCAGAACGCCTCCAGCTGCTCCGTGAGCGCCTTTTGGCTGGTTTTGGTGTCTTGCCATTGGCGACACTGAGTGTGTCATATACTCTTTCTTTTCGCTTTGCGTATTTCACTTGCGTGCAACCTGTAATGACTTGTATCCGCTGTCCTTTCACCTGGACTTTGGATTATTGCCTCTCCAATTCGTCATTGTCTGTTCCGGATTTTGTTCAGTTAATGGGTCCCTTAGAGGCCCATGAGCAGGACTGTTCCGTTGCCGGCTGTATGGCGCGTGCGGCTGCACTGGGGATTTTGGCGCAATGGGATATCTGGGCGGCTGCCCAGGATCTCCTACATCAAAGCTATTTCGATTATCACGCAAGTTGTCCCGCATTGCTTTTGGATGCTCCCTCTGCTGAGGAGCATTCCTGCTCTTTTGATCTCATGGATTGGATGGCATCTATGTTTTTTGACGATTCCAATGATGTCCTCTTGGAGGGTATGGCTTTTTTCTGCACTTACACTTTCATGGATTGACTTGTCCTCCGCCGTTTGGGCGCTCCCTGTGCTCTACTGGATGTGTTTTTTATTTTTTTTGTTTTTGGCCCTCTGTCCTGGCCGCCGGACTGTCCAGGGGAGGGTGTCTTGTGGTTTGTTGCCTGCCTTGTTATGTTGGCCTAGGCCTAGCTGTCATGCTGCTTTCCTTTGCGCACGTTACACTGAGCCAGGGCTCCCTCGCCCTTTGCTCTTGCCAAGTTCTTTTGCGCTGTCTGCACTTTCTGTCTTTCACCTTTTCTCTTGTTCGATTTGGGCTCAGACTGCAGACTCAGACTGCACAACATGTACAAGGTCGCATAACAATGTATTTCGGTTCTTCCTGATATGGCCAGTCTCGCGCACCCAGACATAACATTAGGCGCAAATGACATGAAACTTTGTGTGCCTTTAATACTGCGGTTTTACTGGCGCTTAAGACACTTGGAGGAATCCTTTCCAGTGAGGAGAGCTGTGATTGTCTGCTGATGTAGTTCTGCATCTAGAGACCGAGGTATGAGGGTTCGCTAGTCAAAGCCCAGAGGTCTTCTATTTTTATAATAAACTATCTTACTGCACGGGGAGGGTGGTAATGTTATTTAGACATTTATCCACTGAGTTATGAAATGCTTTCCCCGTTTGTATTCTATGGAATAGTAACCATGCTGCTTATATTAGTCATATGCATTATGCTATTAGTGCTGACACGTGTACTGTACCTTAGAGCACGTAAGTTGAAATAAATATTTTAATCTACCCTGTGTCTCTTCATACGCGCATTGTGGACAAGTACGAGTGAGTGACGAAAGAGTGTTCTTGCTTCTGCGAGTCCTGAGATAAAGATACCGTGTTCTGGGTTGTCCAATCATTGGTGCTTTGGTACTAATGGGATGCTAAGCTAGTTGGGTTGGGGTTTTGGGTGCTACGGGATATGGTAGGCAAACCACTGTATTCCGGGGTCCTATTATCCTGTGCATAGCTCTGTGTATGTGCAGAAACCTTATGACAGGTGGACCCCATACGAAATGCTCTTTGGCATACGAATGTTTGTGCCTGACCTTGATGGTCTAGACATGGCGGCGCAAACCGCCAAGTTTGATGTAGATAACCATTCTACTATGTTACAGGACTTACAAGAAGCCCAAGACAAACTTGCAATCGCACATTTACCTTCAGCCACAGACCCTGCTCTGCAGATTCCGGTTGCCGGCTGGTTTCCGAAGATTGGAGATCTGGTTCGAGAGAAGGTGGAGAACAAGAAAGAATTCGGCCCCTCTTATCGTGCACCGGTTCCAGTCCTGGGCTTGAAGGGAACACGTACAGTCATCTTACCACCGCTTCCAGGTCGCAAGGAGAACAGATACATCTCAGTGGAAAATGTCAAGCTACAACATCTGGCCGATCCTGAATAGTGTTACACCAGCGGTCTCTTGTCCTGCCATTTACCGGACTTGTGTTCATGGCCCTCCTGCCCGAACGGTCACTGATGTTACAATTGAGATGGTTGATTTGCCTGAAAGTATACTCGAACCCCCTGTCTCCCCCTGCATCGACGAGAACGAGTATACCTATCCCGATACCGAATCGATGGCACACTTACCAACAACGCCATTGAGCCCAACACGTTATTCCTTTGACTCGGATTCCTCCTCATCAATTGTCCCGTCCAAGTTCAGTATTTTTGTATCCTGGTTCAGAGACAATTTTTTGATTCCCCCCTGGACATACATCTGGTTGGTGCTGTTCCTCATTTTTTTGTTCATATCCATTGGCTTTGTCACAGTGTTTTTTCTACTCATCAATGGTTACTATCTACCGGAACGCTCTGCTGTGAACAGTGTTGCTGGAACTTTGGCTCCACATTCCTCGTCTCACATCATGAAGCGTGACCACACATTTGTGAACATTTCAGCTTTTCCAGTTGCTGATGGCATCGTATGGGATGCAGTAAACTTTCAAATTCATGGACCAACGGAAATTATTAATGTACCCAATGTCCTTCGAGTTTCGATGGGTGATATAGTAAAAAGTAATATTCATTCTGACGATTGGGATGTGCATGCCGTTGAAGCATTGTTTGCTGATTTAAAATATTATGCTTCCTTTAATTCTGAGGATTTGTATATGAATTCAGCGAATTATGCCGATTTGTATTGCTACCAGCATTGGGGCAACCATTTTGTCCATAAACCAAGTGCACTACGTGGTTCTTTCGCCTACACCCAATGGGAACATTGTCCAAACCCTTTACCGGGTAGCTCCCAGACTCTTAGAAATAAATGTACATATTTCACTGATTTTAATAGATCGAACCCTGGTTCTTATTTTTTTAAATTAAACGCCCCATCCACTCAGAAAATCATGTTGACACACACCAAATAGCAATATTCGGGTTCCTTTTTGAGTGCCTTAGCTGTGGGTGGTTATGAGTACTGAAAGGACACTGTAGATTTGAAATCAATCTGGGGCTCAAAACCATGGCAAGTGCAAGGCACCGAGGCTTTGCATCGTGCTTGCCTTATCCCGACACAAATTGTGTTTCTGAATGCTTCCATCTATCAGACTACATGTTGGGGCTTGGCTACCACCAAACAATTAAACGCACCTTCCATTCCATCCCTGTCGTCCCCTACGAACACTAGCATGCACCTTAATATGTCCCTTGCGACTTTGCAGGCTTTGTTGCAGAACAATTTGTTTAATGTTTCTACGCTTGTTCAGTCACCCTGGTTGGCCTGGCCCATATCATCTAATACGTGCCAACTGCGTTTTCACGACTCAGTCCCTGGCTACACACAGGATAGGCCAGATCCTCGGTTTTCAGACTCCTGTACTGTCACCACATATTCTGTAGGTAAATTATGTAAACAGTGGTTGCAGCATTCTTCCCTAGAATCTGTTAAACAACATTTATCCCTCCTATCAGGCAACATTGATCTGTCCGACTTTATATCGGGACCTCGTGGTCCACGACCAAAGAGATTCATTTATGAAGCTTATAATGAACTCTGGAAGCTGTCGCAAATGGAAGCTGCTTCCCGTCTACGGGAAATAGACCAAGCAAATATGGAAAAGGTGCTTGCTGTTGTTGACAATAGTATTAATACCCTGTCTTCCCGCATTTACACGTTAGAGAATATTGTGTCCTTTGTTGTTGATATTGTACAAGATGATGTTTCTGTGTTGTACCATGGTCAAAATCAGTTACGATCAGTTATGCAGTTTGCGTGGACTTTGCAAACACTGAAGTTGGGTAAAGTTCCTTGGCATGTTTTGAACACCACTGCCTTATTTCTGCCTTTTAATTTAACTGACAAACAGCAGTTCATGTCCATGAAAGATGCAGCTTACACTCTGTTACATATCGAGAAAGTGGAGCCCTTACCATTCTCTGTGGCGGAATTGGATTCTGCTGTGTGGCTAGTTCATGGGGTTATCGCTTTGCCTTTTTCCTTGTTTGAATTTAGTTCATGCATGAAACATTATCCTGTGGGCCGTTTCCAGCCTTTGGGTAGTGCCTTCCTGCATGAACTTTGGTCCCTCCCTTTCATGTATAAATGCCTTAGAGACGGCAAGGAAGTTTTTCTCACGGGGAGTCATGCGACTCAACTGTGGGTCATTCCCTTGTTTGTAAACATATTAAATTACACGGAGCTTGTAACATTTCTGCTCCAAATCTTGCTTGTGTGTTAAGGGGCATTCCTGCTCCTGCTATTTCTCCTACTTTTACTTTGCTTACTAATGGCAGCTATTTGCTTTTGAATAACGAACACTGCTGTGGTATGCTAGCCGGCATACCCTATATTGTTACGGTCTCGCACAGGGTTGTCTGCTGCAAGAATGTGCTTTTTCCTCCCCTCACGACATCATAGATAATTCGATTTGGCCTTCCATTCCTACTATGGAGGCAGATTTCAATAAACTGAGCAGAATAAAGGCACTATTATTGAACGAGGAGGTTATGCTCACATCCGCCCGGGAGACATTAATTCTCCAGGTGGCAAGTACCCACAGTGAAATACAGGCCCTTTTGAACACTGACCTCCCACAACATTTCGGTGAATTAATTCACCGTATTTTTAACGCTTCTCGCACTGAAGGTCTGGTACACTTTTTTAAAGTGGTGGGATCCGGCCTTGTGTCCACTTTCCAAACTATTTTTGGTGTGATACCGGCATTTATTCATTCCATTTTTTCCAGCGTCTTTGGTGGCTTCCCATTAATCCTCGCCTTGGCGGCTGGTGTACTGCTGTTGATCTGTTTTCTCCGCAATGGCTGCTCCCCAATGGGCCCTTCTTGACCGAGGTCACCTCCACCTGCTCCGTGAGCGCTTCCTCGCTGGCTTCGGCGTGCTGCCATTGGCGACACTGAGTGTGTCTTATACCCTTTCTTTTCGCTTTGCGTATTTCACTTGCGTGCAACCTGTGATGTCTTGCATCCGCTGTCCTTTCACCTGGACCATGGATTATTGCCTCTCCAATTCGTCGTTGTCTGTTCCGGATTTTGTTCGGTTGGTGGGTCCCCTAGAGGCCCATGAACGGGACTGTTCCGCTGCAGGGTACATGACGCCGTGCGGCTGCACTGGGGATTTTGGCACAATGGGATATCTGGGCGGCTGCTCAGGATCTTCTACAACAAAGTTCTATTGACTATCACGCAAGTTGTCCCGCATTGCTTTTGGATGCTCGCCCCTGCGAGGAGCATTCCTGCTGCTTTGATCTATTGGAGTGGATGGCATCTATGTTTTATGACGATTCAAATGATGTCCTCTTGGAAGCTATAGCGTTTTTCTGCACGTACATGCTGTTGGATTGACATGGCCTTAGTTTCCTGTGAACTGCCTCGCTGGCTCTCTTTTTTCATCGCATGTTTTTTTTTGTTTTTTTTTTTCCTCTCTCCCATTCGTTGTCCTTCATGAGGACTACCTCCACTATAGACGTTTCTGTTCTGCTCGGTCCATTTGAACTTTGTCTTGGTCGATGGACTGCCCAGGGGAGGGTGTCTTGTGGTTTGTGGCCTCCTGGCCTGCCTTGCTACGTTGCCTTAGGCCTGGCTGCCATGATGCTTTACTTTGCACACGTTACTCTGAGCCGTTGTTCTACCGACCTCTGCTCCTGCCAAGTTATTTTAGAACTGTCTGCGTTTCTGTTTTTCACCTTTTCTCCTGTTCCCTTTGGGCTACGTCTGCACGAAATGTACAAGGTCGAAAAACAACGTCCCTTGTTCCTGCTGATCTGGCCAGTCCCTCGCACCTAGACATAACACTGTGTAAAGCTGCCATGGGGAATTTGTGTGCCTTTAATATTGCGGTGCCCCCGCTCTGGAGGGACTTGGAGAAAAACCTTTCAGGGAGAAGAGCTGTGATTGTCTGCTGATGTAGACTTTGCATCTAGAGACTGAGGTATGGGGGTTCGCTAGTCAAAGCCCAGAGGTCTTCTATGTGTATAATAAACGAGCTTCTAGCACGGGGAGGGTGGTAAGGTCATTTAGCCCTATAGCCACTGCTTTATGAAATGCTTTCCCCGTTTGTATTCTATGGAGTTGTAACTATGCTGATTATATTATTCTTATGCATTATGCTGATAGTACTGACACGTGTACTGTATCTTAGAGCACGTAAGTTGAAATAAACATTTTAACCTATACTGTGTCTCTTCTTATGCCCGTTGTGGACAGGTATGAGTGAGTGACGAAAGGGTGTTCTTGCTACTGCGAGTCCTGAGAGAGAGATACCGTGTTCTGGGTTGTCTAATCATTGGTACATTGTTGCTAATGGGACGCTAAGGCTAGTTGGGTTGGGGTTTTAGGTGCTACGGCTTATGGTAGGCTCACCACTATATCCCGAGGTCCTATCATCCTGTACATAGCTCTGTGTGTGCAGAATCCCTATAACACCTTCTATAACAGATCCAATACAAGTAGTAATTAGAAGCACTTACTATTTTTTCTAGACATTAATCTTATCGCCCTTTTCATAATGAGAAGTAAACCCTTACTAATTATGGAATCATTAGCTTTGCAAATGTATTGGTTTGTACAGGTGTGGAGGTTTATTAACGTGCATCTATTCTTAATCTGCAACTGTAAGGACGCCAGAAATTACAAATCACATTATTCATTAGGGATATAATTTTTCATATATACTTGAGTTGAATTGAGAGCTCTTTTTTATGCACTGCTGCTATTTTAATGTAAGTAATCAGAATGTCCCATTTTACCACTGACTAAACATTAGCATATACATATTTGTGAATAATATGGATACACCCTTTGTCAAAGTGTGTTAGTTTAAAACCTTATGTGGTACAGATTAAAACTTTTTTCAAACAATTGGGGCACTATTTTGACTTGATCACGCTTACTGCAAAATTAAACATCTTTCCTTTGTGTGAAGAAGTATTTTATTTTCTAATAAGATTAATATAAAGCTGCAACATCGTTATTAAATATAAATATAGATCTAAACCGCATCACATAATGACAGTTTTAATGACTAATTTTACAATAGCAGACATTGCCAACTAGAGCAGCTCTCTAGACACTTTTTAAGGAGAGACGAAGGACACACAAATAGTGAGGCATCGTATATCGATGATAGCATCAGATCTCATCTCACTGTGTTGCGTTGGGGTACCAAAGCACTTAAACATCACATAACAGGTAAACGAAGGGTGCCATGTGGCTCCTTTGGAATTGTGAACACGCCAGCATGCATTCTCTATTGTCGGTTTCAATAATGGGAAACCTGCATATTCATAGGTGTGTTCCTCCTTCAAAAAAAGGATAATGCGTTTGCTTTGGTTGGTTTGGGATCATGGAACAGGTACAAGGAGAAGTACACCTCCCTGAAAAAGCAGTTAGTGAACCAACTTGAAGGTAGTCTGCAATTTGCTCCCCCTGCCAGCTGTATCTTCTGAAAGGGAGTAAATGATTCTCAAATGGGTACTCAAACCGCACAATGGGTAGATTTGGATATTACTAAAATAAAGGTATGAACATTAGTGCAAAAACAGCTGCAAATGAGCTGCACTGTATGGGGGATATTCTCAAGAACGTGCGATAATCATCGCCAAAAAAAGCTAACGCATGTTTTCACATCGCCGTCTATCACGGGAAAATAACTCTGTGTCAACGTCGTATTCACAACACGGCGGTAACATGCGATAGTCTCCCGATAACACGTCAAATGTCCGCTATACAACTACCGCGACAAAAAAGGAAACCCGAACGTGAAAAAAGTTGTGATGGTCCCAACCGCGATAGAAAAATCGGCGACAAGCAGCGCCAGGCTTGCACTTCCCACGTCAGGCGGGAAAAATCACTACAAAAGCAGAAAAAAAAAACACAAACAAAAACAAAACAACTGCGAAGCACAATGGAAGTAGCCGGAGCAGGAACAGAGGACGAGCAGAACCCCACAAGCCCCCCGGAGGACCAGGCCGGGACCTCGGGATCAGGGAAGGGCAAGGACAGGAAGAAGAGGAAGACGCGGTTCAGTCCGCAGGAAAACAGGATCCTGATAACGGAGGTGATGAAATACCATCAACAACTGTTTGTCACCTCCAATGTGTCATTGGCGACAAAAAATGAAATATGGCAGTCCATCGTGGACAAGGTGAATGCAATCGGAGTGCTGAGGAGGACAATGGAAGAGGTCAAGAGGCTCTGGAATGATGTGAAGCGCAAAACCAAGCAGAAACTCGCCAACAACTAGGAGGCAGCAATGCAGACTGGAGGTGGGAGTCCTGCGCCACAGGAGGAGCTGGAGGAGATGGAGGAAATGGTCTCCACAGTCATCAGTGTGGAGACGGTGGCAGGAGTTGGGGGACCGGACACTGCTCGACAGGAGCCGACACAACAGCAAGAGGGTGAGTAACGACCAGGGACTGGGGGGATGGGGGGAGATGGGCACAATGGCACACATGCACAATTAGGCATAGCACAGTGCACATCTACGATTACTCTGGAGCATGTCCCTGATCCCCTTGGCACACTGCAGCACACCTAGAAACTGCAAGTAGGCCCCCGTCGACTATGTGCCCACATCACTAATCACTAATCTCACAACAAACCCATGCACAAGTACAAACACACATCCGTGATGTTGTCGAAATGTCCACTGTCCCGCATCAAATAGGCAGCTCCTCCCAAACAGTCACAATGTACATTGTCATGCAGTTTGTATGTAAACCTGTACAATGCGTCAACATACATGTGAAAACAATGTTAAACTACATCTCCCCTTTACATTGCAGAGGGTGAATCAACACCTCCTGCCGAGCAGACGGTACACCTCTTCACTGGTGATGAAGAGGACCTCCCCTCCATCGACACCGACGCCCTCCAACGGCTCATGGACAGCTTCGGCACCCCACCTCCAGGAGCAGGGCAGCCCAGCTGCATCGAGGAAAGCCCACCCCTTCACAGACCGCACAGCAGGAAGCACCCACCACCACGACTGTCTCCCAGGACCCCCACGAACAACACATGGCCTTCCAACACCATGTGTTAGGGTGCCAGGAGAAGATGGCTGATCAGGTACGGGTGGGGTTCGACCTCATGGCAGCCAAACTAGAGGCCATACGTGGGTGTCTAAGTCCCATCAGGGACCACTTATAGTCCCTAACGGACACCCACAGTCCGCTACATGCTCTCCAACGATCCATGGCTGACATCGCTGGAGTTCTGACTTAGACAAGGACAACTGCCGAGTCAGAGTGGCTCCAGCGATGTCAGCCGGGAGTTGGGACACATGCGGAGGATCATGGAGAACAGGGAGCGGATGCAGGCGGAAGGAATGGCTGCCACGGCTGCACACCAGCGTGATGTAGCTGGGATCTACCATGCCCTGCAGATCATCGTCATGGCATTGCTGCCACAAGGCCTGGCGCAGATGAATGCTGCTGCTGCTTCGACATCCACATCTCCGCCCCCTGATGTATCAGTGCCTCACAGTGCGGCAGACAATCCACCTCCGGCACCTGATGTGTCACTGCCACATAGTGCAGCAGCCAATCCACCTCCGGCTCCTGATGTGTCAGTGCCACACAGTGCTGTAGAGAAAACACCACCACCCACATGTGAGGCACATGAGACATCAGAGGACGAAGATGCGGATGAATCTGCCTTACTGGTAGTAAGGAAACGGTAGCATTCTTCTCTGCCATATGGCCTGTTTCTGCTTGGTTCTGCCCTCTGCATCATCACCTTCCACTGCCCCCGATGCTCTCTGCGACACTCACCTTGGACCTCGACATGGACTGCCATATCCTGTTTGGTCACCAATGACACAGCTATCAGACTGCGGACTGAACTCTTCCTCTTCTGATGTACTTGTCATTCCCTGAAGGACTCTGGCTGGCCCTCCACGGGGCAACAATGTAAAGTGGGGTTTGCATGGCCCTGTACTGCTCCAGCTACAACACTCCACTGTATGTGCATTAAACAATCAAATTCACACAGATGTGTCATGTCTATGATCATTCAAGTACGGAAGTATGGATGAATGTCGGGTCAGTGATTCCCCCTTACATCCATGTTGCACATGTTGTGGGACTTGAGTCGCAGGGTGCAACATTGCCAATGGCGGACCGGGTGGCGCCGACACCACATCAGAGACACACGCATTAGTCACCTTCTTTTCCAGCCCAGAACAGAACCACACCCAGAGCGCCGGGGTCATCGTTCACACCCCTACGCTGGACTGGCATACGCCAGGCCAGCCCACTCTGCTTACGCTCACAGGGGGGGATGACAACGCTACATGTCCCAGGTCTTCCCTGTAGTGATCTGCTGATCACAGGTCTAGTTGTCAGCAAGCCACAGCCACTCCCTGAGGGCTGGTTCACACCCACACCACACCCATCCAGCACATGCGTCACAGGACATTGTGACCCTGCCAATAAAAGGAGCCGGGCGCACGTGCCCGAGGCCATTTCCACTATTGAGCTGAGTATGTCCGTGTGGTCATTATTTATGTATGAGGGCCTAGGGCCCTACCACATCACATTCCCCACTGCCAGAGGTGACATGATGGCGTCCGCACGACCAGACTCAATCATAAGGGGCCCATGACTTGAGATGCACAGAGTTAGTGGCATCCGAGGCACTTAAGCCGGCATGGGCCTACCGCCACGTGGCAATGACTTGAGGTGCACAGAGTTGGTGGCATCCGAGGCACTTGGGCCGGCACTGGGCTACCGCCACGTAGCGATGACTTGAGGTGCACAGAGTTGGTGGCATCCGAGGCACTTAGGCCGGCACGAGCCTACTGCCACGTGGCGATGACTTGAGGTGCACTGAGTTAGTGGCACCAGAGCTGAGCAGGTGTGTAGCCTGCGATGATGCGTAGGCCTCAATACGCCGTCCTGCCAATCAAGATTCGATTTGAATTGTGAGCCAAGCTGGACCGCAGTGTACACCGAGGGCAGCAGGCTGCACAGACATGACTCCGCGGCGCGGTGCTGCAGGGTGCGCTGGGGGCCTGTGGCGCGGAATCCAGCAATCGGTTGAGGAGGTTGTACCGGCATATGGTGGGCCCTCTTGGAGACACGCCGGTGGCGGCAGGTGAGCATTGAGGCCTGGGTGCGCAGGGGCGGGCACTCATCGCTGGTTGGCGGACTGGTCTGGGGACCAGGGCTGGGGTGCAGCAGGCGCACAGGATCGCGTAGGCACCACCGGTCACGGCGGCGCCCACGTGGCTGGGTGAGGGGAGTGAAGGTGCAGGGGTATCAAGCTGATACAAACCGTGATTCTTACAGGTATGAGTAATCCTGCATCATGAGACCGTAACAGAAGTTAGTGTGACCGTAACCTTCCTTTTCTTTCCTACGAAGGTTACGACCACACGTACTTCTGTTACGGTCTTTTTGTGCAGGATTTGTCTTTCCTGTGAGCATTCCGGTTCGTCCAAGTGCTATACACTGTACCAGATTAGGTTTGTGACTACACGAATGCTTGACCATTGTCACCATTTGTCCAACAGGTTTCTGGAAACTGACTTCCGGAGTATGGAATGGTATTGGGGAGTTCCCGCAGCATATGCAGTTACTTGAATCCACACGTTGCCCTGATGAAGTTCCCCGTTGGGCGTTGGCTGTGCTTTACGTATTGTTTATTGTTGTATTTGTAATAAAGGACTGTTTCTACACTACTGTTGACTACTGGACTTCATGACCGTGCTCACCCCCATTTCAGTTACTACAGTTTTGGATCTGGGGCACAGTGGCGTCTGGCAACGGCTGGTGTTGGGGTTGGTTGCGCAAGAACACTATGAATTGGAACTGTTGTGTGGTGCGGTGACAGGGGCCCACCGTTGCTATTGTGGACATGCATCCATGACATGGGTGAGAACGTATGATAGGGCTGGCCGTGAGACTCCTCCGACTCTGGCAGTTGTTGTTTGGGAGGTACCAGGGGCCAACAGGTGCTGCACAGCCAGCAGCTTCGTCTGCGGAGGGATGGTGGTTGTCCGCCGTGTTGGTACCGTAAGCCTGTGGGCAATGTGGGTCAGGATGCGGAGGATGGTTGTCCTTTTGTGCCTGTAGTGGGCAATGACTTTCTCTGGCGTTGAGTCTCTGAGGCTGGTGGGTTTTGTGAACGTCCGCTGTCCTGTTCTGTGCTGCCTCTGTGGTAGTCAGAGGGGCGGGTGCCGGGGGGGGCCTGGGGGTGGTTGTGGTGGGTGTTGTGGCCCTCTTGGGTCGCCAGGCAGCACGTTCAATGTCTCCATGGCATCTGTTGGTCTTCACATGTGGCTCTGGGCTGGGCTCCCTTTCTACTGCAGTTTGTCATCCTGCTTAACACCAGTAAAAGGCAGGTGTTAAATCCCTGCTGCTAACGTGCCTTAGCGCCTGTTTTTGGATCGCATCACAGATCTGGCTGGTCGTTGTGAATGTCGCGAAGTGGTGTTTTCGTGTGTTTTTGCACGGGAACGCCTACTCTGCATGTCATTAGCGTTAGTTGTCTCTCTCATCCGTGGCGATGTTTTTTGCGGCAGCTATTGCTGGAAAACTAGCGATGTGGTCAGTTTGCACCAGCTTGGGAATGGGGCGATAATTCTTTCGCCACTTTTGCTGCGCTAAAGTGCCGATAACTCGGCGATAAGTCCTTGAGAATATGCCCTTATGTGTTTACTTATCACAATCCAAACTTCAACCTGAAGCAGATCCTTAAGCCCTGCATGAAGGAGGTAGGTGCAGTCAGACACAAAATCCACCATTGTGGAATACTCTGGCCAGATGCAAAGGCCAATAATTAATCCAGCAAACATTCAAAGTTTCACTCTCAGATGGAGGCACATTAATTGAGGACTGCAGTTACACACCCAACAACTGAGGGACTATGCTCTTAGCATGTGATTGGTTAGTTAGTACTACCTAGTAGTATGTCTGGGCGGACAATTTCAGAGAGCATAAAAACCCGGAGGCACATTTCATAGTACTCTGCTTCTTTTCTCATACCTTCACCTACAGTAGAAAGCCTAATAGTTCTTGCCCTTAAATACAAGTTTCTAGATAAATATATTGGACCATTTAGTGTAAATGTTTTACTGACAGACATAGGGGCATATTAGCAAGACCCACGTTAAAATTATCGCAGTTTTAGCGGCAGGAAACTGCCGCTAAAACGGCGATAATGGGCTTGCTAATATGCGTTATGGAATTCCAATAGAAGCCCAGGTTAGATGTCCTGCACATCTAACCTGGGCTTCTATTGGAATTCTATAACGCATATTAGCAAGCCCATTATCGCCATTTTAGCGGCAGTTTCCTGCCGCTAAAACTGCGATAATTTTAACGTGGGTCTTGCTAATATGCCCCAATATTTTGAAAATATTTTATTATGAAGCAAAAATGCAGCAAAATTGTTTCGCGGTATGTTTATAACTTACAAAGGAATAGTGAAAAACGTTCCTTATCTCAAACGTAGGCATATTTTTCATATCTGTTAACTGTTTACTCACCATTATGTAAACAGCTAAATCTGGCAAAATGATTTGTCAATATTTCCAGCAAACCCTTCTGGTATATAATCATGACTAATAGGCACATTTAAACCTTTTCTTACAGAACTGCCATTCGCATGGTGGATGTGGGTCTAGCACCACACTGTTGACAGAATAACTATCACATTTAGATGTCTGAGTCAAGGTATCAGATTTTTATTGGCCCTTATGACAGTGTTTGTAATAGGAGGAACCATTCCAAATCAAAACTTCATCTGAAAATGATGGCATTGGTGTTGCCCCTGTTTTCTGTATATCAGAGTTTTCAGTCCTGGAATGGGGAATAAGTTCAAAATTTGGATGTCTTTTCTGCATGCATTTTTCAAATGGACAATGTCACTGGAAATGTTTTTGCTTTTACTGGGTGTACCACAGCACTGGTAAAAACACAGAATCAGCAGCGTGATATCCCACATGAGGGTTCCACTCAGAGGAAACAGGGGCGGCTACTCCACTAGGGCGGTGGAGCGTCACCCCACTGCTTTCTCGCAGTGCGAGAAGCAGAAACATAAAATGGTAATAACTACCATTTTATGTTTCTGCTTCTCACACTGCGAGAAAGCAGAAGGGTTTGGTTGCAGGCAGGCGGGTGGGTGGGCTGCTTTGCGAGCTGGGCTGGGCAGGGGTGGAGCGGTGTGCCCACTCCTGAAGGCGCAATGACTGTTTGATCTGCCCTCTGGGGCCACATAAACCAGTCATGCGCACACTGCCCTGTCTCCATGCAGGCTGCAATGCAGCCTACATGGAGAAAATGGCCTCCCCATAAGCCCCTGGCTGGGCGGCGTCCCCGCCAATCACAACGCTGCCATTGCAGTGTTGTGACTGGATTAGGGGAAGGGAGGGAGGCTGCCTGCTTCCTGTTCCTACCGGAGGCAGGAGAGCAGGAGCCGAGAAAACGTGGGACCCGGTCAGTGGACTGGTAATTTTTATTATTACATTTACCCTCAACCCCCTCCCTGCATGACCCCCCACCCACGATTAATGCTGGCCGTGACTGAGTCCAACTCAAGAGGCCCTAGGTCAGAAGGCCTAATTGTCACCATATTTTGTGAAGTTAGCATTGGTCCTTCGTGGACACTGAAGGTGTGGATAGAGGATCTGTCATTTTTAAGGTGGGTCCATCATTAACATTCTCTGCAACATCACCCGCTATGTTTGGACTGGAATGATTGCTCCATTCCTTAACACTCACATAGTAGACATTGGTGTAATAACTTCCTTTGGTGCAAAAGAGTACTTATTACATCATTTAGTATAGTGTAGTTTTCTAACATGCCTTGTGCAGCCACTCATGGCTAATCACATATATTTCCCATTTTTAACTATGAAGGTGTTCATTTGTGAAGAATGAATTGACAGAAATTAATTTGCAACCAAGAGGCAATACTTCTGAAATTGTCCGGCAGAGAACAGTGATTACCTTTATAGCAAACACTGATTTGAACAAATGCTAAAGGACAAATTGCAAACTAAGGACTGACATATAATATTGTGACAAACACCATAGTCATACATGCATGCCCACCTTTAATTAGGTAATTAATAAAAATCCCAAAAGGACATCTTAACATCCATGAACAGATCCAAATGAAGGTGACACACCTGGTTGAGAATGAAGGTACACATGCAAAACATGCTATAGCTGCTTACCAGCCTACCTAAAAAGACATAACCAGATTCCTAGATGTACCTTAAAAAAGTGAATACATTTTGCAATCAATTCGACACCTGTAATGAAATGAGAGTTAAGTCTGACTCACTTGCAGTATACTCTTCAATATTAATTTCTTGCCATAACTTGTGGTATTACTTTGCATGTGCTGGCCATGTTGACAGGCTTAGGCTTTACATTTTACAGATACCTTTAGGTCTCCTGGCAAACTACTCTCCTTCATCCACATTTGAATTTTGGAAATGCTTTATCATATCCCCTTTTGGCACTGACCATTTATAAGTGATCATGGGGGCTTTATCATTTGCAGTTTTCAATTGTTTGTCTAATTGCAGAACTCTACAATTGCTTATTACATTATTCTTCCCAATTATCAAAGTTTGGTAGTATGTTTAGTAATTAACCAGAGCACAGGGTGTTCCCTTTTATCCTCATTATATTAAAACGGATTTTCAAAACGAGTAGTTGAGGTGTATTAAACATTTTGCTTTGGGGTATTTCAAGAGTTACCTGCAATGACGTCTCATATTTCTGGTATTAACTGAGTGACTAGCATGTGCACCAGAGTGACTGAGTTGTGGTACTTTCATTTATGATTCTAGCCACAAATCAGGGAATTTGAAAATACCACCTGGTGTTGGACTTGGCCCTTTTTGAATGGTCATCCTAGAACTTTTTGTCTTCCTCCTGTATTTTTTCTGACCTGTTGTTGGTGTTTTTATGACTCTGGAAACTTTATCATTGCTGATCAGTGCTAAAGTGCATGTGCTCTCTCTTGTAAACTTGTTAAGATTGGTCTACACCTTTTTGGCATATTTAATTTACCTGTAAGTCCCTTGTGCAGTGGTATTCCATATACCCAGGGCCTGTAAATAAATGCAACGAGTGGGGTTGCAGCGCTGCTTGCGCTACCCACCGAAGTAGCCTTTCAAACCTGTCTCAGGCCTCTGCCGCTGCAGGGCCTGCATGTGCAGTTTACTGCCGCAGTGACGTGGCATGCAAAGTGGTTGCCATGTCTGCAACTCCCCTTTTACTACATATAAGTCACCCCTAAGGTAGGCTGTAGCTAGCCCTATGGGCAGGGTGTGGTTTAGGTAAAAGGTAGGACATGTGCCTTAACTGTGTGGCATGTCCTAATAGTGACAAACAGCCTATCTGGTTTCTCACCGCTGTGAGGCTGTCCTCTCATAGGTTTACATTGGGGATTTCCTGATATGTGCTTCAGTGGTAATTTCTGATCTGAGAGGGGTAGGTTGACCATGTTTGGTATGTTTGGAATAGTAGTGATAAACCCTGCTTCTTGGTGAAAGCAGATTTATTATTAATATTTTAGAAATGCCACATTTAGAAGTGGGCATTTCTGTGTGCTTATGTGTCTTTGTGGGTAAACATCCCTCACAACGAAGCCGTCACCCCGCATGCAATTACAACACGGTCGTTAAAATGACCGCATTGTAACAACGCATACCATTACCCCGCAAGTCGAAACAACGACTTGCGGAGGGGGGAGAAGGTGTTGGATTTAAAATCCAACACCTTCCCTACTGTCCGCACAGACTGGAGTTGGAATAGTAAATTATACTATTCCAACATCCAGTGCTCCCCTCCGCAAGTCGTTGTTCCGACTTGCGGGGTAATGGTATGCATTGTTACAATGCGGTCGTTGTAACGACCACATTGTAATTGCATGCGGGGTGACGGCATGGGCGAAAAGGAGGCATATTCGTCTTTGTGCCCTGCCTGGATGTGTATTGACCGTCTGGTTCTGACTGACAGGAGAGAGGGGATGTGCATTCACTCCAGCCAGTCACAAGGGGGATTGAGGTGTGTCCTGCCTTTCCTGGGTGACTCAGCGCTAGGCTGAATAAATCTTGGCTGAATTTAGACTAGCGGGAGGAGTTTCCCTTGCACTTGAATAGGCCTGGTCTGCATTTGGAGTGGTGGGAGGAGTTGCTCCTGCACCTGAAAAGGTGTCTCTGCCCCCCTGTGGTGTGTCTGGGACCAGGGCTTACAATGTGAATGGGGGGTGTTGTGTACTTCTACAATGTGTCTGAAGTGCCCCCAGAACAAAGAATTTGGCACTATCAATACAGGGGCTGTGACCCCATAAAAATGAGAAGACACAGCATGGACTTGTAACCGGAAGGCTGCTGGACTGTCAGGAGGAACCGCCTTGAGACTTGATTATTCTGGGAGGCTGACCTGCTGTCTATTGGCTGGAATAAGGACTGCCACTTTGCACCCAGGACCCATGTGCTGGCCTGCCTGCCTGCACCTTGTTGGTGGGCCCCAGTGCTCTTCCAGGAGTGCTATTATGCCCCTTGTCCTTGAAAGGGAATAGTGTGGAGAGCACCCTTATTGTTTGGGGACTCCCCGGTGCTTTTTGATTCATGGGAAGTTCCTGGCCCTTGCTGGAACTGCCGGGTGCCTCACGATCTGGTGCCGTGCTGAAATCGGAGCTCTGCGTGCTTGCTGGGTGCTCTGTGTGCTTTTACCACTGGGGAGGCTACTTTGCGCTCCCGGTGGTGCTACACGCTGGGGCAGAGTTCTAGGCTGAGCCCCCACCTGACCAAGAAGAAGGCACCAAGTGCGGCCGCTCGTCAGGGATTGAGTGCCGCAGAAGAGTCAGGCGTTGCCTAGAAACCTGCTGAAAACGGCAGCGTGAGAGGAAGGAAGCTGTAGCCCTGCACCGCAGGACATGTCGCCGAGAGCAGTGAGGGGGCTCTCCGACCTCAGACCGCATCGCATGGCGTTTGGGGGCCCGAAGAGGCTTTGGAGTCCTAGTCTTTTCTTCAACAGAGGCTCCCCTGAGGGCCTCAGGCAAGTTCGAGTTTGGGGCGGAGTAACCGCACAGCAAACAGCTGTACCGCCAGGTAGCGCGGCCAGCTCCATTGTGCCGGCACCGCAAGGTTGCGGGAACCAGCCTTTGGAAGTGAAGGCTCCCGCTGTGCGTGGCCAGTGCGCGTGCCTCTCTTGTTGGTTGGACATACCTGGGGCATTGTTGCGGGATGTTTAGGATGGGGTGGAAACTTGACAGAGGTCCCCGATTCCCAGCAAGAATCAGATGCATTCCTGACATTGTCACAGCTGCGCCGTATGCTTGCGGGCAGCTGCACTCTTACATGCTGTTGGTGGGGCATTTTCTTGGCTGGCATCACGGGGTGGGACCTTGCTGGAGGCCCCCGATCTCTGATGGGAAGGAATCCCCAACAATTACTGCATTCTCTGGTATAGGCGGGCAGGTGGCCCAGAAGCCTACCAGGAGAGGAATAGAACTACTGCATAACCTGCAATTAGTGCACAGGTGCCGCTCTTAGTGTTGTCTACTGTTATGCTAGTAAGCCTTAAGTGTTTCTACCTCACATACTGCCCCTATGGGCCCTAATATGGATGTATGACAGTTGTTGATGCCCATTACTGGTCATAATAACAAGTACTTTTACAGGACCTGCAGGATATGCACAATGATGGTGTGAAATGATGTTATTCCTACTGTCTTTGTAACCTGTGCAATCTAAGGGTATTTTACTTGATTGCACTAACTTGTGATGTTATGACAAGTGCCTAGGGCACAGTAATATTTGTGAGTGTGGTCTAATGTGTTTTATGAACAATACAAAGGATATTTTTATATATCCTTCTGTGAAGTCTCTTTTTGTGGTGTGTCTAGTGTGTCACTGGTGTGTGTGTGTTGCACAAATTCTTTACACATTGCCTCTGGGATAAGCCTGACTGCTCTGCCAAGCTACCAAGGGGGTGAGCATGGGTTATCTTATGTGTGTAGCTCCCTTGCCCTGACTAGAGTGGTGGGTTCTGCCTGACTTATGTGCATACCCTAGCCAACCAGAAACCTCATTTCTAACACCTGGCATGCCAAAGGCACCTAGATTATAGGTCGCTTGAAAAATGACATTCATGGAGACTGTATATTCTTTAGCTCTCTGGATGCTTGAGCAGATCTTTATAATTACGTCTGTGACGTGGTGTGGAGAGTTTGGTGTTGACGATGCAGCTTTGGGCCACTACTGCTGGCGCCAAGAAGGCTGTTGGGGCTTGAGATGGGTGTAGGCTGAGAAAGTGGACTGTATTCCTGCTGTCATGCTGTGGAGGAAGCACTAGGTGCAATTTTCTGGAGACACTGGTGGAGCTGAAAGCATGTATGGTTGTGATGATCACATTGTTGGTAAACCTGATTATTTGATGGGTTATGACCTCAGAGAGTAGTGACTAAATGTGAGATGTCAGAAGCCCCAAAAGCACATAGGAATAGCCCACTTAAAGAACTACCACTTCTCATTCATTTATAGACCTTTCAGGTCGAGTGTTTTTCCTGCTGTCATACGAAGCTTTATTTACCATACTGGGAAAATAAAAGAGTCATCAATCTAAGTTGAAATTGAGCTCTTTTGAAAAATATTGCAAATTTATGAATCGTGTCCTCACATATGCCAGTATCAAAATAAAACTCTATTTTTATTAATGCAAGATCAGAGATAAAAATCGGTATTGATGTAATAAACCTCGCATTGGATGACTTATCATGCAACATTGAGCTTATATAGGCAAGTCTTGATAAAAAGGATGGCATTATCTCAGGTTCTGGAAAAAACAAAAAAGGGATGTGTATTGCGCTGCTGTTCATTAAATGTAAGCCAACTTTGCAAATGTGCTGACAGCAACAAAGATTGTGAATGATAATCTTCAGGGCACTGGTGCAGAAAAATTGTGCTCCTATTTGATATCCTGGAATCTATAAATATGGATAGCATGGAAATCGTAAACTATATTGGGAGAGATGGTGGGAAATCGACAGTGTATCCTTTAGTTTTCATTTCAACAGTCCCACAGGTATATTGCTCCTTGGTCCACCCTGGAACCCTTACAAGCCCATTATAGTAACACTGCTATCTTGCGAAACTTTCATCTTCTCTGTATAAAATTCCAGGAAGGTGGTAGTATTCCTCACTACATGGATGCTGTCCAGCCAATCAGGTAGTACATTGATCAGTAGAGGAACTCCTCTAACTCCATCCGATAAAATGTTTTTTTTGTTATTCTTTTTTCTGCTTATTAATGCATGATTATAATTTCCCGACAGGATGTCAAAGAAACAACACAGGATCGGAGTGACCTCCAGAAATCCCTTGCAAGATAATGTATGCAGCACGGGACATTTTTGTCCCGTGTGTCTGTAAAATTAAGCAGCAGGATCACCCCAGTAAAGCTGAATTCTCATATACCATTTTGTGTATTTTTTTATATTTGTAAAGCAGCTGCTAGGAAAGTGCTGGTTTAGAGTACTTGCCTCCTAGTCGCATGCATCACCACTTTTCTGTATGAAAACATACTGCAACAATAGATTTTTAATATCTAAACATCATAAGCCTGATTGACTATCCAGGGCGCAAAGTTCAGAACAAAACCTTTGTCGGATTTTCCGTATTCTACCCAAAAAGATTAAAGTTTCTTTGAGCCCTTGCACAGGAACATATCTCTTACATGGCTTGGTCTAAATCTGCTTTCTGCTAGGTCTTCTAAGAGTGGGGTTATCAGGCATGGGTGGACTTTCAATGGGTTTAAGCAAAGATCCACTCTCTAAAAAGAGGGAATATTTTTGATGGGGAAATCACAATGGGGGATGTTTCCAGTTTTTGGGATTAAGGTGTGCTGATAGCCAGGGGAAACTACCAACACATGGCCTTTCCAAAAACTAAAGGTACAGGGGAATCCACAGTGATGTGGCTTGCATGAATCGCAACATTTTTTAATATTCAGAATTCCATGCAAATGTCAAAGCATTGGTAACAAATATCACAATGTATCTGCTTCTCTATGACAAAACACTCCTAAACTCCTGCCAAATGGCAAAAAAACTACCACTGAATGTTCCTACTCTCGACCCAATGGAAATAATACCCTACATAGATGGCTGGGCCAATTGCACACAACAGGAATAGCACAAACACGTGATGATGCGAAGAACAAAATGACATTATGTGGCTTCACACATTCACTTACTTGGCCTGTTTCTGCTAGTTATGCTAGGCTCACCCATACAAGGTACTGTTTTTTTTCATAGACATGTGAGAACACTGGGTGGTGAAGTTTTGCTGCTCTCCAATCTATCCAGAATTTTATGACACAGAAATATGAGGAAATTCTTTTTTTAACCATTGTTTAATCAGTGCAACTAATTCTGGGTAATAAAATGTGATCTCAGCCTGACAAGCCACCGAATCCAGGACTTCTCCTGATATCTTGTATTGAGAAATGTCTGCAGTTGGTAGGTTTTCTTAGGTCTCGCCTATGCAAGAGATGTTGTCTTCGTGAATTTTGTTTTTGCCATGTTGTCTCCAATGTATTACCCTTTATTTCACCATACACCTCTCTCAATATATCCTCTATCTTCACTCTTTGACTCATCCCAAACCTCATTCTACTACTATGATCTCCACAAATAACCCTTTCTTGACTCTTCTCTCCTCTGTCCCTCCTTGGATCACCCCAAAGCTCATTTTAATGCTATTATCTCCCAAACAACTCATCTAAATTCTTCCCCCACCTATCCCTCCCTTGGCTCATCCCAAAACTCATTATACTACTAATATCTCCCTAATATATTTCTAGAGATTCTTCCCTCCTCCATCTCTCCTTATACTCATCCCAAACCTCATTTTACTACTATGATCTCCCAATAAACACTTTGTAGACTCTTCCCTCTTCTATTCCCCATTATCCTTTTCAATCCAACTAACAGACTCACATGTCCACTGCCTCATCAGGGGTAGTAAGCGCTATATAAATGCAATTACAATACAATACATCTAGCCCTCGGAGAATCTCCTTAAGCAGAATACCACAGTAAGGCAAAAGTCCAGACCTTTCCACTGCCCAAAGACAGAAGCAGCAACTGCAGGCCAACTCGACAAAACAACACGGAGCAAAGGGGCAGTACTCCTCCTGGCAGCTCCTGGCAGCTCTTCTTCTCTGCAATGTCCTCGTAGTCCAGAAGTAATATAAAGTTCTGGGATTTTAGGTCTAATACTTCGACCCCTTTTCCCTTTCAAGTCTTTGTTCAGTAAGTCTCTCTTGCTCAGTAACACCAGTTCTGTCCTCCCTGGTCCAGCCACACTATAAGGGGGGAAAATAGCATTGTGCAGGGCTGCCACAGCCTACTCAGGTGGTAGTGACAACTCCCCCCACCACCCCAGCCCAGGATGGCTCATCAACATATGCAGGGCACCCTCAGCTCCCTTTGTGTTATTGTCTGAAGTGAATACACAAACAATCCCTGTCAATCTAAAACCAGACAGGCAGAGGCACAGGATGGGTAAACAAGAAAATGCCCACTTTCTAAACGTCATTACCAGAGAAGGGTATGCAGTTCCTCGGTGGGTCAGTAAGAAGTGGGGAGAGAGTACAGCAACAAGGACGGCAGTTAGTCTTACTGCGAAGGAAGGGAAAGGGGAATCCCTCCTTTCGGAATTAGAGCCCTCACACACCCAGCCGGCTGGGTATCATGCTTCATCATAGGGCCTGCTCCTCGTCGGGTCGGCACTGCAATACCCGACGGGCACCCTATGAGGGGCTCTTTGGCGGAGATCTTTTATTCCTTACAGTATGGTGCTGTGGGTGTGAGGGACCTATTAAGTGTATATGTAGTGGAGTTACCTGTGGGTGCAAAATTAAAACAGGTGAGGGAGTCCAAAAATAAGTTTTATTATGGCTGACTTCCAACCTGGTTAAAAATATTAATATGAGAGTGGCGGCTACCTGGTACTATGTGTCAGGATGTTTGCGCTCTGCTCTAAGGGGTCAACATGTTTCTTGCCTTTAATGTCAGAGTGATCTAACGGCAATTCTTCAGGACCAAGAAGTGAAACTATTATCTACACATCGTGGTGTAAGGGTTAACTAACATCAACCTACCACATAGTACATCTAGAGGTGGAGTACCCACAGATGTGATGGACAACCTAACATGTAAAATAGCCTGGCCCCATCAGTGTCCGACAGGTAAAAGACACGTGAATTCACAGTGTCGATTCAAGACCGCGTAGTGAGCGGCAGACCTACCCCACGCTGCCAGAACATGTATGCTGGACCTTATTAAAGCCCAAAGTCCCCACTTTTGTTTTGATCACTTTCTAAAAGTGCCATTTTCAAACGCACAATTTAAAAACCAACTTCACTAAAAGATGTATTTTTAAATTCTGTGTTCAGGCCACCCAAACTACATTTCTGTATTTTGTCCCAATTGAAAGTTACACTTGTAAAATGTTAGAAGGCATCTCCAATGATCATCTATGGGAAAGACAGCTTTTCAATAGTGAAAACTGCAATTGGCAGTATTTCACTATCAGGATATGTAAAAAACACCACTACATGTCCTACCTTTTACATACACTGCACACTACCCATAGGGCTACCATGGGCCTACCTTAGGGTTGACTTACATGTAAGAAAGGGGAAGACCAGGGTCTGGCAAGTGGTTGCACCTGCCAGGTCAAAATGACAGTTTAAAAACTGTGCATGAAGACATTGCACTGGCAGGTCTGAGACACATTTGAAAGACTAATTATGTGGGTGGCACAACCAGTGCTGCAGGCTCACTAGTAGCATTTGATTTACAGGCCCTGGGCACACACAGTGTACTTTTCTAGGGACTTACCAGTAAATCAAATATGCCATTTTAGGACAACCAATCATAATCACAATTTACACAGGGAGCACTTGCACTCTGGAAATGATCAGCAGTGTCAAAGTGCTCAAAGCATCTAAACAGCAAAAACGAGATTCAGCAAGAGGTAGAGGCCAAAACGTCTAACAGAAGGTTTGGACCTGGCAAAGGGTTTGTTTGCCAAGCCAAAATGACAGTTTAAAACTGCACATGCAAGCTGCAATGGAAGGCCTGAGACATGTTTACAGGGCTACTTAGTTGAGTGGCACAATAAGTGCTGCAGGCCCATTAGTAGCTTTTAAATTACAGGCCCTGGGTACACGTGGTACCACTTTACTAGGGACTTACAAGTAAATTAAATATACCAATTGGGTGTAAGACAATTTTACCATGCTTAGAGGAGAGAGCACAAGCACTTTAGCACTTGTTAGCAGTAGCACAGAGCACATAGTCCTAAGGCCAACAAAAATGAGATCAGCAAAAATAGGAGGGGTGAAGGCAAAATGTTTGAGGGAACACAACCTTAAGGCTGACAGGTCTCACAGCAAGCTTTCTGTTGATCTTTTTATTCATCACATATTGCCTTCAGCTCTGAATATGCAAGCTCAGTTCTTTCAAATATAATTTTTTTTTTTCTTAAAGATGGTGGTCAGTTGCAACAACCTGTTAACCCACTGACTGTATTCTGTTCTGGTGGGACTTTGTAAGTACAAATAAATAAGAAAAATATTTTTAAAAAGGCATAGCCTGTGGGAGTTAGGCACTGTGTAGGTTGTATTTCCCATCAGATAGTTCCAAACTTTAAAAATATAGGATGACAAAGTGCTTCGAATATTGTAAAATGCTGTGCAATGAAACAGAATATGTACTAGGTTTTCGGTTGACTTTTTACAGAATTGGCAGAGCTTTAATGGTTCTGGAATTGCTTTGCAGGAGGAAGGGTTTTTACGTGGCCAAACCTGAATCACATTAATTTCTTTCCAATGTGTTCTACGAATATGTTTTGAATGACGTCTTATAGGTAGTTTGGTGGCCTACATTGCAAAACAAGTACTTCCCCTTGTCAGGCTGGGAAGTGTGTTGGGCAGCATTCCCAGTTAGAACTAAGAGAGATCTCTGAGCTCTCCCTCGTTTCATTCTCTGTCTCTTCTGTTAGATAAAATGAGCTTATAGTCCCTTTCTCCTGTCGGGGCAACTTTTTGCTACGCCAAGCTATATACTTTAAGCCGCGCCCAGCATCTCCAATTAGGGTGGATACAATGTCCGTTTTTGTACGGTCTGATTTGTGTAAGCTAACTATGGACAAACGATGGAAGCTCCGCCAGTTAATGGATCCTCTTAAAACTGTATGTTCACAAGTGTTCTTACAAGAACCAGCCCGTCTTAAGATTATAAAAGACGGACGACAACATTTCTTCTTTAACGAGCAGGACGCAAAACAAGCTCTTTCAAGATGGCAAGCAACCGGCAAGGAATGATTCGAAGTTTTTTGATTCAAGGTTCACAGTGATATAAGAGAGGTCTTCCCCTCTCTTATTCTTTTTTTTCTCAGATACAATACCTAAGATTCATGACTTTAAAATGACTCTGAAATCTGGCTGCTGTCTTTTTAGATACGAGATACAAAATAATATTGGTGGGCTGGGATGTGCTGGGTTGCATGGGCTGATGTGGTCACGAGGGGAGGCGGAGGGGGGACCGAGAGGGTGTCTTCAGCATGCTGTCAACATGGGACAGCAAGGAAGGGGGCGATTCCTTTTCGTGGGTACTGGGGTGGGGGGGAAGAGGAAGGGGAGGGGGGTTTTGGGAGAGGGGATTTAAAAAGCCACAGTTTATTGGACTTTACATGGGCAGAGCACTGGGGGAAAGGGTACGTATTTGGGGTGAGGACGACAGGACCAGGTTTATATTTACTATCCGATGTCAGAAATTAAATGTATGTGCTGGAATGTAGCCGGACTCAATCAAGCTGGCAAGCGACGGCTAGTAGCAGAAGAGTTACGCGTATTTAAGCCCCACATATTAGGGCTGGCGGAAACGCACATTGCATACAAGGATAGAGCTTTGTTAAAGCAGCTGGGGTATGACGTTATTGTGTGCACATCGCAAACTATTTCTATTCGGGGGTGGATTTATTGAAATCTAGGAGATGTGGGGCTGTTATCCTCCGATCAGTGGCCGATTCTAAGGGGAGATGGGGCTATTTCACAGATGTTAATCTCTGGGCGTACGTTTACAATATGCATGGTATATGGCCCGAACATCGATTGCCAGGATGTTATTTTTTATTTAATCTCTGAGCTCCTCGAGTGGTCTGGTGAAAAGATCTTGATGGGAGATTTTAATTGTATCTTGGATAGAAAGATTGATACTACTAATACTACTGCATGTTTTAGAATGTGCAGAACCAGGGCTGCAGTTTTAGAACTCCTCCATTTGCACCAGTTGGAGGACTCGTGGAGAAGGCTATTTCCAGACATACCAGGCTTTACTTTCTATTCTGCACCGCATAAACACTATTCAAGGATAGACATGATATTCGCTGGTAGGGCTATTTTGGAGAACGCATTCGTTACAGTATGTCCCAAAATTACATCTGACCATAATCCGGTCATGTTAACAATGCAGCTGCAGTCTAATGTCCAGGAACCTATTAGGGAATTTACCTTTCCTAGGCATCTCCTCAATAACTTGGAATATCTTGATTTTATAAAAACTATACTAGAGGAGTATATAGACAATAATAGGGGCACGGCTACTATTGCAATAGTATGGGACTGTCTAAAAGCATGTGTAAGAGGCGCCACGTTGCAATATATCATTAAACAAAATGACAGGGTTTCCTCCAGCTGGAGCATGAACAAAAGCGCTGTTTAGATCTTGAGCGCCTACATGCTACAGCTATCGCTTCTAAGGATGTTGCTGAACAACTGATTTATCAGCAGGTTATCGAGGCTAGAGCCAAGATTAATAGAAGGTTAAGGGACAAAGTTGCACATAGTTATCATAAATTTCGAACAAATCAGTATGAATATGGCAAAACAGTGGGTCGTCTGTTGGCTAATCAAATAGCAGACCGCAGGGCCAAATCATGTGTCAAATAAATTAAAGGGGTAGATGGTTTGATTTATACAAGATCTACGGATATTTTAGCACAATTTAGGTTATTTTATGCTGACCTGTATGGTGATTCTGGTCACTTTGATCAACAGATTGCCTCAGCTTATATACAGGAGTGTGCAAGGCCGGTTTTGATTCTCTACATTCTGAGCTTCTGCAAAAAGATGTCGGGGTCAGGGAGGTCGAGGAAGCAATTAAGGCTCTGCCTGCTGGCAAGGCAGTTGGGGAGGTTAAGATTCCGTTGGAATTTTATAGTTTTCAAAAGTACATTAGCCCCAATATACCTAGAGCTTTGTAACACAATTATGAAAGGTGGTGAAGTTCCCCCTTCTTGGAACGGCACGAATATTGTTGTCTTTCCTAAAAAGGGGAAGCCTATAGATGAAATGAGCTCTTACCGGCCAATAGCACTGATAAATGCTGACGCCAAACTTTTTTCTAAAATTCTTGCCCCGCGATTGGCCCCCATCATCCATCTGTTAGTCTCAGATCAACAACAAGGCTTTGTTTCTGGAAGAGACACGGCGGCGCATATTAATACGGCGATTATGGCATTTGAGGTCTCGGGACAACTAGGTCAGCAGCTGGGGATGCTGATGTTGGATGCCGAGAAGGCCTTTGACCGAGTAAGTTGGGGAGCTCTTTGGACAACGATGTCTTCCATGGGCCTCGGTCAAAGGTTTATCTCGGCAGTACAAAAACTGTATAGGAGCCCAACAGCAGCAATCAAACTTAATGGTCAGTCATCTGTTTGTTTTACAATCCACAGGGGTACGCGGCAGGGCTGTCCGCTATCCCCGCTGCTGTTCGCCATCAATATTGAGCCATTTATTAAACATCTATTATCTAGTGCTGATATAATCCCGGCTACTTTAAATGGGATGGATCTCAAACTAACCGCATATGCGGACGATATTGCTGTTTTTTCGAGTCAGCCGGTAAACGCTCTGACTGCTATAACTTTTGAGGCACAGCGATTTGGTTTTTTTTCCGGCTTCAAACTCAACTTGAACAAAACACAGACACTATTGAACTTTCAACCTGATAATCTCCCAACGGCCTTAGGCGTTACAAAGAATGCAATACATTTGGGAGTTTCTCTTAGTAGTCAAGTTAGGGATATTATTTCATTGAACTACGAACCTTTGTTGAGGAAAGTAGTTGCGAACTTACGATGCTGGCACCGGCTCCCCTTAAGTATATATGGAAGATGTAACATCGTGAAAATGAATGTCCTCCCGAATTTTTTTTATTTTTTTCGTACTATCCCTCTGGGGTGCCCCAAACTTTTTTTAAGCGCCTGCATAGCGCTGTCGGTAGTTTTATTTGGGGATATCGGCGTGCCAGGAGAGCCTTGCGATATATACAATTATCATTTAAGCAGGGTGGTTTCAAACTTCCAGATTTTAAGTTATACTTTTGGACTGCTTTCACTGGGCGAATACAGAGTTAAGTCAAAGGACCTGAAGCTGGTCCCAGCTGGCTTTCATACCAGCTGGCTTGTGGATCTGACTCTGGGTACTTGCTATATAAAACATCTGATCCGAATTACTTCAAGAGGGTGCGATTCAAGATAGTAAGGGACATAACTAATATATGGCGCGAAATTTCTAAGGCATACAAATTCCCTGATCTGCATGTTTATACTGTATTATGGGGGAATCCTCTATTGCCGAGTATATTTCATGACCACGTCGGAAAAGAATGGCAACGTAAGGGCGTGACTCGGCTGTGTCATTTATACGACGGACAGGGTTTCCGATCTTTTCAGTCTTTGAAGGAAGAATTCAGCTTGTCACAGAAATATTTTTACAAGTACTTGCAAATCAGGGACTATTTTATCCGAGGCCGAGGTTTGCTAGAGCTATCTAGCTCCTCTGAGGTTTTGTCTGCATTTTTCTGGGGCTACTAGACGAGGTGTTATCGGCAAAACTTACCAGAAACTAATAAGGGGGGTCAGTGACGATGGCATCCAGATAGCGGCTAAATTAAGTCGGATCTTTAACTGCAATGTAAACTAAGGAGGAGATTAATGAATCTCTGGAAACAATAGACTCGGCAGTAACTTCAGTCAATCTGAAGCTCCAGCAAATTAGATTACTTTTTATGCTTTATTATACTCCGGAGCGAATTTCTAAATGGGCTACTAGCTCAAACAATACCAATCATACTGTCCGAAATGCCAGGAATTTGCCGCAGATTTATGCCCTATGTTTTTTTTGTGTCCTAAACTGAAAGAATTTTGGTCTGGTATCACCCTCGCTCTCGCAGTTTGGGCTGGGTTCGATAATGTGGTCACCGAGAAAGAGCTGGCGTTGGGAATATTCTCAGAGTTAGGCTGTCTTACTAAGTCCTTTGCTTCTACCATATCAGCTTGTGCTCGTTTATGTATAGCTCGCTCCTGGATCCAGAGCAAGAGTCCAAGTGTTAATGAATTTTGGGTTTTACTAAGGGAAATGGAGATGGCATTAGCTAAAGCTAGAGGCCCTCGGTCTTGGTGTAAATTTAAAAGGACATGGTCTTGTCTCCAATGGGATTGAGAGTCTAATCTGTATTTGTCAAATTATAATGTGGTTATGTCTCTGTTCTCTGTTCATGCTCCTTTATGTTTTTTGGTTCTTTTCTTTCCTTTCCCCTGTTTATGATCACTATTGGTATAATGGTATATTGTTTACGAAAGCTTCTGTCCATGTAATCTATTTCTGTTTGTGGCTATAAAATTAAAAAAAAATAAAAAGCACAAAAAAAATACTCCCTTTCTTTCACTCTCTCTCTCTTTCTCTTGCGTTCTTTCTCTCTCTGTCTCTAGTTGTCACTTTTGCTATGCATCAGTATCTTTCATAGAGCACATCGTTATCTTTCATTTGTGCAAACTTTAGCGAGTGGAGTGGTGAGCGAATGGGTGGTTGGTTTAAAAAAAATCAAAACAATGAAGTAAATAAAATCAAAATGTACTTAACGAGGTTGCTGCTGCGTCATCTTCTCTCTTGTCTTCTTCCTTCGTAACTCCAGGGCCCCAGCTACCTCTCTTAACCAATCCTGGTGTTGCTCTCCCAGCATCAGAGCAGCGCCAGGATGGGTGGGAGTGGCCTCTATCAGCACTCACAAGAGCACGGGAGGCTTTTGCTTTCTCTAACCCAGCTGTCTTGAGACAGCTGGGTTAGAGAGGTTTAAAGTCTGCATATGTTGCAAGACGGCCAGCCAACAAGACATGTGCACTTTAAACAAGTACAAATGGAAGCCAACCCTCCTCCCTGCTGCCATTTAGCAGCAGCCACGCCCCTGTCCTGACACTTTGTTTGGGAAGGGGTGACAAAAAATAAAGTGATAATGAATTAACTTCATTACCATTTTATTTTTCCATCTCTGGGGGCATTTCAGTAGGGTGACGTTCCTCTGCTATAATGGAGGAGCTGCTCCTGGCCTTGCACACATTTTTCAACAGAGGTGCAACTCAGATAGTGGCCTCAGCAGGACCGGACTCCACAGTGCACAGCAGTTGCCTCGTTTTTCTAGAGTATGTGTGTATGACTTTGTAAAGGGCTAAGACTCACAAATTGCAAGATTCTTTTCTTGTACAAAAGCGAGAGGTTTAAAAGCTTTTTGCAGCAGAGAATAGTGCTTCATCATGCTGAAAAGGGCTTTGTGCCACAAGTATCTGCTCCCCATGTCATACTCTGATCCACCGACCTTTGCAGCTGATCATCCAACCTGGCCCTAAACAGCAATCTTCTGACCTGACCCTGATGATGACGTAGTTGCTACTTCCATTAATTCAGAAAATCAATCATTACAGATCTAGATGTTGCTTTGTTGTGTTACTGTAATGAACAATCAGTGCTATGTCCATACCAGACCAGTCCCATATTTGTTTTGAGCCACAATGTCTCCTTAACAAAAAATGACCAATAATGTCAAAAGGTATACTTTTGAGGTAAGGACACAGCACTGTTTTTGTTTGGAGAATAAAGTACTTTGAATTGCATGTTTTGAAATTTGCCATGCAGAGGTAAACATGTCATGTTAATTATGTGCAGGAGAGTAGTATGTACTTGTTATGACAGATATTATTCCCTCAATGTCAATTCAGAACAGCTGGAACCAACTTATGACTATTTATAGTAAATCAATGTAATCTGATATAATCACATCTTTTTTTCTTATCAGCTGAATCTTTGACATTCAAAGAGAATAATGGATGCAAACATCATATAGACAATATATGTTCAGGCAGTTAATAAAGACCTGTAGACATTGCACGCTTTTTATCTTTGAGATGTGTAGATCTTGGCAGAGTCAAGTAAGAGATACTTGGTTCAGTTAATCTCTATCACCTTATAGGCTGTGTGTGCTGCAAGCTCGGTCAGATAATATTACAGTTTTTCTTTATCTTCTATATTACAGTGCCTGTCAGGATCTTAAAGACAATTTCAATTATGGCCACAATTTGGAAATGTGTGTAGTAATTTTGAGTGAACCAATGAGTGAGAGAGTGCTTGGAATATTGAGTGCGGGAATGTACTTTTACTGCACATTCCATAAATGTTTTTTGATATTTATCTAGTTTTTAAGCATTTCAAATTAGATAGAACAAGCTCACACGACGCTGGTCAAATGGGCAAGCTGGGATTTTTAATTGTCTACTGACTCCTCTGTAGTCAGTTTAGCAGCCAGACTAAAGGGCTCATTTGGAATTTTGAAGAATGAAAGAACCACTGTAAAGTGGCGGATCTCCCAACCAGTGAAACCTTTAGTTCCCTCACCTCATTTAGAGTGTGAAAGATTTGAAGTGTTTGCCTGTGGTGCCTCAGCCAGCTCCACTGGCCAAAACTGTAACCAATGGGTCTGTCCTCAATAGGTCTACTGGATCATAGAGGCAGACTCACTTCCATATTTAGGGGGAGTGATTACCAGTGGTTTTCGCTGCCAATGTACACCATGTAAGTCAGGGTAGTACCAGGCATGGAAAACAAACAATGACCCTCACACACAGTGAGAAAACTCCATGCATGTCAAGTTTATCGATTTGAGTGTTTGTCTAAAACAACTGCCCATTTTGTTTGTTTAAAAAAAAAAAAAAAGAATGTGGAGTAAAGTTAAAAAACATGACATCCGCTCAGCATTCTCCTCAACTGCGGTTGCAGGTCATCCACCAAGAGAATAAAGTTCAGTGCCTCAATAGGCCTGGTGGACTTCTGTGCCTATGTCAAAATGTAAGTGAGGCATTAAATCTCCTCTACATTTTTGTTGCTAGTGATAGAGCTAACTTATTTTTGAACTGTTCTATTAGAAAAATAGATATGTTGTGGAAAATGTTACCATGTTCATCACAGTTCAATATACTGTTTATCCTACACGTGAAAACGGAGGCCCTAAATCAAACAATTCTGCATGTTCAATCCAGCATCTGTTGTGACTTTCACAAGGGTTTCCCTGCAATGACACAACTCACTATTGTATTTGCGATCTCAACTAAGGTAGTATAGTTCCTGCTAGAACCTGAGACAGGTTTATACGAGAAGATCTGTAAACGTGAAGTTAATATGGGAATACACAATCCTAAGTTTATCCTTCAGTAGTCAGACTACAAATAGACATCCTGGGTAAGAACACATCAGTGCATCCAATTAATGCAATATAATTGCATGCTTTGAAGTGGAACAATGAAAGAAATCTCAAAAACACAATTGTAATACTGGGCTAAAAGCATCTACATGCCAGCAAATCTAATGCAATCTACTTAACGTGTTTGGAAGTATGTTTACTTCGCATTAATTTACATTTTCACATTAGCCATAAGAAAAACAAATAGCACAGGGAATAAAAAAAACTCCCCTTTCCCCGTGATAGTAATGTGAAATAGATTCCTCATATTTAAATGAATAACTGTCTAGCTCATTTTAGAAGCCTGCAATATTCCTATCAATACATCACTTCATGCATGTGTCAATTATTTGTATTTCTGGAGATGCTTAATGAATGTAATGATATCACGGAAACCTGCATCAACTCAATATTATACAAATGTCAGTCTGTGCAGCACTGGTAGTGTTCAATAGGGCTCATATCTGGCTTCAGTTTAAATGTAACTAAAGGCATGAATTTTAATTTGCGATTTGTTAATCACATCCCTACTCACATGATTAGGTAATATCATGCCCTATGTTTCGCTATTTCCAAGGATGGGTGCATTTTGAACACAGATTTGATGTAATTTAAGCTCCATATCTCCCTGTCACATCTTGTTTGCTTTGCTTAAATTATTTATTTTATTTACTAATTTGAAAGGCAATGCCGGGTTACAAAAACATCTTTATCACTTGCAAAGAGCTTATTGGGGCTGTAGGACATTCACTCCCTTATATTCAGAATTTACCAATTAAAACAGTTCAAATGAAATTTCATGAAGGAGTAAAGTGAAACGTGAAAACGTTCAAAATTAGCCCATTTTTGGCTCCTGGTCCTTATGGTTTACCTGGTGGCAGATCGGCAGTGCATTTGTTTATTCTGTTAATATGGCCCTCGCTGCTAAATTGAACTCTTTGTATGCGCTCTTGAGAGAAGCTGCAAGGTTACAGTTTTTAAAATAAGCTATTGTTTTTTTCTGAATGCAGTTTCTGAATGTACATTTTCAAGGATAGAATGTCACTGGCACAGGTCATAGAAATAATATTGATCTTAACTTTCCATGAGGATACATTTAACAAGGGCTGAGATGAAATAGGCATCGCTATAGACTGATTGGTAGAATACTTAGGGGCATATTTATGGAATAGTGGTGCAGTGCAGTGCAGCAAGTCATCTTGCTGAGCTGCACTGTGTCACTGGGAAAGGGGCAGGAATGTGCGGCATTAAAGGCATACAGCACATTCCTGACTTTTACCCCCTGCGCTGGCACTCTTTAGGCAGCCTAGTGCCAACGCAAGCACCCTTGCACCATAGAGTAAGGGTGCCTGCGTTGCATGCAGCATTGTTTTCGTGCAGAAAGGGAGATCATCCTGCACAAAAACAATCTTGAGAGGCATTTCCCTCTTTTTATGTGTGCAGCAGAATGCAGCACACATAGAAAGAGGAAGTAACAAGGAGAAATAAAGATATCTCCTTGTCATGCCTCACCTGGGGAGGTGTATCTTTTTGGTGCATTCCCAGGTTTACAAGGTCGTGCAAATCTGGGAATGCATCAAAAACCATGGGAGTTGTGTGGGAACACCGACACAATGCCCATGAAATGCCTACCGAGGGCAGAGTAACGCAACACAGCATTTTGCACTGTGCTACTCTAGATTATTGGAGCCACGCAAAGTGACTTTGTGAGGCTTTAAAAATCTGACTTAAGGTTTGCACCACATTGCGTGGTGCAAGAGTGATGCAAACCGGGTCATAAATAAGGCCCTTATTGCCCTCACCTATTGAAGTGATGTGGAGTACGACATTGGCATTGAGCATAAAGCGGTCAGAACAATTATAATTGGGTTTTCAGTATTTTTACTTTGTAGAGAATGATGCTTTGAGAATTTTCAGAGGCGCAGAGGAAACTATTCAAGAAGTGTGGCGCTGTGCCAGGCAGGTCAGCGAAGTCTACGCCTGATTTAGAGTTTGGCAGATGGGGTACTCCATTACAAATCTGACAGATTTCCCATCTGCCATATTACGAGTGCCATAGGATATAATTGACTTGTAATACAGTGGATGGGATATCCTTCATTTTTGTGATAGAGTAACCCAGTCTGACAAATTCTAAATCAGTCCCTATGTCTATCCCCTACTCTTTCATTTGCCACAATACACTCTGTTTAATTTCTGAAGAGATGGACGTGGAGCTGGTGGGGTTTTTGGAGTTGGTTGATTAATAGACGGTATATTGGTGCTCATGTTTGCCAGAATAAAGTTAGTGCCACACTCTAGGAATAAATTGCTGAATTCTACTGGGTCGTTTAAACAGGCTATTTAAAGTAAAATATTAGCATGGAGTTTCAGCTCACAAAAGGCTGCTTCGACTACTGTTTCCATTTGGCTGCTGAGCCTGACGTTTGTGTTACACACAGTGGCATGGCCCCTCTTTGATGTAGAGTCTGTTGCTGAACAGAGTAGAGAAAGGCAAAATGTGTTCATTTTCTGAGGAGGACAGGCATACTACGGAAAAGCATCTTAATAAAGATTATTCGTTTTAGGGATTTATTCTCATATTCATAACTCGGGTGCCTAAAGCACTTCTCCATGGTTGATAATAGATCTTCTTCACTCACAATGTGTAGTAGAAGGTATTAAAGAGTTGAACACTGAGGGTACACATACATGACAGTGCTAGGTGAAGACATGCCACTATCATTTTCTCTCTCAGGGGATATGGATAAGGTGCTGAACCTTGTCCAGGGAAAGCACACCTGAGGCAGAAAAGAAAATTATCCTCATACAGCTTCATACAGCTCAGATATTTTTGCTGGGCTGAACACTAGTTCAGCAGGATCTCACAGTAAAGGTGTTGGACCTTTTGGAGTCCTGCTCAACTACATATTCCAGCCATGCCCTGCAGGAGAATTTTCAAAAATGTAAAAAGTAAAACGTTAAACCGGGGAAACAGCAAATCTATCACAGTGGCAAAAAACACTTGGTGGTTCAAAATGCAGCTTTGTCATGCTTGGATCATTTTGCTTTAAAACCAGTGGGTCTAGTGAGAGCTCACTGTTGAAGAATCTGACTTCTGGGACCTTCACCGGCATAATCCTTGGACCTTAGCCTTCTGGACGACTTTGGCCTCCCAAAAGATAACTGAGTCCTAATTTAGAAATTTTAACCTGGGTGACACATTTGATGTTGCTGACCTCCATTCCATCCAGATGGGCCTGATTTTATGCCTAAGCCCTTCAACTGTGAACTGATATTTTTATTAATGCATTACTTTTTCTAGGACCTGTTTCTCCTAATACTTTAAAAATCCATATGCCTTCTTACCCTTATCCTATTTTAATTGTTTTGTTGTAATTTTTCTGTTCTAGACAATTAATTATCAGGGGACCCTCTAATTTCGCATCGGGAAACATAAGACAACTTACAATCAGACCATATCACTCCTAAGAAAGACACAGCTTGGCCTTCATAATGAGGCCCATAAATTACAGCACTCATCACTTGTTGGGTAATCAAAGTTTACCAGACAATTGCACCATCAAAACATCACTTCAATTAAATGATTTTAAAAATAAAAACAAAGTGAATTCCTGTGCTTACAAATAAAGGGGAAATTATCAACTTCAGCTACTCAAAAACTTCTAAAAGTCTCTGGTGAGGATACATCTTAGAAAACCTAAAGGAAAATGTGAAAGAATGCCTGTGAGTGAATATTGAAGACTAAATAATAGACAATTTTGGTCTAATATGCTGAATATCTTCTTTGACTCTCAGTTGATCTAGCAATTGCCTTATTAGAAAATATGGAATGAAACTGGATTTTTTCTGATTGGGGCTGTCAGATCATGACAGGTGTTCGGCATGTGGCAATGATCTAAGCAAATGACATGAATGAAGAAGAGTAAATTTATTTTGAAACAAGATAGTTAACATGATTTCACTAGTTGTTGAAGTTCAAGTAACAATCTCTAAAATACATTGTTTACCCTGGGTTATGATGATCAAATGGGTTTTCTCAAGATCCCTCAGAGACAGTTCCTATAGAACACATGATTGAAAAGGGGATTATTTTGAGGATATGGAAGAGCAGCAAGTTTCCTTACAAGGATGAATGGTTTACTGATATGTTCCCAAGCATCACTTGAGAATCTTTTACATAAATTGGGGAACATGTTATATATCTGACAACAAAATGGAAACAGTTTCATGAACAATATGTTGTAAATTGTACATTATACAAACATTATATTATCCTTGTGCTGTTAGCTCTTTTCTAGCCACCTCCCATCCATTTTTTGCTCTATTCATCTTTCCATTTTCCTTGTACAGTCACCTACATTCATCTTCTACCATCTTTTCAGTATTAATTGATAGTCTTCTCCATACAAGAATTAATATAATACAGGCAAAGGATATAGCCTCTATGTTTTCTTATTAAGGTTGAAAACAGTCTAGCTGTGTAATGTAATACTACAATATACATATTTTATAATTGTGGTTGATATTTATTATCTGTTCGTTTATGTGGAACTTGTGTTTATATTTTTGGAAAACATAAATACAAAGGTAAACAAATAGAGGAAAAATACAACTTTCTTCGGATCCATGACAATTTGTCACAGTGTCTAGCAACCAGGTTGGTAATACATGAATTTTGGATTAAGTAGGTTTTCAATGACTATCATACAATCACACAGACCCATGTTTTGTGAAGAATTTGTTTATGGTTGGGAAACTCAATGTTTACTTTCTTAGTAGTGTAATGTTTGCTTAGATGGTGAAACTGAAACCATTCTCTGCTCTATGTTTTCCTCTAATTCTAGGGTATACCCGCCACACTTAGGGCATCAAAAACAAACTGAGCATCACTGTGGTCTTGCATGGGTTACAAGCTAAAATGGGTTGCTGAAATATTGCCTTTGTAAAGGATGTTGCATGTGGGTCTTGACATCCTTCTGGATGTCCTAAGGAATCAGTTAGACTTCCAGCCAACTGTGAAAGGTCTAACATTGAAACACCTGCTTTGTGTTTAATCCTTCATCATAATAAAGTTTTCGGAAGACCTGTTCCTTGGAGAATGTTCAAAAGTCCTTACAGGTTGCATATATCAAATTAGAACTGTGTGGGCTAAGGAAAGACTATAGCAAGAGAGTTTAGAATCCTGATACGTGTTTCTTTAGGCTCATAGACTGGGTATGATTGACAGTGTGAACTTCTGGTTAGTGACTTATTATTTGTAGGATAATTTATGTTTGTTCTTTAAACCATGTCTGCATTCTGTTCAAGCAGTAGAGATTAGGAAGTTTTGCCTCAAGCTCAAATTGGATTCTCTAGACCTGGCCACAATCGTATATATTTGGAAGTCCTACTTCTCTCTGCTGTGTAGCCGTTATGGAAAAAATTATTATAGAATTGCATGTAGTTGTGGGATTTATCAGTCAGGCACTTATAAACTATTAAACATAAAAACAAATAATGTGGAGCATTGGCTCTAAAAGCATGAAACAATCCATAAAACAGTTCAACAACTCACTTTGCAATAGTTTTTTTTAACACAAACTTTTGTACATTTTATTATAATACAGTAAGCTTGCAATACATAGGTCTGTGCATCACATCTATACAGATCTCGGTATTATCATGCAGACATGGCAATACTATATTACGTAGAGTGGAAATCAAGCATAACATTAATGCAATATTACACACAATAAAACCCCGCCCACCCCGCTTATGAACAATGACGTGTCTACTTGTGAGGCATGTGTGCTAGATGCTGGAGTGCGTAGTATGTGTAGGAGAGTGGAGGAGTCCCTGTGGTGTTGTGGACAGTAGTAGACCTCATAAAGGGCTGAGGGCTGGCCTACTTGCTGTGTTATCTCAAGTGTGGCTATCAAATGTGCAGAGCAATGAAACAAAGGCCAACAATGCCGAGCTGCTCTGGCTCAGGGGTACCCATATGGGTACTTGAGCAGTTCTGATGACCTTCTTTGTTTAGGGTACCGTAGACTGTGCCCTAAATCTTTCCAGTAGCATATCCCCTAACAAAGAGATTGGGGTTTTGAATAGGCCTCTGTATTCCTCTCTCTGTAAGGCCTCACTCTCGGCCTGTCCCAAATGCAGGACGTCTTTCCCCCAGCTATCTACCCTAGGGGCCACCTGAGACTTCCAATGTTTTTGTGATCAGCCGTTTTGCTAACAGCAATGCTAAGTCCTTGAAGTGAGCTACCACTTTGGAGCATATGGGCTGATGGGGCAGCCCCAATATGCAGTGTTCTGGGGTGTTCCAGTGGTGACGGCCTGTCAGGTCTTTCTTCCAGTGACTCAGAAATTCCTACCCAGTAACCAGACAAGGGGGGGCATGACCACAGCATATGCATTAAATCGGCCGCCTGAGCATGACAGCGGGGCCATGTCGAGGAAGTGGCAGGGAACATCTTGTTAATTCTGTGTGGGGTGTATAGGTTCTGTGCACTATGGAGATTTGGATAGAATAAACCTTGATGTGCATGACACTGTTTTTGGGTATTCTAGTAAACAGGTCCATTCCTTGTCAGTTAGCTCTCTGTTAAAGTCAGTTTCCCATTTATTTTTTAATGGCGAGAGTGGGAGCATGAGGTGCTCCCAGAGTCCTCAATAGGGTCACCTTATGAGGTGTCTACCATGACCTAGAGTATGAAGTGCTTGGAGCAGTTTGTGAGTCATAGGTTCATCCCCATCCGGTGCCCAGTACCCACAAAAATAGTGCAGAGCACTTGCCTGGGTTCCGAAAAGTGTTTCAGGTGATCCATGAGTGTGTACGAAATCAGTGTGTGACATTAATGTATCGTCCCCGAACAGTGGAGCCACCATTGACACTCCTGCATGTTCCCATGGGTCCAGCCTGCACTCCGTCAGTGTGCCTGAGGAAGTAGCATAGTGGAATATTTGGCACGTAAGGCGCTAGAGAGGCCATGTATTTAGTTGCTATCTTCCAATAGGTTATGAATATGGATAGCAAAAGGGAACCTGAGTGCAAGGGGTGGTCTTCATGGCATACCACTCTGTAAAAGAGATCAGCCTCAGTTGGACCGTGGTGTAGTTAAGTGAAGTTAAATCCTGCAAGCCAGTAGGATAACCATTGGAGTTGTGCAGCTATACAATATGCTTTAAAGTCCAGGGCTCCTATACTGCCCTGGCCGTAGGCAACTGGATCTTACTTAAACTGATTCTGTGGCACCCAGTACCCCATGTGAGGTCAACCGGTAATGTGTTTAACAATTTGAACACCCATGCAGGTATTACAATTGGTAGGTTCACAGAATGGTATAATAAACGCAGCAACATCACCATCTTTGACAGGGATAGTCGGCCGGACACCGATAGGGGCAGCGTGACCCAATCATGCAGAGAAGGTTACCTTCTAAAAGATCCTGTGATTCACAATATATTTGAATCCCGAAGTACTGAAAAGTATATGTCGCCACCAGGATTCACACATCCTTGAACTGGAGCAGGGGTGCAGTGTAGGTGTAGCTGTAAATAAAGAATATCCTCTGCAAATAATGATATGGAGTGCATCGTATGGTCCACTGGTATTCTCCTGTGGCCCGCCTCCTGGTGGACCCACTGTGCCAGTGGTTCAATCGCCAGTATAAATAGGAGCGGGAAAAGGCGGCAGCCTTGGCGTGTGCCACAACCCACCTGGTAGGAATCCGAGATATAGGGTCTGGTGCGAGCTCTAGCTTTGGGTGTTGTGTACAGCAGTTTTACCCATCGGATAAAGTTGGGGGTATCCTGTAACAGGTCAATGCTGCTACCATAAATTCCCATTATAGGGTATCAAAGGCCTGGCAGGTGTCCAGGGAAATGCAACCGGCATACGGAAACCTAGCCTGGGCCTCATCCATTAGTCTAAACAGTCTACGTATATTAAAAGAGGTATTGCATTGTGGCACTAAACTGCACTGGTCCATTTGCATCAGTTGAGGAAGTAATGGAAGTAGTTGGCCAGGACTATGCTGAGTATTTTGTATTCTGTGTTTAATAACGATAATGACCTGTATGATGTTAACTCTGAGAGAGATTTACCAGGTTGAAGGAGCTGTGGGGCCAATTTTGCAGCATATGTGGAGTAGAATTCTACCAGAATTCTGTCAGAACCCGGCATTTGCTTGCAGTCCAGCTCCTTAATGGAACCCCAGATATCATTCAACATGATGGGGTGGTGAGCGCCTCCCGTTCAGTCTCTGAGTTCCGATGTAAGGTTGCTTGGTGCAAAAAAGCTTTTATCTCCATAAGGTCTGGAGGCGGCGGGGAGTTTAAAGGGGCTTATTACGATGCCAATCAGAATGACCGTCTGACCGGCTTGGCCACGGTGAGATTCCGACCGACTAAACAGTGAGGTCTCCGGCTGCCGTATTATGATGTATACCAGGAGATGACTCTGACACGACCGCGTCAGTCGGAAACGAGTCTGACACGACCGCGTTGGTCGGAAAGGCTGTTCTATAGGGATTCTGAATCCGCAATTGCATTGGTTGTACCGCCGAGCCGATTATGATGCATCTGACACGGTTGCGGTTTCATGGCGGCCTGCCTGCCACATAGTAAGTGTAAATCAGAGAAACTGATGCCAACTAACACAACACCAACCATAGAATGCGTTCACAAAACTACACAGCTGATGTCAATCTAAAGAGTAGACACACCGACCAATTCACCTGTAAAAAAAACCTTACCAGACCATGATACTTTGATATCACAATCCTGCAGAGTCTGACGGAGCACATAGCTGTTTCCAGTTACACCACAGCAAGCCCTTCATACACTCACGCACCTCAATAGCATCACTCATTGCACATATCACATATTTTTGATTCTTTCTTTTCTTGTACACCCTTTCAATTTCACACTTACACTCACACTCACTAATTCACAATGACCAAAAAGAGGCAGCCACGTTTTTCAGATGAGAAGTTGATAGTGCTTGTGGATGAAATCCTCAGAGTTGAGCCACAGATATTTGGGTCCCAAGTCCAACAAACTTCCATCACCCAGAACAACGTGATCTGGGACAGGATAGTCAACACGGTGAAAGCAGTAGCCAGCACCTTGCGTACAATGGAGGATATCACCCATACCCTTTAGTGTCTGGGAGGAGAAGGAGCATGCCATCCTGCAGCTGGAGAGCTTGTTTGGAATACCTGAAGGAATGAAGTCTGGTAAGTGACCACCAAACATCAGCCACAAGTCATCCATAACACCTTAGCACACGTAACTGCGATTGTCCAGCTTTGTAATTATGATTTTTTTTTTAAATGAAGCATTAGCCAAAGTATTCTAGATGTGTAACTAATGTTGACAACCAGTATACCTGCACTGAACATCCAAAATTACCCAAACCATCACATTTACAAATGTCTACACGTAGGCTGTCAGTGTATACCGATTAACACATCATGGCACCAACAACAACATCTGTCAACATTCCCAAACAAATGGCCCTTAACTAGAGAACGTAGTTACCATGTATGAAATGCCAACCACTTCATCAAGTAATCAGATCTCCCAAAGGGAAAGGACTACACCTCCCATCAGCCACTCACACTCCGCCTAAGAACAACAGCCTCCTGTGTCAGCCATCTCTCCTCGCAACTTCCCCTCACTGGCAGGAAGCAATAGACCCAGGTGGCTGGGTGTGCTGGGTGGGAGGAGGACTCACTGCATTGACCACAAATCCCATCAGGCCCTGTACTCCAAACTACAGGCACCTGGGTCAGCCATCTCTCTATCTTCAATCTCCCTCACTGGCAGGAAGCAATAGTTCCAGGTGAGCTGGGTGTGCTGGGCAGGAGGAAGGCTCACTGCACTGATCACAAATCCCAGCAGGCCTTTTACTCCAAACTACAGGCACCTGGGTCAGCCATCTTCCTACTACACTCCCCCTCACTGGCAGGAAGTCATTGGTCAAGGGGGGAGGAGTGTTAGAAATGACCATAATTCCCATCAGGGCTTGTACTCCAAACTACAGGTACCTCTGTCAGCCATCCTGCTACTACACTCCCCCTCACTGGCAGGAAGCATTAGGCCCAGATGAGCTGGGTGTGCTGGGTGGGAGGAGGACTCACTGCACTGACCACAAATCCCAGCAGGCCTTGTACTCCAAACTATAGGCTCCTTGGTCAGCCATCTCTCTACTTCACTCCCCCTCACTGGCAGGAAGTCATTGGTCAATGGGGGAGTGTTGGAAATGACCAAAAATCCCATCAGGCCTTGGACTCCAAACTACAGGCACCTGGGTCAGCCATCTCTCTACTTCACTCGCCCTCACTGGCAGGAAGCAATAGGGCCACGTGGGCTGGGTGTGCTGAGTGGGAGGAGGATTCACTGCACTGACCACACATCCCAGCAGGCCTTCTAACACAAGCGCCTTAAATAGTCACCTGTAATGTACCTCCAAAACCATTTACCTCACATGTTACTAAGGAGTATAAGGTAAAAATCACAGAGCGGTGTATACACAATGTTATGCACATACACATATGTATGGGAGAGGATGTGGCCTAACGGCTAGGGTGGTCAATCTCAAATATTGGGAACCGGGTTTGAGTCTCGGCAATGACGCTCAACATCCTGTGATTCTGGGCAAATCACTTAATCTCCCCGTGCCAAACAAAAATGAATGTGTCCTTGTGTAACGCAACTGGTGCTCATTTAAAGCGCTCTGATACCTGATACTTTCGGGTCAAGTTCGCGCTATATAAAACTCCGGAAAAAAAATGCAAAAAAATATATATACCTACTTAGGCTGATGTACCCCAGACTCTTAAGTCGAAAAGAATGAGCACATCACTCACAGCATTAGTACATTTTACTGAAAAATACACAAACTGTTCGGGGTTAGGCTATTACTTCAATGTGCCTGGTGATACATAGGCCATGCAAGCACACAGGAATAACAACAACTAAAATTTCTAATTGATGAGTGTGTACGTCATGCCAATTATTTAGATGTGGAGCTCACTAATCCTCAAGTGTCATCTACACAGTGTTAGGTACAAGTCAATGTCAGTAAACATGTTTCAATTAAATTTAAGAACATGACCATATCAGCACAGAAGTGGAGCACAACCATAATCCACATCATGATAAAGTTGCATTTTTTATGCCAAATAAAGGCTAACATCATGGGGATAGGTGCCAAATGATCCATCTAAAACTGTTTTGGGATCCAGGCATTTACATAATGTGTACCAGTTGAGGTACAATGTATAATCACATAATTGACTGTGTCATATTTGTACCAACAGGGCGATCTGGGAATACATACATGCAGATTGAAGAAACCAGCCAGCCTCAGACTCCAACTCTGAATGAGCTCCCCGGCGAAGAAGACTCTCCTGTATACCTGGATAAGGAGGAGGAACCTGGGCCATCAGGTTTGGCTCAGCAGACGGCACCAGCATGTCCAGCAGAATCCACTGCAAAATCTCCCACCTCAGCTACCAACACACAGCTGACCCCTACCACAACAGATACACTAATAACCACAGGCAACAACATCAACACAACAACACAGTCCACTCTGGAGTTGACAAACACAAAGCCAGTCAATGAGGAAAGAGGATCACGTTCAACTGTGCAGGCACAAACCATGCAAGCCCATGGAGGAGGGGTGGTGAGAGGGGACATGTGGATCCACGTCGGCCAACAGCTGGTACAACTGATGCCCAGGCCAACCTCTAACGGGTACTGGATGCCTATGAGGGGTACCAGATAGCAATGGGCCAGGCTTCTCAACACCTCCGGAACATTGAACAAATGCAGGTGTCTTGACATGAGCATTTCAATGACCAAATGGAGGAGGTCATAGGGGTGCTGAGGGAGATCAGTACCACCCTATACTAGGCATTTTCACACACAAGTACCCCTCCCTGTGTGACGCCTCCATCTCTGCCCTTAACATCTGCACAAGAAACAGGGAGGGTCGCTGAGCCTGGCGGAGAATCCTCAGTACCCCAGGAGCCTGCAGTTGTTGTCCCCCCAACATGGGGTGGGTCATCCAAAGAAAGATAAGGGAGGGTCTGATGGTAATGCACAACCCCCAGCCAGTAAAAAAACGGCACACTTGATATCCTTCTTTCTGCGCTAACCGCTCACTTTGTTGACTATTCATGCCAAATGTTAACAATCAGATGGAAGTACAATGTTGGGCTTTGAACTCTGATAATTGTGGCTATGATTTGTTGTATTTCAACCAACAACACTGTCAACTTCACTACTTTTTCTGTTTATTTTACTGATCCATTGCATGTGTCATCACCTATTCACCATGTAAAAACACTTTGCATATCAATGCTATCTCATGTTGGGCCTTTGATATCTAGCTCAATTTGTTGTAATTATCATGTGATCACTCTGATGAAAGTGTAATCAACCTAGGTCAACAAGTACGAGTAAATTGTAACTTAAGTGCCACAAAGCCAATCAAATGTGGCACCAAAAGATAGTCATACAGATTCAGTGTATCATACAAACTTCAGTCCATGGTACCCATTCACAGATAGTCAATTGTATGAAAAATCATCACAAGTTGACATCCCACTCAACAATCTATGCCACTAACCTATTTTGTCATGTTCAATCAACAAAACACAAATTTAGGAGGAGCTACATCAAACAATGCAAACTTCACATTTTATTTTTCGTGAACATGGTAGGACATCTCAAACACCATAAATGCTATACACAATAAGTAGACAAAAGAAAAGAAAACTGGACTGTACTACTGGCCAGTGTTAACAGGTCCCATTGCAACAAGCTGTGCTGCATCTTTGGGTAGGTTACAAGCATATGTCAGTGCTGTGGCACTTGCACTGTGACATACAATGAGGACACACATCTACAACTACATCAAGTTTGCACACATTGATTATCTAGGATATATAAATGGAAATTACCATGGTCTATCCCCACAACCACATTGTATATGACCACATGCTGGCACACATATTGCAAAACAAAGTACACACAATGGGATGAAAGTCCATTGGTGTTTTAGCAAATTCCATTCCTACTATTGCAAGCTGGTGTCATAACAGATATGTATGATTAAAGTCTGTGCCAGACATTCCCAGGATCATTCCATGTCCAGGTTGTACCCGGACACAGCATGATATGCCTGGTGATGGCACAACTCAGAAATACCCCTCAGTTGATGACATGGCAAAGTAAACTGAAACAACAAAATGAAATAAGATTAGCAAGGACAAATCATGTCTCACAAGTAAGATCAAACTGAAACTTCAGCCAGAACAATGTGACTGTTAACACTAGTTAGGCATAAATGGCATAGTAGGCATGTAACTGTAACCATATCCAAAAACTGTCCAGTGGACAACCATTAGCACACTTATCCTACACTCTGATGTGTACATAAACATAGTCCATACAGCTACAAACCAACAAACACTGTAGAATTGGAAATACATCTCAGTGCATACTTACATTCATGAAAAGAAGTTGGTGATAAGCTGTTGTCACAAGTCAACTCCTCCCTCCTTACCACTGTCTTCTTTGCCCAGGCCCGGATCCTCAGCCGGTGGCACCTGCTGGTCCCAATCATCTTCAATTAGAGGGATGTTTTTCCTTATTGCCAGGTTGTGGAGCATGCAGCAGACAACGGTGATCTGGCACACCTTTCCAGGTGAATATTGTAGGGCTCCTCCATTTTATCAAGACAGCTGAATCTTACCTTCAGGAGGCCAAAAGCTCGCTCCACTATCCACCTGGTCCTCCCATGGGCCTCATTGAAGTGGACTTCTCCTGGGATGACTAGATTCCACAATGGCGTTTGTAACCATGGCTGGTTGGGATATCCTGCGTCTCCTCAATGGAAGATAGACATGAGTACAGTGTTCAAGCAAACATTTACTAAATAGACACACAAAACCACTCACAACAAACATCATTAAAAACCTTACTTACCAACAAGCCAGGCCCGCTCTGGAAGTAGTTGAGTCATCAAACGGGGTATGATGCTGTTCCGTTGAATGTATGAGTCATGGGCTGATCCGGGAAATCTGGCACAGACGTGGGAAATACTCATATCTGGCAAACATACCACCTGTACATTTATTTAGTGGAAGTGCTTCCTGTTCCTATATACTTGCTCATTGGCCAGTGGTGGAATCAAAGCAATATGTGTCCCATTGATTGCTCCAATGACATGTGGGATTCATCCAAACCCATAAAAATCACCTTTGAAATTGGCCAAGTCCCCTGGTTTGGGAAACGATGTAGCTGTCCATGTGTCTGGTCAATGCCTGCACTATATCCTGAAGTATATTGTTAAAGATAGGCTGGAGCATTCCTCCAGATGTTGCTACTGTGTACTGGAATGAACCCGTGGCCAAGAAATGCAGTGCCGCCATCACCTTAACTTTGGGTGTCAGAGATGTCGGATAGTTGCGATCTGGATGCAATGAAGGTGCTACTGCTGGCACAATTCATTTATTGTCGCCTTAGTGTAACGGTATGTTCGGATCACGTCTCTCTCTCTTCCATGGTTTCTAGATCAGGGAAGGGCCTGGAGACTGGATGCTGTCTTCCGGCTCCTCCGCGATACCTGTGTGTGGAGTGTATACACAGTACATGTTAGATCACAATGTCACCAGCAACATGTACTTAGACAAAAACCAAGTAACCACACATGACAGTCCAGTCCATGGCAGTGCAAACCAGATTTCACAGAACAAAAAGATTCTAAACATACCACAGCATACATGCCATTTATGTCTCAAATGTATAGTTACACAGAAATGAAAGTATACTAGACCAGTTTTTTTGAGGCAAAATCAAGCAGGACATAGTCCAAATCTCACAAGCCAAGAACACATGACTTAGGTAGTTTTAATAACTGAGCAAGTTTTGTTGTAAACACAGTAGGATCATGTTATGTATCGCATCATGTATACCACATACATCTTGAGTTTCCCTCAGCACTTCATGCAGACATATGTTACATGGTGGACACTCTCATGTTGTCATGTCTGCATTGCACATACAATGACATGCACAACCCATTGACAATGTCCATCTTGCTTAATATGCAGATGTACACTTAAGTATAGTACACAAATACTACATGCAACATCCCATTTATTTGCATTGCCTCAGTAGGGTGCTTGGATTTTGAGTGTATTGGCCCTCTGGGAATGTAGGATTCATCAGACCCGCACCCACTTTCCACCTGGAAATCACACAGATCGCACACTGGGTGACAGTGGCATCCAACACTGTTATATAGTGTATTTACATTACTAATGAAACAATCTTACTCGTGGCCCGCCGGCTATTTTGAAACGTGTGGTAGACGGAGTGTCAGGCAGCAATTGAAGCCATGGGACGACTTCGAAAAATACGAATGATGCAGACCTATCCCTTTGACAACCCGCACAGAAGATCGCCTATGTGTCTAGATATAAGTCTTGCTTTTTGCAATACATATCACTCGCCTCAGAAACTGCAGTTATACAGACCTCCCCATCTCTCTGCTGCTGTTCACATCCTCTGGGAGCTACAATATCTTGCTGTAAAGGGAGCAGGGCCCCTTCCTTCACACCAGAGGAGCTGAAGATGCTGCAAGACACTGTCCTTACACTGTACAAGCAGTGGATTGCACACCAGAGGAGCATGTGAGAACAATTCTGACAGAATAAATATTTAAAATGTCAGCTAACCATGCACATAGGCAGATTGTGTCAATAAGACACACAACAACATCTGTTGTCAATTGGTTAAAAGTGTGTTTGTAAATGTTATGGACAAGCTCACTGCTGTATATGTGTCAGTACTCTTATAGACTTTATCTCACTGCTCTGATGTGAACATCTCATCATCAACAACAAACTATGTATGGTGCATTAGTTTGGCATTTAGACATTAGTTTGACATAATGATGACTTTTTTTCTGTAATATTTCAAAATACATTTGCTTGTGGAGTCATAGCTAATCAAACTCTAATGGTGAATGTGAAATGTAATTTACATTTGTGGTTAAGTTGTTACTGTATACAGTCACAACAACAACACCACAAACATGATGCAACATCAGCGTTACGTCAGTTATGTCACAAGCCCTCACATAGCAAATCACAGTGCTCAACAATGGTCATGTCAGATGTAGGAAGGCGACAAGGTGTATTGGTTATATTGTTCATTCAGGCCATGTGTAGATAATGTTGAACAATGTTTTATTGACACAGTATAATCATTGGCAAATGACCATAATAATTAGGTGTATGTCCAGGGCTAAAATGCTAGTGTTCCCTTCCACAGAAGACATAGGTGTGCTGAGGTTAGCAGTTATGAGATTTCATACCCCCTGTGGTGTTCTCCCACCCACAATGTAGTGAGAGGTGTTGCACAGTCACTTAGGCTAAGGTCAGGTTAAAGTGTAATGTCAACAGGAAATGAAAATGTGTTATTAAATATGTAAATGTTGCATATTTGACAAAAGGTGTAGTGTTGAGAATTCTAGTCTGCTAACTTGAATATTGGTTAAGCTAGATATTCATGACCGATGTGACAAATGTACCTTGATATGGTCATCTTGTATGTGTACTAAGTGTCCGTTACCATGTCATCCTTACAGATCAACACCCATCAGAAGGTTTTTCTGTGGAGGACCATCGCACAGGGTGCAGTGGCAACTGCCAGAAATGGTGGCAGGACCTGAGAGGCTTGGCCAAGAAGATTGGTGAAGTCCAGCTGGGCCTGGCACCTCTAGGCAGGAGGTGGTGTGCACCGCACTCTGACCCCCTAATGCGTCACATCCTGGCAGTGGCCTATCCCAACCTCAATGGGCAGTTGAGAGCCAGACAGAAGAAAGGAGGGGGTGAGTATGTGCCTTGATGAACTCCGTACAATACCATGCATGTTCACATGTTAGGACTTTTAGGTTTTGAGACACATGTAATGTTTAAAATGTAGCATTAGCAACAATAGTTGTTGGGGGATGGTAGGTCCCTTGAATCTGGCACATGTAAGACTAAAATAGGCTGGGTATTGCCAGTAGTGCTATTCCATTGTATAATGGGCACATGACAACACAATGTGCAAGAAAAAACCCTTTACGTATTTTGATGATGCTCAACATAGTTCATCACAATACCATTGTTTGCACTGGCCTCTGTATTGAGACAACACTGTGTGAATTTTTTTTTGCAAACAGCACTGGTGCTATCTGTTGTCCAATGTAGCAGCTGGCAAAATGTAGACTTATGTGGACTCATGTCACATGTCAGACTGGACCTTACCATAAGTGAGTGACAGAATTCATCCTATGTGCTTTTAAGCAGATTCCATGTTTAGACTATGTGTAGGTGACAGCAGATGTCTGTGAGGGCCTAACAAAGTAGGTGTTAGGTGGTAACAGGGGGGTAAGTGCATGGTTGTGAAAGTTGCACATCCCAAATAAAACTATGGTTTAGCACTGTAACTGGGATATCTGGAAATGTGGCTTAACCGACATCTGAAAAGGGCAGATATATTTAGGTGAAAAACACAACAGCATCTAAGCTGGACAATATGTGAATGAAGATATTTATCAGGGAGGGATAGGCTGACTTGTCCTTGTGAGATGTGGACATCAGCAGGATGTACACGATTGTAAATAGTCTTGTCAAAAGGTATCAAGTAAAATGTATTTCACCAATATTGCAATCTGCCTACAGTAAATTTGCTAATTGCACTGTGCTGACATAACACAATACTTGTAGACACACATTTTTTGCTTGCTATGCCTATACTCCATGCGTAACTTCTATATGAGTTACACATGTGACACTTAGAACTGCTTCATTTGCTAATGGATAGATATGCAACTGTAATGTGATTCATGTGAAATAGCCTATTCCATGACTCCTACATCTTGATTGTGACTTGCAACTAGATGAAGAAATCAGTTACAAACGCCTTTGAGGGCTGCCTAAAATGTTTCAGAATGATCAACAAAACAAACTGAGAGAAAATTGTCATGTAATAAAACAGTCTCGACAATTTTACAAGAATTGTTTTTCACCTCCAAGCTCTTGGCTGTTCCGGAATTAGAAGAGGTAAAGACAAACATGGCCAGTGTTTTCTGACTAAGAAAGGTGGCGGCTGTAGTCTGTTCCTGTTCCCTTCATTAAGTTTCTTACATTACCTCTTTTTCCCTTTATACACCCGCACCTCACTGCTAGTTTGAGGCAAAGGCTGGCGCTACTGAGCGGCGGCCACCTGCAGAGAACATGACGGCCTCCTCAACAGTTCTATTCAGTATTCTTCCCTGGGTCCTGACTGTAAATTACCGGTCCTCTCTTTTCTGGGAACATGGGCACTAAGCTAACAGGTTCAGTTGGCAAAGAAGGAAGGGAAAGTCATAAAGAACAACTCCCTTTACAAGAATTCCATTAGTTTCTGCCACATTGCAGCGTCACAGGTGACGCCATGCGACACATTCAAAGCAGTGGCTGCTCAGTGAAAAATTGTCATTATAGAGTGCGGGTGCACGCTCATGTGACCGTTCTGCCAAAGCCGGATTGGCCAAAGTGAGTACCGGTACTCTCCTCAGGCCTGGAGAAGTTCCGGTACTCACAAGGCAAAAAATGCTCAGTACCGGTGAGTGCCGGCCCCATTAAAGCACTGGCTGTTTGAGAACAGTTTCTGAATACACAACCAGTGATATAGTTAGCATAGAGGGGCTTATCATAAACACATGATATGCAATCAACCCATGCTTCATATGCCTACAACATGTGCTTTAATAGGCTGTCTTCAAACATTTTTTAAAAGTGAATGAAGCTTTTCCATACAAGTCATAGCCAAAATGTATGCATAACAATGGTGAGAATTTGGCTTAGGTTGAGGTGCAAAAACATTTCCAAATAGAATATGAAAAACACCCACAGAAATTCACAAAAAAAAGTTATTGTTTAGTGTCAGAAACTGAGTTATTAGTTGAAAGGGGTGAAAGCCCCATTCAAATAATGAACACCATCTTTGTCAGAGTGAACCACAAAAGTCACTAAATAAACCTGTGCTTAACCTTCTGGTAGCTTGGCACAATAATTGTCAGGCTTAACTTAGAGCCATTGTGAAAAGTATTTATGCAGCACTCAAACAGACATAAAGTGAAGACACAACACTAGCAAAATCCCAAGCCAATGTGGAATTATAGACTAAATTTAAATAAATAAAATGACAAGAGATATGAGTTTTTAAATCTTTTGGTGAAAATAGCTGCAAAAAGTGCCACTCGCTGATTTTTGGTTGCACTGGACCTGGGAAAAGTCACAAGTTTAGCCTGACCGTGATGCAGTGATGGTTGGGTACAAGGACCAGGTTTGTTCCACTGAAGGGTTACCTTCTTAAGTCCGCGCAAAGAGTGCAGTTCATGGTGGCGGGCACTGTGAGAAAGTCGTTGTCAGTGTGAGGACAGGTTGGACACCGTGCAGTCACTTCTGTAGCGTGATGATCCGCCATCGGTGGAACTTCGCATTCGACATAGACTCTCACTGTCAGCACGTAGTAAAGGTCTTGCTGGAACCTTGTGTTGGCAGTCATCATGGATGGTTGAAGTCGACACGAGGAGAAGGACATGCTGAAGCTTCCTGTTGGCAGTCGGTGTGGGCAGCTAATTCTCAGCACGAATCAATCAATCAATCAATCAACTAATCAATCAGTAATATAATAAAGCATGACTACTCATCCATGAGGGTCTCAAGGCACTGAGGGGGTGGATCTGTGCTTCAGTCGAAGAGTCAGGTCTTCAGGTCCTTCCTGAATTGCGGCAGCGATGGGGATTGCATGAAGAGGTCATGCCACAGTTATGAGAAGCCCAAAACGTCTGTAGCCTCGCAATTTCTACAAGAGGAGTACACTCTGATGCCAGCCAAGCATCCATGACCTGGGGGAACAGCTCTTGGGGCTCAGGACTCACTCCAGCAGAAGTCAGAAGGAGGGCTCAGGCAGGCCCAGTTGGGTTTGTTCATCTAGGCAGTTGCAGGGAGGCCTCTGGAAGCTTGTGGTATCCCTGTAGGTCAAACAAGTGTTCAGCCAAATAACCCTTGGAGTCACTTGTGGGGAGCCTGGGTTCTAGGCAAGTGACAATTAGGTCTAATCCTCCTTCTTCAGACAGCAGGGCAGTCCTTCTTCTGAATCGTCCACTGGTCGTGGAGCAATCTGATGAGTGGTTTTGAATGTCCCACTTTATACCTGGTGCCAACCTTTAAGTGAGGAATTCCCTGACCTGCCCCCTCAATGGTGCTGCTCAATTCTTCCCCTTCTTCTGTGTTTGGCTCCAAATAGTCTAAGGTGGCAAAGGCAAAGGCAGGCCTGGTGTAAGGTAGCTTTGTGTGTGCTACAGGCAGGGTCGTTTGAAGTGTAATCAAGGCAGTGCACAACTTTTCCCAAGCCATCTTGTCAGGAAGACTCTCTCCTCTCAAACACCTAGGCCTCTTTGTCTCTATGTCTGGAAGCAATACACAAAAAACTACAGGAGCACAATTCACAGTCATGTGATCCTGGACACAGAAAGAAAGACGCATTTGGTTTAGAGCGAACAAATGCAAACATCTGAAAGTGGCATTTTCAGAATAAGAACTTAAAATCTGACTACCACTAAAGATGATTTTAAATTACAATCCATGGAGGGTAAATAGCATACCTCTATCTGGTCCCAATCTGAAGTTAGCACTTATTAAGTGTAATATGTTAACCCATTGTTAGTCTATGGGAGAGATACCCTTACAGCACTGAAAACAATCTTTAGAAGGTTTTCCCTGCCAAGACATGTAAAACATAAACCCACATGCCCTACCTTTTAAATACCATGCAACCTGCCCTATGAGCCTTTAGGGCTTACCTTCAGGGTGACATAAGTATAAAAAGGATGATTTAGACCTGCAAAAAGGGTTATTTTGCCAGTTTGAAATTGCAGTTTAAACCTGGACTACAGGCTGCCATGGCAGGTCTTAGACATGTTTTAAAAGGCTACTTTAGTGGGTGGCTGAATGAGTGCTGCTGCCCACTAGTGGCATTTAAATTACAGGCCCTGGGTATATGTAGTACCATATACTAGGGATGTACAAGAAAATCAAATGTACCAATAAGGTGTAGTCCAATTTTACCATGTTTTTTAGGGAGATCACAATAACTTTACAACTGATTAACATGGAAAAAGTGCATAGTCCCAAAAGCCAACACAAATGGGTTCAGCAAAGGAAGACAAATATCCAGGGTGACCCTGGATAGAGAGCCAGGTCCACCAGTAGGTTTGCTCATCACCATAATGTAGGTTTAAAGAAACACTGAATTTCCATGAAAAATCCACAGTAGAAGTGAAGTTATAGTTACAAAATAAAACCTAAAACCACAGAAATGTACCTGTTATGGTTCACTAAAATAACCATAACTTGCTCCCCCATCATGGACAACTTATGATCTCACATATTACATCACAGATTATATTGTCAATTACATCACTGTTCCACTGTGGGGCAAACACAATTCAAAAAGGAACTCACTTTCTTGGCAGCACATATTATCTAAAAAAGAGTAAACACTGCAAACACACAACTGCTGTTAAAGAAACAACCAATATCATACTACAACATAATCCTATGCTTTAGAAACACATCCATGTAATATAATGATTTTATTGCCATCATGTAACCACTCATTCACTGATGAACACAAAGAAAAACGTAGAGTTGGTTAAAGTATCACAGGCCACCACACATATTCAGCATTATATACACTATTAGCAAGTGACATATATTTAGCTATACATACACAACCAGAAGAGTACCCTTATCTTAGTATATAATCATAGAAAGTGCAACAAAAAATGTTCACCTGTGTTACTGTTATACAAACATTCAACTATCATTGAAGAAGAAACCCACAACTGTTGAAAAATGACATTCTTAAACAAGAGAATTATGGGGCATATTATCTAAAAAGTGCACTAAACATCGCAAAGCGTGTTTAGCGAGCACTTTTTTATCGCCGGCTATCGTCGGAATAATTTACCATGCTAACGCTGTATTAGCGACATTTAGCGCTATGGCGATAATTATTCCAGCCATAGCGGTGTTTTCCATGAAACATCGCTGGTTTTCCAGCGATGTTTCATGGAAAACGGCGATAACCTTGCTGATACGACCCTGTGGTCGTATCAGCATAATCCACCCCCCCATGTTAGATATGGCTAACACCTGCTAATTGCAGGTGTTAAATAAATGGCGATGACCCCGGTTAGCGCGACTTTTCACGTCGCTAACTGGGGCCATGGCCACCTTGCTAATAGGCGATAGGCCTGTTAGCGGGTGTTTCCCAGGTTTGTTCGTCGGGAACGCCCACTTTGCATGTCATTAGCGATAAATATCACTGACATGCAAAGCGGTAAAAACACGGGCGCTAATGCCCGAAAACTGTCGCTAACTGCTGTTAGAGACAGTTTGCTGATAGGGCGATAAGAATATCGCCGCTTTAGCGGCAAAAAGTGCCGCTAAAGCGGCGATAGTGCCCTTGCTAATATGCCCCTATATTCATTACTTTTAAATTATACTGTCCCCAAAACAGAAGATCCAAAGTAACATATTATGAAAATATCTTTGCTAATCTTAAATATAGTGATGTAATATATGAACGCATGATGGGTGCAGAAATTATGGCTAGTTTACTGAAATACACCATCAGACACACCAAGACACACACACACACACACACATGCACACACACATAAACAGACAGACACACACTGATTGTTATTATATACCCATGTACAGGTCAAGAGTTTTTTCAACTAATTTGTCGTGTCTGTGTGGGGTGGATCATAGGCTTAAGTTATCATTAGCTAGGTTTAGCCTACTATTTAGATTAATTTTCATCACCAGGGTAGCCCATAGGAAGCAAAGGCATGATGTTGACTTTTGAAATGATTTAACTTTATCCAACAATAGTTTAGCATTGCTTAAATCGCATCCATCCAGCAAAGAGTGGTGGTGGTGAAACAAAAATTACAGCACAATATATCTCATAGCTGGAGGAACAGGGACTCAGCAGATGAATGGTACAGGGCATTTGGAAAAAATTGAGAAATAGTCACTGGCATGCAGCAGTTACCCACTCCCATTGGTGCTGCACATCTGCCATGAAAGGAAGATGACACTTAAGTCAGCACAATTCAAAGAGTCTTAAGCTAACACTAACTGCTCCCAAATAAGTTACCTAGGCTACAATGCAGAATAGGGAAGGCACTGTTCAAAAATATTGATATTATATTTGAGATATTTTGAAGAATAAAAAATGATAATAAAAGAATGGACAATATTTGAGATTTGAGGTAAACAGGGTGTACAAGACCTCAGAGTCAGAGACAAATACTGGAATAAGTAGCATTAACCAAAAGTCAGTCTAATGACACACCTACACAATTATCTGCATGTATTCAAAATGATTAATCACCAAACATGAAAAAACAAGTTTAGCTTTGCTTGTCATGCCCGCCACATTAACGGTTTAGGATTTGCCACTCAAGACACTAGTCAGCTTTACTCTAAATAAATTACTCTCTTCCAGTCCAAATGGGTAGACCTCTTCCAGTATTGTTCCCTAGAAGAATATAGAGATGGATCCTTCTCCTGTATGATGCTGATCGGACCTTTAGATTTTCTTTCCTTCCAAATGAGACATACCTATAAGAAATATAAGAAATTGAGTTACAAGAGTCAAAGTAAACTGAGAAGTCTCAGAAGAGCCAAGAGATGCTTGTGTGCAGTTAATTGAGGGAATATAAAGTAACACTTGTAGAATTGTGCACCCAAAAATGATCACCCAAATATTGAAAATACCAGGTTAGCCTAAGCCTCTTGCATCCTTGACATTAATCATGTGTCATTTATTAGGTAATCCAAGTCATCTGTTTACAAACCAGTGTGGTAATTAACTATTTGTCTCTCACACATAAGCAATGAGTCCTTTCAATCTTCACTTGCAGATGAGCATAGGAATGAAAGGTTAGGCTTGTGAGGTGCTTTGTTCTGTAATGAAATAGGAACATTGTAGAGTCTTAGATGCAATTGTTCATTGGAAAGTCGACATGTTGACATTAAGCTTGAATTATTTAGTTGTCTTTGTATCACCACTTAGTCCTTAGACCAAAATGGCTTCGTTCTCCTTGACAATCTGTGGGTGTCTTGCACACAGATCCATTTTAGTTTATTCTATTTACATTTCTTGGCATTCTAAATAAAAAAATGTGTTATTTTTACTTTCCATTTTTATTTTCACTGCAGCTATTTATGCTGTGTTACTAGTGTTTTAGTTTTATTTTTAATCCAGCATGTAGAATTGATATTCATAGTCAGAGACTTTGCCTAGAAATGATCACTTTTCATGCTTGGGATGTCAGATAAATCACCCTTATCCAATGTTTTGTCTTCTGGACCCTGATACATTTTGGGGATGAAATGTTTATTCTTTTTGTTTATTATCTCCATGTTTTGAGGAGAACAACTGGTCCTCCTCACTGTGACAATTGTACTAGCTGCAAACTCAATCAGAGAATACACACCAGATATTTTATTGCCAGCATACTAAGTTCTGGCCAGTCTTCCCTTTTCCCATGCCAATAGATCAATGGGTGCCAATCCATGTAAAATTCTGTTTTTTAATTCAATTAGTCTTGTAAATTCTTCTCTATTATCATAGTTGTTGACATTTGCTGTTTCAATGTTTACCACTCTTCGGTGCTTAATGTAAGTATTGAAACTGCCTAAATTACCCCATTGTATAGGTTGGTTCAAATGGTGCTGTGCATGTTGAATTAGGATGAGTTGTGTCTTGGAATAGTGATTGTTTTACAAGTGGTGTGTGCTGCTACTGCAGTCGGGACATGCTTCTTGAGGCAGACATTGTTGACAATAGCATTTCAGTTTATCTTCGTCATTGAAGTTGCAGTGTTTCCTCTTCCAATTCAATTGCTTTATAGACGATCTAGTTCTTGTAAATTGAGACATCCAACGCTGAAAATAGGAATGAAAGAAGATAGCCAATGTTTGTGACATAGATTCAGGAGAGTGGAACATAGGTAATCTTCAGAGGACATGATCTCTTGTTGTTGCCTGAGATTTGTTTTAGGGTGAGGGGTTAAGCTGTTGACCAACACAGCTACTTCTTCATTGACAGTAGTAAATGTTTCTTCCACCTTATACAAATGGTCCTACATCAAGTGTAATAATGGGATGGTGTGGCTCACTGTACAACCCTTCTTGCTGAGTTTCAGTGTCAAATTCTTAAAAGATTCTAAAGACTGGGCACTAATTTGACAAAACCATCGAAAAGCTACGCAAATAACAAATATATTTTGGACCTCCAGGTATCAGGGAACCCCTGTAGAAACAGGTGGATGCTGGTAAAATCTATTAAATTAACTTACAGTAATAATAGTATTAATAACCATGGCACATTAGGCTACATCCATGTTGCAGAAGTTGTAGAAAAAAATTGAAAAAATAGTAATTTATGCCTTGTATCCCTCCAAGCCCCAGGGTACCCCTATAGGAGCCAATGGTGGCTTGATAAAATCTATTACATGTATTAAAAATACCAATAACTATTACCCAGAGGGCTCAATCCATGTGACAGACATATGGAACAAATTCTAAACACTGGAACTAGCACCAGTGGTCAATCCAAGCTCTGTGACTCACCTACTTATGAAATGGAGAGGCTGACAAAATCTAATAAATTAATCAAAAATATTGATAATCATGGAATACAAATTACAGCAACAAGCTCATAAGTGCAATATATTAACAGGTGGTATATATTGAAAAATAAATAAAGAACAAAAATATATGGGAGTTCCAAGAGGACCATAATAGTAATGCATTAAATTCAAGCAGTAGCAGTAAACTTTTAAAGGTGGCATTAACTAGAAATAATTACTATTCAGACACACACACTGGGTCTAATTCACAACCTGCAGTTTTTTTCCCATTTTGTAGTACTACAATAATACCAGAAAATATACTACAAACTGTTATTCACAAGCTGCACTTTTGTAGTAACTTACACTTTGTAGTAAGTCCCTACCACCATTATTTATTTTCCAGGGAAGGGTGTTTCAGTGCCAGTTGTTGGCCATGTGTAGTGCTGGTCTTACTACAAAAGTGTAAGTTACTATCAAAGTATAAGTTACTACTAAAGTGCAGTTTGTGACTACCGAAACACAGTAAACGTACTCAAAAGTGTAAACTTATTCAAAAGTGTAAGTTGCCTTTTTGAATCAGGCCCTCAGTTTTTGCAAAATGGTGGCAGAACCCATTGCTTGGCAAAGCAAAATGCATGAAGAACAAAGATAACTACCTTTAAGTCATACAATGATTTCACAACATGGTGGCTGAGCACATGGCGAGCATGGACGAGGAATCAAGGACAAAGAGAACATGGCTGCCTTCCCTAGCTGGAGCCCCTTCCTCCACCAACAAATGCTTGGCACATTGCAGGGAAATTATTGCACAAATAAATAAATAAAACATGCCTGGGCCCATCAATGGGCCAATACACCACCATTAAAGCAATGGTGAAAATGTAAAAAACATTTACTAAGATTAAAAATAATAACAGCATAGAATCGTGTAAACTGGCACAAATAGATTCAATTCTAAAAATGCCCCAAACAGAAACAGTCCTGTGCAACCATTATCCTGGCACAGAAATATTAAAAGTTGCACTAAATGTACACTAATCAACATAACACAAATACAGCTTAACGTAGACTCTTTGAGCTATGCCCCACTCACCCACCAGCAAGTACAGGCAAACAACAAAAATAAACTAGACATGAATATATAGCCACGGTTCCATCAATATCTCTTGGGCAGCGGTGGGAATAGGAAAAATCCATTACAAAACAAGATCATTTAAATAAACCATACTAGGCCCAAAACAGTAAATGATTACAGTATAATTAGAAATTTAGCCAAAAGGAAAAGAGCAAATATAGCCTCACGCCTCCATCATCTAAACAAATGTTTAAGAACACGGGACTTACACTCTTATTCATTAATCCCAATGGGCCTTGCACACTTTAGTCCAAACTCTAGGCCATCCAGCAACACATAAACAAAATGAAAAAAACATTCAAAAGAAGGAAGAAAATGGTGATACGTGCACTCCCTCAAACATCAAACATTTGTCACAGTACTGCAATGAACGTACTTAATTTACACAAAAAATACCAATATTCCAAGGGGGGATGATGCAGCATAAATTGCAGATAAAGGGTGAGTGGCGTCTCCAAAATCCAAATCTTAAAATGACCAAGTTTTCAGGAAATGAAGAGGGGGTTTATACTGTGTGCACAATAGCTGTGCTCTGGATGGCACTTCCACTGTAGAAAACTAACGAAATATAGATTCCTGAATGGTTTGCTGGGGTAAAAATTTAAATTGAAATGAATTTTGACTTGATTATCGGTGTCTGGAGATAAAAACAACAACTGATTGCATTGAGTTGAGATTTTTAGCACTCTTCCCCAGTTCCCAAGATACATTTTTACCCAGCCATGACATTGTTTATGTAATGTGGCATAATGGTGCTATTCCAGGCAGACCACATCACATCTGAATCTTGAAAGGCCAGACATTACACAAGATTATGCACTCAGACTCAGTCCATGCACCGTCTCATCCCCTGATCCGGTGTGCTTTGTTCCTTTGGGATTGACTACATAACAAATCTCTGCAGCCACCACCCATCAGCACTGCACAACACAGCTGTCCTATCTTCCTCTTTACAGCTTCTTGTAATGGGCTTTGTTGACCGCCTGTCTACCCCTACTCAGCCTTCATGACAGCTCCTCCGAGGCAATCATTCTTTCCCTGCCAGACCTCCTGTCATTCACTGGGGGTTGTAAAATCGTAGGGGCAGATTTACAAGCCCCTTGCGTCATTTTTGCGCCGCTGTTGCGTCACTTTTTGTGACGCAGCGGTGGTGTAAAAATGCGGCCTATTTACAACGTGACGCATCTAGGGAGATGCATCACGTTGTAAAGCCCTGCGTCACATTATACCTGCGTCAGGTATAATGTATGCAGGGTGGGTGTTCCCACGCAAAAAATCCTCGTAGAAGTGACGCAGTGAAATCTACAAGATTTCACTGCGCCACTTCTAGGACACCACTGTGTCAAAACCTTACGTCTGCTTGGAGCAGGCATAAGGAGTGACGCAGCACAATGAGGATAGGCATCCCCATGCATTGCTGGAGTTGCGACACAGCTCCAGCAATGCGTGACTTTTGCGCCAACAGATGCGTCCAAATTTCCGATGCATCTGTCAACCCTTGCGCCATGGTGCGCCGTATTGTAAATACGGCGCATCCATAGTGACGCAAGGGTTTCTCAGGGTGGCGCAGGGAAAGTGACGCATCTCTACAGATGCGTCACTTTCTTGTAAATTTGCCCCGTAGTGCTGAGAGAAACAAAGACAAAAATGACCTCATCAAAATAGAGACGTCCAGTTTGACTATGTGGAGAGGGATCCATTCATAATAAATGACATTATTTTTCCTGATTAAATATTTCGAAGATAGTACCTGTCATTGGTGCAAATTTTGATACACTAATGCTAAATGCAAATATATAAATATGCAATAATTGTTTCAAAAATAATTTCTCAATCGCAGATTTGATTTTATTTTTAAATATTTAAATGTCCAGGTTGTACTTCCCCCACTAAAGGCTTCATTGGAAACCCCAATAATGTAAAAAAAAAAACACACATAAATACTAACTATGTCAAAGTGATTATGCAGCCAAGTTGTATGATAAATGTGATATTTATCAAATAGGGAAAATTATGATGAGGTTTTGAATGTTTACCTTTACATGAGACAAAATGCACCTATTTTTTAATCTTAAAAGGCTTGCCAATTAATAATTTGTCGATGTCCAGTTCATTACTTAAACAACTCGAAAATGTACTTATTGCTGTTTTCTTTGAAAAAAGTGTTTATTGCAATTATACCAATTTTGATGCTGGTAAAGTTAAAGTTTCCTAATCTATATGTTTCCAAAGACTGAAATTCAATACTTGCAGTTTTTTCACTAAATAATAAACATTAACAGCAAGATACTACATAATAGGCTAAGCACAACAGCAATATTGTTCTCCCTCATCAAAATTGTTATTGCAATTTGATGCTATGAAATTAATATATCACATAAAAATATGCAAAATCATCGTTGACATTAAAATTGTCATAAAAGTGCACACGACTAGCATTAATGTTTCCAGGAAATTGTTCTTCTGAGCCCAAACTAATAAAGATAGAGAAACATATGTAGCAACTGCGAAAGTGGTAGTTTTATCTATGATAGAAATAAGGTAACTATATCAATCAAAAAGTTGTATTATTAGCTTCAGTCAAAAAAGTTTGAATTACTCCCTGAGGATATCTGTACAAAGTAGAAATATGCTAAGAAGTTGAGAAAGGATTTCAGTCACATCAAAGGTAAGCTCTTCAGCCTTGTCTGCCTAGAGTACCTCCTCTAAATAGACAGACACACTCGCACACACAAGTGCACATGAATGTCCAACCATACGTAAAAAGGCATATACATGTATTAGTGTTCCTGTGTGCACACAGAGGCATGCATGTGTGTTCAAATATATTACTAAAATCAAGCGCAAACTTTAAAAATATTTTTGACACCCTCCTGTTGTAGTTTGATATAAGTTCAAATGTGTATTTTAAGGATCAATGAGCTTATCTGAAAAACACTAGAAAAGATAAGTGGCCTGAGTTAAAGGAGCACAATACTGTGAAATCAACAAAAAATGCAGATTCCTCATAAACTCTACTAGAGATTTTAACTCCCTATTTGGAGTTTTGTAGATGATAGTCATCTTTCAAGCAGAGATTTCCCTGGATCCACCATCAAAGCCAGATATGTTTGGTGGCTAGTCCACCTCAAATGATGGAAGATGATCTTCGCTATTTAGAGAGGTTAATTCACCGCTATTTATGGCAAAGTTGCTTCCATGATAGATGGTGTCAGATTTTCGGTAGAATGGTAGGTATCGTGTCCATAACATGATTGAAGATACCCAACATCAGTTGTGGGAGCTGGATATATGGGCACTGACAATTTACCTGCACTTCGAAGGTACATTTCCAGTACCCAAACTTAGAGCTGGAAATTCTACACAAGCACTTTTTCAAGCGAAAGCTTCTCACCAAAGTGACTTATTCTATGGTACATACAGCCACTTTGGTGGTGAATCCACAGCTGCCACCATGTACAACTCTAAATACAGCATATCGACTACCACCTGTTTAACACAGGAGCAAACTCTTTCAGAAAAGTAGTTGTGAACTCTGCTGTCCAAGCTCTAAATTTTCTCCCAAAGTGTGTTTCTCTCTAAACATTCTAGTACACATTTTTTTCTGTTTCACCAATACGATGAGCTGTTCCCCTCACTATTCCACTTTCCTTTTTCTCAGTTGAGCCAACCTAAAGCAAAAACAAATAAAAAATTATATTAACGACACCTTGATTTCTGGGAAATAGTATTTCTTTCACCATTATAAGAGGTTATGGCAAATTCCAGCTGTTGGCAATAGGGCCGCCTCTAGGGCAGTGTGACCGGTGCGACCGCACCGAGCGCTGACTTCGGGTGGGGGTGTCGTGTTTGCAAGTATATTTTGGTTTGAAAAGCACCTGCTGCCATGTTCCTGACCTCCAGCAATTTCCAGGCAACAATAAAAATGTCAAGATAACTCGGGTGATTAATGTTCTTCCTGAGGGGGTTTTGTCTAGTTGAACTTTTGACTAATGGTGAAGAAGCACAGTGGGTTAATGTGCCTGCTGCAAAGAACATGTAACATGCAGATCACAAAGTGCATATAATGTAAATAGGTCAGTGGGTTACTACTTTTGTCTGAGAGACCCTTTTGTTACTTACAGTTAAAATCCTAACATAGAACAATGAGCTATTAACTGTCATCAAAGAGCTGCATGCAAACTACAAGGCATAGATTAGAGTGTTATGACATTTTCCCCAGTCTTTAATTATCCTAAGGTTGGAAAAAGGGTTACTTTGGATAGACATCAATTCAGATTATTGAAGAGAACCCCCAACCATGGTGTTATGTTTTAAATTCTGAGTTTACGCCTCTTAAGACCAAGCACTATTAAACTATACTGTCTACCGGTATGATTGACATGTGACTCCTACACCTTGTAGTCCCATGTCTTATGTAACATCTCCTATGCACTGCTTTACCCACCTATGATTGATTGTTTCTGTGTAGTGTGTTTGATGTAAAGTGCTCTGACACCCTATACTGATATGAGTGGTGCTATAAAACTAATTAAATGCAACTGAGAGAGAGTGGTTATGGACTCTGCCTGCAGAGTTTGTGGAGTTTTGCCAACTCCGCGCTCTGTTGGGGATGCGGAGTTCAGGCAAAACTCCGACTCCGAAGCGGAGCGGAGTTAGCCCCTGCCCACGCCCAATAAAAAATAGAAAAAAAACCCACTTACCTGCTCTGGCGTCTCTGGGCTGCTCTCCTCCTCGCTCAGGTCTCTCCTCCTCGCCGTCCTCTTCCTCACAAACCCGAATGTTGTATGTCTTGCGTGGACTGCGCGTGCACGCACACAGTCCACGCAAGATGTACAACGTAGGGGTTTGTGACCGACGAGGACAGCGAGGAGGAGAGACCACGGCGAGGAGGAGGGCAGCCCGGAGACGCCATAGCAGGTAAGTGCTTTTTTTTCTATTTTTTAACTATGGGAGGGTGGAGCGAAGCGGAACGGAGTCCCACAGAGTTTTTTTTTAACTCTGTGGAACTCCGCGGAGTGCCACCACGCATACTCCGCCCAGGGTTACACTGGATGGGTACTGTTAAAGGGTGATAGTGAGGGAATCTGTGGCAGAGGTGGTCATTGGGGTGCACCAACAAACATTGTCGCACTGGACACCACCAGCACTAAAGCCAGCCCTGGTCGGCAATTAGACGGCAGCTATAAAATCCAATCACTGCCAAGAGCAAGGGGAAACAACATTGGTGGTGATTCCTACTCCATTAGTGTCCCATTAGTGTTTCTGATTACTGTCATTGTCAGTGGACACAAAAATACCAGTAGTGTCGGAGATTCATCTCCTGAAGCCCGAAATTATTTAACTCAATTGTTATCTTAGCAAGGAATTCAGCAGCATGTAAAGCAACCTGAATTAATAGCATTCTTAGCTAAAATACATTCTGAAATACTTGTATCTAGTCATTGTAAAGAAATTGAAAATACCTTGAATTGCACTGATCACAAGATAAAACATAATTTATTTAGGGAAAGGTCCGCAGTTGATATTATGCTATTTTAAATGAGCATAGTGAGTTACTTTGATGCCCGCAGGTCTTTTTTGAAACTCACTAAGCACAATAAAACCCTCAGTGTCGGCACATTACGAGTGCCGATTAAAATTGTTGTGCATTCACATAAAACACGTAAATTAAATCGCGCACTTTTGGAAATAAAAAGGATGTTGTTTCCTTGTAGAGGTGGAAGTGAACCGGTCCAAAGTAAGAACTGTGTGTCTGGATTATTCCATTCTCGCTCACGGCCTCCACGCTGTTGATTGATCGTAGAGGGCATTCTGTGGTTCTATTACAGTTCGTTTTAAGCAAGCCTAAGATGTAATAGACCAGAAGTTCGCTTTCGTAAGATGGTTTCCCGAAACAGAACATATAACTCTTGGAGCCAAAAACCCAAAGGCAATACGTGCAACTTGCTTTTAAAATGTAGTTTTTCTTCGTGAAGCAGAAGATGAATTTTACTTTACCACAAATACAATAATGCATTGTAAAAGGCTAATTCTCCGGTCAGGAATTTGCGAGCAAGCATTCCAGTGTTCAAAGAGACATGCTATCAGGAGCCATGTTTTATGTTAAATTCATTAACACGAGGAGCATTAAAACTGATGAAAATGTCGGAATGGAATAACATAGGGTGCGTTTTTACTGTTCTCACTGACTATACAAGACAGAAAAACTATAAGCAATAAACATTTGACCTGGCCACCATATTAGTATGGCATGATGGAAGAACCAGAGAACAGTATTGTCAGAGCAATAGCCTAACTTTATGTACTAAAATTGTTCATCTACCTATTTAGGGTGTTGATCTTAAATAATCTGCATAAAGTAGAACATTTACATGGCAAGGTAGGACACTATGCAGAAAACTCCCACCTGTTTTCAAAACTACCAGGGTTGGCCAAACAAAGGGGTGCATCAATGTACTCCCCTTTTTTTTTAGCTCTTTTGATATTTTTTATTACTTACAAATACAGGCAGTCACATGCCAACTGGACTGCCATGCATGTCATGTGTAATAATCTTTGTATCCGGCCTAAAAGACCTGGTGGTACACCACATGATTTCATTTGTTTCTACAATAAAGAGTTAGCAACATTGAAAAACCTGTGCAGAAGTAAACAAAGCAGGCATGAAGTTGACCTTTGCATAACACATATCACACAAAATGTTAAAGTGAAAATACTTGATGAAGCGCTCCTTTTTGCAGTGAAATCTTGCCAGTTCGATCGCAGAGGATGAACTGACTCTCTAACACCTGTGATACTCAGGGGTATATTCACAAGAACGTGTGATAACTACCGCAAGAGTAGCGTAACGCAACTTTCAATATCGCAGCCTATCACGGGAAAATAACCCCGTGTCAACGTGGAATTCACAACAAGGCGGTAACATGCGATAGTCACCAGATAACGCGTCAAATGTAAGCGTGAAAATCAACGCCACGCCGAAAAATTGCGAAACTCGAACACGAGTGTTAGAAATGGGATCTCTGGTTGGCTAAGGCTTGCGCCAAAGCCAGCAGAGACCACCACTCTAGTCAGGGCGAGGGAGTTACACTCCAAAGATAACCCCTGTTCACCCCCTTGGTAGCTTGGCACGAGCAGTAAGGCTTATCCCGGAGGCAATGTGTAAAGCCTTTGTGCACGCACACAGCAACAACATACCAGGCACACTGCAAAAAGAACTCCACACAAGGTTATATCAAAAATAGCCTTTGTATTATCATAAAACACATTAGAATAGTACTCACATAATATACATCGTGCCACCTGGCACGGGGTCATATTTAAAAGGGATTATTTACACCTGACAGGGCCAACTGGACCACTGTCAGAACCAGCACTAAGCGAACTTAGTACATGTAGAACTTATAATAAATGTAGCACAAATTGTAGATGTAGGATACAACCAGTAATCACTGGTAACCACTGTACTCAGCATCAGCCTGTAACATAAACCACATTATGCACAGTATCACATTAGGCGCAAATTACATTCTGCGCCAACCTCATCAGTCTAACATATTAGAACCTAACCTCCTAAGTATCACTCACATTAGGGGCATAAATCACAGTGGAGGAAAACCTCCCGAGCATAAACCATATTATGCAAATAACCTCATACATAAACCACAGTTAGAGGCATCAAAAAGGGTGCATACATCATACTACATGAATCACATTTCCAAGCACCACATACATCACATTAGCACATAACCTCACAGTAAAAACCATAGTAGAGGCATAAATCAGGGTGCATGAATCACACTACATGTATCACATTTCCTAGCATCACATAATCACATTAGGGCCTGGCGCCCTACAAACCTAACAGTCCCCCTGGCCAACCGGCCTTCTCAAAGGGGCTCAAATGCCCTGTGTCCAAAATGTCAGGGCGGCTGCCAATGCAGCAGAATCCATGTGCGCAATTGCGCAGACCTAAACGTTGCAGCTGGCACTAAATGCTGCGCAGCTGTGAAAGTACTGGGGCAGAGGAGTGCATCTCACTCCTATCTCATCTCTCAATAATGCCCCCAAAGAATGAATGGCCTAAACGTTGCAGCTGGCACTAAGTGCTGCCAAGCTGTAAATATCAAATGAGTCGGTACCACTGTGCCCTCTTGTGCAGATGTGCGCAAAACGTTGCAGCTGCCCGCGCTGGTGCGGCGCAGCTGAGAACAGAGTAAAGGGGCCCTGGCACCTCTGTGCTTTCGGGGCCTCACTGGGGCTCTCTTAAACAATATTGCCCCAATCGGTGCAGCTGCCCACTGTCAGGTGGGGCAGCTGGGAAAATCGCCAAACTGGTAGGGGCACGGCCCCTCTGGGCCCTCAACAACAATATGCCCCCTCGTTGCAGTTGCCCGCTACAGCGGCACAACTGAAAAGAAACAAAAGAGGCACTGGCACCTGCTAAACTGACTGCGCCGAGCAATGCCCCCAAGCCCCACTCAGGGACTTTGTAAACCAAAATTGCACTACCGGTGCAGCTGGGGGAGAGAACACGCACTGGCACCAACCGTGCCTTGGGAGCACACGAGAAACGCTCCAAACTCAGCCCCCACTCACCGGACTGCATGGGGACTCCTCCGGTCTCCCACAGGACCTCTCCAGATTGGCTCCGGTCTCCTCTGGACTTGCGGCGTGGGCAGGCACCGACAATGTGCCTCGCGCCCCCTCCGCCTGGTTCTCCCCAAAAGCGGCTGAACGCGGGGCTTCCCTTGGGTCACGGGAGCCCCGCTCGCCATCGGCCGACTCCTCACTCGCGGGGCTTCCCTCCCTTCTCTTCCCACTTCACCCGGGCCCCCTCATGGGACCCGGGACTTCATTACGGAGCCTGCGAGGCTCCGGCCGGATCTCTGGCGGTGGGGCGGGACTTCCTCTCCTCTCCTCGCTCCGCCCATGTCCCAGGCAGACGTGCCTGGCTTCCTGGTCAGCTCGGGCCGCCGCGGTGATTCTTTCCCAAAAGTAGAACGCGGGGTGGGCACCCGCGTTTAAAAGTAAATATAACGCGGCCATGTGGGGTGGGCACCCATGATTTAGATATAAAAATAAGCGGGGTGGGCACCCGCGATTTTAGGCCAAAATAAAGCGGGGTGGGCACCCGCTCGGGATGCATTCATAAAGCGGGGTGGGCACCTGCTTTCCCGGCACCACGGGGGAATCCCTACGATGGGGATTCCCTCACCAAGGGCTGCAGCTCAGCGCTGCGCAGCCCCCAGGCTCTCCTCCTTTGGGGAAAGTAAAAGAAATAGAGCACAGCGCTCCCAGGGCGCCAAAAATGCTGCACAAAGTCCTGAAGATCCTGGACTGCCAAAAGAAGAAGAAAAGGGTCCCATCAAGTCTTTAGAGAGGAAAGGGCAATGCAGGGCCCAGGGAGGCAAGCCCTCATGCCAGACCCCCCCGGGCCCCAGCAGCAGCACACCCCAGCAGGATTCAGGAACAAGAACTGAACACCTTCATGGGGTCACAGCCCCTTCTTTTATACACCCTTTTCCTTTGTGTCACAGCACAGGGCTTGGGGATGCCAGTAAGAACTGGTTTAGGAGGGATTTGGAGCACTTTGTTTTCCAAGCTCCTCTTCCCCTTTGTCAGGTGGGGGCTAGGTGTTCAGACACACCACAGGGGGCGGAGCCAGCATTGTACAGGCTGGGCACAATCCTATTCAGAGTCAGGGGATTTCTTCTCCCACTACTCTCAGCCCAGAAGTCCTATTCAGCCCAGCGCTGACTCACCCTGCCCCTCCTGGAGCCACACACCTCCCAGCCCCTGTCACTCAGAAAGCCAGACATGCAATTCACATCAGGCAGGCAGACACATAGCACACAGAAATGCCAACTTCTAAAAGTGGCATTTCTAACATAACCACAATAAATCTGCGCACACCATTGCGCAGCATTTTTTCACACAATTTCATACATACCAGACTTGATCACACTGCTCCTCTCATAACAGGAATTACCACTGACACACACTGATCAGGAAATCCCCCATGCATTCCTATGGGAGGGCAGGCCAATCTCACCACAAGTACACAGAGAGCGCACGCACTTTCCACTGGACCACAGTGCGAAAGTGCCCAGAGGCCTAAAATCACCAACACCAGGTTACAGACAAGGCAAAAAGTTTAGGGGTGAACCTGCCAAAAAGGGCCAAGTCCAACACAACCCCCTTCCAGCCAAAACGCAGGGTAGACCAATCACCACTGTGATGGGCTTCCCTGCTTGGGGCGATAGAACACGGACGCGGGCCCGCACTGCAGGGACACCCTCCGGTTCTACGCCACTCTGAACCCATGTGGTTCTCTCTGAAAAAAACCTCTCAGGACCATCTAGGCTACCCCACTGGTACTCCTTAGTTGTCCATGGCCAGGACCAGGCCCTAGGCCACCCAGACGACACTGGTCCTTGCCAATCCACAGAGTGGGGGGCAGTAACCCCTGGCATCCAATAGCCATTCTCCACTCTCCCTTCTCAGTGTAGTTCCAAACTACCACTGATCTCTCAACCTAGGGTCCGCACCCTCAGGCTGACTAGAGGTCACGGGCGAAGCATCTCCTCACCCTACCTCTACTTCTGGGGTTGCGCACTCTCCCAGGAGAAGCACCCTCCAGAACACAACTCTCCCACCAGTTCAGGACCTCTCTCCATCAACTGGTCTACCACCTGGGATCCAAATTCACCGGCTGCGCCGGGTCAGAGGCGAGGACTCCCTCCCTCTGCACCCCCTTCCAGAGTTCTGCACCCTCCCAACTGGAGTGGTACCCCTAGAAGGCAAACCGGTCAGGACACTGATTAAAGTTGCCCTGCCGTCCAGGTCAGGAAAACACCTGCTCCTGGCTCCCCAACCCAGGGACGGTACCCTTTGGTCAGATGCCCTGCGAACCAGGACTTCACGGGGAGCACGCATGCCCCCCCGAGGGTGACACATAACTAATGTGTCGTGTGACAGTCTGCCTGGCGCGGATCTCACGACCTCCTGTCCATCTGACAGTGCGTGCAGATCCCCCAGGATAGAAGTGGCATCACCATGGCCAATCATTGGCGACTCAGCCCTTCTGGCTGTCCCCTGACCCACTGGTTCTTCCACTGGGGACTCTTTCCCCCTCTCACCCCTCACTCTGGACTTCTGCACCCTCCCAACTGGAGCGGTACTGCCAGACACCAGGATCGCTAGAGCTCTTGTTACAGACACTCCACATCCTCTAGACACAGGGAGATCCTCCTCAAATGGCCTACAAGTACAGCCTAGGCCCCCAACCTGGTGTTCCCTGAAGAAACCATCCAGGCCCTGGGACTGGGTTTCGGGCACCTTGGGACACAGCCCACACTCACTCCTTCTCCTCTGAGACAGGACTTGAGCCCCTACACCCCTCCCACTATACTGGGACCTAGCTGGGCTACACTGAACCTCTTCCACCACACAGGACCGGAAGAAACCCGAGCCACTCTTGTTGGAATCACTCCCCAATGCCTCTTCAGATCCTCTAACACGGGGAGGTCCCCAACACAGAACAGTCCAACAGGACAGACTAGGTTCCTTTCCTGGTGTTCCCTCTAAGAACCATCCAGTACTGGAGACTGAGGTTGAGGCTCGGAATACGGCCCAGTCTCACACCTTCCTCGCTTGACATATTGTGAGGCCTTTCAACCTCCTCACTATAACGGTACCTAGTTGTGTTCCTCTGAACCATCTCCGCCACGCGGGTTGGGAGACACCTGCACCATTCCTCTAGGGTCACTCCCCCATGCAAGCTCCTTATTTCAGAGAACTAACACCCAATCGTCCAGGTCAACACACCACTCATCCACATACCCCCCCCCCCAGACTGGTGAGACAGTTCCTTACTGCCCCTGAATCTCAACCTGTCCCCCTCTTAAACGGAACCAGGTACCATACTCTGGGAACTGGGAATGGGACTTCCTGCACTGGACTTCATCTTGCTGCAACCACTGGATCCCACCCTTACTGGGGATTCCAGAAAACTCACACTGCACTTAGGGGATAATCTACCCTCCCGAGCCAGTTACTCCATGCCAATTAAGTTACCACTGTAGGCCAACCCTAGAACCAGCAGACAGCACAGGGGCAGTCACTCCTCCAGATTTTCTGGTTTCTGTCCTTGGCAGGACCCCCAACTCATAGTGCAATAAAACACATTTCAAAGAAAGGACTCTTAAAACAAACTCAGACACAATAATCCCTTTCCATGTGACTATCTAAAATGCAGAGCTTGTAGTGTAACCAGTTGTCACTGTGGTATTGCGCAAACGCAAGTCCTATCCCCACCGCTGACAACCAATGTTAGAAATGGGATCTCTGGTTGGCTAAGGCTTGCGCCAAAGCCAGGCAGAGACCACCACTCTAGTCAGGGCGAGGGAGTTACACGCCAAAGATAACCCCTGCTCACCCCCTTGGTAGCTTGGCACGAGCAGTAAGGCTTATCCCGGAGGCAATGTGTATAGCGTTTGTGCACGCACACAGCAACAACATACCAGGCACACTACAAAAAGAACTCCACACAAGGTTATATCAAAAATAGCCTTTGTATTATCATAAAACACATTAGAATACTACTCACATAATATACATCGTGCCACGTGGCACGGGGTCATATTTACAAGGGACTATTTACACTTGACAGGGCCAACTGGACCACTGTCAGAACCAGCACAAAGTGAACTTAGTACATGTAGAACGTATAATAAATGTAGCACAAATTGTAGATGTAGGATACAACCAGTAATCACTGGTAACCACTGTACTCAGCATCAGCCTGTAACATAAACCACATTATGCACAGTATCACATTAGGCGCGAATTACATTCTGCGCCAACCTCATCAGTCTAACTTATTGGACCCTAACCTCCTAAGTATCACTCACATTAGGGGCATAAATCACAGTGGAGGATAACCTCCCAAGCATAAACCATATTATGCAAATAACCTCATACATAAACGACAGTTAGAGGCATCAAAAAGGGTGCGTAAATCATGCTACATGTATCACATTTCCTAGCACCCCATAATCACATTAGGGCCTGGCGCCCTACAAACCTAACAGTCCCCCTGGCCAACTGGCCTTCTCAAAGGGGCTCAAATGCCCTGTGTCCAAAATGTCAGGGCGGCTGCCAATGCAGCAGAATCCATGTGCGCAATTGCGCAGACCTAAATGTTGCAGCTGGCACTAAATGCTGCACAGCTGTGAAAGTACTGGGGCAGAGGAGTGCATCTCACTCCTATCTCATCTCTCAATAATGCCCCCAAAGAATGAATGGCCTAAACGTTGCAGCTGGCACTAAGTGCTGCGCAGCTGTAAATATCAAATGAGGCCTGGCACTACTGTGCCCTCTTGTGCGGATGTGCGCAAAACGTTGCAGCTGCCCGCGCTGGTGCGGCGCAGCTGAGAACAGAGTAAAGGGGCCCTGGCACCTCTGTGCTTTCGGGGCCTCACTGGGGCTCTCTTAAACAATATTGCCCCCATCGGTGCAGCTGCCCACTGTCAGGTGGGGCAGCTGGGAAAATCGCCAAACTGGTAGGGGAACGGGCCCCTCTGGGCCCTCAACAACAATATGCCCCCTCGTTGCAGTTGCCCGCTACGGTGGCGCAACTGAAAAGAAACAAAAGAAGCACTGGCACCTGCTAAACTGACTGCGCCGAGCAATGCCCCCAAGCCCCACTCAGGGACTTTGTAAACCAAAATTGCACTACCGGTGCAGCTGGGGGAGAGAACACGCACTGGCACCAACCGTGCCTTGGGAGCACACGAGAAACGCTCCAAACTCAGCCCCCACTCACTGGACTGCACGGGGACTCCTCCGGTCTCCCACAGGACCTCTCCAGATTGGCTCCGGTCTCCTCTGGACTTGCGGCGGGGGCAGGCACCGACAATGTGCCACGCGCCCCCTCCGCCTAGTTCTCCCCAAAAGCGGCTGAACGCGGGGCTTCCCTTGGGTCACGGGAGCCCCGCTCGGCATCGGCCGACTCCTCACTCGCGGGGCTTCCCTTCCTTCTCTTCCCACTTCACCCGGGCCCCCTCATGGGACCCGGGACTTCATTACAGAGCCTGAGAGGCTCCGGCCGGATCTCTGGTGGCGGGGCGGGACTTCCTCTCCTCGCTCCGCCCATGTCCCAGGCAGACGTGCCTGGCTTCCTGGTCAGCTCGGGCCGCCGCGGTGATTCTTTCCCAAAAGTAGAACGCGGGGTGGGCACCCGCGTTTAAAAATAAATATAACGCGGCCATGTGGGGTGGGCACCCACGATTTAGATATAAAAATAAAGCGGGGTGGGCACCCGCTCGGGATGCATCCATAAAGCGGGGTGGGCACCCGCTTTCCCGGCACCACGGGGGAATTCCTACGATGGGGATTCCCTCACCAAGGGCTGCAGCTCAGCGCTGCGCAGCCCCCAGGCTCTCCTCCTTTGGGGAAAGTAAAAGAAATAGAGCACAGGGCTCCCAGGGTGCCAAAAATGCTGCACAAAGTCCTGAAGATCCTGGACTGCCAAAAGAAGAAGAAAAGAGTCCCATCAAGTCTTTAGAGAGGAAAGGGCAATGCAGGGCCCAGGGAGGCAAGCCCTCATGGCAGCCCCCCCCCCAGGGCCCCAGCAGCAGCATGCCCCGGCAGGATTCAGGAACAAGAACTGAACACCTTCATGGGGTCACAGCCCCTTCTTTTATACACCCTTTTCCTTTGTGTCACAGCACAGTGCTTGGGGATGCCAGTAAAAACTGGTTTAGGGGGGATTTGGAGCACTTTGTTTTCCAAGCTCCTCTTCCCCTTTGTCAGGTGGGGGCTAGGTGATCAGACACACCACAGGGGGCAGAGCCAGCATTGTACAGGCTGGGCACAATCCTATTCAGAGTCAGGGGATTTCTCCTCCCACTACTCTCAGCCCAGAGGTCCTATTCAGCCCAGCGCTGACTCACCCTGCCCCTCCTGGAGCCACACACACCTCCCAGCCCCTGTCACTCACAAAGCCAGACATGCAATTCACATCAGGCAGGCAGACATATAGCACACAGAAATGCCAACTTCTAAAAGTGGCATTTCTAACATAACCACAATAAATCTGCGCACACCATTGCACAGCATTTATTCACACAATTTCATACATACCAGACTTGACCACACTGCTCCTCTCATAACAGGAATTACCACTGACACACACTGATCAGGAAATCCCCCATGCATTCCTATGGGAGGGCAGGCCAATCTCACCACAAGTACACAGAGAGCGCACGCACTTTCCACTGGACCACAGTGCGAAAGTGCCCAGAGGCCTAAAATCACCAACACCAGGTTACAGACAAGGCAAAAAGTTTAGGGGTGAACCTGCCAAAAAGGGCCAAGTCCAACAGCGAGAAATCATGCGATCAGGCCAATCGCGGTAAAAAAAGCAGCAAAAAGCAGCCACAGGCCTGCAAATCCCACGCGTCTGGCGGAAATTGCACCATAAAAACCACAGAAACAACACACCAGAAACAAGCCAAAGCACGTAGCAACATGGATGCACCCTGACCCAGCGCAGAGGTCAACGCGAACCCCACAACCCCCACAGACCACCAGCAAGGAACAACCGGGTCGGGGAAGGCCAAGGGGAAAAGGGAGAGGAAGACGGGATGCAGACCGCAGGAAAACAAGACCAGCGTCACGGAGGTGACAGAACACTACCAGCAACTGACCCACAAGCAGACCACCTGGAATGCAGTCGGAGTGCCGAGGAGGCCAATCCAGGAGGACAAGAGGCTCTGCCAGGACGTGACAACCTAAACCAGTCACAAACACGCTGCCAACAGGAAGGCAGCAACGGCGACAGGAGGTGGCAGTCAAGCGCCACAGGAGGAGCTGGAGGAAACCCAGGCCACAGTCATCAGTGTGGAGACGGTGCAAGGAGTAGGGAGTACGGACACAGCTCGACAGGACCTGACACAACAACAACAGGGTGAGGATCCAACAGGGACTGGGGGGACGGGGGTGATGGGCACAATGGCACACATGCACAATGAGGTGTAGCACACTACACACCCACAATTACCCAGGGACATGTCCCCCATCGCTGTGGCACACTGCAGCACACACACATAGCAATCACAGCACATACCATGACAATGTGGCACAAAGTGCAACACCCACACTACAGAACAGGGGACACAACTGGGTCCGCCCAGGTGCAGAAACAGAACAATCACATTGGACAGAGCAGGGAACTGTGAGATGTATATCTACACCTAAAACCCCACATCAGCCATGTAGGCCAAATGTACACTGTCACAAATCAAATATCCACCACCGCCCAAACAGTCACAATGTACATTGTCACACAGTCTGCATTAGGGGTGGGCAACAAACTCCGCTAGCGGAGTTTGCGGAGAATTGTTAACTACGCATTCCATTGAAAACACAGAATTCAAGCAAAAACTCTGTCCCTCCGCGTAGTGGAATCAGCTACTAAACTGCACCCACAAATGCTTTGATAAAGCAACTTTACATGCTAAAAAAAAAAAAAAAAACATATAACCAATTCACAACAGTGAACTTTGAAATTAAAGGTGATGATTTTGGGATCCCCCCTAACCTAGGGGGAGGACCAAGCAGATGCCTTGAACACAAAGAGCACATCATGCTGAACGATTCAGTGGTGGTCCAATCCTGTTAGGACCACCCCAAGCACAGTTATGGGCAAAAATACAATCCCAACCAAAGGCTCTGCAAAGCATTATGGGATGAGATTAGCAGTGGGCAGTGAATATTATAGTATTCAATATGAAAATAATTCTACAAAGAGCTGCAGTTCAACTGGGCGTTACTAGGTGTCCCTCACGAGTCAAATGCAAAAGCATTGAAATTATTACATCAAGCTGCAGTTCCACTAGTCGTTACTAGATGTCCCTCATGAGTCAAATGCAAAAGCATTGAAACCCTTTCATGAAGCTGCAGTTCCACTAGTCGTTACTAGGTGTCCCTCACGAGTCAAATGCAAAAGCATTGAAACCCTGAGCTGAGAGCTAATACTATAAATTCTACAAAGAGCTGAACTGCAGCTTCATGAAAGGGTTTCAATGCTTTTGCATTTGACTCGTGAGGGACATCTAGTAACGACTAGTGGAACTGCAGCTTGATGTAATAATTTCAATGCTTTTGCATTTGACTCGTGAGGGACACCTAGTAACGACCAGTTGAACTGCATCTCTTTGTAGAATTATTTTGATATTGGACACTATAATATTCACTGCCCACTGCTAATCTCGTCCCATAATGCTTCGCAGGGCCTTTGGTTGGGATTGTATTTTTGCCCATAACTGTGCTTGGGGTGGTCCTAAGAGGATGAGACCACCACCGAATCGTTCAGCAAGATGTGCTCTTTGTTTTCAAGGCATCTGCTTGGTTTTCTCCCTAGGTTAGGGTGGATCTCACAATCATCACCTCTCTCACTGCTTCTTAAATTTTCATTTTCACTTTTGTGAAATGACTATATGCATATTAGCATGTAAAGACAGAGATACTTGTTATTTTACCAAAAGTATATGAGGTCTCTGTTTTATTAAGTAAGAAGCGGAGCGAAGTTGCGGAATTCATGGAGTTTTGGTTCAGCTTTGTGGAATTCTGCGTAGTAGTGCTCCGCCAACTATGCCCACCCTTAGTCTGCATGTCGACAAGAACAAGGCGCCAACACAATGCCAACATGCACCTCTCTTCACAATGCAGAGGAACAAACAACACTTCTAGCAGGTCAGAACAGACAACCCATCAGTGATGCCGGAGACGAACACCACACCTTCGACACCGACGCCCTACAACAGCCCATGGACATCCCACACAACCCACCACCAGGACCAGGGCAGACAAGCTACTCAGAGCAGAACCCAGCCCCTGCAACAGACCACACAGCATGAAACACCCGCAATCACGGCTGGCTCACAACACTTCACTCACCCACACATGGCACTCCAATGCCAGGTGTCAGAACGCCAAAAGGAGGTTGCCCAACAGGTGCGGGTGTTGCCCAACCCATGGAATGCAAACTAGAACACATACGTGGGTGTCCAATACCCTTCAGGGACCACCTACACCTCACAAAGGAGACCCACACTTCCATAGAGACACATGCAGATGCACATACCCAGTACAGAACCACGCCCAGGGGCACACACATATCAGTCACACACCCACGTTGGCTCAGCGTACGACGGCACAGTCCACTCCCCTTATGAATTGAGTGGGTGACGACAAAGCTACATGTCCAGGTTCTAGCCCGCTGCCTGCGGTGACATGTCTGCGTCCGCTGTACACAGCACAATGTGATGTCGTAGGGCCCAGGGCCCCCATGCATACAACAAGACCACAGGGACACATGCACATATCATGTTGAACTGGCTACGGGCACGTGCGCCTGGCCCCTTTATTGGCAGGGCCACATGTACAGTGACGCCTGTGCTGGATGTGTGTGGGGTGAATATAAGCTAGCCCGCACGGACTGCTTGCTGCTGGCAACAACCTGAACAGTGGACACCAGTGTAATGGAACCAGAAAACACCAGCATAACAGAGTCAATTGCAGAGCAACATGGAGGGATCCGGAGTTAGGACAGAGGTCAGCCAATATTTAGTCAGGAGGTTCCGTGAGTTGCAGTGCACTGAGGTAGGGGCACTAGAGAAGAGCGCGCTCATGTGAAGAAATTGCTAGCATTGTGTCCCTTCCGGTTAGTCCTGATGCACATGCAGTGGGGTGTGTTACACCTGCATCAACTTCCTAATCACCGTTCCAGGTCCCCCACACTGCCTGAGGTGACAGTTGCGCCCGCAGTCCACAGCGCAATACCCAGTGATAGATCCGGGTGTGTAGCTTGACTACCACCACCAGTCTTCATTCCTGCCTAGGGGCTGTTGCCTCCTGCCCTCCCATTGTCTGTGCCTCCTCCTGTCCGCACACTTGACACATCTTCCTCATCATAGTCCCAGATCTTCCCCACTGCATGGGGAGACATTGCTGCGCAACCTCACAACAGCACAAAACTCAATCAGTAACGGACAATGGCTTGCGGTGCACTGAGTCACTGGCACCTGGAGTGCTGAGCAGGGTAGCAGGCCGATGATGGCATCCACGACAGGTCTGAGCAACTCCGTAGGTCTGTCAGGACCACCCTTTTGACTCTGGCAGATGGCGATTGGAGGTGGTCCCTGCGGTGGCAGCGTGTGCCTCCTGCGGTGATGCGACATCCGGCCCGGTCATGACTCGATGCCATGTGTGGGCCCTGGTGGCCCGCAGTTGGGGCTGGAGGAGGCGGACAGCGCAGGGCCACAGACACATGGCGTTGATGACCCCAAGACCATCGCTACAGAGGCCATTCAATGTCTCAGAAGAAGAGGTCTCAGGCCTGAGCAGCACAGAGTTAGTGGCCCCAGATGCACTGCGTCCGGCACAGGCACCCAGCCACGGGACAGTGACTTGTGGTGCAGTCAGATGGGCCATGCGACCTGAGCGTGTCCCCATCAATGTCCGAGGTGTATGTTGCTGAGGTTTTCGGGGGACAGTGGAAGATGTCCTCCAGGGCATGATGCGGAAGGTCTGATGTTATCTGGAAGCAGCAAATGGAGGAGTGGAAAGCGAAACCCTCGTTTGCACCAACAATTCGGGATCAGCTACATGAGGATGAAAACTAGCCCCTAGTCCATAGACTCAAACGCCACCAATGTACGACCAGTGAGTGTCCATGAATGTCTGGGAACAAACTTAGTGGCACAGGTCCTGTGAGGGGATGCAGTCTGCGATGATGCCGGTACACATATGTGAACTCCAAGAATGCCAAATCAAGGCTCTGTGACCTACTGGACCGCAGTGTAGGCCGGAGGCAGCGGTCAGCAGTGGCCCACAGCGACGGGTCATTGGCTCACGAGGCACAGACTTAGTGACACAGTGGCAGTTGTCGGTAGTGTTCAATCACCTCCGTGTCGCTGATCCTGTTCCCTCCGGACTGCAACGTGTCATCCTCTTACGCCCCTCCATGCGTGCAAAGAAATGTATTTTGCCTTTTGAATTACTGATGTTCAGTTCCAAATCTGTAATTCCACTCGGGTGCAGCGTAGGCCGAGGGCAGTGGTCCGCGTAGGCCCACAGACACGTGTGGTTGTGATGCCATGCACAGACTTGTTGCCACCACATCGGAGGGTGTATAGTGAATTGTTCTCTGCCTTCAATAATGTTCACTGCCATGGTGTAATCAAGACTCAGTTCCAAATGTGTGACCTACCTGACCGTGGTGTAGGCCTGAGGCAGCGGTCAGCACGGCCCATTCACCGAGTGTCTCCGGGATACGTTGGATGGCCCCACCGGCCTGCGTAGTTCAGGTTCAGTGGCACCACGTGTTAAGGACACCTCCGTGTATGTGACCCGGCATTCGCCCGGACTGAGCCGCATCTTCCTCTTTCACCTCTCCGTGCGACCACTGGTGTGGACTCCGCCATTCGTGCTTTGCGACTAGGTGCTGGATGTGTGACCTACTGGTCAGCAGGGTAGTCCTGGTCCCTCCTCCACGTGTAGCAGGCAGGCGTTGGACAGGGTTAGTGGCACCACGTGTAGCCGGCTGACGTTGAACAGGGTTAGTGGCACCACGTGTCGCAAGATGCCCATATGGAACTATGCCTCACTGATCGGGGGGTCTGGTGCTGTGGCCGCTGGCCCAGATTTGGGGTCACTGCCATTCATGACTCAGGACACAGTTTCACATATGGGACCTACTGGTCCGAAGAGTAGGCCGGGGGCCTGTGTAGTGGAGGCCGTGATGGTCTGAGGTGGCTGCCAAGGTTTTGGGCCTCGGGCTTGGGGCTTGCGCCGGCACGTGGTGGGCCCTCCTAGACACACGCCGGTGTCGGAAGGTGATCAGTGTGGCCTGGCTGTGCAGGGACTGGCCTGACGTGTTCGTGGTCCAGCGTGCCGGGGTCCGGCAGGCACACAGCATCGCAGCCAACTCCACTCACGAGGATGGCGTTGGCCTTGTGGCGAGGTGGGAGGTGCCGCCCTGGCAGAGACGTGGGTCTTTCCAGAAGAGGACCACGCCCAGGCCTACGTGCTTTTTATTCACACCCCTACGCTGGTGTGGCGTACGCAGGGCCATCCCACTCCGCTGACACTTAGGGGGGGCATAACAGGCAACATTTCCGCGAGGCCCCCCACTGGCTGGGGTGACATGGTGGCGTCCACTGTCCACTACACTCCATACACAAGTGGTGTATGTTGCCATGGATATGGGTGTGTTCTGCATACTGCGAGGTGTCCAGCACATCTCCGTTACTCTTGACATTGTGTACTTTCCCAATCATGGTTCTGCTGCATCCTTCACACATGCCTGGTTGCCACCTCTCCCCACATTCGGCTATTATGTGGCTGAGGTGCCATGCCGTTGCTGGCTCATGTTCAGGGCTTGCCCATGTGGACATTGTAAGTTGTTCTGTCGTGTCTGGTGGGTGGGCATGTTGTTGTGCCTGTTGTATGTGATTTTGTGATGTGTGCATTGCCAGCGTTGTGAGTTGCATGGTTGTGGAGTTGGGGTGTGTGGGGTGTTCATTTGTATATTGCCAAGGGGCTGTGCATTTCCCTTGTTGCCATCCTGGGAACGCTGGTTGATGATGGACTGTCGGAGGATGAAGGTATCATGCACACTGGCTGTGTATTTGAAGACGACATTGTTGGGTGTTCCACGGTGTTCTGTTGTTGCCTGCACATTGATGTGAGACGTGTGCTTCCTGTTGCGGTGATTGTGTGCTGTGTCACCAGGGGGCACAGGTAGTACATGTGTGCTGTGTATTGCCCCCAACACGTGCGTGCATCCTGCTTGGGCATATGGTCCTTGCTTGGTCTCCAGCGGATCCTGCGCATTGTGTTGTACGTATGGGGACTGGGGTACCAGGGTGATGGTGATGTCCAGGACAGGTGTGGGAGACTTGGATGTGGCTGGCTGTGAGACTCCTCCGACTCTGGCGGGTGTTGGTTGGGGGGTTCCAGGGGCCAACAGGTGCAGCCACGCCATCAGCTTTGTGTGGGGTGGGATGTTGGTTGTCCGCTGTGTTGGTGCTGTAGGCCTGTTAGGCGATGATGGTCAGGATGCGTAGGTTGGTTGTCCCTTTCAGCCTGTAGTGGACGGTGACATTGTCAGATGTTGGGTCTGTGTGGCTGGTATGTTTCCTGGGGTTCAGCTGTCTTTGTCTGCGCTACGTCTGTGGTGGTCCGGGAGGGGGGTGTTCCGGGTGTGGGTTGGGGTCCTGGGGTGGTGGAGGTGGCTGTTGTGGCCCTCTTGGTTGTCCGGGCCGCATGATGGGTGGCTCCATGGCATCTGTTGCCCTTCGGATGTGGCCCTGGGCTGTGCTCCCTTTTGTGGTGCTGTCTGCCATCCGACTTTACACCAGGTCAGAGCAGGTGTAAATTTCCTGGTGCTAACGCGCCTTATCGCCTGTTTTGTGTTCTTATCGCCGCTGTGGCTGGTCGTTGTGAATGTTGAGGTGTGATGTCTCGGCTTTTGGCATGGGAACGCCTACTCTGCATCTCATTAGCGATATTTGTGGGGGTCCTCTGTGGCGATGTTTTTTGCGGCTGCTTTCGCGGGTAAACTGGTGCTGTGGGCTGTTTACACCGGCTTGTGAATGGGGGGGGTAAATTTATCATGACTTTGGCTGCGATAAAGTGCTGTTAATTCGGCAATAGCTCCTTGTGAATATGCCCCTCAGTGAGATAAAAATAAATGTATGAATATCTTCAGGTCTGTGTCTCAGAGGTGATAATTTATTCTGTTTTTGGTGGTGCTGTGTTTTTGTGCTGCATTATTGCAATATGATTTTGTAGTGTTGTACTGTGGTTGTTGTGTTGTGCTCTGTTTTGGCTATTTTGTTGTGATGTACGCTGTCATATTTTAATTTTGTTATGTTACTTTGTGTATGTTATTCTGTTATGTTCTGTTGTTTACTTTTCATATGTCAACAAACGCTGCAAAATTTCCAGCTAAAAGCAGAACATGCCTTGAAATTTCCTGTGACAGTAAACATTTACCAACCTCTGAGGTGGTAAAATAGTGCTGCTCCAGTTCTTACATTGCTTAACACACCAGTCCGTCCAAAACTGAGGCAGAGACTATTATTATGCTATATTTGGTATGCATTTATTTGGCCTGATTTCCCTGAATTTTGCAAACAATTAGTTTGAAGTGTTCCTGATTTGGCACTTTTTGGTTTAGCTCCAATGACAATTTGTTATGAAGGCAGTTTTTTTTTAGAAGATCATATGGGAGATTGCACATTCTCACAGTGATAGGGGTTTTCGAGAAGATTTTGAAGTGTTTATGTTGAAGCATTGTGCAAACAAATACCAGCATGACTGATATAGTATTTGAAATCTAACTTGAACAATTTGCTTGCTGTCATGAAAAGAGAGGTGGGACATGCATCTTCCACATTCCTGCTACCTTTTGCCTAACTCCAGACAAACAGGACTTTCCATAGCACCACAACGCAGTCACTATGCAGTACAGAAAAGAGATGAATCATTTCTTTGTTCTAAAACCTCTTGTTCTGAGAGCATAGTTTGACTGTAAAGCCTTCACACTCAAAGGCTAAATATTTCTCAGTGACATCGTAGTGGAATTTGCAAAATATTCTTCTTGATACATGCTCTCTGCCAATCTAGTCTGGGAAATTTACACTAAAGGAAAATCTAAAGCCCAACTCGACTTTCTGATTGAAAGAAATGTTGACCAAAGGCTCCTCCTCAATAAACGGTAGGACCTTTCACTTGCCACCACTGCCTTTTCACCTTCAACTGAGGACCTCCCACCCTCGCGGAAACCCTCACCACATCCACCTCACTGACCACAACCACCCAGGAACTACTCCACTGCCTCCTGCTCAACGCCCGATCACTTTGCAAACACTCCACCGAAATCTGAGACACAATCACCACTCTCACCCCATTGTGATTTTTATCACAGAGACCTGGCTCAACCCCTCCGCCATCCTCAACATCACCACTACAACACCCAATGGCTAAGAGATAATACACCAGGACCGCATCAACAAACACGGAGGAGGCATCACCATCATCCACAAAGAAACCATCTGTTGCACCACCACTGAAGACGACACCACACCAATCATGGAATACTTCAACTTCCAACTCTAAACCGACAGCAGAATGACCATCAAAGGTACCTTCACCTAAAGACCGCCTGGACCTCGCCCCAGCTTCTGTAACGCCAACCCAGAATTCATCACTCCACTACCCATTGACTCCAAGCACTACATGTTCCTCAGTGACCTCAACTTCCACTTGGATGATCCTAAAGACACTAATTCTGCCAACCTCCTGGAATGCATGAGCAACATTGGCCTCACTCAACTTCTCACCAGCCCCACACAAAGCTCAGGACACACTTGACCCTATCTTCACTGCCAGCGATAGAGTCAAGTACAGTCATGTCACCGAACTCAGTGGTACTGACCACACCAACATCCACTTCACCAGCGCAGGATCTCCATGCACCACCACCAGGGGCCCCCCAGCTCCTCCCACCACAGCTGGAACAAAATGACAAGGACCCAATGGAACAGAATGTCCAGAATTTCTCCATCTAGATCACAAACTGCACCCCCATCAATCCAGCCAAGACCAGCAGATCCACCAAACAAGCCAGTTGGCATACACCAGAACTCAGAACAATGAAACACAACTGCAAGCAACTAGAAAGAAGATGGCGCACCAGCAGAGATCCCACAGACTGAGCCACCTGCAAGTCAGCCATCAACAAATACCACCAATCCCTAAAAGACGCGAAAAGAGACGATGTGGCAGTCTGCATAAAAGCAAGCTCCAACCACAGCAAGGAACTCTTCAGCATCGTCAGAGTTTTCTCCTGCCTGTCAGCCACGAGAACATAATCTCCCCTACCCAGGAACCCTTGTGGACTATTTCCACAACAAGATATCCACCATCTACAGTAACTTCAAAACCCATCCCACCGACCTCTACAACCTCCTTACACCAACGGACGCCACTCACAACCACACGCTCATCACATGGGAACAGGTCACCACACAGAACACCCCAGCCATCATGAACTCCATCCACTCTGATATACCCAGGGACCCCTGCCACCACCACTTCTTCAACTCCAGGAGCAAAGAAACAAGCAGCAAACTCACATCCATTCTCGATGCATCCATCACTGCAGCTGCCTTCCCCAATGGATGGAAACATGCAGAGGTCAGACCCCTCCTCAAGAAACCCTCCGCGTACCCCAACAAACTCAAGAACTACCATCCAATCTCACTGCTCCTCTTCCCCATCAAAGTCCTCGAGAAAGCCATCAATCACCAACTCACTGAACACCTGGAGAGAAACAGCCTGCTGGACGCCTCCCAATCCAGTTTCCACGCACTGAGACTGCCCTGATTGCTGCCAACGACGACAACAGAACCCTCCTTGACCAGGATGAAACAGCGGCCCTGATCCTCCTCGACCTCTCAGCCTCATTCAATACATTATCCCACCACACACTCATCAAGAGACTCCACACATCGGGATCCAGAGAGACACCCTAAAATGGATCGCTCATTCCTCACATGATGAACTTAGAGAATCTGCCTACCATCCTTCACCCCGGAACCAAAGAGCACCATCTGAGGCGTCTCTCAAGATTCATCCCTCAGCCCCACTTTGCCCTGGACGAGATTGTCAGAACTCATGGCGTCAACATCATATCCTATGCATAAGACACCCAGCTCATCCTCTCGCTCTCTGAAGACCCCTCCACCACAAGGACCAACTTCCACAAATGCATGATGAGTGTCACCGACTGGATGAAGACCAACTGCCTGAAGATAAGACGGAAATGCAGATCTTTGAGAACAACACCTCCCCATGGAACGACACCTGGTGGCCCTCCAAACTCGGACCCACACCAACAGACTACACCTGACAGGTCTCCAGGTCTCGGAAGGAGGGTAAATAAGTAAGTTTTTTTCCCGCTGCTGCCAACGACATCGGATTAAGGTAATACCAACGTGCGCTGCTTCTGGCACTATTACACTCATATTTCAGCACTTTTTCCTTGTTACCTCCCTATGTGCAGTTTCCACCCCCTACCCGACCATAAACGCCGATGCGGCCCTACTCCACCACGGGGAGGGTATGGATTTAACTGTGTTTTTATACGTGTTTTTTTTTTGTAAATGTGTTAGGTCATCCTGTGCCTAGATCTGTAGTCCAAGTTTCACAAGCACTTAGCACGCCACGTCATCAGACCACATGTAACCACCGGACAGTCATTGACCCGCACCTTTAGTACCGGCCATAGGCCAGATTTTGAGATCTCATTGAGTACGCTACATTTTTTTAACTCATGGGCACACGCTATAGCACTTATATAATGAACTAGGTTATAACAATGTAGGAATGTTGATTGAGCACGTCTGTGTCCTAGCATACTACGAGCCTCGTATTTACTTCAAATAATGAGCGTAACCTTTTCTTTGCGCGGTACATTCCTTCGACAGTACCGCCTCTTGCAGGCTCAAGTCCCTAAGTTAAACTCCTGCCAACTGTAATTCAGAAACAGGACAGGCCTCAGAGCACATTGATGTTTTATTAACTGCACTGCTACACAACAGTGAGTCACCCACCACTAGACCCTCTACCATATTGCACATCCAATGTATCATAGAAAATGATGAGTAAGAGTAACTGAATACAATCACATCCCTTCCATCACCATGATGCATATTTTGTTGTTTTTTCTCCCCCTCTTGTCTCCATTAGGTTTGGTCCAGAGCACACGAATAAGACGTTTCTCAAACGCAATACGTTTACTTGACCTCATTGTAGGTATGGTATGAATTTTGGGCATATATCCCTGATTCCCACTTCTTTCACACTGATTCACGGTCCTGATGAAGCACGTAGGGATCCATTAGCGACCCGTTGGCAGCGCTAAACATGTCAACCACTCCTCACTTTTAATAACAAAAATAACACTGATTTACGGGTTGAGAGCAGCGGGAATATATCTGTTTTTTCCCCTCTTTTTCTGCTTAAAGTGCATCTCCATCCCCGTCCAGATTTTAGCTTAACCCAGAGGACTCACTAATAAACCGATCAGGGTACCAACAGGTTATTTTATTTTCACTCACACCAATCACTTGGCCCACACACCCATATGCACAACTGCAGCAACTCCTAAAAGATCTCCATCAAAGAGCCCTCTAGTAGGGCCCGTGAGGGACTGCAGCGCCACCCCCACGAGGAGCAGTGCCCAATGATGATGCTTTACACTCGCAAGGGTGTGTGAGGGCACAAGACACACAGTAGTACCACTCCCCACTCTTGCATACTCATTCCTAGTTTAGGAGACACACATTCCCACTCGCAACCGACCAAGGCTGTTGAGCGCCCTCTATTTCTCTTTCTCAAAGGAACTGATACCATTCATAGTGTTTTACCATATACTAGGGACTGATAAGGGTACCCCAGTATCCAATCTGGAGTGTACCAAAGTACATGTGTTGAAATTTAAGGGAGAAAGCAGATAGACTGGGGTCCTGATTAGCAGGATCCCAGTCAGACTAGTGAAAAACAGTGAGACATCAAGCAAAAAGTGGGGGTAACCATAAGAAGCAGATCCTACTTTCCTACACAACCCCCCCCCCAGCAAACGAAAGGACATGAGACTAACCTTGACCAGTTGAGTCTTCATTTTCTAAGTGGAAATATCTGGAGAGTCCATCTGCATTGGCATGGTTACTCCCAGGTCTATGTACCACTGTGTAGTCCATCCCCTGTAGGGAAATGGACCACCTCAAAAGTTTGGGGTTTTCACCCTTCATCTGTTTTAGCCATAAGAGGGGCTTATGGTCTGTCTGACCAATGAAGTGAGTGCCAAACAAGTATGGACTCAACTTCTTCAGAGCCCAGACCATAGCAAAGGCTTCCCTCTCAATAGCTGACCAACGTTTCTCTCTGGGGGTCAGCCTTCTGCTAATAAAAGCTACTGGCTGATCCTGACACTCTTCATTCAGATGTGATAACACAGCCCCTACCCCCAACTCAGATGCATCAGTTTGAACAGTGAATTGTTTGGAATAGTCAGGACTTTGCAGAATGAGAGCAGTGCACATGGCCTGCTTCAGGTCATCAAATGCCTTCTGACAGCTAACTGTCCACTGAACTTTCTTAGGCATTCTTTTAGAGGTCAAATCATTTAAGGGGGTCACTATGGATCCATATCCCTTAACAAACCTCCTGTAGTACCCAGTCAGGCCCAAGAAAGCTCTGACCTGTGTCTGGGTAGTTGGAGCAACCCAGTCCATGATGGTCTGGATTTTGCTCTGCAATGGTTGAACCTGGCCTCCACCCACAAGGTGGCCCAGGTACACAACCTTACTCAGCCCTATCTGGCACTTGGTGGCCTTGATAGTGAGGCCTGCCTTCTGCAGGGCCTCCAAAACATTTCTTAGGTGGACCAAGTGATCCTCCCAGGTGGAACTAAAGACAGCAATATCATCAAGATAAGCTGCACTGTAGTCTTCCAGGCCTGTGAGAACTTTATTCACCAACCTTTGAAATGTGGCAGGTGCATTTTTCAAGCCAAAGGGCATCATCACAAATTGATAGTGCCCTCTAGGGGTTGAAAATGCTGTTTTGGGTTTGACATCCTCAGCTAATCTGATTTGCCAATATCCAGCTGTTGTTGTGTAGTTCCTATAGTACCCATGCAGGACCTGTGCATTTGGATAGCATAAACTGTGGGCTTGGTGGCAGAATGATTCTGAACACCCCCACTGAGAAATGTTAGCCGGTTTGCAAAAGCTAGCTCACAGTGCCACTAGTGTCTCCTCTTATCGGGGAGAGATTAGTTTCTGTCAACCTCAGAACATGACAACCCTGATCCCTCAAGATCGTGAAAACAATGTACTACTTTTCGCTCAGTCACTCGTGCTCATTTAGTTTATCTCAGAGGTACACAGAATAAACAGTCTGGGCATTTCAATAAGGATTTATTGAACAGTTGTTATTCTCGTGTAAAGTATATGAGCTAAAACAACCATTAGACAGTAGCAGAGATATATGATTAGCAGTACTATGAATATAAAAGGATAGTACAGTTCTATCATCTTGCAATAAGCATGAATAAATACATGAATATAAAATGCATTGATAAAAGCGAGTGCATACTCCTACGATGCCTATCTAGATGTACCTAAGCAAACCTAGCATGTGAGTAGGTGTGCAGCCAAGAATCCCTCTAGGATTTGGTCGGACCCCATTACCTGAAGTGAGAATGTAGGAGCCTCTCCTGGTCTCGAGCTGGACACCCCGCAAGGAATGTTCAGACCACTGTCAGCTGGAGCGTCTGCATGCAGGAGCCTCAGCGTCTCTGGTCAGTGTGTCGGCCTGGAAGTCTTGATTCCCTCTAACTACTGATAGCAAGAAGTGCTGTATTTATACAGAAAAGTATAAAGAGTCCCTTTGTCCCTTGTTCTTGTGTTAGCCATTGTTGGGTATGAGGATGACGTATGGGATGAACCTTGTGCGTAGATATTAGGAAGGTGGTGTATAGCCCCTGCCTGGTTTCCAAGTAGCCTCATGAATATTTTATTCACGCATTGTCAGTCTAAAGATGAAGTCATAGAACACTATTGTTTGGGAAAAACCCTCCTTCTGAACCCAGGCCTAGAACTAGATAAAAGGTTCAGTCCATAAAAGGCGTTCAATCCTTAAAAGGCTCGTTAGTGTGTAACGTAGGGGAGGTGATGTAGGTGAAAGGGTATGATGTTACCCGGGCCTATACTAGGGTACCTATATGAAACATAACACCCACTCCTCTTCCGAACAGTCAACAATGATAAAAATGCTATTGGACTATTCTCTTTACTAGATAGTAGTGCATAGAATATTTTTCAATGAGCTTCATTAAAATCCTGCTTTAAAATCAATTTAAAAAACAGTTTAAAAAGGTAAAAAATTAAAATTCTTGCTTTGAAAATTAGTTGTTTTGGAATTGTCACTTAAGCCACAGTCCTAATTGAGTTCGTTTATATAAGTTGAACGTCTACAAGCGTCAAAAGGCCATGCTTTTCAGCGAGAGAGTGTCAATTTTCAGGAAGTGTTCCAAATTTAGTAAATTTTAGAGAAAAATGAAAATCCGAATTCTTTCCCAGTACACGATGAGCCAATTACAGATTAAATGTCCTGGCTGGGAGACGCAACATCATCGCTGCTTGCTGCTGCAGGGGACGGTCCTTGTAACACCTCGCAGAGCATGTCAATGGAGCACAAATGATATTCAGTACTGCCAATGGCTGGTGTAGAGGCAGCCGGTGCTGCCATCGATACCTCGGTGCTAATAGTGGAGCTTCCAGCCGGGTATTCAAGTCTGCAGGCGTGTCCGTTGCAAGTGTCAGACAGAGGTCCAACACGCATTCTTCGCCGCAAAACAGGCATCGAAGAACAGGTAAGATGCAGTCCATCCAGGCTGGTCTAAACAATAGGAACCAAGAGGCGCTTAGTTCCCTTAGGCGAGGTGTGCCCAGATGTTGTACCATGCGTTCACGGTATTTACTCTCCAGGAGCGCTTTTGCCATTTCGTAGGTAATTGGGCCGTCCATTGCATAGTAGGTAGATGACAATCAGGACTCCCTCTATTGATAGCAGGATCAGAGGTAGACCTCCGAAAATGCTTCCAAATACGGAGTGTATAAAGTTCGGGATAACTCCGAGGATTGTCTGAAAGGTGCTAGGAAGTCCTGACCCTATGGTCTTAAATAGGTGTACAATACCACTCTTATCAGACATATTAAAGATACGACCCACCATTTCTGCTAAATGAATGGGGCAGTTTGTACGTATAAGTGCCTGTATCTCACTCGAGGTCCTTGCGATTTGAAGTTCAAAGGTCTCTCGAGCGGAGGTTAAGGGAACTGTCTGCTGTAAAAGCATGGCTTTCAGTCTGCTCAAAGTATCAATTTGTATAAAGGAAACATTCAACGAAGGCCATAACGGCGCCTCCCTGACTGTACTTGTTGGGGAAAAAAATACTTGCATACAGCAAGTAACCCTGGAGTTCACAGTGACAAGATAGGCAATGCCCGGAAGCATACCACAGCAACCTTGATCGTTCAGCATCAAGTAACTCCCAATTGAGAGCAGCTCGAATATCGGCTTAATCACGGCAGCTGGAGTTCCTTTCATGTGGCAGGACAAGTTTGCTATCGAACCATTACATACTCCATGCAATGTAATGTCCCAGCACATGAGAGAACCGCTCAAAGCGTTCTTGCAGTTAGTACCACTTAGAAACACTTCTCAATCCCCACTCCGGCATCGAAATCTATACGGTAAATCCCAGGATTCCCTTATGTACCCCTTACCCATCTTTTCATATTTGCCCGCCTGCCGTTGTTCAAGGCAATATTGAAACTGAAAAGTAGTGACCAGTAGAGTTATGTGGCCATGGATCAGCCATTCAGTAGACGGCGCCACTGTACATGGTAGTCGTTCCAGTTTTTCAATACGCAACATTGTATATTTAGCTCCCCTTTGTGCCATTTCAACCTGTTTATCTGTTAGATTATATTCAGAATACAGAGACGTACTGTTTATAAAACGCCAAAGCACAAAGCCTGCGCGCAAAGATTGCAGCTTCCAGCTTAATAACATGATAGAACGTAATTGAGATTGCCCGTGTTGTAGTATGGCCAAATCTTGTTCTAGGATGTCTATCGCAGAAGATACAATGTTGCCCAAAGAATATATTCTGGAGGACAAAGTTGTTAACCCATTGTCTACCACAGCCAATGATTTTTCTAAGTTAATACAGTCTATTTCCCATATTCTCTCTGCGGCCACTTGTTGTGATATTTTCCACCCTTCATTATAGGCAGCATAGATGCCAGCATATATGAAACGTTTCTGACGTTGTTTCCTGGGACCTTGTAAAAAATCCCGAAGATCCATGTCTTGTGAGAATAAGGTTAAGTGTTGTTTCACTTCTGTTAGTGTTGAGGTCTCTAGCCACTCAAGGCACAACTTCCCAACACTGTAGGATGACACTACCCCTGGATGTTCTCTTTGTACATAACGTTGGTCTGGCCTGTGGATATTGTACCCTTCGGTAATACCCAAGAATCGTTTATGACATATGTTTGTGTCTAAGGGCCAAACCACCCCTTTTTCCCAATTTGGGTCTGATCTATTGTACTTTAAAATGTCATCTACTGTTGCCCCTTCCTGTGAAGTCGAATTTTGCCACCCTCCCATCTGTGATGGTGTTGGAAATCGAGGTGCGTTCAGGTCCTTGACCTTGGCTAATCCAAGAAAGGATGTCTGTTGCACAGTTTCGTTCAGAAATATCATCTGCTGTGGAATGAGGCATGCTCGAAATAGCGCTTCTGTTCCCTGGACTTGCCAGTCCCTAGAACCCCAGACTGATTTTAAGTCTATTGCGTCCTTCCATAGGTCAAAACCCTGTTCAGACAGTTGGGCAATAAAGGAAGCAGAGTAAATCTGTTTGGTGTTTGTTAACATAATTTTCAGTGCTGATGTTGGTATAACCTTATAATAGTATGAGGCTGGGTCAGTGGTGTTAAAACCTGAAAAATATGAAAATTTCTGTGCAAATATCTGCGAACTACCCTTGGGTGGTGTAAGGCAATGTTCCCACTGATGGTACTCAAACACATTTCTAGGCGAAATAGATTTGTGCAGGAAATGATGACCATAATGTTGGTAACAGTACAAAGTGTCATAGTCTGAATTACTTTCTAACATTTCAGTGTTCGGAAATGCAGCAGTTTTTTCTAAATCAGACAACATGTTATTAACAGTTTCAGTGTCCCAATCATCAGAAAATGTACTGGAGGTAATGATATCACTTAATGAAATTTTAAATAAATGTGGAATTTTTAAAAGTTCAGTCGGACCGAATATTTCGAAATCAACTTTGTCCCAAACTATACCATCTGGTATAGGAACCGCTGTGATGTTTACTGATAAGAAGTCTCTCTGTTCACGATGAGACGATTGATGTGGTTTTAAAATCAAATTAACTTTCGGGGCTGTAGAGCTCTGTTTAAGATATTGTCCATTAATAAGCATGCTAAAAGTTATTCCTAAGCCTAGCCAGAAAAGAAAAAATAGAATCCCAGTAATTACCCAAAGTTCAATCCAAGGTGATACTAGGTAAGTCTTTTTAAGAAAGTTCAAAAAGTCTTTAGCTTGCTGTTTACGTGATTTTTGGGCTGGCGTCGTTTCCGGTTCACTGGGATCCAAAGAAAACGTATCAAAGTTCATGAAGTAGCCAGAAGCAGTTCGATCAATTGTAGGAATTGCATCGGGATTTGTTGAAATCGCATTTTGCTCTCGTCGAGGCATGTTGACGTAGACGTCTGTGTTTGGTCTGATTGCAACTTGAGTGTTGTTTTGAGTTTCATTTTGTAGATGAACTTCGGGTTCAAGGGGAACGAGTTCCATAGCATTGTTGCTTAGTCCTTCATTCCTCACAGGAGGCTCTTCAAACGTGATGAGTCTTTCTGTTTGAACTTCTTGGATTGTAGCGAGAGGAGGGCGTCTGCTACTGTGGAGTCCACGAGGCCTACTGTTCAGTATTGGCCACATAGTGTGGTTTGATTAAGTCGATTGAGACAAATCTTTTCTCCTTTTTCCCGGCAAGAGGCGGAAAAAGAACAGTTCGTGTTCCTTGAATTGCTAGGACAGGTACAGGCTTTCTGTATGATGGACCAAATTCTTTCTTGTCCGCTATTTTCTCTCCGACCAGATCCCCGATCTTTGGGATCCAGACAGGTCTTGCCGTGTTTGCCTTGACTTCCTCAGTGGCGGTCTGTTTCTGGACAACGTTGCTTTGTTGTGTCCTGGAATCATTTAGATCCTGTAAAACAGCCAAACGATCATCGATATCAAATGGTTTCTCATCCGCCACTGTGCCTTCATACTCAAGATCAGCTACCCACATTCTTGTCCCAAATAGGACCTCATATGGAGTGACACCCCCTAGAGAATTTCTTGGCTGGTTGTTTAGTGCTCTTTGTACCCCATAAAGGTGACTGACCCAACTACCGCCCTTGCCTAATACCCTAGCTGTTAAAGATTGCTTTAAGTCCCGGTTTTTCCTCTCCACAACCGAATTTCCCTCAGGATGGTACGGAGAGGAGTACCGCAGTGCAACGCCCATACTTTTCATGGCCTCTTTGTAAGCCCGAGAGCTAAACGCCGGGCCACGGTCAGAATGTAACGTGCCAACTGCGTATGTCCCGATAAAGACTCGCAAATCTTTTATAACAGTTTGAGCGTCAGCCGAGCGCTGAGGCCAAACCCAGAGGAATCTTGAGCAGGAATCCACTGCAACCATGATATACTTGTAAGCCCCATCAGATTGTAAGGGGCCGCAGTGGTCCAGATACACGCATGCGAGAGGTTTGTCAGATATAAGTAATGGTGTCTGCGCCGGGCGTGTTCTGGTGGAGCCTTTCATCTGCTGGCAGATGTCGCATTTCAAGACATAGTCTTTAGTTTGCTTTGTTAGACCGGGCCACCAATAGCTCTGTTTCAACAATGAAATAGTCGCTGTAACGCCTGTATGTGCAGAGCCCAAACCCTCGTGTGCTGCTAGTATTAAACCTTGCCTACGATCCATATTTGGTATTACTCTGTCCCCCACTCCAGGAATCTGAGCAAATGGAATGTTGTTTGCATCTAACTTGTAGGAGTACTTGAGTGGAAATTTCTTTGGTACTACACCGCTGTTCTTGCTTGAGGCAATCACAGCCACCATAATCTCACCGTCTATCCTCGTTTTTGAACTAGTGATTGCAGCTACGGAAGCCGTTCGCGCAGCCCCCTTTGCGGCTTCATCAGCCAATGAATTCCCTTCAACGTGAACGCCATCACGTTGATGACTCAGTGTGTGTATCACGTGAGCCCTTGGTAGGTCGTTTTTCAACTCCACTACCTGTTCCCATAGCATTTTATGCTTAATTGTGCCACCTTTCGCGTCCTTAAACCCGTTTAGTTCCCAATGATGTAGATACTCATTGTATGACTGCACACAGTAAAAGGAATCACACACAATTAGTGTGGGGAATTCGTGATCCGTATTTACAAGTGCCAGTATCAGTGCTTTTAACTCTGCCAACTGAGCCGTGCAGTCTCCTAGAGATTGCGTTTTGGTGCAACTTGGATGGAACTTCCCATCCCGCATGCGACCTTTAACGATTGCACATGCTGTGCTATATTGTTGCTTACTCCCTACGGCCGGTTGAGCAGATCCGTCAGTGTAAATAATATATTCATACTGATCGAGAGGCAATATTTCATTAGGTAGAGGATATTCTTGTTCGTATTGCAGAAATGCTTGTGTTTTTAGACTTGGGTCAAATCTGTATTCAACGTCCGTTGCAGTAAGAGAATTAGCCCATTGTATCCATCTCGGATGTAAAGCTTTTGCATTTGGAATGTTTCCCTTTGTAACAGCTTCTAAAGCTGGTACTGGGGTTACGACAATTATGCGTTTCCTCTGAGCCAGTGCTCTTTCTCTTGCTACAGCGGTCTGAACTGCTTTCAGGATTTTTTCCGTTGAAGTGAAACGCATTTCTGCGTTTGTGTACAGGTGTGATTTGTATGCGATTGGTACTGTTTCTCCTTCATTGAAGGTTAAGTAAGTGTACCCGCATTGACCCGCTATTACACGGATCACCAAGTTGTGTATGTTTATGCGTGTCTGTAAGTGTTTGGAAGCAATCGTGTCTTCTTGTAATGAACTTAGGATATTTGAATGTTCCTGTGTCCAATGTTTGACTGAAAAGTCAGGTTTTATTAAGTCGTAGAAAGGTTTTACTTTTTCTGCGTAATCTAAAATGTATGTTCTGCTGAAATTTAGGAAACCCAGTATTGATTGTAGATTTTTTAATGATTTTGGAGGCTGGAGCGGCGCACACTTTTCTAAAAAGTTAGCTGCCAGGCTTTTCCCTTCACTTGAAAGCTCGTATCCTAAAAACAGGACATTGAGGTGGGCTATTTTTGATTTTTTTAAATTAAATTTGTAGCCCTCAGAGGCGAATCCCATTATAATGGTGCTCACCCTGGTCAAGTGCTTTTTAAGTCATCGTCCGTCAGATAAATATCATCCACATAGGACAATGCTTCCTCATCAAAATTTTGGAGTAACTCTGTTACTCTTGCTGAGAATACCCCTGGGCTGTTCTTATACCCCTGGGGGAGATGACAAAATTTCCGCTGGGACCCCAACGCTGAGAATGCGGTCAAATACCGGCTTCCAGGCGCTCTATTTTGGCAGAAAAATCCATTTGAGATATCTACTGTAGTTTTGTATTTCTTCCGCACAATGTTATTCATTAATGCGGCACTGTGTGCATTTTGGACAGCGAATGTTTTTGTGCATGAGTTTAAATGTCTGTAATCTAAAAATAGACGATATGTGTTGTCCGGTTTCGATACTGGAAACAAAGGATTGTTCATTGGTGAGGTGCATGTTTCAATCACCCCTTGGTATTCAAGTTGATCTAAGATCTCCCTGACTTGTTTTTTAGCTTCTTGCTTTATTGGGTATTGCCTCTGAGCATTTGGTGAAACTTTTAACGAGATCACGTGGTGGGCTGAATCCTCATCCCACCCAGCATGATTTTTGTATAGTGCTGGAGCTAGGGCAACCGCCCACTCCTGTGCATAAGCATGTTTAAGATGTATGGGAACGAGGTCTGAAAAAGATGGAAAAATTACAGTTGCTCCCCTGGGGCACTCCATAACGAATGTTGGCGGCCAATCTGGTTCTGCTAATAGGATGTCATAACAAGATGACAGATTTTCCCAAAAGAGACCTTTGACTTTCCTGGGCTTGTCCCCCTCCCATTTGGAGTGTTATTTCGTGTAACTTATGTGGGACGCTCACCCTGGTGTCTGGTGTTTCCACCGTGATGTAATCATTCAAGTCCGCTGTCACCAGAAATTCCTTCAGGTTCTGGCAAGCTATTGTTACTTCTGCCGCACTGTCTAGCATCGTCAGAGCCCATTCCCCATTCAGAGGCTGCGTCCTCAGAATTCTGGGCATGTCTGATCTTTATGCCGTCAACTTTCTTTTTCTTAAACTGTGGTTTTGATTTTGGTTTGTCTTCTTTTTTGGAAGTATAGTCTTGAGCGCTCTTCTTGTCTCTGGAATTTGTACGCTTCTCTTTGTGTTCTGACCGTCCTTCTCTCTCTGAGTTTTTCGTCGAGCCCTGAAAGGAACGAGAGGAACGTGTAGCAGTATCCTGATACCTGTCAGGTTTCCTAATATTATCCCTATTCCTGAGGTTATACCTCTTTTCAGAGGGCTCCTGTGGAGGAGATCTACCTCTGGATTGAGATCTGTTTTTAAAGTTTTGTTGTTTTTTATTATCCCACTTCTTTTTAGAAGAAGCAGGTGTCTGCTTTGTAGTGTCCTTTTCAGGACTGCCCATCAGTTGTGGTTTTAATGCTTTCCCACCCAAACTGTCTCTGCCTAATTCTGCATATGCAGTTTCAATTATTTTGGGCAGTTCGTGTTGTTGATCCAACAGACTGAACTCCCTTAGGGGTTGGCGTATTGCCACTGAAGCTGCTTCCCCTTTAATATTAGCTAGTATTATGGCTGATACCTGGTCATAGTTATTTAATAACTTCATCCCTAAGTTTAGGGCAGGTTCTGCTCCGTACTCATTTTGTATTTGTCTCAATACATCAGGTACTACTGCTAATGAAGGAATACCATGTGTTCTGGTATATATGGCAGCAAAGACTGTACCCCAAAAGGTGCAGTCATCTACTTGTGGTGTTATCCCCATGGGCAAGCAGATTGTTAACATTCTGTGTTTTTCAAATGGGGTAATATTTGGAAATACTGCCTTTAGCTGAGTTATTTTCTGAGCCACCCAGAATGGCATTTGTTCACGTTTCGTGGGCATTTTGCCCATTACTGCGTGTAATGTTTGTGGTGTAATTTTAGTTGCTGTACCCTGAAACTGAGTTCCATTTGTTGCAGCTGATGTTGGTTGGACTGTGAAAGTCCTCATGACATACTGTGTCAGGTTTCTGTAGATTTTGATTAAATCCTTGTGTTGTAAGAGTAAGTCTGGCTGCGGCATTGTGTCAATGTCAGGATGTGGTGTGTAGGCCGCTAATATTGGCCATGTTGCACCGTCTCCTCCGAGCGGACCTAATCTTGCTCTGTGTCTTATGTGGGGTAGGGCGCCTTTAAACCAGTATAGGTGTTCCTGGTAAGTGAGTGGAATTTCTGTGTCCTCGCAAGGACCATATTCCTGTAGTGCATCTCCTTCTGTATAGTAGTGAAATGTCTGTGTTCTTGCATCTGCTGCTGGGAATGTAACCCACAAATAAAATATCTCTGTTTTGTTTGATTCGTGTGCCTCAATCATGAAAGCTACTAAGCCACCCCTAGATGTTAAACCATAGTCCATTCGTTTGAGGGTGATAATGCGCCTGAATTTTTGTGCAATTTGTATTGCATTTGTATCTTCTTCCTCGTCTGAGAGGTGTATATTTACTACTGGGTTATTTTCCTCAGTCATTTTTGTAAAAGGAGAAGTTTTGTTCAAGGGAACTAAGATAAGGTGTTATGCACAATTTTAGGAACTAAGGGGCATATGTATTAAAACATCTTTTTGCGAGTCCTTAATAGCGATTTTTTGCGAATCGCTGTAGGGACTCCATAACATACAATGTATGTAGGAATCGCAATAATAATTGCGATTCCTACATATTTCTTAATTGCGACTCGCAAATCGCGAACCGCAATTAAGGAATACCTTCCCATTCAGTCCTATGGGCCTAGGAATGAATGGGAAGACATTCGCAATTTGCGAGTACCCATTAGGTACTCGCAAATTGCGAATCTACTTCAAGGGTGCAAAGGGTGTCAAAGGACACCCTGTTGCACCCCTGAAATATGTATGTGTGCACATGTGGCGCACATACATGCCCTAAGGGCATGTATGTGCGCCACAGGCTACTGAAAAATGCAAAAAAGTGAATTTTTCAAAGAAATTGCAAATTACCACCAACTTGAAGTTGGTGGTAATTTCTGATTTCTAGGGCAGAATCGCACAACATGGGTGCTTCCTGCATTGCATTTAAGGAATCGCAATTTGCGATTCCTTAAATGCAGTCATAAAATAGGGAATCGCTAATTTTGCGATTCCCTATGTTGCGAGGGCCTTTTGGGATGATACATCCCAAAGGCTTTCCCGTATCATAAACGGGCCGATTCTGAGAATCGGCCCGTTTGCGAACGGGAAAACGCATGATACATATGCCCCTAAATGTCCTTCAAGCTTGAATAACCAACAGCCAATAAATAGGATTTCTCGCCTACTCAGCTGTGGTGGAGTTTGTGCCCACCCACTCCAGACGTCTGGCGTTTTTGTGAGTAGGGGTCTCTGAGAATAGCACGACTGAACTAGTCAGATTCCACTGTTAAATAAGAGCCCAACCATCGTTGGGCGCCATGTCGTGTAGTTCCTATAGTACCCATGCAGGACCTGCGCGTTTGGATAACATAAACTGTGGGCTTGGTGGCAGATTGATTCTGTACACCCCACTGAGAAATGTTAGCCGGTTTGCAAAAGCAAGCTCACAGTGCCACTAGTGTGTCCTCTTATCGGGGAGAGATTAGTTTCTGGCAACCTCAGAACATGACAACCCTGATCCCTCAAGATCGTGGAAGCAATGTACTACTTTTCGCTCAGTCACTCGTGCTAATTTAGTTTATCTCAGAGGTACACAGAATAAACAGTCTGGGTGTTTCAATAAGGATTTATTGAACAGTTGTTATTCTCGTGTAAAGTATATGAGCTAAAACAACCATTAGACAGTAGCAGAGATATATGATTAGCAGTACTATGAATATAAAAGTATAGTACAGTTCTATCATCTTGCAATAAGCATGAATAAATACATGAATATAAAATGCATTGATAAAAGCGAGTGCGTACTCCTACAATGCCTATCTAGATGTACCTAAGTGTACCTAGCATGTGAGTAGGTGTGCAGCCAAGAATCCCTCTAGGATTTGGTCGAACCCCATTACCTGAAGTGAGAATGTAGGAGCCTCTCCTGGTTTCGAGCTGTACACCCCGCAAGGGATGTTCAGACCACTGTCAGCTGGAGCGTCTGCATGCAGGAGCATCAGCGTCTCTAGTCAGTGTGTCGGCCTGGAAGTCTCGGTTCCCTCTAACTACTGGTAGCAAGAGGTGCTGTATTTATACAGAAAAGTATATGGAGTCCCTTTGTCCCTTGTTCTTGTGTTAGCCATTGTTGGGTATGAGGATGACGTATGGGATAAACCTTGTGCGTAGATATTAGGAAGGTGGTGTATAGCCCCTGCCTGGTTTCCAAGTAGCCTCATGAATATTCTATTCATGCAGTGTCAGTCTAAAGAGGAAGTCATAGAACACTATTGTTCGGGAAATACCCTCATTCTGCAGCCAGGCCTAGAACTAGGTAAAAGGTTCAGTCCATAAAAGGCGTTCAATCCTTAAAAGGCTCGTTAGTTTGTAATGTAGGGGAGGTGATGTAGGTGAAAGGGTGTGATGTTACACGGGCCTATATTAGGGTACCTATATGAAACATAACACTGTGAGGTCAAATGTACTCAAGAACTTGGCTGAGGCCAAAGTATCAATGAGCTCATCTGCCCTAGGAATAGGATGAGCATCAGTCCTAGTGACTGCATTGAGCCCCCTGTAGTCTACACAAAACCTCATTTCTCTCTTACCACCCTGGGTTTGAGGTTTGGGTACCAGGACTACTGGACTAGCCCAAGGGCTATCTGAGGGATCAATGACTCCCAATTCCAGCATCGTTTGGACCTCAGTCCTGATGCAGTCCCTGACATGGTCAGGTTGCCTGTAAATCTTATTTTTAACAGGCAGACTTTCACCTGTGTCCACTTCATGGGTATACCAAGTGGTCTGACTAGGAGACAGGGAGAACATATGTCTGTACTGATTGAGGACCTTCCCGCAATCAGTCTGTTGCTTCTCAGTGAGGCTGCCTGCCAAGGCTACACCATCAACTGAGCCATCATCAGGGTTCTGTGAGGGGAGGTCAGGGAGTGGGTCACTCTCTTCCTCCTGTCCCTCATCAGTAGCCATGAGCAAGCCCATGTCTGCCCTGTCAACATATGGTTTGAGCCTGTTCACATGGAGCACCCTGTGGGGGCTCCTGGGAGTTCCATGGTCCACCAGGTAGGTGACCTCTTCCTTCTGCTCAAGAATGGTATGGGTCCACTCCACTTGTCCTGGAGAGCTGCTGGGGCCACGGGCTCCAACAACCATACCTTCTGTCCTGGCTTGCACACAGTCAGCACAGCCTTTTGGTCATGCCAAGCTTTCTGTAATTCTTGGCTAGCCTCAAGGTTTTTACTTGCCTTCTTCATATACTCAGCCATCCTGGAGCGGAAACCAAGTACATAGTCCACTATGTCTTGTTTAGGTGGTTTGAGAGGTAACTCCCATCCCTCCTTCACTAAACATAAGGGACCCCTAACTGGATGTCCAAACAGAAGTTCAAAAAGGCTGTAGCCAACCCCCTCTGAGAACCTCTCTGTAGGCAAAGGGAAGGCAGGGCAACAGGACATCCCATTTTCGCCTAAGCTTTTCTGGGAGGCCCATGATCATGCCCTTCAAGGTTTTGTTGAATCTCTCAACTAACCCATTGCATTGTGGGTGATAGGGTGTGGTAAATGTGTAATTTACTCCACACTCCTTCCACATAGCAGTAATGTAACTAGACATGAAGTTTGCACCTCTATCTGTTAAGACCTCCTTAGGGAAACCCACTCTGGAAAAAATTCCCAGGAGGGCCCTGGCCACCACAGGAGCTGTGGTGGTTCTAAGGGTTATTGCTTCTGTGTACCTAGTGGCATGGTCCACCACCACTAGAATATGTCTGTGCCCAGATGCAGTTAGAGGATACATGGGACCAATTATGTCAATCCCAACCCTCTCAAAGGGAACCCCCACCACGGGTAGTGGTATCAGGGGGGCCTTTGTGGTACCACCTGCCTTACCACTGGCTTGACAGGTGGTACAGGAGAGACAAAACACCTTTGTGTCCTCTGACATGTGTGGCCAGTGAAAGTGAGGGACAAGCCTGTCACAAGTCTTACTTTGGCCTAGGTGTCCTACTAAAGGGATATCATGGGCCAGTGTCAGTAGGAAGCCCCTAAACTTTAGAGGTATAACCAACCTCCTAGTAGCACCAGGCTTGGGGTCTCTACCCTCTGAGTAAAGGAGTCCTTCATCCCAGTAGATCCTGTGGGACCCACTGGCACTCCCAGCAGCCTCAGCAGCAGCTTGCTGTCTGAGGGGTTCAAGAGAGGGGCAGCTGTGCTGCTCCTTACTCAGTTCTGCCCTGGAAGGGACCCCTGTCCCCAAGACCTCAACCGGATTAGGTTCCAGTTCCTCTGAGACAGTTTCTTCACAGGGACTGGGGTCATCTCCCTCAGGAGACTGATCCTCACTCTGAGTCTGGGGGGAAGACACTGCCTTACCCCTACTGCTCCTTCTCTTGGAAGGCACCTGGTCCATTTTTCCAGGATCCAGGGCCTGTTCAGTTGAAGTCAGTTTGGCCTGTGACCTAGTCACAGCAAACACATCTGCAGAGATGCCCAAAATTGCTGCATGTGTCCTGAGTTCCACTTCAGCCCAGGCTGAAGTTTCCAAATCATTGCCCAACAAGCATTCCGCAGGGAGGTCTGAGCTAACCACAACCTTCTTAGGGCCAGTTACCCCTCCCCAGCTGAAATTAACAACTGCCAAGGAATGGTCTGTCCTGACATTGTTAGCATTGGTCACTTGGTACATCTCACCAAGTATGATCTGGTCAGGGCCCACAAGATCTCTTGTCACCATTGTGACACAAGCTCCTGTGTCCCTATATGCCATGGCCTCCTTACCATTAATTAAAGGCTGTTGTCTGTATTTGCCCAGATTACTGGGACTGACAAATAGGGGGGCAATATCCATGCCTCCATTACAGACCAAAATAGCTTGAGCTTGAGTTCTGACTAAGCCAGAACCCATCTCAGATCCCAGGGTTAACCCTACTATACCCTTGTTACCTGTACCACCACTTGGAGCTGAAATAGGGGGAACAGTTGCCTTAGGGGCAGTGGTGGTGGTAGGAGGATCCTTGGCCCTTGAGCAATTGGCATCTCTTGTCCAATGGGTTTTCTCCTTACACAGGAAGCACCAAGGTTTCTTTTTGCCTTTACCTTTGTTAGACTGTGACTCCCCCCCAGATGCAGGTTTTTGGGGCCCTGATGAAGACTTCTGGTCTTTACCCTTTTCCCCACCCTTATCTGAAGGTTTAGCATCTTGCTTCTTCTGGTCACCACCTATGGTCTGGTTTCTCTGCTTCACCCTGGTTCTGACCCACCTATCTGCCTTCTTTCCCAATTCTTGGGGAGAAGTCAGATCAGAGTCATCCAAGTACTGATGCAACAACTGATTTTGGCAATTATTAAGGATCTGCTCCCTCATAATCAAATTGTACAATCCCTTGAAATCATTCACTTTGCTGCCAAGTAACCAGCCTTCCAGAGCCTTAGTAGCACAATCTACAAAGTCTACCCAGTCCTGAGTCTGTGTCTTCTGGGTGTCTCTGAGCTTAATTCTGTACTGTTCAGTGGTTAAGCCAAACCCATCAATGAGAGCATTCTTCAGCACTGAATAGTTGTCAGCATCTTCTTCTCTAGCAGTGAGGAGCTTATCTCTACCTTTGCCAGCAAAGGAGGGCCACAAGATAGCTGCCCACTACTCTTGAGGGACCTTCTGTACTTTACAGGCCCTCTCTAAAGCAGTTATCCATTTGTGGATGTCATCCCCACCATGGTAGGGAGGGACTATCTTGCTCAGGTTCCTATGGTCATAAGTATACTCCTTAACCCTAGGGACACTGTTGCTGCCACCATGGGACTCTAGTCCCAATTTCTTCCTAGCCTTCTGGAGTTCTAAGGATTCCTTATCTAGGGCCAATTGCTCTTGCCTGAGCCTAAGCTTGACTTTCTCAAGCTCTAGAAATTGGAACTGTCTTTCATAAGATCTATCTCTCTTATGAGATATGGAGGTCCCTATAGAGTGTCCTGAATGGTCAGATTCTACAGAGGGAGATCTAGATCTCCTGGGTAAACTCTGCACTCTTCCTGGAGGAGTAAAGAGAGGGCCACTGGGGCCTTCTCCACCCTCCTCCTGAAGGACTAGGTTGTCCAGGTTGGAATCATTTTGAACCTCCTGGCCAGGGTTTGAGTCTTGGTCATAAAAGGTGTCACCGCCTGACCTGTCTTCATTCCCTGCCCCACCCACTCTTTCTACCTCATCTGACCCTTGGGTCTTTCTAAGGGCATCTAAGAGTAACACCTCAATGAGACGTTGGGTGTTGGCATTCCTCCCTGTCTTCAGCTTCCTATAAGCACACATGGCTTTCAAATCCTGAAATGTGAGACCATTGTACCTAGAAGGCAGAGAGCCACTGGCTTCTCCTTTAGAAGACATACTAGTGTGGTGTGGTGTATGCACCTACCTAATCTAGTGTGAACTAAACTCTCTTAGGTTGGAGAAAGGGTGTGCTAGACCCTTAACTTACCCAACCCCAAGTTCAGTAGAACTTACTTATTCTAACCTTAAGTATTATATGTGCCTAATACTTTAATGGTTTTCACAGTTAATCAATACAAAGAGATTTATCTGGTAAAACAATGCAGGCTTGAATCCCAACCGCTGCACACCAATGTGAGAAGTTGGCCTGGTATATGCTGTCCACTAGTTAAAGTGGGCACCTTGCACCAGTCCAAACGTCCCTTATGATGTATGAGGTCAAAGATAACCTTTAGAAAGCTATCCTAGTGGTAGCTGTGGAGAGCAGCCTTCAGGCTTAATCTTGAAGGAATGTAAAGCAGCTTGTTTTACCAGAATATCACCTCCTATATTGACTAAATGAAAGGAGAACCACACAGTAGTTATATAAAAATATGCATTTATTAATATAACACTCTGTACTATCCTCTACACGAGGATAGAACACAAAGCACACAATACAAGATCAATAGAACAGTTGTAGGTAGCACAATACACAGTGGGCTCCAGGGGGAGACCAAACCATATACTAAAATAGTGGTATAACAGTCACGACTGAGATCAAGACAAGGTCTGAAGCACAAAGAATTGATGGGACCCCAAGGAACCACACAAGGTGAGTAGATAGGGACCCCACGGAGGACGGGTGAGAACACGACCGTGGGCTCCGTACAATTCTATGGGGAAGTCACAGTTACACTTTTAAAGTTTAAGGACCCTTCTAGGAGGACTTCAAGCGAACCCTTTGGAACTTAAGAGTTTGAAGAGCCACCCCACCCGTGGATACCGTAGTACCCGAGTTACCTATCCCAGAGGAGCCGGGTGCATAGGTCTGAAGTGGCGTCGGAAACTGCCGTCGTTCTCAATGGAGGGCTGTGAAGAAGTACTGCTGCCGTGAAGGTGAAAAGAGTCCGGTGGAATCCAAGCCTGGATTCAGGAAGGAAGGAACGTGAAAGCAGAGGGGACAGAGTCTGGGTCACTTCAGAGTGACCAGGGACTCGGTAGACAAATGCCCACCGATGTCGGTGCTTCAGGTGCGAAGAAGGGATGCTTGACTCTGCAGCCACGAGGACCAGGAGACGTCAAGGACAACCAGGAGCCGGAGGTGAGCTGTCCCACAAAGGATGTCGAGTGCTGAGGGGTCAATGTCTGGCTGGAGCACCAACAAGCCTTTGCAAAAGCAACCCACGAAGGAAGGTCAAACAGGTTACGGTGTAGACCAGCAAGCTCTAGGGGACTCACCAAGCAATGGGGAGTCAGGGCACATCTGGAACAACCAGGAAAGCCCAACAGAAATCAAGATGACCCTCAGGGAGACCCACAGGCCGAAGGACCAGGAGTCGCGAGGTGATCTCGGGCAAGATTGCAAAGTACCAGCCCGCAGTGCACTCAGTGTGAGGAGGCCGGAGTTCTTTGGTTAAAATTCTGCTCAGGGTCAGGACTACATGGAGTCCAATGCACAAGCTTGGGAATTGCCAACAAGCATATGCAACTGCAAATGGATGTGGTGTTCAGGGGTTCAGGTTATGCAGTCCCCACGAGGGATACTGGCCTCAAACTTGCTGAGAGGGCAGATCTACCTCAGAGACCTTCAGAAACCCACCTCCTGTGTTGTTGAAATCTTCAGAGTCCACAGGAGCTCAGGAGCAGCAGACCGGTCAGTTGCGTTAAGGTGCCTGCTAGGGCAGGGGAGTGACTCCTTCACTCCAAGGGAGATTCTCCAGTTGTCCTTAGTGCACCACAGGTCCTGCACAGAGCCTGTATGGAGCAAGGGCATAGACAAAGCTTTGGACGGAGATGGAGATGAAGTCGGGCCCAGTCGAAGTCCAGCGAAGTCCAGAGTGTCCAGACGGTCGAAGGTCAGTGGTTTCTTCTTGTAGAATCTTGTCCACGTAAAATCTAAAGTCTTACAGCCAGGTAAGCCCTTAAGTACCCACGGGAGAGGGTTGGACAGGTTTGGGGGACCCTCCTAGGGGAGGGTCAGGACAGAGGGGTGGTTACACCCATGTCCTTTGTCCAGTTTCGCACCAGAGCAGGAGCCAATGGCTCCCAGAACTGGTTTGAGCTGGACTATGCACAGGGACAACAAATGTGCCCCGGGTGCAGATTTTCAGGCACTCTCAGAGTGCACCCACCCAGCCCTAATACACTAAATCCTGTCTGGGAGGTGGTCACACCTCCCTGTGACAGGATGCCTATTGTGCTGCCTTCCTCTGCTCGAGCTTGGCTCAGCAGCAGGAGGGCAGAAGTGTGTCTCTGGTCGGCAGCATCCATTTTGTGCTGACCGGGTCGAGAAGGCTGGCACCGGATAGATCAGTGACCCCACGAAGCTCGCTTCAGAAGGGTGGAATCATACCGCCCACTCCGGTTACTGGTGTGGAGGTATGATTCCAAGGTGTTTGATACAAAACACGATATGTTTCTATGCAGCCGTTTTCGAGATAGCATTTACCGCAAGTTTATAATGCACCTCTACCTATATGTCCGGCTGAGTCACAGACAACCCGGGAGAATGGTCTCCGAAGGCTGCAGAGGGGCTCTGCTCCTGCAGGAGCACCCTCTCACTAAAAACTCAGAACCCTGCCTCCAGGATTGTTAAGGCCTGCTATAGAGGTGACAAATGTTTTAAGTGGAGTGACCTATAGATATAGTAAACCTATATCTAAAGTAAGTGGTGCAAGCACCATCTTACACAGGCTGCTGTAGCAGACCTGGAGTTCCATTTTGCATGGCCTCTCATGGGTGGCATAATACATGCTTCAGCCCATGGGAGGCCTCTGGGTACTCTGGGTACATGGGTACCATATACTAGGGACTGATAAGGGTACCCCAGTATCCAATCAGAGTGTACCAAAGTACATGTGTGACAATTTAAGGGAGAAAGCAGATAGACTGGGGTCCTGATTAGCAGGATCCTAGTCAGACTAGTCAAAAACAGTGAGACATCAAGCAAAAAGTGGGGGTAACCATAAGAAGCAGATCCTACTTTCCTACAGTCTCCTCCTCCTGCTTCCACACTTCCTCATGCTCTAAAGGATCTTCAGATGGGTCCCAGTCAGCACCAGGAAATAAGTCACTTAAGCCCTGGTCACCAGCCGGCTGGACTAAAGCAATGCCCTCTGTGCAGGAATCACCACCCAACTCCTGAAGATCCTCCAGACGATACAGAACTCAGCTGCAAGACTCATCCTCAGCCTCCCCAAATGAACTCACATTCCCCCACCTCAGGAACCTCCACTGACTCCCAACCCATAAAAGATGGCAATTCAAGATGCTAAAACGCCTTCAAGGCCCTCCACAACCAAAGACCAGCATACATAAACTACCGCCTGAACTTACACCAACCCTCCAGATATCTGCGCTCTGCCTCCCTTGCCCTTGCACACACTCCCTACAGTGGAGGACGATCCTTCTCTTACCTCACTACCAAGTCCTGGAACAATCTTCCCCTCACATCCAAATTAATTGATTGATTGATTGATTGAAGGCTCCATCTATTTTCCAAATAATGAGGGCCAGTACATTTCTGTCTCTGTCCATTTCTCACAGAAAACATTACAAAATGGTGATAGAGAACATGCAATGTGAAGGAAGTGGCCCTCTAGGGCCACTTGGGTTTTCTCACAACCACCTACTATGCCATCCCAAGAATGAAGAGTCGGTCAGACAGTAGAGAATACAAACTTACATGTTTATTAGAAATGCTCTGCAGAGGAGTCTATCATGACCTGCACCCTAAGATGTCTGCCGAGGGACTGACCACCCAACAGTCTACAGTGAGTAATCATTCTTCCCCTAGAGCCTCCAACCCCGCCCACCATGGAAAACCACCGGCCTGGGCCAAACGAACAAAGGAGGCACAGGGAGATTAGCTACCACCTGCCAGATGGGTACATGTTATCAGAAACCCAAGGCCACTGCGCCGGGTCTCAGCGTCTCCTAACGTGGGAGCAGAACTACACACTTGGATAGGTATGTGAGAGCAGAATGGTCTCCTCATTAGCAAGTCGGGAAACAACCTTGGACAGAAGGAAAAAATAATAACGAAATACAGTGTTCTGCTGAGGCAAGCATTATGAGCCATGAGGCCTAACTCAGGCACAGTCTAAGCAGCCTAATAAGGATTGCGAAAGACAAAATGGAGTCACACTCGCTAACTGAAGCCTGCCCATTACGGGGATAACTCAGTGGGTTGCATAGCGTAAATACAACGGACATCTATTAAGCCACACATTGCTAACCTAATATAACGTAAAAAGAGTGCGTTGCAGGGATGGGAATTTGAAACCTAACAGACCCTCCTTTTAGCATGGGTGGCTAAATGCTTTATTTGCTATCCGGTAGGGTCTTTACAATTCTAAGGGAGAGGAAGGAATTACTCAGTCTCTCAGGTAACAAGGGAAAAACAAGCAATACATGAGCATTGAAATCACCTAATACTCAAAGATGCCCTCATCTATGAGCATCAGGTCCTGAATTTTCTGCATCATCATAACAGAAATCTTGTTATCACTTCTTGTCAATGTAGGAGTAGGGGTAAGTTTACTCATACAATAGGTGCAACAGGCTGGAAGGCAGTTGATGCATAAGCAACAGGTAAAGATGACTCCTGCGATGGCTATTAGGGCAAGTAATATCTTCCAACCCCATGATGTCACCAGACCCCAGAGCCACCCTGTGAGAGACCATGAACCATTATCCTGATGAATATCTGAGGCAAGTCTGTGAAATTTCTGTATTGCGGAATACACAGTAGGGGCACTAGCAGGGATGTACACACAGCAGCTGCTGCCGATGACGCGACAGGCTCCACCCCTATCAGCCAGAATGACGTCTAAAACCATCCAATTTTGAAGAGAAACGAGCCTCGTAGCCTGAAGCTCAACTGTAATATTAGTCAGTATACCGGCAGTAGTATTAGTAACTCCCTCAACTACCCTAGCAAGGCGACAAATATTACGACTGTTGGACCCCAGAACGGCAGAATTCCCTTCATTATGTCAGTAAATTGCTGCAAGGATGTATCTGTCTGATCAATATCGTCTGGATTGATAACTCTCCTAACTCGGTGTACCTGGAGATCCCTACGCTGTAGTCTATGATCCTTGTGGTAATTGGACGGTGCAATCTAAACGGGAGGCAAGAGAAAGGAAACATAACACCGGCCAGACCACCCTCTCGGAAGCCATGTATAAGCCTGCTCCCCACAGATGAAGTACACATTCGGAGGTGTAAGCAAAGGTGGGCTGCTAGTAGTGTTCAATCTTTATGTGTAGTTACAATGACTCTGTCCTACTCAAATGTTCCCTATTCCTTCAACACAGACACTAGTTTTGCATTTATCACAGGGACAGGCATGGCTTTATCTTCAGTGATGTTGTGCTCCTGGAAACATTTAAAGTATTCAGTGACATTAAATCCTTGAAAGTCTAACATTTCATTTCATAACCAGGTGACATTTTCGTGAGCTTCGAATACATTCATACAGGCATCTGGATGCAGGGTACCCTCCTTGCCATCTGCCCCGGGTGTATATCCCTGGTGTATCACTATATACTCCAATACTGCTTCGTAGTCTGCCTGTACCATTTTCATAATATCAGCATGATAATGCATGTATACCATAGAGAGCAGTTGGAACCAGGCTTCACAGCTACCCACAAATGACAGGGGAAATGACACTAGCAAATCATTTTTATGCATAACTGAAGGAAGTAGCCCACACACCCAGCAATTCATGGCATTAGTAGTACTGTGTTCCTGATGAAGCATCTGAACAAAAGCATTTTGTGCATAAGTCTGTATATGTCTCTCCTTATGTGGGGCCAATGTGACAAACGAGAGCTCTGCTGGAACCGGGGTAGTCCCTATCAAGGTGTGCACGGGATGTTGTTCCTCTAAGTACCAGACCACCCCAAATACGACCATCAGAGAAAGCAAAATTATTACAACAAACCCTATTTTACTCTTAGTAGACAAAGAGGACCAAACAGGACCATCTGGAGTGGGACGCGGAGCCGCAAAGGGCTGCTTCTCATTAGGGATAGGACGACCAAAGGGATACATTTGGAAAACTTCAAGCGCAATTTATAGGTGTCAAAAGGGAAAAGAACAATTCACGGGCTAGAGCCACTTATTGCAACAACAGTACCAGAGGGCACAAGTCACCCAGCGTCCATTTAGAGCCTCCGCAGTAGGCTCCTATTGTTCATCAACGATGGTGCTATGAATCACTCCCACGGAGGAGCTGCGCGATCGCAACCCTTGCAGAAAAACAAATCCTTCTTCTTTCAGGATAGGGCACCCTCCCTCCTGGGCAAATACCCTCAACTATCCTGTCCAGTGTCCAAGGCAGTGCACCAGTGTCTAATACAGGCACCTTCGGCACAGCACCTGCGCCCTAAGCTCAAGTCCTTCCCTAACTCCTAGACTGTTCGGCTGGTGCACCGTCCTTTTTCCGGGGCCTCAGATTATACTTTGTAACTCCAGGCACTTTTTCATCAACAACAAAGGGCAGAAACTCAGGATCAGATGGGCATCGAGATTCAGATTCCGGTGTGTTAGAGACGGTGTTATCCGGGGTGGCCCTTATCTCTGGTGGGATCGCCTCAGACAGAACTGCATCACTTTCTTCGTCCGTCTGCGCCCGCCTCACCCGGGCGTCAGAGAAGGGAACGAAGCATGGCACCTTCTCACACTCCTGATCACCGATGCCTTTGTTGACCCAACTGTCGTACGGGAGCGGGAGAGGCACCCTTTTCACATGAGATGTATGGATCCAGTGCTTTCTGCCGTCCACCTTGACAGCTGTTCTAGTGGCGAGAAGTACAATGATTGGCCCCTTCCACCTCGGCTCCAGGCTGCTCTTTCGTTGGAAGTTTTTAATCATCACATAATCGCCGGGCTGTATGCAATGCCCGGGCCCCTCTGGTACTGGCCGCAATGTGGCTTGTATCTGTTGATGAAGAGAACAAAAATCTTTAGACAATTCATACAGGTAGTCTACAAGCAGGGGGTACTCTAGCTCGGAAAAGCGCTTGGGTCTGGGGATGCCCAACACATTAGCAGGACGTCCGAAGACCACCTCGTAAGGGGACAACCCTGTTCTAGAATGCGTTGTCGCTCTGGTAGACAATAAAGCCAAGCGTAATGCATCTGGCCATCTCAGTCCTGTGCTTTCTTGAATCTTTGCCATCTTCAGTTTGAGAGTACCATTGTACTTCTCAACCAGGCCTGCCGACTGGGGGTGATTCGCTGCATGAAACTTCTGTTTAATATGCAAACCTGTGCACACCAATTCAATGACTTTTGCATTAAAGTGACTTCCGTTGTCACTCCAGATCACACGTGGCAAACCATAGTGCGGGAAGTACTCTTTTAGAAGTGCCTTCGCCGTCGCCATGGCTGTATTCTCTTTAGTGGTATAAGCCTCAATCCATTTACTGAATGCGCAGATCACTACTAGCACATACTTAAGGTTATTAACTTCTTCCATTTCGATGAAATCCATCTGGAGAACCTCGAAAGGGAAGGAAGGCGGTGCAAAATTACCAGCGAGTGTAGGAGTACCTTTTCCAGGGTTATGCCTCAGACAAATAATGCAATGCTTCACTAAATGCGTGGCTGTCTTAGCGATATTATCATTCTGCCATACTGGGTCCAGCAACTTGCATATTCCTTTGGCACTAATGTGCACCGGGCCATGGGCCATGGTAACAACAGGGAGCACATATGAATTAGGCAGCAACCATCGCTGCTTCCCTGACAAGTCAGTCCAACACCCATCCTCATCCAAGCGACCTGTTCTCTCCTCCCACATTGCTAATTCATCTTAAGTCGCCTCACCCTGGTTTTCCCTGACATTCTCCAATGTGTCTTCAAACATTCCATTGTCTGGGACCCACCTAGCGGGACCTGCCACCAACATCTTTGTCATCTTTGATCGAGCTGTCTCCTTAGCTGTCTGGTCTGCGAAAGCATTTCCCCTCCCCACATCATCTGCAATAGCCTTATGAGCGCTACATTTCACTATTGCTAACTTACTGGGAAGTGTCAATGCGGACAGCAATCTATGTATCAATGGCCCGTTCTGAATCCGCAGTCTGTGCAAAGTCAAGAACCCTCTCTCCGCCCAGAGGCGCCCAAAATTATGGGCCACCCCAAAGGCGTACTGGCTGTCGGTGTAGATATTAACAGCCAGTCCCTCACTTAACTCACAAGCCCTGAGGAGGGCAACCAACTCTACAGCTTGGGCCGATTGCTGTGGGATACAGGATGTCTCAAGTACAGTGCGTAACGTTGTTATTGCATAGGCTGCAGTGGTGGTGCCATCTGGTAACTTGAAACAAGAGACATCGACATATAGTTCCCCTTCGAGGTCAGATAAGGGAACGTCAGTCAGGTATACCCGTCCCTTCGTTTCTTCCTCAGTCCGAAATAAACAATCATGGACATCATTGTCCTTTTCTTCCGAAGGGAGGGGTAGTAACGTGGCTGGGTTCAGAGTGGCACATCTTTTGATGGTAATGTGCGGAGAAAACAGGGTCAGTTCATAGCCAGTTAGACGAGCACTAGTAAGGTGCTGCGTTTTTGTCTAATTCAATAGTGTATCCACAGCATGGGGTACCATTACTGTGAGAGCAGTATCAAGGACGAGCCCTGCCGACTGCATGATAGAAACTTCCACCGCCGCGGCAGCTCTCAGACAGCTCGGGAGCGCTCTGGCGACATTATCAAGCATGGAAGAGAAGTAGGCGCAGGGTCTCTGCTTACCACCGAAACCCTGTGTTAGAATAGAAAGCGCGCAACCGTCCACCTCATGCACGTAGAGCACAAAAGGCTTCTGGTAATCAGGAGTACCAAGCACAGGAGCAGAGCAAAGCGCAATCTTTAATTGCTCAAAAGCTTGCTGGCATGCAGGTGTCCAAGGCAGGGGTTCATGCACATCTTTTGTGGTCAGGTAAAGAAGGGGTTTTGTTAGTAGGGAGTAGTTAGGGATCCAGTGCCGACAATACGATGTTATCTCTATAAACGCGCATACCTCACGTTGGGTTTTAGGGACAGACATGTTAGTAATGGCAGCTATCCCGCTTCAGCCCCCGACATCGCCATTGCCATCCCGGACGGATACAAGATCACCCGCAGGGACCGCACCAACGGAGTCGGAGGAGGCATCGCCATCGTCCACAGGAACACCCTCAGAGTCTCAACCAACACCGACGACACCCTCAGCACCGCCGAACACATGCACTTCCAGATCCACACCGATCCCAACACCACCCTCAGAGGAACCCTCATCTACAGACCCCCGGACCCCGACCACAGTTCAGCGATTCCATCGCTGACTTCGTCAGCACACACGCCATCGCCTCCACGGACTACATCCTCCTCGGGGACCTGAACTTCCACCTCGAGAACAACAAGGACACCAACTCCACCACCCTGATCGACAACCTCGCCACCCTCGGACTCAGACAGCTCGTGACTACACCCACCCACGCCGCCGGCCACACGCTAGACTCCATCTTTTCCACAAGCCCACACGTCTCCTTCAACCACACCTCCGAACCCCACTGGACTGACCACCACTGCATCCACTTCACCTACAGGAAGCCCACCACGCACCACCGCACCAAACAAATGCCTCGCCGCTGCTGGAGCAGAGTCACGGAAGACCAGCTAACCACAACCCTTGCCCTGAGCCCACCCGCCGAACCCTCCGACCCCGACACCGCCGCCCGCAACCTCAGACAGTGGATCGACGACTGCGCCAACACCCTCGCCCCGCTCAAGAATCCGCCCAACAGCCACACCAGCAAGAAAGCCACCTGGTTCACCGAAGACCTCCAGGCCTCCAAACGAACATGCCGAAAACTGGAGAAGATCTGGCTCCACGAACGGACAGCGGACAGCTACGCCGCCCACAAGAGCACCACCCGCAGTCACCATCACCTCATCAGATCCGCCAAAGGGCCTCACTCAAAGACCGCCTAGACAACAACGCACACAACAGCAAAGAGCTCTTCAACATCGTGAAGGAACTCTCCAACCCCAGCTCCAACACCAACGACATCCAGCCGTCGCGAGACCTGATGCGACTCACTGGCCACCTTCTTCCACCGCAAAATCGCCGACATCCACGACAGCTTCAACCACGACCGCCCCGGCAACCACCGAGACCACTGCCCCCACAACCACCAACCGCCTGCTCTCCTGGACCAACATCAACGACGAGGACACCAGCGAGATCATGAACACCATCCACTCCGGTTCACCGCTAGACCCGTGCCCTCACCACATCTTCAACAAAGCCAGTACAGCCATCGCGCCCCATCTCCGGAAAATAATCAACATCTCCTTCGAGACAGCAACCTTCCCGGAAAGCTGGAAGCACGCCGAGATCACTGCCTTACTCAAGAAACCCAAGGCAGACCCCAAGGACCTCAAGAACGTCCGACCCATCTCTCTGCTCCCGTTCCCCACGAAGGTCACCGAGAAAATCGTCAACAAACGACTGAACCGCTACCTCGAGGAGAACAACATCCTGGACCCTTCCCAGTCCGGCTTCCGCAGCAACCACAGCACCGAAACCACCCTCATCGCCGCCACCGATGACATCAGGACCCTGCTAGACAACGGAGAAAAAGCAGCCCTCATCCTCCTGGACCTATCAGCCGCCTTCGACACGGTCTGCCACCACACACTACGAACACGCCTTCACGACGCCGGGATCCAAGAGAAGGCCCTGGACTGGACCACATCCTTCCTTTCCGGCAGAACACAAAGCGTCCGCCTCGCCCCCTTCCGATCCAAGGCCACCAAGATCATCTGCGGCGTACCCCAAGGCTCCTCCCTCAGCCCAACGCTGTTCAACATCTACATGGCACCCCTCGCCCACGTCGCCCGACAGCACAACCTCAACATCATCTCCTACGCCGACGACACCCAGCTGATCCTCTCCCTCACCAAAGACCCTCACACCGCCAAAGCCCACCTCCACGAAGGAATGAAGGCCGTCGCCGAATGGATGAGGACCAGCCGCCTGAAGCTGAACTCGGACAAGACGGAGGTCCTCATCCTTGGTTCCAACCCTTCAGCCTGGGACGACTCCTGGTGGCCAACATCACTGGGAACAGCCCCGCCACCCACCGACCACGTACGCAACCTAGGGGTCATCCTCGACCCCACCCTCTCCATGACTAAGCAGGTCAACGCCGTTTCCTCATCCTGCTTCAACATCCTCCGAATGCTCCGCAGGATCTTCAAGTGGATCCCCACCGAAACAAGAAAAACAGTCACCCAGGCCCTCGTCACCAGCAGGCTGGACTACGGAAACGCCCTCTACGCAGGAACGACGGCTAGGCTCCTGAGACGGCTGCAACGCATCCAGAACACCTCTGCACGTCTTATCCTCGACATCCCACGACGCAGCCACATCACACCCCACCTGAGAGACCTGCACTGGCTCCCTGTCAACAAGAGGATAACCTTCAAGCTCCTCACCCACGCACACAAAGCACTCCACAACTCCGGACCAGCCTACCTCAACAGACGACTCAGCTTCTACACCCCCACCCGCCAGCTCCGCTCCACCAGCCTCGCCCTCGCCACAGTCCCCCGCATCCGGAAAACGACCGCCGGCGGCAGATCCTTCTCCCACCTCGCCGCCAAGACCTGGAACACCCTCCCCACCAACCTCCGACAGACCCAAGACCTACTGGCCTTCAGAAGACTCCTCAAGACCTGGCTCTTCGATCAGTAGCAGCACCACCCCCCTCTTCCCCCAGCGCCTTGAGACCCTCGCGGGTATGTAGTGCGCTTTATAAGTGACATGATTGATTGATTGATTGGCAGCTATGTGCTCAGGTGTTAGTCTGCGACCCTCCTTCGACAGTAGGTGACCTAAATAGGTGACCTCCTGTCGACAATACTGGTATTTGGAAAGTGACACCTTGTGTCCATGATGTGCCAGATGCAACAATAATTTAACTGTGGCGTCTTTGCAACCATCGTTATTGTCCGAAGCAATAAGGAGGCCGTCAACATACTGCAACAGCACATTACCAGGGGGAAGCTCCAAAGAATCCAATTGAGCTTTCAAGGCTTGGCTATAAATACTAGGGCTTTCAGTATAGCCTTGTGGAGCACAACAGAATCTAAATCTCTGACCGGCTATTGCGAATCCAAACAGATATCAGCTATCTGTATGGATTGGTATGCTGAAGAAAGCATTTTTCAAGTCAATTACAGAGAAAAATTTTGCTGACGGGGGAATCATTGTTAAGATCGCTGTAATGTCCGGAAGCACAGGGTATTGGGGAACTACGACCTTATTAACCTCTCTTAGGTTGATCACAAAATGGTAAACGTCAGGGTGGGCATCAGGAGAACCCAAGGGTGCCTTTTTAAGAATAGGAAGAATAGGGCTATTACACACATTCGCCACAGTCTCTTCAACCACGCCAGATTTAATCAAATCCTGTATTATGTGCAATAGGGCCTTTTCACCTGCCTGAGATATCTTGTACTGGGGAACACGTGGCAATTTAGCATTGTCTCTGATCTGTATAGAAACTGGAGGGATCTGGAGTAACCCCACATATGTGTCTCCTGTAGCCCATAACGTACGTGGCACATCTCTAAACTCAGCTGGAAGGGGGGCATCCTTTGCAAAGCACTGTTTGGCTTGGGCTACCTGCGGTCCAATAGTCATGTAAACACCGTCTGGAGAACAGAAAATCGTTGCATGCAACCTTTTTAATAAATCGAGCCCTAACAAATTTTCCCCGCAATTTGACGTCAGTAAAAATGGTGAATCGACTGTAAAGGGGCCAATAGTCAAAGCAAGAGGCTTGGAAATGGGGCTAATGACCAGCACGCCTGAGAAACCCACTGACACATTGTTTTGGCCAGACAGAGCTGCCCCCGGGACCAGTGAACGGGAAACAGAGCTATTCATAGCCCCTGTTTCAACTAAAAAATTTTTAGTAGTACCCTGTAAATCAGCAGTGACATAAGGTCCATTCTGATCTATAGGCACAGGAACTGGTCCCTCACCCTGTCCTCGGCTGTCCTAGTTGTGAGAAAACCCAGTCACTTTGTCCATGTCATAATCGTCATGATAGTACTGCCGTCCTCTGGGGTCATCAAAATTATTCCCGCTCTGCCTATTGTGTGATGTATCCTCTGACTGGATCCCCACTCTACTTCCTGTGCCTCGTCCACGTCCTCGAAAACCCCGACCCCTCGGGGCCTCACCTCTCTGTAACAACTCCGGACACTCATTCCGCCAATGTCCCTCCTGCTTGCAGTACGCACTTTGATTGAGCCCGAGGGGCACGTTTGAAGCACCACCTCTGCCAGACCGGGGCGGCCGTTGGGCCGAACCCGTACCTCTACCTCGTCCATTTCCCCTCGCAACTTGCTGCATCAATACCCTCGTCTTCAAATCCTTTGACTTTTTCTCCACCCTCTCCTTGTCCTCATTCTCTCTATGTTCGTAATAATGTGCCATACTCAATATCACGGACGGTTATGATGTCATCCAAGTACTTTCCGAAGCCTGCAACCCTCTTGCAATCTCGGGAAGCAAATTAGTGACAAATCTGATGACAAATAAACGAACACCACCCTCCTGTGACAGGTCCTGTCCACTAAAATCTAAGAACACCCCTTCAAATCTGGCAAATAAATCCGACACACTTTCATCCTTCTTCTGGCGACACACAGTCAACTTATCCCAATCCACTCTCTTTGGCGGGATAAGTGAATGCATGTATGTGATAATATGCCGTGGCAAAGCGAGGAGCTCTGCTTTCGGCTTGTCGCCTGGCTTACGCTTCTTATCCTAAGCCCTGATCTCATCCCACGTTCCCCCCAACTCTAGTGCATGATCCTGCATATGGACTTGCCTCCATATGTCCACTGGTACCAACAGGCCAAAAAACAACTCTATGTCAGCTAGCGTCATTACTGTGGAGGAGGCCGCCTCCGTCAATTCTTTACAATATGCAGTAAGGTTTTTCCGGGGGTCCGGCAGCTGGCTCTTTAAGGATAGGACCTCACTCCTCTTTCAAGGAGTATAGATCCATTGCTCCTGAAACCGAGCGTCGACCCGTTGTCTAATGACAGCATTGGTGGAATCGCACAGTTCTGGAATTTTCAGGGTGGTAAATGGGATGAACATCCCTCATGGGATGCTGTGTCCCCATTGTCGGAACCTTCTGGAGCAATCTACCTCGGTGACCCACTAGTGTCGTGATATTGCTAAAAACCTCATTGGGAGCCATACCTGCAGCATATACCCTATCCCGTATGTCATATATTATTTGCAGTGCAACACCTTGAAAACACTGTTCCCACAACTCTATCAGCATCGCTGATGTGTTTAAGGGCATGCTGCTGTATAAATGGCTCATAATCTTTCATCACACTCTACACATCCTCCACGCTATCGATCGGGTGCCGAGCCCACTGAGCTGCTTAATTTGCCACCATTTTCTTTTCCTCATCACCCACCGCAGAACGCACCAACACTTTATCCATCCGATCTCGCACTGCTGCCCAGTTCACATCATGCACTCCACGCGCAGGAGTTTCGACATTCAACTGTGTCTGGTGTGTCACACTTACGGGGGAAGGAGCAGACACAAAGACAGGTACCATCATGTAGGGAGACAGTGTGGTAGGGGTGAAAGGGGGAGTAGCAGTCGACACAGAACTGATAGACTGGGCAGGGGAGATAACAGCACCCGCCCCGGTGACTGGTGTGAGTAGAAGAGAAGCAAGGGGGGCCGGGGCTGAAGCGGTAGCGTTAGAAACAGGAATGCTAGAAGGGGCGGCACTAGGGGCCAAGGACTAAGAAGTCGGGACTGCCGGGTATATCCGTTCAGGGGCATAAGGAGGAGGAGGAGGACGAGAATCCAATAGCTCTTTGACAAAATCATCACCTTCCTCTCTAGTAACATAGCACTTATCTGCCTGTAACCAAAACTTTCTATCTGCACATTCTATACCCTTCTCTATTTTTCCTCTTTCATACGCTACTGCTTTCTGTGTTATAGTTTGCGTCTGCCTCTTCCGGGCCTCTTTCTCTGCTCTCAGTCGCCGTTGCTTTGCTTCTTTCTGCCATACTCTTAGAGAATCAAACATCGACTGTCTGCTCCTCCTAGCTAACAACTTGTCCTGCAAGAAGTTCAATTTCTGCTCATCAAACGAGCCAGTAAGTGGCCACTGCAACTCAGCATTGTCCCTCGTATATTTATGCCACAATGTGCAAAACATAACAGGTCCAATACCATGTTTAACGTAAATGTCAAAATTTGGAAAACCCTCCGGAGGAGCAGGCTGGCTCTCTTCCAATCGAGCATCAGTAGAACCACATCGACATCCAAAACACCCCAATTTGCTGAAACAAGGCATCTTAATATAAGACACATGCACTGTCCCTAACGGACAAGTAAAACACCAACCATCAACAAACTAAGACAAGATAAAGTAGCAAACATTAGTCATGAAGCCAAACAAAAACGGTCCAAGGACCACTCCCTACAGTCCGGGGACTGTATCAAATTCAAGAAGACAGGCTCCAGCCCCAGACCTTTTAAAGCATTAGCCAAATTACCAGTTGGTCTGGCAGATTGTTCATGGGCAGTCCCGGGCCTTTGCAAGCACGGGCCAAATTTCCAGGTGGTCCGTTGAACTGCTCGCAAACACTCTGTGCCTTTTTCAAGGGTCTGCAGACCCACCAAGTTCAAGACAAGACAGTCCGGAGACCGTACCAAGACACAGCCCATCGACTCGTGTCGTTCAAGCAAGGCAGATCAAAAATTGCAGACAAGACAGTCCGGAGACTGTATCAAGACACAGCCCGCAGGCTTGTGCCGTCCAAGAATGGCACCATTTTTCCAAGAATCAAACCACTCACCTGGTGCACACAGGTCGAGTCAAGTTATTCTCCACTGCCGACTCTTCAGACCAAACGGTCAACTCCAAGGTTTCGCCTTCTCAGGACGCCAGCCGGTGACCACTAGATGAGGGGGCGCCCGATCAGCCGGGCGGGGCAGCTGCGAGAACCAAGCTCGGTCTTGTGTGGGGTACCCCGATCTGCCCAACCGACCAAACGCACCTCCCGACCCTACAACCCGATTACGGGCGAGTCGGATCACCTCGCGGGGTCCTTGTTCGGGTGCTAACTGAAGGAAGTGGCCCTCTAGGGCCACTCAGGTTTTCCCACAACCACCTACTATGCCTTCCCAAGAATGAAGAGTCAGTCAGACATTAGAGAATACAAACTTACATGTTTATTAGAAATGCTCTGCTGAGGAGTCCATCATGACCTGCACCCTAAGATGTCTGCTGAGGGACTGACCCCCAACAGTCTACAGTGAGTAATCATTCTTCCCCTAGAGCCTCCAACCCCGCCCACCATGGAAAACCACCGGCCTGGGCCAAACATGAACAAAGGAGGCACAGGGAGATGAGCTACCACCTGCCAGATGGGTACATGTTATCAGAAACCCAAGGCCACTGCGCCGGGTCTCAGCATCTCCTAACGTGGGTGCAGAACTACACACTTGGATAGGTATGTGAGAGCAGAATGGTCTCCTCATTAGCAAGTCGGGAAACAACCTTGGACAGAAAAAAAATAATAATAACGAAATACAGTGTTCTGCTGAGGGAAGCATTATGAGCCATGAGGCCTAACTCAGGCACAGTCTAAGCAGCCTAATAAGGATTGCGAAAAACAAAATGGAGTCACACTCGCTAACTGAAGCCTGCACATTACGGGGATAACTCAGTGGGTTGCATAACGTAAATAAAACTGGCATCTATTTAGCCACACAATGCTAACCTAATATAATGTAAAAGAGTGGTTGCAGGGATGGGAATTTGAAACCTAACAAATGGCCATAGACAAATGTCTTGTGTCTCTGAAAATATAATTGACATTTCTAAGAACTGATGTAAGGAGCTTGAAATGGAAAACGTGCTAAAATTGATTGGAAACAATAATTTTCAAAATACGTTGCTAATATTCTAAATATTTGAAAATACATTTACATAAAAAAACATGAAATCATATTGTTCCGATTGCTCTACACTTGCAACTTACTGTTATCCTTGGTGTAATCTGATCATCGATCCTTCAGTACAATCATCATGCGCTAACTATCAGCCATCTATCTAATTTATCTGTATGACTGTCCGTCCAGCTTCCTGTTTTTTTTCTTTTTCTCCAGGCCTGTCTCTAACATGTATCGGTTTGTTCTCCTTTAGCCTGTGCCTCAGTTTGCCCATGTTTATCGCCCCTATCAAAACATACATTGTGTAAGAAACAGTCGGGGAGGATTAGAACATAATAGCCATCACGATCTGAAGACAGTAGCCACGTTGTGTAATTCCCTTTTTAATCTGGGATCATCTGCTGTTCTGCCCTTTACTACCTATTTTCCACTCTTCACCTGCTGAATAAACACATTCTCCATGTTGAGAACCAATAGCGCATATTGGGAATAGCTACAGGTCAATCAATTGTCGTCAATTGTAGCCGAGGAATGATAGACTCCAATTGTAGGTACAACTGATCCTCAAAGTCTTGGTGCAATTTAGTGCTGAGACAACGCTGGCCTGGGTTTTGATGACTAGTGCCCTCTGTGTCTGAAATGATTGAATGACTGTGGGCCACAGGATATAACAGAAAGAAATAAGAATATATATTAAAAAAAAACATTCGCAGGGAGTCTTTGATGGAGAAATGTCAACGGAGAACAAGGCAACTTATGTTTCCTTAAATATATTATAGTCGGTTATTGCAATACTTTTGTTTCCAAAACAGAAACCCATTTAAGTATGCATTCTTTTGACCATCAGTGTGTGGCAAGACGTTTTTGCAGATAATTGACAAAGGTGTTATATAGATGTTTCATTAATACAAAATAAGCATTTGTTGGAAATGCACTTAAGTGAAACGGAGCTGGCAATGCGTTAAGTCATGATACATTTATTTCCATGCGATTTATGGTAACAGATACTGATTTCGGATACCACATTATTTATAAGTATTTTGAAATATTTCGCCGAAAACGGAAGACACAGAGGGGATATGTACAAAAGAAGTGGCAGAGCGTGTCGTTAGCCTCCTGGGCTTAACGACACGCTCCGCCACTTCGGAAACGCAAGGCTGGACCATATTTACAAGAATGTGGTGCAGCCTTGCATTTCCCCCTGCGATGGCGCTAAGTTTTACAACTTAGCGCCAACGCAGGAACCCTTGCACAAGAGTGCAAGGGTGTCTGTGTGCAGGGGAGGCTTGTTTATGTGTAGGAAGGTGTCCCTTCCTGCACATAAACAATCCTAAAATGCCATTTTGTAACTTACATGTGTGCTGCTTCATGCAGCACACATGAAAGTTACACAATGGCATTTTTTTTAAAAGGTTTGTTTATGTACAGGAAGGGACACCTTCCTGTACATGAACAAACCATGGCATTTTGCTTTTTCCATATGTGCTGCACAAGGCAGCACACATGGAAAAAGCAAAAACGAGGAGAAATAATGCATTTCTCCTCGTTTCGCCACCTCCTATGTATGCCACCCTTGTACATAGGGGGCAGCGCCAAATACAATGGGTGTTGCGGTGGAACGCCCACCACAACGCCCACTGCACGCCCCTTTCACGCTAAACATAGCGTGAAAGGGTGCCTTATGTCAAGGCAGCGCTGCCTTGTACATAAGGCAAGGCCCCTATCGCCACGGGAACGTCACAAAAAGTGACGTTCCCATAGCGATAGGGGCTTGTACATATGCCCCAAAGATTACAAATACATTACAAAGCTATGGAAATTCACACATGATTGTATAACTCGAAAGTGACAGAATCAATATGAAGGTGAGTGATAAGAAAAATATGAAAGCAAGCATGGAGTTGAGATACATGTAATGTATACATATATGTCTGCAAATAAGTGCATGTATCCCACATTGTTACCAGGACATATCTGCGTACATGCACACACACTCACACAGATACATATGCATAAACGCACAAGCCATGATAGGTAATCTGAGATTATTTTAGAAAGTTACATTTGATTTTTAGTAATGTTTACTTTTATTTGTTACATTTTACATCTGTTTTCAATAAAACAATTATTGTAAAACTGCAGTTTCAATCATATGGCATAAATAATCGTAGTTTAGATGTAGAAGACCATAGGCAGGGTGAAGATAAAACAACACAGGAAACAAGAAGCAGCTTCTGCCTACAATCACTTGTTCACGTTCTGAAAAGAGTGAGGCTGTAACACATAACTTTAGATTGGACTGCATTTAATTATTTCGCTGTATTTTTTTTAATCTATGTATTTCTTTGCAAAAGGTATACGCCAATATGCAAAATACGATATCAATATTGTCCAGACAAAAATTATGCTCGATTTGATTGATTATCAGATTACAGAGAACTACCAGACTAAATAATACCCTGTTTCTCATTCGACATCAGACAGAAACGTGTATTCCAGGCAAGCGTCGTAATATCAGCTCCCTAATGTTAATATTATTATTATTTTTTTTTACAAATGTGCTTTAATGTGCGTTCACATAAACCTACCACGCCGAGGCAAAGACAAATGTAATGTATGTAGGATTCTGCATCTTGCCCGCATAACCTACGACATGCGTGCCTTTGAGTTTCTACACCAGCCCCTGCTTTCATACATAGTTTTATTGGCAGACTAAAATCTTATACACAGTAAATGTGTATACAATATGTGGATTCAACTATATAGTTAAATAGCGATGCGTGTCTTGCCCATTGAAGCTAAATCATGCCTACCCCTTAGTACTCCTACGTGCCAATTTTAAATCCTGGGGACCATCTAGGTACCTCATGTTAGAAGAAGCCATTTTTTAAAAACATGTTTGGCTAGGTCTTTCCTCCAAGTCTACTCTAGCTCAAATTTCGTGGTCAGACTGCTCATAAAACTGTAGAAGATGCTTATCACTGAGTGGAACAAAAATGATATCAGACGGATTTTTGCCTAAATTCATCATGCATTTGAGATAGCTTTATAGAGTTAACATTTTTGTAGGCAAATCCATAATCCTGAACTGTTGTAGTTGTCTACCCCCATCTCATGTCTTAGCACTGTTTGAGGTGTAGCTCTGCGGAGTTTGAAAACATGCCTGTAAAAGCTTGGCTCCATAGTATTCAGTTTTGCTTTCTTGATGGTGCCATGTTGTACAGCTAATACATAGAATTTAGCTTTGCCCGAAAGGCCCTGAGGACCGATATGGGCAATATTGCTCCAGACGAGCGATCGTAGAATCCTTTGATAACCCTCTCGTTACTAGCAACTCGATCAGAGTTTAAACACTTGTGGCTTCCAAGAACTTTAATCAATGGTTAATGCTAAGTAGTCTTGCAGTGCAACCCAATCGATTTTGCTGCCTGCAGTACACCAGCAAAGCTTATTCTGAGTCTTGCTTAAGGACGTTGGGGCATATTAACAACAACCCTCGATAATTATCGCAGAACGCGCTTAGCGCGTTTTTAATTATCGCCATCTATCGCCGGATTACTTCGCCCTGTTAGCGTTGTATTAGCAACGCTTTTCTCACATGCGATGTAAAATCCTGCGATAGACGACGATAAGCATCATTAGCGTACGTAATCCAGCGATATGGGAACTGCGCTAATGAAATGCTTGGTAATCGGGAGATGTGGACTTAACCTTCCAATCCACCTCCCATTCATAGTATGGTTAAGTCAGATTATTAGCAGGAGTTAAATACCTGCGAAAAGGGGCCTTAGCACTACTTTTGACATCCCTTTGCGGAACCGGTGCAGCGTTGTAAATAATGCGAAGCTGTGGTAGCGAGGGTTTGTCATGTAGTATTTCTAAGGTACGCCCACTTTGCATGTCATTAGCGATGTCTATCGCTGACATGCAAAGTGGGGAAAAAAACGGCTGTTATCGCAAGGAAACTCGCGCTACTGCATGGTAGCGAGTCCTTGTAAATTGTGCGATAATAAAATCGCCGCTTTTTCGGCGCTATGTGCCGAAAAAGCGGCGATACATCTCTTGATAATATGCCCCGTAATCTTTGTTTAACCAACATCAATGTGCATAGGATGATCAGTAGAGAAATATTCTATTGATTTTGGCTGCCGTTGTAAACTCATGAGACTCCGATTGAAAAACACAAAATCACACGCATGTATGAGACAAAAATATTTTGAAACACTAGTTAAAATGGTAAGCCACACTAGAGACGTGTATATAACTTTAAATCTCCAAATATGAAAAGGGTGGCTGAAAATATGTTCCAATCAATTTCCTTCTGGAAGAAACGCCCTCTCTTGATGATAGGCCTCGTCGTACTGTTGAAAATGTGATACTTTCTAAATACTTATAAGCATTTCAGAGGGCGATGGGCATATTCACTAAGGTGATATGTCAGAGATTTATTAAGATTATGATTGACTTATTATGGGTGGAAGTATGACCCAGGCTCAAGTTGAATACTTTAGAGGACGCATCCATTATTGCATAGGCCGCCCTCAAAGGGGGCCTCAAGGGCCAGCGCCATAACAGCCGCCGGGGCCCTGGAAAAATCCGGTTTGTGCTGCTTTGGAGCACCCAGAGGCAAGAGGGGGCTAGCCTTTGCAGGGAAAAGTGTGCCAAAGAGGCGCCATGGCACCTGGCCAATGGGAGGGGGCAGGAGACTTTTGAACCCCCCCAGTGGGGGGAAGCCGCCTTCAAAGCGAAAGGAATTGGGGGGTGGGGGAGGATTATAAGGCACCACTCCCCATGGCACAGCTCACTTATCGTCATCATGGAGCTGGGGGAGCGGCACGCCAAGGAAATCACGGATTTCAAATGTTATTATCTAGCATTATCAAGATCCAGCATATAACCCGATGTCAAGAACAGACGATTACGTAAAGTAGCTGCTTCTTGCAGAGTGCCATGCAAGTGTCGCACTGCTGCAATTGTTTTTGTCTCTGCCTAGAACATGGCTGTGGGTACCTCACTTGTTATACTTGATGTCTGGCATCTGAAAAAGGGATACTAAAAGTATTGTGAAGCAAGTCTGCTTTGTGGTGAACCTTTGCTATTTAGGACTACCCAGCTTTTGCTAAAATGAAATATGAAGCAGAGAGGGCTGTATGGACCAGGAGGACTGGAGTACACTGGGAAACATATGAGGATGATAGTTTTCTCACCTTTCACATTGCCTGACAAACATTTGGTGTTGGAGACTAACAATTTCTATTTTATGTCAATTTGATGTGAGCAGATCAAATTATATGGGAAAACTTTCTGTGTAGGGCATCTGACTCACCTCAGTTGGGAGTGAGACATTGCATCAAACTTTACTGACAATAGGTGTAACAACGCTTTGGGGTATGAGAAACAAGGGACAAGCAATGCTAGGTTTAATCTGACACAATTCAATATATTACAAAGAGCGTACATCACCTCATATTGCTATACAAAATTTAGCTGACCATCTCTGGGAATTGTGCAAGTTGTCAGCATTAGGGGTGGGTGAAAATTCTGCTCCACCGATGGAGTTTGCAGAGTTTTGCCCACTTCGTGCTCGACTTGGAACGCGGAGTTCCAGCAAAACTCTATCAACCACCGCATGGTTGAGTTTTTTCTTGTGCGTGGCTTGTCAATGTTGAGTTGGCGAGAGCAAGCGAGAATTTGCATCCCCTTGTGTGATTTTTGGGTGCTAGAATGCCTTCCAGTGAGTTTTCTCAACATGGGCAGTTGCTGCAGGTCGCGACCGTTCACGTTGAGAAAGCTGCACCTTGAGTAGAAAATCTACTTGAGCAGCAAAAAGAAGCTGTGCCGTCTGGCATGCTGTGTGGTGCCGCTTGTGCTGATTTTACAACATAGAACAAGCTGCAGGTGATAACAATCAGCGTGAGCAGTGCAACATGTCAAATTCCGCCTGCTTGCAGAGCTCCGTGGAATCTCGCCGTGTTTCTATATACCTCAGCGAGTTCCACCCACCCCTAGTCAGCATAAAGAAGTCGACACATACTGTGATTATTTGTGGTAGCAGACACATATTGGAGACAGGTTGTAGATCTGCTGAGAAGGTCAAGTGGCCCAATAGCTGCACCCATATTGAAGCACTGCCATCTGTGGTTTCCACCTTGTGCCAAACGATGGGAATATCTTTTTAAAAATGTTCACCCTCTTATTTCAGTTGGTTTAAGAGATGTACAATAATATATTAGCTCCAGCAGGAAGCTGAGAGCTAATATATTCCACATATGGAAAAAGGATGTAAATGAATGGAATCAAATCAAATCAAATGGTTTTTGTATAGCACGACTTTTTCACCTCTGGGGTATCCAGGTGCTGAGCCCACGGCCTTAGTCCACAAATGCACTATTTGCAGTAAAACCAACACATGAACAACAGAATGCAAGTGGTTTTTTGTTTGCAGTGGGCTTTTTTGCACTATTTTTTAGCTAGGAAATGCATTCTGTCAAAAGTTGTTGCAATGATTCATTTTGCACCAAAATATAGCATCAAGTAACTAATTTCACACAAGTGTACCATGACATTCCCAATATCGCAAAATTACGCTGGCATAATTTAAAGTAGACCAAAGCCTAGGTTAAGGCATGTTTGCTAGAAATCAGTCCACTTTTTGTTGTCAAACACAGAAATATAAGTCCTTTTTCATTCTTGTGTAGTGTACTTTCACAGTTCAAGTAACTTGTGTTTTAGATACCCGACCTAGGTGGGACAGTTAGGCTGGAGATGGTTATGAGAGGTCTGTGCTTTTCTGCAGTGTCCTTTTTCAATCTTTTGGAATGCGAATAACTAGTTTCATTGATTTCCCAATCTAGGTGTGATAATCATGTTGATGCGTTATGACCCCTTTGGCAGCGATTTGTGCCCGGATCTTCAACGGGACTGGGGGCTAACTAATGGTAGACCTGTCAGGATTTATTTAAAAAGTGATATGAAAGAATGTGCTTTAACATGACAAAAAAAATGCAGTGAAATTTGTGAATCATCCTTTTGTTTCATGGAGACTAACCTAGAGTTGGACCTGTAGCGACTAAATGCTGGCCTGTAATTTGAAATCGTATTCTATTGTGAAATGTTTTGTGCTAGCGAGGACAGGTGGCACATGTTTATACATAATGTAACAAATGGCATAATCAGTATATTAAAATATTTTATACTTCTTGTGGTGGCAAAATCAGCTTCACATTGTCATTTTAAAGGATTTTCAGATTTCCTTGACAAATCGCATCTAATAGTCTTTTTTATGTGCGTGGTGTCACTTTCACCATGATCATTTTTTGAAGGACTTTCAACTAGACCGAAGTAATTGCATTAAATAAAATGTACTGTGAACCACTGTTCATTATTTTTTAATTTATATCCTACTGGGAGTTACCTGGTATTGTTGTGATATATGTCTAAGAATAGGAAACACCAGCTTGTTTCTGTTTTTTCCATTCCACTAGATTCAATATATCTTTCAGGTTAGTCTTTCAGTGCAATGAAGACCAGCAACAGGTGTGCTTCACAGAGCTACGCACAAACGTAGAGGTGACCCTTAGGCTGCACTGGAACTTGAGAAAGTTAAACGGTACTAAAAAGGGTGATGGTCTAGGTAAGATGGCCTGCACATGGGTCATACAGCTACCATTCTGGGTTATATTTTACAAAGTGGTGAAGAATATCATCTTGGTAGTCAGTTATGAATCTATATTTGGTTCGGGATTGATCACGAGCCACAAGAGATGAAAATTCAAAATGAGTCCTCCAGAAGGACATAAGAGAAAATACAGCTATACGCAGTAAGTCAAGCCATTGGTCAGAGAACCATCTTGAAGTATTAGTCAAAAAGATGAGTAGTAATTATGTTACGGAAGGGTGGTCTCTCCAGAATCCAGTCATGCTCTGCTAGATGCTTTTTGTCAGTATAGTCACTACCTGACACAAACAACCTTACCCAAGGGCAAAGGTAAACGGGGCAGAGAAGATAAAGAATCCAAATATTGGGTTGACAATGATTACCTGTTTAGAATAATAGGGCAAGTTAGAAGTACCCTCAAAGATCATAAACATGATCATTATAGGAAATGGGAAAGAGTAAAACTTCTAAAACAAGCACTAAGAATCTTATGAAATATACACCGGTTAAAGCTTGCACGGTACCATGGGGTTGAAACTTGTACATTGACTCCTGACGAAGTCCATGAGTCCTGTAATGTCCACTGCAACAATTTCTTCCAAGTTGCGTCTGCTGAATCAGCTTGTGCAGTACTTCAGTATGTGTCCTGCAGTACCAGAAAGACTGATAGGAGAAAAAGTTCCCTGAGCCAATCAGATAACCCTTTTTTTACATTTCAGTATCACTGGGATCTCGCAGGACCAACCATCAAGATATACCTTTTTGTTAACCCCTCCACGATTACCCCAGCACCTCTCTAAACGTACATTTCTCAAGAACATCTATGCAGATTTACACCAAACTTCAAATCACACACTTTCTGAGTAAATTTATTTTTTGCAAAGTCAGATAGCCAAGGTTAATGTTCAGCTGAAGTTGTTGGTTTTGGTGGAAAAAGCTCCAAGCAGGAGAAGTAAAAATTCAGAGGGAAGTCCTCTTGCTGCCTGGATACTTTTTCCTCATTCGCTTGGTCAAGATTTCTATGTTCGACTTATGCCCCGATTTACAAACGTATCACACAATTCACCTCAGCAACCAACCAAAGTTGCTGCACAGCACTGCATTGCATTAGAGGAAGAGAGCAGGAATGCACCATATCTACTAAGATATAGCCCTATCCTGCTCTCTCCCTAGCTCTAGCCCACAATCAGGCTGCCTAGCACCATTTGCACAACTTTGCACCATAGTGCAAAAGTGTCTATGTCATCTCTAGCATGGGTTTTGTAGCGTGCCCTTCTACTACAAAATACTATGCTTAAACTAACTTTAAAACATTTCCCACTTCGGATGTGTGCTCTACAGTGCAGCACACATGCAAAATGGGAAACATTAGGAGAAATAAAAGCAATTCCCTTTTCTACGCTGGCTTCCAAGTGGTGTTTTTTTGTGCAAAACCCTTTCTACTGTTACTAATGTTAGTAGCTAGGGTTTTGTTTCATAAACCATTCATGGTTGCATGGAAAAACCCATGTACCAACCATGCAAAGCCTCCATGATGCTGAGTAATGTAAAGCAGATCTTTGCACTACTTTATGTTACTTTGAGGGAACATTACAGCATGTTGTGTGCTATAAAGTACATAAACAAATTGTGCAGGTTTGCATCACTCTTGTGAAAATGTTGCAAAATGTTTGTAAATCTGGACCTTGCTCTCCTTTGTGGGGTTCTGAATACTCCAATGTGACAGGGCTGTATCCAACAATGAGTTCCTTTTGGCTGGATACCTTCTTGCCAAGGGCCCACTAAAATGGTTTTGTGGCTGTGGAGAACATCCAATAGGAAAAAACCTGTTTATTCAGCCCAGTGAAGTTGTCTCTTGCCAAATTGGCCCAGGTATTTGGACCCAGTCTTCCAGTGGCTGGAAGTCAGAATTCTTCCCACAGCTTTTCAGAGATTGTAGAAGTCCAGTTAGACACTGGCAATGGTATTGAGAACTCAGGGACAGCACTTAGTGGCCAGGATTCATTCCAGCAGAAGCCACCATGTGGGTCCAGTTCAGGTCAAGTTGCAAATAGTCAAGTGAGCACTTCAAGGAAAGACCTCTTGCAGCTTATTGTGTTGCTGTAGCCGCATGTAGGTCAGCCAACTGACCCTTTGAGTACATTTATTTCTGTTGGGTACAAGTGCTAGGTTCATATGAGAGCAGATTCAGTCCTTCATGTCTACTCAATGGTCTCAAAACAGTGCATTTTTTTCTTCTGTTCCACAGGTTTAGAAAATATTCTGTGGAAGGTGCTTTGAGGTGCCACATTTATGGAGCCATAAGTCACCCCTCTGCAACCAATGGGGTACAAGTTCCTAGGGGCAGCCCTACCAACCTTTTCAGCAGTTCCTGTTTGACCTACTTTAAACAATCCCACAATGCACAAAACTCCAAGAGAGGGAATACCCTTTCTCCCTTGTGAAGAGCCTCTGTGGCCACCCAGAGCTGTATCCAGGTAAATGAGTCGCTCCACCTATATGGTCGCTCAAAACTGGTTCTGGAGGTAGCTTCCCTCCCACTGGGTTTGGAGCCACCATGGATGGGGGAACACCAATTTGCATTCTATAGGCCTCACGTTACATTTACTTGTGAAATGGCAGGCCCTTTACACGTTAATTAAACTCTTGAGTCCACCCTGATTGATCTTCTTGCTACGGGAAAAAACATCTCCCCAAACCCAGGCCACTGTCTATGCTCTTGGGACGGTTTTCACACCTCATTATGATCGAGCACTGCATGGGCAGCTGTTGGAGACCTAATGTACATTAGCCTCTAGGAACTTCAGGCAGGGAATAGTCAACTTTCTAAAAACTACTGTTGCTATAAGTTAATGAAAAATCTAACTTGTACCGGATTTTTAATAAATATAAAAAAATATTGGTTAAATCGATTTTCTAGCTGAGTCAAAACATGTGGTAGCACGATGTATATCTTAATCTGTACTCTAGATTTCTCATAGGACAACCAGGGTTTTCCACAGTAAAAGTAATTTTAGGGGGTTTGTCACTTCAAGGACGTGGCAACATTAACTTTCTACATGTCCCACTTTTAAAGACCATGCACCCTACATTTGGGCTAGAAGGACTACATAAGGGTGTCTTAATAGTATTTAAAAGGACAATTTTCCCTGTCAAAAGGGTTATTTTGATAGGTCAGATTGCAGGTTTAAACAACTGTAGTCAGGCTAGAATGCTAGGATTGAAGCCCTATCCACAGGTGACATTTAACTTGTGACTCCATGTGTGCGGCCTCTACTAGGCCAAGGCACCATTTAAATGACAACTGCACAATTCATGAAATTTTGAGAATTTAGTGTTACGATTGGAGCACGAATTCCAGGAATTGGGCCATTACACCATTTCGAGTAATTATACGCCTTTTGCTGTAAAAAGTTACCATGAACATGCAATTCAATGTAAAAAGTTACTGCGAACAAACAGAAACAGATTGTGAGCGGCTGGTGTTTACGGTGTTTTTATTTAAATGCATCCTCGTGACAAAAAATGACGCGGGAAGCATTTCGCTTTAATATATAGTACAAAAGATTTGCATTTTCTGTAATTACAAGTCATGTTTAGCAATTTTGCCCAAATTTCCCTAATTATGTGAAAGCAAATTATGTACATTTCACACATTCCTATTTTCTATGCCATATACTGTGGACTTTAAGAGAGTTAACTATGCCAACCAAGGTGTAGCCAACTTATACATGAGCTTCTAGTTTACATGACTAATTACTGCTTGCCCCCATGTCATTCACTGCTTATACCTGCACATACTACAGCATTCATGCATGTTAAATGACATCACTGAAGACATCTCAAATGGCATCATTGATAACATCCTGTAATGGAACCACAACATTTTCTTTCGGATCTGTGGCTCCTGCTCAGCATCCTCAGACCCAAAATGGCCATCTGGAGAAAAATCTCCATCAGCCGATAGGATTTCTTCATTTTGTTTTTAGTTTTGGATCTGGGGTCCAAATATCTTTTTAAACCCTTCATGCCTACCTTAACACCAAATGCAAGTTTCTCAAACACTACTGAATGGATTCACAGTAAACCAAGCAAAGGTGCATCTTTGAGTAAAGTTGTTCAGCTATGTTTTCCTGTAATCAAGAGCAAATTCCCTCTGATTGATCAACATGGGAAATTGCCTGTCCTATGAGCTAACAATAGTTACTCTAGTGCTATTAAAGCAGTTGTAAAGAAAAAAAAAATACGCCAAAGGACCGCCTGCCAGAACACGAGGCAACTTGCAATCTGGTGGGCGGCCGGCAGTGAGTTTTGGTGGTGTGGGAGTGGAGCGGTGACGTGGCGGCCCACTCCCACACCACCAAACTCCTTATCAGGCCCAAAGTCTCTGCCACATTGTCAGCTGACTGGTGTCTTAAGTGGTTGCTAGTAACATGAAATTTCAAAGCATGTGCTGCTTATGCTTGCCAATATAGCAACATTTGTTGACATATCTAAATTAAACAACTGAACACTACACAAAAACATACATAAAGCATGTAAAAACAATAAAAATGAAACAAGGCATAACACAAATATATAGTCAAACAGGCATTGGCAAAGTCAATGGGTCTCACCTTTGTGACCTATTTGCTTTGCCAATGATTTTTAGCCATATTGCACAGCCTCCCTGACCAGCCCTTTTTTTACTACTCATCTGAGTCAGTAGCTAAAAAGACAATAAAATGTGCAGAAGGGTTTTTTAGGAGGGTGGGCAGGTGGAGCAGAAGCAACACTGGAGAGTGTGAATGGTGAAGCAATACAGGGAAGGGTGGGGGGCGAACATCAAAAACATAGGGTAAGGTGGGGGAGCGCCGAACCAACACAGGAGTATTTGCGAAAGCAACAGGTAGAGGGCTGGAGGGGATCCGAAAGCAACAGTGGGGAGGATGGGAGAAAAAGAAACATGGTGGAGGGTGGGGAGAAAGCAACACAGGGTTGAGAGAAAGTAACACAAAGGGCACAGGTGGGGGAAGAAATGGGGAGAACGACATGGGCAAGCGCAAGAGGCAGGGATGCAGGGAGAAGCAGTCTGGCAACAGAAACCAACACGGAATGCAGGGGGAAGACATACACGAGGGAGACAGCTCAAAAACACATGCACCCTAATTGATTGCTTCACACAAAAGAAAAGTAATGCTTGAAAAGCAAGCAGTGGAAGAAATGTTACCAGATAAACAAAGAGACTGTATGGAGGCATTGCTCTTTGGGAGGGACAACCACAAGATTGACAAGCTGGGGCATGAATAGGAAGTAGGCAAATTAGAGTGACAAGGAAAGCCGAATAATGGTAAAAGATGGATGAGCTCCAAGCCCCTTTATGTTTTTGGGAAGCCACAATATGCCTGGCAACAGACATCATATGGGCTGTCTAGTAGGCTCAACCTAAAATGAACACAAAATCTAAATGACATCATAACACAACAAAATTGCATTGCATTGCATTAATGTAGCACAAAAATACAGCAGCAGAAAAAAACAACAGAACACACAATAAAATGCTACACAACAAATATGCACTAATGTTCTTGTCAATGTTTCAATGTTTATCAGTCATGATTTAGTTAATTAAAACCATTACATGTGCCTGAACTCATCCCCAATTAAGATTTAATCCGAGAAGAAATTAAGAACTGTCTGAAACTGATAACACTTCATTAAAGGGCCTAGTTGTTCAGATAATTCACATTGTAAAGTGCTGGTGTGTGGGATCATGAAGTAAATACATTTTGATGCACTTTAAACTCATTATTAAATTAATAAAATCTGTAAATATTTTTCACATGCGACAATTATGAGAGCGTCCATTAAAGTTCAATATGGGGGTGGAACACATTCTGATGTCAGTAGATAGATTCTAAACAGGTTGGATTACAGCCCAGAGACCCAGAGAATAGAGCTATTGTTTGTAAAAATGTATAGGGTGCAAAAGGGCTAAAACCAACAAGTGTAAACTCGAAGCAGGGCAAGACAGTGCAGTTGTGATAAATACTGGACTAAAGTACAATCATTGTTAAACAATTTGCATTTGAGGAGGCCCCATTAAGCTGTGCCATATGGCTAGATGTTTCTGGGTTTCTTGGGGTAGTAGTCAGTTATACATTTTTGAACACGATCCAAGGGATGGGAGATAGCGGGTCGGTATTGAAGGGAATCTCTAAGATCCTTGACAAATTTCCCAGTCTTTGATAAGGACATTGTATCAGATTGAGAAAAGCTTATTGAGGATGCCTCCACACAAGTGCAGACACCCTTCGCCAGAAAAAAGTGGTTGTAATAGGGCCCTCCTTGCTTCGTCAAGAGCGGGCCAGCAGCACAGAAGGTTCAGCCATGATTCCCGCTTGAAGTTACATAAGCTACAGGCCCCTTCTATGTCTGCGTTGGCCCATACCGGGTTGAAAATTTACTATTGGTAGGCCGAGTAAACGCATATACATAATGTCACTGTGTACCTTCTTGTTGTTGGAGACTGAAAAGTATGGCTGAGGTCTTCCAACCAGGTATGATGAATTTAGATGGAGTAAAATCTCCAAGGACCTTAGTGAAGCAGAGTCTTGCCGGAATGAGGCTAACCATAACTGCCTGTTAATTAACCTGTTCCACGTCAAAAAGGTGATGGAGTCAAGAGTAAGCGCTGCTGGTTCAATTTGGAAAGATGTAATTGCCATCTGTAGTTGCTTGTACCATAGGCTCCCTGGGCTCTCATAAATATCTCTGAGACCGGCCTTAAGGGAATTCTCTGGTGCTTTTAATGTGCATATATAATATTTCAGAAAATCAAACTCACAAGTTTGAGTTTGATTTAACAGGTCACATTTTAACCGAGTTCTTGATCTATGGAGGTACCTCAACAGTTGAAAGATTCTCTTATAACCAGAGCACTGTCTGTTCTCTAGACAGCCAAAACAGGCACTGGGAAATGCCTTGTGTCCATACTGTAGTGCTGGGAGAAGGGAGGCCTGAATAACTTTCATTATTGATGCCGCAGAGGCTGGCTAGGCCATAAATAATGGCAGTTGATTTCTTTTTTAATGAGCCTTTGTGGGTTGAGGCTTGAGAGCACTCGGTGAACTACACCCCCAAATATTTATGCTGTGATGATCATCTTGGGTCCCAAGCTAATTGAAAGGAATTTCTTGTAATGGCCAAAGATTACAATTTTGGTATTTTCCTGATTAATCGTAAGAAAATTCCTTTCATTGTATGTATGGAGGATGGTCAGTGCTCACTGTAAGCCCACTTTTGTATGATCCACAATTACTATGTCATTAACATATTGTAAAATAAGATGAGACTTGTGGCCTAATTGAGGAAGGGCAAGGCTGTTGTTTGCCAATGCTTTCCCCAAATCTGCTGTCTATAAATTAAAGAGCAGGGGATCGAGGACACAACCTTGCTTCAAACCCCCTTGCATGTTAATTTTTGGGGTAATTGTGTGAGGACCGGTTCTCACACGGACCCATGTTTCAGAGAAGAGGAAGTTTATCGCCCTTAGAAGATTGGAGGGAATGCCCCAGAGTGATAGCTTCCTCCAAATTGTCGGTCCGTCCATCTTGTCAAATGCTGTGCTGTAATCAATAAAGCAGCAAAGGAGTGGTACCTGATTGCTTGGTGACTCAGGGTGGCAAGTGCAGTGATGTTGTCAATGGTGGACGCTCCTCCACAGAAGCCTGTCTAGAAGAATGGAAGAAGCCCATTGTCCGATACCCAAGCCTCCAGCTTTTTTTAGTAGTAGTCGAGCATATACTCTGGGCTCAAGATTAAGCAGGTCTATCAAGCGACAATGGGCTGGCTTTGTTGGATCTCCTTTTTTAAATATCGGGCATCGGGTGAAACCTCTCCAGGCCTCTGGAATTTGCGCAGAAAGAAAAGTGTGGTTAAATAGTGGGATAAAGACCATTGCCCATCACTCCGGAGCACATATAAAAATTCCAGTGGGAAGGCATTGCGGACCTGGTGCCCTATTGTTTTTCATGGCCTTGATGAGTTTAGAGACCTGGGCTGGTGAGGTTATCTCCTGTTGGTCCCATGGGAGCTGATCATCAGGCCCTGTTTGTCCATGCAGCCTAATACTACAGGGTGGCTGGAGAGTAGGTCTGTTACGTGGCTCACCCATACGCTTTCCGAGACTTCATTTTCCCTCGTTGAGTTTAAGGACTTTAGATTGTTCACATAGTTCCAGAAGTGAGCAAGAGTTCTTTCTTTAAGCACTTGATGTATTTTTAGCCACTCCTTTCTTCCAGGTCTTTCTTTGCTTCCCATTTGGCTTTTTTATATGCCTTACATGATTCTATCACAACCATTGCTTTTTTGATAGTGGGGTTGAGCTTGTATTTGTGGATGCTGCTCCTTAGCTTCTTCTGGTGCATAATGATAGCCTGGTTGTGCAACTGGTTGTGCTGAACCTTCCTTGTTGGCTTTGGGGGATGTTGTCGACACCCATTTCCCAATATGGAATCTATCAACTCTGAGGTCAATCTGCCCCCATAATTTGCAGAACCCCCAGGGTAGTGTTTGGGTTAGTGGTCACCCTCCGTAGCCAGTTAGGGAACTGAGAGGAGTCTGTAGGCCACCATTTAATCCTCCTGACTAGCTTTCTTGCTTCATAGTTTGTTGAAGCACCACTGCATGATATTTGGCTGCCACTGGGATGCCAAGGTTAAAGTCATGGGATTATGATCTGTTCGACTTGGGCCTTTTTTGCATGGTCATCCCTGAGCTTTTTGATTTCCTCCTAGCCTTTTTTCAGACATGGTGTTGGTGGTTTTAGGATTCTGGGCACTTTAGCACAGCTGTCCAGTGTAAAGTGCATGTGCTCTCTGTGGTAAACGTTGGTAAGATTGGTCTACACCTGTTTGGCTTATTTAATTTACCTGTCAGTCCCTTGTAAAGTGGTATCTCAGATACCCGGGGCTGGTAAATTAAATACTACTGGTGGGCTTGCAGCGCTGATTGCACTACCTACCAAAGTAGCCTTTCAAACCTGTCCCAGGCCTCTGCCATTGCAGGGCCTGTGCGCGCAGTGTTACTGCTGCTGTGACGTGGCACCTAAAGTGTGTGCCATGTCTGTGACCCCCCTTTTACTACATGTCAGTCACCCCTAAGGTAGGCCCTAGCTAGCCTTATGGGCAGGTTGCATTGTAGGTAAAAGGTAGGACATGTACCTTAAGTGTGTGATATGTCCTGGTAGTGACAAACAGCCATATTGGTTTCTCACTACTGTGAGTCTGCCCTCCCATAGGAATGCATTGGGGATTCCCTGATAAGTGTTTCAGTGGTAATTCCTGATATGAGAGGAGCAGCATGGTCAAGTTTGGTATGTTTGGAATAGTGATGATAAATGCTACGCAATGGTGTGCGCAGATTTATTATAACTATTTTAGAAATGCCACTTTTAGAAGTTGGCATTTCTGTGTGCTATGTGTCTGCCTGCCTGATGTGGATTGCATGTCTGGCTTTGGAGTGACAGGGGCTGGTGAGGTGTGTGTGGCTCCAGGAGGGGCAGGGTGAGTCAGCGCTAGGCTGAATAGGGCATCAGCATTTGGAGTGGTGGGTGGAGTAGTCCCCTGACCCTGAATAGACCTGTGCCTGCCTATGTGAATGCTCGCTCCGCCCCCTGTGGTGTGTCTGATGGCAGAGCCCCCATCTCACAAAGGAGGGTGTGAACACTGTACACAAAGTGCTCCACTCTCCCCAGAACCAGTTAGGACTGGTTCCCCCAAGCCCTGTGCCAGGGCAGACAAAAGAAATGTAATATAAATAGAGGAGCTGTGACCCCATGTGTTGTGCTGTTCCTGTGCTTACTGGGGGCCTTGCTGCTGCTGGGCTCAAGGAGGAACCGCCACGAGGGACTGCCTCCCTGCTGGAGGGCCCTGTGTGCTGGCCTGCTTGGGCCCAGCTGTGTCCCTTGGACTTTGAGGGCTTTTAGCGCCTCGTGAGCACTTTACCTTCTTATTGCCAGGAAGCGAGGAGCTGGCGTCGTGCGCTGCTGCGGTGATTGCAGGGGGAATCCCGGCATGGGGACTCCCCCGTGCTGCTGTGGGAAGAGCGGGAGCCCACCCTGCTGTTTTATGCCTCCGTGAGTGGGTGCCCACCGCGCATGTATGCTTCTCTTAGCGGGTGCCCACCCCGCACTCGTGCTTGTTTGAATGGCGGGTGCCCACCACGCATTGGCGTAATTCTAAAGCAGGAGCCCACCCCACATTTGCCCGACAGAAAAGAAGAGCCGCCGCTGATCGCGGCGACCAGGAAGCCAGGCGGCCGTGCCTGGTTGTGGGCGGGGCAAAGCTAATGCGGCCGCCAATTGCAGCGCGGCGAAAACGGAAGGAGGCTGCCGAGGCCGCCAATGGTAGCGCGGCCAGAGGGGAAGTCAGGCGTCGAGCGCCTGTTTGGGTGCGTGGCCAGGCCAAAATTAGAATCGTCGCCGAGAGACGCACCGAGCTTTCCATGCATCGGATGATCGGAGCCCGCAGAGTTGTCCCCGGTGAGTAGGGGTCCACGAGGCACCGTGGTGCCGTTCGTTCCTGTGAGAGGGGCTCCCCAGGCACTGTTAGTGCCACCGCTGATGCCTTGTCGGTGCCTCCCTGCTACCAGAGGAGACCGAGAGAGGAAGAAAGGTCCTGTGAGCGAGAACCCCGAGGGACATTGTCGGTGCCTGGAGCGATCTGTCCCGGTGAGTGGGGACGGCATGGGGAGCAGTGCTGGCGCTCCTTGAAGCACTGGTGGTGCTAGTGCTGATTTCTCTTTGGGCACAGGGAGGAGCCCGGTAAACGGGGCTCCCCCAGGCACAGTGGGTGCCGGTTCTTGGTTCTCCTCAGCTGCACCGCAATTGCAGGCAGCTGCAACGTATGGGGCAAGTTCGTATTTAAGAGCTCTGGAGGAGGGTTCAAGAGGCACGGTGGTGCCAGGGCTCATTTCCACAGCTGCCCCGCCGGACAGTGGGCAGCTGCAACATTTGGGGGCATTTTGTTGGTGAGGAGACAGGGGGTGAGTTCCACCCCACACCCCAGCGCACTTGCGCAGTAGTTTCGCTGCATTGGCAGCTACGCCCTGACTTTCTGGACAGAGGGCAATGGGCCCCCCCCCTTTAGAGGCCAGTTGGCCTGGGGCCCTACTGTGTTTTAGGATGATGTGATTTATGTCTACTGTTATTGCCTCAAGGTGATACCTATTGCGTAATGTGTTTATGCTTATGAGGTTATTGCATAATGTGTTTATGCTTATGTGGTGATTGCATAATGTTTTTATTCTGCTGAGGCCTATTGCGTAATGTGTTTATGCTAATGAGGTTTGGGCCTAATGTGTTTTATGCCTAATGTGATAATACTGAGGTCATTATGGTACCAGTAGTTACTGGTTGTGTTTTACATGTGTTACTAGTACTTTCTAAAGGTTCTGACAGTGGCCCAATTGGCCATGTCATGTGCATATAATCCCCTGTGAATATTGCCCAGTGCCAGTTGGCACAGTGTACATTGTGTGATTATGATCTAATGTGTTTTGGATAATACAAAGGCTATTTTTTATATAACCTTGTGTGGAGTTTCTTCTGTAGTGTGCCTAGTGTGTTGCTGCTGAGTGTGTGTGTTCCGCAAATGCTATACACATTGCCTCTGGGATAAGCCTGACTGCTCGTGCCAAGCTACCAAGGGGGTGAGCAGGGGTTATCTTCAGCGTGTACCTCCCTTGCCCCGACTAGAGTGGTGGTTTCTGCCTGGCTTAGGCGCATGCCCTAGCCAACCAGAAATCCCATTTCTAACATTGGTTGTCAGCGGTGAGGATAGGACTTGTGTTTGCGCAATACCACAGTGACAACTGGTTGCACTACAAACTCTGCAATTAGAGAATCACATGTTTGGGGATTATTTTTCCTGATTATTTTTTCTCCTAAAAGTGTCATTTTTGTTGAATTGTGTTCTCCTGTTGCATTGTGGGTTGTGTATCTTGCCAAGATGGGGTTAACCTATAATGAGGATGACCTTTTGGAGTACACCAGGGAGGAGTTAGAGGAATTCTGCAGAGAGCGGGGATACCAATAGTGGGTAACATCCTCAGGAAACTGTTCCTCTATGAAGCCCTCCGCAGAGGAGAACCCTTAGAGCCCTGGGGGACCTTTCAGATTACCCCTCCGCATACCTAAGTGGTGGTTTTGAGGGAGGTCCTGAAGAGTCTGCACAGGACGTAGAAAATGACAGGGCAGGGACGCCAGTAGATAGTGAGGACCCCATAGATAGGGAGTCCCTTGCTGGGTCCAGTGCCGGGGGCAGTGCCCCATCCCTTTCCCTGTCCCCAAAGGAGTGGGTAGATAGGAGAAAAGAAAGGGAGCATCAGCTGGCTTTGGACACGCTCCAGTCTGAGTATGCCACGGAGATAGCGCGGCTGGGTTTGGAGGAGAAAAAGGCCTTGTGGGCCCAGGAGTTGAGTCTCTAGGCGTTGGTCCTTGAGAAGAAAAAGCTAGAGACTGAGAAGGTCTTAGCGCAGGAGAGGATGGCGGAGGAAGAGAGGGCCTTCGCCAGAGAGAAGCTAGCTCTGGAGGATAGATTATCCCCTGAGTGCAGTTTTAGTTGTCTGGATTCACCAGTGAGGGTGGGGTCCAGTGGTGGCAGCAATTTGGAGTTCAGTGCAGGAAGCCCCACTCCCAGATCCCAGAGCATGGTACCTAGTTCCCAGGAAGAGTGTGTCACACCTGAAGGGTATAGGTTGAGGTTCAGGGGCAGTAGGAAACTGTCTCACCAGACTTGGGGGGAGTTTGTGGATGAATGTTGTGATGCACTGGAAGGTTGGGTGATGGGTAGCACAGCAAATGATTTTGAAGGGCTGTTCAATCTGGTTGTCAGAGAGCACATGTTCAGTAATTGTTTTCCGGGGTTACGCCAACACCTGTTGGGGTGCGAGTTCTCTGATCCCAGGGAGCTTGCACAGGAGGCAGACCTCTGGAGTGCCAGAGCGTCTGAAGAGGCATTAGGGAGTGATCCTAAAAGGAGTGGCTCAGGTATCTTCCAGACCTGTGCGGGGGAAGAGGTTCAGAGTAGCCCAGGTAGGTCCCAGTGTAGTGGGAGGGGTGTAGGGGCTCACGTCCTGTCTCAGTGGAGAAGGAGTGAGTGTGGAACTGTGTGTCCCAAGGTGCCTGAAACCCAGTCTCAGGGCCTGGAGGGTTCCCTAAGGGAACGCCAGGTCGGGGGCCTAGGCTGTACTAATAGGCCATTTGAGGGGGATCTCCTTCTGTCAGGAGAACCTGGAGCGTCTGCAAACGGAGCTCCAGTGCTTCTGGTGTCTGGCGGTGCCGCTCCAGTTGGGAGGGTGCAGAAGTCCAGATTGAGGGGTGAGAGGGGGATGTGTTCCCCAGTGGGAGAACCAGTGGGTCAGGGACCAGCCAGAAGGGCTGAATCTCCTTGGAGTGACCATGGTGACACCACTTCTGTCCTGTGGGATCTTCGTGCACTGTCAGATGGACAGGGGTCGGGAGATCTGCGCCAGGCAGACTGTCACACGACACATGACTCATGTGTTACCCTCGGAGGGATACTGTGTGAGTCCCCAGAAGTCCTGGTGTGCCAGGCAAGTGTTCAACCGCAGGGTTTAGTCCCTGGGTTGGGAGGCCAGGTTCAGGATCTGCCTGACCTGGAGGGAAGGACATCTGTAACCAGTGTCCTGACCGGTTTGGCTTCCAGGGGTACTACTCCAGGTGGGAGGGTGCAGAACTCTGGAAGGGGGTGCAGAGGGAGGGATTCCTCGCCTCTGACCCCGGTGCAACCTGAGGGTTTAGACCCTAGGCTGGGAGTCCAGTTGCTGGAGAAAGGTCCTGAACTGGTGGGAGAAATGTGTTCTGAGGGTGCCTCTCCAAGGAGGAGAGTGCGGAACCCTAAAAGGAGAGGTAGGGGGAGGAGAGCCTCGCCCGTGACTTCTGGTCAGCCTGAGGGTGCGGACCCTAGGCTGGAGGATCAGTGGCAGTTTAGAACTGCCCTGATGAGGGGAACAGTGGAGAATGGGTACTATGTGCCTGGGGCTACCGCCCCCCACTCTGTGAGATGGCAAGGACCAGATACATCTGGATGGCCTAGGGCCTGGTCCTGGCCGTGGACAGCTAGGGAGTACCAGTGGGGTAGCCTAGTTGGTCCTGGGAGCTTTGACAGAGGGAACCACATGGGTTCAGAATGGTGTAGAACTGGAGTGTGCCCCTGCAGTTGCTGGCCCGCGTCCGTGTTCTATTGCCCAAGGCAGGGAAGCCCATCAAGGTGGTGATTGGTCTACCCTGCGTTTTGGCTGGAAGGGAGTTGTGTTGGACTTGGCCCTTTTTGCAGGGTCATCCCTGAGCTTTTTGCTTTCCTCCTAGCCTTTTTTCTGACATGGTGTTGGTGGTTTTAGGACTCTGGGCACTTTAGCACTGCTGTCCAGTGTAAAGTGCATGTGCTCTCTGTGGTAAACATGGTAAGAGTGGTCTACACCTGTTTGGCTTATTTAATTTACCTGTCAGTCCCTTGTAAAGTTGTATCTCAGATACCCGGGGCTGGTAAATTAAATACTACCTTTGGGCTTGCAGCGCTGATTGCGCCACCCACCAAAGTAGCCTTTCAAACCTGTCCCAGGCCTCTGCCATTGCAGGGCCTGTGCGCGCAGTGTTACTGCTGCTGTGACGTGGCACCTAAAGTGTGTGCCATCTCTGTGATCCCCCTTTTACTACATGTCAGTCACCCCTAAGGTAGGCCCTAGCTAGCCCTATGGGCAGGGTGCATTGTAGGTAAAAGGCATGACATGTACCTTAAGTGTGTGACATGTCCTGGTAGTGACAAACAGCCATTTTGGTTTCTCACTACTGTGAGGCTGCCCTCCCATAGGAATGCATTGGGAATTCCCTGATAGGTGTTTCAGTCGTAATTCCTGATATGAGAGGAGCAGCGTGGTCACGTTTGGTATGTTTGGAATAGTGATAATAAATGCTACGCAATGGTGTGCACAGATTTATTATAACTATTTTAGAAATGCCACTTTTAGAAGTTGGCATTTCTGTGTGCTATGTGTCTGCCTGCCTGATGTGGATTGCATGTCTGGCTTTGAAGTGACAGGGGCTAGTGAGGAGTGTGTAGCTCCAGGAGGGGCAGGGTGAGTCAGCGCTAGGCTGAATAGGGCATCAGCATTTGGAGTGGTGGGTGCAGTAGTCCCCTGACACTGAATAGACCTGTGCCTGCCCATGTGAATGCTGGGTCCGCCCCCCTGTTGTGTGTCTGATGGCAGAGCCCCCATCTCACAAAGGAGGGTGTGAACACTGTACACAAAGTGCTCCACTCTCCCCAGAACCAGTTAGGACTGGTTCCCCCAAGCCCTGTGCCAGGGCAGACAAAAGAAATGTAATATAAATAGAGGGGCTGTGACCCCATGTGTTGTGCTGTTCCTGTGCTTACTGGGGGCCTTGCTGCTGCTGGGCTCCAGGAGGAACTGCCACGAGGGGCTGCCTCCCTGCTGGAGGGCCCTGTGTGCTGGCCTGCCTGGGCCCAGCTGTGCCCCTTGGACTTTGAGGGCTCTTAGCGCCTCGTGAGCGCTTTACCTTCTTATTGCCAGGAAGCGAGGAGCTGGCGTCGTGCAGCGTGCTGCTGCAGTGATTGCAGGGGGAATCCCGGCGTGGGGACTCCCCCGTGCTGCTGTGGGAAGACCAGGAGCCCACCCTGCTGTTTTATGCCTCCGTGAGCGGGTGCCCACCCCGCATGTATGCTTCTCTTAGCGGGTGCCCACCCCGCACTTGTGCTTATTTGAATGGCGGGTGCCCACCCCGCATTGGCGTAATTCTAAAGCAGGAGCCCACCCCGCATTTGCCCGACAGAAAAGAAGAGCTGCCGCTGAGCGCGGCGACCAGGAAGCCAGGCGGCCGTGCCTGGTTGTGGGCGGGGCAAAGCTAACGCGGCCGCCAATTGCAGCGCAGCGAAAACGGAAGGAGGCTGCCGAGGCCGCCAATGGTAGCGCGGCCAGAGGGGAAGTCAGGCGTCGAGCGCCTGTTTGGAGTGCGTGGCCAGGCCAAAATTAGAATCGTCGCCGAGAGACGCACCGAGCTTTCCATGCATCGGATGATCGGAGCCCGCAGAGTTGTCCCCGGTGAGTAGGGGTCCACGAGGCACCGTGGTGCCGTTCGTTCCTGTGAGAGGGGCTCCCCAGGCACTGTTAGTGCCACCGCTGATGCCTTGTCGGTGCCTCCCTGCTACCAGAGGAGACCGAGAGAGGAAGAAAGGTCCTGTGAGCGAGAACCCCGAGGGACATTGTCGGTGCCTGGAGCGATCTGTCCCGGTGAGTGGGGACGGCATGGGGAGCAGTGCTGGCGCTCCTTGAAGCACTGGTGGTGCTAGTGCTGATTTCTCTATGGGCAAAGGGAGGAGCCCGGTAAACGGGGCTCCCCCAGACACAGTGTGTGCCGGTTCTTGGTTCTCCTCAGCTGCACTGCAATTGCAGGCAGCTGCAACGTATGGGGCAAGTTCGTATTTAAGAGCTCTGGAGGAGGGCTCAAGAGGCACGGTTGTGCCAGGGCTCATTTCCACAGCTGCCCCGCTGGACAGTGGGCAGCTGCAACATTTGGGGGCATTTTGTTGGTGAGGCGACAGGGGGTGAGTTCCACCCCACACCCCAGCGCACTTTCACAGTAGTTTCGCTGCAATGGCAGCTACACCCTGACTTTCTGGACAGAGGGCATTGGGCCCCCCCACTTTAGAGGCCAGTTGGCCTGGGGCCCTACTGTGTTTTAGGATGATGTGATTTATGTCTACTGTTATTGCCTCAAGGTGGTACCTATTGCGTAATGTGTTTATGCTTATGAGGTTATTGCATAATGTGTTTATGCTTATGAGGTTATTGCATAATGTGTTTATGCTGCTGAGGCCTATTGCGTAATGTGTTTATGCTAATGAGGTTTGGGCCTAATGTGTTTTATGCCTAATGTGATAATACTGAGGTCATTATGGTACCAGTAGTTACTGGTTGTGTTTTACATGTGTTACTAGTACTTTCTAAGGTTCTGACAGTGGCCTAATTGGCCATGTCATGTGCATATAATCCCCTGTGAATATTGCCCAGTGCCAGTTGGCACAGTGTACATTGTGTGATTATGATCTAATGTGTTTTGGATAATACAAAGGCTATTTTTTATATAACCTTGGGTGGAGTTTCTTTTGTAGTGTGCCTAGTGTGTTGCTGCTGTGTGTGTGTGTTGCGCAAACGCTTTACACATTGCCTCTGGGATAAGCCTGACTGCTCATGCCAAGCTAGCAAGGGGGTGAGCAGGGGTTATCTTCAGTGTGTAACTCCCTTGCCCCGACTAGAGTGGTGGTTTCTGCCTGGCTTAGGCGCATGCCCTAGCCAACCAGAAATCCCATTTCTAACATTGGTTGTCAGCGGTGAGGATAGGACTTGCGTTTGCGCATTACCACAGCGACAACTGGTTGCACTACAAACTCTGCATTTAGAGAATCACATGTTTGGGGATTATTTTTCCTGATTATTTTTTCTCCTAAAGTGTCATTTTTGTTGAATTGTGTTCTCCTGTTGCATTGTGGGTTGTGTATCTTGCCAAGATGGGGTTAACCTATAATGAAGATGACCTTTTTTAGTACACCAGGGAGGAGTTAGAGGAATTCTGCAGAGAGAGGGGGATACCAATAGTGGGTAACATCCTCAGGAAACTGTTCCTCTATGAAGCCCTCCGCAGGGGAGAACCCTTAGAGCCCTGGGGGGACCTTTCAGATTACCCCTCCGCATACTTAAGTGGTGGTTTTGAGGGAGGTCCTGAAGAGTCTGCACAGGAGGTAGAAAATGACAGGGCAGGGACGCCAGTAGATAGTGAGGACCCCATAGATAGGGAGTCCCTTGCTGGGTCCAGTGCCGGGGGCAGTGCCCCATCCCTTTCCCTGTCCCAAGAGGAGTGGGTAGATAGGAGAGAAGAAAGGGAGCATCAGCTGGCTTTGGACACGCTCCAGTCTGAGTATGCCACGGAGATAGTGCCGCTGGGTTTGGAGGAGAAAAAGGCCTTGTGGGCCTAGGAGTTGAGTCTCAAGGCGTTGGTCCTTGAGGAGAAAAAGCTAGAGACTGAGAGGGTCTTAGCACAGGAGAGGATGGCGGAGGAAGAGCGGGCCTTTGCCAGAGAGAAGCTAGCTCTGGAGGATAGATTATCCCCTGAGTGCAGTTTTAGTTGTCTGGATTCACCAGTGATGGTGGGGTCCAGTGGTGGCAGCAATTTGGAGTTCAGTGCAGGAAGCCCCACTCTCAGATCCCAGAGCATGGTACCTAGTTCCCAGGAAGAGGGTGTCACACCTGAAGGGTATAGGTTGAGGTTCAGGGGCAGTAGGAAACTGTCTCCCCAGACTTGGGGGGAGTTTGTGGACGAATGTTGTGATGCACTGGAAGGTTGGGTGATGTGTAGCACAGCAAATGATTTTGAAGGGCTGTTCAATGTGGCTATCAGAGAGCACATGTTCAGTAATTGTTTTCTGGGGTTACGCCAACACCTGTTGGGGTGCGAGTTCTCTGATCCCAGGGAGCTTGCACAGGAGGCAGACCTCTGGAGTGCCAGAGCATCTGAAGAGGCATTAGGGAGTGATCCTAAAAGGAGTGGCTCAGGTATCTTCCAGACCTGTGTGGGGGAAGAGGTTCAGAGTAGCCCAGCTAGGTCCCAGTGTAGTGGGAGGGGTGTAGGGGCTCACGTCCTGTCTCAGTGGAGAAGGAGTGAGTGTGGGACTGTGTGTCCCAAGGTGCCCAAAACCCAGTCTCAGGGCCTGGAGGGTTCCCTAAGGGAGCGCCAGGTCGGGGGCCTAGGCAGTACTAGTAGGCCATTTGAGGGGGATCTCCTTGTGTCAGGGGAACCTGGAGCATCTGTAAACGGAGCTCCAGTGCTTCTGGTGTCTGGCGGTGCTGCTCCAGTTGGGAGGGTGCAGAAGTCCAGATTGAGGGGTGAGAGGGGGATGTGTTCCCCAGTGGGAGAACCAGTGGGTCAGGGACCAGCCAGAAGGGCTGAGTCTCCTAGGAGTGACCATGGTGACACCACTTCTGTCCTGGGGGATCTTCGTGCACTGTCAGATGGACTGTGTAGGAGAGTAGGATCTGCTTCACATGGGTACCCCCACTTTTTGCTGATGCTTCACTGTTTTTCGACATTAGTCTGGCTGGGGCCCTGCTAATCAGAACCCCAGCCTAGCTGCTTCCTCTCTAAAATGGTTTCCATGTGCCTTAGGCACATCACTGATTGGGATCTGGAGTGCCCTTATAAGTCCCTAGTATATGGTATACTATGTACCAAGGGCATAGGTACCTCAGAGGCCTGCCAGGGGCTGCAGCATGTATTATGCCACCCCTGGAAGGCCATCCAAACTGACACCACAGGTCTGCTACTGCAGCCTGGGTAAGGTGGTGCATGCACCCCTTACTGTGATATAGGTTACCTATATCACGAAATACATACACACATATAAACCTATAAGTCACTCCTAAGGCAGGCCTTATCAATCCTAAAGGCAGAGTGCGTGGTTCCTATGTGAGAGGGTGCCCCTGCATGAGCAGGGCCCCTCTGCAGCGTTCGGAGACCATCTCTGATGCTGTTTGTAGTGCAGCCTGACCATATACTCTTAAGCGCATTATATCCTCGCGGTAAAATGCTAACTTTGGAATGGCTGCACCTAAACATGTCGTGTTTGGTGTCAAACATCTTGGAATACTACCCCCCACCAATCCTGGCGGCAGGGGTAGCATTCCACCCTTCTAGAGGGAAAGACATGTTAACTCTGACTAGTCCGGTAACTTCTTTCCAGAGCCCTGGCATCACAAAATGGATGCTGCTGCCACAGACACGAGTCTGGCCTCCTGCTGCTGGACGAAACTCTGGCAGGGAGGCCTGGACAATAGGTTTCCTGTCCCAGGGAGGTGTGACCACCTCCCCAGACAGGATAATGTGTATTGGGGCTGGGCGGGAGCACTTTCGGGTGCTTTGAAGTCCTGCACTGGGGGCACATTTGGTGTCCCTGTGCATACCCCAGTTCAAACCGGATCAGGGGCTTGCATCCCCTGCTTTGGCGCGAACTGGACAAAGGGAAAGGGGTGTAGCCACCCCTCTGCCCTGACCCACCCATAGGTGGGGCCACAGAGTAGTCCAACCCCTATTTTTAGAATAAAGGTAGGAACCCAGTCCTTAGGACTTTAGATTATACCTGGACGAAACTCTGAAACTGAATCCTGGACCTTCGACGCTCTACGACAAGATTAGAGGACTGAAGAATCTCCCTTGGGGTCAAGGAGTGACTCCCCTGCTTGGCAGGCACCAAAGAAGCATCTGTCCGGTTCGCATTTCTGAAGCTCCCGTCGGACGCTGAAGTCATCGCATCACCAGAGGTGGATTCTCAGACTTCCCCGAGGCTACCCTGAGTCCCCAGCAAAGCTGAGGCCCGTGGCTATCGTGGGTGACTTGAGACCATGACCCCTGGACACCGAGCACATTTGCAAGTGCATCATCTTCTGGGTCTCCCAAGAAGTCGTGCTTTGGGCTCCGAGTAGCCCTAGCCTCCAGCACCACCTGCACCGAAGATCACTGGCCCCCACTCCACGAGTGTCCTGTAAGCCAGCTCCACGTGCGGCGTCACGAGGCTCCTTCGCGGTCGCTAGCCCATTGGCTAGTAGCCCTTAACGAAGGCCAATCTTTTTCTACTTGGCATCCTGATTGCTCCAGGCCTGCCCTCACTTACCCTCGCTGGGTGAGTTCCACAGACCTTGCTGGTCTGCACCATCGACGATCTACATCTTAATCAAGACTTGCCGTTGCTAAGGCTTGTTGGGTCCAATCCGGTCGCCGACACCTCAGCACTCGACAGACATCGTGTACCAGCCCGAATCCTGCTCCTGGTCACTGACAACGCCTCCCGGGCCTCGTGGCTGAAGAGTCAAGATGACTGTCAACGCACCTGAAGCACTCGACATCGGTGGACATCTGTCCATCGCCTTCCTGGTCACTGGCTAGTGACCCAGACTCTGTCCCCTCTGCTTTCAGGTTCACCAGAACTCCGATCCACTCTTGGATCCATCCGGACACTTTTCTCTTGGCCGCCAGCAGCACTTTGCAGCAGATCGCCATTCGAATCGACGACGAAACCAGACCCCGAAAGGCACCTATGCACCCGGCTTCCCTGGGTGAGGTAACACGAGTACTCCGGTGCTCCTGTGGGTAGAGACTCTTCAAAGTCCTAGATCTCAAAGGGTTTTGTCCTAGTCCTCTTTTAAGTGTCCCTTTCCTCTATTTTCCCGATCCCGACTTTCTCCATAGAAGTCAACGGCGTATCGCGGTTGTGTATTTACACTGCACGCGTCTCCCGTAGGTCCCCTGTGTCACTACCTTGGGTGGTTCCTTGTGGTCCAAGCACTTCTAGAGGCTCTAGGCCTAGTGTCTAGTTCAGTCGTGGTTCGCATACCACTTTATTGGTATATGGTTTGGTACGCCCCTAGGGCCCAAACGTGTATTTGTGCTATTACTGTGATTTAATATCTTATAACTTATGTACTTCGAACTCTAGCCTCATAAAGAGACTAGAGGGGTGTGTTTAGCAATAAATACATATATTTTGAATATATACCTGGTGTGGTGCTCTTTCATTTGATCACTCAAGAGATTATAGACTGGTAAAACAAGCTGCTTTACATTCCTTCAAGACTTAGCCTGAAGGCTGCTCTCCATAGCTACCACTAGGATAGCTTTCAATAAGGTTGTCTTTAACCTATCTCCAATAAGGGGTTGTTTGGACTGGTGCAAGGTGCCCACTATAATTAGTGGACAGCATATGCCAGGCCAACTTCTCACATTGGTGTGCAGCGGGTGGGATTCCAGCTTGCTATTGTTTTACCAGATAATCTCAATTGAATTGATCAACTGAAAACCACTAAAGGTACCTAAGGTACATATAATTTAAGCTTAGAATAACAGTAAGTTCTACTGAACTTAGAGTTGTGTGTTAAGGGATAGCACAACCCTTTCTACAACTCAAGAGAGTTTAGTAGGCCACACTAGAGTAGGTAGTGCATACACCACACCACACTAGTAATGTCTTTAAGGGCAGGATCCAAAGAATCCTTGCAGGAAGCCATTGAGCTTCCACCCTCCAAGTATGATACACTCCCATTCTTGGAATTGAGAGCTTTATGTAACTTGAGAAAAATAAGGACAGGCCAAAGCCTCACCACCCAACACCTCAAGGAGTTGTTGGTGGCTTATGATCTTAGTAAGCCTGTAGGGACTGAAGGGGTAGGAGCTGAGGGTGGGGCAGAAGAAGAGGACGAGGCCAGGGGTACCAATACCCCCAGCCCCCCCTCTGAAACTGGCCAGGAGGGTGACAATGACCCTGACCTGGATAACCCAATCCCTCCTGTGGATGATGATGAGGATGATCAAGATGATGCCCTCTTTGTCCCCCCAGGAAGGATTAAGAGTGTGCCCAGGAAGTCTAGATCTCCTTCTCAGGAGTCTAACCACTCTGGCACCTCTATAGGGAGCTCTGTCTCATCTCACAGGAGGGAATCCTCTCATGAGAGGAGAGACCGACTGGTCCAGTATGAGGAAACTCAGCTGGAGATCAGAAAAAAGCAATTGGCTTTAGATAGGGAATCCCTAGATCTCCTTAGAGAGAGAAGAAAGTTGGGACTAGAGTCCCATGGTGGCAGCCATGTCCCTAGAGACAGGGAAAGGTCCTATGACCATAGGAACCTGAGCAAGATTGTCCCTCCCTACCAGAGTGGGGATGATATCCACAAATGGATAACTGCTTTAGAGAGGGCCTGTAAAGTACAGAAGGTCCCTCAGGAGCAGTGGGCAGCAATCTTGTGGCTCTCCTTTGCTGACAAAGGTAGAGATAAGCTCCTCACTGTTAGAGAGGAGGATGCTGATAATTACAAGGTCTTGAAGAGTGCTCTTATTGATGGGTTTGGCCTAACCACTGAACAGTACAGGTTGAAGTTCAGAGACACCCAAAAAGCACAGACTCAAGACTGGGTAGACTATGTGGATTGTTCTGCCAAGGCTCTCGAAGGCTGGTTGATGGGCAGTAAGGTGTGTGACTTCTCAGGATTGTATAATCTGATAATGAGGGAGCAGATTCTTAATAACTGTCAAAATCAGCTGTTGCATCAATACCTGGTAGACTCTGATCTGACCTCTCCCCAAGAATTGGGAAAGAAGGCAGACAAATGGGTCAGAACCAGGGTGAAGCAGAAGGTACAGAACCAAGGTGGGGAAACCAAGAAGCAAGATGCTAAGAACTCTGACAAGGGTGGGGAGAAGGGTAAAGATCAAAAGTCTTCATCAGGCCCCCAAAATCTCTTCTGGTGGGGATTCCCAGTCTACCAAAGGTAAAGGCCAAAGAAAACCATGGTGCAAGGTCTGTAAGCAAAAGACCCACTGGACCAGTGATTGCACCAAGTCCAAAGACTCCAGTCCAGCACCCACCAATGCCCCTAAGGCACCTGTTCCCCCTAGTACAGTTGGTGGAAGTGCTCCAGCAAAGGGTTTAGTAGGGTTCACCCTGGGAACTGAGTTGGGCTCTGACTTAGTCAGAGAACTGACTCAGGCTGTGTTAGTCTGTGATGGAGGCATGGATGCGACCTCCACTGTGAGTCCCAGTAATCTGGGCAAGTACAGACAATAGCCCTTAATCAATGGACGTGAGGCTTTGGCATTTAGGGACACAGGGGCAAGTGTCACAATGGTGACACAAGACCTTGTGCTACCTGGGCAAGTTATGCTTGGTGAGATGTACCAAGTGACCAATGCTAGCAATGTCAGAACAGACCATACTCTGGCAGTTGTTAACTTCTCCTGGGGAGGGGTAACTGGCCTTAAGAAGGTTGTGGTAAGTGCAAACCTACCAGTCGAATGCTTACTTGGCAATGACTTAGAGACTTCTGCTTGGGCAGAAGTGGAGCTCAGGACCCATGCAGAAATGCTGGGGATCCCTGCAGATGTGTTTGCTGTGACCAGGTCACAAGCCAAAATGTCTAGCACTGAACAGGCCTTGGATTCTGGAAGAATGGACCAAGTGCCTTCCAAGAGGAGGAGTAGTAGGGTTAAGGCAGTGCCTTCCCCTTGGCTCAGGAGGAAGATCAGTCCCTTGAGGGGGATGATCTCAGCCCTGAAGAAGGAACTGTCCCAGAGGAACTTGAACCTGACCAGGTTGAGTTCTTGGGGACAGGGGGACCTTCTAGGGCAGATCTGAGCCAGGAGCAGCAGAGCTGCCCCTCCCTTGAACCCCTCAGACAGCAAGCTGCTGCTGAGGCTGCTGGGAAAGTTAGTGGTCCCCATACAGTGTATTGGGATGATGGACTCCTGTACTCAGAGAGTAGAGACCCCAAGCCTGGTGCTACCAGGAGGTTGGTAATACCTTTGAAGTTCAGGGGCTTCCTATTGACCCTAGCCCATGATATTCCCTTAGCAGGTCACCTGGGCCAGAACAAGACTTGGGACAGAATTGTCCCTCACTTTCACTGGCCCCACATGTCTGAAGACAGTAAGGAGTTTTGTCGCTCCTGTGTAACCTGCCAAGCCAGTGGCAAAGCAGGTGGCACTACAAAGGCCCCCTGATACCACTACCTGTGGTGGGGGTGCCCTTTGAAAGGGTAGGGATTGACATTGTTGGTCCCATGGATCCCCAAACAGCCTCTGGGCACAGGTTTATCCTGGTGGTAGTGGATCATGCCACCAGGTACCCAGAAGCTATACCCCTCAGGACCACTACAGCACCTGTGGTGGCAAGGGCCCTCCTGGGAATCTTCTCAAGAGTGGGCTTTCCTAAGGAGGTAGTATCAGCCAGGGGTGCTAACTTCATGTCTGGGTACTTAAAAGCAATGTGGAAGGAGTGTGGAGTGACTTATAAGTTCACCACACCCTATCACCCACAATGCAATGGTTTAGTTGAGAGATTCAACAAAACCTTGAAGGGCATGATTAAAGGGCTCCCAGAAAAGCTTAGGCGTAGATGGGACATACTCTTGCCCTGCCTTTTATTCGCATATAGGGAGGTGCCTCAGAAGGGGTTGGTTACAGCCCTTTTGAACTTCTGTTTGGCCACCCTGTGAGGGGTCCACTGTGCTTGGTGAAGGAAGGATGGGAGTTACCTCTCAAGCCCCCAAAGCAAGATATAGTGGACTATGTACTTGGTCTCCGCTCCAGGATGGCTGAGTACATGAAAAAGGCAACCAAAATCTTGAGGCTAGCCAGGAACTTCAAAAGGCCTGGCATGACCAAAAGGCTGTTCTGACTGTTTACCAGCCAGGACAGAAGGTGTGGGTGTTGGAGCCAGTGGCCCCAGCAGCTCTCCAAGATAAATGGAGTGGACCCCACACTATTGTTGAACAGAAGGGTGAGGTCACTTATTTAGTGGACCTAGGAACACCCAGGAGTCCCCACAGGGTTCTCCATGTCAACAGGTTAAAACCATATGTGGACAGGGCAGACATGGGCTTGCTCATGGCTACTGATGAAGGGCAGGAGGAAGAGAGTGACCCACTCCCTGACCTGCTCTCACAGAACCCTGACGATGGGTCAGTTGATGGTGTAGCCTTGGCAGGCAGCCTCACTACCCAGCAACAAACTGATTGCAGGCAAGTCCTCAATCAGTTTCGACATATGTTTTCACTGACACCCAGTCAGACCACCTGGTGCACTCATGAAGTGGACACTGGGGACAGTCTGCCTATTAAAAACAAGATTTATAGGCAACCTGACCATGTCAGGGACTGTATCAGGACTGAAGTCCAGAAAATGTTGGAATTGGGAGTAATTGAACCCTCAGATAGCCCTTGGGCTAGTCCAGTAGTCCTAGTACCGAAACCTCACACCAGTGGTGGAAAAAGAGAGATGAGGTTTTGTGTAGACTACAGGGGTCTCAATGCAGTCACTAGGACTGATGCCCATCCAATACCCAGGGCAGATGAGCTCATAGATACTTTGGCCTCTGCCAAATATCTCAGCACATTTGACCTAACAGCTGGCTACTGGCAGATCAGACTAGCTGATACTGCAAAGCCCAAGACAGCATTCTCAACCCCTAGTGGGCATTATCAATTTGTGGTAATGCCCTTTGGTCTGAAGAATGCACCTGCCACTTTCCAGAGGTTGGTGAATACAGTTCTCACAGGACTGGAAGCCTATAGTGCAGCTTATCTAGATGATATTGCTGTCTTTAGCTCCACCTGGGAGGATCACCTGGTCCACCTCAGGAATGTTTTACAGGCCCTGCAAAAGGCAGGCCTGACTATCAAGGCCACTAAGTGCCAGATAGGGCAGAGTCAGGTTGTGTACCTGGACCACCTTGTGGGTGGAGGCCAGGTTCAACCTTTGCAGAGCAAGATCCAGACCATCATGGACTGGACTGCTCCCACTACCCAGACTCAGGTGAGAGCCTTCTTAGGCCTGACTGGGTACTATAGGAGATTTGTCAAAGGGTATGGATCAATAGTGACACCCTTGAATGACTTAACTTCTAAGAAAATGCCCAAAAAGGTTCAGTGGACAGTTAGCTGTCAAAAGGCATTTGATGACCTCAAGCAGGCCATGTGCACTGCTCCAATTCTGCAGAGTCCTGATTACTCCAAGAAGTTCATTGTTCAAACTGATGCATCTGAATTGGGGGTAGGGGCTGTACTGTCACAATTGAATGAAGAAGGTCAGGATCAGCCAGTAGCTTTTATTAGCAGAAGGCTGACCCCTAGAGAGAAACGTTGGTCAGCCATAGAGAGGGAGGCCTTTGCTGTGGTCTGGGCTCTGAAGAAGTTGAGGCCATACTTGTTTGGTACACACTTCCTGGTTCAGACAGACCATAAGCCCCTCTTATGGCTAAAACAAATGAAGGGTGAAAGCCCCAAACTGCTTAGGTGGTCCATTTCCCTACAGGGGATGGACTTTACAGTGGAACATAGGCCTGGGAGTAACCATGCGAATGCAGATGGACTCTCTAGGTATTTCCACTTAGAACATGAAGACTTAACTGGGCAAGGTTAGTTTAATGTCCCTACGTTTGGGGGGGATTGTGTAGGAGAGTAGGATCTGCTTCAAACGGTTACCCCCACTTTTTGCTGATGCTTCACTGTTTTTCGACATTAGTCTGGCTGGGGCCCTGCTAATCAGAACCCCAGCCTAGCTGCTTCCTCTCTAAAATGGTTTCCATGTGCCTTAGGCACATCACTGATTGGGATCTGGAGTGCCCTTATAAGTCCCTAGTATATGGTATACTATGTACCAAGGGCATAGGTACCTCAGAGGCCTGCCAGGGGCTGCAGCATGTATTATGCCACCCCTGGAAGGCCATCCAAACTGACACCACAGGTCTGCTACTGCAGCCTGGGTAAGGTGGTGCATGCACCCCTTACTGTGATATAGGTTACCTATATCACGAAATACATACACACATATAAACCTATAAGTCACTCCTAAGGCAGGCCTTATCAATCCTAAAGGCAGAGTGCGTGGTTCCTATGTGAGAGGGTGCCCCTGCATGAGCAGGGCCCCTCTGCAGCGTTCGGAGACCATCTCTGATGCTGTTTGTAGTGCAGCCTGACCATATACTCTTAAGCGCATTATATCCTCGCGGTAAAATGCTAACTTTGGAATGGCTGCACCTAAACATGTCGTGTTTGGTGTCAAACATCTTGGAATACTACCCCCTGCCAATCCTGGCGGCGGGGGTAGCATTCCACCCTTCTAGAGGGAAAGACATGTTAACTCTGACTAGTCCGGTAACTTCTTTCCAGAGCCCTGGCATCACAAAATGGATGCTGCTGCCACAGACACGAGTCTGGCCTCCTGCTGCTGGACGAAACTCCGGCAGGGGAGGCCTGGACAATAGGTTTCCTGTCCCAGGGAGGTGTGACCACCTCCCCAGACAGGATAATGTGTATTGGGGCTGGGCGGGAGCACATTCGGGTGCTTTGAAGTCCTGCACTGGGGGCACATTTGGTGTCCCTGTGCATACCCTAGTTCAAACCGGATCAGGGGCTTGCAGCCCCTGCTTTGGCGCGAACTGGACAAAGGGAAAGGGGTGTAGCCACCCCTCTGCCCTGACCCACCCATAGGTGGGGCCACAGAGTAGTCCAACCCCTATTTTTAGAATAAAGGTAGGAACCCAGTCCTTAGGACTTTAGATTATACCTGGACGAAACTCTGAAACTGAATCCTGGACCTTCGACGCTCTACGACAAGATTAGAGGACTGAAGAATCTCCCTTGGGGTCAAGGAGTGACTCCTGCTTGGCAGGCACCAAAGAAGCATCTGTCCGGTTCGCATTTCTGAAGCTCCCGTCGGACGCCGAAGTCATCGCATCACCAGAGGTGGATTCTCAGACTTCCCGAGGCTACCCTGAGTCCCCAGCAAAGCTGAGGCCCATGGCTATCGTGGGTGACTTGAGACCGTGACCCCTGGACACCGAGCACATTTGCAAGTGCATCATCTTCTGGGTCTCTCAAGAAGTCGTGCTTTGGGCTCCGAGTAGCCCTAGCCTCCAGCACCACCTGCACCGAAGATCACTGGCCCCCACTCCACGAGTGTCCTGTAAGCCAGCTCCACGTGCGGCGTCACGAGGCTCCTTCGCGGTCGCTAGCCCGTTGGCTAGTAGCCCTTAACGAAGGCCAATCTTTTTCCTACTTGGCATCCTGGTTGCTCCAGGCCTGCCCTCACTTACGCTCGCTGAGTGAGTTCCACAGCTCTTGCTCGTCTGCACCATCGACGATCTACATCTTAATCGAGACTTGCCGTTGCTAAGGCTTGTTGGGTCCAATCCGGTCGCCGACACCTCAGCACTCGACAGACATCGTGTCCCAGCCCGAATCCTGCTCCTGGTCGCCGACAACGCCTCCCGGGCCTCGTGGCTGAATAGTCAAGACGACCGTCAATGCACCTGAAGCACTCGACATCGGTGGGCATCTGTCCATCGCCTTCCTGGTCACTGGCTAGTGACCCAGACTCTGTCCCCTCTGCTTTCAGGTTCACCAGAACTCCGATCCACTCTTGGATCCATCCGGACACTTTTCTCTTGGCCGCCAGCAGCACTTTGCAGCAGATCGCCATTCGAATCGACGACGAAACCCGACCCCGAAAGGCACCTATGCACCCGGCTTCCCTGGGTGAGGTAACACGAGTACTCCGGTGCTCCCGTGGGTAGAGACTCTTCAAAGTCCTAGATCTCAAAGGGTTTTGTCCTAGTCCTCTTTTAAGTGTCCCTTTCCTCTATTTTCCCGATCCCGACTTTCTCCATAGAAGTCAACGGCGTATCGCGGTTGTGTATTTACACTGCACGCGTCTCCCGTGGGTCCCCTGTGTCACTACCTTGGGTGGTTCCTTGTGGTCCAAGCACTTCTAGAGGCTCTAGGCCTAGTGTCTAGTTCAGTCGTGGTTCGCATACCACTTTATTGGTATATGGTTTGGTACGCCCTAGGGCCCAAACGTGTATTTGTGCTATTACTGTGATTTAATATCTTATAACTTATGTATTTCGAACTCTAGCCTCATAAAGAGACTAGAGGGGTGTGTTTAGCAATAAATACATATATTTTGAATATATACCTGGTGTGGTGCTCTTTCATTTGATCACTCAAGAGATTATAGACTGGTAAAACAAGCTGCTTTACATTCCTTCAAGACTTAGCCTGAAGGCTGCTCTCCATAGCTACCACTAGGATAGCTTTCAATAAGGTTGTCTTTAACCTATCTCCAATAAGGGGTTGTTTGGACTGGTGCAAGGTGCCCACTATAATTAGTGGACAGCATATGCCAGGCCAACTTCTCACAGACAGGGGTCGGGAGATCTGCGCCAGGCAGACTGTCACACGACACATGACTCATGTGTTACCCTCGGAGGGATACTGTGTGAGTCCCCAGAAGTCCTGGTGTGCGAGGCAAGTGTTCAACCGCAGGGTTTAGTCCCTGGGTTGGGAGGCCAGGTTCAGGATCTGCCTGACCTGGAGGGAAGGACATCTGTAACCAGTGTCCTGACCGGTTTGGCTTCCAGGGGTACTACTCCAGGTGGGAGGGTGCAGAACTCTGGAAGGGGGTGCAGAGGGAGGGATTCCTCGCCTCTGACCCCGGTGCAACCTGAGGGTTTAGACCCTAGGTTGGGAGTCCAGTTGCTGGAGAGAGGTCCTGAACTGGTGTGAGAAATGTGTTCTGAGGGTGCCTCTCCAAGGAGGAGAGTGCGGAACCCTAGAAGGAGAGGTAGGGGGAGGAGAGTCTCGCCCGTGACTTCTGGTCAGCCTGAGGGTGCGGACCCTAGGCTGGAGGATCCATGGCAGTTTAGAACTGCCCTGATGAGGGGAAGAGTGGAGAATGGGTACTATGTGCCTGGGGCTACCGCCCCCCACTCTGTGAGATGGCAAGTACCAGATACATCTGGATGGCCTAGGGCCTGGTCCTGGCCGTGGACAGCTAGGGAGTACCAGTGGGGTAGCCTAGTTGGTCCTGGGAGCTTTGACAGAGGGAACCACATGGGTTCAGAATGGTGTAGAACTGGAGTGTGCCCCTGCAGTTGCCGGCCCGCGTCCGTGTTCTATTGCCCAAGGCAGGGAAGCCCATCAAGGTGGTGATTGGTCTACCCTGCGTTTTGGCTGGAAGGGGGTTGTGTTGGACTTGGCCCTTTTTGCAGGGTCATCCCTGAGCTTTTTGCTTTCCTCCTAGCCTTTTTTCTGACATTGTGTTGGTGGTTTTAGGACTCTGGGCACTTTAGCACTGCTGTCCAGTGTAAAGTGCATGTGCTCTCTGTGGTAAACATGGTAAGATTGGTCTACACCTGTTTGGCTTATTTAATTTACCTGTCAGTCCCTTCTAAAGTTGTATCTCAGATACCCGGGGCTGGTAAATTAAATACTACTGGTGGGCTTGCAGCGCTGATTGCGCCACCCACCAAAGTAGCCTTTCAAACCTGTCCGAGGCCTCTGCCATTGCAGGGCCTGTGCGCGCAGTGTTACTGCCGCTGTGACGTGGCACCTAAAGTGTGTGCCATGTCTGTGACCCCCCTTTTACTACATGTCAGTCACCCCTAAGGTAGGCCCTAGCTAGCCCTATGGGCAGGGTGCATTGTAGGTAAAAGGTAGGACATGTACCTTAAGTGTGTGACATGTCCTGGTAGTGACAAACAGCCATTTTGGTTTCTCACTGCTGTGAGGCTGCCCTCCCATAGGAATGAATTGGGGATTCCCTGATAAGTGTTTCAGTGGTAATTCCTGATATGAGAGGAGCAGCGTGGTCAAGTTTGGTATGTTTGGAATAGTGATAATAAATGCTACGCAAAGGTGTGCACAGATTTAAAATAACTATTTTAGAAATGCCACTTTTAGAAGTTGGCATTTCTGTGTGCTATGTGTCTGCCTGCCTGATGTGGATTGCATGTCTGGCTTTGGAGTGACAGGGGCTGGTGAGGTGTGTGTGGCTCCAGGAGGGGCAGGGTGAGTCAGCGCTAGGCTGAATAAGGCATCAGCATTTGGAGTAGTGGGTGGAGTAGTCCCCTGACCCTGAATAGACCTGTGCCTGCCTATGTGAATGCTGGCTCCGCCCCCCTGTGGTGTGTCTGATGGCAGAGCCCCCATCTCACAAAGGAGGGTGTGAGCACTGTACACAAAGTGCTCCACACTCCCCAGAACCAGTTAGGACTGGTTCCCACAAGCCCTGTGCCAGGGCAGACAAAAGAAATGTAATATAAATAGAGGGGCTGTGACCCCATGTGTTGTGCTGTTCCTGTGCTTACTGGGGGCCTTGCTGCTGCTGGGTTCCAGGAGGAACCACCACGAGGGACTGCCTCCCTGCTGGAGGGCCCTGTGTGCTGGCCTGCCTGGGCCCAGCTGTGCCCCTTGGACTTTGAGGGCTTTTAGCGCGTCGTGAGCGCTTTACCTTCTTATTGCCAGGAAGCGAGGAGCCGGCGTCGTGCAGCGTGCTGCTGCTGTGATTGCAGGGGGAATCCCGGCTTCGGGACTCCCCCGTGCTGCTGTGGGAAGAGCGGGAGCCCACCCCGCTGTTTTATGCCACAGTGAGCGGGTGCCCACCCTGCATGTATGCTTCTCTTAGCGGCTGCCCACCCCGCACTCGTGCTTATTTTAATGTCGGGTGCCCAAACCGCATTGGCGTAATTCTAAAGCGGGAGCCCACCCTGCATTTGCCCGACAGAAAAGAAGAGCAGCCGCTGAGCGCGACGACCAGGAAGCCAGGTGGCCGTGCCTGGTTGTGGGCGGGGCAAAGCTAACGCGGCCGCCAATTGCAGCACGGCGAAAACAGAAGGAGGCTGCCGAGGCCGCCAATAGTAGCGCGGCAGAGGGGAAGTCAGACGATGAGCGCCTGGTTGGGGGCGTGGCCAGACCGAAGTTAGAATCAGCGCCGAGAGACGCGCCGAACTCTCGCTGCGTCGCAGGACCAGAGCCCGCAGAGTTGTCCCCGGTGAGTAGGGGTCCACGAGGCACCATGGTGCCGTTTGTTCCTGCGAGAGGGGCTCCCCACGCACTGTTAGTGCCACCGCTGACACCTTGTCGGTGCCTCCCTGATACCAGAGGAGACCGAGAGAGGAAGAACGGTCCTGTGAGCGAGACCCCCGAGGCACATTGTCGGTGCCTGGAGCGATCAGTCCCGGTGAGTGGGGACGGCATGGGGAGCAGTGCTGGCACTCCTTGAAGCACTGGTGGTGCTAGTGCTGATTTCTCTTTGGGCACAGGGAGGAGCCCGGTGAACGGGGCTCCCCCAGACACATTGGGTGCCAGTTCTTGGTTCTCCTCAGCTGCACCGCAATTGCGGGCAGCTGCAACGTATGGGGCAAGTTGATATTTAAGAGCTCCGGAGGAGGGCTCAAGAGACACAGTGGTGCCAGGGCTCATTTCCACAGCTGCCCCGCCGGACAGTGGGCAGCTGCAACGTTTGGGGGCATTTTGGTGGTGAGGAGACAGGGGGTAAGTTGCACCCCACGCCCTAGCGCACTTGCGCAGTAATTTCGCTGTATTGGCAGCTAAGCCCTGACTTTCTGGACAGAGGGCATTGGGGCCCCCCCTTTAGAAGCCAGTTGGCCTGGGGCCCTACTGTGTTTTAGGATGATGTGATTTATGCCTACTGTTATTGCCTCAAGGTGATACCTATTGCATAATGTGTTTATGCTTATGAGGTTATTGCATAATGTGTTTATGCTTATGAGGTTTGGGCCTAATGTGTTTTATGCCTAATGTGATAATGCTGAGGTCATTATGGTACCAGTAGTTACTGGTTGTGTTTTACATGTGTTACTAGTATTTTCTAAAGGTTCTGACAGTGGCCCAATTGGCCATGTCATGTGTATATAATCCCCTGTGAATATTGCCCAGTGCCAGTTGGCACAGTGTACATTGTGTATTTTTGATCTAATGTGTTTTGGATAATACAAAGGCTATTTTTTATATAACCTTGTGTGGAGTTTCTTTTGTAGTGTGCCTAGTGTGTTGCTGCTGTGTGTGCGTGTTGCGCAAACGCTTTACACATTGCCTCTGGGATAAGCCTGACTGCTCGTTCCAAGCTACCAAGGGGGTGAGCAGGGGTTATCTTCAGCGTGTAACTCCCTTGCCCTGACTAGAGTGGTGGTTTCTGCCTGGCTTAGGCGCATGCACTAGCCAACCAGAAATCCCATTTCTAACATGATCCCTTTCACCCCGGTTAGGGATTTCAAGATTAGATAAATGATTCACCAGGGATTCAGACATGAAGATATAGCCTATTGTTGAGATTCTTGTAAAGGTGGTGCTGGGCTTGTGGTGGGGATCTAACCCCATTAGCACTTGTTCAGCAGAAATGAATTTGAAAGAGGCCAGTAGATCATTAATTTTTTCCTGCTCCTTGGTTTTTCGAGTTGTAGTAGGAACCTTTCCTAAGGCCTTGATGTTAAAGTCCCCTATGAGCACAACTTCATGAGAGGGATGGCCCAGGAGGATGCCTTCTAGACTGTTACAAAGGTTGTCAATTGCTCGTTGTTTAAAATTCTATTGCGCGTTATGATAGCTGTTGATCAAGAGCAGGGGGAAGTTCTAACTGATTGTTAGCTCTGATATTGTTGCAACTTGCAGCACTGGGTTACTTTGATTGAGGGGTTTGGCTTCTAACTTGCTGATTTGCTTAATAAAAATTGAGAAACCGCCCAATGGCCATCTAAATAAGTTGGTACGTTTTGAAGGCTTGAAGAGCTCTTGGAAGCCATATAAAACTTTGGGATTGAGTGCACATGTTTATTGTAGGCAAATAATGTCACTTTTATACAAAAATGTCACTCCAGGTTTAGATGACAGGGTTGTCTTCAGACCTGCTATGCTCCATGATGTAATTGTGAGATTATTCTACATTGACAGTTTCTTCAGTTGAGGGCAAAGTGGTTGGGGGTGGCTCGGAATAGGTGTGTTGGGTTCCGCTTTGGGAATTATCCAGCTGGTTCCACCCACTGGTGTTGTGCATTCTAGGCAAGCATCCTACATTTCTTTGGTTGTTGGCATATGATACTTTTAGAGAGTTTGTGGCTTTCGAGGCACTTGGGAGCCAGTCATGGGTGGCACCCCATGCACCTCTCAGTACACTTCTATGCCGCACAATAGGCTCCTGTACCAGTAGTACATGGGAATATTTTGGTGGATGAAGCTTTAGAAGCTCAATGCCCCATTCCTCAACGATTTTTGATTCATTTCAAATCCTTTATTCGGCATATAAAAATACCATAAAAGTAACACTATATCCGTAGGTTACAGTACAAACTTCATTTTTAAAAGGAACAATACAACAATTTATAATCTACATGGTACAGATTAAATATATCTAGCTAAAAAATAAACATCACATATAACGTGTCTCTCATAAAGCAACCCCATCTGCAGGGCTAGTTCACACAACCCCTTGTGGCCCTTAATCTAAAAACAGTCCTTAAAAAGTTTGTAATACAGAAGAGTGTAAAGGCATCTGTGGCCAATTTTAAAAATAAAAGCGCCACCCGTGCTTGTTTAAATCTGACTTTTTTAAAATACCCCTCAGAAAAGCTCTTCTTGGATCAGAATAAAATGGGCAGAATAAAACAAAGTGAAGGGTGTCCTGTGAAGACCTATGGTCGCAGCCACAGGGCCCCTTCAACTCTGGATGCAGTGAGAACCCTGCTGGTTCTGCTAAAATGTGGTGCAAAAGGTTTAGACTGAACCGAGTCATTAAAAATCTGTCATGGGCACTGCTTATACAAGACAGGTATGGTTCAATGCCCTCTGTGGATCTAACAACTAATGTTCTCTCACCAACGGTTTAAGTAACTCTCTGTCTTCCCGGTGCAACGTTACATACTTAAAGAACCGGTCCTTGACCAGTGCCCTATCTAGTATACTTATTTCCGAAGGGTTAGCGAATAAATCTGCACAACCAACTTTCACAAGGGACTCCTTCACATATTTTAGCCAGGGAATTTTGAGGCCATGGTCCAGGGAGAGACAATCTTCTATGACCTGCCTACTTAGTGCAGCCTCCTCATTTGACCAGATCTTTACCCAGCAAACTAGGGGGTTGACAGCCCACCTATCCATAATGTAACGGGCACCCAGTTCTTCATGTACAATATGGGCTGACGTGCTCTGAGGAACTTTTAACAGGCGCCTAAGATACTTGTTCTCCTCTATTTGTAGTTGGTTCGCCTCAATAAATCCCCAAACCTCACTGCCATACAGCACTTTAGCGCAGCACATGGAGCTGTACAGTTTCAAGATCTGCTCTGGGGACCACCGTCCTAACCTTTGGGCAAAATTCATTATTGAACCATTGCATTTGGCCATGGTGCAGCACTTCTCCTCTAGTAAATGTTTAAAATGTAAACGCCCATCGAATAAAATCCCCAGATACGAAAAGGACTGCACCTTGCCCAAACAATGAGATCCAATTGTGTACTTGTATGATTTGCCTGCCTTTTTGCCCACCTCCATGACATAAGATTTTGCCAAATTGGGAGACAAGTCCAGGTTCTCCATAAAGGAAACAAACCCGTCTATTAGGATCTGCAAACCTTTGGGAGTGCGTGCCAGGAGTACCGCGTCGTCTGCATAAAGCAGGACTGGAATTCCACGGGTACCTATCCTTAGAGTATCAGCTTGAAGAGTGCTTAGGGCGCGATCAAGACCGTTTATATATAATGTAAACAGAAAGGGAGCTAATATGCAACCCTGTCTAACACCACTGGAGCACGTAAAGGGTTCTGTTTTACTTCTATCCTGGCAATATCTAACCATAGCAGTGGTGTTCAGATGCAAAGTTTTAAAAATGTTAATAAGCCCAGGGTCCACGCCAAGCCCGTCCATTAATGCCCACAATTTCCCTCTATTGACTCTGTCGAAGGCGGCGGTTAAGTCCATAAATGCTAAATACATCGTCCCTGGACTTACCACTGTGTATTTGGCTGAAATGAGGTACAGATTGAGGCATTGGTCAGTAGTAGATTTTCCTGGCCTAAAGCCAAATTGCACATCAGTTATAATCTTATGCTCATCAGCCCAGTCCATAAGCCTACTTAAAACCACCCGCCCTAATATCTTCGCTGACACATCGATAAGGGAAATTGGGCGATAACATTGTGGGACGTCCTTATTGCCCTTTTTAAAAATGAGAACGATCGTGGCTGTAGATCAAGATGCTGGCATTACTGTGTCCCCTGCTGCATTAATCACCCTAGTCAGGATTGGGGCCCAGAGATCCACATTACTTATGAAAAGATCAGGTGGGATCCCTTCAGGGCCAGGAGCCTTGTTCCTAGTTAGGCCCTCAATTCCCTTTTTAACCTCACTTAATGAGAATTCCACCGGGGGTGTACCCTGTTCCCCATTACATTCCTGGGGTAGATCAGCATTTTGATTGTAATTGTACAGCCCATGAAAGTGCTCGTACCATTGCTCCGGCAGGATGTTATTGCTCAGCCTAGATTTGTTCGATTCTTGAAAACAAGAATTATTTATAACTCTCCAGAAAGCGGTGGAATCCTTAAGTGTTATTGCCTCTGTCAAGTCCTCCCAAGCTTGTTTTTGCAATTGACGTTTGCGTCCCTTGACAGCTAACTTATAATTTTTACGGCAAACGGACACCCAAACCCTGTCTCTTGGGGTAGTCTTTAGGGCATCTTTCAGCTCTCTGAGAGCGCGTGAACAATGTGGATCAAACCATCCTGGGCTATCTCTTATAATATTGGGCATAGGGGCTCGCAACAAGGAGTCAACTATTTGGGCCACCTGTTTAAAAGCCTCCACTAAATCTGTCCCTTCCACATCAAGATCTAAGCACCTTAAAATGACATGTTCTCCTTTTAACAGGGATTTATAAAAGGCTTCTCCATTAACCTGTGTCCACCGTAGCCTCCTGCCCTGATCCGTAGACCTGGCCACCCCCCCTCCCATGCCAGATGACTCACGATAATCGCAGACGTCCGCCAAGGATAAGGCGAGGGGGTTATGATCACTAAACGCACTGTAAATAATGCTAAACCTGGACACACAGTTTGTAAGTGAAATCGAAACAAAAATATAATCAATAAAAGAAGCACACCCTCTGCCTTTAAATGTTGGGTAAACCGATTTATCCTGTTCGACCTCAATCATGTCCATAGTGTGCGTTAGCGCATGCGTGTTTAATAAGCTACCTAGCTCCCTGCCCTCCTTTGTGTGTTCCAAGTGGGGGCCATCCTCAAGCGTGCAAGTTGACCAATAACCACAGGATACTTTGAAATTTGGGCAGAGATGACAGTTGAAATCACCTACTAACACTAAATGGAGCCCCTTCTGCCCTAGCTCCTGCGCCTGCATTAATCTAGCATCCAGCTCATACATGCTTGCAAGACCCTGACCATGTGACATTGAGTTGTAAAAATTTATTAAAAAATCCTGTAACCTTTAGTGAGAAAAAAGAGCCCCTGCGCAACCTCCAAGTCCCTGGCCAAATCTATCCATCTACCCTGTATTGTAAGGTCAGCATAAATAACCAACCCTCCCATGGCTCTCCCTGATGTGGCCTTTCGCACCGGGCAAAAGAATGTTTTATATCCCTCTAGATGGAAATTAGTATTGACGGGTTCCCACGTTTCTTGCAGGCAAATAATCTGGAAATCCCGTATAAAGGTCATTAAGGCCTCTAAGTGGTGCAAAATCACCCCAATGCACCCCAATTGTCCCACCCCAATGCACCCTCTTGTCGGCACGCCTCTCTGGGATGTTGGCTCATAGAGGACAAGGGTCTATAAAAAAAGCCCAACGGGAGCAGCTCGATTAGGCCTTGTACTCTGAAAAAGGGTCTGGCGCACGAGATCAGGATGCCTAATTGTCACTATCACACAGTCCCCTGGGAAGGCTTTCCTGGATCTACCGATCCAGGACACCCTCCTTGCCATCAAGATATGTCTGTAGTCTCTAATGTTAAACCCTGCATACCTACACAACCAATGCACCACTTTATTAATCAGTTGTGACGTTGGTTCCTCTTTTTGGCTTATGTGTGTTGGTACACCTGTTAAAACAATTGTATATGGGCAAGATTCTGGCGGTAGATCTAAGACTGGGAGGCCTGGTGTACTCTGTGCGCTTAAAGAGGACATCTCTGTAGATAATGACTGCACATTGTCTCCCCTTACCCCCCTTACTTGCCTCGCATTACCTATTAGAACCAATGAGGGGTTACTTATGTGCCCCATCATTTGTTCACTCGACCCCCTATCGATAGTGGTGGCATTAGGTCTCTTTTCTTCTGCCTGTTCCTGTGGGACTCTAGGGCGCACAACATTTCTCCCGTTAACATATTCAGTATCCCCAACATTCCTCCCTTCATTCACAGTCACGGGTAGAGGGGCTAGTACCACAGGTTCCCCCCGACCGACACATGCACACCTGCATACCCCTTGATGTGATACAATACTCCCTAGATTCGCCAATGAAAGCAATTTGTCTTCAATTGAGCTGAGTCTACATACTATAGGCCCCAAAAGAGCAGATATCAAAGTCTCCAGTCGCTCCCATTGGCCGGGGTCGGAGTCATCCCCAAACTCCACACTGGTTTGATTGTCATTATCACCACTGTTATGAGTCTGATTCACGGCCAAACCCTTGTACAGTTCTGGAGCAGATTTCTCGGTGGGCCTGGCTACTTGAGGTTTTAATTTGGATTTGTTTTTTTGCTTTTGTGTGGCTCCTCCCTTTGGGTGTTTCACGGGCGGCTCTCCATTACCCGCAGTTAAGGACTTTAACACATTGATTGTTTTTTCCCTGGCGACCCTTTTAGATCGAGTTATGACCTCCCCACAACCTACATCAGAAGAAACTGCGTTATGTCCCGTAGTGCTAGGCAATGAGACTTTGACTAAAATGTGCGAAGAGTTGGGCGCAGTAACCCCTCCAGTGTCTACTGCAACCACAACGGGACAGTCCTGCACAAATGTGGTCATCTCTGATACTGCTAACTGGGAGGCAGGGGGGTCAATTAAATCGCCATTTTTACAGGGACCTGGGCTAGTGTGGTGTACAAGATCCACAGGGTGCAGTGGGGACTTAACCAAGACTATACTTCCCATTGAAGACCGTTTCTTGGCCGCAAAAGTATCCATTGAGAGTCTTTTTTCGGCGATTTGAATTTCATGGGTCAGAACCGATTCGGCTCTTGTTAAAAAAGCATCCAAAGTCCCCACGACCCTCCCCCCTGCCAATAGGTCTGTGACCTTGCGTTTATTCATGCTTATCATCTAACTATTACACCCGCTTGGGGACCCACAAACTGCACTAACACAAAAATACCTTGTTTGTTAGCAAATATCCACCTTGTTGAACGCGTTTGTATAACGAATCACAGGGGGATGGCCCAGCCCCGCCTCTTCCTGTCTGTATGTATGTGTTCCAACTGCATTCAAAGCCCAGGAGTCCAATTTACGTCTTTACTGCCGCCTCTAATAAAACACGAGGGTCTTGGTCCTTTACAGTTAGAGGGGTGGCCCTGCACTGCCTCTTCCTGGCAATGACGGGCAAGGACGGGCCCGCCCTTGGCCCGAACTTTGCCCGGGCTTTGCCCGCGCGTGTCCCGCGCTGCGGGGGGCGCTCGTTGCTTTTAAGGCGCCTCCGGGCGCAAGAGCAGCGTCAGGTAGGTGTCGCTGACAGCAGGAGGTTGCTGGGGCAAATGTGGTGCCAGTTCTACCTAAGGGACAATTCGGTTGAGTCTATTAAAGCTTGGTAGTTAGGCCAGATTTTCTCCAGTTGCTGGGAGGTAGGTCTTATTGTTGTTCGTGTCTGGTTGTCTCCCCATTATCTCTCCAGTTGTTAGGTTGCTTAACTTGATGTTGGTTGTAGTTGGCTATCACAGATTCTGTTATCGTCAGATATGGGGTAGGACTGCAGCTTCTATGGGACTATTCCAGGTAAATTTTTGGTCCATCATGTGCGGTTGCTTGTGTTAAGTGTATAGTCGCAATCGGCCAATGGGTATTTTGGCTGCTGTTTGCAAACCAGTGGGGGGCCAGTCGGGCCATTGATAAGAGTAACCCTAGAAGTTGCATCAGTGTGATAAGGGGATAGGTTGGTACGTAACTCAACTGTATGTGCCCTAGAGGCAGCTTCTGATGGAAGTTCCCTCATCCCCTGCCCGATTAGGGAGTGTGCCCCATCAGGGGTATATTTAATTGTAGCAGAGATGGGGCTTATTGAAGTGAGCTCAATGTGCAGTCTGACCCACCCTATGGTGGAAGGGGGGTTGTGTTCTGGTATGGGTGCTGCACTGCCAATTGATCTAGTGCCTTCATGGAACTCCTTCCATGCTGATAATAACTCAGAGGCGCTTGTAGATCTCAGTGAAGCCCTGGGTATATGGGAGTTCCCACTTGGTGCCTCGGCTGTATTGGCCTCCTGGGCAGTCACTTTTAGGTTATTTTCTGGGCCATTAACTGAAGTTGGGGCAGCCACAGTTTTTAATGTGCAGACTGACTCCGACACCAGGCAGGCAGGAACACACAATGTGTTTTGCGGGCAACTTAAAAGGCTTGGGGTCCCTGTGGGCCCACTGCTTGATTTAGGGGCTGAGTTAAGTATCGAAAAGAGATTAGTGGCGCTACCATCTTGGCTCGCATATGATGTGCTGTTGGACCCAGCTATTGGAGGTCTTCATTTTATAAGGCGCTGTTTTTTTAGTTTCTTTTATGCCCATCTTGAGAGGTTAGAAGAATTTGCTGGAGCTGATGGACCCAGTGATTCAGAGGGTTGGGTTAGCACACACTTGCCAACCAGAGATTGGGAGTGTGAGCCCACAGTGGTGCTAGAGGTGCATGTGTGCAGGTTTGTTGAAAAGTAGGGCCTCAGTTCAGTTCCAGGAGAAGTCAATGATTCCATGCCTGGAGAAGGCTTGACATCAATTCCAGTTCAATTGGATGCACGATTTCTGTTCGAGGGTGAGTCAAGTGAACTTTTTCCGGGGGTGTGTGTAGATTTTTTAACACTGTCCACAATTGGACCATGGTATTTTCGGTAGTGAACGTAATTTCTCGATCAGTAGGGAGCATGAGCAAAATTGTTCCACCTCTGTCCACCTAAATAGATTTTCCAATGTCCTTAGCCTGTGCCGTAAGTCCATTAAGCTTGAGGCGATAGATTGAATTAAGTCTATCTGAAGATCCATCTTTTGTGTTTGCCAAAGGAGATCCTTGGTTATTTTATCTTGCTTATAGGTAAGGGAGGCCAGAGATAGATTTATGGGGCTAGTGGGGAAAGGTGAAACTGATTCCCCTAGTTGGGTCGTACTGACGGACCTTGGTTTGAGCTCGTTCCTAAATACTGGAGTTTGTGCCAGAGATGCTTCTGTTTGGGCTTCTATTTGGGCTTCCAATGTGACAAAGACTTTGTCTGACAGTTTGCCACGTTCCTTATCAGATGCACTTTCCCTCCTGGGCTTTTTTGCAAGGGATTGATGAAAATTTGACTCAGGGATGTTTATTGGCTCGGCTTTTGATGGTGTTGTCCGAGACTTGAGCAAAGGGGAGGTCTTGCTGCCATGTGCGTGAACTTGCTCATTTATCGTAACTGCACCCGGGCACTGTTCCCTAGACTGTTCATTGGTCGAGGTTTTTCCTCTAGGGCCCTGGTTTTGTGTACCCATGCAGTTTGGGGTGCCACTCCCTGTTACCACCACTTCTGCAAATTCTGGAGCAGTTCCCTGAAAGCTCAAATGAATATTAAGAAGGAAAGACTTATCATTGCACTGGAGGCCCCGTTGTAAACCTGGACTGGAATTTGATCTGCAGGGTTTTTGTATTGCAACTAATGGTCCCTCTGGGTCTGTGCTGTGTGAGTGCGATGATAGCATATTGTGGTCCCAGGAGCCCGTTGAGCCCTTTGAGGGTGGAGAATGGGAGCGTTGTAAGCGGCCTTTGAGAAGTATTCGTTTATCAGCCTCAAGCTTGTGACAGGGCTCCTTCAGTTCTGGACCTTTTCGAAGGAGCACTGATCACTGCCAAAAGCTTCCTTCATTCGCACTTGGTGGGCATTGATGGGGCCATAAGAATATGACCCCTTGATTCAGCTCCACAGTCCCTTGGTTCCCTTACTCATTCAGAGGGCGTGTGTCAATGGCGGTGTTAAAGTCCTGTAGATGAAGCACCTGAGGTAAAACGAGATAATAATAGGGTAGCAAAAAGTGTTTGAAGCAAGCACTGCCACAATTTACCACCACGGCCCTACCACAGACTTATATGTTCTACGACATCTTCATTATCCTAAAGATTCATTGGTTAAGGAGAATCCAGATGCAACAAAAGATGTGTCCAAGATATACCAAGAAAGGTGGGGAATAGAAATACATTTTAAAGCTATTTATTATTTGGAACGAGCTGAGAGCGTTATACCATCAAAACAGCTAGATATGAATACTTCTTCATTTACAATCTAGGAACGGAAGAGAAACACATTTTTATTAATGTCAAATCCTAATACCTCCACTAAACGTTTTGTACTCATGGTCATTCTCTAAGGGCCTGATTCACAGAACTAACTTACGTCAAAAACGTAAACGTAAACGTAAACGTAAAGTTAGTACTATTCTGTGAATACAAAATGAGTAAGTTCATTCTGTGAATACCAAAATGAGTAAGTGTATTCTGTGAATACCTAAAAAGTACTAACTTTACGTTTACGTTTACGTTTACGTTTTTGACGTAAGTTAGTTCTGTGAATCAGGCCCTAAGATCGGTGTTTGTTTTCTCTTTAGTAAGGAACAAATTACGCCAAGGTCACCCTGGAAAGCTCTTTTACATATGACATTTTTGCTTTAAATATTTAAGAAATTTGCAACCACGTGTTTTAAATAAGCGACAGAACACCACATTTGTTTAGTTATGTATGGGGCTTTTTAAGCAATCTGCACTATGTGAGTGACAAAAGTCCCCCAAAGTATGGTCCAATTTCCGATTATATTTGTGAGTAATTGTAATATTTTTATAATGAGTATCACAAAACATTTTCTCTAACGAAGGAGAATGCACCAGATAGCGAAAATATTTCAAGGGACGCATTGACCGTAATGCGAATCTTTCATGACATATTGCGTGTTTTCTCAATTTGGTTCATCAGTACACATGCTCTTCCTGCAAAGAGCTTGCATTTAATCTGGCATCTTATCCTCCCCGTTTACTACATCAGCTGCAAGCAGACAGAATTCCTGGTGTGATTTTATGCAACATCTAATTTGTTGTGATGTATTATGCATGTCGATATAATTGCAGAGCAGGATGATCCACGTTTTAAGCCTGGTTTAAAGAGAAATATGTATTTCAAAGCATCATTTGAAAGAGCGACATAATGAAATCCTGGGCTAATAAGCACACTGCTTGAGGTATTAAGATGGAGAGAACGAACCTCAATTTAAAAAAAATGGCTGTCTTTAATCAGACTTCATTAGCAAGCGAGCATGTGGTGGTGCTAAGGATGTACTGATACAACAGTACTGCCTTGAAAGTGAGGTTGGGCGTGGAGAGGCGGGTTAAGTTGAAGATCTTAAGCTTTATACCTCACTGCATACATGGACACATTCCAGTGTGTGTAGCTGAAAAGCATTCTTGTCCACTGTACATAAAAGTGCTATATTCGTCAGGGCATGCCTATGTTAGCTCCATTCCTTTTAAGGCTGACATCCATAGACGAGTAGCGAATTGTTTGACTTGGGGTCCTCAATGTGGACATCTTTCCTAGACGACCCGCCCTATGATTAGAATGCGCCTTCCTCAAATGTAAAGCTCGTCGTAAGACTAGTACCCTTTGCCTTCATCTGTGTTAATTGATTTGTAACATTATTGTGCTCAGAACAAGAACCTAGAGACCGGATACCAACATATAGAGCGATGTCTAAGTGTTGTGATCTTGCAAACAGTTCAGATCGTGATTAAAGGGTTCACAATTTTCTGAGGTTGAAAAATGTATAAGACCCAGTAATGACCGGTCGAGTTGCATGTGGGACAGCTGGCATAGTCTGCATGTGCCACGGTCAACAGTTTTCTATGCCAGTCGTCTGCTGATCGATATCTCATGGAACGAACTGTTGGTTGAGCAGGAGTTTATTCAATTCTAAAGTGAAGTATCATAAGAAATGTTTATTCTGATGGGTGGGTGAATGGAGGTCTAGAGTTTAGGTGCCAGCCCTGAGAAAGACTGTTTAAGTGTCCACTTTCTCTCTGCACACCAGATGTTTGAGTATAAGAGTGTCTGAGCTCCTTAACTTTTGTTTTCCATCAGAGATTACTAGTTTTTTGGATAAATAGTCTGGGATTACTAAGCGAAGGAGTTTGTGGATAATGAACACCATTTTCAGGACACTTCTTACTTTATTCCAAAGGACTTCAGTGAGGTTAGGAATGGAGGGATGTGGTCAAATTCCTTTCACTTGAGACAAATATGGCTGTTGCACTTTTATAGGGAAGAGATGAGTTATTTTGGGATACACAATAGTTGGTAATTACCATAGCCCCTGGATTGTTCAACTTATTTGAAGTCTTCATTGGGTATAGAAGGTTGGTTGCCTCATAGGAGCCTATGCTGGAACTATCCTTCTTTCACCATGACGTTTATGCTTGAAAGGAGGCTGAGATTCTTACCAAGAATAAAACATAGTGATTTCGTTCAATGATAAAAGCTTTGCAGTTTAATATGTTCAGGGAGTTCAGTCATGATTGAACTGTTAGTGAGTAATGAGGGAGTGGAAGAAGCAAGAATTTAGTTTGCTAGGAGTTAGGTTTCAGGTAGTGTTGAGTCAACAAGTATTGAGTTTTTTCTTCACAATCTATGCAAGAACAGAAAAGTATTCAGGAGAAGAAACTTTCATTTAGAGGTTTGCGTCATCTGCACAGAAGTGGTATGAAAAACCTTTTACTTTAGTTTTGTAGGAATGAACCAAGGTCCTCATTTACAAAATTTTGGCTCAGGGCAGTGCCACAAGGGCTGTTGCTGCGCTGCCCTGCGTCAAAAGAAAAGGACAGGAGTGTGCCGTATCTTTGAGATAAGGAGAATTTCTGTCCTCCTTCACTGCGCTGGCACACAAATGGCTATCTTGAGCCAATGCAGTCACCCTTAAACTATGGTGTAAGGGTATCTTCGTTGTAGGAATGATTGTTTTTGTGCAGGAAGGGACACCTACCTGCACAGAAATAATCATTGGAGGCAGAATTCAGCACAAATAGAAAGAGACAAAAACGAGGAGAAATAAAATTAATTCTCATTGTTACGTCACCCCTGGTGAGGCTCACGGTTTTGACACATTCCCAGATTTACGCTATGTTGTAAATCTGGGAATGTGTCAAAATCCATTGGCTTTGTGTGGGAACATCCACTGCAATGCCCATGGCCCACCTCCCTGATGCAGTTGGAGTTGCGTTTCACCATATCTAGGAGGTCATGATTTGCCATGCAGGGTGGTTTTGCGTGGCCTCATAGATTTGGGTCTGCACTCTGTGCTGCCAGAGCGTTAAAAAGGGTGGTGAACAGGGCTTGTAAATAAGCCCCCTAGTGTACAAATTGAAGGTAGGCAAGAGGACAGCATCTTGGTGTATGCCCTGTAAAAGTTGGGAGTAGTTGGACAGGGATTTACCCTTTTTTGCATCAGAAGCAATTATTCAGATATGAGGAGACCAATCTGGTAATCGTTCTTATATACCTATAAACGTATGGAAAATTTTCGGGAGCATGGACTGGTGAGCTGCATCAAATGCCAATAAGAGATAAAAGATTTTAAGGAGGCAAGCAACCCCTTTGCTGAAGAGTAGGAGAGCAGCATCAACCATTTTAACCAAAACAATGTTGTTGCTGCAGCTGTCCATAAAAGCCTAACTAATGGACATTGAGGAGGTTGAATTCTGTAATGAATGACTGAGATGAATTTTGACGATGCTTTCCATAATTTTGAAACTGGTTTGCAGTTATTCCGAACTTCAGAGTATTCCTCAGGTTTTTTCAGAAAGGGAGTGACATCTCTGGATGTTTGGCAATGAGATACAATGCCCTCAGCGAGAGACATTAATCTGGTTGACTTGGACTGGTATGAGGAATGGCTACTTATATCTATATCTTTTATCATCTATTATATACTTTACCTATATCTATCTCTATCTATCTATCTATCTATCTATCTATCTATCTATCTATCTATCTATATATATATATCAGCTTCAACTCCAATTCCTCCAATTGAGAAAAGGACACCGACACAGGCCCTGGATCAAACGATAGGTTTCTTGTTGATTGAAATCTCTGCTGTTACGCGTTTTGGCACTTCCTGCCTTGCTCACACAACAAAGTGTCATCGCAGTTCCACCATTAAAAATGCAAGGATGGACATCACATGGTGCAATACTACAAAGGACATGGTAAACAGACTCAACAATGACGCCACTGCCTGGCGTTTGTGACATTTCAATTCATTGCACAAATTCAATACTTTGGAGACATAAAATTCAGAAAGTGCCGGTAAAGCTCAAATCTTTCTCTTACATGTCAAGTATACGTAGAGGCAATTAAAATTCGTTGTCCCTCACTTGATTCTTTTTCTTTTCTATACAGCGGCTAATAGGGGTACAAATTTGGCATTATGCTCATTCATTTCTACTGCTAGGAAGCCACTTCGCTCTAGTTCAGACAATGAATCTTAAACCTTTTCGTTATATTGATTAGATTTCGACCACTATTGATTTGACATATGATGATCACTTAGTAATACAGCTTACTATGGAGCCGGGACTATTATTCATTCTTTTCATAGGTTGTCCCACTCTTTTTCCTGCACATGTATTATTATCCAGAAAATCGGACTTCCGCATTACAATTCACAAATAATGCTGCAATAGCTTATCAAGGAATCACATGGCTTTAACAATACTACCGACAATAAAAAAACAAGCAGTGAGACCTTCTGTTGCGTTGGCTGCTCCACCACATTCTTGCCTAGATTATACTTTTAAAGCATAGTTTCTCTTTGTATACAGTGCATCAGAAATATATTACTTCAGATCTACCAAAGTGCAAGTGCTTACATCTTATGGGGCCGATTCACAGAACTAATCTGAGATAAAATCCTAAACTTACTACTTTTGGTATTCACAGAAGGCATTTAGTAGTAGTAAAGTCAGGACTCCTACCTTTACTCCTACTAAACTGAGACAAAATCCTAACTTTACCTCTTTCGGTATTCACAAAAGTCATTTAGTATTAGTAAAGTTAGGAGTCCTAACTTTACTACTACTAAATGCCTTCTGTGAATACCAAAAGTAGTAAGTTTAGGATTTTATCTCAGATTAGTTCTGTGAATCGGCCGCTGAGTTCATAATTGCCATGATTATATCAGACAGTTGTTTTATGAAAATACAGATACTAAAACATGTTCAACGTCAGATACACTAAAATCCATTACTAACTAAAGTGCAAATGCCTATGTGCAAATCATTGATCTAAAGTGCAAGTGCTATATAGAACTAATGTGAAAATACTGCATAAAATCATGACAATGAACTATAATGTGCAAATGCTTTCATACAGTAAAGAATAGGGGCGCAGCCACGTCAAGCCTATCTTCATAATTGCACTAGCAAATTGTTGTAACGGAAGCCCATATTGAAAATAGTGGTCAATAATGTCCTACTTCTTAATTTGTATACATAGTTTCAAAAGTCATGCTTCTCCTTGAGTCTGAAAAATCAATACTAGGACACATCCTATTAGCTTCCTTCATCCTTTGTTATACACCTGTACTCTTTTATCTTCCTCTCACTGTTCACACCCTGCAAAACATAAAAAATTTAAAAACGCTGATTAGGGATACCTTGATTAACCCAAATGGACATGTAAATCTTCATCTGCATTAAGTCCAGAAGGGATCTTAGTATTAAACAGTAATATATATTTGGACTCCAGGTGGCGCAATCTCATCTCACGATTCCCACCCCTCCTCAATTTTGGCACCTGGTCCACTGCAAAATACGACAAATTGCTCACATCTCCCTTATGAACTTCATTAATGTGTCGTTCAACAGGGTAGTTTTTGTCATTGTTCTTAATTGCCCTCAAATGTTGTAATATACGAATGTGAACCATATGGATGGTGCTACCCATGTATAGTTTTGGGCATGTGCACTGTAAAACATAAACTACAAATTCACTTCTGCAATTCAAAGAAGTTCTGATTTTTCAGGGACTTTTCATAAGTGGTGATATGACTTGCTTCTCATTGCTTGCAATCTTACAAGCTTTACATTTAAAGCACTTGTGGAAACCTGGACTTGGTTTCAACCAGCCCTCCAAAGTGCCTACTTCTGGGCTGCTGTTAACCAACTCATTTCTCATTGATTTAGCTTTTTTGAAAGTTATCAATGGTCTACGTGGCAACATTTCATTCAGAATTGGATCCCTTTTGACTAGATGCCAGTGCTTACACAGACCATGTCTCACTTTAGAATGGTAAGCACTGTATCCAGTGATCATCCTGGTTTGTTCACCTGTGTCTTTCTTCTTTTTAGTGGTATGGGCCTTATTTGGTCGAAGTAAAGTTTCCCTTTCGATCTTGTTCACCTTGTGCAAAGCTTGATCCTAAACATCAGGGCTGTAGCCCCTTTGGATGAACCTCTGTGTCCGGCCTGACTGAGCTTCTGTCAGGGCTTGAGCCTGCTCCAGTTTCGCTTCATTCTTAAATGTTCTGCATAAGGTATGCTCATTTTCAGTCTCTGAGGATGAAAGCTCCTGGCATGCAGGATATAATTTCCTGCTGTTGGTTTCCTGAATGTTTGAGTGTGCACTGTACTATCCTTAACATATACTTCTAGGCCTAAGAAGGAAACCTTTGATTGACTAATAGTGTCTGTAAAATTGAGGTTCAGAGAGTTGACATTAATTTCCTGAATAAAGTGTTGGGCTGATTTCAAGGTACCGTCCCACACTATAAACAGGTCATCTATGAACCTTACCCATGTCACTATATTTTCTTTCCATTCCTTTGCATGTTCGACTCTGAGCACCTGCTCCTCCCACCAGCCCATGTGCAAATCAGCATAGCTGGGGGCGAAGCAGGTGCCCATTGCCGTCCCTTGAAGCTGTTTAAATGTGTCACCTCCAAACATGAAGTAGTTATTAGTGAGACACAGTCTGCACATTTCCATTAACATCCCAGAGTGTTGGTGAAATGAGATGGGTCGTGTGTAGTATAGAGACTCATTACGTCTAATGTAATTAAAAGATATGAGTCTCTCCATGCCATATTGGTGATTTTATTCAAAAAATCTCTTGTATCCTGGATGTACGCAGGGAGCTCTTTTACGAATTCCTGTTAAAAATAATCCAGGTATCGTGAGGTGGGCTCAAAGAGACTGCCAATGGCAGAAATTATAGGTCTGCCGGGTGGAACTTCTTTATTCTTGTGGACCTTAGGGATGAGGTAGAGGATTGGAGTTACAGGAATAAATATTCTGCCTGGGATAGCATACCTAGGCCCCGCCATCTTGCCAAATCTTTCAAATATTTATTTTTGACCTCTATGATGTTACTTTGCGGTACTTTCAAATAACATCTGTGGTCCCTCAACTGTGTTTTTGCTTCTTCATTATAGAGTTCAAGTGGCCAGAGGACCACATTACCCCTCTTGTCTGACTGCCGTACTACGATATCTTTTCTGCTCTTAATTTTGTCTATCAGTGCGGAGTACTCTTTATCATATTTGCTACCACTTTTCATGAAAGTCTCACTTGATAACACTGATAATGCTTTTAGATATTTAATAACCAAATCTGAAAAGATATCTATAGCATCCTATGCTTTTGGTTTGAATACAGTTTTTACACTCCCAAACATATCTAGGCTAAACATACCCGCAGTGTCACATAGGGTCCCAGACATTAGTTGTCCCTCGCTTTCCCTCTCCAATTGGTATAGGTCATGTAATACCTCCAAATCCCCAACCTCAAGATTCTGTATTTCATCTATTTCCATCTGTGATTTTCCCAATTGATCTTTTCTGTTAAAGAAGAATTTCTTTCGTTTTAACTTCCTTATAAATTTGAAGAAGTAAATACGAGTCTGGGTGTAATTAAAATTGGTGTTTGTACAGTATGATAGGCCCAATGATAGTATTTGTGACTCTTCCGTGGTTAAGTGTAAATCTGTCAAATTGATTATTGTTGCTGGGTCTTCCATTATCTCCGATTGTACGGTTCCTTCACCCTTGCTCCTGATCGCAGTTCCATGCCCACCTCGTCGGTTTTTGCGCCTCCTTGATGTTCCCTTCTTTTCCGTTGTTGCTTTGGTCTCACGTTTTGTGTCCTGTTCAATCGTAAAAACACACAATTCATCAATTACAGATGGGGGCTCAGGTTGGTTTCCACCGTGGTTGTCACTCCTGTTTCCATCTTCTGACCCAGTTTCCACATCCGAGCTCATCACTGAGCTTGCTTCCGAACTGTTTTCAGCTGCTTTTGAGTGTGCCTCGGTCTTCTTTCTGTCTGGGCCTGTGCTGTTTGACAGTCTCTGTCTACAGATGTTATCGAAGCGTCGGGCAAATGTATATATTTGCCCTTGCTGGTAGTCAAGTCTATCTCTCAGAAATTTTGTGGCTTTGCGGTCTCTCATTGTTTGTTCATTGTTTGTTCATGTTTCTTGAGTCTGGTAAGCATGTCAGACTCAAATTTCTGTACGGCATCTTCTTTTGCCATTTTTTTAAGTTCCATTTCCAATATTTTGTCGCGATCTTTTTTGCATATTTCACCAATATTCTCATCATATTCTCTGATGAGGCTGCACTGTTGGTGGCCCACTCCTGCAACATGTCCGGGTCTGGGTTCTCAAAGGTTGGTGCAATGAGAACCCTCAGCCCATGCGGGATTCTTCCAACATCCAGGTACTTTTCTAGGGACTTGACTTCCCACCATTTAGATACCTCCGTGCGTTTAAGTTTCTCCAGCTTACGCATCACAGATTGTATATTACTCTCACTTGTTGCCACTTCTTGCCCTCGCGAGCGAGCTGTTGGGTCCACAGTCTCTTCATTGAACACCGTGTCCGCTGCTTCTTCTCTTTCCCTAATCCAGGTATCCATATCAACGTTATATCATTCAGGAACGCTTGTTTACACACACTGTGTTGAAGCCAATAAACCACAGAAACACTGTTCCAGCTCCACCAGGTAACCTCCCTGGTTCCTCTCCCCATTAGTATGTTTCTGAAATCCGCACTCTCTGGTGACACAGCTCCCAGTCTACAGGCGTCCTCTGACCCACTGCACCCGGTCACTTCTCACCTGGCGGTAATTGTCCACACTGTTATCGATACTACAGGGGGCTTCTCGCTATGTAATTTACATAACCACCACTCCTGCTGGAATTGAAGAAGCACCAGATCGAGGGTGCGTCGGTTTTGCCGCTTTTCAATATATATATATATATTTATACACATGAAATCAAACCATCTGGAGATGGTTTTTGGGATCAAATTCTCTCTTGTGTAGGTTATCAGAATTTTCCTTTATATATATATGAATGCCTCATTTCGTAATTGTTTTCTTTTGTCTCTCAATTGCTCTCCTAACCTCATTAAAGGTCAGCACTTTTGAATCCCTTACCAGTATGTGGGAGTGATGTAGAGTTTGGTGGCCAGGGTACTATTTGCATTTTCAAAAGTGTACCCTGTCCGCCAAACTAATCGTCCACCCGCCTCATTTACAAATAGATGGACAGTCAGCTTTCTGTTGATGGTGTCCTGGTTCACTTTGTGACTTTGCTTTTTAAATACAAAAATAAGACTGTTAGAGATTGGGTTGTTGATTGCCTGGGGTGTGAGCCCTAGTCAAGCAGCAACCACAACCCTAATTCAGGGTAAGAGACAGGCAAACCCTAAATTAATCTTTGCTCACCAACTAGTAGCTTGGCACAGATCAGTCAGGCTTAACTTAGAAGCAGTGTGTAACTTATTTGTGGAACACCTCAAACAGGAAAACAGTGAAAACCCCAAATAAAAAGATACCATTCCAAGAGTTAGATACATAGACCTGACTTTAATAAATAAAGCAAGACCAAAAGGACAAGAATACAATTAGTGGAACCGGAGATATCGATTTTTAAAATGTATAATGGAAAATAGTGACAAAAAGCACAAATCGCTTTTGGGGGTATCTAGTCATGCTGGACTGGGACAAAGTCACAAGTGCAGGCGGCCGCAATGGAGTGTGGGCCGGCTATGGGGACCCAGTTAGGCCTGCTGAAGAGAGTACCTTAAATCCTGGTTGCAGAGCATTGTGTGGATCAGTGTTGAAAATGCATTGCTCAGCTGAGGCGATGCGTCTGTTCTGGGATGCGGCAAGGCCGCAGGGCAAGGTCCAGATGCATCGATGTTGAGAATCCTGTTGACGGGGCTTGCGATGTGAAGTACAGTGTCAAGGACGCAAAGCACAGCTGAGGCGCTGTGCTGGGTCCGATGAACGGTGAGGCTGCAATGTAGATTTTTGACATAGAGGCTGCAGTCGACAAGGGATGTGAGGAGCTTGCACCAGGAAAATTGTTGCATAGTGGCAGTTCAAAGAGTGATGCATCGGTCCCCAGAGGGGGCGGCGATGCAAGTCTTTTGTGACAGGTCCAATCCACACAGCAGTGGCGATGCATTGTTTCTGCTCGGGGATGCACTTCTCAGCTGAGATGATGAGTTGGTTCTGCTCGGGGAGGCGCCGCTCAGCAGAGTAGATGCGTAGGTTCCTATGGCAAGCACTTAGGCCCACTTCCAAGGGTCCAGGACTGGGATGGCACCACTTGGCAGGGTGGACTCACAAATGGCAGATTCCAGGTGCAGGGGTTTGAATCCTGTTATGTCCATGAGGCTTCAGATCAGGAGGCCAGCCAACTAGCCCTTGGAGTCACTCTGGATTCTAGAGTCAAGAGATGCAGGTCCTATCCTTCTTAACCAGGCAAGAGGGCAGCAGGCAACATTTCAGCACAGCAAAGTAGGAGCCCAGCAGAGTGTAGTCCATCAAAGTGGCAGTCCCTCAGCAGCACAGCAGTCCTTCTTCCTGGCTGAGTTTGCACAGGTCCAGAAGTGTACTGAAGTGGTGGTGTCTGAGGTCCAGTACATTTATCCAGTGGTGCCTTTGAACTGGGGAAGACTTCTAAGACATGCCTTCGAAGTGCACAGAGGTTCTCCCTTACTGCCCTGGTTCCAGACTCACTAGATATGGGTATACAGCCCTCTGTGGGTAGACAGGACACAGCATATTCAGGTATAAGTGAAGCTGTCCCCAGCTCCTCCCTCCCATCCTGCCAGAGATCAATCAATCAATCAATCATGTCACTTATAAAGCGCACTACATACCCGCGAGGGTCTCAAGGCGCTGGGGGAAGAGGGGGGTGGTGCTGCTACTGATCGAAGAGCCAGGTCTTGAGGAGTCTTCTGAAGGCCAGTAGGTCTTGGGTCTGTCGGAGGTTGGTGGGGAGGGTGTTCCAGGTCTTGGCGGCGAGGTGGGAGAAGGATCTGCCGCCGGCGGTCGTTTTCCGGATGCGGGGGACTGTGGCGAGGGCGAGGCTGGTCGAGCGGAGCTGGCGGGTGGGGGTGTAGAAGCTGAGTCGTCTGTTGAGGTAGGCTGGTCCGGAGTTGTGGAGTGCTTTGTGTGCGTGGGTGAGGAGCTTGAAGGTTATCCTCTTGTTGACAGGGAGCCAGTGCAGGTCTCTCAGGTGGGGTGTGATGTGGCTGCGTCGGGGGATGTCGAGGATAAGATGTGCAGAGGCGTTCTGGATGTGTTGCAGCCGTCTCAGGAGCTTAGCCGTCGTTCCTGCGTAGAGGCGTTTCCGTAGTCCAGCCTGCTGGTGACGAGGGCCTGGGTGACTGTTTTTCTTGTTTCGGTGGGGATCCACTTGAAGATCCTGCGGAGCATTCGGAGGATGTTGAAGCAGGATGAGGAAACGGCGTTGACCTGCTTAGTCATGGAGAGGGTGGGGTCGAGGATGACCCCTAGGTTGCGTACGTGGTCGGTGGGTGGTGGGGCTGTTCCCAGTGATGTTGGCCACCAGGAGTCATCCCAGGCTGAAGGGTTGGAACCAAGGATGAGGACCTCCGTCTTGTCCGAGTTCAGCTTCAGGCGGCTGGTCCTCATCCATTCGGCGACGGCCTTCATTCCTTCGTGGAGGTGGGCTTTGGCGGTGTGAGGGTCTTTGGTGAGGGAGAGGATCAGCTGGGTGTCGTCGGCGTAGGAGATGATGTTGAGGTTGTGCTGTCGGGCGACGTGGGCGAGGGGTGCCATGTAGATGTTGAACAGCGTTGGGCTGAGGGAGGAGCCTTGGGGTACGCCGCAGATGATCTTGGTGGCCTTGGATCGGAAGGGGGCGAGGCGGACGCTTTGTGTTCTGCCGGAAAGGAAGGATGTGGTCCAGTCCAGGGCCTTCTCTTGGATCCGGGCGTCGTGAAGGCGTGTTCGTAGTGTGTGGTGGCAGACCGTGTCGAAGGCGGCTGATAGGTCCAGGAGGATGAGGGCTGCTCTTTCTCCATTGTCTAGCAGGGTCCTGATGTCATCGGTGGCGGCGATGAGGGCGGTTTCGGTGCTGTGGTTGCTGCGGAAGCCGGACTGGGAAGGGTCCAGGATGTTGTTCTCCTCGAGGTAGCGGGTCAGTTGTTTGTTGACGATTTTCTCGGTGACCTTCGCGGGGAACGGGAGCAGAGAGATGGGTCGGAAGTTCTTGAGGTCCTTGGGGTCTGCCTTGGGTTTCTTGAGTAAGGCGGTGATCTCGGCGTGCTTCCAGCTTTCCGGGAAGGTTGCTGTCTCGAAGGAGATGTTGATTATTTTCCGGAGATGGGGCGCGATGGCTGTACTGGCTTTGTTGAAGATGTGGTGAGGGCACGGGTCTAGCGGTGAACCGGAGTGGATGGTGTTCATGATCTCGCTGGTGTCCTCGTCGTTGATGTTGGTCCAGGAGAGCAGGCGGTTGGTGGTTGTGGGGGCAGTGGTCTCGGTGGTTGCCGGGGCGGTCGTGGTGTTGAAGCTGTCGTGGATGTCGGCGATTTTGCGGTGGAAGAAGGTGGCCAGTGAGTCGCACAGGTCTCGCGACGGCTGGATGTCGTTGGTGTTGGAGCTGGGGTTGGAGAGTTCCTTCACGATGTTGAAGAGCTCTTTGCTGTTGTGTGCGTTGTTGTCTAGGCGGTCTTTGAGTGAGGCCCTTTTGGCGGATCTGATGAGGTGATGGTGACTGCGGGTGGCGCTCTTGTGGGCGGCGTAGCTGTCCGCTGTCCGTTCGTGGAGCCAGATCTTCTCCAGTTTTCGGCATGTTCGTTTGGAGGCCTGGAGGTCTTCGGTGAACCAGGTGGCTTTCTTGCTGGTGTGGCTGTTGGGCGGATTCTTGAGCGGGGCGAGGGTGTTGGCGCAGTCGTCGATCCACTGTCTGAGGTTGCGGGCGGCGGTGTGGGGGTCGGAGGGTTCGGCGGGTGGGCTCAGGGCGAGGTTGTGGTTAGCTGGTCTTCCGTGACTCTGCTCCAGCAGCGGCGAGGCATTTGTTCGGTGCGGTGGTGCGTGGTGGGCTTCCTGTAGGTGAAGTGGATGCAGTGGTGGTCAGTCCAGTGGGGTTCGGAGGTGTGGTTGAAGGAGACGTGTGGGCTTGCGGAAAAGATGGAGTCGAGCATGTGGCCGGCGGCGTGGGTGGGTGTAGTCACGAGCTGTCTGAGTCCGAGGGTGGCGAGGTTGTCGATCAGGGTGGTGGAGTTGGTGTCCTTGTTGTTCTCGAGGTGGAAGTTCAGGTCCCCGAGGAGGATGTAGTCCGTGGAGGCGATGGCGTGTGTGCTGATGAAGTCAGCGATGGAATCGCTGAACTGTGGTCGGGGTCCGGGGGTCTGTAGATGAGGGTTCCTCTGAGGGTGGTGTTGGGATCGGTGTGGATCTGGAAGTGCATGTGTTCGGCGGTGCTGAGGGTGTCGTCGGTGTTGGTTGAGACTCTGAGGGTGTTCCTGTGGACGATGGCGATGCCTCCTCCGACTCCGTTGGTGCGGTCCCTGCGGGTGATCTTGTATCCGTCCGGGATGGCAATGGCGATGTCGGGGGCTGAAGCGGGATTCAGCCAGGTCTCCGTCAGGAATGCGACGTCTGGGGAGTTTGAGTCGAGAAGGTCCCAGAGTTCGATGGCGTGTTTGCGGGCGGAGCGGGTGTTGAGGAGGATGCATCTGAGGTAGTTGGGTTCTTTCGTGGGCGGTGGTTTGGCGGGGCGAGTGCTGGCGAAGCTGCAGTTCCGGCACGTGAAGGACCCTTGGGTGCGCTTCGGGGTGGCCTGGTAGCAGGCGTGATCTTTTCCGGGGTTGAGTGCGTGGAGGGTGCTGGCGTCGTATCGGCGTCTGTTGATGTGGCGGGCGCGGGGGATGCCCGGACCAGGGGGTCTGGCGCTGGGCGCGGTCACGGCGCCATAAATGGGGAGGTGGGAGGGAGGAGCAGGGAATGGGGCAGCGAATGGGCAGTGAGGGGGCGGGGCCGCAGGGGCCCAGCGGCGGGAAACAGGCACAGAAGGGAAAACGAGCACAATCAGGGCATCAAGGGGGCACAGAAAGGAAAAAAAACGAGCACAATGAGGGGCAGCAAGGGGGCACAGAAAGGAAAAAACTAGCACAATCAGGGGCAGCAAGGGGGCACAGAAAGGAAAAAACTAGCACAATCAGGGGCAGCAAGGGGGCACAGAAAGGGAAAAAAACGAGCACAATCAGGGGCAGCAAGGGGGCACAGAAAGGAAAAACTAGCACAATGAGGGGCAGCAAGGGGGCACAGAAAGGAAAAGCAGAGCACAATCAGGGGCAGCAAGGGGGCACAGAAAGGAAAAAGCGAGCACAATCAGGGGCAGCAAGGGGGCACAGAAAGGAAAAACGAGGCACAATCAGGGGCAGCAAGGGGGGCACAGAAAGGAAAAAACGAGCACAATCAGGGGCAGCAAGGGGGCACAGAAAGGAAAAGCGAGCACAATCAGGGGCAGCAAGGGGGCACAGAAAGGAAAAAGCGAGCACAATCAGGGGCAGCAAGGGGGCACAGAAAGGAAAAGCGAGCACAATCAGGGGCAGCAAGGGGGGCACAGAAAGGAAAAAGCGAGCACAATCAGGGGCAGCAAGGGGGCACAGAAAGGAAAAGCGAGCACAATCAGGGGCAGCAGCAGGGCACACAGACGGAGCTGTGTGGTGGGGGAGCGACCTACCAGTCAAGGTCAGATGGCCCATTGAGACACACCTAAGCTCCCATTGTGTGTGGCTGTCTGGGAGGAATACACAAAGCCCTGCTGCCAACTACACCCAGTCATGTGATCAGAGACATGCAACAGGATTCAAATTGCTAAAGCAAAAAAATGCAAAAAGAACAATTGATGCACAGAAAGTTGAACAATGTCAAACATTCACCCCAGTACAGAGATCTGGGCCTAAATCCATCATTTTTTTGCTCCACATGCCATTCCATTTAAACCCAGCCATTTGCAAATCAGCCTTGATCATGCTCCCTATGGGAACAGTCCAGCCCAAACTGCCAGACCGGGTCTTCCCTAGACCGGAACAAGCATCCTGGGACCGGTTTTGGGACTTCACCCCTCATCAGCCAGGCTTGCTTGACTTTAGTGGCATGGAGAGCAGGGGACCCAAGACTGGGCATACCCGTCCCGCTCAGGGTGACAAATGCAAAAAGAAAAATCGATGGAAAGTTTCAGCTCTCCGTCCATCATCTTCTTGTGTTGCTATCTTCGTCCTAAGTGGCCAGGGTATGCCCAGATGTGGGTCACTTGCTCACTGTGCCACTGGATTCAAGCTAGCCTGGCTGATGAGGAGTTATACCCAGAAACTGGTCCTATGATGCTTGTTTCTGGTCAAGGGAGGACCTGGCTTGGCAGTTCGTGCTGGACTGGTGCCATGGGGTGTTAGGTTTTAAAATCCCGTCCCTGCAATGTACTCCTTTCATGTTATATTAGGTTAGCAATGTGTGGCTAAATAGATGCCAGTTGTATTTACGTTATGCAACCCACTGAGTTATCCCCGTAATGTGCAGGCTTCAGTTAGCGAGTGCGACTCCATTTTGTTTTACACAACCCTTATTAGGCTGCTTAGAATGTGCTTGAGTTAGGCCTCATGGCTCGTAATGCTTACCTCAGCAGAACACTGTATTTCATTATTATTTTTTCCTTCCTGCTCAAGGCTGTTTCCCGACCTGCTAATAAGGAGACAATTCAGCTCTCACATATCAATCTAAGTGTGTAGTTCTGCTCCCACGTTAGGAGAGGCTGAGACCCGGCGCAGTGGCCTTGGGTTTCTGATAACATGTACCCATCTGGCTGGTGGTAGCTCATCTCCCTGTGCCTCCTTTGTTCATGTACGGCTCAGGCCGGTAGTTTTCCATGGTGGGCAGGGTTGGAGGCTCCGGGGGAAGAATGATTACTCACTATAGATTGTTGGGGGGTCAGTCCCTCGGCAGACATCTTAGGGTGCAGGTCATGATGGACTCCTCTGCAGAGCATTTCTAATAAACATGTAAGTTTGTATTCTCTACTGTCTGACCGACTCATCATTCTTGGGAAGGCATAGCAGGTGGTTGTGAGACAACCCGAGTGGCCCTAGTGGGCCACTTCCTTCAGGGGAGCAGAGTCAAGTCTGATTTGTATATGACTGGGTCCATACTTGGGTGGCATGGTGATCAAAGGAACAATGGATTAAACTCAGATCTGTGACTGGGGGTGAGTGTTTGAAAAGTTTCAGCACTCCATCCATCATCTTGTTGTGTTGCCAAAGCAAGAAAATGCTTTCTAAAAGTGGCATTTTCAGAATTGTAACCTAAAATCCAACTTCAACATAGGTTTGGATTTTAAATTAGGATTCCAGAGACACCAAACTTGATTCAGTTATATCTTCCCCCAGCTGATCGGGCGCCCCCTCGTCTAATGGTCACCAGCTGTGGTCCTGAAAAGGTGAAACCTTGGAGTTGACCGTTTGGTCTGAAGAGTCGGCAGTGGAGAATAGCTTGACTCGACCTGTGTGCACCAGGTGAGTGATTTGATTCTTGGCAAAAATGGCGCCATTCTTGGACGACACGAGCCTGCGGGCTGTGTCTTGATGCAGTCTCCGGACTGTCTTGTTTGCAGTTTTTGAACTGCCTTGCTTGAACAACACGGGTCGACGGGCTGTGTCTTGGTACGGTCTCCAGTCTGTCTTGTCTTGAACTGGGTGGGTCTGCGGACCCTTGGAAAGGCACAGAGTGTTTGCGAGCAGTTCATCGGACCGCCTGGAAATTTGGCCCGTGCTTCAAAAGGCCCGGGACTGCCCGTGAACAATCTGCCAGACCAACTGGTAATTTGGCTAATGCTCGAAAAGGTCTGGGGCTGGAGCCTGTCTTCTTGGATTTGTACAGTCTCCGGACTGTAGGGAGTGGTCCCTGGACCGTTTTTGTTTGGCCCCGTGACTAATATTTGCTATTTTATTTTGTCTTTGTCTGTCGATTGTTGGTGTTATACTTGTCCGTTAGGGACAGCGCCTGTGTCTTATATTAAGTTGCCTTGTTTCAGCAAATCGGGGTGCTTTGGATGTCGATGTTGTTCTACCTGCACCTGCACCTCCAGAGGGTTCTCCAAATTCTGACATTTATGTAAAACATGGTATTGGCCCTGTTATGTTTAGCACATTGTGGCATAAATATACGAGGGACAATGCTGAGTTACAGTGGCCACTTACTTGTTCATTTGATGAACAGAAATTGAATTTCTTACAGGACAAGTTGTTTGCTAGGAGGAGCAGACAGTCGATGTTTGATTATCTGAGAGTATGGCAGAAAGAAGCAAAGCAGCAACGCATGAGGGCAGAGAAAGAGGCCCGGAAGAGGCAGACCCAAATGATAACACAGAAAGCAGTAGCTTATGAAAGAGGAAAGGTAGAGAAGGGTATAGAATGTGCAGATAGAAAGTTTCGGTTACAGACAGATAAGTGCTATGTTGCTAGGGAGGAAGGAGATGATTTCGTCAAAGAACTATTGGATTCTCGTCCTCCTCCTCCTTATGCCCCTGAACGGATATACCCGGCAGTCCCAACCTCTCAGTCCTTGGCCCCTAGTGCCGCCCCTTCTAGCATCCCTGTTTCTGGTACTACCACTTCAGCCCCAGCCCCTCTTGCTTCTCTTCTATTCACACCAGCCACCGGGGCGGGTGCTGTTAGCTCCCCTGCCCAGTCTGTTAGTTCTGTGTCGACTGCTACTCCCCCTTTCACTGCTACTGCCCTGTCTCCCTACCTGATGGTACCTGTCTCTGCGTCCGCTCCCTCCCCCGTGAGTGTGACACACCAGGCAAAGTTGAATGTGGAAACTCCCAAGCGTGGAGTGCATGATGTGAACTGGACAGCTGCGCGAGATCGAATGGATAAAGTGTTGGTGCGTTCTGCGGTGGGTGATGAGGAAAAGACAATGGTGGCGAATCAGGCAGCTCAGTGGGCTCAGCACCTGATCTATAGCGTGGAAGATGTGTGGAGTGTGATGAAAGATTACGAGCCGTTTATACAGCAGCATGCCCTTAAGCACATGTCGGCGATGCTGATAGAGTTGTGGGGACAGTGTTTTCAAGGTGTTGCACCGCAAATAATATATGACATACGGGATAGGGTATATGCTGCAGCTATGGCTCCTAATGAGGTCTTTAGCAATATAACGACATTAGTGGGTTACTGAGGTCGATTGCTCCAGAAGATTCCGATAATGGGGACACAGCATCCCATGAGGGAAGTTCATCCCATTTACCACCCTGAAATTCCAGAACTGCGCGATTCCACCAATGCTGTGATTAGACAACGGGTCGGCGCTCGGTTTCTGGAGCAATGGATTTATACTCCTTGGAAGAGGAGTGAGGTCCTATCCTTAAAGGGCCAGCTGCCAGACCCCCCGAAAAAACCCTACTGCATATTATAAGGAATTGACGGAGGCGGCCTCCTCTACAGTAATGACGTTAGCGGATATAGAGTTGTTTTTCGGCTTGTTGGTACCAGTGGATATATGGAGGCAAGTCCATACGCAGGACCATGCACTAGAGTTGAGGGGAACATGGGATGAGATCAGGGCTTGGGATAAGGAGCGTAAGCCTGGAGACAAGCCGAAAGCGGAGCTCCTCGCTTTGCCAGGGCGTATTATCACATACATGCATTCACTTATCCCGCCAAAGAGGGTGGATTGGGATAAGTTGACTGCGTGTCCCCAGAAGAAGGATGAAAGTGTGTCGGATTTCTTTGCTAGATTTGAAGGGGTGTTCTTAGATTTTAGCAGACAGGACCTGTCGCAGGAGGGTGGTGTTCGTTTATTTGTCAACAGATTTGTCACTAACTTACTTCCCGAGATTGCAACATGGTTGCAGGCTTCGGAAAGTACTTGGACGACATCATCCCCGTCCGTGATATTGAGTATGACACAATATTGCGAACATAGAGAGAATGAGGACAAGGAAAGGGTGGAGAAAAAGTCAAAGGATTTGAAGACGAGGGTATTGATGCAGCAGGTTGCAAGGGGAAATGGACGAGGTAGAGGTTCGGGTTCGGCCCAGCAGCTGTCTGGCAGAGGTTGCGCGTCAAACGCGCCCCTCGGGCTCAACCAATGTGCGTACTGCAAAAAGGAGGGACATTGGCGGAATGAGTGTCCGGAGTTGTTACAGAAGGGTGAGGCCCTGAGGGGTCAAGGTTTTCGAGGACGTGGGCGAGGAACAGGAGGTAGAGGGGTAATGCAGTCAGAAGATACGTCACACAATAGGCAGAGCGGAAATTATTTTGATTGACCCCAGAGGACGGCAGTACTATCATGCCGATTATGACATGGACGAAGTTACAGGGTTGTCTTATAGCTAGGACAGCTGAGGACAGGGAGAGGGACCAGTTCCTGTGCCTATAGATCAGAATGGACCTTATGTCACTGCTGTTATCTACAGGGTACTACTGAAATTTTTTTAGTTGATACAGGGGCTATGAATAGCTCTGTTTCCCATTCACTGGTCCCGGGGGCAGCTCTGTCTGGCCAAAATAATGTTTCGGTGGGTTTCTCAGGCGTGCCGGTCATTAGCCCCATTTCCAAGCCTCTTGCTTTGACCATTGGCCCCTTTACAGTCGATTCACCATTTTTACTGACGTCAAATTGCAGGGAAAATTTGTTAGGGCTCGATTTATTGAAACAGTTGCATGCGACAATTTTCTGTTCTCCAGACGGTGTTTATATGACTATTGGACCGCAGGTTGCTTGTGCCAAACAGTGCTTTGCAAAAGATGCCCCCTTCCAGCTGAGTTTAGAGAGGTACCACTTACGTTATGGGCTACAGGAGACACATATGTGGGGTTACTCCAGATCCAGCCTGTTTCTATACAGATCAGAGACAATGCTAAATTGCCACGTATTCCCCAGTACAAGATATCCCAGGCAGGTGAAAAGGCTCTATTGCAAATAATACAGGATTTGATTGAGTCTGGTGTGGTTGAGGAGACTACGGCGAATGTGTGTAATAGCCCTATTCTTCCTGTCCTTAAAAAGGCCCCCTTGGATTCTCCTGATGCCCACCCTGATGTTTACCTCTTTGTGATTGACCTCAGAGAGGTTAATAAGATCGTAATTCCCCAATACCCTGTGGTTCCGGACATTACAGCAATCTTAACAATTATTCCCCCATCAGCGAAATTTTTCTCTGTAATTGACTTGAAAAATGCTTTCTTCAGCATACCAATCCATACAGATAGCCGATATCTGTTTGGGTTCGCAATAACCGGTCGGAGCTTTAGATTCTGTCATGCTGCGCAAGGCTTTATTGAAAGCCCTAGTATTTATAGCCAAGCCTTGAAAGCTCAATTGAATTCTTTGGAGCTTCCCCTGGTAATGTGCTGTTGCAGTATGTTGACGAACTCCTTATTGCTTCGGACAACGAGGACGGGTGCAAAGATGCCACAGTTAAATTATTGTTGCATCTGGCGCATCATGGACACAAGGTGTCGCTTTCCAAATTCCAGTATTGTCGACAGGAGGTCACCTATTTAGGTCACCTACTGTCGAAGGAGGGCTGCAGACTAACACCTGAGTGCATAGCTACCATCACTAGCATGTCTGTCCCTAGAACCCAACGCGAGGTACGCGCGTTTATAGGGATAACATCGTATTGTCGGCATTGGATCCCTAATTACTCCCTACTAACAAAGCCCCTTCTTTACCTGACCACAAAAGATGTGCATGAACCCTTGCCTTGGACACCTACATGCCAGCAAGCTTTTGAGCAACTAAAGACTGCGCTTTGCTCTGCTCTTGTGCTTGGTACTCCTGATTACCAGAAGCCTTTTGTACTCTACGTGCATGAGGTGGACGGTTGCGCGCTTTCTGTTCTAACACAGGGTTTCGGTGGTAAGCAGAGACCCTGCGCCTACTTTTCTGCCATGCTTGACAATGTCGCCAGAGCGCTCCGGAACTGTCTGAGAGCTGCCACGGTGGTGGCAGTATCTATCAGACAATCGGCAGGGCTTGTCCCTGATACTGCTCTCACAGTAATGGTACCCCATGCTGTGGATACACTATTGAATAAGACAAAGACACAGCATCTTACTAGTGTGCATCTGACTGGCTATGAACTGACCCTGTTTGCTCCGCACATTACCATCAAAAGATGCGCCACTCTGAACCCGGCCAGGTTACTACCCCTCCCTTCGGAAGAAAGGGGCAATGATGCCCATGATTGCTTATTTCGGACTGAGGAAGAAACAAAGGGACGGGTAGCCCTGACTGATGTTCCATTATCTGAACCCCAAGGGGAACTATATGTCAATGGCTCTTGTTTCAAGTTACCAGATGGCACCACCACTGCAGCCTATGCAATAACAACGTTACACACTGTAGTTGAGTCATCCCGTATCCCACACCAATCGGCCCAAGCTGCGGAGTTGGTTGCCCTTCTCAGGGCTTGTGAGTTAAGTGAGGGACTGGCTGTTAATATCTACACCGACAGCCAGTACGCATTTGGGGTGGCCTATAATTTTGGGCGCCTCTGGGCGGAGAGAGTGTTCTTGACTTCGCATGCACTGCGGATTCAGAACGGGCCGTTGATACATAGATTGCTGTCTGCATTGACACTTCCCAATAAGTTAGCAATAGTGAAATGTAGCGCTCATAAGGCTATTACAGATGATGTGGGGAGGGGAAATGATTTCGCAGACCAGACAGCTAAGGAGACAGCTCAATCAAAGATGACACAGATGTTGGTGGCAGGTCCCGCTAGGTGGGTCCCAGACAATGGAATGTTCGAGGACACATTGGAGAATGTCAGGGAAATCCAGGGTGAGGTGACTTTAGATAAGTTAGCAATGTGGGAGGAGAGAACAGGTCACTTGGATGAGGATGGGTGTTGGACTGACTTGTCAGGGAATCAGCGATGGCTGCTTCCTAATTCATATGTGCTCCCTGTTGTTACCATGGCCCATGGCCCGGCGCACATTAGTGCCAAAGGAATATGCAAGTTGCTGGACCCAGTATGGCAGAATGATAATATCGCTAAGACAGCCACGTATTTAGTGAAGCACTGCATCATTTGTCTGAGGCATAACCCTGGGAAAGGTACCCCTACACCCGCTGGTAATTTCGCACCACCCTCTTTCCCTTTCGAGGTTCTCCAGATGGATTTCATCGAAATGGAACGAGTTAATAACCTCACGTACGTGCTAGTAGTGATCTGCACATTCAGTAAATGGATTGAGGCTTATCCCATCAAAGAGAATACAGCTATGGCGACGGCGAAGGCACTTCTAAAAGAGTACTTCCCACGCTATGGATTGCCACACGTGATCTGGAGTGACAACGGAAGTCACTTTAATGCAAAAGTCATTGAATTGGTGTGCACAGGTTTGCATATTAAACAGAAGTTTCATGCAGCGAATCATCCCCAGTCGGCAGGCCTGGTTGAGAAGTACAATGGTACTCTCAAACTGAAGCTAGCGAAGATCCAAGAAAGCACGTGACTGTTATGGCCAGATGCATTACCCTTGGCTTTATTATCTACCAGAGCGACAGCGCATTCTAAAATAGGGTTGTCCCCTTACGAGGTGGTCTTCCGGCGCCCTGCTAATGTTTGGGGCATCCCCAGACCCAAGCGCTTTTCTGAGATAGAGTACCCCTTGCTTGTAGACTGCCTGTATGAATTGTCTAAAGATTTTCGTTCTCTTCATCAACAGATACAAGCCAAGTTGCAGCCAGTACCAGAGGGGCCCGGGCATTGCATACAGCCCGGTGATCACGTGATGATAAAGAATTTCCAACGGAAGAGCAGCCTGGAGCCGAGGTGGAAGGGGCCAATACTCGTACTCCTTGCCACGAGAACGGCTGTTAAGGTGGATGGCAGAAAGCACTGGATTCATAGATCTCATGTGAAAAGGGTGCCTCTCCCGCTTCCGTACTACCGTTGGGTCAACGAAGGCATCCGTGATCAGGAGTGTGAGAAGGTGCCACGTTTCGTTCCCTTCTCTGACGCCCGAGTGAGGTGGGCGCAGACGGACGAAGAAAGTGATGCAGTTCTGTCTGAGGTGATCCCACCAGAGATAAGGGCCGCCCCGGATAACACCGTCTCTAACACGCTGGAATCTGAGTCTTGATGCCCATCTGATCCTGAGTTTCTGCCCCTTTTTGTTGATGAAACAGTGCCTGGAGTTACCAAGTATAATTTGTGGCCCCGGAAAAAGGACAGTGCACCAGCCGAACAGTCTAGGAGTTAGGGAAGTACTTGAGCTTAGGGCGCAGGTGCTGTGCCTAAGGTGCCTGTATTAGACTAGGACGAACAACACTGGTGCACTGCCTTGGACACTGGACAGGATAGTTGAGGGTATTTGCCCAGGAGGGAGGGTGCCCTATCCTGAAAGAAGAAGGATTTGTTTGCTGCAAGGGCTGCGATCACGCAGCTCCTCCGTGGGAGTGTTTCATAGCAACGTCATTGATGAACAATAGGGGCTCACCAGCGGGGCTCTGAAAAGGACGCTGGGTGACTTGTGCCCCCTGGTACCGTTGTTGCAATAAGTGGCTCTAGCCTGTGGATTTTTCTTTCCCTCTTGACACCTATAAGTTGCCCTTGAGTTTTCCCAAATGTATGCTTTTGGTCGTACTATCCCTGACGAGGGGCAGCCCTTTGCGGCTCCGCGTCCCCCTCCAGATGGCCCCGTTTGGTCCTCTTGGTCCACTAAGAGTAAAATAGTGTTTGTGGTAATAATTTTGCTTTCTCTGATATTTGTGTTTGGGGTGCTGTTTTTCCTGGAAGAGAAATATCCTGTGCATGCTTGGATCAGTACTACACCTGCCCCTCCTGAACATATTTTTCGTACATTAGCGCCTCACAAAGAAGAGCACGGGAAGTCCTATAAGGACAATGTTTTTATTCAGACGTTGCATCAAATGCATGCTGTTTATAATACAATGAAATGTTGGGTGTGTGGTTTGCTACCTTCCGTCACGCATCAAAGTGAGAACCTGCTGTCTATGCCTCTATCTCATGTTAGTAGCTGTGAGGGATGGTTTACATTACTTAGCTTGATTCGCTCATCCTCCCAACCAAACTCCTTGGAACGCAGAAGTACCAGTTCCCGTTCTCTGACAATGAATGTGCACTCTCAGCATAGGTCCCCACCTGTTGTTTCCCCGGGAGATGGGCGGTTCGATCGAGTGTTCTTAAGCACTTGCCTCAGAACAGCAGATCGAGGTAGAAAGGCAAACAGAACAGGGATAGATAGAGATAGGTTTTCACAGTTCAATATATCTGACTATTACCAATCCTTCCAAGTCCACAATGTCACTGAAGATAAGCCCATAACCCTGGCGGTGGTAGACGTGTTGGCCCCTTTTTGTGTTTAAGGGGCGGGAGACATAGCGGTGGGGGACAGTAGATGCAACACCACTTCCATATTGAGAATACCCAAAAGTCCGCCCTTGATCCTACCACCTAATGATTATTTTGTTTGTGGTACTCGCGGTTATGTGTGGCTCCCTGAGGGATGGTCGGAGCGGTGCTACCTTTCTTACCTCCTCCCCCCATCTATATAGCCCCTCCCAACTACCACAAAACTAATCGCTTGCAGCGTAGGAGTGCCCCAGCACCCCGAGGTAGGAGAGTTGTCAATCCAGACGATATTGATCAAACAGATACATCCTTGCAGCAATTTACTGACATAATGAAGGGCATTCTGCCGTACTGGGGTCCCATGTTCAATAGTCGTAACATTCGTCGCCTTGCTAGGGTAGTTGAAGGAGTTATCAATACAACTGCTGGTATACTGACTAACATTACAGTCGAGCTTCAGGCTGCGAGGCTCGTTTCTCTTCAAAACCTGATGGTTTTAGACATCATTCTGGCTGACAGGGGTGGAGCCTGTCGTGTCATCAGCAGCAGCTGCTGTGTGTACATTCCTGATAGTGCCCCTACTGTGTATTCCGCAATACAAAAATTACAGAAACTTGCTTCAGATATCCATCAGGATAATGGTTCATGGTCCCTTACTGGGTGGCTCTGGGGTCTACTGACATCATGGGGTTGGAAGATATTACCTGTCCTAATAGCCATTGCAGGAGTCATCTTTACCTGTTGCTTATGCATTAACTGTCTCCCAGCCTGTTGCACCTATTGTATGAGTAGACTTACCCCTACTCCTACATTGCCTAGAAGTGACAACAAGATTCCTGTTATGATGATGCAGGAGATTCAGAATTTGATGCTCATTGATGAGGACATCTTCGAATATTAAATGATTTCAATGATCGTGTGCTGCTTGTTTTTCCCTTGTTACCTGAGTGACTATGTAATTCCTTCCTCTCCCTTAGAATCGTAAAGACCCTACCGGATAGCAATAAAGCATTTAGCCACCCAAGCTAAAAGGAGGGTCTGTTAGGTTTTAAAATCCCATCCCTGCAATGTACTCCTTTCACGTTATATTAGGTTATCAATGTGTGGCTAAATAGATGCCAGTTGTATTTACGTTATGCAACCCACTGAGTTATCCCCGTAATGTGCAGGCTTTAGTTAGCGAGTGCGACTCCATTTTGTTTTTCACAACCCTTATTAGGCTGCTTAGAATGTGCTTGAGTTAGGCCTCATGGCTCGTAATGCTTGCCTCAGCAGAACACTGTATTTCGTTATTATTTTTTCCTTCCTGCTCAAGGCTGTTTCCCGACCTGCTAATAAGGAGACAATTCAGCTCTCACATACCAATCTAAGTGTGTAGTTCTGCTCCCACGTTAGGAGACGCTGAGACCCGGTGCAGTGGCCTTGAGTTTCTGATAACATGTACCCATCTGGCAGGTGGTAGCTCATCTTCCTGTGCCTCCTTTGTTCATGTCCGGCTCAGGCCGGCAGTTTTCCATGGTGGGCGGGGTTGGAGGCTCTGGGGGAAGAATTATTACTCACTGTAGACTGTTGGGGGGTCAGTCCCTTGGAAGACATCTTAGGGTGCAGGTCATGATGGACTCCTCTGCAGAGCATTTCTAATAAACATGTAAGTTTGTATTCTCTACTGTCTGACCGACTCTTCATTCTTGGGAAGGCATAGCAGGTGGTTGTGAGAAAACCCGAGTGGCCCTAGTGGGCCACTTCCTTCAGGGGAGCAGAGTCAAGTCTGATTTGCATATGACTGGGTCCATACTGGGGTGGCATTGTGATCAAAGGAACAATGGATTAAACTCAGATCTGTGACTGGGGGTGAGTGTTTGAAAAGTTTCAGCACTCCATCCATCATCTTGTTGTGTTGCCAAAGCAAGAAAATGCTTTCTAAAAGTGGCATTTTCAGAATTGTAACCTAGAAACCAACTTCAACATAGGTTTGGATTTTAAATTAGGATTCCAGAGACACCAAACTTGCTCTAGTTATATCTTCCCATTTGGAAATTACAGTTGTAAAATATAACAAGGTAATCCCAAAGTTATCCTCTGGGAGATATAGGCCTTGCAGTGGTGAAACACGAATTTAAGAGTCCTGCCTTTCAAATGCATTGCACCCCGGCCTCTGGGTTGTCCAGGGATTACCTTAGGGGTTATTTATATGTATAAAAAGGGAAGGTTTGGGCCAGGCAAAAGGTTTATTTTGCCAGGTTGAAATGGCAGTGTAAACTGCACACACAGGCTCTGCAAGGGCAGGCCAGAGACATGTTTAGAGGACTATTTACATGGGTGGCACATTCCTACCCTCTCCCTTTCACCCTGTGCATGAAGTTGTCTTGCTGCTTTGTGCAAATTATTGATAAATCTGGCCACTGGTGATTGTTATGAGTATGCTGCAGAAAGAAGCTACCCGCACTGTTAATAACCTAGACACAATACAAAGAAGTGTCAGTTACATCTGTTCCTTGACAGATTGAAAAGATGGCACAAAATGGATGATCCTTGAGGAATGCCTCAGATTACTGGATCTATGGAAGATTCAATAGATCACACTCAATTATTTATTGCAGTTAGTGCGAATGAATTGGACCCTTTGAAATGCAAGTCCATAGTTGCCAGCACAATGATTAAGTGCTCTCAGCTGTATTGTGTGCTCAACCTTATCAAAAGTTACAGGAAGACTGAGGAATCTAATGGCAGTCTCAGTGTCCTCATCCAAGAAAAGAAGAGCTCATTGGTCATGTTAGCTAGGGCTATTTTGGGGCTACATGCCAGTTGGAATCTAGGTGATGATTGTGAAGAAGGCAAATTAGTTTCACATACTCTTGAATTAGTCTCATCATTTCCTTTTCTGTGATTGTGCTTAGGAAAGGGAAGATGGAGATAGTCGAGTAGTAGGTCAGTACCTTCAGGTCAGCTTAAGTATTCTTCAAGGGTGTGGTGATGGTGCCGTACCTTATAAGGCTAGCCATGGCTTTTGTGAGAAAAAGGCATTGATCATTTTAGTTGTATCCATAGTAAAGGGACAGAAAAACTGCTTGTGGTATCAACCCAAACAAGAAGGTGCAGGAGCATAGTATCCTTTAAATATAAGGGCCATGGTTAAGGTTAACTGGTTGAACAAGGTTAATGGATATCATCGTAATTTACTTATATTACATATAGCAGAGGGGTTCTATCTTACCTGTTCTTGTCACCAAAATGTGGGGTCAGAATTTATAGCAGATTATTATTATATTTGCCCACAAACATACAGTAAACTGCCTTTGCAGAAATATTATATCATAATCCTTTGTGGCTGAAAATAAACTTTGAAAGCAGAGAAATTCCTCCAACCAAGATTTCATAATTTGCAAACCTTTTGTCTTATCCCAGAATAAGTGTACCATTGACCTCAAGCTACAGGATACCGATAAAGCTTAAAAGTGTGAGCCACCAGGGGTTGCTTGTCTTCCTGTCTGGTGAGGACCTATCCTGGCAGTTAGGATAGACTGTTCTTATTGGAGCAGGACCAAGACAAATTTACATATGCCTGGTTTCTGTATAGAGTGGCATCATGAGGAAAAGGAAAAAATGGACTGAAATGCTGCTTGAAGTTATTACAGGTGGCTGTGATTAGTTCAAGCACCACATCCCTCACTTATTTGTTTTTCTAAGCAATATGCCCTATGTGTGATTAGTATGCCCAGATTTGGGTTTCCTGCTGACCATTCCATTGGACTCATGCTGCACATCACTAGCAAGCCATAAAAAGGACAAACATGTTTTTTTTGTTTGTGGTAACATCTGGAGGGAACCTAGTCTGACAATTAGAATGGATTGTTCATTTTGAAACAGAACCAAGGCCAATTTGTAAATGAATGGTCCCTGTCTAAAGTGGCATAGTGGGGTGCAGATGTCTGAGTTAGATAATTACCTGGATAAGTGATGCACCCACTCTTCCTCACTCTTATTGGTGAGAAATTAGGTAATATTTTGAGCTAACCTAATGTTATAGTTGCAAATGTGTATAACAGAGAGATTGTGTTGTAAAACGGGTTCTGTCCATTTAGTTTGCCCTGATTTCTTGCTTTTTGATCACCCGGCTTCAGACTTTTTGTTTACAGTGGGTGAGTCTCACTACATGTGCCTCACCCAAGGTAATCACACAGCCAACATGAGTGTTTAACACCAGTGTCCACCTTTTAAGACAAGGCCTTTGCGACCCAGTTAGGGTAAGGGGCACCTGGCTGGTTGCATGTGAACATGCACGCACATGCATGAAATGCATTTTCTATTTGGAAAGGAAGGTGCAATTAGAGACAAAAGAGTCAAAGGATTTCTTTGTATGCATGTTTTTGTGTTTGTGTTGGTGATGTGTGGGTTGGTGAGTCCTGTTTGTGGAATTCTCCATTACTGCCTCCCTTGCCCTGAAGTCAAGCTCTGGACTCATGAGAGCCAACTGAAGTGGCTGTGAGTATTTGAGGCCTGACAAAAGATTAATGAGTTCTCACTGAGGGTAACAGATGTCCAGCTGAGCAGGTCTGTATACTTGGAGAGTTGGACAGAAGGAAGGCATTGCATTGATCTGAGAGCAGACTGAGTGTCTCTGAGCCCAAAAGATGTTGTCTGTGGACTGGTTAAACATGCATAAGAAACAGTAGAGTTTCTCTGAGTGCCTGGTGCAGGTGTCTGTGGATGACCGCGACAGGCAGAATCTAGGACAAGGATTTATGAAAGTCACATAAAAATGTATGAATCCAGTTGTGTTTCTCTGAGGCAGTATGAGGCACTGGAGATCCTCTCTGTAGGTGTCCCAAGGGAGAACCGCAATTTCAACGCAGTCTGAGCCACGCATGCAATTACAACAAAAGCTCAACAACTCATGAGTCTTTACTACGCATGCCTTTACCATGCAGTTTTTTTTACCATAACCTTCCTTTACAACTCATGCCATTACCACGCAAATGTAAGTATAAAGGTAAGTGTATTATATGTATATATGTGTGCGTATATGTATGAGTGTGTGTAGCCACGGCTCCCACCAAGCAAAATCAAATATATAACTGCTTTTTGCAAGCCAGAGCTGTCAACAGCTCCGGCTTGCAGTAAGCAGAGTTTTCATCTGTTTCCCTGCACACAAATATGCGTGCAGTGAAACAGATGGAAACATTGCTCTGACAGACAGGGAGCTGCCTTTCAGCAGTCCCCTGTCTGTTATAGCAATGCTGGCTCACGCAGGAGGCGGGGGGCTGGCTTGGACCATGGGACCTTTAGGCTCCCCCATCGGTCTCATTGCACACTGGGTACCCTAGGGGAAACCAGGTGACATGGCTGGGCCCCGGGAAATGGGGTCTCCAGGGCCGCAATTGGCATGGGTGGGAGTGCACGCTGTCCTCTCTCCTATATAAAAATTAATTATTTAAAAGTCCAGGCCCAAGGGCTATAACTTTGCAAATAAACAGAAAGAGGCAGAATAAAGGTCAGAAGGGAGCAGAAAGAGGCAGAATAGAGGTGAGAAATGAGCAGAAAGAGGCAGAATAGAGGTCAGAAACTAGAAGAAAGAGGCAGAATAGAGGTCAGAAATGAGCAGAAAGAGGCAAAATAATAGTCAGAAACAAGCAGAAAGAGGCGAAATAGAGGTCCGAAATGAGCAGCAAGAGACAGAATAAAGGTCACAAATGAGCAAAAAGAGACAGAATAAAGGTCAGAAACAAGCAGAAAGAGGCAAAATAAAGGTGAGAAATGAGCAGGAAGAGGCAAAATAAATGCCAGCAGCGAGCAGAAAGATGCAAAATAGAGGTTAGGTATGAGCAGAAAGAGGCAAAATAGAGGTCAGTAACCAGCAGAAACAGGCAAAATAGAGGTCAGCTATGAGCAGAAAGAGGCAAAATAAAGACCAGCCACGAGCAATAAGAGGCAAAATAGAGGTGCAGAAAGAGGCAAAATAAAGGTGAGAAACAAGCAGAAAAAAGGCAGAGAACAAGCAGAACCCACTCAGTTACTCATACACCCACTCCCAGAACAAATCAGACACTCTCACAGCCACTCATGAACCCATTCAGACACTCATGCACCCACTCATAGATGAACTGAGACTAGTACACCCACTCAAAGACCCAGTCAGACACTCATGCACCCACTTACTCATATTCTCTCTCACCCACTGGCAGACCTACTCAGAGACTCATGCAATGACTCACAGCCCCACTCAGAGATCCACACACCCACTCACAGACCCACACAAAAGGCTCTTGCACCCACTCACAGACCCACTCAGGAGACACACCCACTCACAGACTTACTCAGACACTCACTTACAGACCCACTTAGATACACTCACATCCAATCACCAACCCACTCAGAAACTCAAGTACCCTCTCACAGACCCACTCAGAGATTTATAAACCCACTCACAGACCCACTCAGATGCTCACACACTCACAGATTCACTTAGACACTCATGCATCCACTCACAGACCCACTCAGAGACTTACACACCCACTCACAGACATACTCAGATACTCACTCAGACTCTCATGCACCCACTCAGACACTCATGCACTCACTCACACACCCAGTCAGACACTCATGGACCCACTCACACACTCAGTGAGACACTTATGCAGGCCCAGAGCCACTCAGACACTCATAAACCCAGTCACATACCCATTGAGAAACTCACACACTCAGTAACACACCCACTCAGACTCTCTTTAACTCACTCACACACTAATGTTCAAGAGTTACAGTTAGGAAATATAATTTAAATAACCATAGAAATTCACTGAAAAAACCACAGGTTACAGGGACATTATTGTTCAGAAATAGAATTAAAAAGACTTCGAAATTCACTGAAAAAAACAAAGGTTACAGAGACGTTATAGTTAGGCTCACATTACACTCGTACAAAACCAGTGAAATTCAGCAGTTATAGTTACCTGAGCTAACTATAACTTACACCCCTGCAATGCACTGCTTATGACCTCACATATTATTTTACTCATGACATGGTCAGTGACATCACTGAGGAAATCACTGATGACATCACAAATAACATCACTGATGACATCATTGAAGACATCATCTACAGAAGCACTCACACACCCACTCACACCCTCTACAACCTCTCATACACCCACTCATCCAGCCACACACATACCCATTCACAGACCCATATAAATACTCACACAACCACTTACTCATCCATAGAGCCACTCATACATCCATTCACTCACTCATACAGGCACTCAAACAACCACTCACTCACCCATAAAGCTACTCATACAACTAGACACTTACCCATGCAGCCACTCACACACACACCCAAACAGCTACTCACATACCCTCTTATTCACCTATACATCTGCTCACATACCCACTCACTCACACAAAGAGCCTCACAACACAGCCACTCACTCACTCATACAAGCACTCACACATTCCCTCACACACCCACTTACATACCCATTCACACATTCATACACGCACTAACACATCCGCTCACTCACCCACACATCCATTCACACAGACACTTACTTTACAATACAGACACTCACACATCAACTCACTTAACCAAAAAGCCACTCAAACAGCCACTCACTTCCTGTAAACAGTCACTTATAAAGCCAGTCACTCACTCATAAAGCCATTCAGAAACCCACTCGCTCACCCATACAGTCACTTACAAACTCACTCACCCACCAAATAGCCACACACTCACCCACACAGCTACTCACATACCTACTAATACACCCATACAGCCACTTACATACCCACTCACACATCCATACCAGTACTCAGACACCCACTCACACACAGACACACAACCACTCACATAATATGTGTTAGGAATAGTATCACTCCTTAGTAGTATAGAAAGTATGCTATTTTAACGTATGTAGTACAATGGTATATATATTTAACACTCATAAACGTTTAGAAAACACACACTCAGTGGATGATGTCATCAGGGATGTCATTTGAGAAGTCACTGACCATGTCATGAGTGATGTAATATGTGAGGATTTAGGGTGGGTATGGGTTTTTTGATGGCATGGGAATTTTTAGGGTTTAAGGTGGGTAAGGGTTTTTGGGTGTAAGGGCATTTTTAGTGTTTAGGGTGGATATGGTTTTTTGGATGAAAAGTTTTTTTTAGGGTTTAGAGCGGGTATGGGATTAAGGTTTGAGGGCTGTTAAGGGTAACAAAGATATATATATATTTTTTTTAAATTGTATTACATATAAATTTAGGTATGAGAACAGCTACTCGGAGCACTCACGGGGTCATCAGATCTTATTTATTCTGAGTAGATGCATTGTGGCTTGATGCCTTTTTCAATACCTTCAAAATGAAGCCGACACCATGCATGCTAATTAGTTCTTTAAATGTCATATAGATTACTACTAGCGGTGGATGCAGGTATGGTTAACAAAAGAGGACTTGTGCCATTGCTGCTCCAATACTTGTTTTCTTGGTGCCATGTCAGTGTGTCATTAAAAATTACCACTAAATGCTAGTGCCAGCATGTTCATAATCACCATCGAGGTCAGTTTATGAATGTCGAATGCTTCATTATACATTTAGATAGGAGAACACTGCTGCTATCCAAACAGAGGTATGCTGAATGACTTTGATTAATGCAGCAGGGCGAGGAGAATTATTGTCACTGTGATGGATGCATTCCACCCATGAAGGGTTAACTGAAAGGATTGAACTGACTTTAGATGAACGGGTGGCTATGAAATTTGAGTACCAGCAGTGTTCTCCTATCTAAAGGTGCAATGACACATTCAACATTCGGAAACTGACATTGATGATGATTATGAACATTCTGGTACTAGCATTTCGTGGTATGTTTAATGACACACTGATATGGCACCCAAAAAATAAGTATTGGAGCTGCAACGGCACAAGTCCTCTTTTGTTAACCCTACCTGCATCCTCCAATAGTACCCATTCAAATGATGTATGAAGAACTAATTAGCATGCATTAACTTGACTTCAATTTGAAAGCATTGAAAAAGGCATCCAGCCGAAACGCGTCTGCTCAGAATAAATAAGATCTGATAACCCCATGAGTGCTCCGAGTAACTGTTCTCATTTTATTTATGCATGAGTCCACCCCTCATGTTCATGGAGCACCCGCCTTCAGGAGTTTGGCAGGCACTGGTGGATTTGGAGTGAGAATAAATATATGTATACATAACAAAAAGTATGTATTTACACACACACACATATATATATGTTAAAATGTATACACACATGCATACTTATAAAATTAGTTTAATTAGTAAAATCAAATCTATTACGTGATATGCAAACCATGCTGGCATATAAAATATTCAGATAAACATTGGATTTATCTTGTCAAGATCCTTTGATGCAGCTGTTGCATGTTGTTAGAGGGTCAGACAGGAGGCTTTCTGTCTCCAAAAAGACATTCTTCTGCAGAGAGCAAGGTTTTACCATTTAATTCATTGCTCCCTTGAAAGTTAGGGAAGCAATTAGAATTAGTCGGCAGCTAGAGAAGACTGATATTCCATGAAAGAGGAAATGGTAGAGTTGCAGGTACATAATGACATGTTTCAGAATGGACGCGCAGAGCGTGAGTTCTAAATGACTGCTAAATGTTTCTATAGTTTAGAGATATAAAGGGAGTATGGAGATTTGGTGACAACCTCATTTTCCTATCTTAACGTGACGGTAACACTTTAACTCCACAAATTGGCCTTTCCTAATTCATGGCTAGGTTTTAAACAACTTATATATTTGATTTCTGCACAGACTGGTATGAAATGTATAGTATTGATACATTACAGTAGTTATGCTATATGTGTGCTTGCAGTAACAAAGGAGGAGAGGCTTGGCAGTTTTTTTGTGGCAGCTTATAAAACGGTTTGCAAGTTTAGGATTGTAAGAAGGAGATTTCAAATAGTTATGTATTTAGTGCTCTATGACAAGGGTGGAGGCAATGATCTCCCTGCAGCGTGTCCATTCGTACTGCATGAGGGTTCAAAATAAATAGCTGCTCCCGTGCTTAATTTGTGGAAGAATAAGTGTTGTGGCCCAAAGCTCTGCTTAGATGCCCATGGGCACCGAATACCAAGCCTGCATAGTCTGGAGTAGACCTCAGGCGTCTTAAATCGACTACCAGACACTCCCTGCCACTCTAACTCAAACGTGCAGGCTCCTGCTTTCTCCCTTTGTGATGGTTTCCCATATTTCTCTTCCTCCATCTTTCCCCTTAGTCTGTTTTACCCTCTCTTGCTCTTTTCCCCTTAGTCTGTTTTTCCCTCTCTTGCTCTAGGCAAAAGTCTATTGAGGAAAAACAAGTGCCAATGGGCCCCACTGGCTCAAATTAAGCACTGGCTGCTTCACTGCTTGCCCATGTCAGAACACATAAGAAACAGTGGCTAAAATATTCAACATGAGTTACAGAAAGAAAAATATTCAACCAGCAAACTTTGCAGGGGCCTTGCGTAGTCCACATGGCACAGTTTTCAGTTTTCACTGCGAGAAGTTGGCTAGAGTGAAAGTGATGCACGTGGGTCCTGGCTTCTAAGCTACAGAGGTGCTGAACTGATGGGCGTGCCTCTTCAGCTAAAGTTATTTCAGGAATGGAAAAGAGGATAAGGCCAATTGGAAGAAGCAAACTCTTTAAAAACTTTAGAACAGAAGTCACTTTTGATTAATTTTCCATTCACCGCAATAGAAGGGGTTGCAATTACCAATGCATCTCATTTTCCTTCATTGACTCATCAACATGTTGCAGCACTGAAAAGATAACATGAGGCTTGCCCTCATGGCTTTGTCAAAGTATGATTTCCTTTATTTTTATTGCAACTTTTTCTTCTACTCAGTGGGTATTGTTATGGTCATTTCATATTACAAAACTTTAAAAAGTGGCAAATATTTGTTCTTCTCAATTTCATAATTTAGTATTATTAATTTAGAATAACACACATTCAGAATAACACACATTTAATCTTTCTTTTTCTTCTAATAATAATAATAATTATAAAATCCTACAATGATTGATGGTGCAGTTTATTTCAGATTGTACATGTATGCCAGGCTAAATCCTTGACCTTCCCCCAACTCGGACTATATCACTTAATTCTTGAGAAGAAGATGCATACCTTCCCATTGAGTATGTCTCTCTGGACATTTGATGCCCTGCCCCATTATCAGCTAACCTTCCTTTTAACATGCTATTTTTTCTCTATACCCAACTTTGGAAGTAGTATCATTAGTGTTGCTCCGGATTGTATGAGGCAGATGTTAGAGTGAATATGCAGCCACTGGCTCAAATTCCTCTTAGAAAACATCTTTGTTTAGCATTAGATTCTCCCAATCTGTGATTGACTCCTGTGCTACAGCTTAGAGGATTTTCTAGTACCTGGCAAAGTGGCAAGATGTCTTGGCTTCAAGATGAACATTCAAATGAGTCTGATTCCGCAGACCACTTCTGTTTTGTCTACCCCATTTTTCTATTAATGAGTTGTTTTTTACTCACTTTTCTCATTGATAATATCAAGTACATAGCTATGTCAGCCTTGGTTGACTCTCGCTTCACCTGTAGTCCTCTCTATTTTTTTCCATCTTTTGGAGGTGATCCAGATAATTTCAGTCAGACTGATCACAGTGACCCCAAAGTTCTGTCATGTGTAACGTTTTCTTCGACTAATGCCTTTGCTTCATAACCAGAGCAGAATATCTTCAATGTCAAATAGTTCATGCTTTCCAGCAAGGGGGTGACGTTTGTTAAATATGGTCTGCAGCACTCTCAACCCTGTTGTCTGCTCATATTTTCAGCCCACGTTCTCCTGCTTTAAGAAACAGCACAGTAGCATTCCTACGGAATTCACTTCCCCATAGTCTATGCTCCATTAAAAAGCTACTCAAGTTCCAAGGATGTCTAAAAAGGTGCCTTTTCTCTGTGTGAACTTCACTGAGCTCCTATGGTATGTACTATGGTATGTATACTTGCTTGCTGGCAAGCATCAAGGAATCCTTGTGGGTGAAAGTACATTCAATCAGAAAACATATAGCGTAATTTAAATTAGCATTCCTCAATTACAAAGATGTAGGTTATTCATTAAGCATTTACTGAACATTCTCTACTACTGGACAAATTGAATTGTTGTAAATGACATTGATGTTTTCATGTAGCCTCTTCTTTAAATTGAGAATAGTTATTTGGCCTGTACTGGAGAGCTATATTAGGGAGCAGCTAGCTACACAGCATCAATATATGCACAGCAGATCTGGTGTAACTTGGAAATATGTAAATTACTTGAAGTTCTCTTATTCCTGATGACTTCTTTGTCATATAGGTACTTATTTTGCTAAATGCACAAAGTGAACATTTACTGCAAACAAAAAGCTCTGAGCATTTTATTTAGTAATGTTTATTTGGAAGTTGTCACATTTTCATATATACTTGATGAAACAAGGAGGCCGGTTTAGTGTAAGGGCCCGATTAGGAGTTTGGCGGTCTCACCGCCGCATCACTGCAGTGGCGGTCCCAAGAAGGCCATTGGATCAGCTGTCTCCTACCTGCCATATTGCTATGTATGCAGCCTGAACCGCCGACCCCTTCGACGGAGTGATTCCCGCCAGCGGCAAGGCAGGCTGTAATGTTTGAGATCCATACTCTGTCGCCGCCAGGGCCACGGCTTCCCACCAAGTCTATTATGAAAACACAATTTTACTGGTGGTCCCTTTGCGGCAGTTCCCCAACAGCAATAGGCTGTCACGGTATGGTCTCAGCAAAGCACCAGAACAGGGTCCATTGGATGGATACAAAAACAACATAGCTGATGTCCATTGGCCAAGTGGACACACCTGCAAATAACACTATAAAATACATCCCATCCCATTCCAGACCATGATCCTTTGCTTCTTCACTGCAGTACAGCAAGACAGAGACCAAACGTTTTAGGTGATATAAGGCAGCCCTGTTTGGTCCCCATCCCTTTTAGCATTCTCCAGTCACTTTTCTTGCACATTTTTCTCACATCCCTTGGTTTTATTTTTTTTTACATTGTCACTCACTTTAATTATTATTATGTCATGCCAAAAAAATCCACGTTTCTGAAACTGAGTTGTCTGTCATGGTGGATGAAAAAATAAGAGTAGTGCAACAGTTGTTTGGAGCACAAGTCCAAAATACTCCTCTCAGTAGGAAAAAGGAATTGTGGTCCAGGATAGTCAATAGAGTGAATGCTGTAGGTACCACCCTGCACACAAAGGAGGACATTAGGAAGTGGTGGAACAACCTGAGGGGAAAGGTGTGTTCCCTAGCCTCTAAGCAACACCTGGAGGCCCAGATGACTGGTGGTGGTCCTCACAGCACCCCATTACAACTGTTTGCCTGGAAGGGGAAGGTCTTGGCTGCCCTGCATTCTGAGGGCTCGACAGAAATAGCCACTGGAGTGGAGTCTGGTAAGTTCCACCCCACTAACAGTCAGAACAATTCAATGTCCAGTTTGCTTTCATCTCAGCTTTTGCTATTGTGTTGTCTATCTACTGTCCTAACATCAATCAATCAATCATGGGTTTGTTAAGCGCAGCTACTCACCCGATAGGGTCTCAAGGCGCTGCGGGGGGGGAGGGGTGGGGATGCGTGGATCCTGGAAGTTCATGGTGGTCCATCGAAGAGCCAGGTCTTGAGGTTCTTTGTGAACTTGGAGAGTGTTGGCGTCTATCTCAGGTGGAGTGGGAGGGTGTTCCATGCCTTGGCTGCGAGGAAGGTGAAGGAGCGAGCTCCTGTTCTGGTCTTCTTGATGCGTGGTACTGTAGCCAGGGAGAGCTGGGCTGAACGGAGGGATATTTGGGATGGGTGGAACGAGAGGCGGTGGTTCAAGTAGGCAGGTCGGGTGTTGTGGAGGGCCTTGTGGGAATTGGTGAGAAGCTAGAATGTGATTCTCTTCTTGATGGGGAGCCAATGTAGAGTCCGCAGGTGTTGGGAGATGTGGCAGTGACGTGGTAGGTTGAGGACTAGTCTGGCGGAGGCGTTCTGGACGTTCTGGAGTTTGCGGGTGAGGTTCTTGTTGATTCCGGCGTAGAGAGTGTTGCTGTAGTCGAGTCTGCTGCTGATGAGGGCGTGGGTGACGGTTTTCCTGTGTTCAAGGGGGATCCAATTAAAGGTCTTTCGTAGGAGTCGGAGGGTGTGGAAACAGGAGGATGAGACAGTGTTGATTTGGCATTCCATTTTGAGTTCGGAGTTCAGGATGATTCTGAGGTTGCGTGCATGGTCTGTGGGAGATGGCGGTTTCCCGAGGGCTGGGGGCCACATGCAATACTCAAAGTATCAGAGATGTTTGATTGTCAGTATTAATGTGTATTGTTGAATATTATATCACATGTATCAATATCCATCACATGCCACATGTTGCAATTTTGTCTGTAAGTGTATTGCTATGGAAATAATGCTCAAGGATCCATGATCTGTGTGGATATGTAAATGTATGACCATACCACCTGCATTTTGACAGCATGTGTGTTACACTAACCATTGTGAAAGTGTTGGCAAGCACAGATTGAAATGTCTACAACCACTATGAGGCCCTGTTTCTGCAACCCTAAATAGGATGCAATTGTGATTTTGCCCATTCACACTTGTCTGACAGATTAGAACTGATGTTCATTTCCCATGAAGTTAACCATTATGCAAGTGCTGGCAAGTAGAGTTTGAAATGATTACAACCACCATGAGACCCTGTTTCTGTAACCCTAAACAAGATTCAATTGTGAATTTGCCCACTTTCATTTGTATGACAGATCACAACTGATGGTAAATTCAAATGGTCTGAGCAATGTACATACAGTGCTCTCCTCAGAGGCATGTCTGTCTACTTAGCTTTATGTTGTCCTGGTCTCCTCAACTAAAACTATTGCGGGCCTGAATAACACCATACCAAGTGTGTAGCTCAAATATTTGTAAGACATAAAGGTAACTCAGCTGAGTAAAAGTGGCAGGTGACCCATTGACTCTGCATTGCTCACATGATGACTAATGCTAAATATACAAACAGGCTGTGCGAAGGCCTATATTGTACACAATTAGGCCTTGGAATGCCACAATAGACATGTTGCCTCTCCCCTCTGTTGGCTTTAATATTTGTGAGATCTCGTGTTTATTCCTTGTTCCAAAATGTGACATCAAAGGATATCTAATGACCTCCTTAATTCTACAACATGTATTTAATGATTCAAAACGTCTTGTTAACAAGTTCAATACCACTAAAATATATCACAATAGTAATCTTTACACATTTTGTTTATCCTAACTTTCTACGCACTGTGTCACCATAACATTTGCAGGTGGATACCACACTTCCACCAATAACAATGTTCTCTATTTCTCAATAGGTCAAGCTGGCATAGCATCTGGGCAGAACTTGGCCAGCGAAGAGACTCCCACTTCACCCCCGGGTGAAGCCCTCAGTGATGCCAACACTCCTGGAGATGTGGATGTGGATGATGGATCTGGTCAGCCTGGGCAGACGGCAACAGTATCACTGTGCCTACACCAACACCTCCCACCCCAGCTGCAACACCTCAGCCAACCGCTGTCCCCTCAACCTGTGTACCTAGCACAGTTACTACCATTATGTGCCCCCCAGTCCTGGATTCTGAGCTTACAATCACCAGCACAGCTAGAGAGGATCCAGGAACCAGTGCGAGAGGGCATCCTGGGTCAAGGGCACAGGCTCTTGGGGGTAGGGGTCGTGGGAGGGTTTCTGTGGGAGGGAGGGAGGGAGGTTCTGAGGGAGGCCACTGGGGCCATCCACACCCAGGCCACCATCGACCAAGTCTTGGGAATCTATCATGAGTCCTAAGACGTGATGGTCCAGGTATAGATGGAAATCAGGGAGATGAAGCAGCTGCAGAAGGACATACATTAGGAGCTGGCCACCGACAACACCAACTAGGGGCTCCATAATTGGGGTGCCACAGGACATTAACACAACCCTGTGCAGGGCTTATCCACCACCATCTTCCTCTTCCTGTAGTCCAACTACATCCGGGCCATCTATATCTGCGGCAGCCACAGGAAAGGAGGCCGTGCAAGATGGAAAGCACACCTTCCAGCAGCAGTCCCCGCGTTCACAAGTGGGGATGTCCATACAAAAATCCAGGAGATGCAGATGGCAAGACACCCACCACCACCAGCAAGAAACCTCGACCTTAATTTCCTCCAGTGTGTGTAGCACATTCACTCTGTGGACTATTTCTGGACACATTTAAATTTCTGGTGGGAGTAGTAGTTTGGACTTTGGACTTCAAACAATTTGGATTCTACAACTATGGTTTCATTCACCATGGCTGACTACTTCACAGTTTCTTTTTTCATTTTGTTTTTGCACAATGTATCTCTTCACCTTTACCCCTTCAATAAATACACAGGTCAGAAACTCATTTTTTGCTGTAGTATATCGCACATCTAGCAATGTATATATGCACTCCCATCTGAACTTTACAATGGGGACAAATACTACTTGTGTAACCATAGATATTTTGCATGTACACAATGGTTATCTCAGGATCACAACCATGCTACACCAACACATGCATACAAGTGTATTGTCGCATAACATCTTTATTCCATTGTCCCAACAATAGGCTGGCATTATGTCAGAAAACTAGTCATTCATACATGACTCAAATATTGTGTGTCAATGATCAAATTTTCAGGTGCAGATATTCACAACATGGAAGGAAGGGATACATCAGAGAATTTCCTATTGAGTAGGCAAAATAACATTGGTCTATGTCATCAGCTGCAGCCATATCACCTACCTCACAAATGGAATCCCACATCACTAACACTAATAAGCAGACACATGGCAGTACAACATTTTCTGATCAGAGGATCATTCCAATCCAATATAAACACATCTGGTGGAATGTCACAAACAAATGTCAGTGGTGTGCCACAAACCCTTTGGCCTACAATGAGGAGACTTACCAGGACGACCTTGAATGAAGACCCGTAAAGGGAGTTAAAAAACTTCCCTCTGATATTTCAGTTGCGCAAGGGATTCTAATCCTGCATCTGTCCCCGCACCATCAGGAAGTGCACTCGCTTATCGACGAGGAACCTCTAACTTCTGACCGGGAATACATGGCTCCTTTAAGACTATGTTAATAAATGTGTGTAGAGTATGCATGGAGTAGTTGATCTAAACAATGAGTGAACCCAAAGTGAATTATATACTTGACTGGTAAGTCTTTTTTGGTGCCCTGTCCTTTTGGTCTGTGGGGACCCTCTCTCTGTATTGATTCGACAATGAGGAGACACATCAACAGCTACATACACTTTACCCACAATGAGAATTTAACCAATGTGAAGGGAGACTAGCATGCTTTGTCCCCACAACAACAGTTTGTTGGAGCACATGAATACCCACATATTGCATTAGGACAACCACACGACAAGGAACAAGTCCAATGGATTACTCATTACTTTCATCCTATCGCTGTGCAAGCTGTCTTGGTACAGGATTTGTACACTTAAAGTCTGTGACACACATTCCCAGGAATAACCTATGACCCCTTCATACTTCCAAAGAGCATCATATACCCGCTAATGTCACAACTCTGAAAATGCCCAAACGAAGATGACATGGTGAAGTTACCTCAAAACAGACCAAAACAAAGAGATTAGCTTAGAAACCACACATTTAACTCCTTCTGTGCTCATGATGGAATGGTTCCATCATGAGCACAAGTGCAAGTGTGCTCATGACGGAACCATTCTGTCATGATCACACTTGCAAAAAATCTTTTCCCATTGTTTTTGCCTTGGGAGGTGGGGAAGAGCTTCCCCAACCTCCCAAGGCACGGCATGGCGCGCTGTTGTCATTACAATGAAAACGAAACTGAAACTTAGTTTCAGTTTCACAGTTTTGGTGCTCGTGAGGCTATCTCAGCCCCCCAAGCACCGAAACACATGGGAATGGTATCGTTGGAAAGGGGATCCACCCACTAGCCACCAGGGAGGGGAGAGAGGCCCCTTGGGCAAGGGCCTATGCTCCCCCATTTAATTTGCCAATGCCCCCACCCTGCCCCCCAAAAAGAGGCAAAATACTTCCCCCCCCCCAGGAGGCAGATGGGGACAATAGCCTCTGATGAATATGTGATGTTACAACGCGATCAAAATGATCGCGGTATGTAACATCGCAGTTTTTACAACGCAAGTCGTTACAACGACTTGCGCTGAGGGCGCTGGACTTATGAGTAGTAAGATTTACTATTCCAACACCAGTCTACATACAGTAGGGAAGGTGTTGGAATAGTAAATCTTACTATTCCTTAGGTTATAGCGCCCTCCAGTGCAAGTCGATGTAACACTTGCGTTGTAATGGCAGCGTTCTAAATGCATCGCGGTGTAATCACTGCGATGTAAAGGATGTTTCCCGCCTCTGATCTGCCCCCAGGGGGGGCAGAAAGCCCACTAGGCACCAGGGATTTTTTTCAATACTTAGGGGTGGGGTCTGCCCAGAATAGGCATGCCAATGGTCCCACCCCCCAAAAAAATTCCACAGTCTTTCTGCCCCCCACAGGAGGCAAATGAGGGCAGTAGCCCCTGATCGGGGGCAGAAAGCCCACTAGGCACCAGGGATTATTTTATTTTTTTTATATGTAAGGGTGGGGGCTGCCCAGAATGGGCATGCAAATGCCCTCACCCCAAAAAACTATTTCCACAGTCTTTCTGCCCCCCTGGAGGCAGATGGGGGCAATAGCCCCTTATCTGCCCCCTCGGGGAGCAGAAAGCCCACTAGGCACCAGGTATATATTTTTTTCAAAATTCAGTGGTGGGGGCTGCCCAGAATGGGTATGCCAATAGCCCCACCCCACCAAAAAAATGCCACAGTCTTTCTGCCCCCCAGGAGGCAGATGGGGCAGTAGCCCCTGATCTGCCCCCGGGGGGGCAGAGAGCCCACTAGGCACCAGCGATTATGCTGGCTTTTTTATATGTAGGGGTGGGGCTGACCAATGCCCCCCCAAAATAGCCACAGTCTTTCTGCCCCCCCTGGGAGCATATTGGGGCAATAGCACCCGATTCCCCCCTCCCCAGGGCGGCAGAAAGCCCACTCGGCACTGACTTTTTTCGGAATGTGCCTACCTGTGTATTTTGAGTCCTAGCGCAGCCGGCACCCAAGTAAATCTAGCAAACCTATACATTTTTTAAAGATAGACACCCAGGGGAATCCAGGATGGGGTGACTTGTCTGACTCTCATCAGCTTCTGTTACTCAGAATCCCTTGTAAACCTCAAACTTTGTAAAAAAAACACATTTTCCTTACATTTCTGTGATGGAAAGTTCTGGAATCTGCGTAGATCCACAAACTTACACCCACCCTGCATTCCCCAAAGTCTCCCAATAAAAATGGTACCTCACTTGTGTAGGTAGGCCTAGTGCCCGCGACAGGAAACGGCCCAAAACGCAATGTGGACACACCACATTTTTACAGTGAAAACTGACCCTTTTTTTGCAAAGGGCCCAGCTGTAGATTTTGAACTATAGCTCTGCCGGCCCCTAGGGAAACCTAGCAAACCTATACATTTTTGAAAACTAGACACCCAGGGGAATCCAGGATGGGGTGACTTGTCTGGCTTTCACCAGGGTCTGTTACCCAGAATCCCTTGCAAACCTTAAACTTTGTCAAAAAAACACATTTTCCCCACATTTCTGTGATGGAAAGTTCTGGAATCTGCATGGGTCCACAAACTTCCACCCACCCGCATTCTCCAACGTCTTCCGATAAAAATGGTACCTCACTTGTGTGGGTAGTCCTAGTGCCTGCAACAGAAAAGAGCCCAAAACGCAACGTGGACACACCACATTATTACAGTGAAAACTGACCCCTTTTTTTGCAAAGTGCCTAGCTGTAGATTTTGAACTATAGCTCTGCCGGCCCCTAGGGAAACCTAGCAAACCTATACATTTTTGAAAACTAGACACCCAGGGGAATCCAGGATGGGGTGACTTGTCTGGCTTTCACCAGGGTCTGATGCCCAGATTTCTTTGCAAACCTCAAACTTTGTAAAAAAAAAAACACATTTTCCTCACATTTCTGTGATGGAAAGTTCTGGAATCTGTGTGTATCCACATAATTCCACACACCCCGCATTCCCCAAAGTCTTTCGATAAAAATGGTACCTCACTTGAGTGGGTAGGCCTAGTGCCCGTGACAGGAAACGGCCCAAAACGCAACGTGACACATCACATTTTTACAGTGAAAACGGACCCTTTTTTTGCAAAGTGCCTAGCTGTAAATTTTGAACCCTAGCTCTGCCGGCACCTAGGGAAACCTAGCAAACCTATACATTTTTGAAAACTAGACACCCGGGGAATCCAGGATGGGGTGACTTGTCTGGCTCTCACCAGGTTCTGTTACCCAGAATCCCTTGCAAACCTCAAACTTTGTAAAAAACAGACAAATTTTCCTCACATTTCTGTGATGGAAAGTTCTGGAATCTATGTGGATCCACAAAATTCCACCCACCCAGCATCTTCCAAAGTCTAAATCTGGAACCATTGATAGATAAATCCAAGAAAGAGCTAGCAAGATTAAATAATTTGCATCTTACAATGATTGGTCGTTGTAATCTTATAAAGATGATTTATTTTCCTAAACTTTTATACTTTTTTAGAGCAATTCCTTTAGATTTTCCCAATGAATCCCTAAAAATCTTTGATGCTGTATTTTCCAGATTTTTATGGGCCTATTCTAAACCGAGAAGAGCGCTAAGTTATCTATCACTCCCAAAAGAGATAGGAGGGTGGGCTCTCCCAAACCTTAAACTATATTATTGGGCCACAATACTGCAATATAGCCTGATCTTACTAATTGAACCTACGCCATTGACCCTCCCAAATTCTATGCCTTCCATATTTGAATTACTGATATGAAAGGAGGCTTGGGGGTGTCTTTTCAGACAAGTCGAATATGGCTATTACAAGAAAGTACGGATCAAGTGCCTTTTGGGTGTGTTTAAGATTTGGGCCGGTATACGGAAACTGCTGGGTCTGGGGAGATTGAATTTCTATACTCTGATTGTGAATAATCCAAACCTACCCGAAATTTCTAATGATGGCTATATGCAAGTCTTGTCCTTGGCAGGGATAGATAAATTAGGTACTTTTTTTTCTCCTTTTGGCTTTGTCTTGTTTGATGATTTAAAGATAGAGGGGCATATTCTCAAGGAGCCATCGCCGATTTATCGGCACTTTAGCGCCGCAAAAGTGGCGATAGACTTATCGCCCTATTCACAAGCTGGTGCAAACTGCTGACATCGCCAGTTTTCCTGCGATAGCTGCCGCAAAACACATCGCCACGGATGAGAGCGACAACTAACGCTAATGATATGAAGAGTAGGCGTTCCTGTGCAAAAACACACGAAAACACCACTTCGCGATATTCTCAACGACCAGCCAGATCTGCGATGCGATCCGAAAACAGGCGATAAGGCGCGTTATCAGCAGGGATTCAACACCTGCCTTTTATTGGTGTTAAGCAGGACGACAACCTGCAGTATGAAAGGGAGCCCAGCATGGAGCCACATCTGAAGACCAACAGATGCCATGGAGACAATGATCATGCAGCCTGGAGACCTAAGAGGGCCACAACACCCACCGCAACCACCCCCCGGATCCTCCCCCCCAGGTCATGAAGTCAGTAGTCAACGGTAGTGGAAAAACAGAACTTTATTACAAATACATAAACAACAAGACGAAAAGCTCAGCCAACGCGTTCCATTCCCAACTGGGAACTTCCCCAGGGCAACGTGTGGATCCAATAAACTGCAAATGCTGCGGGAACTCCCCAATACCATTCAATATCCCGAAATCAGTAGTCAGAAACCTGTTGGAGAAATGGTGAAAATGGTTAAAGCAGGATGCTATGAGGATCATAGTCACAAACGTAATCTGGTACAGTGTATTGCACTTGGACAAACCGGAATGAATACAGGTATGATGAATCCAGTCCAAATATACTGTAACAGAAGTCCGTGTGCTCGTAACCTCCGCAGGAAAGAAAAGGAAGGTTACGACCACACAAACATCTGTTACGGTCTCATTATGCAGGATTCATCATACCTGTAAACATCACGCTTTGTATCATCTTGATACCCCTGCACCTTCACTTCCCCCATGCTGTGCATGAACAGCTGGAGACCATGCACGGGAATTACGCCATAGCTGCCTTACCACACGTGTCGGGGGCAATTGACTGTACACATGTACCACTTGTGCCCCCTGCCGACCCTGCACACAATTACCGCTACAGAAAGCACATGCATTCCATCAATGTGCAGGCAATAGTGGACCACCGGGGACAGTTCACCAATGTCGTCGCCAACTTCACAGGCAGTGTGCATGATACATACATCTTCCGACAGTCCATCATCAGCCATCACTTCCAGGATGACACCTATGGCAATGCACTGCTCATTGGTAAGTACTAACTGAACACACTACACACCTCAACTCCACAATCACACAACTCACAACTGTGGGAGAGCACACGTAACATAATCACATACAACATGCCAACCAACATGCCCAACTACCGGACACGACAACACAAGTAACCATGGTAACAGGGACCAGACATGTAGACAAACCATCCACAAAGGCAGAGCCCCTCTGCCACACAATTGCAGAATGTGGGGGGAGGTGGGAACCAAGAATGTGCGAAGGAGGCAAGTGACCCAGCAATAAGAAAGGACACAATGCCAAGTGTGGCGGAGATGTGTTGGACAGACTGCAGTATGCAGAGCACAGACATGTCCACGTGGACATCTACTGCTGGTGTTTGCAGTGTAGTGGACAGTGGACGCAAACAGGTTACCCCAGGCAGTGTGGAAGACCTTGGACATGTATCCATGTGGTCCCCCCCTGTAAGCCTGAGCGGAGCGGCCGTGGCCGGCGTATGTCGCAAATGAATAGCCCGGGGCCCTGGGTGTGGTCCAGTTCCGGGATGGCCACCACAGTAACTACTGCGTGTGTCTCTGTGTCCACCATATCGTGACCATAGGCCTACACACACGTGCCCGACCACATTCCACGGCTGTATTCACACTGGAGACGAGGTGACTATGTCCCAAGCCAACCCACGCACATCTCGTCAGCGCATGCAGGGTCGTGTCTGCCAGGGCGGCGCCCCCCACCCAACCACGAGGCCACCGCCGTGACCGGTGGTGCCTGCGCGATCCTGTGCGCCTGCTGCACCCCAGCCCTGGTCCCCAGACCGGTCCGCCGCCCAGAGATGACTGCCCGCCCCTGCGCACCCAGGCCTCAATGCTCACCTGCCACCACCGGCGTGTCTGCAAGAGGGCCCTTTACGTGCCGGTGCAACCTCCTCAGCCGATCGCTGGATTCCGCACCACAGGCCCCCAGCGCACCCTGCGGCACCGCACCGCGGAGTCATGTGTGTGCTGACTGCTGCCTGCGCGTACACTGCGGTCCAGCAGGGCTCACAATTCAAATCGAGTCTTGATTTGCTGTACGCCGTATCGAGGCCAACACATCATCGCAGGCTGCACACCCGCTCAGCTCTTCAGGTGGGCCTAACTCTGTGCACCGCAAAGTCATCGCCACGTGGCGGTAGGCCCGTGCCGGACACAGGCCATCGGGTGCAACTAACTCAGTGCAATGCAAGTCATCGCCACGTGGCGGTAGGCCTGTGCCGGACGCAGGCCATCGGGTGCCACTAACTCAGTGCAACGCAAGTCACGGACCCTTTATGATTGAGTTCTGTGGATGCGGACGCCATCATGTCACCTCCGGCAGTGGGGATGTGCTGTGGTGGGCCCCTTTTATTGGCAGGGTCACATGTCCTGTGACGCCTGTGCTGGATGTGTGTGGTGTGGGTGTAAACCAGCCCTCAGGGAGTGGCTGTGGCATGCTGACAACTAGACCAGTGACCAGCAGATCACTACAGGGAAGACCTGGGACATGTAGCTGTGTCATCACCCCCTGTGAGCGTAAGCAGAGTGGGCTGGGCTGGCATATGCCAGTCCAGCGTAGGGGTGTGAACAATGAGCCCGGGGCTCTGGGCGTGGTTCAGTTCTGGCCTGGACAAGGAAGTAACCAATGCGTGTGTCTCCGTTGTAGTGTCTGCGCCACCTGGACCGCAATAGGCAATGTTGCACCCTGTGACCCAAGCCCCACAACATGTGCAAAATGGACGTGAGGGGGAATCAGTGACCCTACATTCATTCATACTGTCATACTTGAAGGATCATAGACATGACACATCTGTGTGAATTTGAATGTTTTATTCACATTTAGTGGAGTGTTGCAGCTGGAGCAGTACAGGGCCATGCACACCCACTTGACATTGTTGCCCCGTGGAGGGCAAGCCAGAGTCCATTAGGGAAGGACAAATTCATCGGAAGAGGAAGAGTTCAGTCCACAGTCTGATTGCTGTGACATTGGTAACCAAACAGAATATGGCAGTCCATGTCGAGGTCCAAGGTGAGAGCCGCAGAGTGTATCGGGGGACAGTGGAAGGTGATGATGCAAAGGGCCGAACCAAGCTGAAACAGGCCATATGGCGGAGATGAATGCTACCGCTTACTCATTACCACAACGGCAGTCTCATCCACATCATCATCCTCTGATGTGTGATGTGGCTCACCTGTGGGTGGTGGTGTTTTGGCTGCAGCACTGTGTGGCACTGACACATCAGGGGCTGGAGGTGGATTGTCGGCTGCACTGTGTGGCAGTGACACATCAGGGGGCGGATATGTGGATGGTGTAGGAGCAGCAGCATTCATCTGCGCCAGGCCTTGTGGCAGCAATGCCATGATGAGGATCTGCAGGGCATGGAAGATCCCAGCTACATCTCGCTGATGTGCAGCCATGGCAGCCATCCATTCCGCCTCCATCCGCACCATGTCCTCCATGAGCCTCCGCATGTGTCCCAACTCCTGGCTGAGATCGCTGGAGCCACTCTGTCTAGACAGGTGTTCTTGTCTCCGAGTCATGACTCCAGCGATGTCAGCCATGGCTCATTGGAGACCATGGAGCGGACTGTGGGTGTCCGTTAGGGACTGTAAGTGGTCCCTGATGGGACATAGACACCCAAGGATGGCATTTAGTTTGGCTGCCATGAGGTCGAACCCCACGCGCACCTCGTCAGCCATCTCTTTCTGGCCCTCCAACACACGCCGTTGAAATGCCATGTGTTGGTCGTGGAGATCCTGGGAGACAGCTGGGGTGGTGGGTGCTTCCTGCTGTGTGGTCTGTGCAGGGGGTGGGGTCTCCTCGATGCAGCTGGGCTGCCCTGCTCCTGGGGGTGGGGTGCGGAAGCTGTCCATGAGCTCTTGGAGGGCGTCGGTGTCGAAGGTGGAGAGGTCCTCCTCATCATCATTGAGGAGGTGTTCGGTCTGCTCTGCAGGAGGTGATGATTCTCCCTCTGCAATGTAAAGGGGAGATGCAGTTTAACAGTGTGTTCCATGTATGTTCACACATTGGCCAAGTTTCCAAACAGACTGCATGACAATGTACATTGTGACTGTTTAGGAGGAGCTGCCTATTTGAAGCGGGACAGTGGACATTAGTGCAACATCAGGGATGTGGGGTTGTACTTGTCCATTATCATGTCACAGTTTCCTGCTATGCCAAATATGATTGGCCAGTTTCTACACACAAGCAGCAGCAGTTGTGTCCTCAGTTCTGTTGTGAATGTGTTGCAGTTTGTACCACATTGTTGTCAATGTTGATGTGCTCTGATTCTTTTGTGTGTGCTGCATTGTGGGAGAGTCGCCCCTGCAGCTCTGATTTTGCTTGGCCTTCTCCCTTTCAGGCGGTGTGCCTTTGACTTCTGTGCTTATGCAGTGCTGAGATGTTGCATACTTGGGTAAATTGGGCTCTTGGTGGGAGTTGGGACTCTTGGGCATGGTTTGTCCGCAGATGTCTTGTTGCCGTCAGGGGTTGTTTGTGCACGTGGATGTGTCAGTGTGTGACCTGCTCCTTTCCGGATGTGGACCACACTCAGCCACCTCTGTGTCGTGGGGTGTAACATGTCATGATGGGTGGCCTGCAGACATGCTCATCGTCATGCAGTGTCACTTGCATTGTCAGTGGGGCTTACGGATCCGCAACTTTGCTGGGTTCAGGACATGTGCATGGGTTTGTTGTGAGATTGGTGATGTGTGGGGAGGGCCCCCTCTGGGCACATTGTGGACGGGGGACTACTTGCTGTTTCTATGCGTGCTGCAGTATGGTAAGGAGATCAGGGACATGATCCAGAGTCATTGTGGTTGTGAGTGTGCTATACTTCATTGTGCATGTGTGCCATTGTGCCCATCTCCCCCGTCCCCCCAGTCCCTGGTGGTTACTCACCCTGTTGCTGTTGTGTCAGGTCATGTTTAGCAGTGTCCGGTCCCCTGACTCCTGCCACCGTCTCCACACTGATGACTGTGGACACCATTTCCTCCATCTCATCCAGCTCCTCCTGTGGCACAGGACTCCCACCCCCAGTCTGCATTGCTGCTTTGCGGTTGTTTGCGAGTTTCATCTTGGTTTTGCACTTCACATCATTCCAGCGCCTCTTGAGCTCTTCCATTGTCCTCCTCAGCACTCCGACTGCATTCACCTTGTCCAGGATGGACTGCCATATTGTATTTTTAGTTGCCAATGACACAGTGGAGGTGACGAACAGTTGTTGATGGTGTTCTACCACCTCCGTTATCAGGATCCTGTTTTCCTGCGGACTGAACCGCGTCTTCCTCTTCTTCTTCTCCTTCTCCTTGCCCTTCCCTGACCCCGAGGTCCCAGGCTGGTCATCCGTGGGGCTTGTGGGGTTCGGGTTGTCCTCTGTACTTGCTCCGGCTACCTCCATTGTGCTTCGCAGTTGTTATGGTTTTTTTTGTTTGTTTTTTTTGCAGCTTTTATGGTGATTTTTCCCACCTGACGTGGGAGTTGCAAGCCTGGCGCTGCTTGTCACCGATTTTCTATCGCGGTTGGGCCCATCGCAACTTTTTTCACGTTCGGGTTTCCTTTTTTATTGCCGTCGCGGTAGTTGTATCGCGGACATTGGAGGCGTTATCCGGAAACTATCGCATGTTACCGCCATGTTGAGAATACGACGTTGACACAGAGTTATTTTCCCGCGATATGAAAAATTGTGTTAGCCTATTTTGCCGATGTTTATCGCACGTTCTTGAGAATATCCCCCTCAGTTTGATATTAACAATAAGGAATTTTGTAAGTACATTCAAGTCAGGGATTACCTTCAGCGAAAAGTTTGGTGGGCCCAGCGGTTTTGATAAAAATGCCTTGGTGGAAAGTCTAATAGTGCAGAGCAACATTCATATTGGGACAATTTATCAGTCCCTGAATAATAAAATGAAAGATGTCCTTGATAAAGTGTTTGTTAAGTGGCAAAATAAGATAGCGATCTCAGAAAATGGATTTTGCGAAGGCTCTTAGCTTATCCCAAACTGTTTTAATGTCAGCCAATTTACAAGTGCTGTTTTTTAAAACGTGTTTTATGCTATATTATACGCCTGCGAGAATTGCAAAATGGGGTTCAGGCCAGGGAATTAATTGTCCTCGCTGTACCACTTCCTGTGCTGACATTGTCTATATGTTTGCAACTTGTCCTTCTTTAAAATCTGTTAAGAATGAAATACAAGATTTTTTCCATAGCAAACTAAATATTAAAATCTCTGTTACCCCAAAACTAATTTTATTAGGGGTGTTCAAAGAGAAACTGATATAGATTATTTTCTTGCTGTCGCAATGGCGATTTTTCAGACTTGTAATTGCTACGGCTTGGCTCAATCCGCAGCCTCCTTTGTTTCAACATTGGCTTCCCCGGTTATTAGCCATTTCTTATCTGGAGAAAGCTATTTATTGCAGAAAAGGCTTTAAAGCAAAAGAAAAAGGGCAGCTAATATGGGCACTTTTATCTAGATTAGAAAGTTGATGTTTTCTTTTTTATGTTAAGATAGGATAGATTACTGGGAAATGCTTATCTGTTGTATCTCCGCTTTAGCTGTTTTTCGCACAATGCAGTTTAAATAATGGTTTGATGTTGACATCTGTTTTACCTGGATTTTTTCTAATGTTGTATTTTACGGCTCCTTGATTAATTACGGGATGTTTGTTGCTGATGGTTTTATTCCAGTATCTCAACTGTAGTATCATATGACGATTATCATGTACGGTTCCTATGACTTTATTTATTCCCTGATCGTAGGGGTGGGGTGGGTGGGTGGGTGTGCATTGTTAAGGTGGAAAATGCTTAATAAAGATCTTTATAAAAAGAAAATGATCTGTCATACTTAGAAGAAGTTACAGGTGAAAACGCTGGCACAAGTGGCTGTTTTTTCAACTCATTTTCAATTTTTCCTATTTTCAACTGTTAGTTTCTATAAACAAAACCTTGAAGGATCTACACAAATGACCCCTTTCTGAATTCAGAATTTTGTCTACTTTTCTGAAATGTATAGCTTTTCAAGATCCAATATTGCTTTCATACCCATTTCTACCATTAACTGGAAGGAGGTTGAAAGCACTAAAAATAGAAAAAATAGGCTATGTCCCAGTAAAATGCCAAAACTGTGTAAAAATGTTTAGTTTTCTTACAAAAGTCTGTCAGTCCCTGAAAGCTGAGAAGATGGTGACTTCAGAACCACAAACCCTTTGTTGATACCATTTGCAGGGAAAAAACCAGACGCTTTCATCTGCAGCACTTTTGTCCCATTTAAAAAAAAATATATATATTTTGGCTAATTTCAGGGTCCCCTCCAGAGGAATCAACATACCCTGGGAACCTTTAAAATCCCCATGATGTTGTAAGAAAAGGACACAAATCTGGCGTGGATACTTTATGTGGCTAAAACGTTACAGGGGCCTAAGCGCGAACTACCCCAAATAGCCAAAAAAAGGCTTAGTACAGGGGAGGAAAAGGCCTAGCATTGAAGGGGTTTACACAATTCGCAGTCAACTTCTGGAGAATGCAGTCCATTACAAAATATCAAAGCCGAACAAAGCAACGCTAATAAAATGACCATGTGTGAAAACCTTACTCCACAAACACCTTTCACGAGGGTTTTTAAGAGCTTTCCCTTCCTAAAACTTTCCCTTAACATACTCTTTACATCATCACAACAAGAGTTGCTGTAACAGTCTAAGTCATGACATTTCACAACACACTCATGAGAAGTAGTTGTGGATGAGATCTTGATGCAATTCAGCTCCTTCCTCTTCACCACTATCATCATTTTGCATTTCAGGACCCTCACCTGGTGGCCCTTCATGGTCTCCATCCTCTGTGATATATGGGATGTTCCGTCACAGTGCAATGTTGTGGAGCATGCTGCAGGCCACGGTGATTTGACACACCATTACTGTGTGAGTAAATAAGGCTTCCTCAGTCTTGTCCAGACATCTTAATCTGACTTTCAGGAGCCCAAAAACCCACTCCGCTGTCCGCCATGTTCTTCCATGGAAGTGGAATTTCCCTGGCGTTGTTGTATTCCTCAGAGGGGCCAACATCCATGGACGGTTGGGATGCACTGAGTCTCCTAGATGGAAGACAGACATAGGTGCAACAATAAGTTACACAATTTCTGATCATTCTACCTGACATCACCCACACAAAGTGAGGACAGATCAAACTTACAAACAAGCCATGATCTCTCTGGTAGTAGTTGTGACATCAGCTGGGGTATGGTGCTATTCCTCCTTAAGAAGGAATCATGGGCTGATCCTGGGACCAAGGCACAGATGTTTGAGATGTACAAATACGGTAAGCAGACAACTTGCACGCTGATAGAATTGAAGTGCTTCCTGTTACGGTGAACTTGTTCCCTGGCTTGCGGTGGCACTAAAGGAATATGGGTGCCATCAATGGCTCCAACCACATGTGGGAGGTGACCAAATCCATAGAAGTCAACCTTCACATTGGCTAAATCTTCACATCTGGGGAACTGGATGTAGCTGTCAATATGTCTCATCATTGCTGAAAGCACTTTTTGTTCTAAACCACTGAACATTGGTTGTGACATACCACCAGACATAGCCACAGTGTGCTGAAAGGAGCCTGTTGCCAGAAACTGCAATCCTGCCATAAGGTTCACAATAGGTGGGATACATGTGGGATTAGTGTTTTGAGGAAGGAGATCAGGCTCCAAATGGTGACATAAATCTTGCATTGTTTGCCTATTCAAACGAAACATCTTGATGACATCCCTTTCGTCCATGGTCTGAAGATCTGCGAATGGCCGGTACACTGGAGGCTGTTGTCTCCTCCCTCTTCATGGGAACCTATGTGTGGAGTGAAAAGAATTTTTAACATTAGTCACAGTGTCCAAAGTAACATAAATAAAGAGTTAGCCAAAAGTAATGTGACAAACATAATTGGTTCAGAAAACTTTATACATGATTCGCATAATTGTCTCCTGTCCAACATCCACCTATATCCAATCCCCATTGTGGTCTTCACATGTGTCTGTAACAGAAATCTGCACACTATACATCCAAAAATGTATCATGAGCACCTTAATATGGTAAATTTTGAATTGTTCTCACAAAATACCATCATCAGCGGTGTACAGTGAACTGCGGTGATATAGTGTTTATGTACAGTAATGCACTACACAGATGTTTGTGTAAAGGAAATGACAGGGCAATGAAGTAGTACATATGTAAACGTTACAACACATTTGTAGTGATGGTGACACACTTAACTGTCATAAATACTGTACTTCCAACCGCTAAAATGGCGGATGCCTGACCTCACATATTGGACATTTGAAACCTACCACTGCTGGTGGGAGTCGACCTCGCGGTGAGCAGTTTCATCCACGGCGGACACAGCCATAGGCTAACGTTGGTGATTGTGGCGGTTGCAGCCCAATGTCTGTGTCCGTCTAAGCTGATGACTGCGTACATGGTATATATGTATGGCGTGGTTTGAAAAATAACTCACTTGTCTCCTGACACTGCTGCTATCAACACCTCCTCCAATTTAGCTGATGTTTGCCACCTCTGGGAGCAATCATGCCAGGCCAAGCAGGTGAAAGGGCCAGTGCCGTCTCTCCAGAGGAGCTGGAGAAACTGGTTGAAGAGGTCCTTCCCCTGTATGGCCAGCTCTATGGCTCACCAGAGGAACAGGCAACTATCTCACATATGTATTTTACTCTGTTCAACTCTTTCCTTTCCATTACCTGAGGCTACAATGTACCTCTGAGTCCCAGAGTGAAACAAGATTACTGTTGAAACATTTTGTGGTCCCTACATAGGACAATCATGTAATGGATTGTGTAGTACTGTACTTTGTGTACTTAACATCGCCATTGTGATGTGTGATAATCCCTAGATCCTATTTGTGTTGCATGCACATATCTATGTATGTATCCATTTAATGGTACCTATGATATATTTTCTTATCAGATCATGGTAAATGTGCAAAGAAATGTATAGGCTTTACAGCATGGGCTGTGTATGTATACTGTAAGAAGCAGTTGAGGATGATGTTAGCTATGTGTACAGTCCCACATATCACTCAACCCAGATCAGGTCTTGGCAAACTGTTGTCTGGGAGGTAGCTATACCTCACAGACACCTTCAGAGTGCCACACAGCCTTGAGGTCACATATTGGATGGACACAAGATGAAGTTTTATGTATTGAAGTGGTGGAAATGTGATGTTTGTGTGTGATTATTATGCTCAGCCTGCAGAGAGCAAGGCCTGACAATGAGTTATGCCAAGTCAGGTGCAGAATTACTGTTGTGATACAACTGATGCACAGAATAATCTCACAGAGTCATCTTCCTGTAGACCTGCAGATCCTTGGATGTTCCCAGAATGGGTTTTCTGAACCAATAATAGCCCTGATTGCTTTTACATGGACTACATTTGGAATGGTAACTGAGGTAACCCCCCGACCTGACCTTTGACCCACATTGTTGATGTGTTACATTTGCTAATGACAGGCCCCTTACTCCCACTGGTCTGTTGTCACTTTTCCATAAGTCATACTTGCACTGTACAGGCCTGCTGCACATGAGACACATTAGCAGTGCAGATAGTTGGTTATTTCTGAAGAGAGTTTGATATGTGAATCACCAGCTTTTTTACATTCAAACAATCAAACAAGAAATACAATGGTATGTTGATGTAATCCATGTAATAGTGCCACATATGGAAAAAGGTGTGTCCTGTGATGGAAGTACATACCACACAAACTCAACCAAACGCAGTATGATGTCCCATTTTGTAGTCCACATGTCCACTCATCCCCAGAGAGGAAGCTCTCAGTGACACATATGCCAGCCCTTTCATTGTGACCCAAGTCTTAGGATTTAGTCTATACTATGGTACCAGCCTGTATGGAACATATGCATCAGGTCAATGTGCCTGGTTGCAAAGGTATCTGTACAGTCACGCACAAGTAGTTTACCCTTCTAAAGTTCACAATGGTGTGTTGTGCTTCATAGTAGTTCACATCACAGTACATGTAGGATGGCCTTCGGCTACAAGATGTTAGTGGGCTAGCTTAGTCAGTGTAGGTAATGATCAGGGTTAAGGATAGTCAGTAGATGACTACAAATATGTGTATTCATGTCTTTGTAGTGCCCAGCATGTGTGAATTAGCATGTAGTGTGTTTACTATTGATAAATGCTTGTGCTAGGTGTATATAACATGTGTGTCAACCAAACAGATATCCAAAAACTTGCAGTTATAATCTGTTTATCTATTGTATCCATACAGGTCAACCCCTATCAAAGGAAACCATTTGGAAAGCCATCACCTGGAAAGAGTGGACCCTTGGGGGTCTATCACCAGCGCAGCACCCATTGCAGAAAGAGGAGGGAGGACCTGAGGCACTGGACCTGGAAGATCATGGAGGTCCAGCTGGGTATGTCCTCCTGACATGGATGGGGAGTGCGCCAGACACTGACCCCCCCTAATGGCCTGAATACACGCGGTGGTCTACCCAGCGCTTGATGGGCACTTGAGGGCCCAACAGCAGCTACAAGGGCGTGAGTCCTGGCTAGAGTCATACATGTTACATTGCCAACTTTGTGTGTTACAGGAGGCATTGCCCCTTCAATATAGGGGGTGGCCCATGTGTGAAGCATAAGAAGAGTTATTGTTTGTGTAGGTGTGGTAGTAGGTGCATGCTGATGTGCTTTGCCTATTGTCTTTATGACCAGGAACACAGCAGAGTCCAGTCCATTACCAATTTACTCTCTTGAGCAGACAAATGGCTGAGTAAAGTGATTAATCACCTTATGTTCTTTGGTGTTCTGGGTGACAATTGTACCAAACAGGCCACTTGTCTTCATTGTGTAATGAGTGAGGCTCCCTCGCTACTGTGTCTCATGTAATGGTAGCCCTGTTATATGTGGCATGCATACAGTGCACTTTTAGGCAGTGACTGGACAATACTTCCCATTGGTAAGTTGCAATTCTACAGTAGCATGAGTGTGCAAACATCACTGGTGCCAGCAGCATTAGTGCCTATATGTTGCCCAGTGTACCTTTCCCAGTACTTATTTAATCTGAAATACACTTTCAAGATTCATTCACTGATTGGTGACATGCATCAGGGAGTGAGATGTACACATGTAGAGATCATATGTGAGTGTGTACACTCAGTCTTACAAGGCAACCTCTGTTTGCTATATTAAATGGAGCTGTGATGTGCCATACCATTAGGGCTATAGTGAACCTACATCTTCATGTCATGGATATTCACTAACACACAACAACCTTCAAAGGTGTATTGGCTTGTAGGAATGCAATCTGATAATGTTGTTGTCACCAGTACCCAGCAGGACTGGGGATGTTCATAGGGCTATAAGGACTCTCATGCTGCGTGCATTTGGACCATCTCTCAAAACCTTGGCACTCAATGTCTCCAGGATATGCTTCTATACTACATGTGATATGTAGCTAAACTACTTCAGTATAGCTTTCATTAGACTTTTCTGGAAGTGGACATATGATGAAGTTTCAAGTCAAAAGTGTCATCAGTGTGCAATGAGCATTTGCATGTGATATGATTTCTGCTTAAGCACATATTGCTGCTACTTTGCTGTATAACTTGACCTTCATGACATCATGATGTTGTTTAAGGTAAATGAACATTTGGTGAATTTTGGGCCTGTGTGAACTGTGTGGAAATGTATATTTAGTAGCTATCCTATTTTGTGACATCAGTTTACTATGGTATACAGGGTGATCAACTATCCTAGTATGGACATTGGGATGGAATGCAGACAAGCACATTGATGGATTTTGAGCTGTCTTGGGTTATGACATCACTGTGATCAACTGTTTCCAAGTAATATAGCATGAATGCATGTGCTCATGCTAATGTTGAAGCCTATGTAGTGAACCATGCAGCTGGTGTGGTTTGTGCACTTTAGAAATCTTTTGAGGTAATATCTGATGGTCGGTGGGGTAACACAGTTGCATTAAACCAATGTTATATGTCATTTCAGATTCATCCAGGGCAAGCGAAGGAGAAGGGGCCAACATTGTTGGGGACACAGCTGGTCATAGTGGTTCCGGTCATGAGAGTACAGTCATGGAGGGACCTAGTGACCAAGAGGGTGTGGGAAGTACCACGGAGGATTGAAGCTCAATTTCTTTATTATCAGGGTCATCCTCCAGTGGACATTTCCAATGGGTGGCAGGCACCACAAGTTTTGTTCCACCTTCATCCTTGTCTGTTACGCCCCTGTTTCATCACCACCCTCCCTGTTGTTCCCTAACCAGTTGGTCAGGCCCGCTCCCCTAAGAGGGGAGCCATCTCCTTTGCTCCAGGCACATCAGCACCTGACCCTGTCCCCCCGCTGCGTAGAGTGAGGAGGCTATTGACCTCCTGAAGAACATTTCTGTGGGTCGGACTGCAATACTGAATGTCATCCAGGGGCAAGACAGCCATCTGCAGCAGAAGGTGGCCTACCTGGAAGGCATTCACTGTGCAATGTCTGGCCTATAGGGACATTTTCAGGCTCTGGCCTCCTCCCTCAGCACAGCCTCCCCTCCCCCAACCTTGGGTCCCTCCCCCCACCCCTTACTCATACCATTACCATATTCTCTAACCTATCCAAAGCACACATAAACATTTGCACACACCCACTCATACAGACCCAGGCCGCAAATCCTCAAATGAGCAAAAACCTCACAAAAAAACCAAGCGATCTTCCAAACACACAGGCATCGCACCTACCACCACAATCACAGGCACCCGATCACATCCACTACCACCACTGACAACACCACACCCACATACTCACACCACTCCCCACCTCATCTCCACATAGCACATGAGATGCATGCACACACCACACCCCCACCACCACATCCCCACTCAGCACAGATACCTTTACAACCACATGCAACACACAACCCCATTACATCCATACAGATACCACAGACACCCACAGTCACCACAACATCAGCAGTCACAACACACACACACAGCACTTCCACTGCACCACCATCCATAGACACACCGCTCACACTATACACACCTAAGAAATTCAGACAGAAACAATCACACACCGAACACATCAGAGAAACAAGACACACCCATACTAACAGAAGATACACCTGATACACATGCATCTTCACCCACGAAAGTCTCAACCACATCAGACACTGACACTCCCTCTACTTCCAACACCACACTCCCTCCCAAAGCCAAACCCATGTTCTCCACTGAGGATTCAACCTTTCACCTGGCCCTCTGCCCTTTCAAACCACCACCACCATTCCCACAAAGGTTCCAACCCCTGCTACACCCAAGACTCCCCCATTCTACCTCCAAATCCACCCTTAGTCCAGACCAATCCACACCTCCCACTTGCCAGGGTCCCCTTCAAAATGTTGGTCCTCCCTCACCCACTCCCAACCCCCCCTCCTAAACGTCAATCCACCCCTTCCTCTTCTAAATCCCTACCTTCCAAAAGCAAGGACACCCCTCCCAAATTCAAAGGTCTCCCTCCCAAGTAATATCTTCGAGGTGCCTGCCATGCACAATGGATGCCCCTTTGTGAGGAGATTGCCTACCAGTATTAAGAAGGCAGGTTTAGTGGCACAACAGTATGCTGGACTACATAATGTGTACATGGACTGGCCATTGGCCTTGGTTTAATCCACCTGGTTATTTTGGAGAAATAAAAAATGTACTTGGTTTAGAACACATTAGTCCTGCCATTACTTTTCTAACTGTTTGATGTTATTGGATACTTTGGGATGTTTGACTGCAGTTGTGTTTGTTTCACCCTGATTGATGATCCATTTGAAGTGGTTAGTAGGATCTGACCTTGGAACAAGTGCTGGAGTCCAGTGGTGGCTCGCACAGGTAACACTGTGGGGTAGTGAGGTGGGGCGGGGGTGGGGTGGGGGTAGTGGAGTTCGACAAGATTAAAGTAAAGCGATAAATAAATAAAACCACTTACCTTGCGCTCGCCGAGTCGGCGATGCTACAAGCGCAAGGTAAGTGGTGTTATTTATTTACTTTCACCTTTCCCGTCGTATGTCAAACTTCACTACCTCCCACCCCGCCCCCCACCTCACCGCTTCACAGTGTTTACCTGTGCGAGCCGCCACTGCTGGAGTCACATATGATAAGAAGAAATGTTCAATGGATGGATATGTGGGATAAATTCCAATTGGGTCTGACATTGAATTGGGTGGTATTTCATCTGGTAAGTATTTCAGCTTGGCTTGACCAATGTCAACATCATTTAGCTTTCACTCTTCCCTTTGATGTAGGCTGGATATGTGTTTGATGTGTGCAAGTTAGTTATTTGTTTATTCACACATGGAGGTGGTTAAATTGTCATACCTTTGTAGGCATTGTTATGGACATGTGTCCATTTTCGTTTGTGTACCTTACACCTACTTCATCTAAATGTGTGACAAATTCTGTTACTGCTGTGTTTGCTTTCATGACTTGCACTTACACATTTCCCACATATGCATGGCACTTGGTTATGTTATTGATTGTCCCTGCTATACCTCAAGTCACAGGTCCTGTGCACATCGAGGTTTTAAGGCATGTCCAAGTGGACTGTGGCCCAAGGCCCCAGCCTTCAGGGGTCCCCCTGGTAGAGGCATACGTATTCTGCAGAGAGTCTTTACATTGTGCCCGTTTAATGATTCTCACACTGATTATTTGGAATCCCGTTTTTGACAGACAGCCCGACTGACAATTGCTTGTTGGTCAAAGATCCTCAGGCTGTCTGCTTTTTCTAGGATAGACTTTCAGTCATATTTCTTTCTTGCTCAGGAGTGCCGGGGATAGCCTGGTCGTCTTGACCAGTACAATTAATAAATGACTTCATGCACTGGCAGAAAACTACTAGCATATCAGGACTATTTGTTTTGTTTTTCAATAACAAATATGTGAACATAGTATGTTATGTTATGTTAGTCCGACTTGTATAGCGCAATACCTGCCTCAGCAAAGAGGTGTCCCGGCGCTTACTACTGGCAGACAGCAAGAAACTAAAGTCTAAGCCGCGGGGAAGAGATGAGTTTTTATAGCCTTCCTGAACGTCAAGTAGTTATCCAGACTGCGAATATGAAGGGGGAGAGAATTCCAAAGCTTGGCCGCTAGATAGCGGAAAGATCGTCCCCCGGCACGTAGACATTTTACCCGCTGAACCAGAGCCAAGCATGACCCCGTAGAGCGCAGAGAGCGCAAGGGTGCACCACGTCGGACAGAATACAAGGCGAGGAGAACTTTAAGATTTTGAAGGCCATGGAGAGGGCTTTAAATTCTATGTGCTTGGCCACAGGCAACCAGTGTAATCGACGGATTACCCCCGATATGTGGCGTCTTCGCGGGAGACCCAAAAGGGCTCTGGCAGCCGCATTTTGAACCCTTTGTAGGCGCATGACCTCAGCTTTATTCAACCCCAAAAAAAGTGAATTAGCATAGTCAAGCCTTGACAGTATGGCCGCCTGAACAATCAGTTGTCTGGTGGACGGGTCAAAATAGCCCAGAAGGGGTTTCAGACCCCGTAGAAGGCCAAAGCATGTGCCTGCAATCTTCTTAGTGTGATCCTGAAGACTAAGGGTTGAGTCCATCCATACCCCTACTTTTTTCACCACCGACTTAGGGGTGGGTGCGCTCCCCAGGGTGTTAGGCCACCAGTTCTCGCTCCACAGCTTGATGTTAGTACCCACAAGGCAAAAATTTGGTGCCTTTGATGGAGTTCTTGTGGCCACAGCTTTGCTCGAAGAACTGACTGCTGGCTGCTGGAGATCCCTAAATGAGGGCAGGTTGTACTTCAAGGGCAGCAGAGTATGTCCTGACACTGAATTGTTGAAATGGAGTTCATCCCTCTAAACTCTAAATGACCCCCTTCTTCTCTAAGATTCTTATTCTCTTGTATTGTGGTGTCCAGAGGAAGGATGTGCCAATTCTTTTATGGAATCTGTCTCAGGCTACTGTCTTAAAGCTATATAACAGGTTAACTGCTTTGTACAGACCAAATAATAAAGGTTTCTAGGTATCCAGAATTCCTAACTATAACTACTTATGTACATCCGACAAAAATTGAACACTAGTTTTTATTCTTTTTTTTGCTTTTCTCTAGACTATTGGTGTTTCCGATCCTTCAGCAATTACTGTTTATTGTTTTGGGAGTGTCAACCTATGTACAGTTATAATATTCTATCCGCTTTAGCCAAACAAGCAGGAAGTTAAAATATATTGGGACTATGGCTGGTATGATGTCAACATGTTGATTCCACAAACTTATCTTCAGCAACATTTCTTGCAGTTTAAGTAAGTTAAAGAGACGTAAAAGAGGAAAAGTGAGTGGTACATATAGGTTCTGGTATATCACTTTAATTAAATTTAAATATTCATTTAGGGACCATGTTACAACATAGATAATTATACTAACTATTATCAGGAATAACTCAATCACAAGGAGTATAGTTAGTGGAAAAGTTCTAGTTCTAAAATATAGAGGAGTAACAATATTTAACTGAGAAGTGTGACATAATTAGCTCTTTTTAGATTGACTACATTATACGGAGCAAGAATCTTTGAATTTCTAGCAAGATATATTATGCCTAAATTAAATGAAAAGTGCTCTACATCTCCATTAGTGCAAGTACCGAATAATACAGTAGAGTTATAATAAAGTTGCTCACATTTCTTTTTCCGGCATTAGTACTTTCAGCAGCCTTTTCTGAAACAGCACATTTCCACATCAATATGTCCTAGTGTTATTGCAGTAATAAAGAATTCAAGCTGGTACCTTAATATACAATTCAAATGAGAGTTCTCTAGAGGGACTAACAGTTGCAGCCCAAGGTGAGCATCTTAATAACACCATTCATAATTTATCAGATAAAATCATTTGTGTATGTGTGTCAATTCATCGAAACAAGAATAAAAAACAAATTAAAATAGAATTAATCTAGTACACAAGGCAACTTCTTAAACTAATGATTGCACAGCCAGTGCATGTCGCATGGAGAGTCCATGCTTAATTGGGCTGTAGTTTTCAATCCTGATTTCCTCAGATTTAAGCATTTCACTAAACCTCCTCTAAACCCTAATAACTAGACTCCTGCATGAAATATCTAAGGATTTTCTGGGAATTGACTTTAGGAAAGGTGTGAAATGATCAGCATTTCATAATGGAATAATGCATGATGATAAGTACATGGTGTCTCATTGATCCATATCAATAAAAATGCTCTATCTGCAAACACCCACTTTTGAAGAATGGAAGTCGAACGCAAAATTAGCACAACAATGCGTGTCCTTTGCATCACATACAAAAAAAACATATTATTCATTCACTTTTATTCGAGATTTCTATAGAGTATATCATACCCAATAGGCAGTGAATTGATTTAATGCAATTATAATTTTTCTTTGCCTATGAAGATATTAACTGTCATTCTTTTTTATATTGAGCTATTTCATTCATCAAACTTAAAGAAGCATTGGCAAGACCAATATATATCACATTCGGCAAGCAGGATCTTGGCTCAAATGTTGTTAACAATGTTGATCAGCATTGACAAAAATAAAAAGAATGGTTATTTGATTAGGTTGAAGAGCATCAGCAAAAAAAGAAAAGAAGAGAGATAATTTATATTTGTGTGTGCATCATCACGCATGTGCATATATTGTGTCACGACACCACAGCAGCCCCAGCATGATGACACCTATGTGTGCGTCCTTCACCAGGCATGCACGTGCATACTTCATGATGCAGCCACCACTTTTTTAAATGTACCATTCGAAGAAGTCCATCCGGAAGTGATTAAAAAAAATGTGCACATTTTCAGAAAGGAGCGGGTGGGTAGCAAATTGCAGTTGCTGGGCCCTACTTACAAGTTTTAACAAATCCTAAGTTTAAAAAAATACAGTAAGATGCAGGGGATCAAAGGGGGAACGGGGTTTGGGGATCAAGTAAATGTCACTGACAAGCAGCAGCAATCCACGGGTGGGTTTTGGGGAAGCAGAGGATTTACTAAGAGGTGGAGAAAGAAAGAAAACACATGCTCTCCCATGGAATGCTAAAAGCAAAAGAAAAAAAGACAATCCTGAATGTAAGTAATGAAGGATGCAAGTCATCCAATCAAAGGGATGGTGAAGAACACAAATAAAAGAAGAGAAAGGAAAGACATTGAATAAGAAGCAAGCAAATGAGCCTCACAAGAGAGCAAACCAATGGGCTGAACCAAAGCCCGCTGTACATATTGGTATAGCCCACAATAGGTTGTTCGACAAATGACAACTGAAGCTGTCTGTAGGTGAGACCTAAAAAAAGGATACAGGAGTTTATTTATATATATTGGTTATAGAATGTGTCGCAAAATTACTCTCTTTTGGCTGGTCACCCCCAGTTTTTAATTTTGGGGGGGACTCACCTGCTGGTAATTTTGACCTTCAATAGTGAGACGCTGCTATCCATTACCCAGTGTATGTGCTCCGAGTCCTAAAACAAAGGCAACATTGGTTTATTCTTACTGTATTGATTTCGCTATTCTCATATGAAATACTGGCAAAGCAGTTGAGGGGCCAGATGTACGACCCTTCCAATTTGCGAGTCGCAAATTGAGTCGTTTTGCGACACTGTTTGCGATTCCAAATGGGGTCGCAAATTGCCTGCCTCATTAATATTCATGAGGCAGGTGCAATTGGCGACCCCATTGGGAATGGCTATCACTCACAGGGATAGTGGCCTGCTGGTGTCAGCAGACCACCATGTCTGTGACTGATTTTTAAATAAAGCAGTTTTTTTTCAAATGCAGCCCGTTTTCCGGGATGCATTTAAAAAAGATAAAATTAAACGCTACTGTTTCATTTAAAAAAAAATATTTTTAATGACAGTCACAAAGCGGAAGGGGGCCTCTGGGGACCCCTTCCCTCTTGCGGGTGGCTAACCACCCATTTGAAATGGGTGGGAAACTGTGAGTGTTTTGGGGCCGTAATTGCAATTGCAAAACAATCTTACATTGAAGTGCGAGTCGCTATTAGGAAGGGACGCCCTTGGCATGCCCCTTCCTAATAGCGAGTCGCAAACCCTATTTTGCAAGTCGGTAATAGGTTACCGACTCGCAAAATAGGGTTTATAAATAGGGCAGACCTATTTTGCAGTCGCAAACGGACCGATTTCCCGTTTGCGACCGCAAAAAATGGTCATACATCTGGCCCTAAGTCACTATTTCTGAATTATTCAGAAGGAAACAGCTACGGAAAAACCTCAGGAACTGGTGCCGGAAAATTTTGGATAAGTTTTGCTGAGATAAGTAAGCAGAGTGGTGCCTTCTCTCTTACTCCGAATTGAAGCAGTGGGCGGTAAGTAGCATACAGATGAGTAGTAATCAGAGGAGCTCTCGGAGCCTGCTCCTCACAGCGAAGATAATCCGCCATCTTCCTTTTCGGCGCGACGTCCAGCTCCTTTTTCTCTTTGGAATCACCCGGAGCTGCATCCTTTGGCGGACAGGCTCGCGCTGCTCTGCACTCCACTGGCCCTGTCTACCTTCTGCCTCGTACGCTATGGCTCCTCCTACGGTCCCAGCTCCGAGGAGCAGGCACTCAAACCGAAACTCCTTTACTGCCCTGATGGTCAATGCTATCACGGAGCCACATCCGCAGATGCCGGTCGGTGGTGCGAGTAAGAAGAGTGCACCCCGTGTGGGTAGACCGGTTATGAAGCTGTTACATTCGGGGAAAGCTGCGGACATTCTCATTGCTGCCCCAGAAGCGGCCATGGCGGAGATAGTACTGGAGGCAGTACAGCACGGGCTCGGGGGCTCACCTGATGGAGACTTTGCCAGCCGTGAAGAACTGCCGCCTCCTCTTAAAAATATGGCTGCAGTACACCCGGAGGGACCGCTTTCCGCGGGGGCATCGGCTCCTGCAGTTCACCCGACACAGCCGACACAGCCACACCTATCGGCTCTGCTGCCATTCCAGTCAGAGGTGAGTGCTGCTGCTGCCGTCGCCGCTATTTGCTTACATACAGCTGACTCACTATTGCCTCTGCCAGTGCAAACACAGACATCCACACAGTTATTGGCTCTGGGTGATTTGGATTTAGGTGGCAACAAGGAAGCTAGCTTGGTGCCTGAAAATGTCCTGGGTTCCGCAAAAACAATAGGACAGTCAGATACACCCCTCTCAGAGTCGTCACGGACCTTATATTCTGCTGATGCACCAAATTCTTGGGCTTATAAGCATTCTAATGAGCTTTCTCCTGAGCAATCTGCTGAAGTCGACATTTTATCCTCTTCATCTTTACCTTTGCCGAACATGGATGATTCATCTGGTCATCTCGTAGAGGACTCTGCCAGCCTTTCTTCAACAAAAAAAAACATAACTTCAAACCTACTAAATTGGATAGATGTTTTAAAAAGTCTGCTGAACTTTTTAGTAGTACACAACCTCAAGGTACTGCTCCAGCACATTCAAAAGTGAAGATTCAGGGCAGCCCTCTACGTAAATGGGTCACTTCAAAGGGAGAGGTTAAAGCCATCATCTTGAGACTCTCATACTCTGGACAGGCTCCTGGGCTTATCAACAGTCAAAGCCCCTCTCCCTCTCAAACCGCAACTAATATTACTGCACATCCATCAAAAGTCAACCTGCTCACAGTGGGCTCTCCTCCTTTTCTTCCCCCTAATTCTATGCAATCAGCAAAGGAAGCTTTCTTATCCACAAGTAAGGCATCAGTGACACCTGCAGTCACATCTACGCCGGGGATGGTGGCATCATCTGAACCATCGGTAAGCTCAATCCTGCAGGCACTATCGGCACAAGGAAGTGAGGCGCAGGAGCATTATATATAGCTCAGAGCAGACTACGCCATGATTCAGCAATCATTAACTGCAGTAACCAACAAGGTGGCCACACTCACCAATGACATGATGGAATTACAGCAACGGCTGTCTGACAATGAGGATGCAGTAACACATTCTACTAGTCTTGTCCAGGACCACGACAGTCAACTCGCGTCCTTGCAGGGGAAAATCGAAGACCTGGAAAATCGGCAATGCCGGAATAACCTAAGAGTGTTTAGTGTCCTGGAAGGCAAGGAGGGCTCCGATCCACGGGCCTTTATTGTCCAGCTATTCCAGAAGGCCTTTCCTGATCTTGCTGACTGGGACTGCGACTCCCAAATCCAACGAGCTCACAGGCTGCCAATTTTCCTGAGCCAAGCAGATCAGTCCAACTTACGATGGCCGCGCCCGATCCTTATCTATGTAGGCAACTTTCTATTACGCCAGGCTATTGCCATCAAAGCCCGACCTACCACACCTTTGGTTGTGGAATCAGTTTCCTTTATTGTAAGATCCAATCTCTGTAAGATCACGATGGATAAAAGATGGAGGATGCGGCAGCTTATTGATTCTTGGAAGGCATTTGGGGCCCAGGTCTGTCTGCAGGAACCGGCTCGACTGAAGGTTATTAAGGATGGCCACTCACAGATTTATCATTCAGACCAGGAGGCAAAATTGGCGCTATCTAGATGGCAGCAGCATCCTAAAGAATGATTCGAAAGGAATGAATGCAAGCTTCCTTCGCCAAAGGGATTCGCGGATATATAGCACGACCACTTGGCACCTTTGCCGTCGAAAAGACATTTCGCATCTGCTTAACATAGCTACCATTTCTGTATTCTCTCTTGCCTCTGCTTTGACTCCTGACATTCGGGGTTTTTTTTTTTCCGTCTCTTTCGGGATATAATACTGCATCACTGATTATTCCAAGGAGGCTCTCGGGGGCCATGCTCCTCTAGGCTGTCAGTATTCGACAGCCAGGTTAGTGGGGGTGATTCCTTTTCCAGAACACTGAGAGGGTGGGTGGTGGGTGGTCTAAGGCATTAGGGTTGGGGTTGGCTCTCAGGGGGTTACAGGCAGAACACAGGGTGGTACTGGTGGTACTGATGATTTAAAATACATGGGGTACTGATCGAATTAAATACAAAATAATCTGATAAATTACAAATGTTTTATGTCCTTATGTATTTGTTTACTTCTTTTCTAATGTTCTCTCTTAAAGCTTTCTTTCTTCCAAGTTTCTTATGGGATAATGTTTGTGGAATTGTAAGAAGCCCGGCAAGGGTTTTTTTTTTCTCTTTTTTGCACAGCTTGAATTTTTATATGCTCCACAATGGGGATAATTAGATGTATATGCTGGAACATCGCCGGGTTAAATGCGGCATCCCAGCGCCAGCTGGTCAGGGAGGAGCTTAAGCTTTATAAACCTCATGTGGTAATCCTTGTAGAAACACACTTGGTTTACAAAGATGGAGGCCTGCTCAAACAGCTAGGTTTTGAAATTGTTGAATGTACATCACAGGGTCTATCAATTAGAGGAGTAGCGATACTTAAGGACAAGCGGTTAACCTGCAAAACACTTAAAACCTCTTCTGACCAATGTGGTAGATGGGCCATCGCACAACTGGAAATTTATGATAAAATATTTGTCTTTTGCGCTGTGTATGGTCCAAACACAGACAATCCCACTCTCTTCAATAAATTAATGCTCGAACTGCTCGACTGGCATGGGGAACTGATTATTATGGGGGACTTCCACTGTACATTAAACTATGATATCGATTCTACTAATAGGCCCGCCTACCTGAGAATGCGGAGGGTTCGAGAGTCGATTATTGAACTGGCTCGACTTTATGGCTTATCCGACGTATGGCGGACGCTACATCCTACTTCACCAGGATATACATATTATTCTACGCCCCATCAACATTACTCTAGAATAGATCTGGCCATGGCTAGCAATAGTATCTTAGCAACAGCCCAAATCGAGGTCTGCCCTCGGATAACCTCTGATCATAATCCTGTCCTGGTCAGTTTTCAGCTAGCAGCCGCAGATAAGAGCAAGCAACCTTTTTCATTTACCAGATATTTGCTGACTGACTCGGAATTTATAACCTATACTCAAGCAGCTCTTACTGAGCTTTTACAGTCTAACACTGACACCGCTTCTCCTTTCATAGTCTGGGATAAAATGAAAGCTTATATACGTGGCACTACCCAACAATATATCTACCACTTAAATAAAATTAATCAGAATAGTGCAAGGTCATCTTGTAACGCATTAATACAATTAGAGATTCAGCATGCGGAGGAACTCAGGTTGAGAGGGCCAAATATTGACCAACTATATGCTTCTTTTATAGATCTGTGTCTACTTCTGAGCAGGAGGTTAAAAGAAAAGATAGCAGCTGCTTACAAGTATCGCTCTCAGCAATATGAATATGGGGATCAGGTTGGGAAAATCTTGGCTTATCAGGTTGCGGATCAAAAATCCAATGCGCGGATAGACGCGATAAGGGGTAGATATTGTCGACTACATACTTCCCCTAACTCAATCCTAGAGCAGTTTACCTAATTTTACAAGGAACTTTACACTTCATCTTGTAATATTGACAAAATAGGACTTGAAGACTACTTAAAACTCTGCGATCTTCCATCCCTGAGTCGGGACACAGCCAACCTTCTTCACCATGATATCACTAATGAAGAAATTGTAATTGCTCTAGCAGCGCTGCCATCTGGCAAGGCTGCCGGGGATGATACCTTGCCAATCGAAATTTATAAAACTTTCAAAAACTCATTTTTTCCGCTACTCCATGATGTTATATATCAGATAGGGGAACGAATGAAAGTCCCTAAATCTTGGGATATGACTAACATTATCTTTTTCCTTAAAAGGGGAAATCCGCGGATGATTGCAGGTCTTATCGCCCAATTTCTCTCATCAACTCTGACGCTAAAATCTTTGCAAAGATACTAGCAAACCGGTTAGCGTCTTTTATGCCAGATCTAGTATCTGATCACCAGCATGGGTTCATAATAGGCAGAGATACTACGGCGCATGTTAATACAGCTATCACGGCGTTCGATATTGCTAATAGGACATCTTGCAATTTGGGGATGGTCCTCTTCGATGCTGAAAAAGCATTTGACCACGTCGTGTGGGACGCACTATGGGCAACATTTACTGTCAACGGTCTACAGGGCCGTTTTCTTAAATGGATTCGCGCATTATACATCAACCCACAGGCTAAACTTGTATACACTATGTTTAAATCGTTTTTATTAACCTTTTGTTTGTGTTGCACGTTATCAAGAAAGCATACAGTCAGAACAGCGCTCATGACATCAGTAGAAAAAAGAGAAAATTGATTGCCAGTGGCACGGTACACAATAACTATTGACCACAGGAAAGCGGAGATATAGGGTATGGTGAGTGCATCAAATCTTGCGGCAATATCTCAAAAAGAACAGAGCAATGCTGACAAATCACGGTACTAGGTAGCATGTGAATAATGTAGGTACAGTGCAGTTCAAACTCAACCGGGGACATAGGGCTCAACCAAATGAGGACAACTAAAGTGAAGGAAGGTTAGGGGAGAGTCACTCAAGACCTGCTGCCGCATCCAATGTGGCTGGGGGGTCAAAAACCGCCAAGACTTAGTGACAGCGGGGCTCTGAGACAGAAGAGTTGAAGCAGTGCGGGAGTTGGTGTTAAACCCCAGTCACTCCATTGGGGGATATATCCTGTGCGATAGCTCTTTGTGTTGTAGTCGGGGTCCCCATGTCAGTGTCCACCCCCAAGAGTTTGGAGACCATTGCATCCCATTGAGGTGCCAGGGGAAACATTTGAATGCCCAGTAGGTCCTCCCTGTGGAGCGCCGCACCCTCCGCTTTCGCCCAGTTAAATAGGGATCGGCACCAAGCAAGCGGGTGAGGTGACAGGGGAGATTTCTATCGCTTGGTGATCAAGCGTTTAGCTGTTATGAGACCCAGGTCTATAAATCGTGTGGCAGCTCTGTATTTCTTGTTTCTGCTGAAGAGGTGCAGCACATGGGCCTCCCAAGTCGGGGGAATGGTGCGTGAGGTGCAAGTTGTGAGGGTGGCCGTCACCGCGCTCCAATAGTCCATCAGAACCGAGCAACCCCAAAGCATATGAAGCATGTCGGCGTCTAATTGTCGGCAACGGGGGCAAGCCGCATCTATGCGGAGAAAGTACCTGTTGATTTGGGCTGGGGTAAGGTAGGCCTGATGCAATATGAAAAATTGTATTTGTTTGAATCGCTGGTTACGAGGGATGCGGGTCGGACTGCCACGGGCTGCCAACCACTCCCTATCTGTAAACGCCCTCCCCAAGGTCCCTTCCCAATGAAGTCGAAGTCGGGTGAGATCTATCTCCGTATGCTGTCAAAGTGAAGATGCGAACCAGCGCGTGAGGTGTCCCCCGTTCCCCATCACGTGAAGGTACTGCAAAGTGTGGTGTGTGGGAGGCTCCTGGGCGAGTGTACCCCATTTGGATGCTAGTAAAGCTCTGAGTGTTCTGTGTAATAAAAACTGCCCAGGGTGCAGGTTCTCGTCCTCCATGAGTTCCTGAAACGGAATAAGAGTACCCTCCTGAAAAAGGTCCCCCACATCCTGTATCCCTTCCGATGCCCATTGGTGTAACTCCGCCGCCGTCGTGTAGGCGTCCCCTCTTGGAGTTCCCAACAGTGGAATAGCGGGCGCATAAGGGACGGTGGTTCTAGTGAGGAAAAGACACCTACGGAAGCATTTGTATGCTACAGTGAGGAGAAGAGTATCAGGAGGCCTAAGCTTGGAGCAAGGGTGGAAAACTTGTAAGAGGGTTTTTGGCAGCAGCGGAGGCTGTCGAGAGGCCGTGTCTGATAAGTAACGGGAGGACATCCACCGGGCGATCCACTGCAGTTGGGAGGCCAGATAGTAGTGCTCGAAATTGGGTACCGCAAGGCCCCCCAGCTAAGTAGGCAGATAAAGCTTTCCCATGGACACTCTATGACGCGATGTCCCCCTTATATAATCTCGTATCACTCTCTCCCATTGCTTGAAGAAGGGGGGGGGAGATGACTAGGGGCAAAGTGGTAAAATAATAGAGAAGGCGAGGAAGAACCACCATTTTGACCAGAGCTATTCTACCAGATATCGCCAATGGTAGAGTCTTGCAGAAACCCATCTGAGACCGAATCGCCGAGGCAGCCCGAGTGACATTCCCGTCAAAGAGGTCAGTTTTGGAGCGATACACCCGGACCCCCAAATAGCGAAAAGGGTCGAGGCACCAGGCCACAGGTGCTCCCCCAAGTGTGTAGCCCGGGTCAGGCGTATCTCCTAAGAACGGAGAAAGTATGGATTTTGTCGGGTTAACTCATAACCCCGAGGCACGCGTGAAATGGCTAAGGGCTCGGTCAAGGGAGGGGGGAATATCATGAAGGTCCCGAGCATATAGCAACAGATCATCCGCGTACAGCGAAATGGTATGCATGCCATCACCCAATTCAATCCCCATGTCAACATGTGCGCGGATGTGGGCCGCCAGCGACTCCACCGCCAACGCAAACAGAAATGGGGACAGCGGGCATCCTGTTTGGTTCCCCGTCGCACCCGAATCGGATCCGAAATATATGGGCCTGTCCGAACCCGAACCGACGGTTTATGATATAGTAGTTGCACCAAACCGAGGAAGGAGGGGCCAACCCCAAAACGAGCCAGGACGGAAAAAAGGAAGTTCCAGGCCAGCGAATCGAAGGCCTTCTCAAGGTCCAATACCATGCAACCAGAGCGTGGCCAGTCGATTGGGGCATATTCCGCCACTCGAAAGTAGCGGTGCAGGTTCAGGGCCATATTACGCTGTGGAACAAAGCCATTCTGGTCTGAGTGTACTAGGGCAGGGACCAATGGAGCCAGCCGGTTGGCCAAGACCTTAGCCAGGATCTTATAATCCGAGTTCAATATTGCGATCGGTCGATAGGAGCCGGGAGACGCAGGGTCCTTACCAGGCTTCAACAGATTGCCTCTCGGTACATTGAGTGGAGGTTCGGTACCAAATATTCTGCGTAGGCTTTAAAAAACTCCGTAGGAAGGCCGTCGGGCCCCGGGATTTTACCAGAAGACAAGGAACGCAATGCGTCTCGTCCTCAGTTATAGGAGAGTCCAGCTCCAGGGATTGGTCTATCGTGAGGGTGGGCAACTCCACCATGTCTAGGAAGGATTCTACGTCCTGGGTGTTGCCCGTCAGGTGGGTCTCGTACAAGCGAGTGTAGTGCTCAGTCATCAGTGCATGAATGTCTCGTTGGGTGTTGCGCTCCCGACCAAGATCATTGAGTAAGAAGTGTATGGGACGTTGGGGGTGTTCTTGTCTGACCAGATAAGCCAGCAGTCTCCTGGCTTTGTCCGCTGTCGAGTGTGAGCGAATTGAATGCGCTAAATAATTATGGCACTTCAGACGGTCCAGAAGTGCCTCCCGTTCGGTATGGGCAGCATCGAGGCGCCGTTGTTGCGCCGGGTTGGCGGCAACCAGCGTCTCGAGTAAGAGCAGCCATCCCTCAATGTGAGCCAGCGAGGTGTCCAATTGTCTGCGAATACTCCAAGTTTGTCCCAGACAGTGACCCTTAACTACCACCTTAAAGGCCTCCCATTCAGTGAGAACCGAGTCCGTGGAGCCGGTATTAAGTGCAAAATAGCTAGCTATCGCTGCTTCCAGCGAGCTTCGGAAGAGGGGGTCCTCCAGAGCTGTGGTCTGCAGGCGCCTGGCCGGAATCAGAGGGGGTTGCACCTCCCAGGCCAGGCGCATCACCAAGGGATTATGATCCGAGTGCGTCCGACCAAGATAACCAGTCGTCTGTATCAAGGGGAGGAGGGCTGCGGATGCAAGTATACGGTCGAGGCGTACATGTAACTTATGGACCGGGGAATAAAATGAGTATTCTCTAGAGTGAGGATGACGTTCCCGCCAAATGTCCGAGAGAGCCCAGTTACCCAGCCAGGTTTTTAAAAGGTGAGCATTAGAGGCAGCTGTAGTACTAGTAAGAGGAGGGAAGGAGCGGTCAAGGGAGACATCAAGTACCGCGTTAAAGTCACCGCCCAGGAGCCAAGGGACATCCCTCCACCGGAGCAGTATCTCTGAGAGCTCATTCAGAAAGGTACCCTGTGCTATATTGGGGGCGTATAAGGAACCTAGTAAAATCAGTTGGCCATTCAGTCTGCCACTTATCAGAATGTAACGCCCCATCGGGTCTGTGAGGACTTCCTTCTCCTCCCATGGAACCCCCGCTTTAACCCATATCATCACCCCTCTAGCCATGGATGAGTAGTTGGTACTGTATACCTGGCCACGCCATCGTCGGCGTAAGCGAGTGGCTTCAACGGCTGTCAGGTGCATCTCTTGTAAGAGCGCAACACTCGTCTTGTGACGTTGCAAATAGGCGTATATGGCGTACCGCTTAGAAGGTGTTTGGATACCCCTGACATTCCAGATTATGACGTAAAGGTCTGTCATCGGGACAAGTGAGAATAGTGGGCCCTGCCCGTGTGCTGTGGGTCCCCATTTGCAGTGGACCTCCTTGGATGGGTAGGACGTAGAGGCAGCAGGTCTGCGGTGGACCACCTTGGATAGGAAGGATGTAGAGGCAGCAGGCTTGTAGGGGTGGCGACTCGTACCGGGGGAGAAAAATAATAAGGTGAAGTTGTAGGAAACGAAGCAACAGGGAAAGAGCGGAACCCCAACATGAGGAACTGCCCAAACAATTACGCCAAATCATGGCTACTGAACTAGTGTCGTTGTAGGACTTTGGGGGGGAAATGGACCAATGAGAGGGAGGAGTCAATGTAAAGACTGTCCCCCTCAGTTACCCCAAGAGAGCAGGAGATAGAGCATCATAAATTCACTATAAAGAAACATGCCCTGGAACAATATGACGCTCTAATAGGTACAAGAAGCAAAAGTCAAATAATGCCGTCTGCAGTTTGTGGGGTGACACCCTGGAGCGGGGGGAAATCTGCATCCAAGGACCATACAGGCGTGGATTCGGAGGCTCCGGACTCGGGCGGAGAGGCAGTAGAGTCAACCGGGGATGGAGATCTGGTGGACTAGAGGGCCGCCATTGCCTGCAGGGCCCCTTGGTGTTCTAATCTGATCTGATCCGGACTGGGGATGGTCACTGTAGATCCCATGTCCCTGACTTTTCTCCCCCTGCACCTACCTCCGCGGGGGCGCTCACGGGGCCGGGATTCATCAGATGATTTGGGCGCCATCGCCAGCCCTAGTTCCTCGAGTCAGTCCTGTGTCTCCGCGGGGGAGTCAAAATATTTCGTGTTGCCATCCCTGATAACTCGCAGGCGGGCAGGGAAGAGTAAGGAGTAGCGGAAGTCCAGATCACGGAGTTGTTTCTTTACTACGGTAAAGGTGGCTCGTCTCCTTTGTACCTGAGCTGTGTAGTCGGGAAAGAGGGAGACAGTGACATTTTGTACCTTAGGGCCGGGATGCTTGTCCAGCTCCCGTAGAATAGCATCTCTGTCTCTGTAGTTCATAACTCGAAATAGGAAGGGACGAGGGCGAGCCCCAGGAAGGGGCTTACGAGCAGGTATCCGATGGGCCCGTTCCACTACGAATTGTGGGAAGAGCGATCCGGGGGGCATGAGCTCTTGCATCCAGGCTTCCGTGAAGGTCTCGGGATCCCGCCCCTCAGATCCCTCAGGGAGATTGACCCGCGGATATTGTTACGGCGTGAGCGACCCTCTGCGTCGTCCACCTTCTCCTCCAGGGTGCAAACCCGGTCCAGCAGATCCTGTAGTGTGGAGGAGTGATTTTGGGATCTGGGCTGAAGGTCCTTAATTGCAGTCTCAGTCTCCCGGACCCTGTCTGAGAGTTTATGTTGGTCGGCCCGAAGAAGCGTAAAGTCCGAGGTGATGGTGTCCATCCGACCCTCCAGAGAGGTGTGGGTCTGGTCCAGGGCATTACCAATCCGCTCAACCGCCGCTAATACAGTGTCTAGTTTGGCTGCAAGGTCAGGTTGACTCACCCCTGTCGAGGATCCGGGAGCCACGTGTGTCGTCCCGGCCTGGCCCTCAGGGGGTACGTCGCGGTGGGTATTGGTGCGTAGTCGGCCCATAACGATTTGCTGCGCACTCCGCATAGGAAGTGAGGCCAGGACGTCAGATCTCTGCAACTTTCCCACTCAGTGTCTGATGTCGTGCCCAGGATCAAATCCCCCGAGAGATAAGAGCGCTGGAATCCGTGTTATGAGCTACCATGATCATAGTGATTGTAGGTCCACTCTGGAATATAAATCCCCTCCTGCATCCAGAGAACTCGTGGGTTGTGCCGCGTAAATCGCGTATCATCTGCGGGTGACACCCCTGCTGTCGGACTGGGAGAATGGGATCCGTCCCGTGTGTGGGCGCAGGACTGGGAGTCTTGCAAATACAGGGCAGGTGCAGGCTACACAGACGTTAGGCCAGTCCCTGTCCCCTGCACTGGGTTCAGGTGGGCCCTCACATCGCAGTCGCCTCCCGTATGCCCATCGAGCTGCCGCACTACTGACTCCACAGTAGGTCCAGATAGGAGCCCTAGGCCCGACCGACCCCCGTGGTCACCCACCACAGGCCAGGCAGGGCAGGCACAGCTCAAGGGCACACATGGTGATCACAACTCTACACTCCTGTGGGGGCCCCAGGCCCGACCGACCCTCGTGGCCACCCACCACAGGCCAGATAGGCCAGGCGCGGTTCAAGGTTACACAGCGATCCCAACTTCACACCCCGGTGGGGGCCCCAGGCCCGACCGACCCTCGTGGCCACCCACCACAGGCCAGGCAGAACAGGCGCAGCTCATGAGCACACAGTGATCCCAACTCCACACCCCGGTGGGGTCCCCAGGTCCGACCGACCCTCGAGGCCTCAGCTAGACAGCTCACAGTGTCTCCAGCCTCCACGGGGCCCCCCAGATGTCGCACTAGTTCTGTGGGAGCCGCGGCTCACCCCTCCAGAGAAGTTGCAGCAGCAGAGGCAAAGAGGGGAAGGCTACCCGTCCTCATGGGCATATGGCACAAATGCAGCAACACCATATGGGCCCACTGCAGCTGCGGGCCCCTCCACAAGGGCAGACAAGTGGAGTCCACAATATCCAGTCCTCAATACTGCCCCACAGATCCGGGCCCCGAGGGACGGAGCAGCGCAGGCTCAAGGCGCCTCCAGATCTCCTGACGATTGCAGGTGAGGGGACCTAGGCCCGATCGACCCTCGTGGCCCACCACACCAGCCCAGGCACTGCAGCTCCCACCCGCAGGCCCAGCACAGCGGCCATGTCACTGAGGGCATGCAGAGTCCGGGTGGGGCCCCAGGTCCGACCGACCCCCGTGGCCCCCCACCGCAGGGCAGTAACAACAGCAGCAATCGACGGCCCACCTCTACAATCACACAGGAGGCTCAGCGGAGCACCCCGTTGGGGACCTAGGCCCGGCCAACCCCCATGGCCACCGACCAGTATGCGCCGCAGCACCAGTCCCGGAGCTCGCCCCAGCAGCCACGCGGCGACCCCCGCTCCGCGTCTAGACGGGGGCCCTAGGCCCGACCGACCCTCGTTGCCCCCCAACACCAAGCAGGCGCCGCAATTGCAGGGAAGAGGCCACCTCCACAATCACTAATGGGCCTCAGCACAGCACCCCGGTGGGGGCCCTAGGCCCGGCCGACCCCCGTGGCCACCCACCAGCACATGTCGCAGCACCAGCCTCGAAGCGCACCCCAGCAGCCACGCGGAGATCCCCGCTCCATGTTTAGACAGGGGGCCCTGGGCCCGACCGACCCCTGTGGCCCCCCGACGCCGAGCAGGCGCCACAATCACAGATTATAGGCCTACCTGCTCCGCCAAGGCCTTGCCAACCGTCACCGGGCCGCCGCCGGGAACAGCACCCCACACTGTAGCTCAGGCCCGCGTGGCAGGTACCGGCCGAAGTGGGCTCAAACGCGGCGTCCACGTCCCTGCAGATCGCCGCCGGTGTCAAGCCCTGTCCTCTCCAGGGAGTCGCCGACTCAGGGGGCAGCAGAGTATGGCACACTCGAGTCCTCCGCTGGGTCGCCGCGAGGCCTGGATGCAGCCGGCTCCCACTGAGCGACAGGCCAGAGCACCCGGGGCTGTCACAAATGGCCGTTGGGGCTAGGGAGGCCCCCGCCAAGTGCCGCCGAATCTCGCAGGCACTGCAGATGTGGGCTAAGTCTGGGAAAACCGTCAATTTCAGAGGATGCTCAGGATAAACGGGGGATTCACTGCGGAGCGTTAGCAAGACGCGTCCACCATCTTCGGCGCTTGGACACGCCCCGCCAAACTTATATACACTAACCTACACTCTGCTCCCTTTCAGATACGTCGTGGTACCTTGCAGGGGTGCCCACTTTCCCCTATGCTGTTTGTATTATACATTGAGCCGTTCATTAATGCACTAAATCGGAATATCCACATTGCTACATTTAGTAATGGGACACGCCGATTGAAACCTAACGCCTATGCCGACGATATTGCGGTTTTTTCATCTGACCCAGCAACAGCATGGATTGCAATTCATGAAGAAGCGGAAACTTTTGGCCGTCTCTCAGGGTATAAATTGAACTCTCATAAAATTCAAATTCTTCACAACTTAGACCTGCTCACACCTATCACCGGCGGCTGCACTGTCACAACTTACCTGGGGGTCCGGATTTCTCCTCTTGTCGAACAGATATGGAAACTTAATTATAAGCCACTGCTACACTCGGTCACACAAAATCTGAAGAAATGGAATAAACTTCCGATAACCATTATTGGCAGATGCAATATAATTAAAATGACAATTCTGCCCAAGTTTCTATACCTGTTTCGAGCTATCCCTATCCGTGTCCCCAACTATTTTTTCAAAAAACTGGAAGGTGCCATCAATAGTTTTATATGGGGTTACAAGCAAGCACGTCGGGCTATATGTCTCCTTAAACTTCCCTTAAAGTTGGGTGGACTTCAACTCCCCGATTTCAAACTTTACTTTTGGGCGGCATTTACTGGGCGCTTGCAAAGCCTACTAACTGACAAGAAATCATACTTTGGCCTATTTCTCGCACTGGGTACGGACAGCAATATGTTTCTCTACAGGATCAATGGCCCTAATTATTGCAAAAGGGTTCGATTCAAGACAATTAGGGACATGGTCCGTATATGGCATGAAATTCTTGATTATTGTTCATTCTCCTTTGAAGATCTCACACAACATATCCATTTTCAACTATGGAATAATCCGACTCTCCCAAATATATTTCACGATTCTACTGCCCGCAGGTGGGCAAACCGCGGAATCGAACGGCTTGGCCAGCTTTATGATCTCGACGACTTTTGCACCTTTGCATCTCTACAATCAGCCTTTGATCTTCCACAACAATCTTTTTTCAAATATTTACAAATTAGGGATTACTTCTTAAAACGACAATGGTTGCAACTACCACATTCTCACGAATTACTGACATGCTTCCTAAATCTCTCGCTTAAATCAAGAATTAGCACAATATATTTACAACTTTGCCATTTCAGGAGTGATGATACCCATCGTCTAGCTTTTAAATGGAGTCAGGCTTTAGGCATAACTACGGATACTTCCGAAATTGTTTCTGCTTTGGACACTTTAGATAACTCTATCCATTCTATTAATCTAAAGCTGCAGCAATTCCGAACCATCTGTATGCTGTATTACACTCCTGACTTATTGCAGCTAACATCCTTCATATGTTTTACACTTGTCCCACGGTAGGTGCCTTTTGGGGGTAAGTTACACAATATATAGGTCAATGTTTGGGTTATGATTTTCTCCCTACTAACAAGGAAATCATGTTAGGTCTCAAAGAGAGTGATGATCGAGGCATGAGATTTTTTTTTTCTATTGCATTAGTTGTTGCCCGTCTTTGCATTACAAGAGCATGGATTTCGCCTAACCTCCCTGCCTTTTTTGAATGGCTTGTTCTCATGAAAGACATATGTGAGAGGGAACGCGCACTGGCAAAAACTAGAGGCATACAGTTACTGCAAAAATTAGACAGCATATGGGACTGTTTTGTCTGATTTTCTAGACATTTACATGCATTTTTCCTTCCTCTCTTCCTTTTCTTTTCTTTTGCCTGATGTGATCGTAAGCTACATGTATGTAATCAAAGGTTATCTTTTTTTTCTTATGTACCCTCTGTAAAAAAAAAAAAAAAGAAGAAAAAGGAAAAACCTCATTATCTTTTACTAACTGTTTTTAAAAAATAACTTCATTGGTAAAAAGACAGTTTTTTCTAACTAGTTAGGAAACATAGGGGCCGATTTCGATCTCGGCCGGTAGGGCTCCGAATCGGATTCGGCATAACCGGATCCGATTCGGAGCCCTATTTCCCGACCGATTCGTACGCGCGTCCGGACGAGCGAGTACGATGCGAAATCGCCGACCGACTCGTTCAGGCGTCCCAACCGCTCCGACCGACTCGTTCCCGGGTCGAACCGCACTGACCGACTCGCTCGGACACGACTCACACCGTGCAATGGAGACGTTCCCCGGCCGGGTAAGTACGATGCGCGCCGCGAGCAGTCCGACCGACACGCGCCGCCCGGCTCGAAAGAGCAGTCGGAGCTGTACTTCGGGGGTCCGTGTCGGATCCCCCTGTACGCGTAGCCGCGCGAGTCGCACACAGGGGGGACCCATGGGTCCCCCCTACCTGTGCGTGTATGGCGCGAGTCGCTTCGCCGCGTACACGCTGTAGGGGGCGCCCTTGTTCGCCTCGCACCCATTGAGGCAATGGGAGCCCGCGTACGCGTTGTACGACCGGGTCCCATTGACTTCAATGGGAGTCCGACCGACTCGAGTCCGATAGCATACGGACGCATCGTACTCGTTCGGTCGGGCTGCACGGGTCCAATTCGGTCGGAAATCTCTCCGGGTCCGGCTCGGTCGGAGAGATTTCCGGCCCGAATCGGAATTGGCCCCATAGTTTTTAGAAAAGTTATATATACTTGCATGAGCCACTATGGGCTAATTAGCCTTACTCTGCAACTGCTGCCCTGCCTGTATTGAGATATGAAATTACTTCAAGAAGCAACATAATAGTTCACTTTGATTGACAAGTTGACCTGAATGGGCAGAGATGACCCAACTGAGCTCAGCAGAATATTCAGGGTGGAGATTGCTGTCCCTCCTGTTGACACAACAGTGTTACAACCTACATGACAGGCCTGTCTGAGGCACATTTACAACTTTTGCGCCTTTGAAAGAGATTAAACAGGCCCAGATCACAATTCCTGTATCCCGTCTGCTTACTGAAGGACCTTACTTTGTCTTATTAGACTTCTGACTCATTTTATGTACTGGCCTCTAAATGAATTTTAATGTTATATGTGGGAGTACACTAGTAAGTTCTCTAGTACACTCCCCTACACACCCCAGCTCTAAGAGTCCAAGTTTAGCGTGATTGAAGACTTTGATCATATTTGATTTGCCCTGACACATTGAATTTTATGCTTGCTTGCAGAAATACAAATAAGAACTACTGAGATAGTGGGATCGCGCGAGCGCGCGAATCAAGATTGCCGCCATGGAGTGAGCTCCATGATTTCGGCTCGCTTTTTGACAATTTACTGCTGTAATAAAGCTATATTTTACCTGGAAATGGCGCCTGGTGACTTCTGCTAGCGGCAACTTCTGCTGTGAGGCGTTTTTTCTGGCTTTTTTCGAGATTGAGCAAGGTTTGCGGAGAAGCACCTTTCAGCAGTGCTTCTATTCAGGTGTTGCCGATTTTCTCTGTCAGGAGGGCGGAGCCATAGGCAGGAAAGGGTGCGGTGGTGGCCTGGTTACTCCCACAGCTTGTTTTAGCTGCTGCACAGTTCTAAATTATTCTGTTCTAGATCTAAAAGATTGAAAATTATAATCTGAATAGATTATTGCCTTAAATATTTTACTCTTTATTATGGAAGGTAAAAATACTCCTTTGGTATTCAGCAAACGTAAAAAAAGTACTACTTCACCGCCACCAGTCTAGTCTAAAATTGTAGACTCTATTGAACCTTCCTTAGCTGATTTGTTTGATGTAATGCAGGCTATTCGTTCTAACACAGACACTTTTGCGTCAGAAATAAAAAGTTTGGCAAAGACATGGCAAGTATTTTAATGAAAGTTTCTGACAATGCAATTAAAATTCAAGACAATAAAACCAAATTAGATGCTCTTGTTCCTGTTGCAGCGAAAATAGAACCAATGAACAAATTCTTGCTGGATTTTTTCAATCGTAATCAGCAGTACAATTTAAGAATTTTTTATTTGCCAGAAGATGTGGAAGGTAATGACTGCAGGATGTACTTAGAAAACCTATTGCCTGGCCTTTTACATCAAAAAGTTCCTGAAAAATTTGAGATTGACAAGTCTCATAGAATTCCTTCTCACAGAAGCCCAAATCAATCTAAACCTCGTCAAATGATATTCAAGGTGTTGCGTTATCACCACCTTGTGTTAATATGGAAAGCGTCAAGAGAAATTCCATCTTTAATGGTCAACGGTAATAACATTTTTATTCATCAAGACTTTGCCAAGGAGGCTGTAAAAATTTGCAAAGAATTTGCTGATCTTCGTCCAAGACTGAGAAGTTGTGGCTTCAAATATGGCCTGTTCGACCCGTCTGCTATGCGAATATGGAAAGATGGCTTCTCGAAGTACTTCCAACATCCGGGTGACCTTTGTCTATACTTCGAACAGCACTCGCAGCACTCCATGGAAATTAATGAAAATGTCACTTCAGATATAAGCTGGTTGCTCTCTTATACTTAGCCTAAATTGATGTAATTCTTTAATGGTTAACCTGAATAGTGTCTGACACCACAGGAATTGTTTAAAAGAACCCTCACACACCAACCTGGTTGGTATCATGCTTCATCATTGGGTTCCCAGTCGGGTAGCTGAGTGCTACCCAACTGTGCTTCGACACCTGATTACAGTGGAGCAGGTTTTTTGGTTTTTGTGTGATGACGTTGTGAGTATAGTGACATTAAAAAATACCTCTGGGAAACTCACTATTCAATGTTTTATTCCCAGTGGCCCAGGGTATGTTTAAAAACAAGGTGAAGTGGACAATATGTCAGAACTACAAATAAGTGTCTGAATTATCCTTAGGTCGACATGTTTCAGCTCTCCAAGAAAAATTAGTGGAGCTTTCTTCAGGACCTCACTATATGGTGAATAATGTGCAAAAGTGAGTGGTAAAAATTAAACCACATGTGGTACGCATTTTTACACACTCGCTACGGCGTGTTTATCATGCGGGGATGGACTAACCATGAGTAACGGTCATCCGCTGGAATCTCGTTCCAGCGGACGCCGCAGTAGGTTGAGACGTGGGGGAGCACCGAGACTAAAGTACCTAGTAGGAGCTCCTCCCGCCCTGGACTCGTATGGCCATGGAAATACCATGATTTACGAATTTTACTACTGATGGACCTTTTGCACATTATTCACCATATAGTGAGGTCCTGAAGAAAGCTCCACTAATTTTTCTTGGAGAGCTGAAACATGTCGACCTAAGGATAATTCAGACACTTATTTGTAGTTCTGACATATTGTCCACTTCACCTTGTTTTTAAACATACCCTGGGCCACTGGGAATAAAACATTGAATAGTGAGTTTCCCAGAGGTATTTTTTAATGTCACTATACTCACAATGTCATCACACAAAAACCAAAAAACCTGCTCCACTGTAATCAGGTGTCGAAGCACAGTTGGGTAGCACTCAGCTACCCGACTGGGAACCCAATGATGAAGCATGACACCAACCAGGTTGGTGTGTGAGGGTTCTTTAAACAATTCCTGTGGTGTCAGACACTATTCAGGTTAACCAGTCACTCTCTTGTGGCCCGTCTCTGTTGTTTGTTTGAATATTACATTGGGACAAGGAGGGCACACTCATTGTCCTGACTCTCTCCTTTGGTTTTTGAAGTAATTCTTTAATGGGCATGTTTGGATCGGTTATTCTTGTTATGCGTGTGTGCAATTTAAGAATTCAATTTCTGTCTATATGTTGTCCCTGTTATATGTTGGTCCGTTTTTTTCTTTTCTTTATCTTTCCTTTTTCCAACAGAGTTATGTATATTTTGTTATTTCTTTTAATTCTTTACTTTTCTCTCTTCTCAATTTCTTTCAATGATGTCTCTTATTCATGGTATTAAACTGGTTTCTTTTAATGGTAAAGGCTTACGGCATCCTGTTAAATGCACTAAAGTTTTGGATTATTTGGCTAGGCATAAGGCTGATATTTGTTTGTTACAGGAGACTCATATTCGCTTTTCGCATATACGCTATTCTACCATATATGAACAAAAAAAATGGATGGGAAATATTATCTCTTCACCTGCTCTTAATAAGAAAAATGGAGTTGCTATTTTATTTGCAAAAAAACTGAATCTTCAACTATTACACAAGTATTCAGATTCTAATGGTTGTTTTCTCATAATTAAAATTAAAGTTGATGACATGGTCCTACACTTGATTTAAATATATGGTCCCACGAAGGATGACCATGAGTTTTGGTCGCTTTTTACGTTAGAAGTTTTAAAATTGGGTAATGTTCCACTTATTATTGGAGGTGATTTTAATCTTATAAGTGATCCTTTATTGGATAGATGTTCTCATACCAAATATTGCCTCCAAAATCATATTTTGCTCTTAAATCCTTTTTTAGATCAACTAAATTAGTGGATATCTGGTGTTTACATCACCCAACAGATAAACAATTTACTTTTTTTTCTAATTCTCACTATTCATATTCTCGAGTAGATTTTTTTACTAATATCCCGTCTTTTAATTCCTTCTATTTCTGAACCTACTATCCAAAATATAGATATTTCGTATCATACGCTTGTCTCATGCATTTTACATCCTACATACTCTGAACAGTCTCGGGGAAGATGGCGCATGAACACAAATAATGTTCTTAATAACGACAACAAACCCAAACTCGTATTAATCAATTCATGAATATTTTACTTTTAATCCCGAGGGTTATACATCAATTGTAAACAGATGGGATGCCTTTAAAGTGTATATCAGGGGGGTCACAATTTCGATTATGGCTCATAATAAGACATTCAATGCAAGAATTCAAGAATTAGACAAACAAATTGCCAAATATGAACGTCATTTCATTACATCTAATCACATTAAATACAAAATACACCTACAATAACTTTGTTATGAATTGAACTCTATATTAAGCACTAGAGCAGGCATACAAATCTCAAATTCTAAAGCTAAATTTTGTTTTAATGCTAATAGATCTGGAAATTCTTTAGCCAACTATCTTCATATTAAGAAAGAAAAAACTCAAATTAGAGCTATCCACAAATCTGATGGGCAAACAGCTATATCTCATATAGCAATAGTGAATATATTTATGAATTATTATTCAGAGTTATATAATAAACCTCCTTCTAATGATTTATCACTTATTGATACATTTTTAGAGAAGTGTGGTTTGCCTCAAATTTCCCAATCAGCTAAAGATCAATTAGATATGCCAATTTCTATTGATGATGTACATTCAGCTATTAAATCACTTAAGTTGCGTAAATCTCCAGGTCCGTTTGATATTCCAGCAGAATTTTATAAAGAATTTTCTACTTTCCTGTCACCACATTTATTCAAATGAATTACTCATTTTAGTATTACAGGAACAATGTCAGGGTCTTTTAAGGAAGTTTTGATTATAGTCCTTCCCAAACCAGATAAAGACCCCTCTATGGTTTCAAATTATCGTCCTATCTCCTTGATTAACCAGGATTGTAAACTTTACGCAAATATCCTTGCAACTAGATTGGCTTCTGCACTTCATTCCATTGTGCATATTGATCAATCTAGTCCTATGAAAAACAGACAGCCTGTAAACAATGTGAGATTATTACTTCATGCAATTGAAAGCGGTGCAATAATAACTCAACCTGCTGGCCTCCTAGCTTTAGATGCAGAAAAGGCTTTCGATAAAGTACATTGGCAATATCTCTTTCATACCTTGACTGCATTTAAACTGGGTTCCTCATTTATTCGTATGATTTTTGCTTTATATTCAGGTCCGTCTGCTCAACTTTTTAGTAATGGTCAGGTATCTAATTAATTTTTACTTTACAGAGGTACTAGGCAAGGGACGTCCGTTATAGCCTTTACTTTTTTTACTTGCAATTGAACCTTTGTTACTTGCGATCAGAAATCCAATGGAAATTGAAGGTCTTACCATTAATAACGTTCCTATTAAAACCTCTGCATATGCTGATGACGTACTTCTTTCTCAATTGTCAGGATATTTGCTAAATACTAAAAATCTAAATTTTTTCCTTTAAACGTTCACTGTTTGCCTGTTATGGTTCTAAACAAGGATATCATTTGGGTAAAATCAAATACCTGGGTATATTATTTTCACATAAGATAAAACAATCGATTTCATTAAATTGTGAATGCATTTTAGACTATATCAAAGACAAATTTAAAAAATGGCCTGAACTTCATTAACCTGGTGGGGGAAGATTGATTCTATTAAAATGGTTATTGCTCCGAAAATCTTTCACTTTCTCTCTATGATGCTTACACAGCTTCCTTTTAAATTCTATAAAAATGTGGATATTATCATTACCAGATTTATTTCGAATAACAAACCTCCTCGTATCAACTATAAGAAATTGAAATTAGTTAAGAATAATGGTGGTTTAAGTTTACCTGATTTTTTAAAGTATCATAAAGCGTTCATTTTAAAGCAAAGTACGTTATGGTTTCAATCCATGACACCTAACAATACTCCTACTTGGCTTACTATTGAACACAATTTGCTTTCCCTATTTCCATTGCCTGCAGTAGTCACTATGTCTAATTCTATGAGTTTGCTTCAGAAATCAGCAATTGTGAAATCTACAAAATTAATATTACATGATCTTGATTCAATTTTCCAATGCCCTATGGCACTTACATTACACTCATCATTATGGTACAATCCTACACTTAAGTCAAATAGAACCCCAAAATTTTGGAATTCCTGGATTAAAGCTGGGATTTTTTATTTGAAAGATAAATAACGTAGCAATACTTTTTTATCCTTTGATGAATTGCAACAATTGTTCAAATTAAAATCTGCAAATAGTTATAAATATGAACTATTATGTAATTGAAAACTAGACTCTTTTCCTAATAATTTTCCTCAGAACATGATCTCTGACTTGGCTGTGTATATCCAAACTATGGCCTGCTCACCTCCTGCTGTATCTCTCTTTTATAAAAAATTGAATGTAAGTGCAGGTGATAATATTAGCTTTCTAACTTCTTTTTGGAATAAAGAGTTAGATATCTCATTTTCCCTAGATATTTGGTGGAAAATCTGGCTGAATAACATCTCAGGATGGTTACCCGTCTCACTTTATCAAACTAATAAATTTATTTTGTTCAATTGCTTGTGGGCTCCTTTTAGGCTACATAAGGCAAAATTGTTGTATTCTTGTGTATGTTAGAATTGCTCTCAACAAGAAGGACTGTTGAGACATATGCTCTTTGACTGTCCAAATATTGGTAAGTTTTGGAGGGATGTTTGTAATATTGTAATGAAAATATTGAATATCACAGATAAATTGTCTTATGCTGTATTAATTTGTAAATCAGTCTCTATTACAACAAAATTGACAGATCTTGAGGGGAAACATTTAGATTTTTAATATCAGCTGCTTTGAAATCCATTACTGCTAATTGGAAAAATGCTTCATTACTTTCAGTACATACATGGTGGGCATGGATAATTTTTTCCAGAAGAGGAGCCAATTTATCTCTTACCTGTGTTGTCCATAACACATCCAATTATCATTTATTTTGGAAACCAATTGATGATTATATAGCTTTACAGTCATGACTACTCCTAGTCTGTTGATTATATAACTATTTTAATTATAGATACATAGCTCTACTAAAGTTTTATTATGGTTCTGACAATTTGTACTATTTGTTTCTTTTAAACGGATGTTCTACCTTTTCTTTTCTATCTTTTCTTTTCTACATTATATAATTAAATGTATTGGAACTTAAGATTGCTTATCTTGTATTAAGCCGTTATATAGCTGTTAGATAATTCTTTGGCTATAAAATTATATTTTATTTGTACCTTTTTCAGATGCTCTTTTTTGTATGGTCTTGTCTATTTATGATCAAAAATCAATAAAATATTTAAACAGAAGGAACTACCTAAATAGTAGGTAGACAAGGGCCTGGGAATATGTATACCACTGGTCAGAAAGGGACTAGGAATGTCTTAGTGTATCCCCCACCCACAGGCCAGTGAACTCTACAAAGCTAGACACTTACCAGCCTTCCTCAAAATGCTGCTGGACTTGTGAAAGGATACTAGGCAATCCGAACCTGCTGCACTTGGCATCTATGACCTGTGAGAAGGACCTGAGGTGGGTGCCCCCCTTCCCTTTTTGCTTTCAATCCAAGGACAGAAAGATTTCCAAAGATCATAAGGCTGATCTCCTGGGTGGTTCCATGAGCATAAAAACGGTGTAGAGGACATTCCTGTAGAGAATCCCAATGGACCACTGGCAACTGTACTTGGACTGAGTTTTGCTGTTGGTCTCTGCTTAACACCCTGAGAGTCCCTAAGTGCTTCCCCCTGACATCCTAGTGCTCTAAGAAGTGTACTACTATGGTTGTTTGGGCACCAGAAGAAAACTTTGACATTTTTTAAATCTTTTCCTCCTGAGCTCCAGCGCTTCAGCAGTACCCACCGGAAAAATATCCTAAGATTAGACTTAGAAAATTCACACAGAGAAACCTCAAAAGCTTTAATGCGCCAGCGGGAGCAACCTGCTTCAGGTAAGAAGCCTTCAGTTCCATGGCTATGTTCTAGTTTCAGCAGTGACCTGCATGGAGAGGATTTTTCTTCTCAAAAGTGACCCATTCTGCATTGTAACTTAGAATAAATTTCATAAATTTTCTTCAAAAAAATGACAAATTCCCTTTCTGAAGCAAGAGTTTTAAACATTTTTTGAACGTTTTGACTTCCAGACTTTCACCAGGACTAAATCACTTGGTATGTTCTTCTAGGGCTGCATCTCAGTCAGCTTGACATTGCACCTTGGTCTCAGTCTACCTCGGCCATTAACATAGATTGGGCGCTCTATTTGTCTTGGTGCTTTTTTACTCACAGTTTTTAGAAATTCATATCTCAGGTTCCCTTTATTGCATAGTTGTTGTTTTGAGCTTATGTTACTAATAACTTATTTTTCTTTATTTTAAAACTGGTTTTGGAGTTTTATTGTGATTTGTGTAACTTTTCCTATTGTTTATGTACTGCTTAAATACTTTACACCTTGTCTTTTATTTAAGCCTGACTGCTTTGTGTAATGGTACCATCAATTGAGCACTGGTTAATTTTATTTAATTTGTGTGACATTTAGCAGGTGATAGCCTCATGCTTTGAGGTATAACCTTCTCCAACCCGAATATTATTTGACTTTCCTCCAGAAATTGTAAAGCATCCAAATACCCATTAAGGCATCCTGTTGCTATTATTCTGGAAATGAGTCTGGCTAGCCGCCTGGTCTAAAGATTGAAAATCCAAGATTTCAGTCCTTTCAGGAAAGATAGTTAGTTAGTGTGAAATAGAGTGTAACTCAAGTGGAAGGGTATTCTAAATGTTCACATCTTAGTAGGAGAAATCACACCTTCTTCTTGTTTGTTGATTGTTAGAAATTGGGTTTCTGATTGGCTAGGGTATGCACCTAAGCCAGGCAGAACCCACCACTCTAGTCAGGGTAAGGGAGTTACATACCAAGATAACACCTGCTCACACCCTTGTTAGCTTGGCAGAACAGTCAGGCTTATCCCAGAGGCAATGTGTAAAGCGTTTGCGCACCACATACACACACCAGTGACACACTAGGCACACCACAAAAAAAGACACCACACAAGTTTATATAAAAATATCTCCTATATTGTATATAAAACACATAAGACCAAGAATCACATCAATCATTGTGCCACTAGGCACTTGTCATGACATCACATAGATCATATATCACTTTGCAATTAGGCAATGGTCATAACGGCATAGGTAGTGCAATAAGATAAATACCCATAGATTTCACATGTTAGGGAACATTAGGCATAACATCACATCCGGTGTACTGAACCAGTACTCATACCTTGCATATAAATCTCTTTGTACAATGCACATAGTTTCATTACACATACATCACCAGATATCACTGTGAATCTATAGGGTGCAGCTTCCCTGCCCCTCCAAAAAACTTTATGGGATGACCCCACCTGGACCCTACAGCACCAGAACTTCTGCGTCCCTTCTTGGGGGTCTACAGTTTTACTTCTTATGCTCATCCAAAGGCAGAGAGTTGCTAATCGGGGGCCCGTCCCGAGCTCGCCCCATGTTAGAGACAGCGCCCCCCCAAGTGAGCATTAGCTGTCTACTCCATGGTGTAGCTGCCGAGACAAATGCGACGTGGGGCCCGGCCACTCTACTCAAGCTGAAGGGCAAGCGTGCCCCCGTAATGCCAGCAATACCAAGGCTGTATTTTACTCACGACCTGGCCCCATTGGCGGGGAGACCTCACTGGGTGACCTGCGGGTGGAATCATCTTAAGTCCACTGCCCGCAACCATGCGGTGCAGCCACCACACTCCCTGGGTGCTTCTTCCATGCCGGTGCAGCAGCCAACCAAGCCCCCGCTTCCCTAGGGAGGACGACTCGCGTTGCTAGTCCTCCGCAGTAGCCTCTGGAGCCGCTATATTTTCCTTTGGCCCACCAGGGCCACACTCTTTTCCCTGCTGGTCTCGTGGCCACGGGAGCAAGGGGCAGGCGCGGCCTTCCACGTCAGCCCTGCCTCCCAGCAAGTCACCAGCAGAACTCCTCCACTGTTCCTGTGCATCCTGCTAGGCTCCTAAGTGGCTGGGTCATGCGCTCCAGCATGTCAGGGTTGCTACGGCAACTGGGAGGGGCACTTCACTGCTAACAGCTCCTGCTGTGCTAGGGCCCAGAAGGTGCCAATCTGGCAGCACCACGGCTTCTTTACAAGGCGTTTAGCAGACCTTCAGGAGTTCTTGCCCTGTTCAGCGAGAAGGATTCTTGTAAGCAGTTCTGGCTTCTCCTTTGAGACTGCGGCACCACACGCCGTGTAGTTCTCCCACGCTCTGCCTCAGCAGCACTCTCACAGCACTCCACTTGTGCTATTTAGGATACAAGAAGGGAAAGGGCCCCAGGGCAGCACTCAGCAAACGATGGTTAGGGAATCTCCTGAACATGTTTCCCGTTCCTAGCAAAAGGGGCGAAGGACAGTTCAGCCCTTCTTCAGCCAGAAACAGCAACTGCAGGCCAACCCACCCCTCACACATTAGGGGCAGCACTCCTCACACAGCTCCCAGCCCTCCTTCCAGGCAGGTTACTTTTAGATCCAGCAAGCATTTTTCCTGAAGTCTTCTGTATCCCTCAGACTTCCAACAGGAGGACAGCACCCACAAGCCCTTGGAGATTCTCCAAAAGCAGGATACCACAGCAGGGTCAAAAGAGTCCTTCCTTTTCCTCTACCACAGACAGAAGCAGCAACTGTAGGCCAACCCACCCCTCACACAGAAAGGCAGCACTCCTCACACAGTCCTTCTGTTCTTCTTCTTGGCAGGGTCCTCTTGTTCCTTGAAATAATCTATAGTCCTGGAGTTTTAGGTGCAATAGCAGGCCTGGTCGTAGTTTGCAGAGTTTTGCTACACGGAACTCCGCGAAGTTACAAAAAAACTCAGCGAAGTTCCGCAAGTGGCGGAGTGCAGTGCGAACTGCAGTTTGTGCTGGTATTCCTGCCACTCAGGTAGAAATTCTACCCGAGCGGCAGCTCACGCTCGCGAACTTACCGTTCGTGATCGCGAGCTGGGAAAAAACTCTGCTGCACATCGCAAAGCGTAGTTTTCTGCATTCCGCGAGCTCCGCGGAGTGCGGAGTGCAGAAAACTCCACAAACTCCGCGAACGGAGCGAAGTTCACCGCCCAGGCCTATGCAATACTTATACCACATTTTGTCATTGTTTTCTTTGCTGTAAGCATCTCTTAACCCAGTCTAAACCAGTCCTGTCCTCCTTGGTGCAGCATGATCACAGGGGGCGGAGACAGCATTGTGAAAAAGGAGACACAGCCTATTCAGGTGCAAGTGAAATTCCTCCCACCACTCTAAATGCAGACCAGGTCTATTCAGAACAGTAATGGGTCATCCAGGCAAGGCAGGGCACACCTCAACTCCCCTAGTGACTGTCTAGAGTGAATGCACATCCCCAGCTCCTGTCACTCAAACACTAGACGCTGAATACACAAACAGCCAGAGGCACACAAAATGGTAAAGTAAGAAAATGCCCACTTTCTAAAAGTGGCAGATTCAAACACAGAATTTACAAACCACCTTTACCAAAAGGTGGGTTAATAAATTCTGAGTTCAGAAAGCCTAAACTCCATTTTTCTATCTTGTCCCTATGGAAAGCTATGCATGTAAAATGTTACAGCGCAGCCCCAATGGGACAGACAGCCTTTTCTTTTTTTTTGTGTTAATAATTTTTTATTAGCATTTTATAAATACAATACAAGAAATATATGATAAAATTGCAAATTCTAAAACATTTTGTAATAGAGAAATATTGATGAATATAGTTATAAATAGAAAAGTAAATACATCAAAATCCATAGAATAGCAGAAAAGGGGGTAATTAGGGGTAGAACATATTATAGAAAGTAAAATTAATACAATCACCATTAAATATTGAATATTGGATATGAAATACTAAAGTGTTAAGCCAATAAATTGTCGAAAATCATTAAAAGCTGAAGGTAATAAAATATTAATTTGGTAAAACATTAATTACACATTTCATTAAGTAAATTCATTTGAAATACTAAAAGGTAATGCACTACTGAGAATACAGGATCACTCCAGTGATGGGTATGAGTATAATATAAATATATTTACTAACTGAATAAAATTTATCAAAAGTACCAGTCTATGAACTACAAGGACGCCATAACTAGGCAGAGTAATGAAAGAAAAAGAAAAGAAAAGAATTAAGTATCAATTCGTTGAAATGTCCAAAGTAACTTAAGAAGTGGAAGTAGTTGCAGAGACATCTTCTACATGTAAGAAAGGATCCCATACTTGTAAGAACAATTCAGTTTGGTCTTGAATGTTATATATGACTCTCTCATGTGAGGCAGTTTAGATCATTGATGTTAACCAATTCTCTTGGGATGGCGGAGACAGGGATTTCCATTGTCTTAATATACAAATTTTAGCAGTAGTCAATGCGGTATGTACAAGACGACATTGCGGTTTGGAAAGGGTAGGGGAGTCTCGTAAATCATGCAGTAAAATAGTTGCTGGCGAGAGTGGTAAATGTAAAGGAACGGTGTTATGCAAAACTTGACCTATATAGGACCACTAATGTTTAACCATGGGGCATTTACATATGATGTGGACTATGTCACAACCAGAGGCATTACATCTCCAACAATTAGTATGCGATAATAGGCCCACTTTATGTAATTTTACCGGTGACCAATGCAAGTCATGAAGTATTTTAAATAAACAAAATTTTAAACGAGCCTCCCGGGCACCTTTATCTAAGTTTTCCAATAAAGCCACCCATTGTTCATCTTCAAAGGAAAGCCCTAGACGTGATTGCCACTTAGAACGAAGATCACGAGATAGAGGATGAGAAAATAATTGTGTAGTGAGAGTTTTATACAATCCGGAAAAAAACCCTTTATGTCTCCCCAGGTGTGGAGATAAAATACCTTTGGTGAGATTTGCAGTATCCAGGGTTTTGGGCCTAAAGCCTTAGTAAGAGAGTTATTGAGCTGTAAATAATTATCTGTTTGCAGTAGGGGAAGATTAAACTCATCCACCAATTGTGAAAAAGGTTTGAGATCTCCATTATGAAGAATCTGATCTAAGGTAAGGATGCCAGCTGATTTCCATTGGGGCCAGGAGAGAGTTTTCCCTTTAATGCGTATTCCGTAGTTGTTCCATATTGGGGCTTTTACATGTAAACGTGGATTAAAGCCTAAAATACGGTGTGTCCTTTGCCATGTTTTACGCATTGCAGATAATATAGGATTGCGGGGATCTAGACGACTTGTACCTGACCCATATAGGACTGAGAGACCCAATTCAGTAGACAAGAGGAATCTTTCAATATGTACCCACTGTGGTGTATTGAAGTTATCTTGGAGCATGTATGTAAGTTGGGATAATTGTAATACAATTGAATAATGTTCTATCGAGGGAAGACTCAGACCTCCATTAGAGTGATGGGCATTAAGCTTGCTTATGGCTAAACGGGGTTTGATGGAGCCCCATATAAAAGATTTTATCTTAGAGTCTATGAGACGTAATGTAGATAGTGGAATATGAAGAGGAAGCATTCCGAGAGTATATAGAAAACGTAGGAGAGTGACCATTTTTACTGCTTGGACTCTACCCCACAGAGACAAACCCAAAATTTTCCATTTATCGAAATCACGTTGCATCTGAGTAAGTAAGGGACTTATATTATCCATGACCATGGCTTCTATTCCCTTGTTCACAAGAATACCTAAATATTTTAAACGAGAGGGTTGCCAATGAAAGGGATAATCTTGTATCACAGGTTTTGAGGTGCCATCTGATATAGGGGTCGCTTCACTCTTGTCCCAATTAATTTTATACCCAGAAAAGGAGAAATTCTCTATGATTTGAAGTAGTGATGGTAGTGATCGGGATAAGTCAGTAATGGTGAGTAGAATTTCGTCTGCGTAAAGATAAAGTTTAGATTCTCCCACCGGGAGAGGGATACCAACAACAGAGGTTGACTGGCGGATTGCTGCTGCCAAAGGTTCAATAGCCAGTAGGAATAAAAGAGGTGACAAGGGGCAACCCTGACGAGTTCCTCTGCGGATTGGAAATGCATCAGAAACGAAACCCCCGCAGTTAACTAATGCAGTAGGGTGTTCATATAACAATCGTACTTTATTTATAAACTGATCCCCCAATCCAAATTGTTCTAAAATTTTAAATAGATATGTCCATTCTACTCGATCAAATGCCTTCTCGGTGTCAAGCGATAATGCTATGGCATCATCCTGAAGGATTTTGGCAGCATGAAGAGTATGGGCTAAGGAACGCAAATGATTTCTAGAGGAACGCCCAGGTATAAATCCCACTTGGGTATGATGGATTAGGGAGGGAATAACTCTGCAGAGACGAGAGGCAAGAATACTGGCCAGGATTTTTATGTCACAATTAAGGAGCGATATAGGACGATAACTGCGACAGAGCAGTAGATCTTTCCCCGGTTTGGGCAGGACTGCGATTACTGCTTTATTAGAAAGACTTCCTAGAGAAGATGTATGTTCAGCCTCTTGGAATACAGCATGTAAACAGTCTACTACGCTGTCACCTGACCAACGATAAAATTCCTCAGGGAATCCATCCTCCCCTGGGGCTTTATGATATGGAAGTTTGGCTTTAGCTTGTGATATCTCCTCTTTACCAATTTCTGTATTTAAAAGTGCTCTGTCTTCTGCAGAAAGGAGAGGTAAATCAATTCCTGCAAGGAAAGATTTCCTTTTTTCATGATCTACGTGGGTACCTGGGGTATAAAGAGATTTATAGTAAGTAGCAAATTCATTAACTATATCCTGAGGGCGAGTCAACATGTTACCTGTAGATGATTTTAGGGCTGAAGTAGCCATGGCAACTTCTCTTTGTCTCAATTGTGCTGCTAAAAGTCTACCCGCCTTTTTTCCCTGTTCATAATGCCTCCCTTTCATTTTTTGTAGAGCATATTCGGCCTTGGAGGTGAAGAGACTATTCAGTGCCATACGGGCTTGTTCTAAAGATTTACGATTTTGTAAAGTAGGTTTTTTATTGTATAAGCGGGTGAAATGTGCAATATCTTGTTCCAATTCTTTCTGTCTAGTAGCATTTTTCCTATTGGCCTGAGCTGCATCCCGCATAAATTGCCCCCGAATAGTAGCCTTATCAGCAACCCTCATAATCCTACCAGAGGCCACAGAGCCTTGATTTAAGGAAAGGTATTTGTGAAGATGATCCTGTAATTGCGTTTTACCCTTAGGTGTTTTGTGGTGTTGAATATTCATCCTCCAAGGTTTGAGACCTGGTCTGGTCATCCCTGTTTGTAAATGTAATAAGACTGGAGAGTGTTCAGACATTGATGCTTCCAAAATATGAGATTCCTGAATTTATTGGACTATACTTTGAGAGATTAAAAAGTAGTCCAACCGAGAAAGAGTTCCATGAGTGGGGGATGTAAAGGTGTATTCAGTATCATCTGGGTGTGAAAGACGCCAGTGATCTACAAGGCCGTTGTCCTCAATTATATCATTCATGAGTGCTCTGTCTGCAGCATTATGTTTATCAAGAGGACCTGTCCTATCAAGAACCTGATCTCTCACCAAATTCCAATTGCCTCCTATAAGGTACTGTGAAGCATCAATCTCTGACAACAAGCGATTCAAATGCAAGAGGAAGGATTTTTTGGAACCTGTCGGGGCGTAGACTGATCCCACACAGATATGAGTATCTCCAATTTGTAACTTAGCGAAGACATAACGGCCGTCCGGATCTTCCCATGTTTTGGATACCATAACTGGAAGGGTTTTTTGAATGAGGATTGCCACACCACATTTTCGAGTAGGGCCTGTGTCCGAGGGACTGTCGTCATGTATACTGCTGTGGAAAACCTTTCCCACCCAATCCCTACACAATTCTTTTGATTCAAGTTCGTCAAGATGTGTCTCTTGAAGAAGAGCCACATCTACTTTTTTGGATTGGAGATAAGAGAGGACTTTTTTCCTCTTAATGTAATGTGTTAAACCATGAACATTCCATGATATTGCACATAAGGCATGAGAAACAACCATGTTTGTAAGAGTACTAGGGGTTTTGTTTGACTTTTTTTTTAAAAAGGTAATGAAGAGTGGGATCCCAAATAGAAGGAAGAAAGTGAACTATGTAGGAATAGATTTTCCAATGACCAATATAAAATTTGTTGACTTACTAGCCAATGAAAAGAAATGTATTGTGTAGAAAAAATAGAAAGATACGTTCAAGTTACAATATAATGGTATATAGGGTACTACAATATGAAGACTTTGACCGCGGATCTGGGCTCACAAGAGCACCGCTCCGTGCAGGACCCCCACCAGGAGTATAAATCAAAGATCAGGACCATTTATAAGAAGTATGAGAATCTAGGGAATCCAATTATGCTTAGTGGTGATCTATGAAGGGGAGGACCAAGTACTATAAGACATATAACCAGCCATATCTAGGATATATAAGAAAGAAATCTAAAGAACATTCTAAAGGGACATACATGTCAATAATATAAACAGATGAGAACATTTCATTTTAAATATATCATAAAAGATCTAATATATAATAGATTACATTCATAACTATAAATATCATTTAGTAGACATGTTTGTAAAAGATTGAATACATACGTTTCGGTATCCAATAAATAACATCAATAATGAATAATAAAATATTTTTTTATTTTTTATGTATTGAATTTTCTTTAATTCACAAAGAAACGAAAACACGTGGTTATGGCAGTATAAACAATCAATATGGTTTAGCATTGACAAATATTTATATACTAGGAAAAAGCAAAAAAAAACAGAAAATTTACAAAACACTATTCAACCAATCCAATTAATTACTGGAGCCCAAATTTTCTCCCCTAAACCCCGTCTCCTGCGGCCTTTTAGTCTATATACCGCTAATTCCATACTGAAAATAGCTAGCAGCCGGGCCCTCCAATTAATAAATGTAGGAGAGTCAGGACTGATCCATTGAGATGTAATTCCCGCTCTCAAGATAGCCATTGTAATAAACAAAAAATCTGTTTCAAATCTGGTCAACCCTACCATATTTTGCGTTTGGTCGACCCCTAAGATCACTAAAGCTGGTGTTAACAAAATAGTCTTACCAAGAATCTGACCTAGAAATGATTCAATATCTTGTAGAAATTTATTAAGTGTAGGACAGGTGAAAAATATGTGGATCGTATCAGCTGCCAATATCCCACACCTGCTTCACGAATTCCCACGGGATCCAGACCATTTGGCAATTTTCCCCGGGGTATAATATAGATCAAATGTCGACATGTAATGTTGGGCCCTCAGAGTACCTGTTATTAAAACCCGATTAGCTATCTCAAGAGATGCTTACAGATCAGTACCCTCCTGCCCGAATTTCCTATCCCATCTATCATTTTGAATGGCCAAATCATCAGGGAGACCAGCTATCAGCATCTGATAGATCTTCCCAATCCGAGATCTATTCACTATAGTGCCCACCAAGGATATTCTCCCAAACTGTGCTTTCCCCTGTGCAATAATTTTAGCCAGGTAGCTCCTGATCTGTAAAAACTTAAAAAAGTGCCAGGCAGGGAGCCCATAGTTACCTTGTAAGTTAGAAAACGAAGTGATCTGACCCTCACAAAAAAAATCACCCACAGCATTTATTCCCAAAACCCCCCAATTGATGGTTATCTGATCCTGAAAAATTGGAGGTAAAAGCCCATTTGCAGACAGAGGGGTATAAACGTTTACGTTCGAGATCCCAAGCCGATGTCGCATTTTTTTCAAAACAGCATAGGCTGATTGAATAACTTTAAATTTTGTTTTCTTGTAGTAGCTTGGTTCAACAATTTTTGTTAAGCAATTTTGGGCATCTTCCCCAAGTAACATTTCGAAAATAGTGGGTCTGAAAGATTCGGGAACTACCGCCTTGGCCCCAACCAGCAATATCCCCATATGCTGTAGGAGTGCTGCCCAGTGATATAACATTAAGGAGGGTAGTCCCCAACCCCCCCTTAGTCTTGGAAGTATTAGCCATTTTGCTGCCCTCCTAGCTTTATGGTATCCCCATAGGAATCTTATACAGGCACTTTCTGCTTTTGAAATACACAAAGCCGAAAATTCCAAAGGTATAACTCGAAATAAATATAAAAACTTAGGGAAAAACAACATTTTAATAACATTGCAGCGTCCGTGTAGCGAAAGATGTAAATGATCTAATCTTGCTAATGTCTGATCAGCATCTTTCAATATCAGCAGTAAATTCATTTCCGGTATCTGCTCGACTGACGACGTAATCTTCACCCCCAAATAAGTTACTACTGATACTGTCGGAATCTCTACTGGCTTTAAAGTATCTGAATGTATGACCTGGGTTTTGTCGACATTTAGCCTATAGCCAGACACAGAACCGAACTGCTTCGCTAGATCATACACTGCCGGAAGAGCAGATCTTATATCCGTTGTAAAAATAGCAATGTCGTCGGCGTAGGCTAATGTTTTATACGCCACACCATTGACAATAACCATTTAAATCTGAAGATTAGCATCCAATTTGCTAAGAAGCGGATCGATGTATATCGAGAATAATAGCGGGGAGCACGGGCACCCCTGGCGAGTTCCTCTCTTGATATCAAAAGGATTGGATTCTTGACCGGAAATCCGAACACGGGCCTCCGGAGAAACATACAGCGCCTGTATGGCTGTAATAAACTCCTGCGGGAATCCTTTAGTTTTTAGCATTAACCAGAGGAACCCCCAGGAGACCCTGTCGAACGCCTTTTCTGCGTCCAACAGGATCATCCCCAAGGGCGCCTTAGAACCTTGGGCCCAATCAAATAGGGCTATTGCCCGTCTGATATGATCAGAGGTATCCCGGCCGGGTATAAACCCATGCTGGCGAATGGATACCAAGGGAGCTATAACCTTCCCGAGCCTTAAAGTCACAATTTTAGAATATATTTTGCTGTCGGCACCAATTAAAGAAATGGGGCGATAGGAGGAAGGACTAAGTTCTGGTTTATCTTTTTTTTTGAAGACTACAATAGTAGTCTTGTGCCAAGATTCGGGAGTCTGGCCCTTCTGAGCTAGTAAGAACAGGGATTCAAGCTCACCATAGAGGGTTTGCCTAAAAGTACGGAAAAATTCCAGAGATAGAAAATCAGGGCCGGCAGCCTTACCCGCTGCCAATGAGGTTATAGCAAATTCTATTTCTTCCCTCGTGATCGGAGCAGAGAGCATATCCCTATCTTCTAGTGTAACCTTGGATGTTATATAGTCATAAAGAAACTCCTCACCCGATGACACTGGGTCTTCCCCATCAGGAGAGTAGAGGCCCCTATAAAACTCCTGAAAGACCTCCAAAACTTTTAGTGGCCGATCCTGAATTTGCCCCCTTTGATCTTTAATACGACAGACTCTATTAGAGACCCCCTTGCATTGTAGTAGTTTGGCCAGCAATCTGCCGGTGTTTTCACCAAATTCGTATATGTCGGCCCGGTGTTGAGTACATTTTATGGCAAGTTCCTCTCCATAATGTTGGTGTATTTTAGTTCTTACAATTGCTAACTGTCTTTGACATGCCTCCCTTTTCTCCGAATCACCAATTACTCGAATAAGCTCTTCCTCTATGTCCCGAAGTTGATCAACCCAGCCATTAATCCTCTCTTTTATCACCCTCTGCCGGTGAAGAGAAAAACTTAAAGTCTCCCCCCTTACTGCTGTTTTAAAAGCATCCCAGACTACCAATTCAGACGCAGTGTCCTTATTTCTACCAAAGAATTCGACCATCCATTTTGCCATATAACTACAATATTCCTTGTCTAATAATAACTTCCTGTCAAAAGTCCAAGTTGACACAGCTTGTATCGAACTGATTGATGGAAGTTGTATTATTAATGGATTGTGGTCCGATATTAATCTAGGATACAATTCACAATTGACCCCTTCAACAATTAGATTGGATACAAAAAAATAATCTAACCGTACAAATTTGCAGTGAGGGGCAGAGAAAAACGTGTATCCAGGCTCGGCATGATGCTGTCTTTGCCAGACATCCACCAGGCCGTATTCCTGGCAGAGCCCCCGTAAAGCCTTAAATGTCTTGCCCTTCCTCCCTGAGTATGGGGTATTGCTATAGAGATTGAAATTAGCATTCAGATGAATGTTAAAGTCCCCACACAAAATTATAGGAGAGGACCATAAGGCAAGTTCAATACTCAGAAAATTTAGAACAATGGGGTCGTCCAAATTAGAACCATACAGGGAGCAGATAGTGTATGATGAGCCCTTGATGATCGCTTCAACATTTGCCCAACGACCTAAGTTATCCTCCTTGATACGCTTACTTGTTGATATACCATGTCTTACAATTATTGCTACCCCCCGAGTGGTTGTTGCTTGTCGAGTACATGCAAGAAGATCTAGCCCCAAATCTTTTAACCAAGCTCGATTATTCCAGGAAAGATGAGTCTCCTGGAGACATAATACATCAGCACCCAAATACCTTATAAGTTTTGCAAGAATACCTCTCTTCTTCCTATCATTGAGGCCACAACAATTTAACCCCTTCCATGCTCATGACGAGCTGGACTCGTCATGGCACACAGTGCTCGTGTGCTCATGACGAGTCCAGCTCGTCATGGAACCCAGTCAAGGAAATCCCTCTGGTGCGGGCACCAGAGGGATTCCCTTTCATCCCCTAAAGCCTCGGGAGCTGGGGAAGAGCTTCCCCAGCTCCCGAGGCCCCCTGGTTTCCCTGAAATGACGATCGGCGCGCACGTCGCGCTGATCTCATTTCAGTGAAACTGAAACTGAAATGAGCCAAGAGGCTCATTACAGTTTCAGTTTCTACGTGCTCAGGGGCTATCTCAGCCCCCTGAGCACGTAGAAACTCAGGAGAGGTATCGTTGGAAAGGGAGAATCTCCCTTTCCAATGGTACCCCTCACTAGTGGATCCCTGCTTGGGGATCGCCCCAGGAGGGCGATCCCCAAGCGAGATCCACCCACTAGGCACCAGGGAGGGGAGCGGCCCCTTGGGCAAGGGCCTTTGCTCCCCCATACAATTTTTGGCATAATTAGTCTTTCTGCCCCCTGGGGGTAGATGGGGGCAGTAGCCCCCAATCTGCCCCCGGGGGTAGAAAGCCCACTAGACACCAGGGATTTCTATTTAAATTATATTTAGGGGTGGGGGCTGCCCAAAACGGGCATGCCGATGCCCCCATCCCCCGGCCACAAAATTAGTCTTTCTGCCCCCCTGGGGGCAGATGGGGCAGTAGCCCCCAATCTGCCCCCGGGGAGCAGAAAGCCCACTAGATACCAGGGATTTTTTTAAATTATAGTTAGGGGTGGGGGCTGCCCAATATGGGCATGCCAATGCCCCCACCCCACCCCGCCGCAAAGGTACAGTCTTTCTGCCCCTCCTGGGGGGCAGATGGGGGCAGTAGCCCCCAATCTGCCCCCGGAGGCAGAAAGCCCACTAGATACCAGGGATTTGTTTTAAATTATAATTTGGGGTGGGGGCTGCCCAATATGGGCATGCCAATGCCCCCACCCCACCCCGCCGCAAAGGTACAGTCTTTCTGCCCCTCCTGGGGGGCAGATGGGGGCAGTAGCCCCCAATCTGCCCCCCGGGAGGCAGAAAGCCCACTAGACACCAGGTTTTTTTCCCCTCGATACATTTAGGGGTGGGGGTTGCCCAAGATGGGCATGCCAATGCCCCCACCCCTCCCCACGAAATTCCAGTCTTTCTGCCCCCCGGGGGCAGATGGTGGCAGCGGCCACCAATCTGCACCCACCCGGGGTTCAGAAATACCCTAGATGCCAGGGATTATTTTTTTATAGGCCCGGGGTGGGGGCTGCCCAGAATGGGCATGCAAATGCCCCCACCCTACCCCCAAAGAAAAAAAAAAACTTTCTGCCCCCAGGAGGCAGATGGGGGCAATAGCCCCTGATCTGCCCCCCGGGAGGGGGCAGAAAGCCCACTAAGCGCCAGGGATTTTTTTTATATAGGTAGGGGTGGGGGCTGCCCAGAATGGGCATGTCAATGCCCCCAACCCAAAAAAATGCTACAGTCTTTCTGCCCCCTGGGAGGCAAATGGGGCAATAGCACCTTATCTGCCCCCGGGGGCAGAAAGCCCACTAGCCACCAGGGATTTTTTTTTTTACAAAGTTCGGGGTGGGGGCTGCCAAGAATGGACATGCCAATGCCCCCACCCACCCCAAAAAGATGTCACTGTCTTTCTGCCCCTCCCAGGAGGCAGATGGGGGCAGTAGCCCCTGATCTGCCCCGGGGGCAGAAAGCCCACTATGTGCCAGCGATTATGCTGGCTTTTTTATACGGAGGGGTGGGGGCTGACCAGCATAGGCATCCCAATGCCCCCGACCCCCAAAAGAATAGCCACAGTCTTTCTGCCCCCTCGGGGGCATATCGAGGCAATAGCCCCTGATTTCCCCCTCCCCAGGGTGGCAGAAAGCCCACTAGGCACTGACTTTTTTCGGAATGTGCCTACCTGTTGAATTTGGTTCCTAGCTCTGCCGGCACCCAGGGAAACCTAGCAAACCTATACATTTTTTTAAACTAGACACCCAGGGGAATCCAGGATGGGCTGACTTGACTGGCTCTCACCAGGTTCTGTTACCCAGAATCCCTTGCAAACCTAAAAATTTGTCCCAAAAAAACACATTTTCCTCACATTTTTGTGGTGGAAAGTTCTGGAATCTGCGTGGATCCACAAAATTCCACCCACCCCGCGTTCCCCAAAGTCTTTCGAGAAAAATGGTACCTCACTTGTGTGGGTAGGACTAGTGGCCGCGACAGGAAACGGCCCAAAACGCAACATGGACACACCACATTTTCACAGTGAAAACGGACCCTTTTTTTGCAAAGTGCCTAGCTGTAGATTTTGAACCCTAACACTGCCAGCACCTAGGGAAACCTAGCAAACCTATACATTTTTGTCCAGGATGGGGTGACTTGACTGGCTCTCACCAGGATCTGTTACCCAGAATCCCTTGCAAACCTAAAAATATGTCCAAAAAAACACATTTTCCTCACATTTCTGTGGTGGAAAGTTCTGGAATCTGCGGGGATCCACAAATTTCCTACCACCCTGCGTTCCCCCAGGGCTCCCAATAAAAATGGTACCTCACTTGTGTGGGTAGGCATAGTGGCTGAAACAGGAAATGGCCCAAATCGTATTGTGGAGACTTCAAAACTACCTATAACAAAACTACCTGGTTTTGGGGGGGCACCTGGTTTTTGGCCCGGGCTCGCCGCCATCTAGGGAAACCTACCAATCCCACACATTTCTGAAAACTAGACACCCTGGGGAGTCCAATGAGGTATGGCTTGCGTGGATCTCCCAACGTTTCCCTACCCAGAATCCCCTGCAACCCTCAAATTTAGCTGAAAAAACCATATTTTCCACATATTTTTGCGTGGAATCACCGTGCTGGCACAAATGTCCTACCACCCAGCGTTGCCCTTGTTCCCCGAGTAAAATGATACCTCACTTGTGTGGGTGTCCAAAGCAGAACTGGCTAAAAACGTATTTTAAAAAAAATATAGCGCTTAGAATTCTCGGTGCTATACCCTAAATCCCTATGTTTTGGGCTCTTCCCAGTCACAGGCCTTTGGCCCACCCACACAAGTGAGGTATCATTTTTTCAGCTAAATTTGAGGTTTGCAGGGGATTCTGGGTAGGAAAACGTTGTGGGACCCACGCAAGCCATACCTCGCTGGACTCCCCCGGGTGTCTAGCTTTCAGAAATGTTTGAGTTTGGTAGTTTCCCAAGATGGCCGCCGAGCCCAGGGCCAAAAACTCCTGGGACCCCCTTGCAAAACCAGGTTGTTTTGTGATAAGTAATTTTGATGTCGCCTCAATAGGTTTTGGGCCCTTTTCTGTCGCGGGTACTTGACCCACCCACGCAAGTGAGGTATCATTTTTATCGGGAGACCTGGGGAACGCTGGGTGGGAGGAAATTTGTGGATCCACGTAGATTCCAGAACTTTCCCACATAGAAATTTGAGAGAAAAGTGATTTTTTCAGCTAAATTTGAGGTTTGCAGGGCATTCTGGGTAGGAAAACGTTGGGGGATCCACACAAGCCATACCTCGTTGGACTCCCCGGGTGTCTAGTTTTCAGAAATGTGTGGGTTTGGTAGGTTTCCCAAGATGGCCGCCGAGCCCGGGGCCAAAAACCCAGGTGACTCCCCTTGCAAAACCAGCTTGTTTTGTGATAGATCATTTTGATGTCTCCTCAATACGTTTTGGGCCCTTGCCTGTTGCGGGTACTTGAACCACCCACACCAGTGAGGTTTTGGCCCTGGGCTCGGCGGCCATCTTAGGAAACCTACCAAACCCACACATTTCTGAAAACTAGACACTCTGGGGAGTCCAGCGAGGTATGGCTTGCGTGGGTCCCCCAATGTTTTCCTACCCAGAATCCCCTGCAAACCTGATATTTTGCTGAAAAATCACTTTTTCGCACATTTTTGTGTGGTAAAGTTGTGGAATCATGGGGCTGACACAAATTTCCTACCACCCAGCAATCCCCAGGTCTCCCGATAAAAATGGTGCCTCACTCGGGTGGGAGGCCCAAGTACCCGCGACAGGCAAGGGCCCACAACGTATTGAGGCGACCTCAAAATGGCCTATCACAAAACGACCTGGTTTTGCAAGGGGGTCCCATGACATTTTGGCCCGGGGCTCGGCGGCCACCTACGGAAACCTACCAAACCTACACATTTCTGAAAAGTAGACACCCGGGGCATTCCAGGGAGGTATGACTTGCGTGGATCCACTAACCTTTTCTTACCCAGAATCCCCTGCAAACCTGATATTTTGCTGAAAAAATCACTTTTTCGCACATTTTTGTGTGGTAAAGTTGTGGAATCATGGGATTGACACAAATTTCCTACCACCCAGCGTTCCCCCAGGTCTCCCAATAAAAATGGTGCCTCACTCGGGTGGGAGGCCCAAGTACCCGCGACAGGCAAGGGCCCACAACGTATTGAGGCGACCTCAAAATGGCCTATCACAAAACGACCTGGTTTTGCAAGGGGGTCCCATGACGTTTTGGCCCGGGGCTCGGCGGCCACCTACAGAAACCTACCAAACCTACACATTTCTGAAAAGTAGACACCCGGGGCATTCCAGGGAGGTATGACTTGCGTGGATCCACCAACGTTTTCTTACCCAGAATCCCCTGCAAACCTGATATTTTGCTGAAAAAATCACTTTTTTCGCACATTTTTGTGTGGTAAAGTTGTGGAATCATGGGATTGACACAAATTTCCTACCACCCAGCGTTCCCCCAGGTCTCCCAATAAAAATGGTGCCTCACTCGGGTGGGAGGCCCAAGTACCCGCGACAGGCAAGGGCCCACAACGTATTGAGGCGACCTCAAAATGGCCTATCACAAAACTACCTGTTTTTGCAATGGGGGTCCCATGACGTTTTGGCCCGGGGCTCGGCGTCCACCTAGGGAAACCTACCAAACCTACACATTTCTGAAAAGTAGACACCCGGGGATTCCAGGGAGGTATGGCTTGCGTGGATCCACCAAAGTTTTCTTACCCAGAATCCCCTGCAAACCTGATATTTTGCTGAAAAATCACTTTTTCGCACATTTTTGTGTGGTAAAGTTGTGGAATCATGGGATTGACACAAATTTCCTACCGCCCAGCGTTCCCCCAGGTCTCCCAATAAAAATGGGGCCTCACTCGGGTGGGAGGCCCAAGTACCCGCGACAGGCAAGGGCCCACAACGTATTGAGGCGACCTCAAAATGGCCTATCACAAAACTACCTGTTTTTGCAATGGGGGTCCCATGACGTTTTGGCCCGGGGCTCGGCGTCCACCTAGGAAACCTACCAAACCTACACATTTCTGAAAAGTAGACACCCGGGGATTCCAGGGAGGTATGGCTTGCGTGGATCCACCAAGTTTTCTTACCCAGAATCCCCTGCAAACCTGATATTTTGCTGAAAAAATCACTTTTTCGCACATTTTGTGTGGTAAAGTTGTGGAATCATGGGATTGACACAAATTTCCTACCACCCAGCGTTCCCCCAGGTCTCCCAATAAAAATGGTGCCTCACTCGGGTGGGAGGCCCAAGTACCCGCGACAGGCAAGGGCCCACAACGTATTGAGGCGACCTCAAAATGGCCTATCACAAAACTACCTGTTTTTGCAAGGGGGTCCCATGACGTTTTGGCCCGGGGCTCGGCGTCCACCTAGGGAAACCTACCAAACCTACACATTTCTGAAAAGTAGACACCCGGGGATTCCAGGGAGGTATGGCTTGCGTGGATCCCCCAACGGTTTCTTACCCAGAATCCCCTGCAAACCTGAAATTTGGCTGAAAAAATCACTTTTTTCACACATTTTTGTGTGGTAAAGTTGTGGCATCACGGGGCTGACACAAATTCCCTACCACCCAGCGTTCCCCAGGTCTCCCGATAAAAATGGTGCCTCACTCGGGTGGGAGGCCCAAGTACCCGCGACAGGCAAGGGCCCAAAACATTTTGTGATAGGCAATTTTGATGTCGCCTCAATACGTTGTGGGCCCTTGCCTGTCGCGTGTACTTGGGCCTCCCACACAAGTGAGGCACCATTTTTATCGGGAGACCTGGAGGAACGCTGGGTGGTAGGAAATTTGTGTGAGGCCAGTGATGCCACACTTTCCCACACAAAAATGTGTGAAAAAAGTGATTTTTTCAGCTAAAATTGAGGTTTGCAGGGGATTCTGGGTAAGGAAACGTTGGGGGATCCACGCAAGCCATACCTCCCTGGAAGCCCCGGGTGTCTACTTTTCAGAAATGTGTGGGTTTGGTAGGTTTCCCTAGATGGCTACCGAGCACGGGGCCAAAATCCCAGGTGACCCCCGTGCAAAACCAGGTCGTTTTGTGAAAGGCCATTTTGAGGTCGCCTCACTACGTTGTGGGCCCTTGCCTGTCGCGGGTACTTGGGCCTCCCACACGAGTGAGGCACCATTTTATCGGGAGACCTGGGGAACGCTGGGTGGTAGGAAATTTGTGTCAGCCCCATGATTCCACAACTTTACCACACAACAATGTGCGAAAAAGTGATTTTTGAGCAAAATATCAGGTTTGCAGGGATTCTGGGTAAGAAAACTTTGGTGGATCCACGCAAGCCATACCTCCCTGGAATCCCCGGGTGTCTACTTTTCAGAAATGTGTAGGTTTGGTAGGTTTCCCTAGGTGGCCGCCGAGCCCCGGGCCAAAACGTCATGGGACCCCTTGCAAAACCAGGTAGTTTTGTGATAGGCCATTTTGAGGTCGCCTCAATACGTTGTGGGCCCTTGCCTGTCGCTGGTACTTGGGCCTCCCACCCGAGTGAGGCACCATTTTTATCGGGAGACCTGGGGGAACGCTGGGTGGTAGGAAATTTGTGTGAGGCCAGTGATGCCACACTTTCCCACACAAAATGTGTGAAAAAGTGATTTTTCAGCTAAAATTGAGGTTTGCAGGGGATTCTGGGTAAGGAAACGTTGGGGGATCCACGCAAGCCATACCTCCCTGGAAGCCCCGGGTGTCTACTTTTCAGAAATGTGTGGGTTTGGTAGGTTTCCCTAGATGGCTACCGAGCACGGGGCCAAAAACCCAGGTGACCCCCTTTGCAAAACCAGGTCGTTTTGTGAAAGGCCATTTTGAGGTCGCCTCACTACGTTGTGGGCCCTTGCCTGTCGCGGGTACTTGGGCCTCCCACACGAGTGAGGCACCATTTTTATCGGGAGACCTGGGGGAACGCTGGGTGGTAGGAAATTTGTGTCAGCCCCATGATTCCACAACTTTACCACACAACAATGTGCGAAAAAGTGATTTTTGAGCAAAATATCAGGTTTGCAGGGGATTCTGGGTAAGAAAACTTTGGTGGATCCACGCAAGCCATACCTCCCTGGAATCCCCGGGTGTCTACTTTTCAGAAATGTGTAGGTTTGGTAGGTTTCCCTAGGTGGCCGCCGAGCCCCGGGCCAAAACGTCATGGGACCCCCTTGCAAAACCAGGTAGTTTTGTGATAGGCCATTTTGAGGTCGCCTCAATACGTTGTGGGCCCTTGCCTGTCGCGGGTACTTGGGCCTCCCACCCGAGTGAGGCACCATTTTTATAGGGAGACCTGGAGGAACGCTGGGTGGTAGGAAATTTGTGTGAGGCCAGTGATGCCACACTTTCCCACACAAAAATGTGTGAAAAAAGTGATTTTTTCAGCTAAAATTGAGGTTTGCAGGGGATTCTGGGTAAGGAAACGTTGGGGGATCCACGCAAGCCATACCTCCCTGGAAGCCCCCGGGTGTCTACTTTTCAGAAATGTGTGGGTTTGGTAGGTTTCCCTAGATGGCTACCGAGCACGGGGCCAAAAACCCAGGTGACCCCCTTGCAAAACCAGGTCGTTTTGTGAAAGGCCATTTTGAGGTCGCCTCACTACGTTGTGGGCCCTTGCCTGTCGCGGGTACTTGGGCCTCCCACACGAGTGAGGCATCATTTTTATCGGGAGACGTGGGGGAACGCTGGGTGGTAGGAAATTTGTGTCAGCCCCATGATTCCACAACTTTACCACACAACAATGTGCGAAAAAGTGATTTTTTGAGCAAAATATCAGGTTTGCAGGGGATTCTGGGTAAGAAAACTTTGGTGGATCCACGCAAGCCATACCTCCCTGGAATCCCCCGGGTGTCTACTTTTCAGAAATGTGTAGGTTTGGTAGGTTTCCCTAGGTGGCCGCCGAGCCCCGGGCCAAAACGTCATGGGACCCCCTTGCAAAACCAGGTAGTTTTGTGATAGGCCATTTTGAGGTCGCCTCAATACGTTGTGGGCCCTTGCCTGTCGCGGGTACTTGGGCCTCCCACCCGAGTGAGGCACCATTTTTATCGGGAGACCTGGGGGAATGCTGGGTGGTAGGAAATTTGTGTGAGGCCAGTGATACCACACTTTCCCACACACAAATGTGTGAAAAAAGTGATTTTTTCAGCTAAAATTGAGGTTTGCAGGGGATTCTGGGTAAGGAAACGTTGGGGGATCCACGCAAGCCATACCTCCCTGGAAGCCCCCGGGTGTCTACTTTTCAGAAATGTGTGTGTTTGGTAGGTTTCCCTAGGTGCCGGCAGAGCTAGGGTTCACAAACTACAGCTAGGCACTTTGCCAAAAAAGGGTCATTTTTCACTGCGAAATTGAGGTGAGACCACGTTGCGTTTTGCGCCGTTTCCTGTCGCGGGCACTAGGCCGACCCACACAAGTGAGGTACCATTTTTCTCAGAAGACTTTGGGGAACGCGGGGTGGGTGGAAATTTGTGAATCCACGCAGATTCCAGAACTTTCCACCACAGAAATGTGGGGAAAATGTGGTTTTTGACAATTTTTAGGTTTGCAAGGGATTCTGGGTAACAGAACCTGGTGCGAGGCAGTCCAGTCACCCCATCCTGGATTCCCCTGGGTGTCTAGTTTTCAAAAATGTATAGTTTGCTAGGGTTCCCTAGGTGCCGGCAGAGCTAGGGTTCAAAAACTACAGCTAGGCACTTTGCCAAAAAAGGGTCATTTTTCACTGCGAAATTGAGGTGTGACCACATTGCGTTTTGCGCCGTTTCCTGTCGCAGGCACTAGGCTGACCCACACAAGTGAGGTACCATTTTTCTCGGAAGACTTGGGGGAACACGGGGTGGGTGGAAATTTGTGGATCCACGCAGATTCCAGAACTTTCCACCACAGAAATGTGGGGAAAATGTGGTTTTTTTGACAATTTTTTATGTTTGCAAGGGATTCTGGGTAACAGAACCTGGTGGGGGGCAGTCCAGTCACCCCATCCTGGATTCCCCTGGGTGTCTAGTTTTCAAAAATGTATAGGTTTGCTAGGTTTCCCTAGGTGCCGGCAGAGCTAGGGTTCAAAAACTACAGCTAGGCACTTTGCCAAAAAAGGGTCATTTTTCACTGCGAAATTGAGGTGTGACCACGTTGCGTTTTGCGCCGTTTCCTGTCGCAGGCACTAGGCCGACCCACACAAGTGAGGTACCATTTTTCTCGTAAGACTTTGGGGAACGCGGGGTGGGTGGAAATTTGTGGACCCACGCAGATTCCAGAACTTTCCACCACAGAAATGTGGGAAAATGTGGTTTTTTTGACAATTGTTTATGTTTGCAAGGGATTCTGGGTAACAGAACCTGGTGGGAGGCAGTCAAGTCACCCCATCCTGGATTCCCCTCGGTGTCTAGTTTTCAAAAATGTATAGGTTTGCTAGGTTTCCCTAGGTGCCGGCAGAGCTAGGGTTCAAAAACTACAGCTAGGCACTTTGCCCAAAAGGGTCATTTTTCACTGCAAAATTGAGGTGTGACCACGTTGCGTTTTGCGCCGTTTCCTGTCGCAGGCACTAGGCCGACCCACACAAGTGAGGTACCATTTTTCTCGGAAGACTTTGGGGAACGCGGGGTGGGTGGAAATTTGTGGATCCACGCAGATTCCAGAACTTTCCACCACAGAAATGTGGGGAAAATGTGGTTTTTTTGACAATTTTTTATGTTTGCAAGGGATTCTGGGTAACAGAACCTGGTGGGAGGCAGTCAAGTCACCCCATCCTGGATTCCCCTGGGTGTCTAGTTTTCAAAAATGTATAGGTTTGCTAGATTTCCCTAGGTGCCGGCACAGCTAGGGTTCAAAAACTACAGCTAGGCACTTTGCCAAAAAAGGGTCATTTTTCACTGCGAAATTGAGGTGTGACCACGTTGCGTTTTGCGCCGTTTCCTGTCGCAGGCACTAGGCCGACCCACACAAGTGAGGTACCATTTTTCTCGTAAGACTTTGGGGAACGCGGGGTGGGTGGAAATTTGTGGATCCACGCATATTCCAAAACTTTCCACCACAGAAATGTGGGGAAAATGTGGTTTGTTTGACAATTCTTTAGGTTTGCAAGGGATTCTGGGTAACAGAACCTGGTGGGAGGAAGTCAAGTCACCCCATCCTGGATTCCCCTGGGTGTCTAGTTTTCAAAAATGTATAGGTTTGCTAGGTTTCCCTAGGTGCCGGCAGAGCTAGGGTTCAAAAACTACAGCTAGGCACTTTGCCAAAAAAGGGTCATTTTTCACAGCGAAATTGAGGTGTGACCACGTTGCGTTTGCGCCGTTTCCTGTCGCAGGCACTAGGCCGACCCACACAAGTGAGGTACCATTTTTCTCGGAAGACTTTGGGGAACGCGGGGTGGGTGGAAATTTGTGGATCCACGCAGATTCCAGAACTTTCCACCACAGAAATGTGGGGAAAATGTGGTTTTTGATAATTTTTTAGGTTTGCAAGGGATTCTGGGTAACAGAACCTGGTGGGAGGCAGTCCAGTCACCCCATCCTGGATTCCCCTGGGTGTCTAGTTTTCAAAAATGTATAGGTTTGCTAGGTTTCCCTAGGTGCCGGCAGAGCTAGGGTTCAAAAACTACAGCTAGGCACTTTGCCAAAAAAGGGTCATTTTTCACTGCGAAATTGAGGTGTGACCACGTTGCGTTTTGCACAGTTTCCTGTCGCAGGCACTAGGACGACCCACACAAGTGAGGTACCATTTTTCTCGTAAGACTTTGGGGAACGCGGGGTGGGTGGAAATTTGTGGATCCATGCAGATTCCAGAACTTTCCACCACAGAAATGTGGGGAAAATGTGTTTTTTTTGACAATTTTTTATGTTTGCAAGGGATTCTGGGTAACAGAACCTGGTGGGAGGCAGTCAAGTCACCCCATCCTGGATTCCCCTGGGTGTCTAGTTTTCAAAAATGTATAGGTTTGCTAGGTTTCCCTAGGTGCCGGAGGAGCTAGGGTTCAAAAACTACACCTAGGCACTTTGCAAAAAAAGGGTAATTTTTCATTGTGAAAATGTGGTACGTCCACGTTGCATTTTGAGCCATTTCCTGTTGTGGGCACAAGGGCTACCCACACAAGTGAGGTACCATTTTTATCGGGAGACTTAGGGTAACACAGAATTGTAGAGCAACTGTTATTACCTATTGACTTTCGATGCATTTCTGCCTTCCAAATGAAAGACAATGTGTAAAAAATAAGTCATTTTGAAAAATGACCTATAATTCTCATGCTAGTATGGGTACTCCCAATTTCGGAAATGTGCAAATATCTACTGTTTCTAAAATCTACATTTTGTTCCCATTTCAGAAATACATAGGTGTCTTTCATAACAATTTTTCCATGTATACATTTTCCCAAAATAATTGCTATATACCCGGTACATAATAAAAAACCATTGCAAGATGCTGCTCAATTATTGGCTCTGGGTTCGTCGGGTTCTTGGTGAACCTACAAGTCCTATATATCCCCACAACCAGAAAGGTCCAGCGGATATAACGGTATATTGCCTTCAAATAGCTGTCATAATTAGAAGAAGTTACAGGTGAAAACGTTGACACAAATGGCTGTTTTTTTCAACTAATTTTCAATTTTTCCTTTATTTAACTGTTAGTTTCTATAAGGAAAACTTTAAGGATCTACACAAATGACCCCTTGCTGAATTCAGAATTTTGTCTACTTTTCAGAAATGTATGGCTTTCCAGGATCCATTATTGGTTTCATACCCATTTCTACCATTAACTGGAAGGAGGTTGAAAGCACAAAAAATAGCAAAAATAGGCTATGTCCCAGAAAAATGCCAAAACTGTGTAAAAAAGTTGGTTTTCTGACAAAAGTCTGCTTGTCCCTGAAAGCTGGGAAAATGGTGATTTCATCCCCACAACCCCTTTTTTGATGCCATTTGCAGGGAAAAATCAAGACGCTTTCATCTGTAGCCCTTTTTCGCATTTTTCCCCAAAAAAACAAAATTTAGCTGTATTTTGACTAATTTCTGGGTCCCCTCCAGGGGAATCCACAAACCCTGGGTACCTTTACAATCCCCATGATGTTAGAAAAAAGGACGCAAATTTGGCATGGATACCTTATGTGGTCAAAAAGTTACAGGGGCCTAAGCGCGCACTACCCCAAAAAGCCAAAAAAAGGCTTAGCACAGGAGGGGAAAAGGCCTAGCAGCGAAGGGGTTAAAGAACAGATACGGATATAGTTACTCCTATCCATTATCCCTGAAAGTTGTCATTGACTGTCCAATGCCACCCAGATACTGTGCTCCAGTTTTTCTAAGCAGAATTCCAGGAAAGAAAAAATCAAATGTGTATTGCTTATTATCAGTATTATAACAATTGCCATAACTACACCTGTGATAAAAAGACTGTGTGACCCCCCATCCCAGCCCCTCCTCCCTGAACCCCCCACCCCACCTAAAACCCCACCCACCCACCCCTTCCTCCCTTCCTCCCCACCCCCCCTCCCTCACACCCACCACATGAGGCATGGGGACCAACGGTCCCTGGTGATGCTGAGCTGAAAAAACCCACCCCTCACATTGCCAGACCTTTACGTGTGATCAAACATGTATTAAAAAGCAATTCAGAGCAACAGGGAGAAAAACCACCAATACAATATAGAGAGGAGAGAAAAAAAACAGAGATTTTCCACAGGCATGATACTAGTTATCATAAAAGACCTTCAGGTCCTTAAAGTCCGGAGTTGAAGAAGAAGAAAAGGGAAAGGGGAGATTTCTTATAAAGCATAATTCTGTCAATAGGATTTTACACAGGCTTAATGGACATTAAAAATTCTTTGGCTTGAACTTCCGATTGAAAATAGTGTGTTTGTCCATGATAGATCACCTTCAATTTAGCCGGATTTAGCAAAAAGATCTGCGCTCCCTTTGCCTGGAATTCAGGAATTAATTGACGGAGAAGCCAGCGCTTTTCAACTGTCTTTTGACAGTAGTGGGGGCGCACAAAAAATTCACAACCCTTTCCAGCCCTTTTCCGGTCTGGCCTGGCAAGATCATATAGGGATTCCCTGGCCAGGAAATTATTGAGGGATATTAAGATGGCACGAGGGCGATTATCTGATTGACCCCCTGATTTGCGTTGGTTGAATGGAAAGCGATGGGCCCTTTGAATTTGAGTCTTCCAGTCCCATTGTAATAAATCCGGGAAAGCCTCTTCAAAAAGCCGATCACAAACTGACGGGGGTCCGAGCCTTCTTTGCCCTCAGGGATACCCCAAATTCTTAAATGATTTCGCCTGGCCCGATTTTCCAAATCAATCAATTTCAGCAGAGTGTCATTTTTAGCGGATTGTATTAGATCAGTCTTAGTTTTCTGCGAGGCCAGCCTGTCCTCAAGCTGGGAAATCCTAGTTTCTGCTTCCCCAATTCTTGTTGCAAAGTCCGAACATGTTTTAGCGATCCTTCGGATAGAATTTTGCAGTTTCCTGCAAGCCCCTTGTGTGCGAGAGCTCTCAGCCCTTGTCTCCTCCCTGTGGGCCATAATCACCTGATAAATTGTAGACAGAGTGACTTCCTCGGGGCACTTAGGTTCGGTGGCTAGGCCTCCAGATGGATCTCCTGATACTGGTCCGTCACTGTTACTCTTCTTCCCGCCCAAATCTGATGAGTAAGAATAGTCCCAAGACAAAGTGCCGGTGGCCCCCTCCGCCAATGTGGGAAAAGTAGGCAAATCTCTCAATTTCCTTACTGTCTCTGAATTGTATCTATCATTCTCTTCCTCCCATTGTGTACTACTTATGTCACTCCCTTCACCCGCCCAGTCTTTATCCGGGATCCTCAGAGGAGTTCGATAAATCCGATAGCGAAAAAAATTTGTCGCCAACATCTTCCTCCCTACCAGTGGGATCATTGCCTTATTTCTGGATGGCTGTGCCTGGTTGCATAGTTAATTCTGAACTTCCAGGATCCTGACCTATGGGAACTCCATTTCCCACAATGCTTTGCAGCTGCTGTACGTGGGTTGTACATACCGTCGCCACTGCAGTGAGATCCTCCGTGTTGTCACCAGATTTCCCAACTGAGTCCTGATGTCCAAATGACAATGGGCGCCCCCCCTGACTCAGCAACTCTCACGCTGGTAGTTCACCACTCGCACAATCTCTCGTGCAGTCTTCCTCAGTCATGACTGCCTGCACGTTGATCACCTCAGAGACGAGGGGAGCTGCCTCCTGTGTTTTCCACGTTCCAGAAGTTCCAGCCCCGGGAGCATTGAGCACTGTATTACTTTTCTGACTGTGGGCTTTGAACAGCGCCGGCACAGTCTTTTTTCCACGGCCGGTGGTGTTGTTCCTGCCAGAAGTCTCACGATTATCCCCGCCACCGACAGAGATAGTCTTCCCCGGATCCTCCGGGCCGGCCGGCATACCGCGTCCTCTAACACTTCTGCTGCTTGACTTTGGCTTCATTGTTTCGGCTCTCCCTGCCTGTGTGGATGAGCGAGAAAGAGTGGTTGCCAAACAGCTGATGCTGAAAGATACCAAGCGATACGGGAGCGGGACACTCCACATCCAGCGCAGCGTCCTACAGATCATCCAGGCCAGCCAAACGAGGACAGTGTCGGTAAGTTAGCAAGATGAATAAGGGCTTAAACTTGATCCCCGTCCTTTTTCCTCCCCTTAGACGGCAGTGTTCATAATTGCATTATCGCAGGTCAGCAAGAGAGAGTGGGTGGTCAGCTCACTCGGCCGCCCACACGGCCGCCATCTTGCCCCTCCGAACCATAATAAAATAGTTAATGCAATAAACATTCATCCTAAGTGGAAAAGCTAATATATGTATAAAAAAAAAAAAATTGGTTACAATCAAATTTTAGAATTAAAAGGTTTGCCTCTAAAAAGCCTGCTGCTACCTATGGGAGATGTTAAAAAATCTCCAGAGTTTCAATAGACTAAGAAAGTGTGTTCCCACAAAACTGTTAAAATATCATTCATGAGAAATTATGAATCTTGACAGTAAATATTACATAGAAAATACATCTTTATAATAATTAATATAATAAGTAAATTTCAGATCTTAAGGTGTATATAAATAAGTATATAAACAATTCATTTGAAACTTTGGCAACAATAATAAGGAAGTAAATAGAGAAATAGTGTGAATAATACTCATCTGATGCATACGAAGGGATTATCGTTCTGCAAAATATGGACATGGAAGTCATAAACTAGAATGGTTCTTAATTATAAAAGAAATACAACACTAAGGACTACGCTCTATCTAAAAACTAATAATAGGTATGCAGAAAAGTTGACTATAATCAAGTTGGTAACTGAAAAGTATAGCTTTACAAAACGTGTTTCCAGCTTTGGGAGATGCTAAATGATTGTGGGAATTATAATAAACTAAAGAAGTTTGATTCAGATACAGTTACTGAAAATAACACATAGAAATCTTATGAGGCATGACAATAAATAATATATAGAAAATATGCTTTTATAAAAATTAGAAACATCTTAAGTGAATTTCAGATCATAGGGCACCACAGACAAATATTTGAAACTAATAACAATAATGAGTAAGTAGGTATAGAAATAATGCAGAGAATACTCATCTGAAGTGTGTAAGGTGCTTGTCTCCCTGTGAAACATGGATATAGAAGTCACAAACTAAAATTTTAATTAGCAATAGGAGAAACATGGCACCAAGGACTACTCTCCATCTGAAGCGGATTTTAAAGGAGAGCGAGATTTGTCTCTATGCTGATTCTGAGTAAAGTTAGCTACTGTCTGCAAAGCTGAGGTTTTATCTTCCTGGGTACGATTCGATCTCTCAGACTCTCTACCACGTTGACGAGTTTCACCCGGGATTCTAAGTCTGCCATCTGTAAGGTGATGAGAAGGTTGAGAACTTTGAGAAATCTGAAGTATAGACGTATGCTGTTTGTCCATATCTTGCAGCTTCATGTCATCCAAGAAAAGTTGTAGCTCATCTGGGTTGTAAAAGTCTCTTGAATCACCATTTTTGGTGACACGAAAACGGGCTGGATCGAACAAGCCATATTTGATGTCCATTTTTCGTAGCTGAGGCCTCATAGATAAGAATGCTTTCCGTCGTTCATTAGTTTCTCGAGAAAAATCAGCTGCCATTCAGATTTCATGTCCCTCATAGCTGTAGAAGCCTTGCGTGCGCGCCGCTGTCAGTAATTGTCTAACCTGATCGTGTCTCAAAAAGCAAGCGATGAGGGGTCTTGGACGAGTATCTAGGTCTTTACGTGGAGGACCAAGACGGTGCGCACGTTGAATTTCAAGCATTGGTTCAAAATGAATACCAACCAATTTGGGAATAATATCACACAAAAAGGCTCAAGTATTCTGGCCTTCAATTTTTTCTGGAAAATCAAAGAAACGAATATTATCTCTCCTGTTGCGATCTTCCAAGTCAACCAGCTTACTAAGGAGAAACAATAATTCTTGATCTCTGCTTTGTACCGAGTCAAGTTTATTTTCAACTACTGTCAAGCGTTGATCCAGTCCTTCTGTTTTAGTATGAAATTGCACTATATCTGCTCTCATTGATTTGGCCTCCGATGCAAGGGAAGAAATGTTAATGTCCATCTCCGTTAAACTGCAACTAATGGTTGAAATTTCCTGAAAAAGACGGTCCATAGCGTCTCCTGATATTGCAGTTGAAGTAGTGCGGGGTTGATTAGATGACAGTGAGGCAGAGCTCTTCACAGACATAGTATTTGGTTGCTTAAGTACATCAGCAAAAAGTAGCTGTTTAGTAGTCTTGTTCTCGTTCTTGTTATTAGGCATTACCTCAAATATTTGAAGTAATAAAGAACAATAGTGGTTCAAACTTGCCAATAGAAATGAAGTGAATTGTAGCTACTTAATGTTCTTTGACGGAACGTGAAGCATATAAACTTTTATTGGCTCTTGTTGGATTTAAACAACCCAGTATACGATCCTTGCCAACTGTTATTGTGAGGTATCAGAATCAGATTGAGAGGCGGTAATTCTGCATTGGTGAAGCAAGCGGTGTCAGAAGTTTTAGCTGAAAAAACTTCGTTTTCCAGGGATAAACAGCTGAGGAAATATAATTCACTCAATATGCGTGAATTCATTATGCAAATGTCATAACAGAGGATCATTATATGAATGGCAAGCCGCGCAAGATCCAAGGTACGTAGTACACAGTATAACGTAATATTACTTTTGTTCCACAGTATGTAAAAAGTATTAACGAGATATTATGAGGGCTTTCAACTACTGAGTCTCTGTACACAAGTGGCCGCTGTAATGTGAGGAAAACCGCAATAAACTAGCACTTGTCAAGGAAGATTTTTCAAGTGTGAATTATAGTTCAAAATAAACTTCTTTTATCCTTTTTTAACATTCGAAGGTAATTTATATATGAATTTCAGCTAGCTTCATATTGTAAAAAGGAAAATGTTAGCTCTTAATTTATTGAGTCTAAAGACGTGCTGACAGGAACCAGAAAAAGTTTTACTCAGTCAAAGAAGCTAGTGATTATCTGGAAATAAATTGGTGCAATATAGAAGATCTGAATGCAGTCACGCCTCTGAGTTGATTTATCTTTAAGTTAGAAGCACTTCACGTCAATAAGAATTGAAAAATGAGAAAATACCTCGTGACTGGAAATTCTTCTGTCTATTCTGTAAATAGCTTTCTTTACAGAGACATTTATCTGTGGATTCCGAACGGCAATAGCTTACGGAGCAGATGGTTTCGCGTGTTGAAAGTGAAAGTGGATAAACCACCTGTTACACAAATCACCACACGCCGAGTCCAGGAGCTCGTCAGAGAGGTGGGTGCGGAGATTACGTGAGGCCCGGGGTTTCTGATACGTCACGAGGCCCGACCGGCGCTCGTCTCCTCAGACGTTCCTCGACTGGAAAAATCCCCAAAAAGAGGTCGTTGGTCAACAAAACATGCACCGTTCATGGCCACGTTATTCAACCTGCACGGGAGCATCGCATTGATAGTCCTGGACTCGCTGCAAACAATGCTGCCTCCATATGAGTGCCGTCCCGGAGCGGAGCTCCTCGTTTAGGCGGCCATCTTCCTTCGTGGCCAGACCACGCCCCCGACAGACAGCCTTTTAATAGTGAAAAACAAAATACATAGTAATTCACTATCAGAACATGTCACACACCAGAACATGTCCTACCTTTCACATACACTGTACCCTGCCCATGGGGGTACCTTGTGCCTACCTTAGGGGTGCCTTATAAGTAAGCGAAGGGAAGGTTTGGGCCTGGCAAGTGGGTGCACTTGCCAGGATGACACTACAGTGGTAGGTCTGAGACACATTTAAAGGGCTACTCATGTGGGTGGCACAACCAGTCCTGCAAGCCTACTCGTAGCATTTGATTCACAGGCCCTGGCAAACCCTGTGCTCTTTACTAGGGACTTAGCAGTAAATCAAATATGCCAATCATGGATAACCATTCATTTCACAATTTATACAGAGAGCATATGCACTTTAGCACTGATCAGCAGTGATAAAGTACCCAGAATCCTATTGCCAACGAAAACAGGGTCAGAAAAAAAGGAGGCAAAGGCCAAGCGTTTGGGTATGACCCTGCTGAAATGGCCAATTCCAACATTGACCTTGAGAATTCTCATCAAATAGGATAGGGAAAATCTGAGCAGTTGCGTGGTAGAATACCAGTAGAAAAGTTGTTGAATAAAAGAGGGGCTTTTGTTCTTCAAGGCATTGAAACAGATACGTAAACCCCTACACAAGGACTTCTGGAGAAGAAGTTAGTGAAATTAACAGAGGTTCCAACACAGCCCTCCACCAGCCTAAAGCCAGTGGAGACCAATCAACTACCTTGATGGACTTCCCTAATTAGGGCGATAGAGCATGGATCCTGACCCGCAACAGCAGGGGTGCATTCCAGTTCCACGGCTTCCTGAACCCAGTTGGATCCCTTTATCCTTACTCTCAGGGCCCACTAAGGGGACTACCTGAGGATATAAAACGGCTATATTTTCATTATACATACATCACCAGATATCACTGTTATAACCGTGAATCTATAGGGTGCAGCTCCCCTGCCCCTTCACAACACTTTATGGGGTGACCCCACCTGGACCCCTAGGGCACCAGAACTACTGCGTTTCTTCTCGGGGGATTACGGAATTATTCCTTATGCTCCTCGCAAAGGAAAAGAGTTCCTAATGGGGGGCCCCACCCCGGGCTCGCTCCATGTTAGAGACAACGCCCACCCAAGTGAGCGTTAGCTGTCTACTACATGGTGTAGCTGCAGAGACAAGTGCGACGTGGGGCCCGGCCACTCTACTCAAGCTAAAGGGCAAGCATGCCCCCGTAATGCCAGCAATACGAAGGCTGTATTTTACTCACGACCTGGCCCCATTGGTGGGGAGACCTCACTGGGTGACCCGCGGTTGGAATCATCTTAAGTCCACTGCCCGCAACCATGCGATGCAGCCACCACACTCCCTGAGTGCTTCTTCCATGCCGGTGCAGCAGCCAACCAAGCCCCCGCTTCCCTAGGGAGGACGACTCGCGTGGCACTACCTAGTTGCTAGTCCTCCGCAGTAGCCTCTGGGGCCGCTATCTTTTCCTTTGGCCCTCCAGGGCCACACTCTTTTCCCTGCTGGTCTCGTGGCCACGGGAGCAAGGGGCAGGCACGGCCTTCCACGTCAGCCCCGCCTCCCAGCAAGTCACCAGCAGAACTCCTCCGCTGTTCCTGTGCATCCTGCTAGGCTCCTAAGTGGCTGGGGCGTGCGCTCCAGCATGTCGGGGTTGCTACGGCAACTGGGAGGGGCACTTCACCGCTAACAGCTCCTGCTGTGCTAGGGCTCAGAAGGTGCCAATCTGGCAGCACCACAGCTTCTTTGCAAGGCGTTTAGCAGACCTTCAGGAGTTCTTGCCCTGTTCAGCGAGAAGGATTCTTGTAAGCAGTTCTGGCTTCTCCTTTGAGACTGTGGCACCACACACCGTGTAGTTCTCCCACGCTCTGCCTCAGCAGCCCTCTCACAGCACTCCACTTGTGCTATTTAGGATACAAGAAGGGAAAGGGCCCCAGGGCAGCACTCAGCAAGCGATGGTTAGGGAATCTCCTGAACATGTTTCCCGTTCCTAGCAAAAGGGGCGAAGGACAGTTCAGCCCTTCTTCAGCCAGGAACAGCAACTGCAGGCCAACCCACCCCTCACACATTAGGGGCAGCACTCCTCACACAGCTCCCAGCCCTCCTTCCAGGCAGGTTACTTTTAGATCCAGCAAGGATTTTTCCTGAAGTCTTCTGTATCCCTCAGACTTCCAACAGGAGGACAGCACACACAAGCCCTTGGAGATTCTCCAAAAGCAGGATACCACAGCAGGGTCAAAAGAGTCCTTCCTTTTCCTCTACCACAGACAGAAGCAGCAACTGTAGGCCAGCTCACCCCTCACACAGAAAGGCAGCGCTCCTCACACAGTCCTTCCGTTCTTCTTCTTGGCAGGGTACTCTTGTTCCTTGAAGTAATCTATAGTCCTGGGGTTTTAGGTGCAATACTTATACCACATTTTGTCATTATTTTCTTTGCTGTAAGCATCTCTTAACCCAGTCCAAACCAGTCCTGTCCTTCCTGGTGCAGCATGACCACAGGGGGCGGAGACAGCATTGTGAAAAAGGAGACACAGCCTATTCAGGTGCAAGCAAAACTCCTCCCACCACTCTGAATGCAGACCAGGTCTAATCAGCCCAGTGATGAGTCACCCAGGCAAGGCAGGGCGTAACTCACCCCCACTAGTGACTGTCTAGAGTGAATGCACATCCCCAGCTCCTGTCACTCAAACACCAGATGCTGAATACACAAACAGCTAGAGGCACACAAAATGGTAAAGTAAGATAATGCCCACTTTCTGAAAGTGGCAGTTTCCTTACCAATAGGTGTGTTAATAATTTCTGAGTTCAGAAAGCCTAAACTCCATTTTTCTATCTTGTCCCTATGGAAAGCTACACATGTAAAATGTTACAGCACAGCCCCAATTATAAGCCTATGGGACAGACATCCTTTGAATAGTGAAAAATGAAATACACAGTATTTCACTATGAGAACATGTCACACACACCAGTACATGCCCTACCTTTCACATGCACTGCACCCTGTCCATGGGGGTACCTTGTGCCTACCTTAGGGGTGCCTTATTTGTAAGTAAAGGGAAGGTTTGTGCCTGGCAAGTGGGTGCACTTGCCAAGACAACATGACAGTTTACAACTGCACATGCAGAATCGTCAGTGGTAGGTCTGAGACACATTTACAGGGCTACTCACGTGGGTGACACAACCAGTGCTGCAAGCCCACTCGTAGCATCCGATTTACAGGCCCTGGCACACTCTGTGCACTTTACTAGGGACTTACCAGTAAATCAAATATGCCAATCATGGATAACCAATCATATCACAATTTGTACAGAGAGCATATGCACTTTAGCACTGATCCGCAGTGATAATGTGCCCAGAATCCTATAGCCAATGAAAACAGGGTCAGAAAAATAGGAGGCAAAAGGCAAAATGTTTGGGTATGACCCTGCTGAAAGGGCCAATTCCAACATTGACCTTGAGCATTCTCATCAAATAGGATAAGGAAAATCTGAGCTGTTGCGTGGTAGAATACCAGTAGAAAAGTTGTTGAATAAAAGAGAGGCTTTTGTTCTGCAAGGCATTGAAACAGATACGTAAACCCCTACACAAGGACTTCTGGAGAAGAAGTCAGTGAAATTAACAGAGGTAACTGTAAATGTGAGCAATGCATGGCAGTTAGAGAAAGTTTGCTCTTAACAATATTGTTACCCCTATCTACAACATGATTGATTTATCCTTTGTAGTGCTAGATATATCTGAACGGATAGGTGTGATCTTTTTGTTTTGAGGGCTATAGTTAGTATCCATTATTTAATCTGATATGATAGAAAATTTACAAGAATGCTATGAGGTTTAATTCTGTTCGCGCTCACATTCAAGAGTCTTAGAAAACTCTCTGACTGTCGCATACAAGTTCTAACTCAATATCAGACAGCGATAATGCTTTTTTTAAATTCACCATAAAAGATTTTAAATCACCTCATTCTACCCCTTCTTTGATATTTAGTATCATTATATTAGTGTATCTTGCATTGTATTCTAGCCTTTCCGTTTTGTATTGTATTTCTATGTCTTTTTGTTTTAACTTTTGTTTTTCCTCAATATGCTATGTAGCTCCTGAACTGTTTCCTCCAACATTTGAGTACGTGTCATCAGACTGTCTATCTGTTCTCCTAGAATTGTGAAGGCTTTGTACATCTCTTTCTGATTCTGTTCAGAAATTGAAAATCTGCTCTTAATCTCAGTTGTCAAGTTAGCCAACATCTTCTGCACACTATTTCTCAGACTTTTGAAATCATTCAGAATCACCTTTAATCCCCCTGCCCTTTCTGAACCATAGGAAGGGTTGTTTGAATCTCTAATATGAATTTGCGAGTACTCCTATCACCAAGGGGTAAATTATTCAAGGAGTGGCTTGAGTTTTTTTGGCGTTCCCCTTGCTTCTGCACCCTGCCTTTCTCTTTCTGGTTGGATTTTTAAAAACATATGAGAGAAGGTGTCATTTGTAATGTGGTGTCAGGCTTTCTTACTGAATCTGAGTCTCTAGGCCAGGCTTCCTTGCCTGCATGCTTAGGTGTTTTTTTGAGGAATTTAAACTGGTTACCATTGCTATGTTTAATTATGGTTATAGCTTTTATTGCCCTTCTGCCAAAAATATATTTGTCTTGGATAGACTAGTTTTTTCTTTCTATAGCCTCTTATATCATTCTCACTTTCCCTGGTTAAGATGTGCAATGATAACCATAACTGCCATATATATACAGATGTACACACACAGACACAAACATGGGCACACACACACACTCACATACACATGCTCTCTCACACACACACACTCTTTCACACACACTCTCTCTCACACACTCTCTCACACACACACTCTCTCTCTCACACTCACACACACACACACACACATGCATACACACACACACACACGCACACACATACACACACATATAATGTGCAGATCACCACTGTTTAGTTATGATTCAGCTACACTTTCCATTGAAAGGTCTTTTTTTCGAAAATGCCTATAACTTTGACCATGTGGATGTACTTGCACAAATTGATTCTGAAAATTAAGTAGGAAATTACTTTGAAGCATCTTTCTAGCACTTCCTCATCAGAGATAGAAAATAAAAACTTCTGTTATTTTTTCTAGGACTGTTCAGGGTAATATCTAGCAAAGCCGATACCAGTGAAAAAGCTTTTAGATTTTAATTCGTAGTTAGAGCACCCTAACTCCAATATCTTGTGTGTCCAGTTTTTATATGTCAGCTCTTTGCCATGTAGTCTTACAAGGCCCATTTTAGGGGTGACTCATGAATATATGAAAAAGGCTTTTCCTACATGGCAAAAGCACTTGTCCCAGCTTTGTCACTGCAGTGTATTTAAACTGTTTGATATGGTCTTATGTTGGATGGGTGAGCACAGTATTTCTATGCCAAAACCGCCTTTCCTTTTGCTTTCCAAAATCATTTACTATGGGGATACCAAATATTATGCCTCATGCATTGCTGTAATATCTCGTATACCCTACATTTCATTGGTTACCCTTTAGCTATTGACCAGTTGAAGTTACCTTTTATTTGATAGCAGACTACAATACCTTTTCACATTTTTCACATAATTCCACAAGATTTTACATCCGGTTCCTTTAGTGAATACCAAATAAAATAGCATATACAGCCTATAATATTTGGTATCCCCTACGTTGCTCGGGTTAGAATTTACCAGGATTCAATTTGACATAATCTGATGTTGGATGGGGGAGAACAGCATTTCTATGCCATATAGCACCCTTCCTTTTGCTTTCTAAAATTGTTTACTATGGGGATACCAAACATTTTTGCTCACGCATTGCTGTATTATCTTGTATCCCCTACTTTCATGGATCGCCCTTTAGCCATTTACCAGTTGAAGTTGCCTTTTTATTTGATAGCAAACTACAGTATGTATTTATGTTTTTATATCATACCCCAAGATTTTACATCTGTTTCCCTTAGGGGATACCATATATAATGCCCTCTACCTCCTATAATATTTGGTATCCCCTATGTTTCTCAGGTAAGGACTTGCCAGGATTGAATTTGACATGGTCTAATGTTGGATGGGTTAGCACAGTATTCCTATGCCAAACAGAACCCTTCCTTTTGCTTTCCAACATCATTTACTATGGGGATACCAAATATTATGGCTCAAGCATTCCTGTAATATCTAGCATCCCCTACCTTCCATGGGTTATCCTTTAGCCAATGACCAGTTGAAGTTGCCTTTTTTTATTTGATAGCAGACTACAGCATCTTTTCACATTTTGTACATCATTCCTCAAGACTTTACATCCAGTACCCTTAGGGGATACCAAAAATAATAGCCTATACAGCCTATACTATTTGGTATTTCATGTGGTACTCGGGTTGGAACTTATCAAGGTTTAATTTGACATGGTCTTATGTTGGATGGGTGAGCACAGTGTTTCTATGCCAAATAGCACCCTTCCTTTTGCTTTCCCACATCATTTACTATGGGTATACCAAATATTATGGCTCAGACAGTCCAGCCACAGCACATTTATGCTCCTGGCGACAGAATTGTAGTGGTATAAATACATACTGCTGCCCAAATACTATATTTAATCTTCTTTTTCGTTAGTGTATTTATAGCACCATTTACAATTAACTTGCATAGTAGTTAAATAGCCCAAAAAGGGAATTGCAATATACAACACATATTTTGATAAAACCCACAAGCACTCAACTACCGTTTAGCAGTGGTAAAATGCACAAAGTTCCAATGCCAGCAAAATCCGACAGGAACAACTGGAGCATCACAAAAAATATCTATCTATCTATCTATTTATCTATCTATCTATCTATCTATTCAATTAAAAAAGCAAAGGTTAAACGGTTGTTATAGTTAGGAACACTTTATTTATTCTTTTTTACAAATCAAACCCAAACTACACAATGATTATACATTCTCAAGTTATAGTTATACCTTAAATTTATAATTTACACAACACTGTTGGACCTGGAGTTCTCTGTAGCGTCACCCCAAACTTTTTGCCCTTTTTCCTCCATTTCTGCTCAATTCATTTTGGTTGATATATACATAACACATGCAAATAACATAAAAAATTCCTATTGGGCAAAATGGTTCTGTCCTTTCATATATTTGTATCCCATGTACTGAGACCACATTGTGTATGACTTAAGCAAAACGCTGAGCTAGAAATTGACGCATTTTCTGTTCATGTCCAGCAGTTTCCTTGACACAATTCTATAGAAATCACGTAGGGCCATAGGAACACATGGGATACAAATATATGAAAGGACAGAACCATTTTGCCCAATAGGAATTATTTATGTTATTTGTATGTGTTATGTATATATCTCACTCATGACTTCACTTTGTCACTATATTGCACTTGATTCACGAGAGTCACCTTTTCCTTTTTGCTGATATAAGAAATTGTTCATGTGACAGCTATATACAATTCTTCTTGAAAAAAGAGTAAAATACTGCTACTGAACTAATGTTATAGTGGTTTTGGTGTGTTCCATTGTTTTTCTTGAAAAGTATTAGCTCCTCAAAAAATAGTAGTATTGTCGAATTTGACATTGGTAAAATTATCCTTGTTGTGTAGTATTGATTACTAAACGCTAAGCCATTGGGCCACCCACCAGAACCAACTAGATTATATTATTCCTGCCAAAGGAGCTTGCAGCTTAAAGCTTTAAATAACCTGAGTCTTGGAAAGGTTCAACTTATAGCCAGAGAAGAGGCCGAACTGTTCAGCTTCTTTGGCTATTATATCAACCGCGTCCTTCGGATTACTAGAAACAACTGCGCCATCGTCCGCGTATGCTATCATTTTCAAATTGATGCCATTCAGTCATACGGGTTGTATACCCTTATTCTGATTCAAGTGTCTTATATGTGGCTCAATATACAGGGCAAACAACAAACTGGAAAGTGGACAGCCCTGCCATGTACCCCAACTAATTGAAAAAGACGAAGACGAGTGACTGGCTACCTTTACTTTAGCTACAGGGTTCTTATAGAGCCTCTGAACAAGAGTGATAAATCAACTACCTATCCCACATTTATCCATGATCAACCAAAGTGCTTCCCAAGTAACACGGTCAAAGGTCTTCTCCGCGTCCAACATAATCATACCAATATTATCCTTAGCCTTACCGGCCACATCAAATGCCGCAATTGCAGTATTAATATGGACCATAGTGTTCCTGCCGGGGATAAACCCATGCTGTTGTTCTGAGACCACATTGTGTATGACTTGAACAAGACGCCGAGTTAGAATCTTCGAGAAGACCTTTGCATACGTGTTAATCAGGGAAATAGGTCGATAAGAACTCTGTTCTTCAGGAGGTTTGTCTTTTTTGAGAAAGACTACAATATTAGTACTTCCCCAAGATAATGGAGCTGCCTCTTTCTTACTCATGGCAGTAACCAAATCTAACAATTCAGGTGCTAAGATATCCACAAACATTTTTATAAAACTCTAATGGTATAGAATCTTCCAACGCTGCTTTCCCTGGGGATAGTGAGTTTATGGCTGTAACAACCTCATCCAAGATTATCCCCCCTACAAGAGCTTGTTGCTGATGATTATTTAGTTGAGGCATACCACATTCCTGCACATACTTATCCGTAGTTTGAGTATCGATACTTTCAGGTCCCTGATATAATTTTTGATAAAATATGGCAAATTGCTCCATATTTGATTGAGGATTTATATACACTATACAACCTTCCCCTATAATCTGCTGGATAGTATTATTAGATTTTTTATCAGAAATCTGATACGCCAACAGGCGCCCCACCTTTTTCCCATACTCGTATTGAAAAGCCCTATTTTTCTGAAAGTTGGCGGCCACCTTCTCCATCAGCCCCCTGCTAAGTGTTTGACATTTCTCAATTAATTTCAGAAATAATGGCTGCTCCTGTGTGTCTTTTAAAAAGATTGCCTGTGCATGATCTTTCTCCAAATTCAGACATTCCTGCCGAATTTGAGATTCCTCTAATAGTTTATTCCTATTCTGAGCCAGGATGAACTGAAGCGTCATCCCCAGTATAAAGCTTTCCTACAGTCCCAAACTATTGGAGTTGGAGCAGTGTTCTTAACCTCTCTAAAAATATTCTAAGAGTCTTTGTTTCATATACACCCGATATGCCATACTGGCCAATAGTTTCCGGGGAAAGGTAAATGGTCGTCTGCCTTTCCTTCCCTCCCCTAACCTGGGCTGCATATTAAATACGATGGGATTATGATCTGAAGTAATCTTAAAACAGATCTCAATAGATGCCCCTTCCAGAAGTTGCCCCAGGACCAATATCAGATCGATACAGGAGTATTGTCTATAAGATCCTGAGAAATAGGTATAACTGGGCACCGAGGGTTCAGGACTCTCCACGCATCTACAAGACAGTGAAGTCTAATTAATTTCATGATAAATGTGCATGTTTTAGGCATTCGGACGCTGGCTTGCCGATTAGTAGTGTCTATACTGTAATCCATCACACAGTTAAAATCCCCCACTATGATCAACTTCCCCCCCCATTCCAGCAATTCCAGGTTTAAGTAATCGAAAACTGCTGGATCATCAGAATTAGGGCCATACACTACACATATAGTATAGATCTGCCCATCGATATCCAACTGTACTATAGCCCATATACCCCTGCTATCAGAGGAGGTTTGCAGTGTCTAAGTCGCAAGTTTCTTAGCTTTCATAATGGGAACACCCCGTATAGACACTGTTTGAGTTGTACATACGAGTAATTCATACCCCAGTTGCTTCAATACTTGTCAGTCCTTGAATGCCAGATGCGTTTCAGTAACCCCGACAATTTGTGGCTTATATGCAGCTTATTCCTCCGGGACCAGCTATTGCTTCCGTGTCTGATTTAAGCCTTCCACATTCCAACACAGTAATTTAATACCTGTCATTAGCTGACCACACTTATCCGTTAAAACTACCTTGCCACCATCTCAAACTCCCAACCTCCTCCCTCTTAACACTATATACTGGACACAGTTTCAAATTATTCTGGCTCCTATAGCTACCCCACTCCTTACTTCTCTTCACCGTGACACAAACCAATTTATTGACCCAACAGCCCTCCCCCTCCCCCTGACACCCCCCTAACCCAACCCAACCCACCCTGTGCCTACAGGAGGAAATCACCCACCCCCTAATGCTGTCGGCTGGTTTGACAGCACACGAGGAGCACTAAGTACTGTATAGACCGCCCCCATGCCCCCTTAACCACCTCCTGCCCCATACACTCCGTACCGCTCAGAACATAATCCAGTCCCCCCTTTACCTAATAGTGCAACCCCTCCCATTCATACCTCTCCTTCTTGCATTAATTAGACATACAACATAGATTTAACTAGAAGACTGTGAAGTCCCCTGTCTCCATTGAGTGAGAGCTTGTGAGGCTTCCAGTTCCGTAAGAAATATCTGTGACCGGTGCCGACAGCTTTAAATGGATGTATCAGCTGGCGCAGCTTCCAGCACTTATCCATTGTAGTTTTACAAAGATCTGATCGAGAATAGAAAGAGAAAGAATCAGCTGACACTATAGCTGTTGGACGAGCTTTAAGATAGATCGCCTGCCGCAAAAGAAAGTTCCCAACATAAATAAGTATGGGGCAAGGATGAGGATGCCTAGAGTTCACTGATTGCTTAGAGTTCAATGGTAGCCTATGTGCATGCTGTATTTAGGAGTCCATATCTCAGTCTGCCATATCCGGGAGAGCTGTCTGTAGTAGACTGACCATAAAGGCCATAGTGTCGTTGCCTTCTTTACCTTCCGGTAATCCAAATAACCTAATATTGTTCCGACATTGTCTGTTCGCCAGATCCTCGACCTTATGTAAGATATACTCTAGTTGGTGTTCATGCTCTGTGATTACCTTGGTAGTAGCTGTGCCGACCTCCTCGACACCTGCAACTCGTTGCTGGAGCTCAGTGACTTCTGTGGCTAACCTGGCCATCTTGCTGGTGGCTTCAGTGAGAGCATGCTGCATATTTTTATTGTCTTCTTTGACCTGAGCATAGTGTTTAAGGGCCTCAGTTATTTGCATCTGTAAAAGCTTCACAATGGATGACAAAGAAGGCTCGGTTGTCTCCATAAGCCCACCCTCCTCTGTAGGTTCAGAATTGACAGGGGAGATACCTTGATATGATGAGCAGCTTGAAGACTCCAGGGGACCATCGGTCACATTGGTAGTAAAACTAGTGTCCGTTCCAGATTGTGCTATGCCCCCTGCTAGTGATAGATGAGATGAGGGGGGACAACCACCTTTAGACAGCCTTGAGATCAGGGACTTTACCACTCCTTTAGAAGTAACCCACTTCCGCAAGGGGCTGTCCCTAACCCCTTGCGCAGATCTTGGGGAGCTAGGATCATCCAACTGAGGTTTCCATCCACCTTGGTGAACTCTCTGAGTTTTAGCCTGCCTTTTATCAGTGGTCCCTTTTTTCCCAACAGTCTCCCCCTCTCATGAGGAATTTCTGGTGGGTTCCACCTCCGGGGGACCCAACAATATCTCAGGACCGGCCGTCCCCTCCATCACCAACGATGTCCCCCCTCCTAGCTCTTACTGACAGACTGTATCCTCTCAATCACACCTGGCCCCATGCCATCCACTGTTAATGCTAGGTCAGCTGGTGCTTCAATACATTGCTGTGTATTCTCTGGGCTCCGACCCATCGCCACTTCTTCACTTAGTCCCAGGCCCTCTGCCTGCATCAGCGGAGGCGGACAGCCGTCTTTCCCTGTCCAAGATACCCCGACGGAGACCCCCGCGGAACAAGTCAGTTCCTTCTCTGACTCCCCCATCGTTATGCTAGGATCAGGACAGTAATTAGCAGAGAATGAAAAACTTTTACCTTGCTGGAGGTCAGATCCCAGCTGCTGTGGGCCACAGAGAAAGTCAGAGCCTGCTGCTGCCTTGCCCTCTGACACTGCACTCATCAAAACTTCCCCCAACAAGGACTCTGTGGTTTCAGGGCTGCCAGCCTACAATAGATCACATGCAGCGCTTGATTGTAGCACTTTCAGAATAGGGTGACCAACCCTCGAGTTAGTAAGCTTTGGTTTTGACTGGTTCTTTAATTCTCCTTCATCCATGCCATCCACTCTCTGTTGAGACTCAACCATCGTAGGGTGTCGCATACCACAACCCTCTCATCTGCCTCCCTGGGCTGTCACTCGCGGAGTGGCCATGCCTAACTCCAGGCTTCCCTGCTTTCCCTCCACCAACAGACTGCAGGTGTGAACGCTATACACCCTGCAGATGCCACAAAAGGAGACACGATGGTGAGTGAAGGAGAACAGCCAGCGGGGCTGGGCCAGCGATATTCGGCCCCACTCCACGCTGACCGCTAGCCACTGCATGCAAGGCCGTCACCACCAGCAACCAGGCCCCTCGGATCGGGGTCTGCAGGGATGATAAGATCACACGGTGAGCGCCGAGCGTTGGTCGTGGAAAGCGGCCAGGAACATAGCGGGAGCGGTGTCAGCACATACACCTCAGCGCAGGTTCAGCACACCATCTTTCCTCCTACCACCCACCTAACTATTATTCCACAATGAATTTCTAGGATTTTATTAACATAAACTAAAATGTTATTATCATACATACCGCTAACCCTATGTCATGGCCATAAACAGTGTGAGGTTGGCCAAAGGGCCTGGCCTGTAGAGAGGCCCTCTGTTGAGTCCCTCGAGACAGTGCAAATTGATCCGTTAAAATGCCATTCACTTTTAATTGAGCCACTAGGGCAGTATACAATAAACTAACAAGGTCCCGAAATCCCTTCATCATCCCCAGTTTCCGCAGCGTACCATGTAAAAAAAGGCCAATCCTACTAATCGAATGATTTCTCTGCATCTAATAAGACCGCCGCAGCAGGAAGATCCAGAGATATCTGATCAAGAATGGCAAATACCGTTTGAAGGTTAACCAACATGGAGTGGCCAGGGACAAATCCAGATTGTAATGGGAAGGCAATTTTGTCCACCAATAGGGAAAGGCAGGTATCCAGGACCTTAGCCAGAATCTTGTTGTCATGGTTTAGCAATGACAGGGGTCTGTACGAAGAGCAGTAGTGTGGGGGCTTGCCCGGTTTAAGTAGAAGGGTAATCAGTGCTTCGCGCATAGTCGTGGGAAGGCTACCACGTGCCAGGGACTCCACGTAGACCTCCAATATGTGGGTACTAACAGTGACTTGTGAGTTTTATAAAATATGCCCATAAAGCTGTCTAGACCAGGGGCATGCGTGCCGCTTAGGTCATCTAAGGCCAGCAAAATCTCGTTGCTAGAGATAGGCGAAGCAAAAAACTGTTGCTGTTCCTCATCGAGCCCGACCATAGCCACCTCTGCCAGATAGTCTGCCAGTGCATCATCACTGGCCTTGCTGCGCGATGCATACAAGTGAGTATAGTAAGCGAGAAAAGCAGCAATGATGTCTGACCTTCAGTCTGAGACCTGCTCTCTCCCCAGCAGCTCCACCTTCTGTGCCTTCGCCGCTGACCTCTAGGACCTCCAGGAGGAGGTGTTCAAGGCTGCCCAGATCCTGCTGCTGCACTGATCGGTAACTTGCCCTTTCTCAGCTCTGTGCCCATTTTCCCATTGGTTGTGAATGCGTTGCGTATTGTGCCTGCCTTTTATTTTTGCCTGGTTGTTTTGTTTGTCTCCCCATTGTCTGCCCGTTTCCTCCCTGCCGCTGCTGCCCCTGCCGCCCCTTCCCCCTGCCAGTGCTCGCTCCCGCCTCCCAGCTGAACATCCCTCCCCCTCCCCTATTTAATGGCAGCCGCGCGCAGTGGGCACGCCGCTAGCGCACCAAAGGTGCGCCAAAGGCAAGCCAGTCTGCGCCCGTCCGCAACCCGACCGCGACCAGTGCCAGGGATCCTGGATCTCTGACCATCCACCACTACGACGCTGCCACCCTCCTCGCACTCAGCCCCGGAAGGAACAACAACTGCCAGCGGTCCACGCCAAACACAACACATGGCCAGTTCTCCTGCCGCCACTGCTGCCAGACCTTTACCACCACCCCCGCCTCCAACACCGCCGACACCCTGAGGTGCATTCCCCTCAAAGTGCGCTCCATGCACAGACATCCCGTGGAAATCTGAAACCTCCTGGACCCCCTCTCACTAGACGTCGCCTTCTTTACAGAAACCTGACGCCTCCTCCGCCCCCAACATCGCCATCACCATCCCAGACGGATACAAGATCCAGAGGAAGGACCGCCCCAACCACCCGTAGGAGGACTTGCCATTGCACACAAAGCTCCCTCAGCCTCTCGCCCTCGAGCGACGCCTTCTCTGCCGCCAAACACCTGCACTTCCAGGTCCAGACCCGGCCCCCTGTCCTGTTCACCACCACCATCACAGACATCATTGCACCCCACGCCATCGCCTCCATGGACTACGTACTGAGACCTGAACTTCCACCTCGACAACCCCAGCGACCCCAACTCCACCACCTTCCTGGACAACCTTGCCAACATCGGATTGAAACAACTCATCACCACACCTACCCACAAGGTAGGACACACCCTCGACCCCATCTTCTGTGGAGGAAACAACATCCACTTCAGCCACACCACGCAGCCCCCATGGACAGACCACCACTGCGTACACTTTCTCGCCGACAAACCCAAACCGCCCAAACCTGCCCCGTGCCCTCCGGGAAAAAACTAGAGCAGAATCACCAGGAGCAGCTCAAATCCACCCTCAACCGCAACACCCCCACCGCTGCAACTGACACCAACCTCGCAGCCAGTGACCTCCATACATGGATCTCCAACTGCGCAGACACGCTCACCCCGCTACGCAACGCCGGCAGACAGCCCCCCAGGAAAGCCACCTGGTTCACCGCTGACCTCCAAGGAGCCAGACGCACCTGCAGACGCCTCGAGAAGAACTGGAGAAACAGCAAAATGCCTGAAAACCACACCACCTACAAAAACGCCATGACGGAATACCACCAACACATCAGAACCACCAAAAGAACCTTCATCCACAACAAAATCCTTGCCAACTCCAACAACGCCAAGAAACTCTTTAGCGTAATCCAGGAGTTCACCAAACCCCCAAGCAAAACCACGGACATCACCCCTTCCCAGGACCTCTGCAACAAGTTCGGATCTTACTTCCATCTGAAAACCAAGAACCTCTACGACAACTTTAACAACCAAACTCCTGCCTCCGCATCCACCCCCTCCTCCGGCAACGCCAGCCAGCCCACCATCTCCCCCTGGACACCGGCCATGACCAAAGAGACTGCCTCGACCATGAAAAGCATCCACTCGGGGGCCCCCACAGACCCCTGCCCACCACACATCTACCACAGAGCCACCACCGCCATCGCACCAGAACTACGACGCACCATCAACACCACCTTCAAGACCGGCACCTTCCCCGATGACTGGAAACGCGCAGAAGTCAGACCCCTGCTTAAGAAGCCCTCAGCAGATCCCATGGACCTCAAGAACTACCGGCCAATCTCTCTCCTCCCCTTTGCGACAAATGTCGCTGAGAAGCCCGTAAACACACAGCTAACAAGGTTCATTGAAGACAACTCCATCCTCGACCCCTCTCAATCCAGATTCCACTGCAACCACCAGCACCGAGACTGCCCTACTCACCACCATGGACGACATCCGCACCCTCCTCGACCAAGGCCACACCGCGGCCCTGATCCTACTCGACCTCTCAGCAGCATTCAACACCGTCTCGCACCGCACACTCACCGCTAGTCTACACGACGCCAGCATACAGGGAACTGCCCTTGACTGGATCCGCTCATTCCTCACCGGCAGAAGCCAAAGAATCAGACTGCCACCCTTCCTCTCTGAATCCACAGAGATCAACTGCGGAGTACCACAGGGATCATAGCTCAGCCCAACTCTCTTCAACATCTACAGGGCCCCCTCGCCACCATCGTCAGACAACACGGACTCAGCATAGTTTCCTATGCCGATGACACCCAGCTCATCCTCTCCCTCACCAAGGATCCCACCACCACCAGACTCAATGTCTAGGAAGGAATGCAGGATGTTGCATCCTGGATGTGCAACAGCTGCCTGAAGCTCAACTCGGAGAAGACAGGGGTCCTCGGAACCACCCCGTCAGCATGCGACAACACCTGGTGGCCCACCGCCCTCGGCAGCCCCCCACCCCCACGGACCACGCCAGAAACCTCGGCATCGTACTTGACTCCTCCCTCTCCATGAACCGGCAGGTCAACGCCGTTGCCTCCAGCTGCTTCACCACCCTCCGCATCCTCCATAAGACCTTCAAATGGATCCCCCCAAGTCATAGAAGACCGTCACCCACGCACTCATAACCAGCAGACTGGACTACGGAAATGCCCTCTACACCGGTATCAACAAGTCTCTACTCCGCAAGCTCCAGACAATACAGAACACCACAGCCAGACGCGTCCTTGGCATCCCTCGACACAAGCACATCAGCCAACACCTGCGGAACCTCCACTGGCTCCCAGTCGAGGAGAGAGTCACTTTCAAGATCCTCACCCACGGCCTCCACAACACCGGACCCAAATACCTCAACGAGAGAATCACCTTCCAAGTACCCCAAAAAAAACCTCCAATCCTCCAACCTTGCCCTCGTCGAATCCCCGCACATCTGTAGAGCCAGAGCAGGAGGAAGAGCCTTCTCCTACATCGTGGCCAAGACCTGGAACGAGCTCCCGATCGACATCAGACGCACCCCCTCCCTGAATACCTTCAGGAAGGCCCTCAAGACCTGGCTCTTTGACTGAACAGACTGCTGACCCTCCCCCCAGCGCCTTGAGACCCTCACGGGTGAGTAGTGCGCTTACAATTCCCCTGATTGATTGATTGATGTCTTCATTGCATGAGATGGAAGAATCGTCATCCAGCTGAAGGTGCGTGATGAAAGATGCCTGATATGTATGGCGTAAAGGCTGGCCAGAGTACAGCTGGGTCTTTCGCCCTCACCATAAACTCGTGCTCGTGCATATTTACCTCAATAGTCCACCTCACAAAGGGCGAGGTCTCAAAATTCTTGCATGAGGGTCGTGTGCCAGTGCAGTGACAAAGGGGGTCATCAATCAGAGTTTGCGTGTCGAAATTCTTCAATGCCCGTTCCGCCCTCGCCAGGTCTCCAAGTATGGAGCGAAGTACCCCAGAGTGTTTAGCAATGCACACCCCTCTGATGTACGCTTTAAAAGTTTCTTAGAGTATGGCATATTGTGATCCGGTCCCAGTATTAAGCTGAAAATATTCAATGATTGCATCCCAAACCTCTGCTTGGAAAATAGCAACGCATTTGAGGAAAATGCCAGGGCGCGTGAGGCAATAAATATTGGGTAGCCGTAGGTTCAGCAATACTGGAGAGTGATCTGACAAGGTCCGGGGAAGGTGTTCAATGTCAGTGGTTGTTAGTAATAAATCCGGAGTAAGATACCAATTGTCAACACGTGACCACAATCCATGGGGGGCAAAGTAAAAGATGTAGTCTTTGTGTAATGGGTACTTGGAGTGCCAGACATCAGCGAGCAAAAGGGAACAAATGAGGGACAGCAGCGCTTGCATGAAGCGGGGTTTGGTCACCAGTCCAGGGCCAGTGAATCCAAAGAGGGACATAGCATAAGGTTTAAGTTGCCCCCCAATTAATATAGAGTCAGCATATAGTCTGGTGAGGTGTGTGGTAATATCTACGAAGAATACAGAGGCATCTATGTTAGGGGCATAAATGTTGAACAATAGAATGGATGTGGAAGCCAACACGCCAGACACCAATAGATAGCGATCCCCAGGGTCAGTAACCATCTCTCACACCCTGAAAGGAATCGACCGGTGAACTAGAATGCAGACACCCCATGAATACGTACTGTAATTAGCGAAAAAGCGGTTATCCCCCTAATGTGAAGCATAACAATTAGGGGAGTTTCTAGCACAATAGGTCTCTTGTATAAAAGCTATCTGGGTGCCATGCCTTGTCAAGTAGGACAGCACTAAGTCTGGGCAGTTAACTCCGCTCCGTTCGCGGAGTTTGCGGAGATTTCCACACTCCACGGTATGCAGAGCTCACAGAATTCTGAAAAACTTCGCTTCGCATTCATCAACGTCAAGTTGGCGAGCGCAAGCGAGGAAAATCAACCTCCCAGTGAGATTTCTCAATGCGAGCGGTCAGATTTCTCATCGTGAGTGGTCGCGTATGCTCGCGACCGCTCGCGTTTAGAAACCGTCCGTTTGCGTTGAGAAAGCTACTGCTCGAGTAAAAATCTACTCGAGCGGCAGAAAGGAAGCAGCGCCCGCTTGCGCTGTGCATGGTGCCGTTCGCGATGATTGCACAGTGCAGACAAGCCCCTGGCACTGAAAATCACCGCGAACGGCATTTATCTAATGCACTCCGCTGCTCGCGGAGCTCCGCGTAGCATGGCTGAGTTTTTTTTGTACTTCGCAGAGTTCCCCTACGCGGAACTCCGCGAACTTCGCCCAGGCTTAAACAGCACCCAGCGCCCCTTACGGGGGTAAGTCAATCCTCTCACATTCCAACTCATACATTTCAGTGTTGGTATCTCAGGGTCCCTGATCGTCGAGGTCATCGAGGTCAGTCAATAAGTAGCCAGAATGATGATACATGATATTCTCATAGTGAAGAATGAAGCTTCAACTGTGGCTATCTGGTTGCGTAAAACTTTGTCAAAGTCTAAAGGTAAGGCCCACCGCGATGAAGTGTGGGTCGGATACAAGAGGTGAATTACCTTTGGATTTAGAAACATTTCAGAAACATTCTTGAGACGGAAGAGTCTCAGCGGGCAAGGCAATAGGCCATATCTGAGGATGAGACATTGAGAATGGGGAGCCACTGGAAGAGGTCTCAATGAAGCCATCAACAAGGGTGACAAATGCAAAAAAAACAATTGATGGACGGAATGCTGGACAATGCAAACATTCACCCCCAGTCACAAGGATCTGGGTTAAATCCATCATTCTTTAGCTCACCACACCACCCCAGTTTGGACCCAGCCATATGCAAATCAGTCTTGACCCTGTTCCTTGTGGGAACCGTCCAGCCCGAACTGCCAAGCCAGGTCCTCCCTGGACCGGAAACAAGCATCCTGGGACCGGTTTCAGGGCATCACCCTTCATCAGCCAGGCTAGCTTGAATCCAGTGGTGTAGTGAGCACGGGACCCACGTCTGGGCATACCCTTCCCACTTAGGGCGACAAATGCAAAAGAAACAATTGATGGACAGAATGCTGGACAATGCAAACATTCACCCCCAGTCACAAGGATCTGGGTTAAATCCATCATTCTTTTGCTCACCACACCACCCCAGTTTGGACCCAGCCATATGCAAATCAGTCTTGACCCTGTTCCTTGTGGGAACAGTCCAGCCCGAACTGCCAAGCCAGGTCCTCCCTGGACTGGAAACAAGCATCCTGGGACCGGTTTCAGGGCATCACCTTTCATCAGCCAGGCTGTTCTTTTTGCATTTGTCACCCCGAGTGGGACGGGTATGCCCAGACGTGGCTCCCGTGCTCTCCATGCCACTGGAGTCAAGCTATCCTGGCTGGTGAGGAGTGAAACCCCGAAACCGGTCCTAGGATGCTTTTTTCCAGTCCAGGGAGGACCTGGCCTGGCAGTTCGGGCTGGACTGTTCCCATTGGGCGCAGGGTCAAGACTGATTTGCATATGGCTGGGTTCAAACTGGAATGGCGTGCAAAAACAATGGATTTAGGCCCAGATCTCTGTACTGGGGTGAATGTATGACATTGTTCTGCATTCTGTCCATCAATTGTTCTTTTTGCATCAACAAGGGTGGCAAAAGTTCAGAGCAGGAGAAGTCTGGAATCCACACTGAGGAGGTCATCTTTTTCAATAGGGTTCTGCTTGTCATTGAGACCAGTGAAGATTTCTACCTTTGGACTTAGAAGTTTTGTTGGAGCTAGGATTCCATCAGTGGGGCGAGGCTGCAGGCTGTAGCCAGGGGGCTCCCTGAGGCCAGACATTGTAGTTCAGAGGTCCCCTCCAAAAAGGATTATCAGCTGTGAAGAAGAATGTTGCAGGATCTGCAGGGAAGTCAAACCCATTGGCAATGGATCTTCCTCAGATTGGCTTGCAGGTAAGTCCCGATCTCCTGTCAGTTTCCAGGTAAGTTTTTGCTGGATAATTTCCCAAGTCCTAGGATTTGAGTTTTGGTATGAGGAGGCCACTTTAGAACCACACCAAGGGTCCAGGACCTGCAGGGGGGCACCACATGGGGGCTAGGATTCACTCCAGCACGTACCAGCACCAGGAGGCAGGTAGGTTGCAGGGTCTCTGAAGTTTGTTGTGTCACTGTAGCTCACACAGGAGGCCACTGAGAAAGCCCTTGGAGTCCCTCAGGTGGTCCTGGGTTCAAGGACAGATCCAGGCTTCCTTCGTCAGGCAGTAGGGTAGCTGGGCAGTCTTTCCAGCAGCAGGGAGGTCCTCCCAGCAGCAGAACAGCAATGCATGCCTTCATCTGAGTTTTCCACATGTCTAAAAGTGATCTGATTTGGGGTCTGAGATTGCCATCTTTTGTCCCTAGTGCCAGCCTTTGGGTGAGGGAATCACCCTTTGTTTCCCCTTCTTCCTTCCTGAGCCTCACTCCAAAATGTCTGGGGTGACAAAAGCAAGGGTAGGCCTTGTGTAAGGTTACTTTGTGGGTGCAGGAGACAAAGACCCTTGAAGTGTAAGTGGGGCTGGGTACTGCTCTGCCCCAGCCATCCTGGCAAACAGCTAATCCCTTTGTCTCACTGTCTAGCAGCAATACACAACCCACAGCAGCAGAGCCATGTGACCCAGGCTCCTGGAAAAAGACACAGTGGATTTGTGCACCAAAATGACAACTTTCTAAAAGTGGCATTTTTACATTTGTAATTTAAAATAAAGAGGATTTTGAATTACAATTCAAAAGACAGCAAGAAGTATTTTTCTACCTGCTTCCAATCCAAAGTTGGCATTTATTAAATGTATTATATCAAATCAATGTAGGTCTATTGGAGAGGTAGGCCTTTCAATAGTGAAAAACAACTTTAGGAGTTTTCTACTACCATGACATGTAAAATTAAAATAAGGGGTGGGCAGAACTTGTGAAATTTGACTCCACGGAATTCTGCTGAGTTCCTCCAGCAGGCAGAAATAAGCACATCGTGCTGTGCTGTAGCGCTGGGAGCGCGATACATACTGAAAAATCAGTGCGAACTGCACCCCAGTGGCATGCCATAGGGCGCAGCTACTTGAGTTGATTTTGCTGCTGCTCAAGTAGATTTCTTACTCAAGTGGCAGCCTTCTGACCATGAATGTTCACAACTGTCTGTGACTGCCCAGGATGGAAAAATCTTGCCAGATGACCTCCTAGTGGCTGAAAATCATGGTAGGGGATGCCACATCTTGCTCAAGCTTGCCAACTTACCATTTTGACATGCACACAAGAATTAGCCGGAACTCCACATTACAATGTTAACACAGAGTCACTAAAATTCGGCCAATTCCACCAACAGAACTAAATATTTCGCCCACCCCTATTTTAAACCCACATGCCCTCCGTTTGAAATACAATGCACCCTGCCCTAGGATCTTTTAGGACCTACCTTAAGGGTGACTTATAAGTATTAAAAAGGAATGTTTAGGCCTAGCAAAAGGTTTATTTTGCCTGGTCAAAATGACAGTGGCAGGCCTGAGACATGTTTTGAAGGGCTGCTTAAGTGGGTGGCATAATGAAAGCTGCAGGCCCAGTAGAAGCATTTAATATACAGGTCCTGGGTACATGTAGTTCCATTTACTAGGGTCATATAAGTAAGTTAAATGTGACAATTAGGTTTAGGCCAATTTTACCATGTTTTGGGGAAAGGGCACAAGCACTTTAGCACTGGTTAGCAGTGGTAAAGTGCACCGAGTCCTTAGGCCAACAAAAATGAACCACACAAGGGTGCCAGTTTTAACAGAAGTTATGGGAAGCACTGAGAAACCTACAGTAGTTCTTTTGTCTCTAACTGTTGCTCTGTTCAGTCAGTCAGTCAAAATCACTTTATTTGGTTAATTAAAACCATAAAAGCATACTACAAGATAAAAAGGTTTTAAAACAATAATATGACATAAGCATACACCAAGAATAGTGAACAAACATCCTAATCATGATAAACAAACAATTCATCAAGTACATCTTTAAAATTGATTATTAAAAGGTAATTGCTATATTCTAGATCATGGGAGTCACTCTCTTTTTTTTTCTTAATCTAACTGCTGCTGTTAAAAAACGCGCTATATTAAAAGTTTCCCAGACATTAGTCAGCATCTGTAAATATATCAGTGCTGGTTTCTCCTGTAAAAATCCTTTAAAATTGGTAAAATAAAACGTTTCCGACTGTGCAAAAAATTCTAGCAAAACAAGACAAAGTGCAATGTGTCCTGGGTGGAGAAATTGTCACATGTACAAACACCCAAGTCCTCCTCCCTTCTCCATCCCTGAGGTTCAGCAAGTAAAAAATGTATCTGATTCAACCTGAATCTTACTAAAAGAAAACGATGATTCGGGTTGGTTACTACAGTTAGGTAAGATTCGATTGCACAAGAGGTTTTTAATAATTGATGGGCACGTACCGTTGGTTTTATCAGTTCCCTGGCCTCCCTTTCCATATGTGCCATATGTAGGCAAGATTTCTTAACCCACATCATATCTCCCTTCATTAGATTATCCGGGGACTTGAATAACTCAGGCCATCCTAATTGCACTGCAAGCCTTTTCACATAGCTCAACCAGGGGATACTACTTGCTCGATCTAAAGCTAAACAATCGCGCATGATTTCGCGATTCATTTCAAGTTCAGTGTTTATCCAAGTTGCTATCCATTTGAGTAAAGGTGCCATTCCAATTAAATCTGCCACAAAGCCTACACCAGTCTCCTGATGAACTATGTAGGATGGTGTTGATTGTGGCACCGATAGCAGGTTTCTTAAAAATGTATTTTCAACTATTTGGATATCCTTAGCTTCTTTATATCCCCATATTTCAGAGCCATAGTTTGAAATAGCAAGGCATTTAGCTCTGTATATGTTTAACAATGCTTGTATTGGTGTTGCCCCTAGCCTATGTGCAAAGCCAAGGACCGCTGATGTGGATCTGGCCATTACATTTCTTTTTGCGTTCATTTGCGGGACGCCTAGGTAGGTAAATGTGGTAACCCTGGTGATGTTGTTTCCTTCACAATGGAGTGTTTTAAGCCTTCTGGGCTTAGAACCAATTATCATTGTATGAGATTTGGAAAAATTTACATTTAAGTCCAGGGATCTCATAAAATCGGCAAAGGAAGTTAAAGGGCACTGTAGGCCAACCGCTGTTCTGGCTAATAAGGCGGCGTCATCAGCGTATAGGAGAGCTGGGATCAGCCGTTCCCCCACACGCGTAATGTCTTTACTGGCTTCCCCTAAGACTAAGTCCAAGTTGTTAATGTATAAGGTAAAAAGTAGGGGGCTAGAATGCATCCCTGCCTTACTCCATTTATGATACCTATTCCCTGGGTACAATTCCCCCTTTGGTCAAATCTCACTATAGCTGTAAGATCCCTATGCAGATCAGCAAGGAAGTAAACAATATTCTTATCCACGCCTAGTTTAATTAATATTGCCCAAAGCTTGGTTCTATTCACCCGGTCAAAGGCCGAGAAGAGATCCATGAACGCCAAATACAGCGTCCCCTTCTTGGCGATGGTATACTTCCCCACTAGCAGGTTCAAATTCAGGCACTGATCCGTGGTACCCCTCCCGTTCCTAAAACCATATTGTAAATTTGAGAGTGTATTGGTTTCGTTTAGCAAATCAGTTAGTTTACTGAGTACCACCCTTCCTAGCACCTTCACTGCTGAATCTATAAGTGGGATTGGTCTGTAGCAGCTTGGATCCCCTCTATTACCCTTTTTAAAAACTAGAACAAAAATTGACTCAGACCATGATCTAGGCAGGCCAAATTTACAGGCCATATTAGAAACGTGTGCCAGACGTTTTGACCATAATGTCACGTTAGATTTAAAAAGATCGGCCGGGACACCGTCTGGTCCAGGAGCCTTATTGCTTGTCATTTGGTTTATGGCCTCTGCTACTTCTGTATCTGTAAAGACCAGGGTGTATGCCTCAGCCTCAAACAATGTACCTGGGGGTCTTTGGTTCTCCTGGTCGCCATGTATATGTTTAAAATGATTAAACCACTTCTGCTCCGGTATATTACATTCTAAAGGGCTACCCTTAATATCCTGGAAAAATGGTTTATTAACAATTTCCCAAAACTTGGCACTCTTTTTAATGATGTCTACGGACAAAAGATCATTCCACGCCTCATGTTTCATCTCAGATTTGCGTGTATTTATAGCCAGCTTATAAGTTTTCCTGAGGGCTACTATTAAACTTTTATATTGTGGTTTATGTTTTAGGGCCACCATCAACTTTTGGTGGGCAACTGTACAATTATGGTCAAACCACCTCTCCCCTTTATTCAGGAATTCCTTATACGGACATTTCAGGCCACTGGTCACCTGGTTACAGATGTTATCGTATGCTATGAGGATCTCTTTGTCCCTTCTATTTTTGTCTAAGCAGAGATCGATCTCCATTCCAACAGAATTCCGTATGTTATCATGAAAATCCTCCGGCACTACCTTACACCACTTAAGTCTACAGGCTTGATCTTTTGTTTTCAAATTAGAGATAGTGACACATCTATTTGATTTTGAATTATTCTTGATGCCCCCTACCAGTGTAATATGTATAGGGTTGTGGTCACTAAAATGTGACCACGTAGTGGTATATCCTATCACCAGGGGTGTCAAGGCAGTATTAATAAAAATATAATCAATAGTGGAATTCATTCCCCTTCCTTTAAAAGTTGGAATATCATCGTTATCATGCGAGATATTGGGATATGATAAACCAAATTCCGCTAGGGTACCCTCTAAGAAACCACCTTGTTGTGAATGTTCAAAATGTGTCTCAGAATGATTACCGGGACCTAAACTGTCGGTGACGTGACAGTTCAATGGGCATAGATGTATATTAAAATCTCCTAAAACAATAACCGAATAACGTGTAACTTGCTTTCCATTATAAGACTCAAGGAAACAATTAAGACTGGCCAAATGTTCATTTGCAGTGATTCTGTCAAATGAATTGTAAAAATTAACAATAAGAATTTTGGGTGCATTAATAGGCGTAATCTGAACTGCCAGACAGTTTAGAGAACCTGAGTCCAATTTACAGTGGTTGCCTATGACCTTTAAGGAGATTAAGGTTATTAAACCGCCCTTTGCTCTACCAGCTGCAGATGGCCTTGCTGGCTCAAAATAGGTTGTGTAGCCGTCCAGCCAAAAGTTATTTTCAGTTTCCCAGGACTCTTGAGCCCAATCACATCATACAGGCACATGCATCAATGTTAAACATTGCAAATCTTTATTAGCGAATTTTAAAGATTCGCAAATATAGATTCGCAAAAACAGATGCAACAATAAATTTGCGAAAAATTAAAGATTCACTAATATTCGCAAACACTACTGCGAATCCGCTAATTGCGAATTCGCAAATAGCGAATTCGCAATTAGCGAAATCGCAAATAGCGAAGTCGCATTTGTGATGCATCTTGATGACATCAGAACCAGGAAGTGAGCAGCACAAGCCCCATTTCCAGTGCACAGTCAGAGGGAGAGGAGGGAGCTGGCTCTGGGAGCTAACTAGCAGTGGGATTGAGCAATTGGAAAAACCTGGTAACTGCAAGAAAATGGAAAGCTCACAAACAGCAGAGGACAGCCAATCAGGCAGGAAGCGGAAAATGAAATTTGCAGAAAAAGAAATTGACACACTCATTGAGGGAGTTGTCCACAGCCATGATAAGCTGTTTGGGAAACTATCATTGAAAGTGGCAGAGCAGGAGAAAAGGAAAATATGGATCCGGATCCAGAACCGGGTGAATGCCAGTGGGGTGACACACCGCACCATCGATGACCTGAAGAAAAGATGGTACGACTTGCGCAGTCGGGCCAAGGTGTGCATAGCTGCCCGTCTGAAGGAAGCAAGGAAGACAGGAGGGGGAACACCGACAGACACTGGGAACACCCCCATGGAGGACATGGTTGAATCCACAATCCAGCCTGAAGCTGTTGTCGGTGTGACACAGCTAGACACTTCAGGAGCAGCAAACACATCTGAAGGTAAGATGACTGCATGTTACCATTGACCTAAATAATTAAGGTAGCACACCACCCCAGTACAGCACAAGTGCACACTCAGAACATCCAGTACACAATGTATCCATGAAGGGAAGTGCATTATGGGAGATGTAGGCAGGTCAAGCATTTACAATTCCAAACACACAAATAGGATAAGAACAACTCATAACAGTGAATATATTCCAAATTTAATGTCAAAGTAAAAAAAGATCACTGTGACATGACATCCCAGACATAAATTAATGCTGTTTTGCACTGTTAAACCTCACAGATGCAGAACATGTAGAAGCTGAGGATAGTGACTACCAGGACATACAGGACACCAGCGCAGTTGAGGATATGGACACACCGGTGTTGCCAACAAATCCATCCAGTGCCCCAAACACACGCAGGGCAACTGTCCCACCACTGGTCACCATGGAGTCTGATGATGAGGCAAATGCAACACATGAGTCCAGGCATGGCCCAGCCACATCCATCCCAAATCCACAAACACAGGGCCGCAGAAGTAATGTCAGAGTCCGGCGTAGAAGAGCTAGATCACGCAGAACACAGCAGGAGGAGCAACCAAATGATGTCTGGGGTGGTCTTGAGGGACAGATGCTCCGCATGCAGCACCTGCAGACCAAGAACACACGTTTAGTACAGATACAAATTGGGAAGATGGCAGACAACATTGCAGTACTGTGCGATAGTGTGCAGCAAATGACCAAGGTTATGCAGGAGGGACATGCATCCCAGAGAAGAAACCATCGGCAACTAATGCAGCACCTCAAAATCTATGCAAAATCCAACAATAGGCTGGCCACATCAACTGCACTGCTGGCACGTAGGTCTGTGACCATGCAAACAGAAATGTGCCATTGGAGCGGGGATGTGGCGAAGGCACTGGACCAGGTAACCAATGCAGTGGAACTGATGAATGCTACCACAATTGTGGCCAACATGTCCACGCAGGAAGAGGGCAGTGAGGGGGCCTCAAGCTTGAGTAGCATAGCTATGCCAGTTGCCACTGCAGGAAGACGCAACACACGCAGCAGTACCCCCTCAGCTTCCAACATGAGGGATGAGGATGCTGTCTCTGACAGGCGTCTGGGTGTTCGTGGGAGAAAGCGCTAGACTGCTATATACACTGACATTCCGATATGGTGACGTAACCATGGATGTGATTGGACCTTTTGACTGACTTACAAGTCATTATTTATTTCAAAAACACTTATGTCCATTACTTAAGAATCCTGTGCCACTGGCCACATTGAAAGTGTGCTCCGACACTCATGCCATATTTCCTTTGAATAAAACGTTCTGTGATTGTAATATACACTGTTTGTGTCATCATTACTCACCTCAGAAATAGTTTTGTGTGATGTCCAATCTTCTCCTGCGCCCATCTGCTGCGCTTGCCCCTTGTGCTGCACGGCGCTGTGGCACTTGCTGGTCCTCATCCTCCGAGTCGCTTTCAGACACCTCAATCTCCATTCCTCCCCTCATCGCAATATTGTGCAGCATGGCACATGCTGCTACTATCTTGCAGCATTGTTCAGGGTTGTATTGGAGTGCTCCACCAGTCTTATGGAGGCATCTGAATCGGCTCTTCAGCAGCCCAAATGTGCGCTCTATGATGTTCCTTGTTGAAATATGTGCAGCATTGTACCTCTGTTGGTTGGCAGTTGTGGGATTGAGATAAGGCGTCAGAAGGTAATTACGCAAGGCGTATGCGCTGTCACCTGCATGTAGGTAAGCAAAGGGTCAGTGGCAGTTTGACATTGGCATATGTACAATGACTGTGAGTGTCACCTACACATATTTACCAAGCAGATGTGCCTCTCCAAATTCTCCCCTGACAAGACGGGTGTGAATGCCACTTTGCCTGAAAATATATGAATCATGTGCACTCCCAGGAAATTGTGCCACTATATCAGTGATTATGTTTTTGGCATTGCAAACAACCTGAATATTAAGGGAGTGATAGCATTTTCTGTTTCTATATATATATTCCTGTGCTTCAGGGGGACATATTGCCACAAGTGTGCAATCAATGCAACCTATAACATGTGGGAAGCGAGCTATCTGGTAAAACTCCTGTTTTGTTTTTGCAAGGTCATGCGCGGTGGTGGGGAAATTGATGTGTGAGCCGATCCTGGCCATCATGGCATCAAGGAATGCTTTGAATATTCTTGAAAGTGCGCTTTGCGACACACCTCCAGCTACTGCAATGACCCCTGAAAGCTGCCTGACGCCAGTAGGTGTAGGCAACATAGGACCTGCACATGCGTTGGGATAGCATTGGTCCTACGTGTCTGTCGTTGCAGTATGGGATCCAATTCATTGATCAGGTCATGGATCATTGCTGCATTGAGCCTATACTTATCGTATATCTCATCCTCTTGCTGTCCTAGCAAAGTTATGCGGACTCTGAAGATGCGCTCATTAATTCGCCTCCGTCTGTGTCCAGCAGCCAGCAGCCTCATCCTCCTCGCCATCAGGTACATCCCTGCCATTGTGAGATGTGGTAGCTCATTCTGGGTGTGTTTCAATGGGTTTAAGTAGATTTTCAGCTGTATCTGATTTGCACTCATGATTACCACCTGGTTGTGATCCTTCTTATTTAGCACTCGCAAAATTGCGAATTTCTGGTAATTCGCTATTTGCGAATTTTCATGCATCTATTTTGCGATTCCTTATTTGCGAATCGCTATTCGGGGGCGCAAATAGCGATTCGCTAATACTATTCGCAGATTGTTTTGCGATTCTTTAAATTTGCGAATTGTTGTGTTTTCGCTATAATGCAGTTGATGCATTGCGACATGGTATTTTGCGATCGCAAACGCCATAATTTAGCGATTCGCAAATTTTGCGCATTTTTTAACGCTTGATGCATGTGCCTGTTGGTCTTTTAAAAGCCTTTCCACCTATCATCGTCAATCTTGTTTTTTAATCCTGCTATGTTCCAACTTAGTATCTTGGCTTGCTCCCCTGTGTTAGCCTCCTCCCCCTGTATGGGTTTAATAGCATGGTCCCTATGACTTTCTATGACATGCCCTTGCGTAGGGGAGCGAGAGGTTACTCAGTCATTGCTATCCAGCTGGCTCAATGGGGTGAATCTATTTGCAGTTTCAAACCTACTCTGTTTGGCCCTTTCTACTGCTACAACAGCGGAAGTTGGATAGCCTTTGAGTAGGTTAGTGGTGTTTACAAGAAGGGGATGGCCATTGTTGTGCTTAGTTCTAGCAATAGACTCATAGGTCCCTTCTCCTACTATATGTCTTTGCAGTACCTTCCGATTTCTGGCCCATTCAACCATAACTGGAGGATAAAAAAAACCCAGGGGCAAAACTGTAATCCCCCCCGGGCCACAGTTAAAATTCTCCTGAAAGAGCCAGCCTGCTACATCTCTCCGATCAAAGTTAATGACTATACAATCACCATCATCTGATTTAGGGCGACTTCCCACCCATCCCACCCGTCTGGCCATTATGATGTGAGAGGAAGCTCTGGACCCCCCCTCAGAGAGTTTTTTACACCAGAACTTAACCTTACGGATGAGATCCTTGGTTGTCTCAGTGATGTTCTTTTTGAGGGGGGTACCCCTATTAAAACCGCTACCAGCGGGGTACCCTCAGATGGCAAGGGCAGCCTTCCTAGTTTAGCAGGCTCTCCTATAGATGTTTTATCAGGTCCTATCGGAGATGGGGATGGAATTTTAGTCCTACAATGGGTTCCAGTCATAACCCCCTCTCTGGTACCATTACTGATCCCTAAAGTTGCCTCGTTGGGTTTCATGGTCCCTGCGTATATAATATTAAGAGACCTTCCCCCCTCGGATGTCATCTTATGAGCGTATTGGATATTGGTACCGTTATTACACATATTACTTATTTCGTTATTGCCTCCCCTCCTGTCCCTAATACTAATATCCCCCAGATCACCCAGTTTAGTCTCTCTTCTAGATAGCCTTGCCATCAAACAATCTAGCCCAGATTTGACATAGTTAAATAGGTCCTCTTTGAGCGACCCAATAAGGGTGTCAATATGCAGCAAAATTGAGTCCACAGTTGCTATATTGGGGTTAGAGGGTGGTGGCTCCTCCATGGTCCGAAGGCCTTCAACCCCCTCCCGGATTGGTAACTCCTTTGTGACAGGGCCTGCTTTTAGACCTTTTTTCCTCCTTTTTTTACTAGGAACTGTAAACGATGCCCTGGATGCAATGATTACCGGGCTCCCCTTGACCTCTGTTTGGGCGTTGGGATGTGAGGTCGATGGAGTTTCATTGTCCCAAATAAAGTCACTAGCCACCACTACTGGGGTGGGAGTAAAATCAGGTTCTGGAGTTACGAGCGGCGGAATAACAGATGGGGCGATATCACTGGCTGTTTCCTCAGTTCCCATACCTAACTGGGCCTCCACATTGTGAATCTCGGTAGTTAAGGCTCCTACAGCTGTGGTTAAGTAGGAGATAATGGAGGCACAATTGCGTGGTATCTTTGCCTTAATCTTTACAATGTCTGAGATACATGGGAGTTTTCGCTTACCCATGATGACTTCTTCACGAAAGAGGGGTGGCACGGTCTGGTCTCTGTCGATCGCTGACGAGCGCAGACGGGCCCGCCCGGGCACGCCCGCGCGCGTGCGTCCCGCACTGTGGGAGCCTACAGGAGGTTTTATAGCGCCTCCAGGCGCTAAGCGATGACGATCGCAGCTGCGGCCTCACGGGAGGCTGGGACTCGTATTCCTGTCCCCTCTCCCCACCAGCAGCACCAAACACCAAAGAGCTGGTCAACTGGGCTTCCCGCGCTGCGGGAGCCCACAGGAGATTTTATAGCGCCTCCAGGCACTAAGCGATGACGATCGCGGCTGCGGCCGCACGGGAGGCTGGGACTCGTATTCCTGTCCCCTCTCCCCACCAGCAGCACCAAACACCAAAGAGCTGGTCAACCGGGCTCTGTTCCTTTACTAACCCTATTCTGAAAAAATATATTTAGTGTCTCATCTGTACCACACACACTATATCTCTTCTCTCAATGCTTAAACGTTCCCTCCAACTGGGGTTCTGTACACACTAGACCAGTGAGACTTCTAAGTCATATGCTCATTTTCATTACCTCTGACCATCACTAGTGGACATCCTCATTCTTCTCGATATTTCTGCAGCTTTTGACACTGCTTTTCAACCCTTCATGCTAACTACCTACTATTGTATAGGCATTGACGGTGCAGCATTCCACTATTTGGCCTTTTAACAAGCTGAGCCTTCCTTCTATGTATCAAAACCCCACAAGGCTGCATTTTACCAACATTTTTACTCTTTACACGGTCTTTATCAGTGACATCATCTCTTCTATGCCAAAAACACTGATATGTTTTCTCCTTCCCTGCATTGCTCTCAAATCAAGAAACTCAAATCTGTGACATTCTCATTGCCATCTTATAGTAGATGGCTTATACATCCCTCCTGCTTTACTCATCCAAGACAAAGTTCATCACCATTTTAATCCCCTAAGACTCTGTCCTGCCAATACGCTTTATCATAAGACATCATCTGCCAAATCTTTAGAGGTAGGTTTCAACAAGAACTCAAATTCTTTAGTTCCATTATAGCCACTGCAGCCAGGTTTCAGCTGTGAAATGTGTCTTTTAATTAATTTTCCATTCAGCTTCAGTCAAACCATTGTTATGAATGAGCTACAATTTGCAACAATTGGTCTCAAATAACACCCACACCCCTAGACTAAGTCAAACTTTTCCACCAGGCTCTATTCTACATTTCCTGCATACACTCCCATAACACCATAAGTCTTAATAGCTAATACTTAAATACAATTCTCTAGAAACTTCTCACCTGGTATTCAAGGCAGTCCATGTAGCAGCTCATGTGCCTTTCTTTTGATCACACAATATAGCCCTAATGGGACAGTGCACTATAGCATGTCCCTTTTGATATGGCTTTTCAGTTAAAGGTCACATTATGCTATTTGCTGTGATAGTGCAGGTGGCAAACTGTCTGAGTTATACACTCACTGACAATGGTCAAGCATCATTTGAGGGTGCAGTCAGATCTCAACATCAAACATGGTATGGTATGTTATGTTATCATGAAGTAATTTAATCTCTTTACATGCGTCATTTGGTTCAGACATCGAAGCATATCTGACAGGGAGAACCCATGGTGGGTTGTACAGGTATCAGCTACACATGGCTTGTGTCAGAAACATCCCCTTTTCAGTGCCATTGGAAAGTGGTAGTAGGTGTAGGTGGGTACCTACCACTAGTAATAAGGCTACAATTACAATATAAAGTCCAGTCAAGGTCTCAATAAATTATTCCCTTGCTCAGCCCTTGGTATCTGGCTGCAAACAGGCAGACTTAACTCAGGAGACAGGTATATAAAGCATTTAAAAACACCAGTACATCAAATAAGTAAGACACAACACACAATAAAATGCCAACACAAATTTATAAAAATAGGAAATATTTTTATGATTAAAATGACACCAAAACAACAAAAATCCAATGTAGGGAACCTGAAGTATGAATTTTTAAAGATGAAATACTTTATAGAGCTTAAAAACGAAAAGCGCCAACTTGGGACATCTGGACGCACTTGACCGGGGAAAAGTCAAAGTTTGAGGCCGGCCGTGATGGAGCGTGCGTCGGATACATCGAGCGGTAGAGCCTGGTCACGTTTTTACCTTCAGACTTAGTCATTTTTCTGGAGTTTTTTTTTCTGGATGTTGGGAGAGGCACCTCGTCAGTCTGGGTTTCAAGTCGACGACGCCGGCTTTGCTCAGAGCGAGGCCTCAGTGAAAAATGCTGGAAGTCTTGAGCTCCAAGGCTTTCAACAGGACAAATCTGAATTCCAGGCAGGGATCCGGTTCTACATCAATGGTTTGACTCTCGACGGCGGGTCTGTCCACTTAAGGAGCTTTTTATCAAAAATTCTCCAAAGTTCTCCAAACTTCTGGAACGTCTTCCAAAGTGTTTACAACACCAATCCAAGGTTCCAGAAGCTCTGAGTTGCTCCTTGGGCTATTGGGACTATGTCTCACACAATGGGCCTGCCCAAATCCTTTAAAGTCCAACTGAAAGTTTCAGCTGGTTTCTTCTTGCTGGAGATGATGTGGGTGGAGTTTTTTTTAACCTGTTACTTTCCAGGAGTCCACTCCTTCACTATTCAAAGCAAGGCAAAGTCTTTATGGTCTGTAGTTCCAAGGTATGCAGCAGGTGCAGTCATTCAGAGTGCAATCCTCTTGGTGCAGGCCAGGGTTCCAGCAGGGCAGTCCTTCTTCTTGTTTCATGCAGGGATCTGAGTTGCTGGGCAGCTGTGCCAAATTTTCTGTGCTTTTGGGGTGACAAGCAGAGGGGCACCCCTGACCAATGGGATGCAGGGTGCCATTCTCAGGTATGACAACTTCAAAGTGTGGCATATTCCTGTCCAAGAAAGCACTATTCTTTAAAATCCAAATTAGAGAAACTCTCTCCAGGAGGTTAAGATATGAGTAAGCCAACCCACTGGCTTGTCTAACTTTCCCTAACACTCCCCTTCCAGCCGGTCTGCTGATTCAATTACTGGGTCTCCTGTTTCGCTTGGGGTGCAGGAGGTGGGGGTGGTGGGGGTGAGCCAGTGTCCTGTCCTGTCATTCACTCTTTGAAGACCAGTTTGGCTACTCCACCTCCATTCTGCCTTTTGCTCTGCAGCTGCAGATCTCCACCTACCAGATGCCCTTTGTCTCGATGCAGGCAACTTTACACCTCCTGAGAGCAGTTTGGCTCAGCCTGTCAAAGGCTGGCCAATCAGAAGAGACTGCTAGAAGGCTGGATTTTGACACATCAGTAAAGCAAGTTCTATTACTTCTTTTCTGTAATAGTTATAGTAAATCTAACCTAGGCAAGTTGTTGGATTTATCATAACTATTCTTTTAAGTCTTTGAATTATTACGTCACCTCACTCCTATCAATAGTTATACTTTATTAAAGTATTCCCATGTTAGCCTCTGGAGCCAATGTACTACAATGGGGAAAATGAAATTGGCAGCTTTTCCCTCACCAGGGCATATAAAACATATTTAATAATTTCCCTGCCATAGGTACGAGGCACACCTACCCTGGGGCACCTAGGGGAGACCTTAAGGGTGACTTATATGTAAAACATAAGGTAACTTTAGACTTCAGAACTTCCTTTAATTCCAAAGTCGAATTTGCATATCATTTAATTTTTAAAGCATCTTGCAAAGCAAGTCTGCCTTTAAAATGGCATCAGGCAACACAACAGTGCACACTTAAGTGCATTGAATCTACTGGTCCTCTAAACCTATGTGCCCTACCATATACTAGGGGCTGACAGGTAGGTTGTCATACCAATTGTAATTACACCTAATTACAATATATGTTCTACACAGTGCTCTGGCCCTGGGTATGGTTAGCAGAGCCAAGGGCACAATCAGAGTCAGTAACACCCAGTATCAGTCACAAAATGGGGGTGATCAGGGCAAAAAGGATGACGGTGTCACAAGTGCCAACTAAGTCATTTGAAGTTCATTTTCACACACTTTACACAGCAATCATAAGCTACACTTGCACTATACCTACCCTTTCTTTGTCCTGGATGGTTGTTTAACTAGAAAATTGTAGAGTAGATGATTATACATTAACTTACCTGGCCCTTTAACACTTCCCATCTAATGAGCAGCGTTGCCAATGCTTTTTATGTTTGCCATGCTCATTATCCTCCGGACAGATATGGTGATTCTGCACCTGGTAAGGCAAGGTGTGAATCCACATTGGGTAATAATGATACGCGCAAACTTGGAAAAAAATGTATTTGTCTATCCCAGTCCTGGATTTCAGATGCGATATCTGCATTACCTCGGACGTTAATAGAGCACCCAATAATACCAAAGCTCGTAATGAAGGCCTACTTGCTTCCAAGATGTATGCCCATTTTTCTACCGCTAATCATCATTTACCTCTGTAAAGCTTGTGAGGAGGAAGTGGATTCTAAACTTCTTAATCTCCCCTAGATTATTTGGTTATGAACCCTTGGTATTGGAACCAGGGCTTTATGTCTCACTAATTGAGTCTTACCCACTGTAAGCTTATGGTAAAATTGATCTGAATGATAACTACTCATACCTGACTTTGAAAATAAGACCTGCTGCTATGCACCTGGGATAAGAGGCTCGGGGCTGGTTACATGTGAGCACATGCAAACAAGCTTGTATGTGTCTTTGGGCTGAGCGAGTATTACTACTCTCTAATTCAGCCCAGTATCTGAATGCAAGTACCTTGTTGCAGATGAGAACTCAGATAAATTGGTTGTGGCCTGTGCAGGTCTTTTACTACTACTTCATTTTGAATTGGCTAAACATAGAAAGATGTTTGATGCAAATTACCCTATGTTTGTAAAGGTTCAGATTGAAATTTTATAGTAATTCAGTCGTATTTGTCCTCCTTTACATTCTTTGGTTTTTTAAATATTTTCCTGAGTGCCCTTAATGAGACGCCTAATATCCGGTAGGGTCAAGACAATTACTTTGTTGGCCAACAGGTAACTCAAAGCCACTCCTCAGTAATAGATCCATTTGGATGGCATTCGCTTTATCTTAAAATAGCAAGAGGTCTGGAGAAATCTGCATAGTTGGATTAACTGACACTCAACTGACAAGCCTGGTTATGTCCTTCGAACATGGACAAATGCGCAACAGGCATAACTCTGGCACTAGGTAGACCAGGAGCTCTGAAGACTTGGCAAGGAACTAGTTTTGCACTGTCTGTTAGGGATGGTGTTAATCCTCAGGGCTAGCTCTTTTAAACCACAGCTTGATATAGCTATCTTGGGAAATTCCAGGAATCTGTGCAGATGGCAGTGCCCTATGCGATGCTCTCAGAAGGGGTCTGTGAGGGATGGAGAGGTGGTGTGGCATCTCTGGATTAGGCTGGGATACCCACTTTTTAAAGCTCTCTACTTTCACTTTTAAACCCCTGAACAACGGAGAGACTTTGAGAGAAGGGTTACCTACACAAGAAGGATGGACCAGATTGCTAAGGAGCTCTTGCTTGATGAGAAATGCAGACTTCGACTTTTAGGGGACTTGTGAACTTTATCTCCAGGGCCAGTGACATTGCCAACAAACTTCCTCTGGCAGACAATAGAGGGTAGGCTTGCTGGAGAACCTGAAGGAGAAAGTTTCCTTAGACTCTAGTGGACCATTTCTGGCAGGTGGTGCCTTGCCACAGAGTATTCCTCACCCCTGTAAGACACAATGATGCCCCGCAAACGGTAGGAGGATGTGGTACCAGGGGACGGCAGGTGGTATAGCCTGCATTGAGGGTCACGGGGGCACTGCTGCTGAAAGACCTTCGGCCAGGATATTACGAACTGAAGGGGGAGAAGGAAAGATCCCTGAGCTGCTCATGGAAGGAAGAGGGGTCAATAAATGGCCAAGATACATTAAAATTACACACCTGCTTGCTGGAGTGCACCACCACGAAAAATCTCTGAAAACATAATCCAAGAAATCCCAGAAGGGCCCATGTTATTAAAGCTCAAGACTGCCACAATTCTTTTGCATATCCCAGGGCTGCTGTGTCTAGAAACCTGCAGCTGCCCCCAGCGGAAACTTAATTGTCTCCTGGGAAGAGTCAGTGCCCTGTGGGTTGCCAGTGTGGGTCAAGACGGCAGGACTCCTACAACAATTCTCCCACAGAGAGGGTCATAGACCCAGGTTGGCCAGGGCATAATGATATTGTGCCCGGGGAGCCCTGGGACGTACCAGGGTCTCCCCTGGCATAGGACAGCTCCCGGTCCCCACTCTAGGGCGTATCACCTGCTTATCATGCAGAGATCTGCTGGGTGGGAGTGGGGCAGGCAGGCAGGCAGACAAAAAGAGCTGGCTCCCTGGCCAGCCCCAGGAAAGAGTGTGCAATGGCAGACGGGGAGCCACACAGGAAGCACAGGCTTGTGATCTCATACAGCACAATGTATACTGTGCTGCAAGTGCCCTATAAGGGCCAGGGACACCCACCTAACTGCATTAAAGAGCATCAGCAGGTGCTTCCAAAATACCTGAAAACAAAACGAATGATTATTAACAAAAGCACTCAGCTAATGCCCCAGGGGTTCCAGGAGCATCTGCAAATTACGCTTCCTGGTATCTCAGGAGTGCAGGGACAACACCTGGAGAGCCTTATTATGCATTGGGGCAGCTAGAACATTGGCAGGTCTGCAAGAGGAAGCCCACATTAATTTCAAAGTCTAAGGGGTCGATTCCGATTCGGGCCGGAAATTTCTCCGACCGAGCCGGACCCGGAGAGATTTCCGACCGAATCGGACCCGTGCAGTCCGACCGAACGAGTACGATGCGTCCGTATGTTATCGGACTCGAGTCGGTCGGACTCCCATTGATGTCAATGGGAGCCGGTCGTACAACGCGTACACGGGCTCCCATTGACTCAATGGGTGCGAGTCGGACAAGGGCGCCCCCTACAGCGGGTACGCGGCGAAGCGATTCGCGCCGTACACGCACAGGTAGGGGGGACCCATGGGTCCCCCCTGTGTGCGACTCGCACGGCTACGCATGCAGGGGGGTCCGACACGGACCCCCGAAGTACTGCTCCGACTGCTCTTACGAGCCGGAGTGCGCGGCTCGGTCGGACTGCTCGCGGCGCGCATCGAACTTACCCGGCCGGGAAACGTCTCCATTGCGCGGTGCGAGTCGAGTCCGAGCGAGTCGGTCAGAGTGGTTCGAGCCGGGAGCGAGTCGGTCGGAGCGGTCGGGACGCCCGGACGAGTCGGTCGGCGATTTCGCATCGTACTCGCTCGGCCGGACCCGCGTACGGTTCGGTCGGGAAACAGGGCTCCGAATCGGATCCGGTAAAGCCGAATCCGATTCGGAGCCCTACCGGCCGAGATCGGAATCGGCCCCAAAGTCTCCCAGCTGTGACCTAGAGAATATACATTGATTTTACATGGATTCGTGGTGGTGGAGCTTTCACTCAGACCATCTAGAGAACAGGGGCCTTTGTTACTCGGTCCTGTGGTTCTTTAGCAACTTTGTTAAATGTAGAAAAACATCTCTGACACTAAAATGCTCAACAGTGTAATGGTTTATTGGCGTGTGCATTTTGAAAGGTAATGTCAGTGTTTCAAATGTCAATGAAAGTTATAAATACTACATATTTAGACACCTCTTGAAATGTTTCAATGTTGAAATGAAACACTTTAAAATGGTGGCACACTGATAAATCCAGAAGACCTGACATTTTATTAATGCATCCATCATGTTGTGCTGGGCACCTGCGAGGGCCATATTGTGTTTCTAGGGGTTAGGGCTGCACTGGTGTGCAGATCGTTAGAGTCTCCTCCAGCATATGGGATACAGGGCACATTTAGAAGGTCCCTTGAACCGTGTGACCATGCTTTATTTTGCAACCCCCTGTAGATCACAAGGCCCTATAGAGAGGCCACGAAAGGTATTTCCACCTGCTATTCTGAATAAATCAATAAATCGTGCATAGTGTTACGTTTTGTGCCTAGTAAAGTACGTTTCCGTTTTTTATTTTTTATAAGAAAAAGCACAGATAGGCAGCAATTATTAAGTATCGTTTGTGTTGCTGAGTTTTGAGTAAGCAGTTGATTGCTCTGACTTCAACCCCTGAGAGTTAAATGCTAAAAGGTTGTACTTAGCTTCCATTTAGGGGTTCCGCAGTACAGGGTTCCCGGGGCACAATTGCCAAAATACCTCAATTATTAAAATTACCATCAGTAAAAGTAACTCAAAATCCCCCACCGCGACCTGGATTTCTCACACTTGTTATAGTATTCTAAAATGTCCACTTATATTATATTAGTATCTGTGTACCAGTCCTTCTGATAGAAGCAAAATTGTATGTTCTTTTTCGTACAAATCTGTTCCAGGAGATTCTCGACTTACTATAATCGAGTGGTTGTTCTATGTACAAATGATGATTTCCAGTGGTGTAGTTTTATGTCACACATTTCGACCTCATCTATTCCTCTCCATTTATCTACACAGGAACAGGTTGGTAACTTTCTCTACTTTTTTTTTCTTCTTTAAAATCATTCTAAACACTTGTAGTTTATGTGGAAGATACCAAGGTTGAATGCAACATTACAAGGGTACATTTTAAAATTGTGGGGCATATTAGCAAGACCCACGTTAAAATTATCGCCGTTTTAGCGGCAGGAAACTGCCGCTAAAACGGCGATAATGGGCTTGATAATATGCGTTATAGAATTCCAATAGAAGCCCAGGTTAGATGTGCAGGACATCTAACCTGGGCTTCTATTGGAATTCCATAACGTATATTAGCAAGCCCATTATCGCCGTTTTAGCGGCAGTTTCCTGCCGCTAAAACGGCGATAATTTTAACGTGGGTCTTGCTAATATGCCCCAGTATTCGCTTAGAACAGAGCCATCCGCCTGGCTTTGCCCCGGCTGTGTTCCAAGATAACAGAATCAATATGGGTGAGACTACCAAGGCCCTCTTCTACACCTTCTGTCTGCCTTCTTTGAATACTTCTTCACTGTACTGCTCTCTGTTCTTCCTTGCTGTGACCAGTTTGGGTTGTCCATAATCTCAGCATCCGGGTTTCCACCTCGCACTCTCATCTTTTACTTTAGATGGTGCAGCAGGCATTCACGGATTTATGAGTAAGTATTTGCATACAGTTTGGTATCAAGTTCTGTCTGCTATTGCAGGGGAGATTGTTTTTGTAGTGTCTTTAATCACTTCTTATCATTTGTCGGACTTAATTAGTTTCATCTTCAGACTGTTTTTGACCTCATGTCAGTATGATGGCTGCACCATTCATTGGAATTATGGAAGTCCTGTTTCTGATTAAACATCAATGTGAGAAAAAAAACTTCAATGTGCAGTTTAATGAATTATTGCATGTTTCCTTTTTTCTGCATCCACACGATGCAGTAATGGTCCCTTGATCATTCTCGATACATATATTGTTCTTGATATGTTAACTCCCTACATAATCATCAACGCTTTTCTTTGGCCAATTTGCTATCCAAACCACTCAATTTCAACTTTTTTCTCTTGTGTTGTGATGGTTCCACTATACTCAGAGGACAATGTATCTCTGTTAAATGTGTTCTAAAATATTTCTCAGCTGGCATCTTGTCAGAATGCTACAATCTTCATAGTTATTATCTTTTTGCTTGCACTCTTTTTTCCCATCCAGATTTCTCCAGCCAAATAATTTTAAAGCTGCAGAGTTGTCATTGAGGGCTTTTGCATGGGTGTAACGTGATTCAGTTGATGTTGCTTTCTTTTGTTTGATTCTCATTTTCAGCCTTTTTGCCTGATTTAGAGGCTAGTAGCTGCCATACTACGTCAAAAACATGACGAATATCCCATCCGCCTTATTGCAAGTGCCATAGGATATAACGCAATTGCTCTACTGTGGACGGGATATCTGTCACATTTGTGATGGCTTATACCATCCGCCAAACTCTAAATCAGACCCTTAGTTAGATTCTGATTTCACCACCAGTTAGAAACTCTGTTGGTAGGCTTGGTGCTATTTATCATAATAGAATAGGCAAGCGAGGTATCGCACAAATTTCCTACAGTTAACTGAAAACTTTTTAAAGGTTAAAAAAATACTTTTTTTATAGGTTTTGCCATGGTGAGGTACTATTTTGTGTTGAATAGCATTAGGTTTTGCCATTCTTAAGATTGGCTTTCCTTTCTTTGGTTCCATTAATCTGCCCTCTCTGAGTTGTCAGTCTGCAAGCTGCTCCTGTCACTCGGATGTTGTCTATTCCAATGACACATGACAAAACTCCTGGGTATCCCATCCAGTCACCGGTTCTGTAGGTAAGTTTTAATTTAGGGTTCTACTGTCTCTAAATCTCCCTTTTGTTTTGTGTCTCTCTTGATGGACATCTCTTGCATTTTGTTTATGCACATTGTTCTGGGTGGACCTCATTTCTGAAGTGCCAGATCACGTAAATGTTTGAGAAGCGGGTGCCCTGACACTTTCTTTCCTGACTGGATGTGAGTGGGATCAGCAGGAGTTATTTATGGCCATGCTAACTTGGAATCCTCTTTGGGAGGCCATGGTATGGAGCATGACAGACACTTGCACAAAGTACCAACAGGTCCAACATGACTACACCATATACACCCACATATACCTTTCAGTACTTTCCTGGTCCTATTAAACTCAAGCAATTCCCACTGCTACTTGAGTTTAAGAAGAAACACTTCACACACTCACTTCATATTAACAAGAAGAAACACTTCACACACTCACTTCATACTAACACCAGGCAGATAAAGGTAAAACAATAACATGTGGGGAAGATTTGGTCATGGCGATTGTGGCAGACTGGGGCACAGCATCTTGGAAGTCATTGACTAAGGGTGCAAAAGCACATGATTGCAATTACACGTTCAGTTTGTTGGGTCACTTTTGGTTCCTCTTAGGCAGCGACTGTATAGAAGTATTTCCCCATAATCTGTCACTTGGAACTTCTTATGTTTTCTTTGCCTGCCGCTACCAATATTGTTTAGATACACCTTCCCCTTCACATGAGTTTGGGTTTGAGACCTTTCGGTTCCCTCAGGCCTTCTCTTTGGGGTTTCTTTAATGCTTGCTTAGTTCCCTGCTCTCACTGCAATTTATTGCATATTATTATTATTATTATTACTTCCTCCTCGAAATCAAGGTTTGTTCAGTGTCCTCCTTGGGCTTATTATGGCATTTACTACTGAGGAGGATTGAGAGTAAGCCTGTGTATGAATGTTTAGAATTATTGAATCACTGTTAATGTGAGGTGGTGATAGCAAATATTGTTGCTGACTCTCTTGCCATATCTTCCTTTAGCAGTGCTCTCTATACAGTTGATAAATTGGCATAATCCGAGATTCCTGGGTTCAGTGTTATCTCTCCCCTTCTCCTGGGATCTGATATGGCGCTGTGGCATCAAGTGTTAATTCAGAATTTAAGGGAAGCAAGGGAGTGATTTCAGATTGACTGGCACCTCAGCAGGATTCCTGACAGTCCTCTCTCTTCATTGCATGCAGATGGCTACTGTAGATAGCTTGATACAAGCATTTGAAGCATTAATATACTACCACATATATAAATAATCTTGTGTATCGTGTGCATGTGTGTGCACTGTTATATCTTGTTTATTTCAATTTCCTGATTTGTGGTAGCACATTGTCTACTATGTACTTCATTACAAGAGGCCTCCTAATTCTGATGGGGCTGGTAAAATGTCCATAAACAGTGCAGTTCTCTTAACTTTCACCAAGAGATTCTAAAAGCAGTTGAAATCTTCGGGTGAATGCTGAGACCAAAAATAAGGGATTTCTGGTGGAACCAGATCCAGAAATACTGATTCCCGGTAATTCCTCATTTATAAATGGGCCTTTGATATCCAACTGGTAATCTTTTGGATTTTTCTCACCCCCATGGTTACCAATAGTGGAGTTAATGGTGACTCAGGTAGTGGGGGGAAATCTAGCCCATTTCTTTCATAATGGGGGCCTATGTATGTTTGGTGATGTTTATCTCTGCAGTATTGTGCCCACATGAGTTTGGCTCTCTAAGTAGGACACTTTTCTCTGTCTTTATATCCTTCTCAAGATGCTTCTGGAGTCGAGGGAGACAGCGTCTTGCACGACTCGGTGAACTGTCTGGCATATGCGATACAATATCGACACATCATACTAACTATATCATGAGGCTAGTGTGGAATTCCATCAGAATATTGTGTTGTAAGATCACCAAAATGTCACTAAAAGAGTGTTAGGTGAAAGGTCAATGTTTTATAACACACGGAGTTTGACATTTGCATCCCTTAGCCCTGTAGAAACCTCAGTATAAAGGAAATGAATTAACATACCTGATCTTCACCCAAGAGACTGTTCTAGGTCAATGGATGATCCTGTAATTGTAGTCCCCAAAGAGATCAAAACACGTAGGCATTGCAGTGGAATGTTTCGTGCCATATATAAAGAACTGAAATAACAGTGTTGAGTACTATAATGCCAATAAGCACACATGCAGAGGGACGTATTATTAATAATGCAAACAACAGATTGGACACTCTGTGACATCATATAATTTGTGAAGTCAGGTTTTACAGTTCTAAACTAAAGATGGTTTCCTGGAAAATATTTTAATTCTTCAATGGTTCAAACTATGTAAAAAGTACTTGTTACTCGTATTGTATCTATTGTTGTTATATGTTGTGTACCCCTCTACAAATGAATGTAAAATTGTGCAAGATTCATGGTTGAATGTATTATATTTATGTTTGTTTATATTTGATGTCAATCAGTTTTTAAGCCTGCTATGCTATGGTCAGGTCTGAGAAAAAAGAGGGTCTGTATGGCATGCTTGAATTAATCATTACCAGTGGCATTCCTGTTTCTAGTTTTCCATGGCATCATTTTTTGCTCACTGTGCTATTATAAAGAAAAAACAAGCATATGTAACTCATTTTTTTCCTCACCTCAAAAGGGGTGAACCCCCTTGCTCTGTTCCATCTGAATGGAAACACAAGTGCCTCAAGCCATTTTTTGACTTATGGGGGCTCATCAGTGAGGTCCTTCTTCTTCTTCCCATTGACACAGGCATGCCTAAGTGTAAACCTAAGCGGCACAAGCATGATCAGATACACATCCTATAGCTTGCTGTGGGTTGAAGTGATGGCTCCACACACTTATAAAGGTGTAACATACCTTTATTAAGGAGCACCAAACGCATCATGGATCACCCTTCACCAGCCACCGAATTACTGCCTCGGGTAGAACCCACGCACCGGCTGCATTCTGATACATCATCACAGCATTACACAGCATACATTCTTAACCCCATTACTACACCCCCCCTCCCTTCCACCCCACTAAAACACTATGAACCATAACAGAAAGGAAGGTAAAAACAAGAGAGAAAATCTGCACCTTCAACACAAACCAAGATAATATAAACATAAAGCACAAGGCAGAGAAAACAAAAAAAGTAAAATACCACCATAAGAGATGAATACAATGTGTAAAACAAATTCATACAGTTTGCACATAATCCTCCAGGCAACAAGGAGGTCTACGAATCCTGGTAGAGTGATATCCTCTGGTCTCCTTGCAAGGGATGCGACCATTGGAAGTTGAGTCACAGGCATTTCATAGACAATTCATGTAAACTCGAGACAAAGTCATCCAAAGACTCGCCTGGTTTCTGTGGTCTAGTATAAAATTTGTACTGCAACATTACTATGTTTTCCTCTTTGGCAAACCTTTTTTCCAGATGTAACTTTGCCTCATTGAAAACTTCCTCCACAGGCTGTATTGTCACTACCCAGCATCTGAGGTAAGTATTTAAAAATATGATGCGCCTCTTTGCCAGTAGTACCCAGCAACAACGCTTTCTTCCTTTCAGGTGTGAATTCCAGACCATCTAATGTTACTATGAAATTATCAAAAAGGTCTATCTATTCCTCCCATTGCATGGAAGGTTGACCTTTGTGAGACAAAAATGGGGGTGGAATCACCATTGATGAAACTGCCATAACGAAAGCCAGTAGAGCTGGGGGAGAGTTAAAGAGCTTCTGCCAAGGTATATTCCTCTAACGAGGTACTTATTATCTTTCCTCTAATACTGAAAAAAAAATGTGCTAGTACTTCATACGTACTGTCAGCGCCTGCGGTGGCTCAGTACACAATTGGAAGAGAATACCCCCAGCCGCCTCCAATCATGCCCTCAATCGTGCCCTCCAATCATGGCAGACAGCAGGGCGCTCGCTGCGCACCCAGCATGGTAAGCGCAGGGCCTGTGTTTCCTCACAGCCGGCCGGGCGGAGAGTGTGAGTCAGCGCCAGCGCGAGCCAGCGCCCGGTCTGGAATCCGAGCACGCCTGAAACACCTGGCCCTCTGAATAATGGGAGGCCTCAAACTCCTTCCTTGTGCGCAACGTTGTAGTAAGGATGGTTCAAACGCAGCAACGGCCCTCAGAAACAAGCATTTGCAATGCAAATTGGTCTCGCATTTGAGAGAGTTAGAGGTATTGGCGATGTAAATGACAATGTCTTTTACCTATGTGATTTGGATTGGAGTGTAGTGGATGTATGTGGTGTGGAGTGGAATTACATGGGTTGGATTGGAATTATTAGTTGTGGAATTGTGTGGAGTGGATTTCTGTAGTGAAATTATGTGGCATGAAGTGCAGTGGAAATATGTGGTTAGTAATTATGCGGTAATGAGTGTACTGGAAGTATGTGGAGTGGGATTGTGTGTTATAGAGTGGAATGGCATTTTGTGTTGTGAAGTGGTATGTTGTGGAGTTTAGTTATGTGGTGTGCTGTTGAATTTTGTGGCATGTTGTGGAATTCTGTAGTGTGGATTGAATGTATGTGGTGTGTAGTGTAATTGTGTTGTTGAGTTGAAATATGTGGTTTGTAGTCGTACTATGTGGTGTGGAACGGAAATGTATAGAGTTGAATTCTGTGCCTTGGAAGTGTGCAGCGTTCAGTTAAATTATGCTGACTGAAACTATGTAAAAGACACACAATTGATGGACGGAATGCAGAACAAATCAAAACATTCACCCCCAGTCAAGAGATCTGGGTTAAATCCATCATTCTTTTGCTCACCATGCCAACCCAGTTTAGACCTGGCCATCTGCAAATCAGTCTTGACCCTGTGCCTCATGGGAACAGTCCAGCCCGAACTGCCAAGCCGGTACTCCCTGGACCGGAAACAAGCATCCTAGGACCGGTTTCGGGGTTTCACCCCTCTTCAGCCAGGATAGCTTGATTCCAGTGGCACAGTGAGCCCAGGACCCACGTCTGGGCATACCTGGTGCACTTAGGGCGAGAAAGCAAAAGACACACAATTGATGGACGGAATGCAGAACAAATCAAAACATTCACCCCCAGTCAAGAGATCTGGGTTAAATCCATCATTCTTTTGCTCACAATGCCACCCCAGTTTAGACATGGCCATCTGCAAATCAGTCTTGACCCTGTGCCTCATGGGAACAGTCCAACCTGAACTGCCAAGCCAGGTCCTCCCTGGACCGGAAACAAGCATCCTAGGACCGGTTTTGGGGTTTCACCCCTCTTCAGCCAGGATAGCTTGATTCCAGTGGCACAGTGAGCCCAGGACCCACGTCTGGGCATACCTGGCGCACTTAGGGCGAGAAAGCAAAAGACACACAATTGATGGACGGAATGCAGAACAAATCAAAACATTCACCCCCAGTCAAGAGATCTGGGTTAAATCCATCATTCTTTTGCTCACCATGCCACCCCAGTTTAGACCTGGCCATCTGCAAATCAGTCTTGACCCTGTGCCTCATGGGAACAGTCCAGCCCGAACTGCCAAGCCAGGTCCTCCCTGGACCGGAAACAAGCATCCTAGGACCGGTTTCGGGGTTTCACCCCTCTTCAGCCAGGATAGCTTGATTTCAGTGGCACAGTGAGCCCAGGACCCACGTCTGGGCATACCTGGCGCACTTAGGGTGAGAAAGCAAAAGACACAATTGATGGACGGAATGCAGAACAAATCAAAACATTCACCCCCAGTCCAGAGATCTGGGTTAAATCCATCATTCTTTTGCTCACCATGCCACCCCAGTTTAGACCTGGCCATCTGCAAATCAGTCTTGACCCTGTGCCTCATGGGAACAGTCCAGCCCGAACTGCCAAGCCAGGTCCTCCCTGGACCGGAAACAAGCATCCTAGGACCGGTTTCGGGTTTCACCCTCTTCAACCAAGATAGCTTGATTCCATTGGCACAGTGAGCCCAGGACCCACGTCTGGGCATACCTGGCGCACTTAGGGCGAGAAAGCAAAAGACACACAATTAATGGAAACCGGTCCTAGGATGCTTGTTTCCAGTCCAGGGAGGACCTGGCTTGGCAGTTCGGGCTGGACTGTTCCCATGAGGCACAGGGTCAAGACTGATTTGCATATGGCTGGGTTCAAACTGGAATGGCATGGTGAGCAAAAAAACTATAGATTTAGGCCCAGATCTCTGTACTGGGGTGAATGTATGACATTGTTCTGCATTCTGTCCATCAACTGTTGTTTTTGCATTTGTCACCCCGAGTGGGACGGGTATGCCCAGATGTGGGTCCCGTGCTCTCCATGCCACTGGAATCAAGCTATCCTGGCTGAAGAAACCGGTCCTAGGATGCTTGTTTCCAGTCCAGGGAGGACCTGGCTTGGCAGTTTGGGCTGGACTGTTCCCATGAGGCATAGGGTCAAGACTGATTTGCATATGGCTGGGTTCAAACTGGAATGGCATGGTGAGCAAAAAAACGATGGATTTAGGCCCAGATCTCTGTACTGGGGTGAATGTATGACATTGTTCTGCATTCTGTCCATCAACTGTTGTTTTTGCGACTGAAACTATGTGGCGTGCCCAAAGTGAGGTAGCATAGTGGGAAAAAGAGCAAGAGGTTGAAATACTATCCCGAGCAATTGGCATTGGTGATTTATTGCAAGCAGGCCTCCTATCACATTTTGTGTTTGAAATCTTTTCTGTGGCCCATGTTTACATTTGCCTGCAGTCAGTGGAATCTTTGCAATGAAACATGATATGTAACTTCCACTATACAGCCTCGAAATTACTTTTTTAGTACTGAAGCATATAGCATATTACAGTAGTAGTGTATACTGCATGCCTCGCAAAGCGAGCAGCGCATGCGCTCTGCCGTTATAGGCTCGACCTAATGAATGAAAAAAGAAAAACAGTCACAAAACACACGCACACTAACAGACACACACACAGAAAATAGACATTTATACAGTTTAGAGCACACACATGCGGCCTCACAAGAGCATACTCAGCACGCAGGTACACAGCACGCAGGTACACAATCATCACAACACACACAGATATAGACACACAGGCATCTCCTGGGGGACATTTCAGTTGACAAATTACAGATCTCTTTTCTCGAGTTCACCTGGTGCTCTGTGGGGTGTTTGGCACCCATTGAGCTGCTCATGAGGGCGTTCCCTTTAATTCCCCTACATCCGGGGGCTGCTCATTGATGTGTTAGGGTGTCTGGCGGTTTCTGTTGACATTTGTGTCCCACCAGTAGTTCTTTTGCCTTTTCAGCTAGACAAAGTGCAGTGTCAAAAAAAACCTAATGGCGCAACTGACCCAGGAGAAACCATTTGTAACTGGTCCAGTGGAGAGGTTAATAACAAATGGAAACATGCAGACAAATGCATCCATAAAGGTAGAATCCACAGACGGGTGTGTGCCCATAGACACACGCGCCCCTCAGCGTGGGCCCCACCCCTACCGCGCCGCTAAACCACAAACACGCTGCGTTTATGGTTTCTTAGCGAAGAAACTTCAAACCCGTTGCCATGGTGACCCGTCGTCTCCGAAAGGGGATTGTGGCGAGGATTCATCCCATGTGGTGCTTGGCAGCCAGTCAGAGTAGGGCACACATCCTCCTCCCACCCACCGCCCCACGTGAGGCTCTTTTAGGCTTGTAAAGGAATGGGTGCCATTAATCACACTTCGCCCCCCCCTCTCTACAGAACCCCCTCTCATCCTTCCACCCTCTCGAAGCTTCACTCCGTAGTGTATACTGCATGCCTCGCAAAGCGAGCAGCGTATGCGCGCTGCCGCTATAGGCTCGACCTAAAAATGGGTGAGCGAGATAGACTCAGTTGTTATTAATAGGGGGTCAAAATTGGTGAAAATGGAAAACAGAGATCTCTGGACCCCAGAGTTGAGATACCGAACAGAGAAACAGGAATGCAGAATGAGTAAAAGAGGATGCGGAAGAACTACAGTGAAATGATGAGAAGCCATGAGACAGATCATGAGAAGCCAAGAGACAGTAAAGAGGGCAGCTGAGCCAAAAGGATGGAGATGGCTGCCGATAAGTGCAGTTAGGGGTAGAGGTATAAACATTTTCAAAATGGATGAGAATGGGTGTATTATTGTTGGACTGATGTGCAGGCGAAGCCAGGGAGCCTCCTGGAGCTCCCCATAGCTACTCCACCCTACAACCACCCACCCTCAGGTCACCAGTTTACTCCATGTTACTCAGGAAGCAGCATTACCACACTGGAATATCCTTTAGCAAAGTATTTTAATCTAGCAGCTTAGTCCAATTTGTTTCATTGCTGGGATCAAGACTGCTACCACCACAAGCCATCTGGTTATTAGAATGAATATCAGGAGTGACACTGAATAATCTGGCAATCTTTATAAACCCTGCAATATCAAAACTAAATAAAAAGGTCACTGCAACCAAATGTAAACTAAATATACAACATAATGCAAGAAATGCAAAGTTTGCTATACGGCTTGTTGGCATGCGAAGCTTCAGTTCTTTTGTTGAGATAGAGCAGGCGTCCATTAGGGAAACAAAACTTGTTTTACTGCTAGGAGAATACTTTAGACAACAGTATTTCCCTTCTACTCCCTACCATTTTAGACCTTCATTAAATCAGAAGGAGCCCACCATGTGTGCTGCAGTGCTTAATTTGTAAAAAAAAAAAAACATAAGCGCTGGGGACCAACATTTTTCCTAGGAGGACGCAGCCAACTGCCATTGCAGTAGTGTCCAGGCACCTTCCACTACTGACACAGCCCACTGAGCTGTTGCATCACCAGCACCAGATCTACATATAAGCACTGATGACCCGAATAGGACAGCATGCCAGCCTGACTATTTTTTAAGTGTAGGAGGGTTGGGATGCCAGGTTGCACCATGACCTGCTAAAAGGGGCTTCTTCTGTTCCAATAGGAGAACAGCATTTTGACAGAGAAGAGTTGGTACTGTTCATTAGTACTGTAACAGCCCTTCTGACATGCGCAAGTACGAAGCTTTACTTACATAACTGTACTAAAATGAGTTGATAATTTAATTAAATGTAAGAGGCACCCAAATTATCAATCCAAGATGCAGTTATTTTTGATCACATGTATGTATTTCTCATAATGTCTTATGGTACAATATGTCCATTACTTGCTTGTAAAATTAGTCTTATACAATATTTAACCATACAGTTTCTCTCCCCGAATCACAATCCGGCCATTGTGGAGAATACCATATAGTTGGGCTTTATCCTTGAAAACCATCTAGACCTAGAGAGGCAAATCTCAGCTACGGCCAAAAGCGCGTGACACCTCTAAGACTGATCTGGGGCCTTCGGCAGCTCATTCCTGAGCAGGACGTGAAAGCTGTGGTCCAGGCAGTAGTTCTTTCCAGACTAAAGTGAGATAACTCCCTCCTCTCTGGGATCCTTGACGCTCATCCAGCTCCTCTGAGAGCAGGCTCCATGCTACTGTTGCTTGTGACAGGCCACATGAAATCCAACCACAACTTCCCTACCCCGCTCCCCGCTGAGAAAAGCGCCCAACTGAGGAGTGCATGCACTGCTGTAAATCCCCTCACAGCTCCACTCTCTCCTTCCTGGCTGGAATATTAAAGTCTCCGGAGCTCAACCAGGATCAAGAAGGACTGACTCTTTCCTGTTCGAACTTCCGACTTTCAAGGAAGAACGCAACAAGGCTTTGGAACTCCCTCCTCTGCCCTTGCACAACCTCTTGTCTACTCACATTCAACAGGGAGCTCAAAATGTTCCCATTTGAAAGAAACTTTGGCAAAAGTAAAGATCGTTGCGCATCTCAAATGTTGACTTGGGCTGTCCTTTCTGTTACAAATAATTGTTCTCTCTGCTCTCGTGATAACTCACTGCTGACTTACTATGATTGTTCCCCAGCTACTTCTGATCCTGTAATGTCCGGATGGTATGGGCTGCTTGTTCCTTGTTTCCCTGGTGCTAATAGGTTGTTTGTATGATGTTTGTTAACCAGAACTTACTTCCTGCTCTCTTGTAAAGCGATGTAACGCCTTTGGGCCAAGCATGCGCTATATAAAAACCGCAATAAATAAAAAGAAAAATGATGGGTAGTTTGTTTCTCATCATTTGAGATAAAACAACTCATGTTAATTCATAACATAATTTTACATATTAGAAATGTCACTATTTCTGGAGATGTTTTACTTTGTTACTTCCAGGCGTTTATTGCACAGTGTATGGCAAGGGCACGGAAATATTCTGCGCACTTTCAGACTGCACAGAGATCTTTGTAGTAAGTCAGGTGGTTGTATAGAGCATTGTTTTTATCCGAAATGTTGCACCTTTTTGTACAAATTATCCTTTGTTTTGACGCTGACTGCGGTTTACATAAGAATGTGGAGAGGATGTGGCGATACGGCCAGACCTGCCACCTGCCGACTATAGAACTGGGGAACTAGGTTTGAGTCTCGGCGTGGGCTCAACATCCTGTGATCCTGGGCAAATCACCTGATCTTCCCGTGCCTAAAACAAATGAATGTGTCCTTGTGTAACATAATTAGTACTCATATAAAAGCGGTCCAATACCTTTAGGTGGAGTTCGAGGAATATAAACGTGCCAAAGAAAATGACAACTTTTCCTGGCCTGTAACTAATTGCATTTGCATACGGTTAAGACTCGATGCATCAATCAACTGAGCCATGTCACAGTGCTTTGTTAAATCTTTCCAAGTGCTTGGTGTTGTAAGGATGGCCATTCGGTATTGGGATCCTACACAAAGCACCTCCTTCCTAACCTGCAATGTCCAGCAAGCACCCTTGCCACTCCAGTGTTATCATGCGATACAGAGCTGTCACCCAGGGCACTGTAGCACGGACACACAGGGATATGAATCCTGCTATCCCAGGGCTGTGTTCCGCACATAGCTCCTCCAATGGAACCCGATCCTAGCCTGCAGCATTCCCACCATACCAAAGCTGGGCTCACTGTAGTATAATCCCGGCAACACACCTCAATTCTAACCACTGACACCACTGATAATGGAACATACGTATGCATATCTTATTCCTGGACTGTTGTCTAATTTGCTACATTCTGATCGAGGGCTTCGGTTGGACAGCACTTTAACTCCGACACAAAACATCACAGCTTTAAGGAAAAATGAACGGTCCAGGGATCCTGGGTCTAGATATGGATTCCCAAAATGCTGAAGGAACTTTGCTCAAAGCTCTGGACCATTCCAGCTTCGTAATGTCAAGTGGGGTTAAGGGTGTGAGCATGTGTTCCTTCCTTCCAAAACACATTTTTTGATAAAATAGGATAAGTCCTTATTATGACATAGCACAATAGTCCAGGTGTATTTAAGTGAAAGTGGTTGCCCTTTGACTACGGATTTATCCCAGGACTGTTGTACAACTTCCAAAAACTTGGATGTTTACGTTGAAACACATTGAAATGTATACTATCGTCACCAGACTGTAAGACTATTGAACCTATTTAGCCTTGTGAAAGCCCTGGCCCTACCTGCCACATAGGGCGAAACACGTGTCGGCTGTCTCCTTTTTCTCAAAAACATCTATAATCAAATAAAGAGTGAAATGGATCAACAAAGCGGTGAATAAATGAAAATAAAAACAACCACTTTCACTTAAATACACCTGGACTATTGTGCTATGTCATAATAAGGACATCCTATTTTATCAAAACATTTGTTTTGGAAGGAAGGAACACATGCTCACACCCTTAACCCCACAAAACATCACAGTGCAGCTCTGCCAGCGCTCCAGCCTCTCACCGAGTTCGCCGCTGGTCCACCTGAGCTCGTCCCTACGTGCTTCGATGATGAGGTCGACGGGCGCATCCCCACTGAAGAGCGCATTCTGCACCAGTGAGCACCTGATGGGGCCAGGAGCCGCCTGTTTCTAACGCCACAGCCTGGCTGCAGCTGCTCGAGTGCAGGGGAAGGTTTAGACGCCGCTTCCAATAGAAGAGGTGCCCCAGGCCCTGTAAACCCAAAGGCGGCGGAGAGGGGAAACCCGAGAGCGGGGAGAGTTCTGGGGAGCCGCCCGCAGAGGACAAGGGTAGCCCCGCGGAGGGAAGCCGCGCAGACCAGCAAGAGAAGACTAGGAGAAGGGTAGCCCCACAGAGGGAAGCCGCGCCGAGACCAGAAAACTGAAGGGGACGCAGCCGCAGAGCCCGGACAGCAAGAAATTACCGCCTCCCCCGACAAGGGCAGACTGCGTTTCCAGGTGAGGAGCTCCATAATATAAATAGTGCTAGTTAAGAACACGTACCGTGTAACAAGAAAAGTAAAGGGGCCAATAGCTATGGGAGGTGACACATGACGACTTAGTCGTCATAAGGAGGGAATAACAAGCCTCAAAATGAATCAGAACACCGCATTTACAGGAGGACAAAGACACAAGACAATGGGCGGAGAGTGGGCGGAGCTTCCACGAAGCTTCACTCCGTAGTGTATACTGCATGCCTCGCAAAGCAAGCAGCGCATGCGCGCTGCCGCTATAGGCTCGACCTAAAAAAGGAAGTCTCTCACCTTCACTTCGCGCAACCACCGAAATAGGCAGAGATGCTTTCAACACAGCGCTATCACTCACTGCACCTCCATCTTTCGCTTGTAAGTCCAAACACCAGGGATGCCTCCAGGGTTCGCTTCACACTTGCTCATGCAGCACCTGGTCTCACCGTCGCGTCGTGTGGCTGGCGATCACTGCCAAAATGTTGAAGTGATGGCTCCACACACTGATAAAGGTGTAACAGACCTTTATTAAAGAGCACCAAGTGCAGCATGGAATCACCCTTCGCCAGCCACTGAATAACTGCCTCAGGAAGAATCCACGCACCGGCTACATTCTAATGCATCATCACAGCATTACATAGCATACATTCTAAGCCCCATTACTACACTGTGCCATGGGAACTAAAGAGGCACATCACTAGTGTTACCTAACAAGCATGAAATGTGCTTGCAGTTGCTTATGTTGTTTTCAGCATTTAGTTTAGACTAGTCCTTAAAGCACAGAATGCCATCCCCATTCAGATCAGACTCATTGAGGGTAACTTAAAACTCAAAACCTTCCTGTTCCTCTTACCTTCTAGTTTTGTCATTTTGATTTTGGTCTCAGGACCATGTCACACTGGCCCATTGGGCGTACTGCACTAAATAAATAAACAAATTAGTGGGTCCTGTTCAACAGGGGTGTGGTTTAGCAGTTCACGCTGGACAGCCCCCGTTGAGTGAGTTTGTGAGGACCTGAACAGAACAGCGGATCACTGCTCCCCTCATCCAAGAGCCAGTTTTTGAGCACTCATTTTCAATACTGTGACATACAATCAAAGAAAAATGAAAATAGCTTTTCACAGCTCTTATTACTGTAATGACTTCCCATGGAAAAAAACAACATATTATTTGGTGTAATAAACCTATTATGAAAAAAGTTGTTTGACAATGAAGAATGTCTCATTACTAACAGCTTCCATCATGGTGCAAGCTTCCATTGTTTATGTAAGACTTACATCAGAGTATATTTTGATAATTATTCTCCTACACTGGTAAATGCACATCTTGTACCGCTGGAAAAAAAGGGGGCCTTCCTCAGGAACGAAGGGGTCTCAGTCTTCTATCACATATCATTGGTAGCACCGCCTCAATTGAATGAGACAAAAGTTAGAAAATGTATAGCATCCACTTGAATAGCAATGTAATAAAATATAATATAATCCAATTAATACACAAATGCACACAAACACCACAAAGACACCCTGCGCATGCACGCGCACTATCACTCTGTTATGTATGAACTAAAATAGCGAACTAAGGGGCATATTAGCAAGACCCACGTTAAAATTATCGCCGTTTTAGCGGCAGGAAACTGCTAATATGCGTTATGGAATTCCAATAGAAGCCCAGGTTAGATGTCCTGCACACGTTAGGGTGAAAAGGAATGTGGGCTGCTGCAGCATTTATGGTTTAGCGCTACATGTCTTTTATAATGTGCCTGGATTCTTCAAGACGTTACTCTGTTCGCTAACAAAAGGCTTTATAGCAATGTGGTCCAATCTTTTAGAAATAGGCAATTAATTCTAGGGTCATTATCCCTACTTGACACTCATTTCAAGCTACTGTATGAAAATCACATTAGGAACATTCTGTTCAAAGGCATATTTATAAAAGACATGTAGCGCTAAACCATAAATGCTGCAGCAGCCCACATTCCTTTTCACCCTAACGTGTTCAATGTCAGAGAAGGGCTCTTCATGGACAGCAGATAAAGGAGTTTCAGATAGCAGTAATGGGCTCTGTCAAAAGGTCACTTCCCAGCAGAGTGGGAGCTGAAAGCTGTTTTTACAAATCAACGATGTATTTTAAAACAGCTGCGAACAGTACACAAAGCAATTCTATCAATTATGAAATATTCGACTTTAATTAAACCATTCAGAATAATTGTAACAGATGATTAAAATACAAGGACGTGGAAAAGATTTCAATTAACTTAAAAAGCGAACACAATTGACGTGTAATTTCCCAAGTATATATTTTACAATGAAACATGTCTGTTAGATACTTTTTAGTGGAGGTGGGGGGTGGGTGCGTGGGTGTGTGTGTGTGGCGCATGCATAACGGTAAACGGTACACGAACGTAGGTTTAACAAAAAAAAACTTAGAAATTCACTTAAATAAAATTATAGATAATGTACAGTTATGATTGGGAGTGCGGTTGATGCTTCCAAACCCCGGCCCTGGACCATAAGTCTCGACACTCAGCAGATGAAGCAAATACCAAAACAATTATTCAGTAGAGAAACATCCAATTAAAAATCCTGATGGTTTCGTCTGCCGGTCTTGTCGGCAGTTTACTCTTCAGTCCTAACCTCGTCTTTTGAAAAGAAAGGTTTTATTGAAATCATTCTCAGTTCGAGTCATTTCCTGTCCCTTGGGAACATGGGACATGTGGTTCATGAAATTCCTTCATTCTGTGATTCCCAAGTACCTTGCATGCACGTTCTTATTATCGCTCCCACCAACTACTAATGATAGCAATTATGGACGCTAATTCATCATGATGATTATATTTGCTCCAAGTAAATATTCTAAACTTACTGCCCAAAGTTTTGTTTCCCTTTGGTTTCTTGGAAATTTAGTTAACGGTGTTTGCATTCCTCTAGCGAGGTTTTAGTCATATCGCTACCAATAAAATATGGAAAGACTCAATTAAATCAGACTTGCGTCCCATGGTGGATTGATTATCATTTTAAAAACTGCACATATTAAATTGTGAATTAGGTATTATGTCTGCAACATGTTCAAGGTTTGCTCATCCTTTGTTCCACTCCAATTCTTGAATGTGTAGTGCATGATGTTTACTTTTGTATCATGTACCTTATGATTTTTTTACTCTTCATCAAATGTTGGGCAAACAACAGCATGTTTTAAGTCAATCAATCAATCAACCAATATCTTTATTCGTTCTGATTAGGAATAGACCATAAAAGTACATAGAAATATTGCACATAACCATGATTTCGCATAAAATTTAAAAATAATCTTACATTAAGAACAATTAAGGAAGATATATATTCATAGACAGCTTTAAAATTCCATAGTACATCAAATATCCATACTTAAAATAAGCAAAAAGTACAAGTCGTAAATAAATTTTAAAACACCATTGCACTCGTGTAGAAAATGGCCGAAGTTTGAAAAGAATGATGGGAAAGGAGAAAGAACAAAAACCTCAAAACAGGTCCGCTATGCGCTTCTACTATCCCCCAAAATTAAACCAAAACATCTCGACCAAGCTCCATCTGCTAAGCCACATTGCACATACAATTGTGACAAATTATCCTGTCATAGTTTTCCTAGCCCTGATGGCTGCTTTCAAAAAGGCGCAGACACAGTAAACAGTTTCAGGCAAACTTAGGAATTGTAAGTGGAGGAGAGCTGGTCTACAGCATCAGAAACCTAGCCTCCGTAACAGAGTTGTCAGAAAGTGCTTTCGTGCTGGACTGTGCAATTTGCAAAAGAACATAAAGTGCAATAGTGATTGTGTAGAGTGATTGTCACAGGGACAAGTGGATACTATGTTTCCCTCTGGATCTTTTTATTTTTTATTTTTTTAAAGTAAGGACCAATGAATTAACCCTGCTTGAAGCTGAAGAGAAGTGATCGCTCCCATCTAGACAAATCCAGAGATAAGTACAAGGGTGGTTCATCTGTGTATAAAAGGCTACAGTAATTCAAAATCGAGGGCTTAGATATCCCGATTTTCAACTGTGTGTTTGCACAATAGTCCTTAAATAATGTATTCACCTCCTCCCTAGCGTTTTTGGGTATACGACTGGGATCAGTGAATCAGGAGGATAAACCCAGAGATCCAAAAGTGTCCCCTATATAGCTCAGCCAAGGTATGGAATAAACCTTGTTCAACGTTAGGCAGTCAAGTATAATGCCCTTACAAAGCTTAGCTGCTGGGTTCAGCCAAATGCTAACCCATAATAAAAGTGGTGCCAGCTGAATCTTATCCGCTATAAATCCCTGGTTTAACTCCAAGTGGGTAATAGGACTACAGGTGGACGTGGTAAATTCAGCAACCGTCACAAAAAGTGATTTTCCTCAACCCACAAAGAACAGCATTTATTAAAACCCCAAACTCCTGTACCATAGGTAGCTGCACTAATGCACTGCAAGTTATATACCTTCAGTGGAGGTAGCACGGTCCCGCTAATATCTGGTCTAAAAAGGTTAAGGATTGTACTGGTGGTTTTACTTAATTTAAAGCTAGCCTGGGCGAGATGGGAATTCCACAGCCCTAATGAATTTAAGGTTAACCGTAGGTAAGAAAAGTTGTCAACACTCGTCAGTTCATGCCTGTTGATACTAATTTTGTTTAACCTTAGTTTGCCTGGACCACAAGTCATGATGTGTGACTTAGTGTATTTAGTTTTTAGGTTCAGGGTTTGCATAAACGAAGCAAAGCAGTCCACCTGATGTCTCAACGCATTTGGAGTGAGGGCTAGCAATACCGTGTCGTCAGCATACAGTAGCGCGGTCATTGGGGAACCTGCAATTCTAGGTATATCTGGATGGGAGGAGGATATATGAACTGTTAAATCATTACTATATAAAATAAATAATAAGAGTGCCAATATACACCCCTGCCTCACACCACTCTTCAATGGAAAATTGGAAGAGAGCTCGCCATGGGAATTTAAGCGGACTCTAGCTGAGAGATCTGAATTTAAGGAGTGCAGAAAATTTACCAAAGGAGGATCCACGCCTTGATCTAGCAACATTTGTCAAAGATTGGTTCTGTTCACTGAATCAAAGACGGTGGATAAATCCATAAAAGCTAAGTAAATAGGGGCCCGCCTGGCCTTGGTATATTTAGGAATTGTCAGAGCCAGGTTCAAACATTGCTCATTAGTTCCTAGTTTCCTAAAAACAAATTGAAAGTGGGAGAGTATGTCCTTGTCAGCTGCCCATTTGACCGAACGGTTATGGATGACTCTTCAGATGATTTTAATAGTGCTGTTGATGAGTGAAATAGGCCGAAGGCACTTGGGTGACATACGATCCCCCTTTTTAAATATAGGAACATTTGTTGTGGTAGTCCATGAGGGAGGAATATTAACTGATAAGCAGCTATTAAATGTATTAGTGATAAGAGGACCCCATATCTCAGGCATAGATTTCAGCAGGTCCATAGGGACCCCGCCTGGGCCTGGCGCTTTCCCACCCTTACTATGATGGATGGCCAACTGCACTTACTGCAACATTAATTAAAGTGGGGGGAGTTCTCCAATCTATTGAACAGAACAGCTGACATAATTGGGGCGTCCTCAATATAGTAAATAGATGCAAAGTGGGTAACCCAGTCCGCACCCAAAATGTTGTTTTGCAGGAGAGGGTTGGTAGGGGAGTTCCTAGATCTAATTTGTTTTACTAAGATCCAAAAGGTTTTGTTGTCCTTTCCTCTGGGAGCATGTTCCAAAAGCTCCCAGTCTTGTTTGTATATTTCCCTCTTCCTGTTTGTAAGTACGGTTTTATACTCAATAAGTGCCAGGGAGATTTCACTCCTTATCACGGGCTATGTGTTTAGTACTTTCCTCACCTTTCGGTTTGCCTGGAAGCAGGCCCCATCAATCATCTCGGGTCCTCGTTCGACGTACGGATTGGCTTGAGCAAGGACTCCCTGATTATGCATATTAGACTATTATAATGTAAAGCCATCAAATCTTGTTCGCTCTCGCTAGACAAAAATGGAATATATCTAAATGTGACTTAAGTAAGGCTGCTAATGAGTCTTTGGGCTTTTCCAAGCGCCAAATTAATCTTAAGCCATCTGAGGAATGTTGCATAATGGAGACTAGATTACTGATACGCGCTAATTCCTTAATCGGTAGAAGCATTTAAGCGCACAGGGCATTGCGATCAACCCACTCTGTGGGCAGGATCTCTCCTTTAGAAAACCAAGGTAAAAAATCAGGGCTTATGAACATATAGTCTATAAGAGAGGCTCTCCCCCCTCTAAAGGACATTAACATGTTGCTCGCTCCCCCTAAGGTTTCGAGTAGGTCGACCAAGCAGTGAGCAGTAAGATACTTAAGAAGCTCTGCCCCCCTTGCGTCCTGAGTGTTGAGGTCCTTCCGTATGATTGTCTTGTGTCCCGTGACTTCCACTAAGCTTTGCATTAAAATCACTGCAAAGGAAAAAGTGAACTTGAAAAACATGGTTAGCAGTATTAGTTAGCAAGTGAGATATAAAATTAAACAGGCTGATATAGTGTATACAACTAGCGCTGATAAAATCATTATTATAAAAATTTATAAAACAAGAAATTGTATTAGTCTTTGCACATGAATTGCTAATGCTAAAAAGAAGAAGACCCTGATTTGACCTCTACCTGGAGACTTAGACTGACCCAAATGGCTAGTCAGCCGGCCACACGGCCTTGAGCAGAAGGAATATCGGGACTTGAATAACAAGCATAACCCTCAAAATGTGTGCAGCAGTAAACCAGTTCTCCTGCAATAGGATTATATCAAACTTGGAAACAAATGCCCTCCAGTCCTCATTTTTAATCTTCCCTTTAAGGCCAGCCACATTCCAACCAAGAACAGATAGAGTTCTGTAGTGCTTGGGCAAAGTATGGAGTGTGTCTGCCGTTGTCCTTTGATAGGTAGTAGCAGTGGATGTAACAAGTGGTTTATCAGACATAAATGTATTGCAAGCAGAGGCAGATGTTGAGACTGCTTTTGGGCCGATAAGTCAATCCAAATCGGAGAGTGCATCAAATCTGTTAAATGTAGGTACAGAGCGCAGAACAGAAGATGCATGCAGTGGAACCTGAATTATAACCAGTGCATTAGAAGATGGTATACTGACTATGTCTGGCTGTTTGAGATTGCCTGGGTGTGTGTTATCGGCCCCATGGGAGGTTGTTGGACTTGTGTCATGTGCGTTACAATTTGAAGATGAATTACATGGACACTGCCTAAAGTGGGTAGGAGGTCTATAGAAAAAGCCTAGTGGGACCAGAGTGATGGAGGTACTTGACAGAATACTAGGTCTAACCTTAAATAGCAGATGATGTGCCAGGTTTGGAGAACTAAAATTAACCACAATACAATTTCCCAGGAATTCCGGGGGATTTTGCCCAATCTATGCACATCTCCTTACATGCAAGATGTCTTTAGCATGAAGACATGGAATGCCTCTTTGTCGTACTAGCCAATCTAAGGTTTTATTAAAGAGTTGCTCATAAGTTTTGCGCTGGTCAAAACTCAATGAAGAACCCCTATCAGGACAGCCACGTATGGCCATGCAGCTGGAGGAAGATTAGTAACTGGTAGTTATGTCTATATCTGTGGCTGTGCTGGATTAGCTTTCCCCACTGTTTCCCTCATGGTGTTAGAAAAAGAAGTTGAAGTAGGCAAATGGATTAGTTTCTGCCTAGTTAAAATATTTTTGCTATGTAAGTGGTCTGTGTGGGCTTATGGATTGCTGAGAACAAGCAGAGCCTGTGTTGGTTAAATATGCTCTTCCAGAGAGTCTTCAGGTATAATATTCACACTACGCTGCCTATTAGGAGCTCTAATTACAGTTCCTTTGGAGGGTCCTAAATGGCTGATACCAAATGTAGCCATTTTGGACTCAATAGTGTCCAGGCGTGAAACCAGAGGAGAAAGTCCATATTGATCATTGAACACTGTTTCTCTGAAAAAGTCTTTAGGTGGCTGGCCAAAAGGTCATTGATAATAATGCATGACTTGTCTTCCTGTGGGAGTAGAGGTAAAACTAGGTCTCCTGGGCTTGATGATGAAACAGTCACAGGCTCAGTCTCAGACATTTGTAAAATCTCAGATGAAAATGGAGGAGGGCTAGCCATCTGCTTGCGTGCCTTGCCGCGTTTAGATCTCTTTGGTAATGTGGTATGCACAGACTTATTCTTTGCAACGTTAGGGGTAGGGGGAATGGCTATAGGCAGAATGGCCTCACAATTCATTGTAGATCCTTGGATAGTAGTAGAAACAGCACTGTCTAGGGGTAAAACTGTGGGCATATCCGAAGGGAGGTGAGGAGACTGACCAGGTAACCCCCCGCTATTGCCATCTAAATTTATGGAAAGCCTCCATTCTGTTTGGGTGATTTTGTTGCTGATGCCACTAATGGCCCATTCTAGCATCCGCTCAATTGAGGTAGGTTTTACCAGCGGAGATAAACTGCGCCACAGTTGGCTGCTTTTTTCCTACCTATGATCAAGGCAGATGACATATATATACTAAGGGCCTGAGAGAGCAGCAGCAAGCCTACACAAACAAAAAGTCCTGAAAAGGGGGAGTCCACTATATAGAATTATAAGTTGTGAACAGTACCTGTCAGATGTTGATTCAATTCCAGAAACAGCTTAATGGCTGACGGCTTCAGTTCAAGTTGGAGGTGTGACAGCGAAGGGCTCAGAGAGTGGGCCGAGCCCAGCCTCAAACGGCCGTGGATGGGCACAGACGGGCCTGCCCTTGGCCCGCGTGTGTCCTGCATTGCGGGAGTCAGCTGGCGTCTTTGAGCGTCTTGATGGCTTGGAGGCTCCTCCCTCCGATCAGCGATGGTGTAGGCTGGGGACCAAGTCCAACCCCAGCATGGCATAGAGCAGCAGAGTCGGGCCTCAATCCTGCCCCACAGGTGAAGCAGCACGTCCCACGCTGAAGGAGTCAGCTGGCGCCTTTGAGCATCTTGACGTCTTGGAGGCTCCTCCCTCCGATCAGTGATGGTGTAGGTTGGGGGACCGAGGCCCACCCCAGCGCGGCAAACAGCAGCAGAGTTGGGCCTCAATCCAGCCCCACAAGTGAAGCAACAGCCTGGGAGAGGGCCCCTTGGCCTAGCACCTAAGAGTTCAAAGTCCCAGACCTTTTATGTCACTTGTTGTCTGCCGCTAGTGTGTATAATGAACCACAGAATATAGAGGACCATAAAGAACGCCTCAGCTGGCGCTTAGTGACAAGGTCCTACCTCGTTCAGTTTTGGGGCTAGAGGCCTCTCCTCGCTGTCGTCAATTTACAGGCAATCCAAAGGTGATATTGTCAATACAATGTTAGGATGTAAGAGTAAATTATATTATGTCTCTCACCACCGGTGGCGTGGGATGGGCAGCCTCAAAGTCAAGGAGGATGGCCCTGCCCTGTCTCTTCTGGCGCTAACGTGTGAAGAACGGGCCTGCCTATGACCCAGGCTTCACGTGCTGCCTGCGTCGCAGGAGGTGGTAGGGTGCTAATAAGAGCACGGTGTGGGGAAATGATTGCCATTCCCTCCTTCCTTACAGCAGTGGTATTGTGGGACAACGAGTCCCCCAGGCAGCAACAGGCACTCGTCCTTTAAGTCATGCTATGCATACTCTTCAGTGGGTTTTTAAAGACGTATTATTTATCGTTCCATCACTTTGACTATTGTAGTAATGTTCACAACTACATTACTTCTCACAGGCCTTCGGAGAAAACCATTTATGTGCATAGTAACCATGATCATGTTTCATAAAAGTATTCTACAATACTTTTAACAACCCAAAGACAGAAAACTTGATATGCTGATAACAACATAATGCCCTTAAGACTAGCAGCATTTAAAAGTTCACAAATATCGCTATACTAATGCAGACACACTTAAAATCCTGTTCTGTGATGTTAAAACACTTTCCACATTATCAAACCTACAAATGACTGCAGCTAATATGCAAAAAGAGATTGCTGCCTTTCAAAGAGTATCACAAAGGAGTGAATAAGGCAGGCAGGAACGTAGCATAGTCACTGAGACTCCAAGGGTATGAGCCTCAGATTTCCCAGCAAGCACAGCAGTGTACCCAAAAATAAAATTTCACAACCATGCTTCTGCGTCATCATTACATCTGGAGCAGAACAGCTCAAGAAAGGGTTCCACCACAACACAGCACTGAATGCACTCTGTTTACGATAGTCAAAGAACTATGAAAACTTCTGCATCAGGGGGATCTGCAGTAATTATCTTTCTTGATCTAAGTGTTGCCTTAGACACCGTTGACCATTCAATCCTCATTCAGAGAGTCTTCTATGTAGGTGTCAAGGGAATAGCACTGGAATGATTCTCCTCCTTTCTGAAGGATTGAACCTTTCAGGTTCTAGGTCAGTCATACTATTCTGCCAGTCTCCCCCCTCAGTTCTGGAGTGCCTCATGGTTCTTTCTTGAGTCCCACTCTCATTAATCTGTATATGCTCCCTCTTGCCAACTTGTGCAACCGTTTGGACTGTTATTGGTGTCCTATGTCGATGACACCCAGCTGGACATGTCTAATTTGCCAGACCAGACGTCAATCCTCTATCCCTTACTTTGTGCCTCCAGGCAGTAGCCAGTTGGATGGCCAGCTGTAAATTAAAACTCAATGAGGACAGGACAGAAGTTATAGTGTTGGACAATAACCCTCCGGGCAGTCTTCTGAGGCCCATTCCAGACTGTCTAACTAAGCTTCCGACCCCCACAGGCCCAATAAAGAGCCTGGGGGTATGGCTGGAGCCCAAACCGTAGATGGAACACCAGGCTAAAAAAACCTCTGCAGGCTGCTATGGCATCCTGAGATTACGGAGGAAAGTTCTTAAGCTCCTCCCTTTCTCAGCCAGGAGAATAATTGTCCAGGCTTCGGTACTAGCATGTCTGGACTTTGGTAATGCCTTATACCTTGACTCACCATCTTATGTGGTCAAAAGGTTGCAAACTGTGCAGAATGTGGCAGCTCGACTGCTCACAGAAACACCCAGTTATCAGTCAGCCACCAAAGCCCTCAAGGATCTTCACTGGCTCCCGGTGGAGTGCAGGGTGCAGTTTAAGTCCCTATGCATCATCCACAGGGCAATAAAAAGCAGAGATCCCCCAATGCTACACTCACTGGCCTCTCTCTTGGTACCCAGTAGGCCTCTTAGATCAGTCTCTGCCCACTTACTCAAGGTCCCCAGGATTTGTAGATGGCACTGGGGTGGACGCTCCACATCCTTCCTGCATCAAAGCGCTGGAATTCTCTTTCCCTGCAGTTACGTCGTCTGGAGCAAGAACTCCCATTCCACAAAGCCTTGAATACCTGGCTATTCAAGGAATAGTGTCATGCCCGGGCCTTTCTACGGTAGCTGCGATAATGCTGGGAGGCCTATAAGTAGCCATTCGCTATATAAAAAAAAACAGAATAGACTAGAATAGAGACATATTTTTTGTCAAATGTGTAGTTGCTGTAAAGACACACTGCATCTCACATATAACATTTAACCTTCCGTGACACAGGTGCCTTTTAGGAACATTTACAATAGACTTATAGTGAAATAAACAGACCAAATAGATAGTTCCAATGTACAGTACATGTTTGAGGGGGAAGGACATGTGCCTCAATTCTAATTACCAGTAGCAAAGCAAAGAAAGGCCTAAAGCCAGCAAAGTCAGACAGGAGAAATTGGGGAGACAACAACAATAATAATCATTCACTTAATTGTAATTGTGTCAACATTTTATAGCATGCATATTAAAAAGTAGTTACTGACATGATAATCCCATGAGCTTCTGAGTTTACATCACTGTGTGCCAGAAATAAAAGCAAGCAAAAATTAACTGAAATAAGGCAAGCAATTGTGATGGTGCTGAAAAATATATTGGACTGATTAAATATCTAGTGTTAAAGCAAGTTAATGGTGACCATATGAAAAAAAAAACCTGCAACATAATGTAGAGGTCAGCAAAATGTAGGATGCATGCTGAAAATATTTCAGTGATGTAGAAGAGGCAGGACTTTATCTCCTAAAGAGCGTGCAATTATGACAAAAACTACTAAATGAAACTCAAGAACAGTTTTATCTTATTTAAAAATAGTTGATTTATAATGGGAAAAAATGAACGATGTAATTGTGGAGATACATTTAGAATACCTCAATATGGGACTGAGAACAAAGGGGGAAGGGGTTAAATGCTGCGCGTTGATGAGTATATCTTGAAAATAACATTTCCACTCTATTTGAGGTGCAAAGTACTCACCTAACAATAACTGTAGGACAGCCAACAGAAAGGATACAGTTTAATATTTATCCTGAGACAATTAGTGTTAATAATTGTAAACAATCAAGCGTCACTGGACATGATGGGCAGTAGAAAGCTGCTCTGAAATCTCACCCATAGTGGGACTCTCTTTGAGCTAGAACTTTCAGGTAAAAACTTACCTCATTCCTCCCATTTAGAACGGCATGAAATTGTTACCGTTATTTACAAAAGCTAAAAAACAGTTCTAAAAATCTAATAATTGCTGACTATTATTATCCTGCCAATAAAAATACCCACCAAACCTGTTCGAAAAACTGATTCTATGGACAATATTCAAGGGGATGTACACATCACACATAGCAGTTGCTTTGACCACCACTACCCTGTAATCCCAGGGCTCTGCCACCATGTTGTTTGTTGTTAGATGCCTCAGTTGTGGTAAATACTGTTCATTGATCATTGCGATTGATAAAAATACTTATTAGCTGAGGAGCGTAGAACCAATGCAATAGATCAATTATTGTGCATGAATACAGTGGCAGCCAGCACAGATAAGAGCTGTGGGGTGGGGCGGGGGCAGGGTGATGAAGTACACTGATGACGGTATAGGTAAAATTAAATTAAAAAATAAATAAAACCATTTACCTTGCGCTCGCCACGTCACCGGATCGGCATTTGTGTACACTGGCCATACCTTCCATTAGTATTAGCTAAGATTGGCCTTGGTCCTCACTTCCAGAAATGGGTATGGTGCAATTACGTATGGATAGAGGGTGTGCTGTCACAACCCTTTGATATAGCACGTGACACAAGACAGGGCTGCCCCCTGTCCCCACTTCTTTTTGCCTTATATAAGGAGCCATTAACTGAGAGGATATGAGCGAACCTCCAGATAGTGGGTATTACTTTGGGAGGGAGGGACGACAAATTGGATATGTACGCAAACAACGTCATGATCTCTCTCACAAAGCCCTTTGTGTCTTTCCCACCATTACTTTCTGAGCTGGAATATTTCAAATAAGTCTCAGGGTTTAAAGTCAACCTCCAGAAGACACAGATACTGAGACATACACTCCCACAGGCAGATCACCACCACCTTCCCAGTGATTCCCTCTTGAGTGGACAATGTCGGAAACCCCTTACCTTGGTCTACAAATCCACTCTACACTATAGAGGATAGCCAAATGCAATTATGTGATGCTCCTTTCCATAACCAGGTCATACCTGAAGTCCTAGATGGGAGGCCCTCTCTCCTGACTAGGGGTATTGGCCGTGGTTAAAATGTACCTCCTTCCCAAAATACTTTATGTGATGCAAACGCTGCACCTCCAACCCCCCCCACACATCCTAGAAAAGATGCAGAAACATGTATTTCGGGGTCGAAAACCCCTATGGTGAGGAAGCAATCCTACTCGCCCACGACAGAGGGTGGCCTGGGGTTTCCACACTTAACACATTATTACTAGGCTGCACAACTTAGCTGCATGGTGGAGTGGTTACGGCCCAAGACTGAGAAACACTGGTGGTTTATCGATCAGGAGATAGCCGGGGTCCACGTTTGGATGGTACCCTGGCTTCCTAAACAACACAGGCCAGAGGGGGGTCTATATTTCCCCGATACTCTGGGCTCCAGTAGGCACATGGTACAAGGTGCAACTCACAAAATCCTTATCTACATGAATATCACCACAGACACCAGTGTTAGGGAACCCTGACTTCCCTCTGGCCATGCGGGACACATCGTTCCTGCAATGGCAAAAACAGACTGTAAAAGAATCAGGGATCTTTTTGACCATGGTAGAAATTCTGGATTTTACTCAGCTCCAATTAGATTGTGGCCTCCCTTCGAGTGCCCATTGACGGTGCCTTGCCATATGACAATGAATTATGCAACCTCATGTGCAACCATATGCAAGTTGCCCACTCACACCTTTCGAGAGGTGGCTCTTCACTCGGGACACAGATCAGAGTATAGTATCCGAAATATACACATTCCTCAACACACCACTACATAATCTTGTCTCTTCAGCGCAGAAGCGAAGGGAACTGAACTGCAGCCTTCCCTTTACCCTAAGAGATTGGGCGGACACTCTACACCGGGTGCGTACATCAGTCTGTAGTGCCAGTGGCAAAGAACTATTATTAAAGGTGGTGTAGTATTGGCACTACACACCTGCTAGACTGGTTAAGTGGAAGCCAGAAGGGACAGCAAACTGTTGGCGACACTGTGGGCACACTGGGACATTAGCGCACATTCTCTGGCATTGCCACAAACGGCAAAACATTTGGGATGAGGTCTTGACAGATATCAACCAATGTATGACACAGACCTTCCACAATTCCGCAGCTACATACTCTTGAATTTCCCACATGCACTAACATACCCCTTGCACTCGGCAAGAGGTCAAGCAATCACTCTTGTCCTCGGTGCACCTAAGCAGGTCATACTGGCCAAATGGGGCACAGACACCGTACCACCAAACTAGGCTGGCTGTACAAGCTTTGGGGTCTACTAGGTATTGAAAAGTTAACTGCCATGATCGAACACAAATTGCCCCAATTTGACAAGACATGGGGAGCATGCACACAGTTCCTTTCTGAGGAGTTTCAAGAACTTTCATGCCCAAGATAACTGTGGGTTCTCCGCCTCACACAGGCAGATCATTCTCGATCTGGGGAACTTACTACTGTTTCCTGATAAACATGCTCTACCTGCGGCAGGGGCTGCATCGTAAACCAGGTTTTAAGTTATGCCGACTACCTCACCCATATGTTTACCAATGTTCCACCTTGCTCCCTTACCGGTTTCCTTCCTCCTTCTCCCATTTCATGCTGATACTTGTCTCCCTTGCACCACCAGCCTGTGGATGTAGGTGAGGGTGGATTTGTAATGTTTGTCTTCCTCTTTAAAATTAATAAAAGAGATTTGAACCATATGACCTATTCTCTCTATATATTTATTACCTACCGGCGGTCGCCAGAAGGTAGTTATAGTTAGGATGTAGTTTCAATTGAAAGAGCGTTTTTTTCATTTGTCAATAACTTTGGCGTCGTTTGATGAATCCTCGTAAAATTTTCAAAACTGATAAGCCACTCACTTCAGCTGCTACCTTGAAACTTTTGTGGTTATCCATCAAGCAGGGGGCGAGAAAAAGAGGGGTCCCAAAACACTTTTTCTCCATGTTAATTTCCATAGGAAACTTTAGACATAGCTGCTGAACGGATTTACACCAAATTTGGCAGAGAGGTAGCTCTTGGTCCAAAAGCACCCTTTTTGTTAAATGGTGTAACTTTGTTTGGAAGTAACTGAGAAATTTAAAGATTTCTCAGATATACAACTGAGGCTGCGGTGGATCCGCAACCCCTCACAATCGTGTGCCTGAGATCTGATTGGCTGCCAACACTTCAAACCAGGAAGTGTTGGAAGCCATCTTGTGACTCGGTTCAACCGAGTCTGAGTCACAAGAAAATACATTAAAAAAAAGAAAAGGGGGCAGGGTATAAACACCCTGACCCTCTAGGCCTCTTGTGGGGGGGTGTCCCACAGGGATCCCCCAGGGCCAAAAAAGCATTTAAAAAAAAGAAATTCGGGAGGAGTCACGCTGGATCCCCGTCTCCCACTGAAATATAAAAAAAACAAGGTGCGGTTTCCCGTCCTTCGTTACATTATGGACTCAGAGTGGGCCAGGCCCTGGTGGCAGTTTATGTGGTAATGCGGGCGGTGCCTATGGGACACCCCCGGTGCCCCGGGGACCGCCACCTCCCCGGGGCAAACAGAATGAAAGAGGTGCAGGGGCCCACATGGCCCCCACAGCCTCTCTTGCAGAAGCAAGCAGGGAAACAGACATTGCTTTGGGATCTAGGGAGCTGCATGTCAGCAGCTCCATGGATCCTAAAGCAATGCTGGCTCCCGCAGGAGGCAGGAGCCAGCAGGGACCGCGGGGGCCTTCAGGCTCCCCCCATGGTCTCTAACATTGGCAGTGGGTGCCCTTGGCTGGACCAGGGAATCCATACTACAGGCCGGACCCAGGGGGACAAGGCTGCGTAACCCCATCCCTTTTAATTTTTTTTTTTTTTTTTAAACAGAACACACCCCTAGGGATGGGATCTCCAGGGCCCAAAACAGCCCTTAAACAGGGGGGCCATGAGGCACCCTTCCTAAATAATAGAAACAAAAAAGAAAAAAAGCTGAAAACTCGCCAAAAACCCCACCCTCTTTCTCCACCACTCTGCAAACACGCCTTCTGACGTGCTGCTGGTTGGGGGATGTAGTCCCCTTCACAGTTGAAGGTCCATAGGGGCCAACAAGGCCTCCTGTTACCTCCAGTAATCCCACACAGTGGGATTGCTGAGATGCGGTCGGAGACCATGCCTTCTTTCTCCACCACTCTGCAAATACACCTCTCAGCACACTGCTTATGAGGGGATGAGGTCCCCTTGCCTTGGAGGGTCTCAGGACTAAAGTGGACTTCTTCCCCCAACCAAGAGTGCACCAGGAGGTGAGTTTGCAGAGTGGTGGAGAAAAGGTGCATGGTCTCTGACAACCTCTCAGCAATCCAGCCTTGTGGGTCTTACTGGAGGTAACAGGAGGGCTAGTTCTCCCCCAAGGAACCTGAAGAGCCAAGGGTACTTAAAGCACAAACTAGTAGTGCACCAGGAGGCGCGTTTGCAGAGTGGTGAAGATAGGGGGCATGGCCACTGAAAACCTCTCAGCAAACCCCCTGTGTGGAACTTGCTGGAGGTAACAGGAGGGGTAGTTGCCCCCTAAAGACCCTGAATAGTCAAGGGGACTTCATCCCCCTACTAGTAGTGCACCAGGAGGTGCATTTTCAGAGTGGTGGAGAAAGGGGGGTGGCCTCCAACAACTTCTCAGCAATTCAGCTATGTGGGTTTTACTGGAGCTAACAGGAGAACTAGTTGGCCCCCAAAGGACCCTCAAGAGTGAAGGGGACTTCATCTTCCAACTTGTAGGGCACCAGGAGGCACGCTTGCAGAGTGGTGGAGAAAGGGGGCATGGCCTCCTACCAGATCTCAGCAATCCTGTTGTGTGAGGCTTCCTGCAGGTAAAAAGAGGGGTAGTTGGCCCCCAATGACTTCCTTGGGGGCCAACTACCCCTCCTGTTATCTCCAATAAGTCCCACACAGCGAGATTGCTGCGAGATCTTAGGAGGCCACTCTCCTTTTCTCCACCACTCTGCAAACACGGCCTGTGGTGCACTACTGGTTGGGGCATTAAGTCCACTTTACTCATGAGGGGCCTTGGGGTTAAGATGCCCTCTTGGTCCCTCTGGTAATTCCTACACAGCGGGATTCGTGAGAGCTGGTCGGAGGCCCAGCCCCCTTTCTCCACCACTCTGTAAATGTGACTTCTAGTTGAAAAAACATAGAAATTCACTGAAAAAAACAAAGGTTACAGGAACGTTATAGTTAGGCTGATGTTCCACTCGTACAAAACCAGAGAAATCAGCCATTATAGTTAGTGAGCTACCTATAACTCGCGCCCTTGCTGTTGGTTTATGAAAGTTTATATCGGGGTGTGATTGGGTGCATCAGAGATTCTGTGGATGATGTCAGCAGTGATGTCATTTGAGATGTAATGAGTGATGTCATCAGTGATGTCACTGACCATGTCATGAGTGATGTAATATGTGAGGTCATAAGCAGCGCATTGCAGGGGTGCGAGTTATAGTTAGCTCACTAACTATAACAGCTGAATTTCTCTAGTCTTGTACAAGTGAAATGTCAGCCTAACCATAACATTCCTGTAACCTTTTGTTTTTTATATTTACAACAGACATCGTCACCTTCAGTGACTCACCATACAGCGGTACGCAGACACCACAGATGCTGATCTTCATAGGTCTGATATTCACCCCTTATTTCATTTTCTTCATTTTTTTGTTAATGATTACATTTTCATTAAATATTCACAAGATTCTGCATGTTAGTTCTGAGTTCCCAGGCCGACGCGTTTTGGCTTCCGCCTTCCGCCTTCTGCCTTCTACTGGGCCTCCATATATATACATATAGTTTTGTCAGTACAGCCCAGACAATCATGGCAGGAAAAAATGTATATACATTTTTAATGAAAATTTACTATCAGCAGTCACATTCCTGCATGTTATTGGGTTTATAGCCATACACATACCAGAAATTCCATACTCACCAATTATTTGTCAATATCAGTGTTGAAATATGTCATCTGGGAACAGAGTCTTCTCTACTACTACTAAGTGAACTTTTTGACGGTGGTAAAGCTGCTAGCCAGACCTAGCTGCAGGTCATTATCAGAAAAAATGGATATTCAATGCCAATCTCTTTGTCTGAACCTAATACTGTCTGTGTGACTGTAAGAAGAAATATTGTTAAATAAAGATAAGAGACCCATGATAAGACACCTCAAGATAGTGCAAAAAAGTTTAGAATAGAGATTCAAATTATGTTTTGCACAATTATCTCTAAGATTGGGTCCAGAAAAAGATGCCCAATAGTGAATTAAACAATTTACTGCTAAGGTGCCAAAACCAAATCTAAAGGAAATAGTGGAAAACATTTAGTTGGTGTTATTCTAAATGCACCCCATAAAACACTGTTAATAAAGCCAATATGCTGAATTCTTTAATTAAAAATTCCAAGATTTTTACAAAAACTTTAATTTTGTTTCCATTAAGGATCCTCTAAGACTGATAATACTAATTTCAATAACACAGCTAGAAGAAACAGTGTTTAGTTCAAGCCTTACACATCTGCTTCCATGTTCTTTTTCGATGTGCACACTTTTGAAAATGTATTGTTCATTCATATCATATTGTGGACCTTTTCCTATCAATAACTCCATTTTGGTTTGACATTTAGGATTCATGAAATAACAATCTCCATTTCATAATATTAAAAAATTATACCACATGATACAAGGGGATCAACCTCATTAAATGGTGTTGGTGCTGCGTAAACTATAGGCATTTTTCTAACTTTGTAGCTATCTGAATGTGATACTGGGCCATACTGCCACTACAGGGGAGGAGCCCTAGTGGGATTTAGGGATGCCAAAAATGAAAGCTTTAAGGCTGCTGACGGTTTGGTGGAGCTAATTGTTAAAGGTGTACCAAAGGTTCCTCCTCATATTCGAAATAGCATAGTGGAAAATGTTTGTCACTGTGATGGTTTGGTGTTTAAGTAAAAAACAAGTGATTTCCATGCTGAGAAGAGTACAAAAGGTAAGAAATGTTGCAGATGCATTGTTTAGCAAAATGTCAGAAAAACAAATCAATAGTACAAGTGTTTCCTTAACCACAAAATTTGAGCCTTGGGTGCTTGAGACAATTCAGAAAGAAGACATGCAGAGTTTCTGGGGGTTGGTGAAGGTTCTTTAGTGAAGGGATGCTTCTTGGCAACTCACATTTAGTCTGAAAGAGATGATTGATACAAGGGTTAAATCATTATTAGTAAAAGTACTTTATTACTAGATAATTCGTTATTATTAGATAAAGTAATTAAGTGAATCAAAAGGCTCAGTAATAGCCTAGCCAGATGGATCAATGTGTAATGGTTTCTTTATTCTGGAGTCTAGTTTTGTTGCAACTTTTCAGGCTGTAGTTCTTAGCCTCATTGTTACCGTAATTAGAAAAGTATACTTATTTGTGTGCCATTTAAAATCAATGCTAGAACCAATTAGATGATTTTTCACATTTGTTTGTATCATCAATTGCTTGCTCAAATGAAGGAAAACAATTTTGGAGGCTAAAATGGCCTTTAGTTAATTACAGCACCTAGCGGCAAACCTTATCTACCTGAAATGGGAGGAGCTCAATAAGTACTATACACTGATTACACTTTGGTTGCTCACAGTACAGTGAGTCTGCAGAGATCTTTGGATCCACTTTTTGTTTTGGATGAAATGGAGGGTGTATTAAATAGACCAAAGATTTTGTATTTGGGGCACAAACATAATTAATATTGTAGGAAAGTCATCCTTTTTGCCCTGGTCACCTCCATCTTTTGAAAGATGCTGGTGGTTACTGACTCTGAAAGTGCCCTGGACTCTGCTAACCAAGCCCAGGGCCAGTGCTCTGTCCTCTAAAGGCATATGTTCATTTTTATAATTCTAATTGGCAAACACAACCTACCTGTAAGTCCCTAGAATATGGTAGGTTTAGGGACCCAATTGGACTTAATGCTCTTAAGTGTGCACTGCTGTGGTGTCTGGTGTCATGTTAAAGCCAGGCCTGCCTTGCAGGCTGGTTTTAAAATAAAACTATGTCCAAATTCTACTTTGGAATTAAAAGTAATTCCAAACTCCAAAACTACCTTTTTATGACTTAGAAGTCACCCTAAGTTCTGACCTAGGTGCCCCAAAGGTAAGGAGCATTGTTATAAAAAGCAGGGACAATATAAAATATGTTTTATATGCCCTGGTAAGGAAAAACAGTAAAAGTCATTTTTCGCTATTTAGTACTGCTAGTCCCATAGGGTAACTTAGGTAGGCTTTATTATACTTAATAAATTCTAACTTTTGATCAGAGCTAGCTAGACATATCATTTAAAGTGTCAAAATAAAGGTTACAATAAATCCAGCATGTTGCCAAAGTCGGATTTAGTATAACTATCACAGTAAAGTAGTTTTAGAACTTACTATCCTGAAGTTAGCTAAAGCAGCCCTGTAGCAGCCTCTTCTGATTGGTCAGCCTTTGGCAGCCTGAGTCAAGCTGCTCCCTGGGTAGGTATGAGGAGTCCTGGGGCTGAAACAATACAGCCATTTGGTGGGAGTAGCTTTGCTTTGTGGAGAAGCCAGGGAAAGGAAGGGAGCTGGAGAGATAAGCTGGGCTTCAAAGGCAGGAGAACAGATGTCATAGGACACAGGCCAGTCCCCACTTTGATGATCTCTAGCCATATGGGAGCCCCCCTAATTGGATTAGCAGATGGGATGGAAGGGGAGTGTAGTCATTTGAAGCCACAGCTCTGCGTTAGGTTACACAGACACACACACCATGGAAGGATTTTCTCCATTTTGATTTTTGGGAGAATAGTGCATTTTGGGTAAAAAATGTGTCACACTTTGCAGGAAGTGGTCATAACAGGGGGAGGTAGCTTTACCCCAACTGGCTAAGATGCCCCACCTCCTGCAAGCCCAAAATGTAGGATAAATATGTCAGAGCTGCAGAAGATCTTCAGATCACAGCCTGGAACATCAGAAGAAGGACTGCCCTGCTGGACCCTTGGACTGCACCACAGAAGGCCTGCACTCTGAAGGACTGCACCTGCTGACTCACAAGGCGTCACCAAGAAAGTGCTCTACCTGACTCAAAGGAAAAGGAGTGGACTACCCCAGCTGACCAGTATCAACGGGATTTTCCTGGATTGCATAGGTGCATTGTGGGAAATTGAGTGCTAGCCCCCAAGAAGACATTCAGAGTCTCTGAACCCTCGGCCATAGCTAGAGTACATTTATTTCCCCCCAAAGGAAATCAGAAACAACCAGATCTCAAAGGTTGGAAACTTTCTGCAAAGTTTTGCAGAAAAGCTCCACGAAGAGACTGGCTCAACGTAGAGGGTGAAGCCGCTGCCGTTGACCCGCAAATTGGCTTAACAGTGCTGGTTTGTGAAGCTGAAAGCTCCAGAGCTCTTACCTATTGATATTGAAGATAACAATTTCTAGAGCCTCACCGAGGCAGTGCACTGCAGCAGGCCGCGGCTGTCTATTCGAACTTCGGATGTAGCAATACCAAGGACCCGACGATGAGTTCCTCGGCGCCACAAAACCTCCAAGAAAAAGACTAAGGGGCCGATTCCGATCTCGGCCGGTAGTGCTCCGAATCGGATTCGGATTCACCGGATCCGATTCGGAGCCCTGTTCCCGACCGAATCGTACGCGGGTCCGGCCGGCGAGTACGATGCAAGCACCCGCGAAATCGCCGACCGACTCGAACGCGGCTTCAACACGCTCCGACCGACTCGCATGGACATGACTCGCACCGCGCTATGGAGACGTTTCCCGGCCGGGTAAGTACGATGCGCGCCCGCGAGCAGATCCGATCGACTCGCGCCGTCCGGCTCAAAAAAGCTGTCGGAGCCGGACTTTGGGGGTCCGCGTCGAACCCCCTGTACGCGTAGGCGTGCGAGTCGCACACAGGGGGACCCATGGGTCCCCCTACCTGTGCATGTACGCCACGATGCGCATGGACGCGTACACGCTGTAGGGGCGCCCTTGTCCGCCTCGCACCCATTGAGTCAATGGGAGCCCGCGTACGCATTGTACGACAGGCTCCCATTGACTTCAATGGGAGTCCGACCGACTCGAGTCCGATAGCATGCATGCGCATCGTACTCGTTCGGTCGGACTGCTAGGGTCCGATTCGGTCGGAATTCTCTCCGGGTCCGGCTCGGTCGGGGAGATTTCCGGCCGGAATCGGAATCAGCCCCTAAGTCAGAGGTACATTTCTGACGGGGACCCAGCGCTCAGCTTATCCAAACCACATGCCATCAGGGTTGGCATAAAACTTTGACTTTGTCCCGGTCCAGCGCGACCAGATAGCCACAAGTGGAGCTTTCAGCTTTTTGGTGCTGGAATGCAAAAATCTTTATTTAATCTTTGAAAATTCATATCTCCTAGTTCCCTACATTGGATTTTTGTTGTTTTGGTGTCGTTTTAAAGCTAAAAAGACTCTCTATTTTTTATACATTTGTGTTGTTTTTTTATTGTGTTGTGTCTCTTACTTACTTACTGTTTTGGTGGCATTTAATGCTTTACACATAACTGTCTCCAAAGGTAAGCCTGACTGCTGATTTGCTAAGCTACCGAGGTTTGAGCAAAGATTAATTTACTGAGACTTGACTGGACATATTAGGGACTGTGGTATTGTTTCTAGCTGAGGTTGAATACCCCTACCTACTAACAACCTTGCCATATTTACCATATTTACCAGGTTAACATTTTCATGTTACTGTTTACAGCAATTTGTTTCTAAGGGAAAAAGGACACAGCTGTTTTAAAACAAGAATAATTCATTATTTTTTTTAAAAAGTTTAGATGTGATTCACTTATGTCACTCTGAATAAGCTTTTCATGCTGAAACGGTGGCACCAATGCATTATGCCCCAGGGTGACTCACAGGGTTATGAAGAGGCCTGGGTTTCTTTGAGGCATTAACCTGAAAGTGTAAACGTTGTATTCACGAACGTACTATGTGCAGTAATTCATTATGAGTATATTTTTGTCTTATGTAGGACTTCTTAAAGTTTATTGGAGGTGTGTATTGATATCTGCGGTGTTGCTTTTTTATGAATTACCCGAGAGGGTTGAAAGGTCAGATACACCCTAACTCAGAACAGCCAGATATGCGGGAGTGGCTCTGTATGACTGCTTGTTTGCTTGTTGTGAATCATAAAATTGGACAGGATTCTGAAGGCTAAAAGTTTTGGCAGATGTCTGGTCTTAAATCACAATACTCGGCTAAACTAGCAACGAAAGTTGTGAGTGGATTATATCACATATTTTAATGTTGGATCTCAACAAAGATGTCTGGCAGAGCTATAAAGCCCAGACAAACATAAGCAATTTATAAATATTAGGCTGGGGATTTTGTCTCATTTAACAAATTAAGGAGCATGTGTGAGGGGTAAGCAGAGCAAAGCAGGCTGCACTGATTGTGTAACCTTTTTGATCTGCATAATTATATGGACTATAATTGTGGATCAATAGAATGTTGGTAAGGAGGAGGAGTATACAGCAGGGACCTACTGTTGAATGTTCTCTTAAAATGAATTAATTTGATTTAAACTTTGAACATTTTCCATGGTTGATTATATAAATGCTTATTTTTTATTACTCTTTATTAGTATATACTTGGCACTCAATCAATCAATCAATCAATATAGTCTTTATTTCGATTATTAAATCACAAAAGACAGAATATTACAGTATTAAAAATATATAAAAAAGATTATTCATCTCTTAGCATTTTTCCCTATTAGCATTAAACAATAAAATCAACAGTAATCATAGTTCATCATAAAATAGTCAATAAATATGTATCCATTATTAAAACTCTTGATTGTACATAGTCAATACTAAAATTAATTATTAAAATACAGCATGACGTTCAACAATTATCATATCACATAAGCTGAAACCAGGATACCACCATTTGTACATAGACCTTGTTTTAGCAGAGAAGACATCATTAGTGGACATCATTTGTGAATTCATTTTGGAGCGAGGTATTTAACACTGTTGGACAATATACATATTTAGGATTTTTTGACTGGGATGTAGTTGTCTTCTAAAATAGACCTTCTTTACAGGCCAGTCACCGAAAAGAAAGGAGCGCGTTTGATTGCCTTCTCTTCAACCTATGGAATACAAAATAGAGAAGGATTCTTCTTCTTCTCCATTACCCATTTCCATTATAGAACTACTGGCATGTTTTAAAAGATGCTTACCATTCTAATTTGGAATTACGAAGAATGAATTTTATGTTAGAGTGACACCGGTTGATACCTACATTCAAGCTTGTATTTTTGTTTTAAATCAGATTAAAGAAAACACAGCAGCGGAAAATGTTAGTTGGGCCTTCTTCCATGAAACATGCTTTTAGTTCCACCAGAATTCGTTGCATATTATTTGGCTGGTCAAAGCAAACTTGGTAATGCAAATCTATAGACGGTATTGAAATCTAATTGAAAGATTAAACTTGCTACATATTTCCGATTGTAAGCTTTCTCTAGATTTTGAGATCATGCAATGGTTGGTGATTGGCCTGCACTTGCGTGCTGATGGGAATAATTCTGAGAGGCTTTCAGGGTAAACATGGAAAGACAAAATAGAAAAATGCTACTAATGTAACTTTATATAAGTTGCTGCTAGGTTGCTATAAAGAAAGTATTAAGTAATTGAGCCCAACTTTCTCCAATACATTCATTTGTGTACCTTAATTTGATTTAGGTAGAGAGATGTCATAACTTGCTAGTGCAAATTCAAGTTTCAAATTCACAAAATGCGAACTTACATTTAAAATTGCTTTACTCACACAAAAAAAAATCATGTGTAGTTAGTTGTCATTTCAGAACGAGAGGAACTGGAAATTAGCTGAACACATACAAACAGTAGCGGCCCGTGGTGGGAGTGCTGCCGGGCGCTGATGTGGGGCGGGGGAGGGGGAGGGGCAGGATGAGGGGTAGTAAACTACGGATTACGGCCGATTTTCGTTGCACGCGCTGCATCGCCAAATGCGATACAGGGCGCGCAACGAAGTTCGTTTTATTTATTTATATGTTTACTTACCTCTGATCGGCCATAATCCGTAGTTTACTACCCCTCCCCCGCCCCACGTCAGCGCCCGGCAGCACTCCCACCACGGGCCGCTACTGCATACAAACCTAAAGGTTTGTGGGTATCCCCAACTTATCACAGCCCTTTGCCACCCTGGATGCGGTAAGATACTAAATACAGTTATTGCACACGTATTTAAACATACATACGTATTGTTCTCTCGTACATGTGTACATTCTTCTAATTGTGAGTGCTTCTAGAAAGCACCCACTAACGTCCTAGGAATGCTTCTGGAATATGTTTGAGAATTCCACAAACATTGTTTGGTGTACTTTAAACATATGTTTAATTATTCTTGAATACATTTACATTTTAATTCCATTGGATACATCATTTGAAGGATCTGATATCTCAATTTTAACTTTCTCCAAACTGCACTAGCGACATTTCCTGGGAGAGGAAGTAATAACTTGATAATCCGTAGTCCATCATGCAACTCAGCATAATTATGTTATTTTAATAACAACTGAAGAACCCTGTTGCTCTGAAGACTCAGAGCAGGACAGTGCTGAAACAGCAACATAATGCTGCTATTACTTACCGGTAATGGCATTACTTCTCTCGTCGTGCTGAATCACATAGTGAGGCCCTGTGCCTCCAATCACAATCCTTTCCCATGCAAGACAGGATCCACAGAGGTAAAAGGCCCGGGAGACCACCAGACCCCCGCAAGGGAACCAGAAGCCAGAAAGGCACTGCCTGGAGGAAACCAGCACCGGAGGCAGAGAAACAAAGGGGCATATTCTCAAGAACGTGTGATAACCACCGCAAGTGTAGCTTAACGCAACCCTTCACATCGAGTCTATCACGGGAAAACAACTCCGTGTCAACGTGGAATTCACAACACGGCGGTACCATGCGAAAGTCACACGACAACGCGTCAAATGAACGCGTTAAAAACAACGCGACGCCGCAAAAACGTGAAACCCCAACGCGAAAATAGTAGCGATGACGTCAATCGCGATACAAAAATCTACGAAAACCAGCCACAGGCCTGCAATTCCCATGCGTCATACGGGAAAAATGCACTATAAAAGTAGAAAAAAAACATACCAACAAAAGCCAAACAACAGCGAAGCACAATGGAGGCATCCGGAGCAAGTACAGAGGACAACCAGAACCCCACAAGCCCCCCAGAGGAACAGCCAGGGACCTCGGGGTCAGGGAAGGGCAAGGACAAGAAGAGTAGGAAGAAGTGGTTCAGTCCGCAGGAAAACAGGATCCTGATAACGGAGTTGATAGAACACCATCAAACACTGTTCGTCACCTCCACTGTGTCACTGGCAACTAAAAATGGAATATGGCAGACCATCGTGGACAAGGTGAATGCAGTCGGAGTGCTGAGGAGGACAATGGACGAGGTCAAGAGGCGCTGGAATGATGTGAAGCACAAAACCAAGCTGAAACTCGCAAACAACCGGAAGGCAGCAATGCAGACTGGAGGTGGGAGTCCAACGCCACAGGAGGAGCTGGACGAGATGGAGGAAATGGTGTCCACAGTCATCAGTGGGGAGACGGTGGCAGGAGTTGGGGGACCGGACACTGCTCAACATGACCGGACACAACAGCAACAGGGTGAGTAACCACCAGGAACTGGGGGGACGGGGCGAGATGGGCACAATGGCACACATGCACAATTAAGCATAGCACATCTGCGGACAAACCATGCCCCAGACCCACAACTCCCACCAAGAGACCAATGCACACAGGTATGCAACATCTCAGCACTGCATAAGCACAGAACCCAGAGGCACACCGCATGAAAGGGATAAGGGCAGCTAAATCAGAGCTGCAGGGGCGACTCCCCCAAAATGCGGCACACTAACATTACATGCAGAGCACATCAACATTGACAACGATGTGGTACAAACCGCAACACGTCCACAACAGAACAGAGGACACAACTGGTGCCGCATGTGCGTAGAAACTGGCCAATCACATTTGGCACTGCAGGGAAACCTGAGTTGACAATGTACAAGTACAAACACACATCCGTGATGTAGTCGGAATGTCCACTGTCCCACATCAAATAGGCAGCTCCCCCCAAACAGTCACAATGTACACTGTCATGCAGTCTGAATGTAAACATGTACAATGCGTCAACGTACATGTGAACACGATGTGAAACTGCATCTCCCCTTCACATTGCAGGGGGAAATCCAACACCTCCTGCAGAGCAGTCCGAGCCTCTCTTCTCTGATGACGAAGAGGACCATCACACCTTTGACTCCGACGCCCTCCAATAGCTCGTGGAGAGCCTCCGCAGCCCACTTCCAGGATCAGGGCTGCCCAGCTGCCACAAGGAGAACCCACCCCCTGCACAGCACACACAGCAGGCAGCACCCACTACCACGGCTGCCTCCCAGGACCCCCACGACGAACACATGGCCTTCCAACGCCGTGTGTTGGGGTGCCAGGAGAAGCTGGCTGAACAGGTGCAGGTGGGGTTCGACCGCATGGCAGCCAAACTAGACGCCATACGTGGGTGTCTAAGTCCCATCAGGGACCACTCACAGTCCCTAACGGACACCCACAGTCCGCTCCATGCTCTCCAATGGACCATGGCTGACATCGCTAGAGTCCTGACTCTGCGACAAGAACGACTGTCTAGTCAGAGTGCCTCCAGCGATTTCGCCAGGGAGTTGTGACACATGCGGAGGATCATGGAGAACATGGAGTGGATGCAGGCGGAAAGAGCGGCTGCCACGGCTGCACACCAGTGAGAGGTAGCTGGGTCCCTCAATGCCCTGAAGACCCTCCACATGGCATTGCTGCCACAAGGCCTGGCGCTGATGCATGCTGCTGCTACCACCCCATCCACATCTCCGGCCCCTGATGTGTCAGTGCCACACAGTGCTGGAGACAGAACACCACCAGCCACATGTGAGGCACATGCAACAGCAGAGGACGAAGATGCGGATGATTCTGTAATCGTGGTCAGGAGGACGCAGTAGCATTCATCTCCGCCATGTGGCCTGTTTCTGCTTGGTTCTGCCCTCTGCATCATCACCTTCCACTGTCCCCCGATGCACTCTGCGACACTCACCTTGGACCTCGACATGGACTGCCATATCCTCTTTGGTCACCAATGACACAGCTATCAGACTGCGGACTGAAGTCCTCCTCTCCTGATGTACCTGTCATTCCCTGAAGAACTCTGGCTGGCCCTCCACGGGCCGACAATGTGAAGTGGGGTTGGCATGGCCCTGTACTGCTCCAGCTGCAACACTCCCTTGAATGTGCAATAAACATTCTTATTCACACAGATGTGTCATGTCTATGATCTTTCAAGTGTGGAAGTATGGATGAATGTAGGGTCAGTGATTCCCCCTTACGTCCATGTTGCCCATGTTGTGGGACTTTTGTCACAGGGTGACACATTGCTGATAGCGGTCCGGGTGGCGCCGACACTACAACAGAGACACATCCAGTAGTCACTTCCTTGTCCAGCCCAGGACGGAACCACGCCCAGAGCCCCCGGGTCATTGTTCACACCCTTACGCTGGACTGGCATACGCCAGGACAGCCCACTCCAATTACGCACACAGGGGGGGACGAAAACGCTACATGTCCCAGGTCTTCACTGTAGGGATCTGCTGCTCACAGGTCTAGTTGACAGCATGCCACAGACACTCCCTTACAGCTGGTGTACACCCACACCACACCCATCCAGCACAGGCATCACAGGACATGTGACCCTACCAATAAAAAGGGCCTGGCGCACGTGCTGGACACCATTTCCACTCTCTCTGACTGGGTGTGTCCGTGTAGTTCTCATGTATGCATGAGGGCCTAGGGCCCTGCCACCTCATATTGCCCAGTGCCGGGGGTGACATGATGGCATCCGCAACACAGGACTCAATCATTAAGGGTCCATGGCTAGCGATACACAGACTTGGTGGCACCGGATACACTGCGGCAGGCACAGGCACACCGCCACGGGACGGTGTCTTGCGGTGCAGTGAGACAGGGGCACCTAAAGTGCTGAGCGGGTGTGCAGCCTGCGATGATGCGCCGTCCTGGCGGTCCGGACTGGCAAGGATTAGTGTGAGCCCTGCTGGACCGCAGTGTAGGCCTGAGCCAGCGGGCAGGGCGGGTCTCCCGCCACGTGGCGTTGCCTCGCGGTTCACAGAGTTAGTGGCATCTCAAGCGCTGTGCGGGTGTGCAGCCTGCGATGATGCAGTGTGCACTGATGAGGTCTCTGCCATTGCGAAATCAATACCCAGAATCATGTGTGTGACCTGGTGGCCCGCGGTGCAGGGCTGCATGATGTGGAGGGTGCCATGGTCGCTGGCACCAGGCTTGGAGATCCCTCCGGAACGTGGTGGGCCCTCTTGGAGAAACGCCAGTGGCGGAAGGTGAGCAGTGAGGCCTGGTTGCACAGGGGCGGGCAATAACCGCTGGGCGGCGGGAGGGGCTGGGGTGCAGCAGCCTGTGTGCGCAGGGGCGGGCAAGTGATGATGGCGTGTGCAACTGTATGGGCTCTGCCATTCATGTCTCTGGAAACTGTTTCAGATGAGGGACCTGGGGGACTGCTGTGAATACCGGCACGTGGTTGGAGACACACCAGTGGCAGCAGGTGAGCAGTGAGGCCTAGGTCCGCAGTGTTGGCACTCTCACCCTCTCTTTCTCTTTCCCTCTCACCCTCTCTCTTTCTCTCTCCCTCTCTCCCTCTCTCTTTCTCTCTTTCTCTCTCCCTCTCTTTCTCTCTCCCTCTCCTCTCTTTCTCTCTTTCTCTCTTTCTCTCTCCCTCTCTTTCTCTCTCCCTCTCCTCTCTCCCTCTCTTTCTCTCCCTCTCTCTCCCTCTCTCCCTCTCTCTCCCTCTCTCCCTCTCTCCTTCTCTCTTTCTCTCTCTTTCTCTCTCTCTCTCTGTACTTTGATGGGCGCATGGCACACCTTCTGATCCAGATTTCTGTTTTGCAGGTTGTGACTTACAGAATGTCCTGAGACGACCCGCTATGCCTCTTCAGATTTGTTTTTTTTTGGTTTCTTCTGTAATAAACGTATTGTTTGGATATTATGATATGGATGTATGATTTCCCTTTTTCTGACCACACATGTATGTTGGATGTTGTGATTGTGCGACTCAGGCGATTTGTTTGGTTCATGATTTCGTGGATTTGATGTGCAATATCTTTGTCCAAAGGGAGGGGTGTGGGGGGTTCCCGGGGTGGGGCCCGGGGGCGGTGGGGGTGAGGGTGGTATGGTCCTGGGGGTGGTGGCGGTGGGTGTTGTTGGCCTATTGGGGCTCCGGGCTGCATGATCGGTAGCTCCAGGGCATCTGTTGTTCTTCATGTGTGGCTATGGGCTGTGCTCCCTTGTCTGGTGCCGGTTGTCGTACGACTTTTCACCAGGTAGAAACAGGTGTTAGTTTCCTGCTGCTAACGCACCTTAGCCCATGTTTTGTGGTCTTATCGCCAATCTGGCTGGTCGTTGAGAATGTTGTGGAGTGGTGTTGTCGCGGCTTTTTGCACGGGAACGCCTACTCTGCATATCATTAGCGTTAGTTGCCGGGGTCATCGGTGGCGATGTTTTTTGCGACTGCTATCGCAGGTAAACTGGTGTTATGGGCTGTTAGCACCAGCTTGGGAATGGGGCGATAGTTCCTTGAGAATATGCCCCAAAAAGCAGAACCCTGGCAACACAGCACAGCACGCCAGGACAAGGCAGAAACCTCAGCCCAGGCCACACAAGGAACAGAGAAGGGGAGAAGAAGGCCCCAGGGAACAACAACTGCCAAAATGGCAGAAGGAACCCACCCCAAAATAAGAGCCAACCGAAAGACCAACAACCAGGCACCAACCCAGAGACCTGGACACAGGCCGTACGGCCGGAGCAGGAACAGGCAAAACAGGACACCACAGCTAACGGAAAATGCCCAGGCAAAAAGGGATGCCAGGTGTGGCCAGCCACAAGGGACCCACTGGACAGGCCAAACCCACCCAGGAAAAAGCAGACAATGACCCAACGAGGCAGCCTGGGCACCAGAGAAGACAGGGGGACAGATGGCAGCAGACCACCATCCATCAGGTGAACAACAGGAGCCGAAGGCAAACAACTCCCAGGTAAAAACAAGGGGCAGCCAAGAAAAGGAGCCAAAAGAAAACACCTGAAGAGAAGGGGACAACAGCACAACCCCAAACCGCCAATGCAGAGGACAGTTGAGGAAAATGGGCACAAAAACCAGAGGCCAGGAAACAGACCTACAGACTACTACCGGAGCTGAAGGCAAAAAGCTCCAGGAAGAACAAGGAGCGGCCAATAGGTGGGCCCGGGAAGGCCTGAAAGCAGCAACAATGGCACACCACCAACCAGCACACAGGGGAAGCCGAAGACACAGACCACCACCATACCCAAGGGGAAGAAAGTAGAAACCCCACAACAGAGAAACCACTAGAAAGACATGCAGCAGCCCAAACAGACACCGATCCACAAAACAGGGACCCCAGCAGAAGCACAGCAGCTCCCAAAGACACCCACCACCATAGCCCCTGGCAAGCCGTGTACAGCAGAAGTGCAGACATGCAGGAGAAGGGCAGACACGAGACACTGCCCAGCATTCACCACAGGAGCCCTGCATTCTGGGGACGCCAAAACCAGTCACCAAAACCTGCCACACAGAGAGCATGAAAAGAGAGGCACCACCGCACCAGGGCAGTGGAAATAGTGACGGTGCACACGTACTGCAATGTGGAGGAAGGGGTGCAAACCACACAAACAGGCAGCCACAGCACCAGGAAATACAACCCAGGAGCAGGTCCAAGCAGCACGTTGAACTGCCAAGGCGACACAGGGCAGGAGAGAAAACAGACCGCGCCACACAGCGGGACACCGGAGCCCACACCCCAGAGGACGGGGAGCAAGGCACCAAAACAGGAAGGGGGACAGCACAGCAGGCCACCAGGAATCCCCAACCAAAGCCACAGAGTACACAAGCAGTTGAAGCCGCAAGGCCAGCAACCGAAAAGCAGGAAAGCCACCAAACATCCGAGGAGCAGCAGAGACAACACAGCCGATAGCGACATAAGGTGCAACCAAACCCCCAAAGACCTGAACCAAACCAAGCAGGCAGGAAGAGACCCAGCAGAAGATTAAGGCAGGACCGGATCCACCCAGAAGAAGGGGCATACCACATGCCAGCCACAGAGGGAAGCCCGAGGGCCAAGCAGAAGCAGGAGCAAAAAGCATCAGCAAACCAGACACCAGACCAGCTCCCCAGCAACCAGACACACCACCAGCCAGCTGGAGGGAGGCACCGCTCCCCCAGACCAGGACGAGGACACACAAGGAGAAAAGCACAATCCCATGGCACAGCCAATAGGCGGCTGCGCAGGAAACCAGGCATGCTGCCCAACAGACAGACTCCCACACATGGAGGCCACATGGGCGGCCAGGCAGGGACATGGCCCAGCAGGCAACAAGGCCCATGATAAACAGCAGCCAGAAACGCGAGTAAAAAGCAGAAAATGGAACAAACACCCCAAAGACAGAGGAAGCGGCAGGCAGCAGGTGGCAGAAATCCAAACACAAGCCTGCTGCACAGTAAACATGCGGCCACGCAGGGAACCGGGCATGCAGCCAGCAGCGGTCCAAGGGAAACACAGCAAACCACGTCAAGAGAGAATGCACCGCAGACCACCAGCAGGGCAACCCACAGCACAGAGCCATGCCATGTCCAGCCAGTAGCAATCAGAGCAGGAAGGCAGCTGGGTGGCCCAACCCTGAAAACAACGTACCATACCCAGCTGGAGGTAAGCACCACACCCCCCCCGGCCGGACAGCCAAGCAGAACACAGCCATCGGCAAGCCTGAAGCACTGCACGTAGGCTTCGACACAGCGCAGGCACTGGGGAAAAGAAAAGCAAACAGCAGCCCCAAAGCTGCATCACAATGCACATCCCCAAGGGGAGAGTCAAGGCACTGGACCCAGAGCAAACCAGAAAGCCTGACACAGCACAAACCAAAAAGAAGAAGAAGCAGAGGAGTCAGAAGCAAAAGGACGACCACACAACACCCCGCCACCACAGTAGAAACAAGAACCCTCACAGCAAGGAGGCCAGCGACACCAAACGGCAAAGACACCGCCTAGAAGCAGATGTCCCCGGCACACCACGGAGCCACAGCCCGACCCCTTCGGGAGCCGTAAAGAAGAAAAATAGGCCAGACACACAACCGGGAAAACAGGGCACACTGGCGGACATGCAGAGCATGATGTGAAGAAATATAGACACAAGCCTTGCTAGGCAATGCTGTTTGATCCCAAAGGTACGTAAATGCACAATGCATTTATTCATGAAACTAACTGACCCCATAGCAGCAGTTACGTCAAATTTGATTGTCTTATATGTACTCTAAACATCAGTGAACAACCTCACATTCATGACACCCAAATTCAATTGGTGAGAGGCAGCACATCTGATTCAAAAACATGGCCCCATGGCGCAGAGGATCCAGCCATATCCCAATCAATTGAAACCCACAGAGAAAAAATGGAAATGACCCATACAAGACATTACAGTACCGCACGAAGAGCGGTCATAGTCCAAGCATCGACTGGACCAATGTAGCAAACAGAAACTGGGTGCGAATCCTGGCAGAAAACAGCCCCCAGGCAGACACACCGCCAACCAGCACATGTCCACAAGCCAGCCGGAGGCAAGCATCGCGGACCTTCGGCCAGACGGCACGACATAGAAATGGGGAGGAGCCCTGATCCGCCGTACAGTGGCAGACACTCGCCCCACCCCCTTACCTGAATCGCTGGCTCCCGCAGCATGTCAAAAGGGAAGATGTAAGCCGCTCCCATCACTCCACAACACCACTGGCCCTTGCGGCCAGGAGGAGAGCCGCCAGGAAATGCAGTTGCACAAGCACCGCACGTGCCCAAAGACCGGAAAGGCACAAAAAAGTAACAGGAAATATGGAGGGTAAAAGGAGCTTTTATGCATCAGAAAGGATTGTGATTGAAGTCACAGGGGACTCACTATGTGATTCAGCATGGCGAGAGGGATGAGGAGCTAATAGGGCCTCAGGAACAAGTATTGCCAGACAGGTGACCAGCAATAATTATCTACAGAATGCGAAATTCGAAGAGCAAAATGTGCAATAAAAGTACTGGTGGAATTTATAATTGTAACATTTTCGAGCACTTCTGAATGTATAAATTATTTCAGACAAAGTAAAATCAGGAGCATTGATAGCAGGCCAGTTGTTTTTTCAGGTGTTCAGGAAGTTGTAAAATGAGAGACGGTGTTCTTTGTTTTCAAACTCATTCAAACGAGTAGGTCAACAAAATTAAATAGAGAAAAAGAGTATATATGTCTTGGAACATGTATACTTTGTGGGGCCTGTTAAAAATCTGTATTCTCTTCTGTAATCTTATGATTGTGAATGTAACAACAAGAGCCACCCTATTAAAAATAGGGACAGGGTGATTACAGTCTCCAAACACCAAGTCCCTCATAGAAATGTGTGGACCAAATACTGCAATCCAAATGTGCAAAACCTCAAGGCAAAACTATCCACAGTGAGTGTAATACTACATAACAAGCCCAATTGTACTCTTTTCCAATTGTTTCAATGACACTTGAGAATCAACCAGACAATAATCCCAACACAATATTTAAAATATACAAAATCAATTTTATTCATAAATTCTTTTTTTTTTAAAAACATGATTGACAAATCTTAAAAAAGTCATTAAAAATTAGTTTTCATTTGATACATACAACAAATTTCATACACAATAATTTCACACCAGAAAACTACATAAAAGTCGACGCAGCGTTTCGGTGAAATGCTGATTGATCACCTTCTTCAGGACAGAGTTTTCTACGAATTAAATACACAAAAATATGTCAGGTTAACTTTTCTATTCTATTGTCATCTATACTCATATTGCCACATTAATCCATTTATTGTCATATCATATAATTTGTTACACAATCAAATTATGATTCTCAAGTCACGTACATTGTAATAAACCACCTACACGTGGTTTTCAACATTTACAAATTCACAAAAAACCTCTCCATCTTATATTTGTCACATTTAGACACAGCATATGAGCCCACACATTATGATAATAACCTACCTATTATCGATATCAAAAGTGGTAGATCCCTTATTCGCTATAGATGGGAACCACTCTTCCTGATTGGAAACAAGGAATGACCTAAAGTAATACAGATAGTGTTCAGAGAAATGAAAGAAATATTTTGCACTTCCTCTTATTATAAGAAAAAGAAAAAAAGAGACAAACAGAGGCCAAAATTGCGCCATAAGTTTGCTAACAAATTAATATATATAAAAGATCTGGGATAGCATACCTTTTTATGTGGTACTATTCCTTTTTATTGGGTCGCATTTCATAGGAGCCACCAATAAGTATTATCGTCAATTTCCCTTAAAATCAAACAAGTAAAAAAAGGGGTTTCAACTCTCTGGAAATACTATTCTAATAAAACATCTATCTAGTATCACTACACTTTATTCACAATTATCTTTATACCTATTAAAAGCCAGCAGAAATATCCAGAAGGATAGGCCGTAATTGGGCTCTTCTAATGATTTAATCCTCGTTGTATATGCAGGAGAAAGTGCTGGTTATGTTGCTCCCCTTGATTGTGCAACTTCAATCTGACATTCTGTGCGGATAAAATGTGTAAAGAACTGAGTCAATGTGCATTCTCCATTCTAATAAAAAGAACAGTTTGTTTAGCAACTCCATGAACATACCGGATATTATCCGTATGTCACCTCATCATAATAGACAATTTCTTAGGTTTCGATGTCCATTGTAAATATCTTTTCTCTATACCGGGTCCTCTCCATTCTCCTAGTCCATATGGGGGCCCTCCGTCTAAATATTTTATAAAAATAATGGCAACAACCCTCCCTCTTTGTGAGGACGTAACTGTGCGTCGTCGGAGTAAGACTCTATCAATATTTCATCGTCTTACCCCCTTCAGTTATTACACCCTTTTTAAAAAGCTTAAAGGACCTTTACAAGCCGTATATACTATCGCGTTGTTCTTAGACTTACTTGGAACCGAAAATTTGGCCTCCTCGCTCCTACGTAAACGATTTCCGGATCGGGATACAATGGTCCACTCCTTCCGGGTTATGTCTTTAAATACTATTCCCATAGTCATGTGGTACAATTAACTAAAAATAGTTAAACATTTTGGGCTTGTTATGTAGTATTACACTCACTGTGGATAGTTTTGCCTTGAGGTTTTGCACATTTGGATTACAGTATTTGGTCCACACATTTCTATGAGGATCTTATGATTGTGACCATCACAATGTATGTATTGTACGTTCTTGTCTTGACTGTAGTGTGTCCTTTAGTCCATGATTATCTTCATGTGTTTAAGGCTTGCATTCTGGTTACACTGGTGAATGATTAATTGTATAGTGTTTCATAGTGTCAAATACCTCTCTCCAAAATTATTTCACAAATGATACTCAAGAAAGAGCCCAGATCAGTGCCATGGATATATTTTTCAAAATCGAACTCTATTCCAAATTGCAATCATTTTTGGTTCCAGTAGGTGATTAAGTTAATTGTGCCATTTAATCAAAACAAGGGGCAGATTTATTTATTATTATTATTAGTCGTAGTAGTAGTAGTAGTTCATAGTTTGTAACTGGAACTGTTATTGTTTTAAACCGCTCTCACAACAGAGGACCATGTTCACACTAAAGAAAACTGCACTAATGTTAAATTTCGCTTCACCTCTCATGTGGATCCCTACTTACAATAATGTATTGTGTTACCTTGAAAACAATAATCTCTTCCTCCAATTAAAAAAAGTATAACATTTAAATGGATACGATTTCCTTATGTAATGTTCAAATTCATCACCACTCTAGTCTTCTAACAATTCCCTTTCAAAGTACTATGCAGTTGTTTTCAACAAGAAGGACTACTCATGGACTGGACAATATGGTCTTTTTCTTCTGAGTAGGGAAGCAACTGTTGACGATGTATGTTTATATTTATGTATTTTTCCATCAATACCACCATTTCACGATAAAGTAGAAAACAAGCTCAGGATCAGAAGTGTACCTTGGTATGCTGGTGACTGTCAGCTTGTGTGGACAGACCAAAGCTTATGCTTCCTTCCATTCTTGAAGATGCACTACCAAAACAAAATGGTGGATGAACTCAGCTATGCCCACTAGATCCTGCCATGTGTTTCAATAATGGTACCTATACTCACAGCATATGTCATTAAGAGATTAACTAGAGCATCTTAGCAATGTGAGCTAGTAAATAGAAAATGTTCAGTAGGCACCAAAGGCCGAGCCTGCTCTGAGGGAGTGACTCAGCAGATACTTACCCAAAAACCAGCTGGACTGCCAGCATGTGCATACATTTCTTAAATAAAAACCTACAAGTTCAAACATTATGTTTTGCTTACTTGACCGGTCAGAAGAAAATGTCGGTAAGCAACTTTCACACTCACCTGATGTCTAAAATACATTATTTACTACAATACTAAAATTCTAACATCTGTGACGATAAAAAAAAGCTTGGGAATGGGGGATTTAAGGTAGGGAATACAAAGGACATCACATACATAATCTAAAACAGAATCAGAGATCAAGTAGCCATTACATCACAAGTTACTCAAAAAGATCCGATTGACAGCTGCAAAATTTTATATAGCATGCCTTTTGTTATTTAGCCTGCATGACACACATTCCATGAAAGCCTTTCTTATCAAAACATTTACCCAAGTCTTTACTTGAGATACTTTTGTTCTCAATTGCTATGGTTGACCTGTATTAGAATTGGCATACCTTTGATAATCCAAAGAGTTGCAACCAGGTGTAGGTATTTATGATTATTGACATCATTCATGATGACACGCCTTAGGTTAACAGGAACTGAGCTAATCCTGTTCTCAATCTTTTTCCTCAATTTGTCCACTGTTGGACAGTCCGAAATAAGTGGTTTTTTTAGGCTTTTTAACCACCTCATTAGTGTCAGGTGTGCTCTCAGATGTTTGTTTGGACTTATTCAATTAAACCTGTAACCATCCTCAAAGGTCTAGATGAAACTCCAATTCATTTTCCTAGTCCATGTAGCTTGTGCTATTTCTTTCTAAATCACTGAAGCTATATTAAATATCATATCCTTTGATGATTGTTAGCTATTGTAAATGATTTCAGATCTCAGTTTCAGTGAGAATTAACCTTTTTCTCCACTGGATCATTTATTTTTTATTATTGAGCCCAATTGTAGACACCAGTATCAGTCCTTCTCCACCAATATAATAGCTTGCTATTCACACCAATCAACTAAGCATCCTTAGCATACCAAGTGCATACTTCTCACTTTCATGTCAGATCCATTCATTTTCTTCTGGCCACTCAATCTCGCTATTTTGTGGACTCTTTCATAGGGTTCGACATGTCAAGTTATCTGAACACAGTAATAGTTGAATCAGAAACTGCCTGAAAAAAGCGTGTTCAATTTTTACCCAAAAAGAGTTGCATCATTCATTGTTGAAACTAGTAACTAAACTGAGGAAGAAAAAATCTTTCATAGTTAGAGTTTAAATCAGGATAACCAAATTCAGCTACTGTGCATGGAATGTTTTGTTTCTTCAGGGAGAGGGTAGTATGCCTAATCTAACTCCGTGAAATATTCTGTTTGTGTGTTCAACCAAGAAACCCCAATATATGAAAAAATCAACAGCTAGTTATTAAGCACATATCAATATTCTGGAAGCATATCCATTCTAATTAGGTTGACCACTGCCCAGGCAAAGAGGTTCAGTTGATTTCAGTAAATGATATCTAGATGCACCTTGCCCAGAATTCTTGTAAGTTTGCCTTTATTAGAGATATTTCTCCCAAAATGAAAAGCTCAAATGCTTGGTATAGTACCCGTCAATTTCACAGTTAAACCACCTGAAAACCTCTCTCATTGTTCCTCTAGATACAGCTGTTAGATTGGACCAATTATCTTGGTATCTTGCAAAGGAACTAAAACCAATAAGATTCAACAAAGAAACCAAAACAAATGTTTTTGAAGAAAACATAACCATCATATCTCCAAAACTGTTTTTTTCAGTCAGTATTCTGTGGATGATGCAATTAGATTTCATTGTAATTGGGTGCAGTTTCAAAAACTATATCATAAAGAAAAAAGCAGACAGATGTTTCTCAAATTGGCTTACTTCAATGGACTTAGACAGAATGCTATTTGCAAGGATGTGTGCCATTGTTTCTTCAAAAATTCAAGACTATGAACTGCAACATGTCCTGCCACAGTTCATTCCATTAAGGACTTCAAATATATAAGACTTTTGGTGGTTATTAAAGGCTTTTTCAGCATCAAGAGTGCAGAATTTCTCTCATGCTGTTACTGATAGGATAATAGCTAACTTTTGTCAAGTATTTATATCCCTGCGTACGACTAATTATTTAAATGGCTCTTAAGACAGCAAGGTTTTTATTATTCATCCCATGTGATTGCAATAAAATATTAATGCAAAAGTTTATATGTGAAATTGTTTGAATTATAATTATCTAAGATTTTTTATTGATTTTGGGAATAGGCCAACTACAACACTATCATTAAAATTCCATGCAGCTAAATCCAAGACAAGATATTTAGAAAAACGTTTTTGAAAAAAACACATTCTGTCCTGGAGATTTAGGAGGTTTCAACAATGTTAGGACCAAAATAGTGTCCATCAGTGAGCTGTCTTTATCCCTAGGGTTTATATAATCTAGGTTCAGCTGCTTTGGAATGTGGTCTCAAAAATCAAAAACTATTGTGGGATAACAAATTGGAATCTTAGTATTGATTTAATTGAAAAAGATAAAGATTGTTCAAGAAAACTATCCTAAAATGCTGACAAGAATTGAAAACATTTGACTCAATGTCACATAAAGGAATTATCTTGGCAAGGGACGATAGCAGCAGTCAAAGTGAATATCCTCTAAAAATTATTATGCATATTCTGGATGATTCAGTGGGCCATTAGGAAATACCACAAAACTGGAAAATTATTTGATATACAAGGTATATGCTCATTCAAAACACTCAAAAAGATGAACAATCTTTGTGAAAAAAATGTAGGACCTTAATTACAGTTTGATGGAAGGAATACTCAACCACAAACATGGCAGATATCCTGTTAACTGTATTACAAGTGTTTCATAGCCTATGACACTTGTAATATGGACGACAAGATATCTGCCACCTTTTGAAGGAGTAGCCCATCTGCCATACTACAAATAAGGCCCTTAGAACTTATCATATCAGTCATTAGGTAGGTCAACCAAAGGTAAAACAAAATAGGCCCTATTCATAAAGGAAAATCTACAGGTGTAGATGTACTATGAGTAAATTTACTCTTTCACTTTTGAGTAACTTTATTACTTTTGGCTAATCACCATTTATGAGTGTAAAGTTACTCAAAAGTGTGGACTTTAATCTCTCCACCCCCTGAAATATGGGGTGAAGTCAGTAAAAATTTCAAATATGACCATAAGGTTAAAACTAGTTGTGGTTTTAAAACCATATTTATGTTCCACACACTTGTCAGAGACCTCCACCAAGTATAGGGACAAGTATGAAAGGTAATTAGAATTATTAAAAATTTGCACTTTTTATTTTAAGTGTTAATAAAAATAAATTCTACATAATTATTCTAAATGCAGAACAATATAGAAAATATTGTTACAACATTTATAACTTTATTTCAGATTAAACATGTAATAACTTTTCAATGTCTAAGATTAAAATAAAGTTCTTTTCTGAAGTATAATCCTATCTAAATGAAAAATATATAGATTTATTATATATTAAAATGATTGTAGTTATGTAAAGACTTAATTAAAAGTAATGCAATTTTGTTCAATAATAATGGTAAAATTATGTTTACATTTAAAAAGGTTAACAACATATTTTAAAATAAATTAATAGTTTTGTTTTATCTTTAGACAATTTTTAACATAAATAAAATGGATTTCTAATTTTAAATAGTCTACATTTTTAATGTATTTTAACATTAGTTCCTAGGGGGTGAAATTGTTAGTGTCTACCTTTATTATTTTTTTATGGCAGGATGTTGCAGTACCAGTGGCTGACCATGTGTGGTGCTGGACTGACTCCAGCTTTGAGCTGGAGTATACTTATGACTGTTTTAGGCCCATTTTGGGCTAGAAAGCTAGTTTGCAAATAGCAATGCGTTTTCTCTTTTGTGGGTGTGTGTTTGTCCTTCTCTAAACCCACTTACCTTCTCCAAATCTCTCCTTACTCCTCCTGTAAGCCCTTCCCTTTAGTTGTAAGTATTCCCCCTTATCAAGAAACTTCCCTCTGTCCCTCCTACATTTTCTACTAAAATGTATACTTATGCGTGCTGGGGACATTGCAGATGTGGAGGAGATCTCTGCATAGAAATGACAGGAGAGACAAAGACCACTGCACCTAAGTATATGAATTGCATTTTGTAGTACGTTAGTAGTTCTATTTTAGTACGACTAAACATACTAGAAAATGCAGTGTGTAAATAGGCCCCAATGCCTCTCCCAAAAGTAAAAAAATGGCTATTACCAAACGAGATTACAAAAAACTTACCTCAGACATTGTCAAAGGTGACTGTGGCATTCCGCTGAGCTTGCTCAACGACAATAAGGGTACACCTCCAGACACCATCAAGTCTGAGTACAATAAAGGCACAAACTATTGAAGTGACCAGGTGAGGGAAAGGGTGTGTGGGAAAGGAACTGCGAGGAGGGAGTCCTGCAAGAACAATGCACATGGGGGCAGATTTACAAGCCCCGTACGCCACTTTTGCGTCGCCGTTGCGTCACTTCCGTGCGCAACGGCGGCGTAAAGCCAGCGCCATGCTGCGGGGTATTTACAATGTGACGCATCTAGGGAGATGCGTCACGTTGTAAAGCCCTGCGCCACATGAAACCTGCATCAGGTTTCATGTGGGCGTTCCAGAGCAGGGGGGGCGTTCCGGCGCAGGAACGCCTCGCAAAAGTGGCTGAGTGAAATCTACAAGATTTCACTCAGTCACTTTTCCGACCCCGCTGCGTCAAAACCTTGCACCTGCTTGAAGCAGGCGTAAGGTGTGGCGCACCATGTGCAAGATAGGCCGGGTTGGCACACGGCTGGAGTTGCGTCGCGCCCGCGACACAACTCCAGCACTGCGCCAACGTTACGACGGCAGATGCGACACGCATCTGCATTTCCTTGCGCCATGATGCGCCGCATTGTAAATGCGGCGCATCCGTGGTGGCGCAAGGATTGTGATGCGTGTCGCAAGTTTCCTGGCGCATCCCTGCTGATTTGCAGGGATGCGCCAGGAATTGTAAATCTGCCCCAAAGCGTGTAAGTAGCTCAATACCTCTAAAACCCTCTTTCATACAATACTGTGGGAAAAGCGTAATCACCGGTCTCTAGTTGGCGTAAATTCTAGGGTTGTTAGTACACTCTGTGTGCTTGAAAAGGGAAAGGACACACTCTGTTAAAACAATGGTTACCATAACATCTGAAAAACTAAGCAGAGAAAAAACACCACAGATGTACTGTTCGATTGTACCTACCATACTATAGCTCTGTTAGTGCTGTGATTTGTATTCGCCATGGAAGGTCTTCAATAGAGGTGAACAGTACCTATGGTTATTGCTGAATGAGCATATCCCTTTCCCAGCAGTTTCTTAACAAGATTCTCAATGTACATATTGCAGGACCAGCTTTGCGTGTAAGCAAAAGGTTTCACAGTTTTAGACACATCTGCACTTCTGCTCTGTATACAATAACACTCTATTTTGCCAAAGTCAAAAAATAATTCTGCTTGCGCTGTTGCTCTTGACAACCTGGCATAAACCATTGTTCCAAAAATTAGCACGCTCCTGGTGCTCTACGATCAGTGCTATAGCAGAGCTATTGCGCTCTTACCAGTGAGGTCCCTCTGGCCCTTTTCTAGAATCTGGCGAGATCACCTGTAATCTGAGGAGCTGAGCCATGACCACTGCTACTCCACTCGTCCTCACGCAAACCACTGCTGAAGTCTCACCCAGCAAGGCGCGGTACAGGGAATGTGGCTGCCCGCCGCCCCCAAAGGGGGCACCCCTAAAAGGGCGGCCCTTTAGTGCCATTGCGGCACAAGCCTACCCCTCGCTCTAGCCTCAGAGGGCTTCCGCCTGGAGCCCGCTGTCCAGGGGGTGTGGGCGTCACTTCCGGTACGCCCGGGGAGGAGGGAGGGTATGTATACCTCTCCGACCCTCCCAGCGGCCTCTTTTCCGCCAGCCGCGCCGTCTAGGAGGTTGTGCGTGTCGGTCCCTACGAGTCGCCAACCACGCCATTTGGGACCTCTTCGCTCCCGGTCCATTGCGGTGAGTTAACATCCTCCCCTCCAGTCCCCCCTAGGCCGTAGGGGGGGAGGATAGCTCCTCGAGGGCTGAGGGCCGCTGCGGCAGTTGTTGGGGGATTTGCGGGCCACGGTGCCGTTCCCGTGCAGTAATGGTGCACTGGGGGTGCCTGCCCCTTCCTCCCCTGGGGTCCCAGCGGGCGCCCCCCAGGAGGGTTGCCTTGCGTCTCCCTCCCCCAAGCTGGCACAGGCCTCGCCGCTCGTGCTTGGGAGCACGTGGCATGTCCAGGAAAGGAGAATGGCCTAGCGGTCTAAGAGGCAGTGTTGAAATTCCAGTCTCTCCGGAGACATGGGTTCGAGTCTCACTGCTCATTGTGGCGGACGAGGCTGCCGGGTTGGGCCCTAGTAGGATGGGTCTGGTTCAGGAGTGGATCGTAGCGATTTGCCGCCGAGGCGAACATCGGGCCACCTGCCCCGGCCCTGCTCGACCCCGAAGCCAGCTGCACATCTTTGCACCCCCCCTGCCCTTCACCTGGGCTGGTGACGCTTGGCGACTGGGCCCGCTTGGCTCCACGCTGGCCGATGCCAGGCCAGGGGCGCTTGCCCCGGGGGTGGCTCGCGGAGCAGCGGCAGTTGTCGGTGCAGCTGGCTGTGGGTTGGCTGTTTGGGGGCGAGGCGGGGTGCTGTCCCGGCTGCTGCTCGACCGCCGAGGCCAGCCGCCCAGGGGCCGCCCTTCGCGACGAGGTTGGATGTGTCCTGGGCTCCATTATGTCGGGTCGAGTTCACGCTATTTTGGTGGCACTGGGAGCGCGACCTTGTGAGCAGTGGCACGGGGGGAGGGGAGACCGGACATACTCTTAAGGGCAGTGTGTGTCCCGCGGCTCCCGCCTCCGCTGCTCTACGACCTCTGCGGCGCTGTCTCAATTGGGCGTTTACCTGCCCATGTGCCCAGGCGATCCGCTGTGGCGGTGAATTTGCGTGGGCAGGGTGAGGGACTGGGACAGTGGGCTGGCAAAAGGGGTGGTTTAAATTTCCCCCCTTTCCCCGCTGCGTTGGCCTGTTGTTCGGGTGAGTGGTGTGGTGCTGTTGGCTCTTATGCCTCGAATTGGGAGCCCCCAGTGATCTGCCCTCGGCGGCGCGATGGTGGGATGGGTGTCGTGGTCACTGCCTTCGTTGGCCAACCCTCCTCCCCTCCTCCTTCGCAAATTGCGTCCGGCTGCGGCGGCGTGGCCCGCTTCCAGGGCCACATAGGGGGGGCACACGCTGTGGTGTGAAGGTGGAATCCTGCTTTGATGGGTTGGTCGGATCTGTTGGGAGGGGGGAGAGTGCAGTGCGTGTGGCGCGTCAGCTGCAGCTGCCACTAGAGGTAAAAGGGAAAGGGTTCCAGTGATCGCTACATTCCTGTGCCCAGGCGCTGGTAAAAAGGTGCAAGGTGGTCTCCAAGGCCCCAAGAGCAGAGTGGTGTTGCTGGAAAGAGGTGTGTAATGATTTGTGCTTTCTTTTCCAGAGCAGCAGCAGTGCGAAGCACAACGCAACAGGGCGTCGGTCTGAAGGGGTGTGCCATTGGCATGTGAAGACAGACACTCATGTATTCTCTTGTTTCTTTAGGCAGAGTGGGCCACGGGCGTCTTTGGCAGCTTCGCAGGGTTGTGGCTCGGGCAAGGGCGCTGTGCAGGAAATAGCGATACCAAAGGGGATGATGGACGGAGCGTTAGAGCAAATCAAACACTCACCCCCAGTCAACTGATCTGGGTTTAATCCATCATCATTCTTTAGCTCACTCCACCACCCCAGTTCAGACATGGCCATATGCAAATCAGTCTGACCCTGTGCCTCATGGGAACAGTCCAGCCCGAACTGCCAAGCCATGTCTTTCCTGGACCGAAAACAAACATCCTGGGACCGGTTTCGGGTTCAAAACCCTCATCAGCCAGGCTATCTTGAATCCAGTGGCAAAGTGAGCAAGGGACCCACGTCTGGGCATACCCTGCCAACTTAGGGCGAACAAAGCGATACCAAAGGGGATGATGGATGGAGCGTTAGAGCAAATCAAACACTCACCCCCAGTCAACTGATCTGGGTTTAATCCATCATTATGCTTTAGCTCACTCCACCACCCCAGTTCAGACATGGCCATATGCAAATCAGTCTGACCCTGTGCCTCATGGGAACAGTCCAGCCCGAACTGCCAAGCCATGTCTTCTGGACCGGAAACAAGCATCCTGGGACCGGTTTCGGTTTCGGTTTCAAAACCCTCATCAGCCAGGCTATCTTGAATCCAGTGGCAAAGTGAGCAAGGGACCCACGTCTGGCCATACCCTGCCAACTTAGGCGAACAAAGCGATACCAAAGGGGATGATGGACGGAGCGTTAGAGCAAATCAAACACTCACTCCCAGTCAACTGATCTGGTTTAATCCATCATCATTCTTTAGCTCACTCCACCACCCCAGTTCAGACATAGCCATATGCAAATCAGTCTGACCCTGTGCCTCATGGGAACAGTCCAGCCCGAACTGCCAAGCCATGTCTTTCCTGGACCGGAAACAAGCATCCTGGGACCGGTTTCGGGTTCAAAACCCTCATCAGCCAGACTATCTTGAATCCAGGGGCAAAGTGAGCAAGGGCTCCACGTTTGGGCATACCCTGCCAACTTAGGGCGAACAAAGCGAGACCAAGGCGCTTTGTTCGCCCTAAGTTGGCAGGGTATGCCCAGACGTGGGTCCCTTGCTCACTTTGCCACTGGATTCAAGCTAGCCTGGCTGATGATGGCTGAATAGCCAGAAACCGGTCCCAGGATGCTTGTTTCCGGTCCAGGGAAGACATGGCTTGGCAGTTTGGACTGGACTGTTCCCATGAGGCACAGGGTCAGACTGATTTGCATATGGCCATGTCTGAACTGGGGTGGTGGAGTGAGCTAAAGAATGATGATGGATTAAACCCAGAACAGTTGACTGGGGGTGAGTGTTTGATTAGCTCAAACGCTTCGTCCATCATCCCGTTTGGTATCGCTTTGTTCACCCTAAGTTGGCAGGGTATGCCCAGACGTGGGTCCCTTGCTCACTTTGCCACTGGATTCAAGCTAGCCTGGCTGATGACGGCTGAATAGCCAGAAACCGGTCCCAGGATGCTTGTTTCCGGTCCAGGGAAGACATGGCTTGGCAGTTCGGGCTGGACTGTTCCCATGAGGCACAGGGTCAGACTGATTTGCATATGGCCATGTCTGAACTGGGGTGGTGGAGTGAGCTAAAGAATGATGATGGATTAAACCCAGATTGACTGGGGGTGAGTGTTTGATTAGCTCAAACGCTCCGTCCATCATCCCCTTTGGTATCGCTGTGCAGGTAATAGGGCACATCCGCAAACATCCCCTCCCCCCTCCTCGGCTGGTTTCCCTCATGTCACAGTCATCCTTCTGGTTTACAGCCCGACTGCGCTGCAGGAAGGCATGGGGGACACACCGGCAGACACAGGGTCATGGCTGGGGCACGTTGGTAGTGTGGGGGAGTTTCGCGTCACGGGACAACCCGGTGGTCGCACGGCCTTACGATGGCCTCGTCTAAACGAATTTCAATTCCTCCTCGCAGCTCATCCGGACATCCACGGCAGTCGCTGGCATACGAGGACCATTAGGACGTGATCGCAGGACAAGAGTGAAGGCAGCAAGCTAGTTTCGTGAAAAGGACGTGGGGACGTAAGTGCACGAGGCTTGCTTGGGGGAAAAGCGTCAAGGGGGGGATGGGGTGGGGCTGGGGGGCACGGCCTCTGAGGATCGCCCCCCCCCGGGTGTAGGTCTTGCCATCCCCCACTGTTTTGGTTCCTGGCTACGTTACCCAGGTATTGTGTTGCGGGCCCTGCGTCCATATGTTCAGCTGTTGTGGTGTGGTTTCTTAATCCGGAAATTTGTATTGCAGCAGCTGTGGCTCCTCGCCACCCTCACTCCCCACCCCCCACGCGGGCCATCGTCACAATCCGTTCGTGCAGCAACGCACAAAGGCAAGACGCTAAAACACGTACCGTTTCGGTCAGGTCGCTAGTGCAGGAGCTGTGTTAAAGTAAGTACCGGGAAGGCCTTGGGCGGGACATGCACCGGGGTTTGGGGGCCCATGGGAACTGCTGCTCTGCGGCATGAAGGTCTTGTTTGACTTGCTCAGTGCTGGGACTCACCTTTGTCTTTTGTTCTAGGGCGCGGCTGGGCAGTCGGCCAGACATAGGAAAGCATGAACAGCCAGGGGACCCCCGCCCTCTTGTTCTCACAAGTCAGCTGTGTAGAAGAGTCGCAACCGAGCACGTCCCAGGTTGTAGTGTGGGGGAACTTTATGGCAATGGCAAAAGCCAAGGGAGTGGAATGGGCTCAAGGGATGCTTGACGCCTGTGGGCAGGAGGATTCCGGGGTGTCACTAGACCAACCATCAGGAAGCCAGGCGGGACCACCCAAGCTGGCCTCTTCCAGACCCAAGCAGTCGCGAAGGCCCACCAACAAAGACTTCCCTGCGGACCCCCCCGGCCAAGGTCAGGGTAGTGGCTGCGCAACAGCCACCAGCGCCGGTGGCTGCTCCTGCTAACCCTCCACCTTCCGCCACAATGGGCGACGCAAGCATTGAAAAGATTGGTAAGGCGATGGACAATATGTTGGCTTTGATGACGCATTTTCAGACACGTTTGGGCAGATTGGGGGCGCCCACTCTAGTTGTGGACTCAGCGCCGGTGCCCAGGGTACCACCTTCAATTACTCAGGTGTGGGCTGGTCAGGCCGGCAGCACATTGCCTGCCAGCGGGTCAGTAATGATGGTAGGCGCCCCAGGGGTAGGAGGGAGTGTAACGGCACCTAGTGGCAGTGCAGGTCAAGATATGGTTCCCTCCAGCGCGGGGGGACAGCAGTTGATGGCAGCATCATCTACCAGCAACTCTCCCGCCCCAGTTGCTCCTCCTGCTACCTCTCCCGTCTCCGCGCCCACCTCCACGCCATTGCAGCCCAGCTCCCCCTCCCTTACCACAGGTCTGTCCACCACGAGTTTGGCCCCCCGACGACTCCAATGGTAACAGTAGCTCCCCTAGCGTCAGGGCGTTGTTCTCTAGCTTGGGAGGTGCCTCAGGCCACCAAGGAAGGTATTTGGAGAAGGGAATGTGTCGATATCTTGACCTTCCTTATGCACAGCAGAGCGGGTTTAGACACCAGGAAGATGGGGGGAAAGGAGGAGGACAAGAAAGTGCAGTACCAACGCTGGCCGGACAAGACAATAGAGAACTGGGTGGAGGCCTTCACGATTCTCTCAGCAGTAATAATGGAAAGACACCCGGAGCAGGGCCCTGCGCTGATGCAGTATTCCCATACCATCCAACAGGAGGCAAAATTGTCGGGCGGGTTGGGATGGTTTTACTATGATCAGGAGTTCCGTAAGAGGATGTCATTATGTCCAGAATTAGGATGGGACCAAAAGGAGATCCAACTCTGGATACAACATATGGGTAGACCCACTACAGAGTCCAGGGAAAAGGGGGTGAAAGTGCAGACAGGTGGTGACGGTCAAGGGGCCTCCAAACAATCGGGGAAGCGGCCCTTTAGACAGCCTTTTCGAGCCCAACATGGGGGGGTCAGCGACAAGGGAATAAGAGGTTCTCCACCGGCACCTGCAGGTTATACAATGCCGAATCTTGCTCCTGGGGTAAAGGATGCAAATTTGCCCACAACTGCAGCAAGTGTGGGGCCGCCCATCCGGCAGCGTCATGCAACTCAAAGCGGGACAGTCCCACTCCCCCCCCTGGAAGACATAACAGTTAGTGAACCAGTCAGGACCACGCCCTCGGCGCCGCCAACCCCCTGTTGCCAACCAGCTCCGGTCACCGCCCAACCAAACTTTCCCAGCAAAGGGCACTCCCCCGTCATATTGCAAAATCTCCTCCCGCTCCTGCGGCATTACCACAACACCAAAGACAGGCTGCTTTTAGCGCAGGGGTTCCTTGAAGGATTAAAGATTCCGTTTCTGGGCCCGCTGTGTAGCCGCGATGCTGATAATTTGAGGTCCGCCAAAGAGCTGCCGAGAGTCGTGGGGGAAACAATTCAGAAAGAGGCAGGGTAGCCGGCCCCTTCAACTCACCCCCCCGGAGAATTTTTTAGTATCCCCGCTGGGTGTTGTCCCCAAGAAGGAACCTGGGGCGTTTAGGCTGATTCACCATTTGTCATACCCCGAGGGCGATTCGGTGAATCACTGGCTAGAGTAGGGCACATGTTCGGTTTCCTACCCCTCCCTGGACAGGCCATTGACATGGTTCGGAGGGCGGGTAAGGGGGCCTGGTTGGCCAAGGCGGATATAGAATCTGCTTTTCGCCTACTGCCAGTTCATCCGTCCAGCCAGCACCTTCTGGGGTTCAAGTGGCAGGGTCAACTGTACTTTGATTGTTGCATGCCCATGGGTTGTGCGGTGTCTTGCGCGTATTTTGAGGCCTTTAGCTCCTTCTTGCAGTGGGCGCTTTATTGGGAACACGGCCTTGAGGGAGTGATCCACTACTTGGATGATTTTTTGTTCATCGGGAGCTTAGGGTCTCAGGAGTGCAGCAAGGGATTGAAGTGCTTCCAGGACTTGGCGGCTCGCATGGGGGTCCCCCTGGCGCCTGGTAAGACTGAGGGTCCGGCGCAGGTTCTCACGTTCTTAGGCATTGAGCTGGATACCGTCAAGGGTGAGTCCAGGCTCCCTGCTGGGAAGGTGCAGGAGTTGCGTAACGACATCCAAAGCTTACTGGGCAGAGACAGGGTGCCTTTGGGCGACATCCAGAGTCTCATTGGCAAGCTCAATTTTGCGGCTAGAGTCATCCCGGCTGGGAGGGTATTCTCAAGAAGATTAGCCAGGGCCACGGCAGGTGTCCGCAGGAAACATCATTTGGTCAGGTTGGGAAAAGGCATAAAGGTAGACCTGGCAACTTGGGCTGAATTCATGGTACAATTCAATGGAACGGTGATCTGGAGGGTGCCATGGGCCTGCAGCGCTGAGCTGTGCCTCTTCCCTGATGCCTCCGGGAGGGAGGGTTTTGGAGCCATCCTGGGGGAGGAATGGTGCGCACAGAAATGGCCCAACGCCTGGCACCGGCGCAGGATCACAGCAAAAATCACAGTTCTGGAGCTCTTCCCCATCGTCATCGCCCTGCACCTATGGCCCACTGCGCTAGCAAACAGAAGGGTGATCTTCTGGTCGGACAACATGGCGGTTGTCCAGGCGATAAATGGTCAGTCAGCTAGGTGCCCACTAGTGCTTTGCCTGCTAAGAGAGCTTGTCAGGGCCGGCTTGCGCCACAACATTGAGTTCAGGGCCAGGCACATTGAGGGGGTCAAGGATGTTGCCGCTGAAGCTCTCTCTCGTTTTCAGTGGCTCCGATTCCGGGAGGCGTGGCCGCGAGCGAGAGCGGAGATGACCCCCTTCCCAGTGCATCTGTGGCATCTTGCAGTGGAGCAACGGCTGAGGGAGATTGGGGAACGCTCCTTGGCTCCGGGGACCAGGAATAAGTACAAGGCCCACTGTGCAACATTCTTGGGCGTCTCTGATATTCTGGGCACCAGCTCCCTTCCTTTGGAACAGAGGGTGGAGGCCTTTGTGGTATGGGCTAAGGACCAAGGTAGGAGCCACTCTTGGGTGGCCAGCCACCTGGCGGCAGTGAGCCACGATGAAAAAATGAAGGGCGGGACTGATCCGGCCAGGTCTTTCCTGTTACGGGCGGCTCTTGAGGGCTGGGCCAGGGAGGAAGTGAGGGCGCCGGACAACAGGGGGGCCATCAATTTCCCCAGGCTCCAGGGTATGCTTGATGTCCTGCAGCAGGTTGCGCACTCTTCTTACGAGGCCAGCCTGCTCGCAGCCGCCTTTTGTTAAGCATTCTTTGGGGCATTCAGGATGAGCGAATTGGTGGCCAGATCCAAGGCTGACATGTCTGGGGATGCACTTGGCATGCAAGACGTGAAGCTGGCTGCCCAGCTGGTGCTCCGCATAAGAAGGTCCAAGACTGACCAGGCAGGGCATGGGGTTGAGGTGGTTCTTAACCCGCTAGGGGATCCCAGGTACTGCCCAGTCTCTAGAGTAGGGGATTACTTAGCGGTGCGCCCCGCAGCACAAGGTTATTTCCTGGTACATGCGGACCTGACCCCCCTGACCAAGTTTCAAGTGGAGCATGTTATGTGTTCATGCTTGGTGCGCGCCGGCCTGGCCAGCCCCGACAAAAAGTATTCAAGCCATTCATTCAGGATTGGGGCGGCCACAGCTGCATTCAAGGCGGGCATGGAGCCGGCAGGCATTAAAAAGGTGGGGCGTTGGCAGTCGCGCTGTTTTGAACGGTATATCCGCCCTTGACGGGTACAGTAAGGGTACCTCTGCGCGGCACAATAGGGGTGCCAGAGCCAAAGACCAGGATCCTCAGGGCAGGGTCCTGGAGAACCGTGACGGCGCCCCGTTAGTCCTTCGGACGGTTGGGGGCCTGACCAACCGGGGGGTTTGCCCTGCTACGCTTCGCCCTGAAAGGGGCGTGAGTAGGATGGTAACAAGGTGCCACGTGATCCGGTGGTGGATCAACAAAGGTGTAGCGCTGATCAGGCATCCATTCCACAGTGCTGGCTCATCAGGCGGGCAGGGGCAGCATAGTTTGGAGGGCTGCCTGCCCATGGGTCGCCCGTAAGATAGCCCACCTTATTGCATGCTCTTGTATGGAATAAACCTGCGACAAATTTTTCCCATAAACAAAGTGTCTTGTGTGTTTATTTATGCACGTTCGCCTAGGGGAAGGTGGGGGATGTTGCCGGTATTGGGACTAAGCCCTCAGCGACCGCTTCAGATTCCATCTGAAGAATAGGAAACATGCAGTTTAGGGTGGAGCTCTATTTATAGGCAAGAGCCCCTCCAAATATGGCTGCCGCTCACAGCGTGATGGGATATGTAGTCGCTGGGGGAGTCTCGGCACCCGTTTCGTGCTAGGAAAGGAAAACCAAGGTTATTCATAATGGGGCATAAAAAACCCATAAAGAACAGCAATGAAGCAGCTAAATTATGAGGGTTACCTCATTAACAGAACACAGCAACATGAAGGTGAGTAACAATGGAGCCAGAACTTGCTCCTGGCATATCCCCCATGAATCTTCCCTCAAGGGATCTTACTTATGGCTTTTGCCGCAAAAGCATTCTGTCCAGTCTCCAAATCCCAAGGGCCACCAGCCACAGCCATGACAGACATATACAAATATTATATTCATCACTTAAATCCCCAGAAATCAAGGCCAGATGAGATGGGAAATCGAGCTGGGCAAGCCCTCAACAGTACAGGAATGGATCAAAATATTTGAAAGGACCCACTCCACAGCAAACAGCACAGTAGCTACAGAGATCCTGTTAAGTAGACATTGCAGTGTCATTTCACACAAGTGAAACTACATGGGTTGGACCTCAAAACATCTGATAGATGCTGGAGAGGACCTAAATCTACTGGGATGCTAATCTGCCTGCAACAAACTGCACAAATACTGGAGGCAATATTAGAGGCTATTGATAAAATGTTTAATACAGTTTTTCAGAAATATCTGGCATGCATAATATGAGGCCTACCAAATAAACATTCTGGCCTCGCTCACAGAGTGGAAAACAAATGGCCTTAGCTCTGAATGTGGTGGAACAAGGAATTGCAGCATCATGTGGGAAAACTTGAGTCCCTCAGATTAAACGTTGGCACCGCTGCCTATTCAATATAGCAGGAGTAGAAAAGATAGATGCAAAAACAATTAATCCAGATAACCTTGAAACTTACAGGGATCCATTTATGGATCTATATATACACATAATTTAGGGAACTATCAAGCACTACATATTTAAAAAACTTCAAACGCATCCTGCCAGAAAAAACCCCAATTACTACATCTTTAAGGGAAGAAGTAGAAAGAGGAGGAATATAAAACAAGAGAACAGAGATAGAAGAAGTGGAATGGAAAAAGCAGAGAACATATATGTCACTTCCTGGGGAGGGCATTAGTAGCGTTAGTAGTTCGCTGCATTTATTGTATTAAGTACCTTGTCAGAGCAATCTGTATATTTAAAAACCTGGATATATCTACGGAACAAGATCTGTAAATAAGTACATTGTAGCTGTAATCGCATCATGTACTAAATCATTCTGGAAGGAGAAATATACACCGATTAAAAATCATTAAAAGAGATAATGAAAAGGTATATGTTGATTGTTTACATCCGCGTCATTTGTCCCTGCGATTCTCAATTTCTCCTTGAGTCACATTTTTTACTTCTAACTTTTTAGTCAGTCTTCCTGTACTTTATCACCACAATTTTCTCCTTTCAATAACCTTTGTGCACTTTTAAGAGTTCAAACTCTGCCTTTCATATATAATAAAAGTTTCATTCCTATTTCATCTTTTCGAACTCTTTCCATCTATTTCATTTTGACCTAGAGCTGCAGGAAGAGAGCCCATATTGCATTTGTTTAGCTATTTTTTATGACCCTTGATTTCTTACAAGTTTGACCCTCTCTCTTGTATTGAATAGTCTACAAGTTCACCAATAAGATATTTTTTTAAACGTTGAAAATGATCCCTTTAAAACAGTTTCATTGTTGTAACCAACTTAGACCTATGTTTGACCAGTTAAGATGACAATAATATTATGAATTACAATAACAATAATTCACAAGAGAATCAATGCTAACAAACACCTCGCTCATGTCTAAAAGTTTTATCTATGAAGGAAAATCTAGAGGCTATGGGGATAAAAGTTTAGTATTAAGACACATTATAAATAAAACTTAAGAGGTCATTTGCAAATGGGTTAGAAAGATACATCTTCGCTATATCAGTCAATATTTCATTCTGCCCACCTTTCAGTTGCCCATCCTCATTTAAAGGTAGGTGAACTACTGAGTTTCTGATGTCAGTACCTCTGTCTGCTTCCTTGTCATAAACTCCCTGCGGTGGACCATCTCGGGCCTCATGCATTGGGATTCACTTTGCCCTTCGCTAGTGTCATACTCCAATTCAGACTGCTCTTGTATTAATGTACCTTGGTTCAGGCCACCACGTAGAACATGTTTTCCGTGATAGTAGGAGAATCAAGCTATCATACCAAAGCACTTTAGCACTCACAGGTTTTCCAGACTCATGGAACTGACTTTGAACTAATTATACCACATTTGTTAGGTCCCTTTGAACATCCATTGTTTAATCTTCTACCAAATGCCTCCTATTCTGGTTTGAAAAAACCCTGATAGAATTCCTTCCTTTGTTCATGTTTTCTTTTGAACTGGGGTAATTGCAATTGTGATGCTGGGAGACATTTTTAAAGATTTCTCCAATACAAAATGGCAGATATCTTTAACTCTAACTAACATATCACGTTAGCTTTTACCTGCAAAAACACATCTGCTTCTGAGGAATAAACTTGCATTGTCATGTCCATTTTTATACCATATCAACTGATGCCCAGTACATGACATTCAGAGGGTAAAAAGAGAACATGAGATTTACTTTACCGATCGCTAATTATGCTGACTTTGGTTTGACTTTATTGCGGATGTGCCAATGCTTGTTGAAGATCTTGGATATGCAAAATATAGTTGTGGTGTGAATACTGAAATCATGGTAATTTTTGGATTGTGCTCAGTCAAAATCAGCGTCAAGTAGTAGTCAGACTGATACATTCTGCAGAGATAGCATGTACATTTCCCATGACAACCCTTTCTGAATAAATTAGTGAGTGGAAAAAATGTAAACATTTGTTTGTCGACCAAACTTCTCACTACATCGCAGTAAATTGATCTGGTCTTGAAAACTTTGGAAATAAAACAGATGCTGCATTTTATAACATTTATCACAGGTATAGACTCTAGCTCATTGCTACATCTCTCCCTAAACTTACCCAATCAGGGTTGTGTTCATAATGTTGGTTAGGACTCCAAAATAAGCACCAAATAGAACTAATGCATGCCATACATTGGACTGATAGGAGAGCCCTCTTAAGAGCACATTTTAATATAAGAGGCATTGGAACATGCAGACTGATAGTAATTGCCTGCTTCAATACCTTGGACACCTCCCTGAATTGTCAATCATCAAATTTGTAACTAGAGTGGATCAAATGATCAAGGCATTAGAAGAGTACTCAACCATCTGATCATTATTCAGTGTTTTACTGAATCTTTATTTTAAACTAGTGTATCATATTTTGATTGACAAGTGACAGCCCTGTTTCATTGATTATTGAATCACAATGGAAAAGTGTCTCCTTTTATGCAATGATTTTAATTAATTATGCATAATAAACTATTTTCTATGTTCAGTATAGCCCCATGTCTGCTGTTTAGTGATCCATCCCTCAGCCACCTGAGCTTTTCTCTGGTGTAGAACCATGCGCCCCTACACTATCTGATCCTGCTGCCTTACCAGTACCTTTCAGTTTACAAGGAGGGTTGGCATTCTACTTCTCGACTTCCTATGGCAGGATTTCCAGTCCATAAGACAAGCTAACATCGTGCTCTGCAGTGGCCCCACAGGTTTACCTTTCCCCTGAGTGTGGTTTGCAGATTTGGGCAACTATGCCCGTATTTGCCGAGGTAAAGTTTCATAACTTTACAAGAATCTGCAGTTGATGAAAAACATTTTTTTCGTCCCCTACATAGGAGACATCTAAGGGTCTGACACTCTGGGAAGCCTTATTTCTACACCCACTAAGTTAATTTTATCTTTAAACACAATAGCTGACAGAAGCCAGCAAGCGTTTGCAGAGCCATTGCCTAGCCATACATGTGAGAACATTTACCATTGAGTGTGTGGCAAGCTGCAAGGGTCCTGCTAAAACTTCCATTTGCAAAGTTATTTGCAGAAACTCACTGTATAATGTGTGTGACATCCAGCTTAATTTCCAAGTATTCACAATAAATACACTATAACCTTTGATTTCAGTTCTGAAAAGAACACATTTCGGATTGTAATGTACCAATCAGCACTCAGAACGCTGAGCAGGACAAGCGTAGTGAACCATCTGTATACTGTAGTATTCAAATTGGCACTGTACATGAACTACTGGGGGACTGTGTTTATGTAAACATGAAAAATTAGAATGCATGCAATTGGGGCAAAGCTTAGCCATGGCAAAGATAGCTGTTCTTTACTAGAGCTGCACCAGGTTGACCTCATATCGTACTAAATCTGACAAACCAGGGGAACCGACCAAGTTCAGAGAGAGCTGAAAACAGGAAGGTGGTTCACAAAACCAGTCCATGACAGTGGCAGATAGGCTGGAGAGAGAATCTGGTTGAGGACAAGAACTGTGGTACATGGTATGCAAACGTACCGATTTGTGTTATTGTCCTAGGTAAGAAAATATTAGAATATATGGAGTGACAGAGAAAGAGCAAATAGAACATATAGCTTCACTTTTGACAGTTTTTCTACCATGCTTGTTAAATATAGAAGCCCAGATTTAGTAAAATTTTGTGTCATGGCTGCAATACTTTTTTAGGCGCTGCCACAACACAAAACCTATTTCAGGATTTTTTAAGCCACACAAATTGCCCCGAAATGCATTACCTGTGCCAGGGAGGTGCTACATGGGTGAAGCAAGGGCATTTCCATACAACCACTCATGTATTTTGATGCAAACCCAAATTTACTAGAGTCTGTAAACCTTGGTTTGCACTAAAACAGACCACTTGCCAAGGCTGGTGTATTGCAAAGAAATCTCTTTATTTCTCCTTGTCTTTCCTCTTTGCATTTGTGATGCATTCTGCAGCGAAGATTCAAAAAGCAATAAGCCTTTTAAGAATAGTTTTTGTGCAGGAAGCTATCCCACCAGAATATGTGTGTAGCGTTACCTTTAGCACTTTACACTAAAAAAGTCTGCCATTGTAGGTATCTTATGTGACGAATGTGAAAAGGCCTGAAATACTTAGTTTTATTGAATAAAAGAGAATTAGAGGAGATAAAACCAATAACTGAGATCCACTGCTAGCACACACACAAAATAATCTTGCACACTAGGATCAACTGAAAGTGCAGGTAATCAAAATGATGGCAGTGCCATGCTATAACTATTTTTTGGAATACTCGCTCTCCTGATACACAAAGGTTTCTAAATCTGATAAACATAAACATCAAATCATTTTTATGGGGTGGCAAAACATCCAGATTAAAACCACATAAACTACACATGCACACCAACGCAGGTGGATTAGGCCTTTCCAATATGTAAAGCTGTTATTTGGTCCATCAGTTGCCACAATTAATAAAATACCTCTTATGTCCAGAAAATCTCCCTTTATGCACTTTTGGGGGAAAGGGAGAGACAAATATTGGGGGTGCCAGAGACTCTGACATCATATATGAACATAAAACATTACTCAAGAGCCACACTAACCCAATAACTGATGCTATGCTCTTTAATTGGAATCAGGTCCATAAACCTCTAGATGTCATTGAAGATGACATAATGAGTCTCATTTGTGGTACAATGCAGAAATCCATACTGGGAAACTTAATATGCTAGAGCAATTTGGAGAGTAAGGGAACAGTGTTCTGTTTATTGCTAATGCTATTGCTGCAGGGTGTCCTATCTCAGAGTCTTGGAAAGGTGCTACTGTGATTCCAGTGCACAAGAAAGGTGATCGGTCTGCCCCAAGCAATTACAGACCTATAAGTCTCATCGACTGCATTCAGAAAATCGTCTTTCGATGTGTTTTTGCCAAGATCCAAGGCTGTATGTCAGATAAGCTCATACTCAGTCCTTTTCAGGGGGGATTTCGATCCAAAGTCTCCACAATAGACCAAGTCTTTCGGTTTTTGATGATATATTGGCATACAGTGCTTATAGGCAAAGGTAATTCGGCATTCGACCTAGTACCACGTTCCAACCTTTGCCAGATATTTAGCGACATGAAAATGCCATCTCATTTATTGTCACTAGTTGCCCGTCTTCACAAGGAGAATTTTGCACAAATAAGATGGGGGAGTCGGGATGAGTTGACAGACAAGATGCCAATCGATAGAGATGTATGACAGGGATGTGTGCTGGCCCCTACCCTATTCTCGTTATATATAAACAACATTGTACCTTTTTTAACTCAAATTGATGCAGACGCACTCTCTCTGGCACACGTAAAAACATCAATACTTGTACTTGCAGACATCACCCTGTTGGTCTCCAAGACCCCAAGCGGCCTCCAGAATATTTTGGTACACTTTGAAGAGTTTGTGCCGCAAGGGGTCTGGAGATCAACACGGATAATACAAAGCTAATGATGTTTAATTCCCATAAATCCTTTAAAAAGGGTCTATCACTTGGGGGGAACCCCTTGAAACCTTTCACAGCTTTACTTATCTAGGCATCACATTTAGTGGTAACATGTCTTGGAAGCCTCACATGACAGAAGCTGCTGTAGAACCTAAGCAAAGAACGGGAGTAATTTATAAAGAGTACAAAGCCTCTTACACCAAATCTATGTGCCCTGCCCTTCATCTTTATAAAGTTAGGGCAATAGGGTCAGCGTTTTATGGGGCTGAGCTATGGAGACACACACACACATTGACACACTTGCAGTTACCGAAAACAAATTACTCCATAAACTTGTCTCTCTCCCTCCCAGCAGGCCTTTGGTACCACTTATTATGGATTTGACTGTAAGAAGTCTTCAGGACAAAGCTAGACTTTGTCCCCTGCTTTACAGGAGGTGGTTGTGGTCCACTCCGTAACCTGATCATTATATTTCAGCCCTCCAGGATGTCATGGCAGCAGGCTGCTCAGTAAGAATTCCTTGGCTTATGTACATCAAAGAGAGGCTATACCGTACTGGGATTCCTGAACTTTGGACCCATGCAGCCACCACATCCTTTCCATCGAAAAAAGCCTTGAAAAGCTCTATTGGTCAGCGAAAAGCAAAAGGTTCAACAAGAGCTGATCTTCCCACATTGGCTTGAGAATTCCTCAACTTTAAGTCCCGAACTGGTTACGAGCCCTATCGGGACCAAGTGACTGTACTTAGCGACAGGGAGTTGTATTTCCAATTTAGAGCAGGCACCCTCCTGCTGAAAGCTCTTACAAAGAGTTGGTCTCCTGGGGCTATAAACACATGTCCTGTATGTATGTCTCAGTTCGAGAATGTTCCACATGTCTTATTTGCTTGTCTTGCCTACGCTCGCCCCCGCAAGTTCTGGCTAGCTTCCATCTGCAGGCGACTATGCCAGTGTAGCCATTCAGCAGCACTATGGATACTGAGGTCTGATTGCTGTCTACCATTTGCCATACCTCTTGCTAAGTTCATCGAAGCTATGTGGTCGCTGCGCAGGAAGTTTTTACCTCCTGTTTAATCCTTTGTGATTTTTATCTTATGATGTTTCCATTTTATGCATTGTATGATTTTAACGCCTGTTTTATATGCTTTATATTACATCTTTTTACTGTTCATTGGAGAAGTTCTTTGACAATTTGTATTGTACTGGAATGTTTTAACCATTATACACAATTATCATCTATTTGTGTTTGCATTTGTACTTTTATGGCCCTGGTGGCCAAAATAAAGTTACTTTGACTTGAAATCACCTAAGTCAACTGTTTAATAAAGAAGGGGTCTAAGTCTTTCAAAAAATAAAATAATTCAAAATAGAAGTGTGCAATGCCTATAGACACAGACAACTAACATATTGACTGAAACAGTTATTAGGCACTGGACAGGTGATATTACAGACATCACCTATCACAAACTACCTCAAAACGTGGGAAAACTACAAGGGTCTAATATCCGTTTTGTGTAGATTTTCAATAGAACACAGATTCTCAATTCCAATGGCAGTGAATGCAAAAATACACAGGTCGTAACTGTCGGATAAAGTTTATTTCACTGAAGATGGGTCCTCATTGCATTAAAAGCTTGATAAATATTTTACTGCGGGTAGATTGAAATTACTCGACTTCAAAGTTTTACATGATTGAAACTGGTCATATATGAAACTAAACAAGGAAGGAACACTACCACATACTAACTGCTGGAAATGTAATCACTTACACATTCTCTGGCACTTTCCTAATGTTCAAAACTATTGGAGCACTCTATGGCATATGATACTGAACATGTATGGTGCACACATACCTCCATTAGCCTAACTGGCCACATTGCATAACACATCAGAAGTTGTACGACTCAATAATCATAGTAGGAGATGACTAGCAACAGTACTGGCAGCTGGAAAAAGTTGCATATTACAGCACTGGCAGTCACCGTCTGAACCAACACTTGAAGAATTGATGGCCAAAATGTGCTAGAAAGTCTCCTGTGAAAACACTTTTAATGAGCAAAAAGCCACGCTTGGCTCAATTTAGAAACCATAGACACAATGAATAGGATATTTAACATTTAAATGGGCAATTAAACCATATTTCCAACTTTAAAATATTCTCAGTTTGGAATACAAATTGATGGTCATTGTAAAAAATCTGCCTTTTCTGCATGGTCACCTTTTTCTGGACCCTATTTGTGCTGTTTTTTTTAATCTATGTGCACTTTATGCGTGCTAAACACAAGTAACGTGCATGTGCTCATCTTTAAAGATAGTTCAATTGGCTTACTATTGATTGACATATTTAACTCTACCATAAGTCTCTAGTATATGGTGTAGGGAAGGTACCCAGGGCATGGGATGTGAATGCCACCTCTGGGCTGCAGTACCTATTATGCCATTCTCACAGTGGGCCTGAACACATGGCTATAAGCCTTTCATGTGTAGATCAACTGCAGCACTTTAATCATCTGCTGTCAGACTTGTCAAAAGAACCCTTTTTCACAGGTGGGAACCCCTGTTTTAAATATTAATAAGTCACCCCTAAGTACACCTTGTTGCTCACATAGGGGGTCATTAGGATGGTGGGCGGATCACCACCGCCGGCTCGGCGGTGGCGATCCGCCCGCCATCCCAACTAGACTTACCCCCGCCATATTATTATGGCGGGGGGTATTGCGGTGGACGCAAAGTGCATCCGCCACTTTTCTGCCGGTCGGCAATCGTTACGATTGCCGGCCGGGCGGACTTGGCCACTAATATGGTGGCGGTGCCTACCAGGCACCGCCATCCATATTAGGATGGGTGCGGTAACTGGCCTTTCCATGGGGGCAATGCCGCCATGGAAAGGCTTAGCGGAGATGTGCTTTGGGGGCCCGTTGTGGGCCCCCAGGTGGGGTGGGGGGTGCACTTGGGGGGTACCCATGGTACCCCCTGATACCCATGCACAAGGTGGCAGGCACCGCGTGGTGCCTGCCACGTTGTGCATGGGAATGCGCAACATGCCATTTCACCATTGCGGCGGGTGCTGCTTACAGCAGCACCCGCCGCAATGTTAGAAATGCACAATGCGACCGCCAAGGTGACGGTCGCATCCTAATTGGCGGAGCGGGACCACTGCACGTATGGCGGACGTTGCCAGCACCGCTAGGATGGCGGGCGGACTGAAGTCCGCCCGCCATCCTAATGACCCCCAAAGTAGGGTACCTGATATGTATTAGTGGAACATATGCAAACATTCAAATTGGCATGTTTTGCAAGTGACTATGCCCCAAAAGAAATGGTCACTGGCAGAGCTGTAGCTGTATCCTATAAAATGTCACAGTACAGATTATAAACTTTAATCTGTAACTTTTAACAGTAAACTGCTACAAATGTCATTCATGGAATATTCTTACTATTTATTAGAAGTCCAATCTAATCGGAAAGTCAATTTTTTTAATGAATATATTGGTAACTTTAAAAAGTTTCCTTTTATCTGCCTGAACCTCCAGAAGGTAGCTTTAGCATTAGTCTACTGACAGTTGGTATGCCAGCGCTGGGCCTTAATGAGGTGTTAAAATTGCTCCCACAGCAGGAACAATGGCCTGACTTTTGCAAGAAGAATAGTTAGGGTGGACCCAAGAATTCTGTTAGCTTGCAAAGGTGCAGATCCTTTTACAAGTAAATGTAAATCTGAAATAAATGTGAAGTGAGTCCTGAAGAAGTCAACCCAAGCTATGCTGGCACCAAACCCAGTGGGAGGGGAACTACCCCCAGAACCAGTTTGAGTGACCACAGAAGAGGTAGCTGCTCATTTGTCTGGCCTTTTAGGAGTGGGGGACACTATGGGATTGTTTCCAGTAGGGAAAACAGGAACTGCAGAAAACGTGGTTATAATCCCGGCCCCCTGATATACCTCCGTAAAAAATTGTTGTTCAGAGATTTTTATTTTTGATTTGGGTTTTTGGATCATTACAGAAGCAATTTAGCTTGGGTAGACATTGCTGATCCGGGCCAAATTTTTCTGGACAACATTTTTTAAAATGGCGGATGTGTTGCAGTGATGATGTAATATTTCAAGAACCATGAGACCTATATACTTCATTTCGGTGTCAAAACATGGGTTTTCGGGGATCAAGTAGTCTTATAGAGGCAGAGCAACCCTTCCACCATTTTTCAAAATGGCGGCTATAATAGAGGAAGAAGAGACATATATAGAAATGAAACAAATAATATTGTTTTTTAATTCTTTTATGTATACACCAACAATATTTATGATCTGAAAATGAAAAAAAAATAATGTTCATCACTTCTGTTTTGGACACATTTTCATAGTTTCCTTTTTTTTTTGTTTCGGCAATTGCTTGTGGTACATTCGCAGAATGTTGAACATTTGAGAAGAGCATATCGACAGGGACATCTTTTTGTAGCACATGTTTTGCAAGTACATGTGCTTGTAAGTTTTGTGGGGAGAGGCTTTATGCATTTTGTAGGTTTTAGCACCCTATCAATATCTTCCCAACCAAATTCACACAGATATTTTGTTACATATGCATGATCGAAAACATTTACACATCTTCTGATCAAGTAGAGCACTCTTTTAATGTGTCCACGCGGAGAATATAATGTCGGTGGAAGGTCACTTAGCGGTACTGATCTCTTGAACTCACTGTACCTAAGATTGTCAAATGTGTGACAGTCAGGACTCATTTTCCACACATGCACAAGGTATTTTTCTATGTCTTTAAAGTCACATTCATCTCCTGTCTCAGCAAATCATTTTAGAAACTTCACAGGTTCAGCAGTTAAAGCTCAAAGCTTTGTTCCAATTTTACTCATAGGGCCATCACCCGTAAGAATATGTGCCTTGATAAGAACACTGGGAATCTTAGGGTCAAGTTTCTTGTACAGAATATGAAGCAAGATTAATTGCCTTTTCTCACCTGTTCCATAACATATCCATAACTCTGACAATCCTTGACTTGTGAACATTGCAGCAAATCTAAGTAGCACAATAATAACATCTATGTCATTTGACAGTAGAATGATTCGATTGGAACCATTTCGTACAGTCCACTCAACATATGGCACAACACGAACGTCAGCTTCCTCCAATTTGCTGTTAAGTTTTTAAATTATATGGCCCATACGTTTCTCTGCAGGCACCATCTCCTAATTGAAATTCAGTGTTCACTGAAGCATCAGCAATGTTTTGGAGAGTTAACATCTCCAAGTTCATCTTGTTCGATGTTGATGACCAGAATTTATCAAGTTGCGCAGGTAGAGGTGTCAAATCTTTGATGCAGGCAAGGTCAATTGTTTCACTTGTAGATATTCGTCTGATTCTCTCACATTCTTTGACAGATAGTTCAAGATAACTGTCAAAGACAATGTGCAGTTCTTGCGAGGTGCAAACTGACTTTGATATCTGTAGAACAGTCTGAACGACCTCTCCTAAGTTTTGCATGGATGAAATTTTGACCATTCGCAATTGTGACATATAGCCCACAACAACAGCAGTTTTCAATGAGGACACCTTTTCGAATTGAAATTCTTCAGGTAAAAGTTTTTTTTTAGCTCTAATATGAGTTTGTGCTTCACTGGTTTAGTTGCTGCATCTCCATCAAATAATGAATTTGTTAAAAGAAGATAATGGAACAGAATGTCCTTGATAAATTCACCCCTTTCGTTTGCTACAGCCACCCCTCTATGTGCTTGTGAAAGTTGTTTTTTGTAACCTGTTTTGTAGTGGCTGGTTGGACAAAACTCTTACTATGGCAATTAAGGTGTGAAAGTTTAGCTTTGGTGATTATGTCAAACAGCTTTTTCTCTTTCAATAAAAATCTCTCCTGCTTCAGTTCTGAGTATAGTTTCAGTCTATGTTCCAGGACATCTAGTAGATGTGTCTTTATATCGTTATCCACTTATTGTTTGGTCACGAAGTTGTGTAGTTGCACTGGTTCAGTCATTTATAGGGATTTTCTTGCTGGTGCTACATGGAATAAAGAAGGCTGTCAACATGTTTATTAAAACAGTGCACAGACAGAACATCAAGTTTAAAATGTCGACATACACAAATATCGAGTTTTAAATATCGTGATACAGAAATATCGACAGGAAGAATATTGTGGTCAAGAATATCGACTTGCAGGTAAGAAATATCGTTTTTTGAAATATCGAAGTTGTTAATATCATTTGCAAAAATATAGTTGTTTAAAATATTGATGTTTTAATTAGTGTTATGTATTTTAGTATGTATTTTAAAAGTATGTGATCAATTTTTTTGTATAAGAATTTGTTTTGTTTTTTAATATATGTGTTAAATTGTCAGTAGTTATTCATTTTATCTTAATTAAATTTTGCGTTTTTAAGTTCTGTAGCGGGTTGTGGGTTTATACGGGAATAGGGTGGGAAGTAATTTAATTATAACAAATTAATGATTATTTTTTATGTATTAGTATTTCTTTAATTTTGATTTTATAGTGTTAATTGTGGGAATTAATTTTTTATTAATTATTTATTAATTAGTTTATTTATTTATTTATTTAAAAGGTTTTATATAGCGCTGGCTAGACCCGAGGGTATCAGAGCGCTTTACAATGATTAGGCGAGGACCACAATTGCAATATAACATTTGTACAAAAAGGTGAAATGCAGGAGCAGTAAGAGCAATATGCATCAGACAGATTATAACATGGGCAAGAAAAATGATGAAAATAATTAGGTCAAAACAAGTGATGGACGATTCATTTAGGGAGGGAAGTCAAGGAAGAGGTGGGGGAATATAAAAGAAGGAGGGAACTGAGGAGGGCGAAGGGAGAAGTGGTAGCAAGCGGGAGTAGACAGTAATTATAAGAGAACTAGGGGGGAGGATATAAATATATGACCAAAAGAGAAGAGGGGGGTCGTGAGTCAGGAATAATGGTGCGGGAACAAAGTACAGTCAGGAGTAGGTTGAGACACTGCTAGGCAGCAGCGGTTAAGGACCCCAGTATTGATTGAGAAGGTGCAGCTTGAGGGATTTTTTGAAGCTGAGGTAGGAGGGGTTGCAACGAAGATCTTTGGGGAGAGAGTTCCAGATAGTAGGCGCATTTCCGTAGAAGGAGCGTGATTGAGTAGATTTCTTGTTTAATAAAGAAGGAACTAGGATGAGAGCATTGGTGCTCCTCATTTCTCTAGTGCAGCCAGCTTTGTGGAGTTTAGCTGAGAGATACAGTGGGGTGTAAAGATGCAAGGCTTTATGCGTAATGCAAGCAGTCTTGTAAGTGGATCTGCCTTCGATGGGAAGCCATTTGAGACCTTTGAGGACGGGGGAGATGTGGTCAACCCGTTTACAATCGGAAATAAGCCTGGCCGCGAGGTTGAGGACTGATTTGATTGGTGCTAGGTGGACTTTCGGTGTTCCAGAGAGAACGGCATTACCATAGTCCAATTTAGACAAGACCAGTGATTGAACAACTAATTTAAAGTCATCAGCAGGAATGAAGGGTTTCATTTTCTTGAGGTGATGCAGAGTGAAGAGAGCTCCTTTAGCGGAATTTTTTATGTGGGGAGTGAGGCTGAGGTTATGGTCAATGTTAATTCCTAGGGATTTAACTGAGTTAGAAGTGGAAAGAGAGCAGTTGAGAGCTTTAAGGTCAGAGATCCATAGATGAATGGGGAGCCGATTGTTTTTAGGAGCGAAGAGAATGATTTCCGTTTTCTTAGGGTTGAGTTTAAGATGATTGAGATGGAACCAGTGTATAATCTTAGTCAGGGCCTCATTGAGGTGTACGATGTCGGCATGGGATTTAATTTTGTAGTAAAGTTGGGTATCATCAGCATAGAGGTGGAAGTTAATTCCAGCTTGCTTAAGAATGAGGGTGAGGGGTTCCATGAAGAGGTTGAATAGGGAAGGTGAGAGAATAGAACCCTGAGGAACACCCAAGGAGACAGGAATGGGTTTAGAGAGGCAATTGCTGATTTTAATTTGCTGTGTTCTGTGTTGAAGGAATGAGGTGAATCATTTGAGGACAGGGCCATTGAAGCTGAAACGAACTTTGAGGGTGTTGAGTAAGGTGGAGTGGTTAACAGTATCAAAGGCAGCAGAGAGGTCGAGGAGAATGAGAAGGGAGGCCTCACCCTTGTCAAGGGATTGGTGGATGTCATCAATAACGTTGAGCATGGCAGTTTCAGTACTGCAGCCCTTTCTAAAGCCTGACTGGAATGTGTCCAAAAGGTTAAAATAGTCAATGTGTTTGTCCAATTGTAGCAAGGCACATTTTTCGAGGGCCTTAGAAAGAAGCGGAAGATTAGAGATAGGACGCAAGTTGTTGAGGTCGTTGGGGTTGGCAGTAGTGTTTTTAAGGATGGGAGTAATTTGGCCCAGTTGGAGGGAGACCGGGACACAACCCGTGGCCAAGGAGGAATTGATGATGGTGGTCCAATATGGTGCAATCATGTGTTTTAGTTCTTGAACAAGTTTAGCGGGAAGAGGGTCCATGGTATGAGAGGATGGTTTGAGCTTGGAGATGATGTTGAAGACTTCAAGCTCTGTGACTGGGCGGAAGGTAAGCCAAGAAGCATTGTTTTTAGCTGGGGGTTGGCGACGAAGTGTTCAGGAGGGGCGGCAGCAAGTGGGAGAAGAACAGAGACAGGGGGCGAAGGCGCAAAAGGAGATTTGGGGGAGGTCAATGAGGGGAGCTGAGCAATGTGGAGGGGGGCTAAGCTAAAGGATTGGTCGATCCTGGAGATTTTATCGGAAAAGAAGTTAGCAATTTCTTCGCACCTTTCAATAGAGGGCATCAATTGGTGGGGGGCCGAATCTGTTTGTTTTTTGCCCGATCGAGTTGAGCGCGGAAGAAGGAGGCCTTCTCATTAAGGATGTGCTTTTTGTAATTCGCCCTTGCTGCTCTGAGGAGAGCAAGGTTTGAGGGGGAAGGGTGTTGTCTCCATGTGCGTTCGGTCAATCTAAGTGAGCATGTCTCATTGTTGAGATCGATACAAAAGGGGATGATGGACGGAACGTTTGAGCCAATCAAACACTCACCCCCAGTCAACTGATCTGGGTTTAATCCATCATCATTCTTTAGCTCACTCCACCACCCCAGTTCAGACATGGCCATATGCAAATCAGTCTGACCCTGTGCCTCATGGGAACAGTCCAGCCCGAACTGCCAAGCCATGTCTTCCCTGGACCGGAAACAAGCATCCTAGGACCTGTTTCTGGCATTTCAGCCGTCATCAGCCAGGCTTGCTTGAATCCAGTGGCAAAGTGAGCAAGGGACCCACGTCTGGGCATACCCCGCCAACTTAGGGCGAACAAAGCGATACAAAAGGGGATGATGGACGGAACGTTTGAGCCAATCAAACACTCACCCCCAGTCAACTGATCTGGGTTTAATCCATCATCATTCTTTAGCTCACTCCACCACCCCAGTTCAGACATGGCCATATGCAAATCAGTCTGACCCTGTGCCTCATGGGAACAGTCCAGCCCGAACTGCCAAGCCATGTCTTCCCTGGACCGGAAACAAGCATCCTAGGACCGGTTTCTGGCATTTCAGCCGTCATCAGCCAGGCTTGCTTGAATCCAGGGGCAAAGTGAGCAAGGGACCCACGTCTGGGCATACCCCCGCCAACTTAGGGCGAACAAAGCGATACAAAAGGGGATGATGGACGGAACGTTTGAGCCAATCAAACACTCACCCCCAGTCAACTGATCTGGGTTTAATCCATCATCATTCTTTAGCTCACTCCACCACCCCAGTTCAGACATGGCCATATGCAAATCAGTCTGACCCTGTGCCTCATGGGAACAGTCCAGCCCAAACTGCCAAACTGGGGTGGTGTGGTGAGCAAAAGAATGATGGATTTAACCCAGATCCTTGTGACTGGGGGTGAATGTTTGCATTGTCCAGCATTCCGTCCATCAATTGTTTCTTTTGCATTTGTCGCCCTAAGTGGGAAGGGTATGCCCAGACGTGGGTCCCGTGCTCACTACACCACTGGATTCAAGCTAGCCTGGCTGAAGAAGGGTGATGCCCTGAAACCGGTCCTAGGATGCTTGTTTCCGGTCCAGGGAGGACCTGGCTTGGCAGTTCGGGCTGGACTGTTCCCACAAGGAACAGGGTCAAGACTGATTTGCATATGGCTGGGTCCAAACTGGGGTGGTGTGGTGAGCAAAAGAATGATGGATTTAACCCAGATCCTTGTGACTGGGGGTGAATGTTTGCATTGTCCAGCATTCCGTCCATCAATTGTTTCTTTTGCATTTGTCGCCCTAAGTGGGAAGGGTATGCCCAGAAGTGGGTCCCGTGCTCACTACACCACTGGATTCAAGCTAGCCTGGCTGAAGAAGGGTGATGCCCTGAAACCGGTCCTAGGATGCTTGTTTCTGGTCCAGGGAGGACCTGGCTTGGCAGTTCGGGCTGGACTGTTCCCACAAGGAACAGGGTCAAGACTGATTTGCATATGGCTGGGTCCAAACTGGGGTGGTGTGGTGAGCAAAAGAATGATGGATTTAACCCAGATCCTTGTGACTGGGGGTGAATGTTTGCATTGTCCAGCATTCCGTCCATCAATTGTTTCTTTTGCATTTGTCGCCCTAAGTGGGAAGGGTATGCCCAGCCGTGGGTCCCGTGCTCACTACACCACTGGATTCAAGCTAGCCTGGCTGAAGAAGGGTGATGCCCTGAAACCGGTCCTAGGATGCTTGTTTCCGGTCCAGGGAGGACCTGGCTTGGCAGTTCGGGCTGGACTGTTCCCACAAGGAACAGGGTCAAGACTGATTTGCATATGGCTGGGTCCAAACTGGGGTGGTGTGGTGAGCAAAAGAATGATGGATTTAACCCAGATCCTTGTGACTGGGGGTGAATGTTTGCATTGTCCAGCATTCCGTCCATCAATTGTTTCTTTTGCATTTGTCGCCCTAAGTGGGAAGGGTATGCCCAGACGTGGGTCCCGTGCTCACTACACCACTGGATTCAAGCTAGCCTGGCTGAAGAAGGGTGATGCCCTGAAACCGGTCCTAGGATGCTTGTTTCCGGTCCAGGGAGGACCTGGCTTGGCAGTTCGGGCTGGACTGTTCCCACAAGGAACAGGGTCAAGACTGATTTGCATATGGCTGGGTCCAAACTGGGGTGGTGTGGTGAGCAAAAGAATGATGGATTTAACCCAGATCCTTGTGACTGGGGGTGAATGTTTGCATTGTCCAGCATTCCGTCCATCAATTGTTTCTTTTGCATTCATTGTTGAGATCAGCATTAAACCAGGATTTGGCGGGGATGTTTTTTTGCAGTTTAAGTTTGGCTGGGGCGATTTGGTCAAGGACGTCGATGATGGATTTGTTGTAGTGTTCGGCAAGGTCATTTGCATTTTGAGAGGGAGGTGTAAGTTGAAGTTTTGCTTTAATCTTATTTTCCAGCTCGCCTGGGGGAATTCGGTGAAGATTTCTGGTTAATTTCCTATGTTTGAAGTTTTAGGGGAAGGGGGAAGTGTGGTGCAATTGATGGCAAAGAGGATGAGGTGGTGGTCAGACCAGTCAATGGGGACAATGTGGAAGAGGGAAGCCAGTTTTTTGCTAGTGATGATAGCATCAAGAGTAGCCCCTTTGGAATGTGTTGGCGAATGGCAGAGTTGAATCAGGTTATTAATGTCGAGTAGATCATTGAGGATGTTAACCAAAGGCTCATCCTTTTTGTTCCAGTGAATATTAAAGTCTCCGAGGAAGAGGTTTTTAGAGTTGGAGATCGAGATTAGGGAGAGAAGGTCCGAAAGTACCTCCACAAAGGGCAAAGGGTCGCCAGGTGGATGATAGATGTTGTGTAGTCGAATAGGAGGGGAACCGTAAACTTTAAGTTCAGCTCCGATGTATTCAAATGTAGCATAATCAGGGTTCTGAGCAAGGGAGAGTTGGAGCCCATCTTTATAGATAATGTCTAGGCCTCCTCCAATTTTGACGGGTCTGTCTTTTCTGAGGATGGAGTAGCCCGGGGGAGTGAGCAGGTCAAGAATCGGTGAGGAGTGAGCTTTGAGCCAGGTTTCCGTCAGAAAAGCAATGTCAATGTCTTCACTAAGGATGGTTTCCGAAATTTCTGTTGCATGTTGTATAGCCGATCGACAGTTGACTAGCATGCAATTGAGGGGTTTAGGGTTGATTTTTGGGGGGGAGCAGGAGTGGATAGAGGTGAGTTGCGGAGGCGGTCTAGGCGAGCCTGGGGAGGTAGGGATACGGCTTCTCCCCAGGATCACCGGGATGACGGAGTGAGATATAGGAGAATCAGTAATCGTGGCAGTAGGAGAGGTAGGGATAAGGCTTCTCCCCAGGGTCGCCGGAATAGCGGAGTGAGTAGTAGGAGATTTGGTGGTCCTGGCAGTAGGGGGATAGGTATTATTTGAGTCCAGGGGGTCAGAGGAGGAGAGATCGCTCGAGGCTTGAAATGATCTAAGCGAGCAATTACCAGGCGGTGGTCCACCTAAGGAGATATCGCAAGGGGTGGGGCTCCCTGGTTGAGGGAATGTGGTGTTAGTTTGTATGGCGCTTAGAGAATGAGTGTGCATGGTGGAAATAGAGGCGAGGAGGGTGTTAAAGTCTTTCCTGAGAGATAAAAGTTCCGACGTCAGGATTGAGAGGTGGAGTTCTATGTTGAGAAGTGGATGTGTGACAAGCGAGGAAGGCAAGGAGGAAAGGAGGTCAGGAGGGAGAGGGGCAAATGCTAAATTAGATGGGGAGAGAGGGCTAGGAAATGGACGTGGAGGAAACCCCGGTGGTGGGCAGTGAGGGGAGTTCCGGATGGTAGACGGAGGTAGAGTTGGAGTGTGAGAGCCAGTGTACCCAGGGGCCAGATGGGAACTTTGAGAAGATGAGGGGGCATGGGGCAAGAGAGATGGAATGCCATCTAGTTTACGGGGGTGGAGGTCAGCTAGATTGCAAGCGATTGGTGTCGGTAGCGGAGCGGAGGAGGGGTCAATAGGAAGGGGCGCAGTGTGCAGGGGGGTCATTAAAAGGTAAGCAGAGTGCGGGGGCTGGGGGGAATGGGAGGGAGGAAGGGGGTGGTTAAGATTGAGAAGGAGGGAGCCAAGAGGAGGAGAGAGGGTATGGGAGGCCATGTGGGAAGAAGGAGTATCAGGAGAAGGAGGGGAAACAGAAGAGGCGAGGGGGAGAGGGATTGGGTGGTTAAGTGTGAGGTGGAAGTGTCAAGCGAAGGAGAGGATGCTTAGGGGGCGGAAGGCTCAAAAGTTTGGTATTGGGAAGCTTCATAGGTAGTGGCAGGTTCCGGGAGCAGAGGGGTTGTCATCAGGATGAGCGACGCCGGGAGGACTTCCTGTGAATGAGAGGTTGAAGGGGTATGGGAGGGAGAAGATAACAGATAGGATAAGGTGCTGAAGTTGTGCTCGAAGAAGGAGAGGTGGTTATTAGAGGCTTGTATGAGGATATTTCCGGATTTGAAAATGGAGATGTCTATATCGCCTTGAAAAGTGGAGGAAGGGGTAGTGGACAGTTTCAAACCATATGGGATTTTGCAAGATTTCGTTATGGGGAGGTGGCGGAGGAAGATACTTTTCCATTTGGAGGGGCGTTTGGTGTAAAAAATGTAGTTAGTTTTAATAATGGAGGTGAGGCTAAGATAGTTATCCACGAATAAGGTTTCTTGGTGACGTATTAATAGTTTGCGTTTAAAGTTCTTCTTAGCATTTTTAGAGAGGTTGGGAGGGTAAAGGATGGTCCAAGAGTTGGGACCGTGTCTAGTGATAAGTGAATCCTGTGCTGTAAGGGTATGATTGAGGCATGGTAATTCAGCACAAGGAGCAAGGGGGAGGAGCCGGTTGTGTGGGCAGTTGAAGAGAGGCACAGTGGGGGGGAAAGGAGGAAAGAGGGGGGCGGAAGAAGAGGTCAGTGGGTGGGAAGAAGCCTCAATGCCAGGGGGGCGGAGGAAGGGAAGAGAAGGAGGGATGGGAACGATGATGAGAAAATCGATCGCATTAGTACAAGGAGGCAAAGTGCTACGTGTAATTAAGTGGCTAATTTAGGAGCCGTCAGCATAAAATAATCTAACAGCTGCAGATTGATGTAGGTCCAAATTGGGTGCACGTATTGCATAAGGTAAAGCTCCGAAAGTGAAGCAACAGGCGAAGAATGAATGAACTATGAAAGCTTCACAATGTGGTAGGTCAATTAGATGGTACGAATCGCAATAGGTAAAAACATCAGGAGGCAATTCCGGGGGAAAATTACAGATTGCCAAGCAGCAGGAATGGAGACCTTAAAGTATTAAGGTATCAAAAAGAGGTAGATAGTTAAGAGAGCGTTAAGTTAAAAGCATCATGGAGCATTCCGGAAAAGCAATACAGCTTATATAGTAGCAGGTAAAGAAACATTTGAGGTAGGAAGCCTCTAGAAGAGGCAATTGGTTAGGGTGGGCTACCACATCAACTTCAGGCAATTAATTCTGCTCCAGGCGATAAAGCGTCACAATGGATATTTGAAGTATAGACGCATCAAAGGAGGTAGAACAATTTGGGAACACGTTGGGTGTAAGGATAAAAGATACTGAATTGCTTAATATCCGGCAATGATACAGTAGAACTATCAAGGCCTACAAATGAGGTAGATCAGTTTGGAAACACCGATCAGGTTCACAGATCACAATAGGTTTAAAACATCACGTGGCATATCAGGAGCAGAATTACAGATTATCAGGCAAAAATGAGGTAGATCAGTTTGGAAGCATATATCAGGTTCACAGATCACAATAGGTTTAAAACATCATGTGCATTTCAGGAGAAAAATTACAGATTGTCAGGCAGCAAATAAAGGAAACATAATAAAAATAAAATTACGAAAAGAGCATAAAGTCAGTCCGCAGAGTTAAGGAGAAACAGGATAATAATCAGCAATGTGATGTAAATATAAATAAAGCAATAGCGCTCGATAGGGGGCCACTCCCAGAAGGCCACCGTGATGGCCGGGAGGGGCAAGTCCAGTTTCAGTTTTATTTACCGCAAGTAACGGGACCCAGGAGCAGGGGGCGTAATCATCCAGCCCGAGGTAGAAGGTTGAGGTAATTTAAATATAAATAAACAGTAGGGCTCTAAAGGGGGCCACTCCAAGATGGCCACCGTGATGGACAGGAGGGGCAAGACCAGTTTCAGTTTAACTTCTCCGCAAGTAACGGGACCCAGGAGCAGGGGGCGTAATCATCCAGCCCGAGGTAGAAGGTTAAGATGGACTCCGGACAGTTCACGAGGGTTGCAATTCAATAAAATGGGTGCCCAGAGAGAGACCAACCAGTTCACGAGGGTAACAATTCAGCAAAATGGGTGCCCAGAGAGAGATCAAACAGTTCACGAGGGATACAGTTCAAAACAATAGGTGCCCAGAGAGCGACCCATAGTAAAAAGAACAAGTCAGGGATTTAAGGCAGTCAAAGGAGCGATTACTAGTCATGGCAGAAATAGACAGTCATCAGTATGTGCAGGATGGGGGCAATAGGGATACAGTAAACAGGTTGTTAATTATAATTAATTGGCAATTATGTTATTTGAGTCATTTTTTTAGGAGCAGGTTGTGGGTTTATAGGGGAATAGGGTGGGAAGTAATTTAATTATAATAAACTAATTATAATTTTTTATGTAATAGTATTTATTTAATTAAGATTTTATAATGTTCATTGTGGGAATTAATTTATTATTAATTATTAATTAATTGGCTGTTAATTATTATTAATGAATTAATTGGCAATTATGTTAATTGTGTCATTTTTTTAGGAGCGGGTTGTGGGTATATGGGGGAATAGGGTGGGAAGTAATTTATTTATAATAAATGTATTAATATTTCTAATTTCTTCATATTTATTTAATTTATATTTTATAGTGTTAATTGTTGGAGTTATTCTATTATTAAGTTTCTTAATTGGCTGTTAATTATTATTAATTAATTAATTTGTAATTAATTATGTTGATTGTGTCATTTTTTTAGGAGTGGGTGGTGGGGTTTATAGGAGAATAGGGTGGGAAGTAATTTATTTATAACTAATTATTGATTGTTAATTGATGCCAATTAATTCATTAATTAAAATTAAAATATGGGAATTGTGTAATTAATTTTTGATGTAAGTTGTGGGGTTTATAGTGGTAAAGGGTGGGAAGTAAATTCTTTTAAAGGTATTTAATAAGTTGTTGTTAATTGATATTAATTTATTAATGTAAAATTAGTTATGGAAATTTTGTAATGATTTTTAGGTGTAGGTTGTGGTGTTTATTGGGGTAGAGGGTGGAAATTATTGTATGTTTAATTAATTAATAATTAGTTGATTATTAATATTAATTTATCAATTGATAAATATTTATGGTAAGTGTTAATTGTTATTTTGTGCGAGTGTGTTTTGTTTTTATAGGGGTAACGTTTGGGAGTAAATACATTTTTATGTTTTAAAAAAAATGTAAATTAATAATATTTGTTTAATTGATAATTAATTATGTTAATTATGGAGGTACATTTTTTAAAACATTTAAATGTTGGTTGTGAATTGTGTGGTGTTATAGAGTAGGAAAGAAAAAATATTACATTTATGTAACAAATAATGTTTTTCTTTATAAAAAATTTCTAGTTGATTGTCTTTAAATTATTTTTGATTTTTTTAAAATAATCTTTCTAGGTATTTGTTAGATCTTTTTAACATTCTAATCTGGTTCTATCTTTTGTAATATTTAAAACTTTTATATATGTTTTATTTTTTGTTTTTTTAAATCTTTTATTTTGTTGTTAATTTAATTGTTTTTAATTTTTAACTGACTCCAGTGGAAATATTAATTTTTACCCCTCCGCTATCCAACACTTTCCCTACTGTTGCACAAACTGGAGCGGGAATAGTAATTTTTACCCCTCCGCTATCCAACATTTTCCCTACTGTTGCACTCACTGGAGTGGGAATAGTATTTTTAACCCCTCTGCTATCCAACACTTTCCCTACTGTTGCACTCACTGGAGTGTGAATAGTAATTTTTACCCCTCTGCTATCCAACACTTTCCCTACTGTTGCACCCACTGGGGTGGGAATAGTAATTTTTACCCCTCCGCTATCCAATACTTTCCCTACTGTTGCACTCACTGCAGTGGGAATAGTAATTTTTATCTCTCCGCTATCCAGCACTTTCTCTACTGTTGCACCCACTGGAGTGGGAATAGTAATTTTTACCCATCGGCTATCCAACACTTTCCCTACTGTTGCACCCACTGGAGTGGGAATAGTAATTATTACCTCTCCGCTATCCAACACTTTCCCTACTGTTGCACCCACTGGAGTGGGAATAGTAATTTTTACCCCTTTGCTATCCAACATTTTCCCTACTGTTGAACTCACTGGAGTGGGAATATTAAGTTTTACCCCTCCGCTATCCTACACTTTCCCTACTGTTGCACTTACTGGGGTGGGAATAGTAATTTTTACCCCTCTGATATCCACCATTTTCTTTACTATTGTACTTACTGGAGTGGGAATATTAAGTTTTACCACTCCGCTATCCAACACTTTCCCTACTGTTGCACTCACTGGAGTGGGAATAGTAAATTTTACCCCTCCGCTATCCAACAATTTCCCTACTGTTGCACCCACTGGAGTGGGAATAGTAATTTTTACCCCTCCACTATCCAACACCTTCCCTACTGTTGCACTCACTGTAGTGGGAATATTAAGTTTTACCCCTCCGCTATCCAACACTTTCCCTACTGTTGCACTCACTGGAGTGGGAATAGTAATTTTTCCCCTCCGCTATCCAACATTTTCTTTACTATTGTTTTCTGGAGTGGGAATATTAAGTTTTACCCCTCCGCTATCCAACACTTTCCCTACTGTTGCACTCACTGGAGTGGGAATAGTAAGTTTTACCCCTCCGTTATCCAACACTTTCCCTACTGTTGCACTCACTGGAGTGGGAATAGTAATTTTTACCCCTCCGCTATCCAACACTTTCCCAACTGTGGTACTCAATGGAGTGCAAAATTTAATTTTAAAGACTATTATATGTTTTAATGTTTTAATTTATAATATAATGTTTTTTATTAAATTTTATGTTATAAGTGTATGCAAATATATATATTTATTTGTAAATGTTTATATATTTATAAAATTATAAAATAAATTAAAATTAATAGTTTATTAATTGTTTTAAAGGAAATATATATATATATATATATATATTACATTTTATATATGTATGTTTAAATATTTTGTAAATTAAATTTCTTTTATTATATTTGTTAAAATGTATATTAAATCTAAATAATTATTTTTAAGTTAATTTTATTATTTAATATAATTAACATTCATTTGTGTTTAAATAAAAACATCGATATTTTGTACATCTATATTTTTTACAACGATATTTGTGTACTTACAATTTTAAATATAGGATGTCAATATTTTTTATATCGATATTTTTGCATCATTATTTGTGTATGGGGATATTTTGGGAATCAATATTCTATCAGTGAACCGGTAAAGAGTCAGAATATCGAGTTGGAAATGTCGACTTGCTCTAATATCGAGTGCAGAATATCGAGATACAGAAATATCGACGGCAAGAATATCGTGGTCAAGAATATCGAGTTTAAGGTAAGTAAAATCATTTTCAAAAATATCGAAGTCATTAATATCGTTTGCAAAAATATAGGGGGTCATTACGGTGGCGGGCGGAGGCACAACCGCGGTGCTGGCGGAAAATGACCTTTTCCCCACTCCAGCAGCGGTCTACGCGCCCGCCATATTACAATGGACAAACATATCCCATTTTCCGGCCGCCGCGGAGCAACGTAAACCACCAGATTTTTGCACACGCCACCGCGGCGGTGGGAGCCAATAGAGACCCACCACCGTGCGGAATGACGTTCCGTCCGCCGTACAAATCACGATGCCACAAACAACCCAGCACACCGCAGCGGAGAAACCACCAATCCAGAGACGGCAGAAGCACTACTGCGGAGCGCAAAACCAGACTCCCGGTCCCCTCTACCCAGTCCGGACCGCAATGGATCCAGCTCTTCAAGCCATTCCGGTGTTGTACCTCATACACTACCAGCAAATAATGGACCGTCGTGGACAACGCTGCAGGTACACAATGACACAACTCCACACACAACACACAACTCCTGTGCTGATATACGGTTCCTGTCCACATCAGACACTCTGGTGGGGACAGGAACACCTCCCCAAGTGTACCCACACATGTCCCACCTGTCAGGAAATCACCCCTCCGCATCCGGGTCACCAATCAACCGCGAAATCACTGCAATGTCCCGGTCACGTCACCGCAGGGGTGAAGACGCGGGAAAACATGCGCAAAATGTAGTAGGCAGGGCCGGCGCCAGGCATGGGCAGTCCACAAAGATTCACAGGGCTCCACCTCCACCCTTCCCACACTACGCTTCCCACACCCATTGGGGCACATGCTGTGTGCTCCTCCTGTGCCCCCCCTGCACAATTCCTCTCCCAGGTGTAGCCTGACCTTGCACCTCACACACCAAAGGACCAGGGCGCCTGTCTTGGAAGGTGGGGGTGAAGAGGAACACCCTGCACAGAAGCTCAGGGGCTGGACAACCCTCCTCCTCACACCTATCTCCCACTCATGTGAAGCAAACTGAGTCTAATTATAAATAATGAAGACTCACACTGCATAAGAACATCCACTGAACTGTCCACACTGCCTGCAAGTCACTCACAAACACCCCACACTGACACACAGCCACATACACACACCATAGGTCAGCAGCAATGTAGGACAATTAATGGGCCAGCCAAAAGTGAAGTGGACAGTGCTGGAAAACTATGGAGCAAGCCACATAGCATCTGTACATCACATGCAAGAGAAAGAACATATCACAACACCCTTAGACCATCAAATCAGACATGGGTGGCACAGTGAGTGAAATTAAACCAAACTAACCTCTGTGCAACAAGTCAGGGACACATCAAGGCAAGCCATGCATAGTCACAGGAATGATAGGAAGTGTCTGAAGTCATACAGTGAGCAGCCACACATCTGTCTCAACTGACTTGACATGTGTATATCATCAGTACAACACACATGGCCCATTGTCACACTCCTTGACTGTCAAACACAACTAGGACCTTCACACATACCCATTCTCTACCCACCTCATACCTGCAGCACTCAACACCTGTGAGAAGCACACATAAAGGCCAAAATGGTGTCCTCTGAGTTCAATGACAACCAATCACACTCCCTGTGGTGCACCCACAAACATCACACTAACACACAGGGATGCCTGAACCAATGCAGACATCAAAACAATAGCCAAACACAAAGCTCACAAACAACATACACAGAGGTACAACAAGCCCACACATGGGCAGCAAAACAGTGGAAAGGCAATGTGACCCTAGACAGAACAGGAATACACAACATTGTCACTCAGGACCAATGCACAGACACCATACCTCAACACAAACAAGAGGTGCATCATCAAAAATCTACCATGAACACTAACTGGGATCAATGGGACAATCAGCTAACACAGACACAGACACCTCACCACCCATGAAGTGAACAAGGTGCCATATTGTACCAGAAGCATGCACATGCACAACCCTGAAAAGTGACAGGTCAAAAATAGGAGGACTAACCACCAATGTGCACTGAAAACAAGCCCAGCAACAAGAATCCTCCTTGCTGCATGTGACAGACACACAAGTAATGTACACCACACCTGCAACACATCTGAATGTATCACACAGCAACAACCACTCACACACAAAGTCATGCAAATAGAACATGACACACACATAGCATCAGTCAGTACAAAGAGCGAACACAGGCCAAACACTGCATACATCCACAACAAAAACACAACAGATGCACAGAACAATCCATCACAATGCAAACTCAGCTGCACATCAGGGGGATGCACAACAAGCAAGTACAAGGCAACATACACTGACAACACTGCATGCACACCAAGCAGTGTGTGCACAACAACCAAATCAGTAGCACACACATCTGAGTGTCACACCATGAACTCCCACATCACAAATCATCACAGCACAAACATAACATCACACTCAGGAAGTGTAGCACTATCTCAGCAAACACACATACAGCTTAGCCATCACCCACAGATGCACAACTCAGGGACATCCAGGTGCAAACAACATGACCAGAGGACTGTGCTGCCCAAACATCTGCACTGCACATGAGCAACCATGACAACAAACAAGTACAAGGAAATAACACATAACTAATTTGCAAACTGTCCTGAGTAGCACATTAGTCCTGGACACAGATCAGCCTCACACAGCATAGTGTCACACTATGAAGTGGTGGGGAGGCTCACACACTGGCAAGCCATGGGGTGGAAGACATGAGATTGAAGTGGTGTGTACTTCAGTAGTGGACAGGTGAGCAGTGTATAGGACACAAACACATAGAGGAGTCACTCACAATGTGTAGGCATCAGAAGCACATATGGGGGATGGCATGACTCCACATACCACATACCATACTGGAGCCAAAAATGGGTCAAGTGACAGCAATGCATGAGAAAACTCACAAATATTGTCAGTGTGGCTGAGCAGTTCTGTACAGTGTGCACAAACAGTAACAAGACATGGCTGATCAACAAAACACAACACAGACTTGCCTGTCACACACTCTGCATACTCACAACTGGCAGCAACAACAAGTAGATGTCCCCCAGGAGTGCAAGGACACAACAACACATTGCACACTGCTCAACCTACAACTCCCACATGTGCCCACAATCTGAAACACATGGCAGACAATTGAAACAAACAGGCACTCAGCTTCTGTGTCATACATGTGTGCAGTTGGCATTGCAGGGGCACACACACATCAACACTAACAACAAAATCACCCCTTCACACTTCATGACCACACAAGTGCACACATCCAAATGTACCCATGTGACTAGGAAGACAGGCCATCACAAGATGACCATACATCAACACTGCTGTTCACACATCAAGAAAGATCACACAGATATGATGGACCCTGGCCAGCCCGCAAGTAATCCTGTGGATAGAATACACCTCTGTTCTGGTATTGCATCATAACATGACATGTGGACAATTTAGCAAACCTGACCATATGATGAGTATAATAATCGTAGATCATCACAAACACCCATCATTGCACCCTCAAACCTCAGAAGAAAGAAGAACTAAAGTGCCCCTCACCACTGCCAAACCCAGAAAAAATAAAAGAAGCAATTGGCAATGTGAAGGTGGCATACAGAGCATTTGTCACATGCAACCATACACATACCGAAAACACTTTTATTTAGCAAGGACACTGAGAAAGCAGACAACAGGAGTAACTGTCTTTATTACATATCACCAAGATAGGCATCAAAAGTACACAACAGCAAGGCCAGTGGCCAGTCCATAGTTCAAAGGAGGGACATGTGAACATGAGAACCTGCACAGGGAATGGGCATCCAAAGTTACAAACAGCAAGGCCAGTGGCCAGTCCATAGTTCAAAGGAGGGACATGTGAACATGAGAACCTGCACAGGGAATGGGCATCCAAAGTTACAAACAGCAAGGTCAGTGGCCAGTCCATAGTGCAAAGGAGGGACATGTGAACATGAGAACCTGCACGGGGAATGGTCCCCCAAAGTGACAAACAGCAAGGCCAGTGGCCAGTCCATAGTTCAAAGTAGGTACATGTGTGCATGAGAACCTGCACAGGGAATGGGCATCCAAAGTTACAAACAGCAAGGCCAGTGGCCAGTCCATAGTGCAAAGGAGGGACATGTGAACATGAGAACCTGCACAGGGAATGGTCCCCCAAAGTGACAAACAGCAAGGAAAGTGGCCAGTCCATAGTTCAAAGTAGGTACATGTGTGCATGAGAACCTGCACAGGGAATGGGCATCCAAAGTTACAAACAGCAAGGCCAGTGGCAAGTCCATAGTGCAAAGGAGGGACATGTGTGCATCTGAACCTGCACAGGGAATGGGTGACACCTTACACTGCCATGGGAATCACCACGGCTCTGAGGATACAGATGGGCAGTCCAGGCACCGCTGTGGGAGAGATGGGTTTGGGAGGGGGACTTTGCCTCAGACTTGGCTGTCATTTGAACTGGGAGGTGGCTGATTGTCGGGGACCGTTGGCGGACCAGACCTGGGAGAGGGAGGAGCAGCTGAGGTAGAGGCATCAGTGGCTTTGTGAGCCGGAGGGCTGCTTGGACCGGGTGGCATGGTTGCACGGGGAGGCGGAGAAATGCTGCTGTGAGACACAGTGTGTGAGGGAGATTGTGGAGGGCTGCCTTTCCACTTCTTGGGGATTCGATACTGAAGAATTGTCTTGGTAGGAGTGTGAAGTGGTGTGGGCACAACAGCCTCACTCCCCACCAAAGGTGCTTCAGGTGCAGGTGGTGGCCCTCCCTCTGGTGATCTGCTGGGACTGGTGGTACGCTTGGCCTGGCCTTGCCTTTTCCCCTCCATCCCCTGTTGACCAGGTGAACCCCCCACAGTGCCCTACTGTCCCAGCTTCACAGGGGTGTGGGTGGGAGTTGAGGTTGTGAGTGAACCTGCCTCAGAGAGCTGTTTCTGCGGACTCTTTGCAGACACCAGCTTCACAGCAGGCACAGCAACTTTTTGCCTGTCTTTGGGAGCAGGTTTTGGGATGGAAGTGTCTTTGGATTGGACTGATTTGGATGCATGTGAGCCTGAGGCCTGCTTCTTGGCTTAATGCCCCTGAGTGTCACCTGAAGGGGTTTTGGCTTCGCGTTCCTGTGTGACTTCTTTTGTTTTTGGGGATGGTGTCTGCGCTCTGGCCCACTTGCAGTGCTGCTGTGTTGTGCTTTGTGTGGAGTACTTTGAGCCTGAGGGCTGTGGGGTGTGGTCACTCTCGTCAGATGTGGCCACTGGCAGGGTGGTTGCCGAAGGGACTGGAGCTGGACCCTGAGCCTGTGCCAGCTGAATGGCTGCCATCACTGTGGAGGACAAAGACTGGACAGTCCTGTGTAGCCCACCCATGTCAGAATGAATGCCCTCCATTAAGGCAAACACCTGTGCCAACTTCTTGTCATGATCAAGAAAGGCATTCAGTAGAGTAGTCTGACCCACACACAGCTGCCATAAAAGCTCCACCGCCTCAACACTGAGGGCAGCAGGGGAGACAGGGGCAGGGGCAGCGGTGCCTGGGGGGAAGGACACTCTACCCCTCTTTCTGCTGCGGGCACGGGCAGCACTAGTGGAACTAGCCGGGAGGGTGCGCACTGGACGATGTGTGGTGGACGAAGAGGCAGATTTCCCACTCCCTGTGTCCGCCAACATCGAGGAGTCACCGCTGGCATCAGATGACGTTGAGGTTGGTGTTTCCGGGCATGATTCTTCAAGGCCACTCCGGTCCCCCTCCGAGGCGCTGGTCACATCAGTGTCAGTGAGCTCATGTGTTGCCGTCGAGCAAGATGCTTCATCCCCGTTGTCCGTACCCTGTCCTTCTGTGCCCTCTGTAGATGCTGCAAGAGACAGAGACATAGGTTCAGTTTAGTGCCATACTCACAAACATCATATGCAAACAAAGCACAAAACAAGATGATGATAGCCCCATGTTGAACACACCCCTGTGCAGTCTGCATGTGCAGCCACAATGCAAATATATGAAGATGCATGGGAACATGCATACTTGGCATTGATGACCCATGAGATGTTCACATAGCCAAATAGCTTGCCCGTGCCTCCATGTAACCTGACATACAGATCCCTGTAAGCATACCCACGTGCCTGTAGGTGAAAAAGATGTACATCTCAACTTGTTGTCACAGTCACAAATGCAGTCACTTTAAGGGGACAACACAGATACAGACTCCAAAATGTCCACTTGCAATGGCCATGAGCTCCTGCCATCCACCATGTTGTGCTTTGAAGCACAACTACTGCTGCACATTGGTGTCAGATGTGTAGTTCTCACAAGTTCGAGGTCAGGCACTGCACACATCGACGAAAGTACACTAAGATGAGGCACACTGCCGTTCACTGCCCAGTGATGTCCATGACTCCCCTAATGCAGCAGATGCCATAAGGCCACATCTCAGCATGCAATGTCAAGGGCCATTACATGAAACACATGAGAAAGTACATGTACCACAAATGCATGTCAGCTGCACTCAACACAGAGGCCACTTACAAGCCATTGCATCACACTAGGAACATCACAGAGCTCTGCACTGGCTCAGGGTTGGAACACATGCAGTCACACACCCCAAAAGTCACCCTTCACAGAATACTCACCCCCAACTTGCTGCTGATGGGCCCTCAAGCGTCCATCCAGCTCTGGCTGTGTCACTGCCAAGATGCGGGCCATTAGTGGTGTCATGCTCCTGCGCGCCAACCTGCCAGTCCGAGGGAGCAGCCCCAGCGTCATCTCTGCCATGTTCTTGCTCAGCCGGCAGATGTCATCCCACCTCTTGTGACAGTGTGTGTGCCGTCGGTTGGAGACACCCAGAGCCCGCACCTTGCGTGCAATGGCCCTCCATATGGCCTTACGCTGGTGGACTTTGAGCTGCAGGCATGGGAGACAAGAGGAGGAAATATCAGTAACAATGGGTTATGTACCATTGTGTCTCAGTACAGGAGCATGCACAAAATTAGCACAGCTATTCATGCTGTATGGCCCATGCTTAGCAGGGGCCATACAGCATGACACGTAGTACATTAGCATAAGACAATCGTACACAAATGCATGCAGGTATGAGGATGGGCACAGTACCTGGACATCTCATGCACATGCAGAATGCCAGCACAGAAAGCAATGTGTTGGAGGCTCACATCTGCAATGCAGTTTGTGAGGGAGCACGACAGACATCACATTGTAAATGATGTTCTGTGGCAGAATCACTGTGTCCAACAATGCACACCCCTCAATGTCCTTGGGCTGTGAATGGCTCACTGTGTCATGGCGGTCACATTTAGGGACATGATCTGACATTCTCACACCCTTCTCACAAGGACTGTCTTGTGCAATCCACAGGCCTAAGATAGCTCATTGAGGAATAGGGTGGCAGACGACACATATGTCTCACTCTGTCCATTCAGTGATGGGTCCCTGTCAATTTGGGCAGTAACTGTGCAGGCCAGAGTGGCTCACACTGAGGTTTAACGTGGGCCATCATAACAGTCACATGCATGTACAATATGAGAGTGCAAACAGTGCCTACACATGCGAGTCAGTACACATAATGAGAATAAGGGAAGGGGGATGTTTCTGAAGTACAATAATCTGCTGTGACATATGGGAATTTCCAACAAGATTGTCACCCTCCGGCAGTTCACTCTTGTGCATACTGCTCACAGATCCATGGTGGCAATAGAAATTCAAACACACTTCCATCAGTACCCTCTGGACGGAAAGTCTTTGTAATGTCACAAATGAGCATGTGAAAACCTCCTGGACTCAAACATCCATTCACACAGGCAATGTCTGTCCTGACGTCCACTTTCCAAACTTGCAGTGTCACTGTATGGCTGCAATAACACTGCATGTCCCTCCCATCCTGAAATGCAGCCCTGGAAATGAGTAACATAGGCGACAAACCCCATTTTCCTTAAGTCAGCATGCTAGGCAGTGTATCACACAAACCCACACTCTCAGGCACATACTGCAGCAGATCAACTTCATGTGTGCACTCCCTGCACTCTCACTTCCACTCTGAGACACTTACCATGACATCTGGAGCACCATAGAGCCTCCCATACTGTGAGAGCACCTCGTCCACAAGGACCTCCAGCTCCTCTGTGTTGAAGGGACGGGCCCTGATGTTCTCAGTTCTCGCCATCACTGGGTCCAGGAGACAGGAACAGCAGCAGTTGGTGGTGAAGAGTGTCAGGCAGCAGTGTCCGGAAGCAGTGGAAATGTGAGGCTCTCTCCCACACATATATAGCCCCCTGGGGTTGTTTCAGTAGTACTCAGAAGCTGCAATTGGTGTTCCAGGTCAGCTTTTTTCAAATGCATCCAATGAACGGCACCACGGTGGCGGAGGACGCCTACCGCGATTTTCAAAAGTGCATTTGTCTACCGCGATTGCGGCTCCCATTGGCTGTGAGGGCATGGGCATTGGCGGTGACACACCGCGGGGCCCAGGCGGTTGCTACCGCAATCGTGCATCTTTGAATTGCATCCAATGACTGGCCCCGCGGTAGCGGAGCACGCCTACCGTGATTTCCAAATGTGTATATCACTACCGCGATTGCGGTTCTCATTGGCTGTGAGGGCATGGGCATTGGCGGTGACACACCGCGGGGCCCCGGTGGTCGCTACCGCAATCACGCATCTTTCAATTGCATCCAATGACCGGCCCCGCGGTAGCGGAGCACGCCTACCGCGATTTTCAAAAGTGCATTTGTCTACCGCGATTGTGGCTCCCATTGGCTGTAAGGGCATGGGCATTGGCAGTGACACACTGCGGGGCCCATACGGTCGCTGCCGCAATCGTGCATCTTTCAATTGCATGCAATGACCGGCCCCGCAGTAGCGGAGCACGCCTACTGCGATTTCCAAATGTGTATATCACTACCGCGATTGCAGTTCCCATTGGCTGTAAGGGCATGGGCATTGGCGGTGACACACCGCGGGGCCCAGGCAGTCGCTACCGCAATTTGGTCGCTTGGCATTGGTGCCTATGGCCGTGATTGTGGTGGCGGTGCATGCCAACCGCCATTTTCAAATGCGTATATCACTACCGCGGTTGCGATTCCCATTGGCTGTAAGGGCATGGGCATTGTCGGTGACACACCGCGGGGCACAGTCGGTCGCTACCGCGATTTGGCCGCTTGGCATTGGTGCCTATGGCCGTGATTGTGGTGGCGGTGCACACTTATGGCACCTATGGACACATCATGCTGTAGCAATGGCAATGGTCAGTTCTCAACATTGACCAGTAGACACTTACTATGAGTCATGCCACCAGTTAGTGCAAACCAATGCAAGTGTTACATTTGACTCGCTGATGACTACACATGCCATGTCAGTGCACAGGATTACATGCATTGGCATGTACTCCCTCACATGTCATTTATGATATTGTTGTGCATGTACACAGATCTGTGGTGTGATGGACTCTCAAAGATGTACACAGGTCGATGTGTGAGATGGCAAAGCAACACACAGTAATGAAGGTCTGGCTAAATGATGTGCCTATTTCACTGTGTACATTGCTGAGCTCCTGTACATACTTGATCATTGTGCGCACACTGTGCTCATTGTGTTGTTAATATGTGCCCTGTCGGACTTACGCAAGAGGGTGTGGCAGGTACAGCAGCTACGTCGAAGCCAGCAGTGTTGCTGTTTCACACATGTGCAGTGTCAACTACTCTCAGGGCTGGTGACACATGATGTTGAAATGTACCTTTTGGCATTCACATAGTCTGAATCTGTTTGGGGGTACTCACTGTGTGAATACTGGACAAGTGTACGACTAGTTTAGATCAAGGTGTCCCTACATGTAACTTGTGGTGAAAGCTGTAGTTTCATGCCAGTCATTGTTGGCACTGTGTCAGTCAAAACCTAAGATGTTGTGCCCATCTCAGAGGGGAATTGAACTGACATGTGTCCCCTTTCCTCTCACCTAGGAGGTGACCAAATGTTTTTCGTCCATTCACGGTGCTTGCGGACATGGAGGATGAGGACGTCATATGTAAATTCCGTTTGGATTGACCTACCCATCTGGACCTATGTGCTCAGTTGGAGCCCCATCTGAGGCCTCGCCGAACCTGTCCAACTGCTCTGACACCAACATGTAAGGTGATGGCAGCCCTGCATTTATTTGCAACTGGTTCATTCCAGTACACGGTGGCCAGGGCAGGTGGGATGTCTCAACCAATGTTCAGCATGGTGCTACATGATGTCCTGTCCGCCATGATGAACTACAAGGACAGCTACATCCATTTCCCCAGGAGACATGAGTTGGCAGCTGTGAAGGGAGATTTTTATGACCTTGCCCACATCCCTAATGTTGTTGGTGCCATTGACTGCACACATGTTGGCCTTGTTCCACCACAGGCACGTGAGCACATCTATAGGAACAGGAAACATACACATTCCATCAATGTGCAAGTGATATGCCAGGCAGATATGATAATCTCCCATGTCTGTGCCAAATTTCCAGGACCAGCCCATGACTCCTACATCCTGCGTAACAGCATCGTACCACAGCTGATGGCAAATCTGCATCCAGAGCGTGCGTGGATTGTGGGTGAGTACGCAGAGTCAAGTAGTGTGCTGTATGTGTGACATGCTGTCCTCTGCCACAGTTTTATTACAAAGTTGGTCTGTGTATCTCACACCTAGGTGACTCTGCATATCCCAACCGGCCTTGGTTGCTGAGCCCACTGCGGAATCCAAGGACCCCGGGTGAAGTCCGCTACAATGAGGCCCATAGGAGGACACGTAGTGTAGTGGAGCGTACTTTTGGTCTTCTTAAGTCTCGATTTCGGTGCCTGTACAGGACCTGAGGTGCACTGATGTGCTCTCCCCAAAAGGTGTGTCAGATCGTAGTTGCATGCTGCATGCTCCACAACCTTGCCCTGCGCAAAGAGATCCCCCTGATCCTGGACGATGATGAGCAGCAGATGCCCCCGCCTGCAAACCCACACATGTCCAGTGATGAGGATAGTGGAGAGGAGGAAGGTGTTGACCTGTATCAACAGCTCATCAACCGCTACTTCCCTTGAAGGTGAGTGACATTGTACAACGGTGCCATTGTATGCTGTTTTTGTAGTTGTAGGAAATGCCTTGGGGAGCTTTGTGACAGCTGCCTGTTGTTGGCTCTGTGCTGAGGGCTGATGTTTCTGGGACAGGGTAGTTATGCACAGCTACATGATGTCTATGTCAATATTGTTGCTCATTGTAATGTGTGCAGGTTTGAGTACCTTGATGACAAGTGTTGTGTAATGGGTGTGATGCCATCGCCTGACAAGTGAATGTTGTTCTCTTGTGTTTTCCTAGGTCCCTTCAGCCTCTCAATGCCTCACAACAATCAGTGCACCTGGTACATTGTAATCTGAGTCAAGATTGTACATCCTGTGATAAACATGGAGCTGACACGAAAACATAGATGTGTAAAGAGTGTTTATTTACAATAAGTATATGTGACAGGGAAGTGATTATTTACAAATAGGTGGGAAGTGAATCAATGAGTTGTCAGTGATGGTAGACGAGACAATAGAGTAGTCACCACATTGATGTGGTGACACAGTCCAACAGACGCCTGCCATCAACATGGCAGTGTGGGTAAGGAGAGTCAACAAAGTCAATGGCAAGGTGAAGAGAGGTGCCATCATGGCTGGCTCTTTGACTGGCGTTTGGCTGGTGCTTTGCCACATGATCTTCCCTTGTTTTTCCTCGGACTGCCCCTTGAGCGTTTGGCAGGGGGGCCTCTGCTGCGGGCTCAGAGGTGTCTGAGGACTCATCCCGTTCCAGCTCGCACATCTCTGTGGCCGCAGGTGAGGTGGTGGGACTGTCATCCTGTGGGCCACTGGAGGGAGGTTGAGCTGTCCTTTGGGCCGCAGGCCTGTCCGTCAGGACACCCACAAGCTGGCCAAAGAGGTCCATGATTTGGCCCATACGCGTGTCTATGGACCTCAGCAGCAGGCGGAGCTGATGCGATTCTTCCAGAGCCTGGCCCGTGTGTCCCTGGGCTTGTTCGTATGCCCCAAGGACTCTGGTGATGTTGGCCAGGGCTTCGGTCCCAGTGTCCTGTTGATTTTGTCACCCAGTTGCCCTCCCATCTGCCCTGCTGTCCCGGACCTGTGGCATCACCACTCGACGCACCCGCTGACTCTCCCTGCCCTCCTCAGATTGTGAGGTGGTGTGGGTATCCTCTGAGGCAGGGACAGTGTTGCAGGCAGCACTGGTGGTGGTGGTGGAGGCCGCACAGGTCGTTACAGCAGGGGTCAGCGCAGTTGTTGTTGCTGAGGTGGTAGTGGTGAGGACAGTGGGGGCCTAGGACCTGCTGTGCCCTGGCAGGCCAGATGGGCCAGGTTCTGTGTCCACATCCGAGGAATTTAGGGAGTCTGCATCCGAGAGTCCATGTTCCGGGGGAGACTGGCTCTGCAGGTTGGTGTTGTCATCTGCAGCAGTCAATTCATGGTCACCTGTAGAACAGAGAAGAAATGGTCATTGAAATACAACCCACAAGCTTGGTGTTAGATGTTTGGATGTTACATGTTATACACCACACAGTATGGCTGCACGGGACTGAGCATCATGACATGATGTGTAGGTACCTACATTACTTGTCCATGGTGTGACATGTCAATAGATACCATGCTCCCCGTACAGATTGTGTGATTAAAAGGACATGTCGTCATCTAACGACTAGCAGCACAACAACTTTATGTGAAGCATCTTTGTTGTTTACTCTGCATGGAAGACCTTCATTGTGGGCATGTACTAGCCATTGTTATCTCATGCATCCCTCTGTCATATCATGTTCTTTGCTTTATTTTTAAAAATGACCATGCTTGTTTTGTTTTCATATGGGCCTTGATGCTCTGCCACCATGGCACTTACACATAGCATTCACTGCTGTGCATGAGTGTGCCCTGAATTTCTTCAACATGTGATTTGGTGAGTCAAACTTTAATTTCTGTGACAGTTACATACGCTAAGCTGTCTGCACACTGGAAGTGGCTATTGGATCTATGCCAAGTTGGGTGGGATGTGAGGGCTGGTGTGGTCATATGGCTCCATGCTTTTTGAGAGGAATGGCAGGGTACATGCACTGTCTACCTACCTGTTCTGTGACACAGTTGAGGGGAATTGCTGACACATGTTTCTGTGTGTGGGTGGAGTGCTCCATCCTGCTGAGCTGTGGGACAAGGGTGCCTGGTGGGATTTGTAGTGCTGGCTTTCCACCCACAAACACCCCTCCCTGTTAAGATGGCTACCTACCTGTTAGGTGGAGGTGAACAATGCAATGGCTGCCACATGCTTCTGGGTGTGGGGGAGTGCTCCATCTTGCTCAGCTGTGGGACAAGGGGGCCTGGTGGGAGTTGTAGTGCTGGCTTTCCACCCACAAACACCCCTCCCTGTTAAGATGGCTACCTACATGTTAGGTGGAAGTGATCAATGCAATGGCTGCCACATGCTTCTGGGTGTAGGGGAGTGCTCCATCTTGCTCAGCTGTGGGGCAAGGGTGCCTGGTGGGAGTTGTAGTGCTGGCTTTCCACCCACAAACACCCCTCCCTATTAAGATGGCTACCTACCTGTTAGGTGGAGGTGAACAATGCAATGGCTGCCACATGGTTCTGGGTGTGGGGAGTGCTCCATCTTGCTCAGCTGTGGGACAAGGGTGCCTGATGGGAGTTGTAGTGCTGGTTTTCCACCCACAAAAACCCCTCCCTGTTAAGATGGCTACCTACCTGTTAGGTGGAGTGATCAATGCAATGGCTGCCACATGCTTCTGGGTGTGGGGGAGTGCTCCATCATGCTCAGCTGTGGGACAAGGGTGCCTGGTGGGATTTGTAGTGCTGGCATTCCACCCACAAACACCCCTCCCTGTTAAGATGGCTACCTACCTGTTAGGTGGAGGTGAACAATGCAATGGCTGCCACATGGTTTTGGGTGTGGGGGAGTGCTCCATCTTGCTCACCTGTGGGACAATGGGGCCTGGTGGGAGTTGTAGTGCTGGCTGCCTGTACACATGCAACCCTGGGAATGTTGCTAGCTACCTTTGGGGTGATTCAGAGGGAGTGAATGTTAGATCTGTGAGACATGTGTTGGGGAGTATGTGGTGCACATGGATGCATTTGGGCCTAGGAGGTGTAGCTTTGTAGTTGTGCAAGACAGTACATAGCAGTGTGATGGTAGACATTTGTTGTTACTTACCAGCCTCCACTCCCCCCGGTATTCCTGTGAGACTCTCTGGATGCAGTATGGCAAGCACCTTCTCCTCCCATGCGGTGAATGTTCTTGGTGTAATGGGAGGGCCACCGCCACTCCTCTGAGCCAGCTCACGGTTCTTGTTGTTCCTCTCTTTCACCTTTTTCTTGAGGTCATGCCACCGCTTCACGATCTCCCTCTTGGTGCGTGGGACAGTCCCTACTGCATTGACCTTGCAGACTATCCTTTCCCACATGAGTGTTTTGGTGGCTAGTGGTGTCTGTTGGACCATGCTTCCAAACAATTGTGGTTCTACTCTGATTACCTCATCTACCATGACTGACAACTCATTGTCAGTGAATTTGGGCATTTTCTTCTGTGCCATGGTGTGTGATGTGCAATGGGGTTGAGAGTGCAGGTGTGAGAGTGGTGGTGGTGATGTAAGTGATGAGTGTGTGTGTTGTTGTGCTGGTGAGTTGTGTGGTGGTTTGCCTTTCCTTTGTGCTGTAGGCTTGGTTCCTTCAGTGGTGGAGTATTGCAAAGGATTGTGGTCAGGGAAGGGGCTGGTTTTATACTCAGCTATATGGGTGTGTCAAAATGGAGTATTGATGTCAGGTGTGTTGTGTGGGTTGACCTGGGATTTGTGTTTTTTTTACTTGCCATGGGGACGTGTCATTGGGGTGTATTAGGTGTTTTTTGAGGCTGAGCCAGGTTGCTGGGTACACTTGGTAGGCATGTTGTGTGTTTTTTTTGGTCGGCCGCCATGATTTTTCCGGAGCGGCCGCGGCGGTGTGTATATGACCGTTCTTCCACCGGCTCTCCCATTCATCAGTGGTTGAGATCGCAGCGGTCGGAAACAGCGGATCGGTCCGCTGTCACCTCAATGGTATCCTAATTTCACGTGCGGTCAATCCGCTGGCCGTGCGGCGGTTTGGGCTTTTTCCGCCGCAAATCCGACCGACGCGGACAGATTTTCACCTGCTCCGCACGCTAGCGGCGGTCTTTCTTGGCATCGTTCCGCCGCGGTCGGATTTTTCTGGCGGTTGATCCTAATCGGACCACCGGTTTTCCCACGGTACATGCGGACGGTTGATTCCCGCTACCATGGCGCTCCGGATGCTTTTCCGCCCACCATCGTAATCAGCCCCATAGTTGTTAAAAATATAGTTTTTTTAGTTAATGTTGTGTGTTTTAGTATGTATTTTAAATGTATGTGCTCTATTTTTTTGTCTAGGTATTGCATTTGTTTTTTAATATATGTGTTAAATTTTTAGAAGTTATTAATTTTATTTTAATAAAATTTTGCATTTTAGTTCCGTAGCGGGTTGTGGGTTTATAAGGGAATAGGGTGGGAAGCAATTTCATTATAATAAATTGAATATTAATTTTTATTTATTAGTATTTATTTAATATTGATTTTATAGTGTTAATTGTGGGAATTAATTTATTATTAATTAATTAATAATTGGCTGTTAATTTTTATTGATTAATTAATTTGTAAATATGTTAATTGTGTTATTTTTTAGGAGCGGGTTGTGGGTTTATAGGGGAATAGGGCGGGAAGTAATTTAATTATAATTAAATTATTAATATTTTTTATTAAATAATATTTCTTTATTTAATATTTTATATTGTTAACTGTGGGAATTAATTTATTATTAATTATTTATTAATTGGTTGTTAATTATTATTAATTAATTGGTAATTATGTTAATTGTGTTATTTTTTAGGAGCGGGTTGTGGGTTGATAGGGTAGTAGGGTGGGAAGTAATTTAATTTTAATACATTTATTAATATTTTTAATATATCATTTATTTTATTTTATAGTGTTAATTGTGTGAATTAATTTATTAATAATTATTTCTATTTTGCTTGTTAATTGTTATTAATTAGTTAATTAATTGTTAAATAATTATGTTAATTGTGTCAAGTTTTAAGAAATTGGTGGTGGCATTTATAGGGGAATATGGTGGGAGGTAATTTATTTATAATTAATTAATTATTTGTTAATTAATGCTAATTAATTAATTAAAATTTAAAAATGGCAATTGTGTAATTATTTTGATGTGTGAGTTATGAGGTTTATAGTGGTAAATGGTAGGAAGTAATTTTTTTAAATTAATTAATGATTTGTTGTTAATTGATATTAATTTATTAATGTAAAATTAGTTATGGAAATTTTGTAAATATTTTTAGGTGTGTGTTTTGGTGTTTATTGGGGTAGAGGGTGAAAAGTAATTTAGGGGCCCATTAGGATGGCGGGTGGAAGCACCACCGCCGTGCTGGCGGATGCAAAAAGCACCAGTTACCGTCCGCCCGCCCAATTAGGATGTGAAAAGTCAGCCAAACACCGCCCGTAAGCCAGCTACGCCCTCCGCCATCAAAGTGCGCCCGTTCACGGAGCGGCGCGGCCTAATGGAGACACACCGCCCGACGAAATCACGTACCGCCCGGCGTACAAATTACGATGCCAGAACCAAACAGTTCCCCGGCTAAGAGACACCGCACGGGAAAGCAAGGCGGAAAACCGAACGCACAGTACGGATAGCAAAGAGGTGGACCCCCGAGCATGAATCCAGCACTGCAGGCCCTCCCCATGCTCTACCTGATGCAGCACCCAGGAGTCAATGCACCGCGGCGACGCAGGTAGGCAGACACACAACAGGGGCACGCAAACAGCGCACACAGTGCAAGGGCGGGAAAACTGTATATGGCCCCCCCGACACCCCTGCGTGGACACGACACATCCAGCACTGCACCCACACATGCGCACAACGCAGAGGCCAATGGCAGCGCAATGCATGCGCCGCACACAAACAACACAGGGTCACAACCAAACACCACACACACCAGCACCACCCAGAACGCACATGTCACGTGACAGCCCTGCCACAGTCATGTCCCCAACCGGCAATTCACTGTTGCCAACCTGACGTCACACAAGTGACCCGAACATGTCAGTGACGTCACGCCAAATTAGGACACACCCCTGTGTGCAAAACACGGCGAAGCACACAGCGGCGGCAACATCACCCAGCAGAATATGGACCCCGTCGGAAAAGGTACGCCAGTACCACACAGAAACACTGATGCCACCCTGCACCCAATAACAAGACATGCAATACGTAACATCAAAGATACCGGGGACAGACAACAGGTGGTACCAATTATAACACAAGGCCCAACGTATAGCGGAAACGCAGCTTCCCGCCCACACACGGGAGAGGAGACAGCACTGAATGACCTTCCATTCCCACTCTGAAACCACATCCCGACTAAACAAGCCTGAGACAACAGTCATTGCACCAAAAAAAGCCCAACACAGGCATGCAGAGGGAAGCGGCCACAGGGCAGATAGTGCATAACACCAAAGAACATTCACAACGGAAAAAAGAAATGATAACACTCCCCCATGTGGTTCACATGCAAGTTATCTGGAAGGAGTCAGACACCACTGACCTTGACCATTCAGAGAAGCATGTGGTATGAGGGCCCGTGTCCTCCGCACAAGCCAACATAACACAAGTCCTGCCTCCCTACGACCATTACAGAATTCCCAGCAACGTCGGAGGTTGCACCCTGCAGACTGCACAGACAGCCGGAGCACGCCACCACAGCGCCCTGCAGCAAAATGGCGCTTGCTCCACACCTACCCAACTACGCCGGACAGATTAAGCTGTACAAACATAACCTGATACAGATATTGGGATGTGACAATCTGGCCTTGCTGAACGTAAGTTACCGACTAACTTACCGCATCGCATTGTTCAGTTGCGTCATCCCCGTCTTCTACTGTCGGAGGTGTCCCTTCTACTATCCTGTGGATTTATGTCTCTCCAACCCGGCATGTCCAAGGGCGGACCTGCTACAACTATTCAACCCCCTGGACGTCCACGACAGGGTCTGTTCAGCCTATGGGGGCATGGCGTATTTGGCTACTATCGGACCCACACTGCAATGGAACCACTGTGCCTCCACACGACGGATAATGTATCACAGTTACATCGAATGTCATCCAACATGTCCCATCATGCTCCTACAAGGGACAACTCACGACCAACACCTTGACAGCCACCATCCGCTACATTGGATGGCATTCATGTCCACCACCAATGCCATGGAAGCCCTGCTGGAAGGTATTGCATACCTGACAACCTGTCAATTCGTCGGGCCCCGCCGCCATACCCCCAATTGAGCAATGATGTCCCACACCGTACCCATGCATGGCCTCCGCACGGACTGGGCAGTTACCAGTACAACAACTATACCATACAACCTGCAACTGACACCACACCATCAACTACACTGCAATGACATCGGATATATTCGGGACATGCACTCTGTTCCTCATCACATCCAGTAACTCTGCATGAACAGGGGAGGCAGAGGCATGGGATTTGTGAATGGCAACCACATGGACAGAACTGCACGTACAACCATGCCATAATATGCATCCTGCGCCCATGAACATATGCACCGGTCAGTGGACAGTAATCGTCCGGCTGTAGTATGTGAGAGCTGTCACCTCACCTCCCCTGAACTTCCGTGCCAGGACCTTTGCATGGACAACAAGTGCATTCACCAACAACATGACCCCAGCGACTGTGACATGTCCAGTAGCCACCACATCGCAACAACAAGTGGGACGCCGTTGCATGCACATAAGTCCATGCCCTGATGTCACCTCCACGCACGTGTGTATGAGTAACTATCACAGCAAACCTGTAACATGGAACTGAGATGCACTGTGCCCATGATGACAAGCGGACTGGTAGGCTAAATGTATACTGTCTGTGTCAAAGTCAGCAGCACCTCAGTAAGTAGCAAATGTACATTAGCACAGCAACGGCTAAGCAGTCGTAACTCTGAAGCCCACATCCCACAGTCAACAACTAATCACATCTACCCCTACACCCTATGCCATGTGTAATCATGCTGAGTATATCCTCCACATGCATTTTGCTGCCAGTAGTGTCCACTATACTGCATCACAGAGGACATAAGTACCAATACATGTCTAGAAGCAAAAATGTGTCTCTGCTGATTCATTTCACAAGTACGAATGAGAGAGGATGAGAGTGTGAGAAGTACACAGCAGTTGTGAGATGACCATGTAGTCCACTGTCATTGGATGTCAACGCAAATGAGTAGCACAATTGTGGAAGACATACATGTGTCATGTGAAGCGGGAGTCATGCATGGCTCAGGTGGGTGGGTGTGACGGGTAGGTGCGCACATGCAATGTTGAAACACGCTGTGTTGGGAGGATACAGGAACAGTACATTGGCGCTCTCCTGGGAATTTGTAAAGACCACCTGTCTGGGGATGAATGTGAACTCGTGTGTGCACAACAGGCGGGCACACGATCAATGCTGCATCAAGTGTAGACGTCAGCCCACCCTCCTTGGACATGCTGGATACTGCTGTGCGTCCGCAAGGCTCTTGCCAAGGCACTCACATCCCCTGTCGACCAGGTGTACCCACAACATAGTCCACCTGCACAGGCAATCCAGGACACTGGATGGCAGTGGAGCATGGTGGGTGAGAGGTCATGGCGCGCTCCTCCTGGTCACATCACGCAGGCAACACATCCCCAATGTGTAGTATGGCACAAGTCATATGGAAGTAGTGGGGGGACGCACACATCATGAGCAGTAGTGACGTCACGGAAGGTGGCTCGCACCATCCCACCCATTGCCTAGATCTCCACACACGTTACATGCCATTGCAACAGAGAAGCCAGCGCGTGCACAAGCAGCCCCAAGCTCGCCCCAGAGAGGCCATAGAGTGAATGTGTGGGTCCATGAGCTCCAGTTGAACGCGGCCTGGGCCGCTAGGGCAGCTACAGCCTCTGTGTGTTGCAGGTGGTGTATCCGGACTGCGGAGCCTGTCATGCATTGTCAATGTTGCCCGGGTCTCGAGTCGGGGCACCACGCAGGTGGACGGCGTCCCGCCACATATCATACCGTGAGACAGACCACTTGTTCAACTGGACCCACACATACACTCCTTGGCCTCTCTGGGGCGAGCTTGGAGCTGCTTGTGCATGCGCTAGCTTCTCATGTGCAAATGCATATTGGTGTGAGCGAGAGGAGGCCATGAGGACAGTGTAAAAGATAACTGTTTGACTTTCAGTTAGCTTAAGGAATGCCCCTGATGTGGTCAGAAAAAGACGTGTCTCGTGTGTATTGCAACTAGTAGATAAGCCGATGACCTTCCCATGTCTTGCATGTAGCCCCGCACCTAGCCCCGCACACTCGATACATCAAAATGAGTACCAGCACCACATTCTTCCCATTCGAAGCACTGACTGGGGGTGAGAACCATTGGACAGTCTTGTGTAGTCCACCCACGCGTACATGTGGGCCCTCCATGATCCATGTCACCTGCGGCAAAGTGATGTCATGGACAATGACGGTAGTGAGCGGAGCTGTCTGCCCCACGCACAGATGGTGCATCAGCTCAACAGACCCAGCACTGAGGGCAGCAGGGGTCACATGTGCAGAGGCAGCTGTGCCTGTTGTGAAGGCACATGCATATAGACAGCACCTCGTCCAATGTGTAGTCTGCCCACATCTACAGTCCATTGTCAGGTGGACCTAGCAAAAGATCACAAGACAACACATCTGTGTGGGTGTACCCACTGTGACCAACACTGCGCAACAATCAACGTACCCGCCCTGTGCATGGCCCACCCCGCAACGGAGGTCACATTCAGTGCCACTATCTCACACACACATATAACCCCCTGGGTCAGTTACAGTGGGTCCAAGCTGCTGCAATCCATGTACCATGTCTGGCAGCTTCAATTGCAGACGTAGGCCTGCTCCCAGCTGGCCCGGGACGCTTCCCTCCATAGTGGAACACGCAGGGTGCAACCGCGAGGGACATTGGAGTTGGCCGTAAGGGCCTGGACCATGGCGGGTACAGTCCGCTGATGCCATGTGCACCACACAGTATGATGCGCGAACTGCATCTGTAGGTGTGGCCATGATTTGTGTGTGGGTGCAGGTGCACAATGGACGGGGCCACAACATGCTGTGTGCATAGGCAGGAACGGCCAGTGGCCAGCCTCCACATGTCTGTTGGCACATCATCATGTACACATTGGCATGGGTGCATGGGATATTCATATGCACACACATGCCATCTTTCACTATGTACATCTGCCACTTGGCACGTGCAATGTTACGTGTCACTTGTGATGTGTATTTGCAAGCACACAGCCGTGTTGGCATGGGGCTGTCAATGTGTACACCTGTCAATGTTTCTGGAGGTGTGATCCGTACAGTGCTGTACATAGGGTGCAGTGGTGACACCAATGACTGTCTCATATCCCCTCGTGCCACAGGTCCCACTTGTTTAGGCCGCTCAGCCTGTGTCCATAGCGTTGTTGGTGTGTGCCATACTCACCCAGCCTCGGAAGCAGTGTGATGCACAGCAGCAAGTCATGTTGCCGCGGTGTTGCCGCTTGCCGAATATGCAGTCTGTTACCATCAGCATGCCTTACAAGTCATTGAGGCCTAGATCCCCATGTGCATGCTCATAGCAATGGTGTGTGTCACTGCCCATTGCTATTGGTAGGGGACCTGTGTAAGTGTATTGTGGCTGTGCTGTCCCTACTTGTCAGCTGTTCTGTGATTCAAGTGCTTGTTCAGTCATTTTTGTTTTGTGTATGTGAATATGCCATGTGGCGTCTTGCTTTGACATGTGTCCACTTCCATCCTTCCTAGGCGGAGACCAAACATTCATCGCACCTACCAATTGCTGTCAGACATGGAGGATGTAGAGGTCATCCGTAAATATCGTCTGGACCGACCCACCCTGCATCGTCTATGTGCCATGTTGGAACCCCACCTCCGTCCTCGCAGGGTGTACCCAACAGCATTCACCCCCACGGCTAAGGTGATGGCTGCACTGCATTTCTTCGCCACTGGGTCATTCCAACACACAGTGGGCAGTGGAGGTGGGATGTCCCAGCCCATATTCAGCATGGTGCTGAGGGATGTACTGTCAGCTATGATGCTGTACAGGAACAGATACGTCCGATTCCCCAGGGCTCGTGAATTGGCGGCAGTGAAGGGTGCTTTCTATGCCCTTGGACGGATCCCCCACGTCGTTGGTGCTATAGATTGCACCCATGTTGGCCTTGTTCCACCACAGGCCACTGAGCAGCTCTACCTCAACCGGAAGCACACGCACTCCCTGAATGTGCAAGTGGTGTGCCTTGTGGACATGGTGATTTCCCACGTGTGTGCCAAGTTCCCAGGATCGGCACATGATGCGCACATCATGCGCAACAGCATCCTACCACGACTGATGGCCAATCTGCAACCGGACCGTGGCTGGATTGTCGGTGAGTATGTGGAGTAGTGTAGCGTGCTGGCTGTGCGATGCTGTCTTGTGTCCAGTTGGAATTGCAACGGTTCCCTCACACCCAGGTGACTCTGCTTACCCGAATGGGCCCTGGCTGCTCAGCCCATTGCGACGTCCTGGGGGCCCAGCTGATGTCCGCTACAATGAGGCACATGGGAGGACCAGACGTGTGGTTGAGCGTACCTTTGGCCTCCTCAAGTCCAGGTTCAGATGCCTGGACCGCACCGGGGGTGCACTGGCGTACTCCCCACAGAAGGTGTGCCAGATAATAGTGGCTTGCTGCATGCTGCACAATCTGGCTATTCGCAAGCAGATCCCCTAATTGTGGATGACGGAGATCAGCCAGGGCCCCAGCCTGCAGACCAGGACAGCTCGAGTGAAGAGGACAGTGGAGAGGAGGAAGCTGTGAATGTGCGTCAGCAGCTCATCGCCCGCTACTTCACTTGACGGTGAGTGTCCATGTACGACGGCTGATGTAGCTGTAGTTGTGCAGATGTATGTGTGCTCTGTCACGGGGGCCTTTTGTTCACTGAGTGCTGTGTGTCAATGGTCCATGTCCAGGTTGGTATGCCACTGACAGTGGCTGTAGCATTGTGCCCTGTTGCTCTGTGAGATGTGTGTGCATTGCTTGTAGTTGGTGACAGGTACTGTGTGATGAGTGTGTGACACACTCATTGAATGTACTCTTGTTCTGTTTTTCACCCCTAGTTCCCTACAGCCTCTCCTGTCCCATCGACATACCACACAGCAGATGCATTTCTGCTCATGGTGGCGATTGCACATCGTTGAATAAACCCAGGACACATGAAGCAGATTGTGTTCAAGGTGTATTTATTTACAGCGGTGACATGTGATTGTGTGCAAGGTGTTGACAAACGTGGTGCATGCTGTGACAATTAGTTGACGGTCATGGCTGCGTGATGGTCAGGGTGTACCCATGAAGTTCCATGTCCACAGTCCAACAGACACATGCCATTCACATGGCAGTGTGGGGTAGGATCGTAGTACAAGTCAATGCAGTAGGTGGTCAAGGTGGCTGGCTGACTTACTGGCGTTTGGTGCATGCGAAGTCCTCTCTGGACACCTGTTTCCTCTTCGGACGGCCCCTTCCACGTTTGGTAGGGGGGGATGTGTTGATGTGCCGCTGGTGGTGGCTGAGGAGTGCTCACTCGCTGTGGACGCAGGGGAACGCGATGCTGCATGACCCTGCGCCACAGCAGGTGGTGGCGGAGGTGGTGTTGCTGGCCTTGCTTGTGCCCTCACCACCACCACCAGCTGGCCCATTAGGTCCACAAGTTGGTCCATACGGGTCACGAATTGTCCCATATGGGCGTCCATGGACCTCAACACCCCAAGGACCTCCCGCGTGTCAGTAGCCGACCTGGCCCATTGTCCTTGGGCCTCTTCATAGGCCCCAAGGACTCTGGCGATTTGCGGCAGGGCTTGGCTCCCAGGCTCAGATGGCGTTGGCCTGGCCCTGCTCCTCCTACCAGTACTGCTGCCACCGACCTGCCCACTAGCCACATTGCTCACCACGGTCCTCGCTCTGGCTCCCAGGGTGGAGCCCGACGGCTGTGCCACTGCTTGCGCAGGGGCTGTGGCCAGGGATGGTGTGGTGGTGGTGGTTGCGGCGGTGGTGGTGGTTGCGGCGGTGGTGGTGGCCGCAACGACCGTGGCAGCAGGGGTCTGTGACTGGTCAGCAGCCCTGGGTGATGGGTTGGTGGGCAGGAGGGGCCCTGGGGAGCGGTTGTGCCCTGCCACTCCAGATGGGCCTGCTGGGTGGTCCGTGTCCGGAGAGGTGTCCAGCTCCTCTACATCCGTGAGTCCGGGTCAGGGGCTTGTGGACTGGCTGTGCTGGCTGCTGTCACCCTCTCCAGCAACCAGCAGTTCGGCACCTGTGGGGAGAATGAGATGGGTCATTGTGTTACACCTAGCAAAGTATGTATTGGTTGTCTGACATTCACAGGTCGTGCACTGTCGTGCACAGGTTTCCCAGTGGCGTGTGTGTGGATGTACGATGTGTGTATGCGTGGGCTAGCAATGGGACTGTGTGATGTGGACATGTGGCATGGGACGGATTAGCAATGCCGATGGGTGTGTGTTGCTATGCTCCTACATTTTGTGGCTCGGGTGTATGTGTGCTCCAGGACCATAGACGATGTTGGGTTGAACGGTGGTTTAGGGGGAAGGATGGAACGCTTAGGTACGCTGATGCCAAAGGGGGTACAGCCCCTAAACGCTCTTGGGTTGAAATATGCTTTTGGGGTACATACTGTGGGTAATGGGTGCAGAACGTGACATGTGTTCTGGCAACATGACAGTGCATAGACAAAGGTGTGTGTCTGTCTCACATGCCCGGAATATCTGCTGACTGTTATCATTCATGGACATCACATTGGTAGCATTGTTGTGAGTTCGTGCTTGTTGTGTGCCACACGACGTATTGCAGATGGGCCAAATCCTTTGTGTGCGTGCTGCCCTGGTACATGTGCATCAGTGCTGTGCTCTTGGGGTGTTGACTATATTATGTGTGTTGTTACTCGCAGTGTGACGTGCGCTTCAGTCACTGCAGGCACTTGATTTGTCATGGGCAGGTATCTTTGCATGACTACTGTATGAGGGCCAGCTGTTCGGATGACATACCTTTCATGACACTGTGGCTGAGAGATGAGATGGATGATATGTTGAATGTGCATTGTGTACCTGTGTGTTTCATGGGTCCAGTTGTCTTTGTGTGCAATATTGTGGTTCCAAGCTGTTACTTCTAGTACGGTCTGTCTTACGTGGGCGTTGTTGTACGATGTGTGGGTGACAGGCAGTGAGGACTACATGGACAGGACTTCGATGGTGTTGCTGATGTGTGTGATGGGTGGCACAGTGCCTGCCGTGTGGGTCTGTGCTCCAGTGGGACTTGTGCATGCAGACGGGGCTCCTTAGGTGTTGCTGTATCTGTGATAGGTCATGTGGGGTTTGACTCTGTTGAACATGTCCGTGTGCACATTGGTCTCATGATTGTGACTGGGAGCAGTGCTGCGTGTTCCTCTGCTACGTGACATGTCCCATGTGTCAGTCGTAGTACAGTCCTCATGCCTACAGATGCCCCGCCCTGTACATTTTCCCACCTACAGGTTGTTTCTGAGTGCGCAATGCAATGGATGCCACATGGTACTGGGAGGGAGGGGTGCTCCACCTTGCTGCTCTGTGGCAGTGGGAGCCTGGTGGGTGTTTTACTTCAGCTGTCCCCCCTCCGAACCACTGTCTTTGTGTTCCGACTACTTACCTGTTACTTGTCGGTCAGTGCAGCTATGGCGGACACATGGATGTGGGGTGTGCTCCACCTTGCTGGTCTGTGGTAGTGGGGGCCTGGTGGGTGTTTTACTTCAGCTGTCCCCCCTCCGAACCACTGTCTTTGTGTTCCGGCTACTTACCTGTTACTTGTCGGTCAGTGCAGCTATGGCGGACACATGGATGTGGGTATGGGGAGTGCTCATTCTGGCGCATCTGGAGTACAAGGGGACCTGGTGGAAGATGCGGTGCTGGCTGACTGTACACATGCCCCCATGGTTTTGTTAGTTGGTAGCTTTGGGCTGAGTGTGTGTGAGTGTCTGTTGCATGTGTGGGTGATGTCTTGTGTATTGTGTACTGGACATGGGGGTGTTTGTCCCTAGGAGCTATGGCATGGTGGTAGTGCATGTGATTACATAGCGGTGTGCTGGTATACGTTTGTTTGTACTTACCAGCCTCCACTCCCCTGGTAATCCGGTGAGGATCTCCGGATGTATGATGACTCGCACCTTCTCCTCCCACGCCTTGAAGGTCTTGAATAGCGCGGGATTCCCTCCGCCAGTCCTGGCAGCCAGCTCTCGGTTTTTGCTCTCCTTCTTCTTGACCACGCTTTTGAGGTCGTTCCACCTTTTGTTTATTTCTCCTCTGTTGCGTGGAACGTTCCCGACTGCATTGACCTGGTCTACGATCCTGCTCCACAACCGGTTTCTGGTGGATAGTGGTGTCTGTTGGACCTGGTTGCCATAGATTTGTGGGTGCACCTTGACGATCTCGTCGACCATGACCGTCAGCTCGGTGGGAGTGAACTTGGGCATTCTGTGTGATGCCATGGTGTGTGTTTTGGAGTTTGTGGTGCTGGTGCGGTGTGTGGTGTGTGATGTGCAGGGGGTTTGTGGGTCAGGTGTTTGGTGGTGGTGGTGATGGGTGTGATAGGTGCGTGTCTGTGGTGTGCTGCTGTCCTTTCTGTCTCGCTGTGTTGTGTGCTTTCGTCCTCAGTTTGTAATGTTGCAGGGGGTTGTGGTCTGTGAAGGGGCTGGTTTTGTACTTACGTATGTGGGTGTGTCATGATGGTCTGTTGTTTTCAGGTGTGTTGTGGCTGGTGTTCTGGGATTTGTTGTTGAATTTTTTGTCCAGGGGGGGGTGTGTTTCCGGGATGTGTACTGTGTTTGGGTATTTGTGCGTGGGTTGCTGTGTGGACTTGTTGGCCATGTTGTGTGTGTTTGTTTTCGTCAGCGGATGGTTTCTGTGCATGGACGTGGCTGCCAGGGCTTCCGCCGTGTCCATTTTCGTCACTGTTGTTTGCGCTGGCGGGCGGTGTATTTGTGGATTTTCCGTGCTCATGTCGGTACGATCCTAATTTCACGGGCGGTGTCTCGGTCGTCAGGGCGGGCGGTTTTGGCTTGTCGTGCGTCTTTCCGTCCGTGGCGGGCGAATGGACTTAGACTCGGACATGGGCGGGCGGTATTTTCTGTTTATTTTCCGCCTCCGGCGGTTTTCGGTTCGCGGCATCGTAATTGCTCCGTCGGTATTCAGACGGTGTAGGCGGGCGGATTTTTGCCACTGTGGTAGTTGGCGGATTTTTTACCGTCCGTCATCGTAATGGACACCTTAGTTTGAATTAATTAATCATTACTTGATCATTAATATTCATTTATTAATTGATAAATATTTTTGGTAATTGTTTCTTTTTATTTTGTTTGGGGATTTAGGTTCTATAGCTGTAATGTTTGGTTAGTACTTTAATTTTTACCTTTTTAAATGTGTTTTTTAATTATTAATAATTGTTTAATTGATAATTAATTGTGGTAATTATGGAGGTACACTTTTTTTTAAATTTAGATGTGTGTTATAAATTGTGTGGTGTTATAGGGTAGGAAAGAAAATATTACATTTAAGTAATAAATATTTTTTTGATTAAAATTAATTTCTATTACAAAATATTTATTTGTTTGTTAATTTTTTGTTAAATTAATAAAATTAATCTTTTATGTAAATGTTATATTTTTCTACATTATAATATGTTTCTATGTTTTCAAAATTTTTATATTTTTATATATGTTTTGTTTTGGGATTTTTTATTATGTTTTGTATTGTAATTGATATTTTGTTTATTTTAAATTTAGAATTTTCTTTAGTGGGAATATTAATTTTTACCCCTCGGCTATCCAACACTTTCCCTACTGTTGCACTCGCCGGAGTGGGAATAGTCTGTTCCGGTTTCATATCTGGAGCCACAGCATTGAACCTTCCCTTTCTGTCTTTCACCACAAACTGTGGGGCCTATTACGATGGCGGTCGGGAAACCTCCCCGACCGCCATGATAGCGGGAAAAGACCACCCGCATGTACTGCGACATCACCGCCGGTCGAATTATGATGACCCGCGGTCGAAATCCGACCGTGGCGGTCTGATCGCGGGCATTAACATTGCGGTGGTTGCTGCTGCCCGCAGCACCGCCGCGATGCCGAAAGGAGCATGTCCTGCATTTCCCTGCACTGCGTGGAAGGCACTGCACAGTGCCTGCCACCTGGTACAGGGAAATGTAGGGGGGGACCAAGGGTACCCCCCCAGTGCACCCACACCCCCCCAACACATTGGGGGCCCGCAACGGGCCCCCAGAAGAGAATCACTGCATGCCTTTCAATGGTGGTCTGACCGCTGAGGAAAGGCTGGCTACCGCCGGCATCATAATCCTGCCGGCGGAGCCTGCTCTGCACCGCCACCATTATCCCGGTCCTGCTCCGTCCACCAGGCAGGAGTGCGGATGGCAACCGGCGGTAAAGCGGCGGTCAGAATTTCCCACCACCGCGGTCACCACCGCCACCCTAATATGACTGGCGGTTTTACTGGTTGCGATGGCGGGCTGATGTCCACCGCCGGTAAGCCACCGCCGGCCCGGCGGTGGACATCCGACCGCCTTCGTAATAGACCCCTGTCTTTGGATGAATTTTCTGTAGAGGTATGGTTTTTCCACTTCTAGCTTCTTCACTCTTTCCAAATACCAGGACCCATATCTCAGGTTGTTTATGCAATCGAATTCGCGAAACACAGTAATCATTGATTCCATCGTCTTCATGTGCAGCTCCCAATTACTTTCCTGATCAGCATGTACAAAGTTTTTTACTAGAGCTATCATGTGTAAAACATTTCCCCATTACTTGGAAAGTTCTGATTCTTCATGACAAACTCTACAAACTTGGTTTTCAAGTTTTCTGATTTTAAACTGAGTGTATTGAATATTGCCTGTCTTTGCATTATGTCTTTTGAATGAAGTACACTCTGTGCCTTGTTCACCTCTGAGATAAGATATGCAAAACCTAATTTGTCATTCTTGTTCCAGAAAGCATTTCAACACAATGTTCCTATAGCCTCAGATATGATGCGTATACCTTGTAAAAAACGAACATGATGAGTTCCGCGCAATACTGACTGGACAGTTTTGCTTCCAAAGATTTCAGTCTCAATAAGTGCATTGTCTATGCCACATCCACTAAGATAACTTCCTGCACACCGCAACACAACTTTTGTCATGTGAAAAATGCCCATCATTAGATAAAGAGCATTAAAGTCTACTAGATTGCTTATAAAAATGTCAGCTACAATACGGAAACACTATCTTCACAGAAAATTGGCAGGATAGGCTTGTCTTCAAGCTTGGCATGCACATTTTGAAAATTCTTTAGAGCTGTGTATACTGTTGTGTAGTTTGTGACTGGCGATGGTATTACTGGTAAAAACCCAACCTTCAGTGGGATGGTATTCTGGGAGATCAGAGCATGAATTCCAGCCCACAGTGGAACTGGCTTTTCTTCATCCTTCAGTCCGCACCGAATAAGCGATAGGATAAATTTAGTTAAATCAGCTTTGCAGACTGCAACATCAGGTGGAAGAAGATCCATGTCCTCAGCCACTTTGAAACTTTCAGGCAGACTGGGACGTGTTGATGGCTTGTTGTGATTTTGCACACGTTGGCAAGGCAGTTGAGTTATAAATTTGCTGCTTCATTTGTTTATGGCTACAGCTGACACAGCTTGTTTTCTAGCAGCTACTTCATTGGTATAGTCTTGAAAAAGCACCATGGCAGCATCATGTGAGCTGGATGTGCCAGACAAAGAAGAGCTGTCTTCAAAATCAAAATTGTCAAGAGCAGCAATTGTAAATGCTTTCCTAGTAAAGTGATTTGGAAGTGGTGTGCTGTCGGAGTCACAAGATTTTACAGCATGAGCTGCTAACAAGTTCCTGCTCCGTACTATGGGGCTGATTATGATGGCGGAAGGACCGCAACCGCTGGGTCGGCCGTGGCGGTCCCTCCGCCATCTGACTCCCATTTCCCCCCGCCGCATTAGGATGGCGGGGGGAATCGCTTTGTGACCGCGGCGGTCGCAAAGACCGCCCTCCACTCTTCCGCCACAGGCAATCGTCATGATTGCCTGGCGGAGCGGTCAGCATGGGTGAAATGGCGGCGGTGCCTAGCAGGCACCACCCGCCAGATTACAATGCTGGCGTCAGCCAGCCTTTCCATGGTGGTGGAACCGCCATGGAAAGGCTGGCGGAGGCTGGGTTCGGGGGCCCGTTGCGGGCCCCCTCTGTGGGGGAGGAGGGTGTATGTGCACTGGGGGGTACCCATGGTACCCCCCTACATTTTCATGCACAAGGTGGCAGGCACCGTGTGGCGCCTGCCACATTGTGCATGGAAATGCACTACGTGGCATTTTGGCATCGCGAACGGTGCTGCAGCCAGCAGCACCGTCCGCAATGATCTGGGCCCTGGATGTGCCCGCCATAGTGGCGGGCACATCCTAATTCACTCAGTGGGACCGCCGCCTTACTGGCGGGCGGTCCCAGCACCACAACGATGGTGGGCGGACTGATGTCCACCCGCCATCGTAATGAGCCCCTAAGTCATTATAACTTGTTGATGCACCAATCCTATTCACTGAAGTGATTAGCTCTCTACTTCTGCACTTGTCATAGATTGTGTGGGCGGTCATCATGTGTAACGGAGTTTTCTTTTTGCAGTGATGAAATTCATAAAACATGATTTGAAAAAGACAGTACATTTCCACAGCATAAGACTGTTGGTTCATGGGATTGTCTTCCACTTCTTTGCTTTAGTTTGTAACAGTTTTGCTTTGCTGATATTAAACAATGATGTAAAAAATGTTAATACAACAGCAAGCATTCTTCTTGACTCCCATGATTTGTGGAGCTCTGGGGCACCACAAAAGTCTAAGCCCAAAATCTGGATGTTTCTTTAAATGGTCCCTACTGATTTTACTGCATCCTGTGATCTTTATTTGGCAGCAAGAATTTCAGGAGTCAAATCAGCTGAGAACACCATAAATGGCTCATTCTTTTTGTTAGACTAGCAAAAACTAATTCTTTCTTTGTACATTCTCACCAGAAAAATTTTAATTTCATTTTTATGGATTAATACAGTTTCATTAATTTTGACCATTATTTCTCTGATCTGACTGAGTGTGAACCCGTACCCAGCACTCAAGAGTGACTTTAAAACTTAATTTGCTTTTTGAAAGATTGCAAACTTAACTGAAAGCTGGTGGTTACATTGCTGCTGGGATCTCACTGTATATTCATATTTTAGAATGTATGTGCCATGCAGTTCGGGTTAACATACAAATCTGCTGCAAATACATTCACATTCCTGTTTAGATCAGCTACTCGGCTGAAAACCTTATCTTGGAATTAACTAGCTGAAGATAAAAACATATTTGCCCTTTGAGACTCACATACTCTGTACTTTGTTCTTCCGTCAATTTCTTTGGCCCTTGTTCTGGCTAAACCACAGATAACATATGGAAGATCCTCCACTTTCTGATCAGTAGTTGGAGGTGGACGAGGGATAGCCAGTGATCTTCGCCGCTTTCTCAGAAGACTCGGCTTCTTGTTGTGATCCACTGCTTTCTTCTATTTTTTGACACATTTTTTCCAGGCTTTTTTCCTTTGTATATGACTTGTAGCACTTGTTGCTACAATGATAAAATATTTGATCTTCTTCACCCATCATTTTCAATCTTTTGTGAACGTCGTCTTGCCGTATTTCTGCAGCATCTTTAACTCTCGTCTGTCCAGCCACATTTGATGTTAGCTTTTCTTACAGATTAGTTTGGCTCATGACACATTTTTCTTTGTTGAAAGAGTGCTCAGATTTTGCAGTTAGCAACACTCTCTCAGGAGGTAAAGATCCTCTTCTACCACCTGCTTTGCTCATTTTTCCGAATTTGAATCAATGGAAAACCTGAAACATAAACAATAATAGAATAAATTACCAATATGAAGGCTAAAACACATCATTATACAGCCGTCATTTTGGAAAATGGCAGACGGGTTGCCCTGAGAAGTTATTTTCGGTATAAATGAGACTAGTTGATCCCCAAAACCAATGTTTTGACACCAAAATTAAGTATATAGGCCTCATGGTTCCTGAAATTTTATATCATCACTGCAACACATTTGTCATTTTAAAAATAAGTCATCCAGGAAAATTCGGCCCGGATTAGCAATGCCTACCCAAGCTGAATTACTTCTCTAGTGATATAAAAACACAAATCAAAAATGAAAATCTCTGGACAACAATTTATTTATGGAGGTATATCAAGGGGCCAGGACTATTATGTTTACCCCCAGAAACTTTTTCCCATTAGTTAGGAAGTTCCCAGGAGTCATCCCCACCCACTGGCTAGGCCCAACCATAAATATGGCCTCCAAAGCAACACTCCTAAGAAACGTTTTTGAACAGAAGAGGACTGGGCCCTGCTTGCTGTGACATTGGAGGAAACCTGAAGACCTGAGCCCGCTCCCTCCTATACCCAGGACAAAGAGGTGGACTCCAAGGTTCAGTGAACTGCGTGACTCCAGGGTCACAACAATCTGCAAGAGGATTTCTTTCTGAAATGGCCAGTACAAACCAGACTGGACCTTGCTGGTGACCTCTGCTGGAGTGAGTCCTGTCCCCTAAGTATGTTCTGGATGCATTAAAAGTGACCCAGAGGAGCTACTCCTGCAGCTGGAGCATTTTGGCTATTAAAAAAAAGACTAACAGCCTGATTTATAGCTCAGCAGATGGGCTACTCCGTCACACCGGTGATGGATATCTCAGCTGCCGAAATAGAAATCCCATAGGATATAATGGGATTTTTATTTCGACTGACAGGATATCCGTTATTGTTATGATGGAGCAACCCATTTTCCAAGATCTAAATCGGGCCCTAAGTCAGTAGATAAAGTCTTTGATCGGGACAAATTCCCTTAGGTTAACTTACCACTGCTCCATGACAGTTGGCCCGCACTCATGCCTAGGTCCAGGTCTACCGCTTCCATAGACTAGTTGGTGCTATTTTTACTTACATTTTAAAAATTCATCTCTCAGGTTCCCCTTATTGGATTTTTGTCATTTGGGTATTTTATTTATTAAATGTCCTAATTCAGTTTCGGAATTTTCTTGTTTGTTGTTTTGACTTTATGGCTGTTTTGGTACTGCATAAAAACTTTACGTTTTGCCCTTAGTTAAACATGTTTGCTCTGTGCCATAGCTTAGGTTATCCTACCACTGCTCCATTACAGTTGGCCCCCAATCACGCCTAGGTCACGGTCTACCGCTTCCATGAACTATCATTGGCACTGAGTGCTATTTGGTGCTATTTTTACTTAAACTTAAAAAATTCTTATCTCCGGTTCTTCTTATTCGATTTTTGTCATTTTGGTAATTTATTTATAAAATTTCACTCTGTTTTCCTAATTTGATTTGGGAATTATATTGTTTGGTGTTTTGACTTAATAGCTGTATTGGTACTGCATAAAACATTACATGTTGCCCTTAGTTAAACCTGTCTGCTCTGTGCCATAGTCACGTTAACTTAGTGACTTTAGGGTTCACCCTGACATTTTAGTGTTAATATTCCTTGAGGTGGATGATAGCCCACCCCAAATAAAAATCCTCATTCTTACAGTCATGCAATGTTTTTCTATTTTAATTTAACCAATTGCTAAAATAGTTTGTAATATATGCATTTTACATAGATCTGATGTGGTATACATTTTGCAGAAACTCTGTGATATTTTCCTACTAGAAATCTTTTGCTAAGTTGCCCAAAGTAAACCTTGTACAGTATCACGGAGAAAGGGTCTTCACTTGTGGGATAGTCATTTTAGGAGGACTCTATTCAAATATTTGTCTTATTTAGATTACAAAAGCAGATGATAGGTTGTACAAAAAATTCTACACCTGTTCCCCAAACAATTGTAACATAAGGGTTTAAGTGATAGTAATGAAGGTTCCTAATCGTCAGCTAAGCCCTTACTAATAATACACCAAGGTGGTTAGAGACTAACCTTTCAAAATGTCTTGCTGAAAATATTTAACATGCTTAGGTCCCTTACAAGTAAAGAAATTTGGGCAACATGATTGCTTTGTGAAAACAAGTCTTTCTCCATATCTGTGAAGTGTTTTTCACGGTAAACAACCTTGACCCCGCATCCCTCACCCCGCATGTTGTTACAACGCGGTCGTTACAACGACCGCGTTGTAACAACGCAATACTATTACCCCGCAAGTCATAACAACAACTTGCAGAAGGGGGGAGAAGGTGTTGGATTTAAAATCCAACACCTTCCCTACTGTCCGCACAGACTGGAGTTGGAATAGTAAATTATACTATTCCAACATCCAGCGCCCCCCTCCGCAAGTCGTTGTTACGACTTGCGGGGTAATGGTATTGCGTTGTTACACTGCGGTCGTTGTAACGACCGCGTTGTAACAACATGCGGCGTAACGGGATGCGGGGTAAAGAGGCATATTCGTTTTTCACATTTATGGTGAACAATTCAGCAAAATATATATAATAATAATAATCACAATAATAATAATAGCACGCCCTTTATTCAAGAATGAAAGTTGGAGGTTTGAAGACGATCAGATACTGTCGTAGTTCTGACCATAAACGATGCAGACTAGCAGCGTTATTCCGATGACCTGCCGAGCAGCTTCTGGGAAACCAAGGGGTCGATTAAGGTGGCGGGCGGACAAAGTCCGCCCGCCATCGCATTGCCAAAAGGGACCGCCCGCCATAGGTGCGGCGGTCCCGCTACACAAATCAGGATGCGCCCGCCACACTGGCGGGCGCATCCCGTATTTTTACATTGCGGTGGGCGGTGCTGCAAGCAGCAACCGCCGCAATGTAAAAATACATGTTGTGCATCTGCATGTACAACGTGGCAGGCACCGTGCAGTGCCTGCCACCTTGTACATGCAGATGCAGGGGGGTACCATAGGTACCCCTCATGTGCACCCCCAACCCCCCCAACACTCTGGGGGCCCGCAACGGGCCCTCGAAGGCATTCTCCGCCTGTCTTCTTGCGGCGGGATCTCCGCCGCAGAAGACAGGCATCGTAATGCCTACGGCGGTGCCTTCACAGCACCCCAGCCATTGACCCATTGTACCGTGTCCCGCAAGGCGGGCAGAAAAGGACCACCTTGCGGGACCACGGCGGACGGTATTTCCGTCCGCCGCGGTACCATTCACATTCCCACCACCATCCTGATTTGGCGGTGGGAATATTCAGGTGGATGGTGGGCGGATCGCCCACGCCGGGCCGGCGGTGACTACCGCCAGCCCGGCGGGGGCGTTCTGCCAATCCGCTGGGCCGGCGGTGACTACCGCCGGCCCGGCGGGGGCGATCCGCCCGCCATCGTGATCGGCCCCTAAGTTCTTTGGGTTCCGGGGGAGTATGGTTGCAAAGCTGAAACTTAAAGGAATTGATGGAAGGGCACCACCAGGAGTAGAGCCTGCAGCTTAATTTGACTCAACACAGGAAACCTCACCCAGCCCAGGCACGGAAATGATTGACAAATCGACAGCTCTTTCTCGATTCTGTGTGTGGTGGTGCATGGCCATTCTTAGTTGGTGGATTGATTTGTCTGGTTAATTCTGATAATGAACAAGACTTCTCCATGCAAACTAGTTATGTGACCCCCAGCAGTCGGCGTTCAACTTTTTCGAGGGACAAGTGGCCTTCAGCCACACGAGATCGAGCAATAACTGGTCTGTGATGCCCTTAGATGTCAGGGTCTGCACGCACGGTACACTGAATCAGCCACGGTCTGTGCAGGTAACAGCTGTGTGGCCGGGTAAGGGGGGATTTCGAAGGACAATGCAGAGGGAAATTTAAATAAATAATTAATTTTCCCTCTCCATCGTCCCTCGAAATGCCCCCTTACCTGGCCCCACCCCCTGCTGCTGTTACCTGCATGGACCGCGGCTGCACTGAACAGATCAGCGTATGTCTATCCTGTGCCAACAGGTGCGGGTAACCCGCTGAACTCTGTTTGTGATAGGGATTGATGATTGCAATTATTTCTCATGAAAAATGAATTCCCAGTAAGTGTGAGTCATAAGCTCACGTTGATTAAGTCCCTGCCCTATGTATATACCACCTGTCGCTACTACCGATTGGATGGTTGGTGAGGTCCTCAGATTGGCCCTGCCGGGGTCGAAAATGGCCCTGGTGGAGCGCCGAGAAGATGATCAAACTTGACTATCTTGAGGAAGTAAAAATCATAACAAGGTTTCAGTAGATGAACCTGTGGAAGGATCATTAACAGCGCATTGTCCCGGGTGACTGACAGTGCCAGCCCAAAACCTTTGGCCGCCTTCCAGATGAAGCACACCGTAGTCACAGTGCCCAGACCTTCCTTCGCGTGCCCTGGCCAGTGGAGTGGTCAGTGGCCACTGGGGTGCTTGTGCGAGGACCTGGAGTGGGGGGAACTCCTCCACCCAGGAGGACCCGAACAATGTACGCATGAGGGATGGGAGCCTGCCCCTCAATTAGGGGCATGACAGAAATCCCTGCTGAGACAGAACCCACATTCACCCAGCACAATGCCAAGGGGGGGAACTGAATGGCAGTGCCTCCCCGGGCTGGGACCACCCCTGAAGATCCTGCCGCCCCGGGCTCTACCACACTGTTCCTGACCTGACCTGGTTTCAGATGACCGAGGAGCAGCTCTTTTTGAGCGGCAGGACAGCCTGCATGAGAAGGAATGGGGGTACAAGGGAATCCTGGCTTCTCTCAGTGGGGGCATGAGGGATGAGGGAGCCACATGGCTCTTCCCTTCTGGTGCCTTCGACCAAGGCAGAGGGTGGGCTACCCCCAGCCCACGAGCATGCTCGGGGCAGCCGCCAGGCAATCACTACACCGCCGGGTCATGGCAGACTGTTGAGATGCAGGTGAGGCAACCCTCCCTCATTGCCAGGTACCTGGGCTGTTCCATTCTCTTGTGGCCAGCTGAGGGTTTGAAGACTTGAGCAGTCCCTGCCGGTCCTCAACGAAGGACTGCTGTCAGTGGGGCTGCCCGCCTCCACCATCCTGGGAGGCTCCTGGCCTGTGGAGGACGGGGGCTCGTGGGCCGTGCTCCTGGAAATGCTATTTCAATCATGGAGGGCTACGCCCTGAGGGGAAGCCTTGACAGAGTGCGGGCCATATCGCCACTCAGGCAGCAAATGGATGCATGGTGCCGCCTTCTTCCCTCCTTTCCTGCACCCGCAGGTAGGCAAACTTTGCAAAAAGTTCCCTGTGACTCTTGCCGGTTCATCCTCGGCTCAAGCATCGATGAATGAGGCTAGCTGAGCGAATTAGTGTGAATTGCAGGACATGTTGATTATTGACATTTCAAACACACCTTGCAGCCCTGGGTTTCTCCTGGGGCTATGCCTGTCTGAGGGTTGCTCAATTGTCAATCGCCCCTGGGCTTCTCCTGTGTGCGGCTGGGGCCACCAAAGGGTAGCTCTACTTCCTTCGTTCCCCACAAGTTCAGACCTCTGATCACCCATTGCAGGATCCTTCCTCCTGGTCCTGTCATGGAAGTATGCCACCACTGTGCCTAGACTTCCCTACCACCTTGGTGGGGCACAGGTTGGCAGCAGGTCTGCCCCAGGACACCTGGCTGTGTGCCACATGTGGCTGTCTTTGGTGTCCCACAGCTGCCTGTGCGCACCAACTTTGGCACCCACCTCTGCGGCCAGCTTCTGGGGAGGGCCACCCCCCCCGCCAGGCCCTCTGGTGCTCACGTGCCCCCGCGGGCCTCAGTCTCCAATCCAGGAAAAAGAGTGTACTGCCATGATTTAAGCCCCTGTAGCCCAGAGACCGATGTCCCCATCTCCCCACGCTTTGGCATCCAGCTTTGACCTCAGATCAGATGTGGCGACCCACTGAATTTAAGCATATTACTAAGTAATGGCAAGTAATGAGGGAGGAGCCCAGCGCCAAATCCCTGCCCGGTGGTGGGAGCGGGATCTGTGGAGTACAGAAGACCGACTCCCCATCTTTGCTCAGGTTGGCCAAGCCCTTCTGATTGAGGCTCACCCCCCAGACGGTGTTAGGCCTGTAGCAGCCCCTGGCACGCCGGGATCGGGTATTCTGGGAGTCTGGTTGCTTAGGGATGCAGTCCAAAAAGGGTGGTAAATTCAATCTAAGGCTAAATATGGGTGCGAGACTGAGAGCCAACAAGTTAGAAATTAAAAGAACTTTTAAGTGAGAGTTCAAAAGGGCGTGAAACCGTAGAGAAGTTTCCAGTTCCAGTTTAAATACTTTACTTCAGTGATAGGCCATAAAAGTCACAAACATTGAGAAAATACATAAACCCAACTATTTGTGCAATTAGTTAGAAATTGGGTTGTTACAATAAAAATACACAAATACAAATTTAAAAATGCCATAATATTCAATAAAACCACGAGTCAAAATGTTGGTTAAAATTATCTTATATAAAAAATAAACAGCATTGACACCTTCTAAAGGGCACAAAAAATCTACATACAGTCTAATGGGGATCTCAGTGCAAAACTTAAAAGTAATGTGTGCCCAAGTCCAATATTGGCAAGTCTAGAAGAGTTCCTGGGACATGAGCAATCTAGAATTGGATTTAGCCACTAAGAGCAAATGGCAGAATAATTGTGCACCAAATCAGCCAAATGCTCTTTAAGAATTTTGCAACTGAGAAAACTATGAAGGGAGTGGTATCAACCCAGCAGATTCTCAGGGCTACCCTATAATGTCTGCTTCCAAGTGAACAACATAAAGGGATTATCCAGTGTTTGCACTGCTTGGAATATTTGGTGCAAAAGAACAACAGATGAGCATCAGTTTTGTCACTCTCTTTGCACACTGAACAGTTTCCTACCCCCCAGTCTACCCTTCCATTTTGCTGTAAAGGAGGATGGAGGAAGAGTGCCCAATCTAAACCTAATGTAAAGGGCTTTGGTAAAGGGTGGGTCAATATCATCCATATAGACCTCGAAGGCAGAAGAGTGATTAAACCCCAGGAAATGATCAGTAAGGCACCCAGGATCTTGGTGACTAATCAAGTTCATCTCCTCACATTCCCAATAGAGGGACTTTAGCTTTTTAACGGAGGATGATGTGATGGTGTTAGTGTTGAGCCAGATTTCTGGCATACCCAAAGTGTAAAGGGTTTGTTTTACATGTTGTAACCATGGTAGAATTGCCCCACTTTTTGCCTGATCAATATTTCACTTAAACCAGCAGCAATTCAGGGGTAGACCAGACTAGCATCCAGTATAATATAGGTTTAAGATGCACTAGGGCAGTGGTTCCCAAACTTTTTCGACCTGCGGCTCCCTTGACCCATTGGCCATTGCCCGTGGCTCCCCACTTTTACTTTTTTTGGAGGGTGTGGGGGATGTAAGCCCGGTCTCGGGAGTACCTGCATTTTTCTCACTGAAAATAATTGGGATGTAGCTGATGAAGGTATTATAATCATATACGCAGGGTGTTTCGTATTACTAGGGTGGCACCTCTAATAAAATATTCCTAGTTACACTCCTTTGCCCATGTCTTTTTTAGAGTACCCCCTCTAACTTTTTTATCCCACTTACAGTGCTAGATAGCACACCTACGCATTGCCAACGTCTGTGAGAAGTTGGCCTGGTATATGCTGTCCACTAATTAAAGTGGGCACCTTGCACCATTCCAAACAACCCTTATGGTGATTTAAGAGGTCAAAGATAACCTTAGAAAGCTATCCAAGTGGTAGCTGTGGAGAGCAGCCTTCAGGCTTAGTCTTGAAGGAATGTTAAGCAGCTTGCTTTACCAGAATGCAATCTTATTGTATTGGTTAAATGAATGGAGAACCACACTGAAGTTATAAGAATATATATTTATTATTATAACACACCTTAAATACCTCACAGTATCTGCTACACGCAGATAAACACAAAGCACACAATACTGTAGCACAGAAACAATCGTAAGTAGCACTAACACACAGTGGGCTCCCGGGGGAGACCAAACCATATACTAAAATAGTGGTATAAGAACCACGACTCGAGTCAAGACAGTGTCTGGAGGATGTAGAATCGCTGGGACCCCAAGGAACCACCCAAGGTGAGTAAGTAGGGACCCCACGGAGGACGGGTGCAGTGTGAGAACATGACCGTGTACTACGTACAATTCAATGGGAGAGTCGTGGTTGCAATTTTAAAGTTTAAGGACCCTTCCCAGTGGATTACGAGGAAACCGTGGGTACCGAAGTACCAGAGTTACCTATCCCAGGGAAGCTGGGTGCATAGGGTTGAAGTGGTGTCGGAAACCGCCGTCGTTCTCAATGGGAGTCTTCAAAGAAATGCCACTGCTGGAAAGAAGAAAAGTGTCCGGTGGAATCCGCAGGTGGATTCTTGATGGAAGGAACCTGAAAGCGGAGTGGACAGAGACTGGGTCACTCAGGAGGGTGGAAGGGTGGAATCATACCTCCCACACCAGTTACCGGTGTGGAGGTATGATTCCAAGGTGTTTGATACCAAACACGACATGGTTTGTTGCAGCCGTTTTCGAGATAGCATTTTACGCGAGCATGTAACGCACCTCTACGTATATGTCTGGCTGCGTCACTGACAACCTGGGAGAATGGTCTCCGAAGGCTGCAGGGGTGCCCATCTCATGCATGGGCACCCTCTCACATAAAACCCAGCACCCTGCCTTCAAGATTGTCAAGGCCTGCTATAGGGGTGACTTATAGGTTTTAAGTGTAGTGACCTATAGATCTAGTAAACCTATATCTAAAGTAAGTGGTGCATGTACCATCTTACACAGGCTGCAATGGCAGGCCTGTAGTTCCATTTTGCATGGTCTCTCATGGGTGGCATTATACATGCTTCAGCCCATGGGAGGCCTCTGGGGTACCTATGCCCTGGGTACATGTGTACCACATACTAGGGACTGATAAGGGTACCCCAGTATCCAATGTGGAGTGTACCTAAGTACATGGCATATCATTTTAGGGAGAAAGCAGATAGACTGGGGTCCTGATTAGCAGGATCCCAGTCAGACTAGTCAAAAACAGTGTAACATCAAGCAAAAAGTGGGGGTAACCATAAGAAGCAGATCCTACTTTCCTACAAAGTGTTTCTGCACTTGAAGAATATTTGCATGCACCTCCATTTCTACCCATGTCATATGTGCCAACACACCAGTCTCAGCAGGGTGACTCATGATTTTTAAACCACATACAGCTTTATTTTTGCTGTCTCCTCCCTAAAATTGCCTCCAAATCAATGCAAGACAAATAAATTCCTCTGATACTTTTTTTTTTTTTACGTCCCACTTTCTTGCTTCCAAATGTTGGCATTATCCTGTATATGGTGTTTTACTTCCCTGTGCTCAAGGAGAGAGCAGGCCTGTCTGGAAATGTGTGGGTACTGAAAGAAATATGTACTGGAAGTACCTATCGTTCAAGTACAAGTGTCAATACTTAATATTACTTAATGTGTTTAATAGACTGGACAACTGTACTTTCCTGATAACTTGCATTGGTGTAAAATGCATTTGGAAAAAAACAAAACTATTAACAAGTCTAACAAAATAAATTGGGCATCTTCTGCTTTCTTTGGGAGTGTTGGAACGTGGAGATCCAGTGAAATATGGAGGTCATATCCCTCGACATGCCATCAATTAAGCAGTAGGTTTACAGCTTTATGCATGTCACTTACAAATCATCGACATCATGCGTTTAAGTCTAATTAGTTTAACTGAAGCCAACAGACCCTTCAACATTAAATGCATTAAAGTGCTTGGTGCGCGGCTCCCCTGGCTAGGTTTGGTGGCTCCCCAGGGAGCCACGGAGAACAGTTTAGGAACCACTGCACTAGGGGAACAATTGACCATATACCTAGATCAAGTTTTAAAATCTAGGGGGTGTTTTGGGGGTAATTTAAGGGGTGTCTGTAGGAGAGTAGGATCTGCTTCACATGGGTACCCCCACTTTTTGCTGATGCTTCACTGTTTTTCGACATTAGTCTGGCTGGGGCCCTGCTAATCAGAACCCCAGCCTAGCTGCTTCCTCTCTAAAATGGTTTCCATGTGCCTTAGGCACATCACTGATTGGAATCTGGAGTGCCCTTATAAGTCCCTAGTATATGGTATACTATGTACCAAGGGCATAGGTACCTCAGAGGCCTGCCAGGGGCTGCAGCATGTATTATGCCACCCCTGGAAGGCCATCCAAACTGACACCACAGGTCTGCTACTGCAGCCTGGGTAAGGCGGTGCATGCACCCCTTACTGTGATATAGGTTACCTATATCACGAAATACATACACACATATAAACCTATAAGTCACTCCTAAGGCAGGCCTTATCAATCCTAAAGGCAGAGTGCATGGTTCCTATGTGAGAGGGTGCCCCTGCATGAGCAGGGCCCCTCTGCAGCGTTCGGAGACCATCTCTGATGCTGTTTGTAGTGCAGCCTGACCATATACTCTTAAGCGCATTATATCCTCGCGGTAAAATGCTAACTTTGGAATGGCTGCACCTAAACATGTCGTGTTTGGTGTCAAACATCTTGGAATACTACCCCCCGCCAATCCTGGCGGCGGGGGTAGCATTCCACCCTTCTAGAGGGAAAGACATGTTAACTCTGACGAGTCCGGTAACTTCTTTCCAGAGCCCTGGCATCACAAAATGGATGCTGCTGCCACAGACACGAGTCTGGCCTCCTGCTGCTGGACGAAACTCCGGCAGGGGAGGCCTGGACAATAGGTTTCCTGTCCCAGGGAGGTGTGACCACCTCCCAGACAGGATAATGTGTATTGGGGCTGGGCGGGAGCACTTTCGGGTGCTTTGAAGTCCTGCACTGGGGGCACATTTGGTGTCCCTGTGCATACCCCAGTTCAAACCGGATCAGGGGCTTGCAGCCCCTGCTTTGGCGCGAACTGGACAAAGGGAAAGGGGTGTAGCCACCCCTCTGCCCTGACCCACCCATAGCTGGGGCCACAGAGTAGTCCAACCCCTATTTTTAGAATAAAGGTAGGAACCCAGTCCTTAGGACTTTAGATTATACCTGGACGAAACTCTGACACTGAATCCTGGACCTTCGACGCTCTACGACAAGATTAGAGGACTGAAGAATCTCCCTTGGGGTCAAGGAGTGACTCCCCTGCTTGGCAGGCACCAAAGAAGCATTTGTCCGGTTCGCATTACTGAAGCTCCCGTCGGACGCCGAAGTCATCGGATCACCAGAGGTGGATTCTCAGACTTCCCCGAGGCTACCCTGAGTCCCCAGCAAAGCTGAGGCCCGTGGCTATCGTGGGTGACTTGAGACCGTGACCCCTGGACACCGAGCACATTTGCAAGTGCACCATCTTTTGGGTCTCCCAAGAAGTCGTGCTTTGAGCTCCGAGTAGCCCTAGCCTCCAGCACCACCTGTCCCGAAGATCACTGGCCTCCACTCCACGAGTGTCCTGCAAGCCAGCTCCACGTGCGGCGTCATGAGGCTCCTTCGCAGTCGCTAGCCCGTTGGCTAATAGCCCTTAACGAAGGCCAATCTTTTTCTTACATGGCATCCTGGTTGCTCCAGGCCTGCGCTCACTTACCCTCGCTGGGTGAGTTCCACAGACCTTGCTGGTCTGCACCATCGACGATCTTCATCTTACTCGAGACTTGCCGTTGCCAAGGCTTGTTGGGTCCAATCCGGTCGCCGACACCTCAGCACTCGACAAACATTGAGCACCAGCCGGAATCCTGCTCCTGGTTGCCGACAACTCCTCCCGGACCTCGTGGCTGAAGAGTCAAGACGACTGTCAACGCACCTGAAGCACTCGACATCGGTGGGCATCTGTCCATCGCCTTCCTGGTCACTGGCTAGTGACCCAGACTCTGTCCCCTCTGCTTTCAGGTTCACCAGAACTCCGATCCACTCTTGGATCCACCCGGACACTTTTCTCTTGGCCGCCAGCAGCACTTTGCAGCAGATCGCCATCCGAATCGACGACGAAACCCGACCCCGAAAGGCACCTATGCACCCGGCTTCCCTGGGTGAGGTAACACGAGTACTCCGGTGCTCCCGTGGGTAGAGACTCTTCAAAGTCCTAGATCTCAAAGGGTTTTGTCCTAGTCCTCTTCTAAGTGTCCCTTTCCTCTATTTTCCCGATCCCGACTTTCTCCATAGAAGTTAACGGCGTATCGCGGTTGTGTATTTACACTGCACGGGTCTCCCGTGGGTCCCCTGTGTCACTACCTTGGGTGGTTCCTTGTGGTCCAAGCACTTCTAGAGGCTCTAGGCCTAGTGTCTAGTTCAGTCGTGGTTCGCATACCACTTTATTGGTATATGGTTTGGTACGCCCCTAGGGCCCAAACGTGTATTTGTGCTAATATTGTGATTTAAGATCTTATAACTTATGTACTTCGAACTCTAGCCTCATAAAGAGACTAGAGGGGTGTGTTTAGTAATAAATACATATATTTTGAATATATACCTGGTGTGGTGCTCTTTCATTTGGTCACTCAAGAGATTATAGACTGGTAAAACAAGCTGCTTTACATTCCTTCAAGACTTAGCCTGAAGGCTGCTCTCCATAGCTACCACTAGGATAGCTTTCAATAAGGTTGTCTTTAACCTACCTACCATAAGAGTCGATTTGGACTGGTGCAAGGTGCCCACTATAATTAGTGGACAGCATATGCCAGGCCAACTTCTCACATTGGTGTGCAGCGTGTGGGATTCCAGCTTGCTATTGTTTTACCAGATAATCTCAATTGAATTGATCAACTGAAAACCACTAAAGGTACCTAAGGTACATATAATTTAAGCTTAGAATAACAGTAAGTTCTACTGAACTTAGAGTTGTGTGTTAAGGGATAGCACAACCCTTTCTACAACTCAAGAGAGTTTAGTAGGCCACACTAGAGTAGGTAGTGCATACACCACACTAGTAATGTCTTTAAGGGCAGGATCCAAAGAATCCTTGCAGGAAGCCATTGAGCTTCCACCCTCCAAGTATGATACACTCCCATTCTTGGAATTGAGAGCTTTATGTAACTTGAGAAAAATAAGGACAGGCCAAAGCCCCACCACCCAACACCTCAAGGAGTTGTTGGTGGCTTATGACCTTAGTAAGCCTGTAGGGACTGAAGGGGTAGGAGCTGAGGGTGGGGCAGAAGAAGAGGAGGACGCTAGGGGTACCAGTACCCCCAGCCCCCTCTGAAACTGGCCAGGAGGGTGATAATGACCCTGACCTGGAAAACCCAATCCCTCCTGTGGATGATGATGAGGATGATCAAAATGATGCCCTCTTTGTCCCCCCAGGAAGGATTAAGAGTGTGCCCAGAAGGTCTAGGTCTCCTTCTCAGGAGTCTAACCACTCTGGCACCTCTATAGGGAGCTCTGTCTCATCTCATAGGAGAGAATCCTCTCATGAGAGAAGAAAGAGGCTAGTCCAGTATGAGGAAACTCAGCTGGAACTCAGAAAAAGCAATTAGCTTTAGATAGAGAATCCCTAGATCTCCTTAGAGAGAGAAGAAAGTTGGGACTAGAGTCCCATGGTGGCAGCCATGTCCCTAGAGATAGGGAAAGGTCCTATGACCATAGGAACCTGAGCAAGATTGTCCCTCCCTACCAGAGTGGGGATGATATCCACAAATGGATAACTGCTTTAGAGAGGGCCTGTAAAGTACAGAAGGTCCCTCAGGAGCAGTGGGCAGCAATCTTGTGGCTCTCCTTTGCTGACAAAGGTAGAGACAAGCTCCTCACTGTTAGAGAGGAGGATGCTGACAATTACAAGGTCTTGAAGAGTGCTCTTATTGATGGGTTTGGCCTAACCACTGAACAGTACAGGTTGAAGTTCAGAGACACCCAAAAGCACAGACTCAAGACTGGGTAGACTATGTGGATTGTTCTGCCAAGGCTCTGGAAGGCTGGTTGATGGGCAGTAAGGTGTGTGACTTCTCAGGATTGTATAATCTGATAATGAGGGAGCAGATTCTTAATAACTGTCAAAATCAGCTGTTGCATCAATACCTGGTTGACTCTGATCTGACCTCTCCCCAAGAATTGGGAAAGAAGGCAGACAAATGGGTCAGAACCAGGGTGAAGCAGAAGGTACAGAACCAAGGTGGGGAAACCAAGAAGCAAGATGCTAAGAACTCTGACAAGGGTGGGGAGAAGGGTAAAGATCAAAAGTCTTCATCAGGCCCCCAAAAATCTTCTTCTGGTGGGGATTCCCAGTCTACCAAGGGTAAAGGCCAAAGAAAACCATGGTGCAAGGTCTGTAAGCAAAAGACCCACTGGACCAGTGATTGCACCAAGTCCAAAGACTCCAGTCCAGCACCCACCAATGCCCCTAAGGCACCTGTTCCCCCTAGTACAGTTGGTGGAAGTGCTCCAGCAAAGGGTTTAGTAGGGTTCACCCTGGGAACTGAGTTGGGCTCTGACTTAGTCAGGGAACTGACTCAGGCTGTGTTAGTCTGTGATGGAGGCATGGATGTGACCTCCACTGTGAGTCCCAGTAACCTGGGCAAGTACAGACAACAGCCTTTAATTAATGGATGTGAGGCTTTGGCATTTAGGGACACAGGGGCAAGTGTCACAATGGTGACACAAGACCTTGTGCTTCCTGGGCAAGTTATGCTTGGTGAGATGTACCAAGTGACCAATGCTAGCAATGTCAGAACAGACCATACTCTGGCAGTTGTTAACTTCTCCTGGGGAGGGGTAACTGGCCTTAAGAAGGTTGTGGTAAGTGCAAACCTACCAGTCGAATGCTTGCTTGGCAATGACTTAGAGACTTCTGCTTGGGCAGAAGTGGAGCTCAGGACCCATGCAGAAATGCTGGGGATCCCTGCAGATGTGTTTGCTGTGACCAGGTCACAAGCCAAAATGTCTAGCACTGAACAGGCCTTGGATTCTGGAAGAAAGGACCAAGTGCCTTCCAAGAGGAGGAGTAGTAGGGTTAAGGCAGTGCCTTCCCCCTTGGCTCAGGAGGAAGATCAGTCCCTTGAGGGGGATGATCTCAGCCCTGAAGAAGGAACTGTCCCAGAGGAACTTGAACCTGACCAGGTTGAGTTCTTGGGGACAGGGGGACCTTCTAGGGCAGATCTGAGCCAGGAGCAGCAGAGCTGCCCCTCCCTTGAACCCCTCAGACAGCAAGCTGCTGCTGAGGCTGCTGGGAAAGCTAGTGGTCCCCATACAGTGTATTGGGATGATGGACTCCTGTACTCAGAGAGTAGAGACCCCAAGCCTGGTGCTACCAGGAGGTTGGTAATACCTTTGAAGTTCAGGGGCTTCCTATTGACCCTAGCCCATGATATTCCCTTAGCAGGACACCTGGGCCAGAACAAGACTTGGGACAGAATTGTCCCTCACTTTCACTGGCCCCACATGTCTGAAGACAGTAAGGAGTTTTGTCGCTCCTGTGTAACCTGCCAAGCCAGTGGCAAAGCAGGTGGCACTACAAAGGCCCCCTAATACCACTACCTGTGGTGGGGGTGCCCTTTGAAAGGGTAGGGATTGACATTGTTGGTCCCATGGATCCCCAAACAGCCTCTGGGCACAGGTTTATCCTGGTGGTAGTGGATCATGCCACCAGGTACCCAGAAGCTATTCCCCTCAGGACCACTACAGCACCTGTGGTGGCAAGGGCCCTCCTGGGAATCTTCTCAAGAGTGGGCTTTCCTAAGGAGGTAGTATCAGACAGGGGTGCTAACTTCATGTCTGGGTACTTGAAAGCAATGTGGAAGGAGTGTGGAGTGACTTATAAGTTCACCACACCCTATCACCCACAATGCAATGGTTTAGTTGAGAGATTCAACAAAACCTTGAAGGGCATGATTAAAGGGCTCCCAGAAAAGCTTAGGCGTAGATGGGACATACTCTTGCCCTGCCTTTTGTTCGCATATAGGGAGGTGCCTCAGAAGGGGGTTGGTTACAGCCCTTTCGAACTTCTGTTTGGCCACCCTGTGAGGGGTCCACTGTGCTTGGTGAAGGAAGGATGGGAGTTACCTCTCAAGCCCCCAAAGCAAGATATAGTGGACTATGTACTTGGTCTCCGCTCCAGGATGGCTGAGTACAGGAAAAAGGCAACCAAAAACCTTGAGGCTAGCCAGGAACTTCAGAAGGCCTGGCATGACCAAAGAGCTGTTCTGACTGTTTACCAGCCAGGACAGAAGGTGTGGGTGTTGGAGCCAGTGGCCCCAGCAGCTCTCCAAGACAAATGGAGTGGGCCCCACACTATTGTTGAACAGAAGGGTGAGGTCACTTATTTAGTAGACCTAGGAACACCCAGGAGTCCCCACAGGGTTCTCCATGTCAACAAGTTAAAACCATATGTGGACAGGGCAGACATGGGCTTGCTCATGGCTACTGATGAAGGGCAGGAGGAAGAGAGTGACCCACTCCCTGACCTGCTCTCACAGAACCCTGACGATGGGTCAGTTGATGGTGTAGCCTTGGCAGGCAGCCTCACTACCCAGCAACAAACTGATTGCAGGCAAGTCCTCAATCAGTTTCGACATATGTTTTCACTGACACCCAGTCAGACCACCTGGTGCACTCATGAAGTGGACACTGGGGACAGTCTGCCTATTAAAAACAAGATTTATAGGCAACCTGACCATGTCAGGGACTGTATCAGGACTGAAGTCCAGAAAATGTTGGAATTGGGAGTAATTGAGCCCTCAGATAGCCCTTGGGCTAGTCCAGTAGTCCTAGTACCGAAACCTCGCACCAGTGGTGGAAAAAGAGAGATGAGGTTTTGTGTAGACTACAGGGGTCTCAATGCAGTCACTAGGACTGATGCCCATCCAATACCCAGGGCAGATGAGCTCATAGATACTTTGGCCTCTGCCAAATATCTCAGCACATTTGACCTAACAGCTGGCTACTGGCAGATCAGACTAGCTGATACTGCAAAGCCCAAAACAGCATTTTCAACCCCTAGTGGGCATTATCAATTTGTGGTAATGCCCTTTGGTCTGAAAATGCACCTGCCACTTTCCAGAGGTTGGTGAACACAGTTCTCACAGGACTGGAAGCCTATAGTGCAGCTTATCTAGATGATATTGCTGTCTTTAGCTCCACCTGGGAGGATCACCTGGTCCACCTCAGGAATGTTTTACAGGCCCTGCAAAAGGCAGGCCTGACTATCAAGGCCACTAAGTGCCAGATAGGGCAGAGTCAGGTTGTGTACCTGGGCCACCTTGTGGGTGGAGGCCAGGTTCAACCTTTGCAGAGCAAGATCCAGACCATCATGGACTGGACTGCTCCCACTACCCAGACTCAGGTGAGAGCCTTCTTAGGCCTGACTGGGTACTATAGGAGATTTGTCAAGGGGTATGGATCAATAGTGACACCCTTGAATGACTTAACTTCTAAGAAAATGCCCAAAAAGGTTCAGTGGACAGTTAGCTGTCAAAAGGCAATTGATGACCTCAAGCAGGCCATGTGCACTGCTCCAATTCTGCAGAGTCCTGATTACTCCAAGAAGTTCATTGTTCAAACTGATGCATCTGAATTGGGGGTAGGGGCTGTACTGTCACAATTGAATGAAGAAGGTCAGGATCAGCCAGTAGCTTTTATTAGCAGAAGGCTGACCCCTAGAGAGAAACGTTGGTCAGCCATAGAGAGGGAGGCCTTTGCGGTGGTCTGGGCTCTGAAGAAGTTGAGGCCATACTTGTTTGGTACACACTTCCTGGTTCAGACAGACCATAAGCCCCTCTTATGGCTAAAACAAATGAAGGGTGAAAACCCCAAACTGCTTAGGTGGTCCATTTCCCTACAGGGGATGGACTTTACAGTGGAACATAGGCCTGGGAGTAACCATGCGAATGCAGATGGACTCTCTAGGTATTTCCACTTAGAACATGAAGACTTAACTGGGCAAGGTTAGTTTAATGTCCCTACGTTTGGGGGGTTGTGTAGGAGAGTAGGATCTGCTTCACATGGGTACCCCCACTTTTGCTGATGCTTCACTGTTTTTCGACATTAGTCTGGCTGGGGCCCTGCTAATCAGAACCCCAGCCTAGCTGCTTCCTCTCTAAAATGGTTTCCATGTGCCTTAGGCACATCACTGATTGGAATCTGGAGTGCCCTTATAAGTCCCTAGTATATGGTATACTATGTACCAAGGGCATAGGTACCTCAGAGGCCTGCCAGGGGCTGCAGCATGTATTATGCCACCCCTGGAAGGCCATCCAAACTGACACCACAGGTCTGCTACTGCAGCCTGGGTAAGGCGGTGCATGCACCCCTTACTGTGATATAGGTTACCTATATCACGAAATACATACACACATATAAACCTATAAGTCACTCCTAAGGCAGGCCTTATCAATCCTAAAGGCAGAGTGCATGGTTCCTATGTGAGAGGGTGCCCCTGCATGAGCAGGGCCCCTCTGCAGCGTTCGGAGACCATCTCTGATGCTGTTTGTAGTGCAGCCTGACCATATACTCTCAAGCGCATTATATCCTCGCGGTAAAATGCTAACTTTGGAATGGCTGCACCTAAACATGTCCTGTTTGGTGTTAAACATCTTGGAAATCTACCCCCCCGCCAATCCTGGTGGCGGGGGTAGCATTCCACCCTTCTAGAGGGAAAGACATGTTAACTCTGACGAGTCCGGTAACTTCTTTCCAGAGCCCTGGCATCACAAAATGGATGCTGCTGCCACAGACACGAGTCTGGCCTCCTGCTGCTGGACGAAACTCCGGCAGGGGAGGCCTGGACAATAGGTTTCCTGTCCCAGGGAGGTGTGACCACCTCCCCAGACAGGATAATGTGTATTGGGGCTGGGCGGGAGCACTTTCGGGTGCTTTGAAGCCCTGCACTGGGGGCACATTTGGTGTCCCTGTGCATACCCCAGTTCAAACCGGATCAGGGGCTTGCAGCCCCTGCTTTGGCGCGAACTGGACAAAGGGAAAGGGGTGTAGCCACCCCTCTGCCCTGACCCACCCATAGGTGGGGCCACAGAGTAGTCCAACCCCTATTTTTAGAATAAAGGTAGGAACCCAGTCCTTAGGACTTTAGATTATACCTGGACGAAACTCTGACACTGAATCCTGGACCTTCGACGCTCTACGACAAGATTAGAGGACTGAAGAATCTCCCTTGGGGTCAAGGAGTGACTCCCCTGCTTGGCAGGCACCAAAGAAGCATCTGTCCGGTTCGCATTACTGAAGCTCCGTCGGACGCCGAAGTCATCGCATCACCAGAGGTGGATTCTCAGACTTCCCCGAGGCTACCCTGAGTCCCCAGCAAAGCTGAGGCCCGTGGCTATCGTTGGTGACTTGAGACCGTGACCCCTGGACACCGAGCACATTTGCAAGTGCACCATCTTCTGGGTCTCCCAAGAAGTCGTGCTTTGGGCTCCGAGTAGCCCTAGCCTCCAGCACCACCTGTACCGAAGATCACTGGCCCCCACTCCACGAGTGTCCTGCAAGCCAGCTCCACGTGCGGCATCACGAGGCTCCTTTGCGGTCGCTAGCCCGTTGGCTAGTAGCCTTTAACAGAGGCCAATCTTTTCCTTACTTGGCATCCTGGTTGCTCCAGGCCTGCCCTCACTTACCCTCGCTGGGTGAGTTCCACAGACTTTGCTGATCTGCACCATCGACGATCTTCATCTTACACGAGACTTGCCGTTGCCAAGGCTTGTTGGGTCCAATCCGGTCGCCGACACCTCAGCACTCGACAGACATTGAGCACCAGCCTGAATCCTGCTCCTGGTTGCCGACAACGCCTCCCGGACCTCGTGGCTGAAGAGTCAAGACGACTGTCAACGCACCTGAAGCACTCGACATCGGTGGGCATCTGTCCATCGCCTTCCTGGTCACTGGCTAGTGACCCAGACTCTGTCCCCTCTGCTTTCAGGTTCACCAGAACTCCGATCCACTCTTGGATCCACCCGGACACTTTTCTCTTGGCCGCCAGCAGCACTTTGCAGCAGATCGCCATCCGAATCGACGACGAAACCCGACCCCGAAAGGCACCTATGCACCCGGCTTCCCTGGGTGAGGTAACACGAGTACTCCGGTGCTCCCGTGGGTAGAGACTCTTCAAAGTCCTAGATCTCAAAGGGTTTTGTCCTAGTCCTCTTCTAAGTGTCCCTTTCCTCTATTTTCCCGATCCCGACTTTCTCCATAGAAGTTAACGGCGTATCGCGGTTGTGTATTTACACTGCACGCGTCTCCCGTGGGTCCCCTGTGTCACTACCTTGGGTGGTTCCTTGTGGTCCAAGCACTTCTAGAGGCTCTAGGCCTAGTGTCTAGTTCAGTCGTGGTTCGCATACCACTTTATTGGTATATGGTTTGGTACGCCCCTAGGGCCCAAACGTGTATTTGTGCTATTATTGTGATTTAAGATCTTATAACTTATGTACTTTGAACTCTAGCCTCATAAAGAGACTAGAGGGGTGTGTTTAGTAATAAATACATATATTTTGAATATATACTTGGTGTGGTGCTCTTTCATTTGGTCACTCAAGAGATTATAGACTGGTAAAACAAGCTGCTTTACATTCCTTCAAGACTTAGCCTGAAGGCTGCTCTCCATAGCTACCACTAGGATAGCTTTCAATAAGGTTGTCTTTAACCTACCTACCATAAGAGTCGATTTGGACTGGTGCAAGGTGCCCACTATAATTAGTGGACAGCATATGCCAGGCCAACTTCTCACAGTGTCCTCAGAAATTTGTTTTCAGCTACCCCCAGGGCATCTGTATATCCATGACCCCAAAGTTCTGCACCATATGTCACAGCTGCTACTGCTTTGGCTCTCCAGACTTCTAATACTGGAGAGACAGGATGGAAGGAGGTTTTACTTGGAAACCTTAAGAGAGTGGATGCCCTGTGGTTTGGCGTGAGTGTACTTTTTGTAACCTGGCTGGCCGACGATTTGGAGCTGTATAACCGTATTCCGAGATAAATGAAATCTGGTACTCTGTCCAGCGTCACCCCTTCCAAGTGTTACAACCCCTCTGAATCCCCTATGAGAGGGTATTGCCATAAACTTCATTTTGTTTATATTGATGGTCAAACCAGAATTTGAGCAGAATGATTTAAACTTTAGGAGGGGGTTTCGATATCCTTTGAAATTTTAGAGATTAACAACATGTCATCTGCAAACAATAGTGCCAGAATTTTGGCAACGCAGAGTACCGGGGAATTGTTGTCACAGCCCATGAGGTAGTCGACGCAACTGTTAATAAAAAGAAGGAACAGTATGGGGGCAAGGACGCATCCTTGCCTGACTCCCTTTTTGGACTCAAAAGATTCTGCGGTTCCCCATTGACTCCCCAGCAGATTTGAGCAAAATGATCATGGTGTAGTTGAATCAGGATGTTGTAAAGTGGGCCAGGGAGTCCTAGTTCTCTTAGGGCACACCAGAGTTTGTTTGGTGGGACCATATCAAATGCCGCTTTGAGGTCAACAAAGGCGATGTATAAGCTGCCCCTGTTTATATCAACCTCTTTCCACCTAATGAGTTGGAACCTAACAACCTTATCAATTTTGTTGGTTTTTGAGGATGCTGTGGTGGTGTCGTTGGATGCCCGGATGGCCTTCGACATGATAGAATGGCTCTTTATGTATGCGGTCCGGGAGAAGCAGGGGTTCAGACCGAAGTTTTTTTCCTAGATTCGACTGTTGTACAAAAACCCCCTGGCACAAGCAATGGTGAATGGTGGCACGTCGGCGACCTTCCAGCTGCAACGAGGTACAAGACAGGGTTGTCCCATTTCCCCATTGATTGTTGCCCTCATGCTGGAACCGTTGGCGGTTTGGATAAGAGGAGACCCGCTAATTAGAGGGCTGAGATGGACTGAGGACTGGGAGGTAAGAATCTCCCTTTACACCGAAGTCATCCTCCTCTATGTGGTAAATCCGTACACGACACTGCATAGAATACTCCACATATTTGACTTAACCGTAAATAATCTGGGTACACAATAAATTGGGATAAGTCTCTCATATATGTACTCCATGGAGACGAACCACACATCCCCAGGAAATTAGCGGCCTGGGTGGGGACGGAGGGGTTTAGATATCTGGGGAATTTTCTTCACGAGAGATCCGAATATCATTTATGAACATAACTTAGAGGCCCCACTGCCGCGCCTGAAAGGGGACGTACAACACTAGCGAAGCAAACCCCTGTCACTGCTGGGGAAGGCGCCATTGTTCAAAATGATGGTGCTGCCTCGTGTTCTTTATATCCTCCACAACACACCATACTTGGTTCTCTCCCAATAGTTCTGAGACATTGATGCTGTTGTCGGAACGCTCTTCTGGGATGGAGGAGCCCCTAGTATATCATTACCAAAATTGACGAGGAGCTGGTATGATGGAGGAATAGCACTCCCGGCCCTGCAATACTATTATTGGGCAGCCCAGCTTACGATAGTGAATAACTGGGTCCACCTCCCACATGATGAACCAACGTACAGGAGGAATAGGTGAAATATGAAACCAGGGGGCTACCTCAGAGCCATCTAAGAAGGGAAACATAATATGGTGTTGCTCACTCCGACCTCATCAACAATTAAACTTTGGCACACCACATGGCGCTGCTGGAATGATGGGGCAGGATCACCCGGGCTACGCTACTGTGGGACACGGCACAGCTGGGCCTTCTGGGCAAACACCAGGGCTTTGATAAATGGGATCTAATTGGCCTTTCATGCGTATGGGATTTATAGGCAAATGGGGAGGTAAAGTTCCTTCTGGGACTTACAACAAGAATACCAATTGGCACTCCCGGAGACTTACCGTTACCTTCGGATTAGACATGCCCTGCTGGGGGCGATACTGAGAGGGGAGGAACTCCCTGGGGCCTCCCCATTGGAAGATAGACTGCTTGATGACTACATGCATAAAAAGGCGATCTCCTTGACCTATCACAAACTCCTAAATAACTCTCCTGATCCCCTAGTTAGGCTCTGTGAAAGGTGGGTGGATGACTTGGGACAGCTAGAAGATGATGAGTGGCAGGAAGCAATGGCATCCCCCAGAGAAGTAGCCATCCATTCTCGTTTTTGATTTGTGCAACTTAAGTTCTTCATCTGACCTATTATGCATGTACTACACTGTTCAGGATGGGCAGAATTGAGTTTGCCATTGTGCCGTAGAGGGTGTGGTAGTGAGGGCCCATTTTTCCACATGGTGTGGTACTGTCCAGTACTTCAGACTTAATGGGTTGCAGTGGCATCCTGAATCATGGCAATGTATAATGGGAATATGACACCCTCTGTAAAATGATACCTATTACATGTATGGGAGATGACGGACCTCACCACTACGGATCAACTCTGGGTCACGATAGGTTTTATGATGGCCAAACAAAATATAGCTAGAATGTGGAAAGCTACATCTGCCCCAACGCTAAGGGAGTGGAAGACAGGCATGGACTGGTGTATGCAGGGGGAAAGGGTGGTCTATGAGGGCAGGGGGTGTCCCCATAAATGGACAAAGATCTGAGGAAGGTGGAATGAAAGTAGGGGAATGTTGTGCACACCTGTTAGTAGGGTCCAGCCGATGGATTTGGAGTGACTGTTGCTCTATGACAGACCCTGCTGCCGTGACATTGCTGAAGGCATCTGTTGGGCTGAAAGTTTTAGGTGCTGTATGGGACTCATCTATTGATATAATTTGCATGTCTATATTGTGCGCCGAGAGGTGCTGTAATCACTGTTGTGTTTATTCACTGCAATAAAGAGTTTAAAAAAAAAATACTGTGCTGGTTTGTTTAACAGAAACCAGCCTGGAAATGAGACAATATCTCATTTTCATTAATCCAGGCTAGCAAATGGTCCAAAACCTGCTTGCAGGTTTCTGGGAACAGACAGCAGAGTATGTTTCTGCCACACTAAAGTAACCTGCTGCATCATTTGTAGTATAGAGATCAAGATTCAAATGCAAGATGTTAGGAGCTACAGTTCTTACCTTATCTGTGTCTGGAGAATGTGTGGGGCAAATGGTCATAGACTCACTGTAAAGCGATTGAAAATGTTTAACCCAATCTTGGGGAGAATGTTGGATTCTGGCCTCATTTTTGTCATCTTTGCACCATGCGATATTGAATGCCAAAATGCTGCCTGATTCCCAGATTGCGCAGCGGTCAGGATATCATTCCAGATGGCTGTATCCCACGCAATGGGAGCGTTCTTTTGAAAAATTTGTAAGAAGCTCTAGCAGACTGTATATCTTGCGGGAGCCAGTTTCAAGCGTTTCAAGTTTTAAATGCCTTTTCACCACCCTGAAATCCCTATTGTATCATGTGGAATCTGTAGAAAGAGGCACATTCCTGCTGAGGGGGGTTGTAAAAAATTGGGATTTGAGCACTTCGAACCACTTAACATAGGTGGCCATAATCAAGTGAGGTGCAACCTCGATCTCTGAGAGGGAGATCAAGTTCAGAACCAAATCTTGGTATAATTCAGTGTAAACACCCTTTTTATTCACCACATACTCCCACCTGACCTTCCTTCGGTTGTTAGTGTGTGACAGGTCTCCACGGGCAAACATTGAGTCTTGATCACACTTTCTAGGTTTCCCATCAGAGTTAGGTACAGTGGGAAATGGTCACTCTCAAATCGTGGCAGAACTTCCATGTCAAGTACACTGTCCCAAGATTTGAGGTCTGAGAATGTAGTCAATGTGACTTAGGGGCCGATTACGATGGCGGTGTTTGGCACATCTGCGGTGCTGGCAGAAAACGTCCATTTCCACACTCCAGCGGCGGTCCTCGCGTCCGCCGTATTACAATGGTCAAAGATAGCCCATTTCCCGTCTGCTGCAGAGTTTTGGGATCCGCCAGGAATTTCCTTCCGCAACGGTGGTGGAGGGAGCCAATAGAGAAAGACCGCTGTGCGGAATGACATTACGACCGCCGTACAAATCACGATGCCTCAAACAGCCCATCACAATGCAGCGGAGAAACCAGCCACTCGGAGATGGCGGAAGCACTACTGCGGAGAGCGAATCTCCAATTCTGCCCACCTCCACGCGTTCCTGACCACTATGGATCCAGCTCTACAAGCCCTTCCGCTGCTGTACCTGATCCACTACCAGCAGATAAGACGCCGCCGCCGTCAACACCGCAGGTACGTAAATAACACATCTCTGCATACAACCACAACACACAACTCCTGTGCTGAAATACGGGTCCTGTCCACTTGAGACACTCTGGTGGAGACAGGAACATATCCCCCAGTGTACTCACACATGTCCTGCTTGCTAGAAATCCACACCTCCGCATCGGGGTCACCCATCAACATCGAAACCACTGCAATGTCCCGGTCATGTCACCGCAGTGGTGAAGACGCGGGAAAACCTGCACAGAATGTAGTAGGCAGGGCCGGCGCCAGGCATGGGATTCTGGGCAGCTTCCCAGGGCTCCACCTTCACCCTACCCACATGTTGGGCCGCATCAGTTGGCCACAGCCCACAGCACGCTTCCCACATCCATTACTGCACATGCTGTGTGCCCCTCTTGTGCCCCCCCTCAAAGCACTATTTAGCAGCCAGGTGTGACTCGACCTCGCACCTCACACATCAAAGGGCAAGGTAGATTGACTGGGAAGGTGGGGGTGAAGATGAACACCCTGCACAGAAGGTCAAGGGCTGGACAACCCTCTTCCACTCATGTGACTACCCCAAAGTGGAGTGCACAGTGCTGGAAAACCATGGAGCAAGCCACATAGCATTTGTACATGACATGCAAGTGGAGGAACATATCACACTACCCTTAGGCCATCAAATCAGACATGGGTGGCACAATCATTAAAATCAAACCAAAATGACATCTGTGCAATATCTCCTGTATACAGCAATGCAAGCTATGCATAGGCACAGAAATGATAGGAAGTGTCAGAAGCCATACAGTGACCAGCCCCACATCTGTGTCAACTACCTTGACATGTGTATGCCACCAGCACAACACACATGTCTCATTGTCACACCCCCTGACTGTCAAAACCAAGTAGGACCTTCACACATACACCTCATCTAGCCATCTCACACATGCAATACTCAACACCTGTGAGAAACACACATAAAGGTCCAAATACGGTCATGTGAGTTTCCTGACAACCAATCACACACCCTGGTGTGTATCTACAAATGTCAGACTCCCACTCAGGGATGACTGAACCAATGCTGATCAAAAACCAATAGCCAAACACAAATCTCACAAACAGCATCCAAGGAAGTCCAACAAGCTCAGCCATGTGCAGGCAAACAGTGGATAGGCAATGTGACCCTAGACAGAACACGAATACACAACATTTTCAGCCTGGACAAATGCAGAGACACCATACCCCAACCCAATTAAAAATTGCATTATCAAATGCCAATCATGAACACTAACTGTGATCAATGGGACAAATCAGCTAACACAGACATAGACACCACACCAGTTATCAAGTGAGCATGGTGTCAATGTGTACCACAAGCATGCCCATGCACAATCCTGACAAGTGACAGGGCAAACATAGGAGGACATAGCACTATTGTGCACTCAAAACAAGCTCATGAACAAGACTCCACATTGCTGCATGTGACATGCACACTACACATTCAACACACATCTGACTGTATTACAATGCACAAACTACTCTCACACAATGCCATGTAAATAGAACATCACACACACATGCACCTGTCAGTAGAAAGTGCCAACACAGGCCAAACACTGCATCCATCAACCACAAAAACACAACAAATGCAAACAACAATTCATCACATAGTCAACTCAGCTGGACATCAGGGGGATGCACACCTGGCAAGTACAAGGCAACATACACTGACAGCACTGCATGCACAGTAAGCAGTGTGTGACCACCAACAAAACCAGTAGCACACATATCTGAGTGCTCCACCATGAACTTCCACACCACTAATCATCACAGCACACAGATCACTTCACACTCAGGAAGGATAGAAGTACCTCAGCAAACAGACATACAGCTTAGCCATCATCCACAGCTGCACAACTCACGAAAACCCAGATGTAAACAACATGACTAGAGGACTGTGCTGCTCAAACATATGCACTGCAAATGAGCAACCATGACTGCAACCAAGTAGAAGAAAATAACACATAATTAATTGTGAAACTGTCCTGAGTGGCACATTGGTCCTGTACACAGATCATCCTCCCACAGTATAGTGTCTCACTATGAAGTGTTGGGTAGGGTCACACACTGGCAAGGCATGGGGTGAAGACATGAGACTGAAGTGGTGTGTACATCAGTATTGGACAGGTGAGAAGTGTACAGTGAAAAAACACATACAGGAGTAACTCACAATGTGTAGGCATCAGAAGCACCTATAGGGGATGGTATGACTCTTCATGACACATACTAAACTTGTCCCTAAAATGTGTCAAGTGACAGCAATGCATGAGAAAACTCACAAATATTGTCAGTGTGGCTGAGCAGGTCAGCACAGTGAGCACAAACTTAAACAAGACCTATGGCTGATCAACAAAACACAACACAGACTTTGCAGTGACACACTCTGCATACTCACAAATGACAGGGACAACAAGTAGGTGTACCCCAGTATTGCAAGGTCACAACGACACACTGCACAGTGCTCAACCTACAAGTCCTACATGTGCCCACAATCTGAAGCACATGTCTGATAATGTAAACAAACAGGCACTCATTACCTGGATCATACATGTGTCTAGGTGTCATGTGCAGGGGCACATACACCTCAACACTTCTGACAATGACAGGCCAATCACACTGTATGACTACTCAAGTGCACACATTGAAATGTACCCATGTGACTATGAAGACAGGCCTACACAAGATGCCTACACACCAACACTGCTGTGCACACATCAAGAAAGATCCCACAGACATGACGGACCCTGGCCACCCCGTAAGTCACACTGTGAATAGAATTCCCCTCTGTGGTGGTACTGCATCCTAATATGACATGTCTACAATTTTGCGAATCTGACTTTAGAATGATCATGATAAGAGTAGATCATCACAAACAACCATCACTGCACCCCAAGCCTCAGAGTCAAGAATCACAAAAGTGCTGGTAACCTCTGGCAACCTCTGAAAATGCAAATCAAGTATTTGCCTATGTGAATGTAGCCTACAGAGCATGTGTCACATGAACATATACCCATACATTAAACTTTACATTTAGCAAGGGCAGCGACAAAGCAGACAACATGAGTAAATGTTTTTATTATATAATCTCCGGATAGGCAGCAAAAGTGCAAAACAGCAAGGCCATTGGCCAGTAGAAATATCCAGTATGCACATGTGTGCATGACAAACTGCACAGGAAATGGGCATCAAAAGTACAAAACAGCAAGGCCACTGGCCAGTAGAAATATCTAGTATGCACATGTGTGCATGAGAAACTGCACAGGAAATGGGCATCAAAAGTACAAAACAGCAAGGCCATTGGCCAGTAGAAATATCTAGTATGCACATGTGTGCATGACAAACTGCACAGGAAATGGGCATCAAAAGTACAAAACAGCAAGGCCATTGGCCAGTAGAAATATCTAGTATGCACATGTGTGCATGACAAACTGCACAGGAAGTGGGCATCAAAAGTACAAAACAGCAAGGCCATTGGCCAGTCCATATTTCAACTCCGCGCAAGTATGCATGAGAACTTGCACATAAAATGGGTTACATCGTCCACTGCCATGGGAATCACCACAGTTCAGGGGCTATATATGGGCAGTCCAGGCACTGCTGTTGGAGAAATGATGTGGGTTGGAGGACTTGGCTTAAATATTTGGCTTTAAGTCGAACTAGGAGGGGGCTGATTATTGGGGCCAGTTGGCGGACTGGACCTGGGAGAGAGAGAACCGGCTGAGGTAGAGGCATCCGTGGCTGTGGGAGCCTGAGGGCTGCTTGGACCGGGTGGAGTGGTGGCACGGGGTGGTGGAGACATGCTGCGTGGAGGCACAGTGGATGAGGGTGAATGTTGAGGGCTGGGTCTCATATGTTTGGGGATTCGATAGCCCACAAGTGTCTTGGCCGGAGTGGGAAGTGAGGTGGGCACAACAGCCTCACTCTCCACCAAAGGTGTATCAGGTGCAGGTGCCTCTCCCCGTGGGGATTTGCTGGACCTGGTGGTACGCTTGGGGTGGCCTTGCATCTTCCCCTGCATGCCCTGTTGTCAAGGTAAACCCCCCACTTTGCTCTCTTGTCCCTGCTTCACAGGGGTGTGGGTGGGAGTTGACATTGTGGGTGAATCTGCATTTGAAATATGTTTGGGCTTAGTCGTTGCAGGCACCAGGTTCACAGCAGACAGGGCAAGTGTTTGTGGGTCTTTGGGAGCAGGTGTGGGGATGGGAGTGCCCTTGGATATTGGTGATTTTGATGAATGTGATGTTGATGCCTGCTTCTTGGCCTGATGCCCCTGAGTGTCACGTGATGGGCTTTTGGTTTTGCGTTCATGTGTGCCCGTTTTGTGTTGTGGTGATGGTGTCTGTGGTCTTGTACGCTTCGAGTGCTGCTGTTGTGTGCTGCGTGTGGAGGACCTGGTGCCTGAGGGCTCTGGTGTGTGGGCACTCTCGTCAGGTGGTGCCACTGGCAGGGTGGTTGCTGAAGGGACAGGAGCTGGACTGGGAGCCTGTGACTGCTGAATGGCTGCCATCACTGTGGAGGACAAAGACTGGACAGTTCGGTGTAGGCCACCCACATCAGAATGAATGCCCTCCATGAAGGAAACTACCTGTGCCAACTTCTTGTCATGATCCTGGAAGGCATTCAGGAGAGCAGTCTGACCCACACACAGCTGGCGCAAAAGGACTACCGCCTCCACACTGAGGGCAGCAGGGGAGACAGGGGCAGGGGCAGCAGTGCCTGGGGGAAAGGAGACTCTACCCTTCCTAGGGCTGCGTGCACGAACAGCACTTGTAGGAGCATCCAGGAGGGTGGGCACTGGACGATGTGTGGTGGAAGATGAGGCAGATCTGGAACTTCCTGTGCCCGCCAATATTGAAGAGTCACCGCCGGAGTCTAAATATGTGGAGGTTGGTGTTTCTGGGTGTGAATCATCCAGGGCACTCCTGTCCACCTCCGAGGCGTGGGTCACATTAGTGTCACTGAACTCATGTGTAGCAGTCATGCCAGAAGCTTCCCCACTGGTGTCCATCCCCCGTCCTTCCCTGCCCTCGGTAGATGCTGCAAGAGACAGAGACATAGGTTTAGTATAGTGCCATACTCACAAACATCATATGCAAGCAAAGCACAAAACTTTAAAATGATACTCCCATGTTGGACTCCTCCATGTACATTCAGCATGTGCTACATTTATGCAATCATCAGAAGATGCATGGAAACATGCATAGTTGATAGTCATGCTCCATGTGGCGTTGACACAGCCAAATAGTTGGTCCTGTGCCTCCTTGTAACCACACATACCATTCTCTGTAAGCATACCTACGTGCCTGTAGGTGAGATAGCTATACATCAAAACATGTTGTCTCTGTCACATATGGAGTCTCCTTAAGGGAACACCACAGATACTAACACCAAAATGTCCTTTTGCAATGGCTACAAGCTCCTGATATCCACCATGTTGTGCCACGAAGCACAACTACAGTTGTACATTGGTGTCAGCTGTGTAGATGTCACAAATTATCTGGTGTGCACAGCACACATCTATGAATGCACACTAACATGATGCTCACTGCTGTTCACTGACAGGTTATGTCTATGACACTCATACTGCAGCATATGTCACAAGGCCACATCTCATCTGTCAATGACAAGGGTCATGGTCTTAAACACATGAGAAACCACATGTACAAATGCAGTACAGCTGCACTCAACACTGAGGCCACTTAGAAGCCATTGCATCACACTAGAGACATCACAGAGCTTCCCACTGGCTCACGGTTGGGATTCATGCAGTCACTCACACCCAAAGTCACACTTAGCTGAATACTCACCCCCAACTTGCTGCTGATGGTCCCTCAAGTGTCCATCCAGCTCTGGCTGTGTCACTGCCAAGATGCGGGCCATTAGTGGTGTCATGGTCCTGCGCGCCAACCTGCCACTCCGAGGGAGCACCCCAGAGTCATCTCTGCCACGTTTTTGCTCAGCCGGCAGATGTCATCCCACCTCTTATGACAGAGTGTGTGCCATCGGTTGGAGACACCCAGAGCTCGCACCTTGCGTGCAATGGCCCTCCATATTGCCTTACGCTGGTGGACCTTAAGCTGCAGGCATGGGAGACAAGAAGAGGAAGTTTCAATGACACTGTTTTATGTACCACTTTGTGTCAGTACAGGAGCATGAAAATACATAGCACACTAATACATAAATGTTGAGCAGAGGCCATACAGCATAACACGTAGTACACTTGCATCGGATAATCCCATAGAAATGTATACATGTATGATGATGGACATAGTACATGGCCATCTCATACACATGCAGAGTGCCAGCACAGCAACCAATGTCAAAATGACCCTCATCTGTGATGCAGTATGTGAGTGATCATGACATACAATACATTGGGAATGATGTGTCGGGGCTGACTCACTGTGTCCTAACACCACACACCCCTCAATGTCCTTGACCAGTGAATGGCTACATGTGTCATGGTGGTCACATTTAGGGCCATGATCTGACATTCTCACACTCTTCTCACAAGGTGGAGGCCTGTCTTGTGCAATCCTCAGGCCTAAGATAGCTCATTGAGAAATAGGGTGGTGGACAACACATATGTTTCACTCATTCCATTTAGTGATGGGTCCTTGTAACATTGGGCAGTTTCTGTGCAGGCCAGAGGGACTCACACTGAAGTTAAACGAGGGCCATCAGAGAAATCACATGCATATACAATATGAGAGGGTAAACAGTGCCTACACATGCGAGACTGAACACATAATGTAATCAATAGAAGGAAGCACCTAATGTGCCTATTTCACTGTGCACATTGCTGTATTGATTTTGATAGTTGATCAGCTTACACACACTGTGCTCATTGTGTAGAAAAGTTGTGCTCTGTGCACCTTAAGCAAGAAGATGTGGAAGGTACAGCAGCTACGTAGAAGTCAGCAGTGTTGCTGTTTCCAACATGTGCTGTGTCCACTACTCCCAGGGCTGGGGACACAAGATGTAGGAGTGTACCATTTACCATTCACCTAGTCGGATTCTGTTTTGGAGGTAATCAGTATGTATATACTGACCACATGTACGACTACATGTGATCAAGGTGTCTCTGCTTGTGACTTGTGCATTAAGCTGTTGTTACAGTCCAGTCATTGTTGGCGCTGGGTCAGTCAAGATGTAAGATGTTTGACACATCTCATAGGGGAATTAAATTGACATGTGTCCCCTTTCCTATTATGTAGGAGATGACCAAATGTGCATCGTCCATTCCCAGTGCTGGTGAACATGGAGGATGAGGACATCATAAGGAGATTCCGTCTGGATCGCCTCACCCTCCAAGAGCTATGCGGTCAGTTGGAGCCCCATCTGAGGCCTCACAGAACCTATCCGACTGCTTTGACACCAAGAGTTAAGGTGATGGCGGCCCTGCATTTCTTTGCAACTGGTTCGTTTCAGTACACGGTGGCCATCGCCGGTGGGATGTCTCAAGCTATGCTCTGTTCAGCATGGTGCTACGTGATGTCCTGTCCGCAATGATGACATACAAGGACCGCTACATCCACTTCCCAAGGAGACATGAATTGGCAGGTGTGAAGGGTGATTTTTATGATCTTGGACACATACCCAATGTTGTTGGCGCCATTGACTGCACACATGTTGGCCTAGTTCCACCACAGGCACTTGAGCACATCTACCGGAACAGGAAACATTTCCATTCCATTAATGTGCAAGTGGTATGCCAAGCGGCTATGATTATCTCCCATGTCTGTGCCAAATTCCCCGGTTCTGCACATGACTCCTACATACTGCGTAACAGCATCATTCCACAATTGATGGCAAATCTGCATCCGGAGCGTGCGTGGCTTGTTGGTGAGTACGCAGAGTCAAGTGGTGTGCTGCATGGCTGACATGCTGTTCTCAGCTACTGTTTATATTACTAAATTACACTCTGTATCTCACACCTAGGTGACTCTGCATATCCCAACCGGCCTTGGTTGCTGAGCCCACTGAGGAATCCAAGGACCCCAGGTGAAGTCCGCTACAATGATGCACATGGGAGGACACGTCGTGTGGTGGAGCGTACTTTTGGGCTTCTGAACTCTAGATTCCGGTGTCTGGACAAGAGCAGAGGTGCACTACTCTACTCTCCTCAAAAGGTGTGTCAGATCATAGTTGCATGCTGCATGCTCCACAACCTGGCCTTGCGCAAAGAGATCCCCTTGCTCTTGGACGATGATGAGCAGCAGATGCCCCCCCTGCAAACTCACACATGCCCAGTGATGATGATAGTGGAGAAGAGGAAGGTGTTGACCTGCGTCAACAGCTCATCGACAACTACTTCCCTTGAGTGTAAGTGACATTGTACAACAGTGACATTGTCTGTTGTCTTTGATGGTAGTGGCACGGCATAGATGATCGTTTTGACTGCTGGCTGTTGTTGGCTCTGTGCTAATGGCTGATGTGTGTGGCACAGGGTATTTTTATCCAGGTACCTCATGTCTATGTTGATGTTGTTGCTCATTGTTATGTGTGCTGGTTTTTGTACGTTGATAATTAGTGGTGTGTTTTAGCTGTAATGGCTTCACCTGACAAGTAAATGTCATTCTCTTGTGTCTTTTTAGGTTCCTTCACCCTCTCAATGCCTCATCACAATCAGAGCTTGTGGTACATTGGAATCTGAGTTGACATTGTACATACTGTGATAAACATGGAGCTGACACAAAGACATAGGTGTGTAAAGAGTGTTTATTTACAATAAGTATTTGTGACAGAGAAGTGATTATTTACAAAATTGTGCAAAGTGAATTTATGAGTTGTCAGTGATGGTAAATGAGACAAATAGAGTAGTCACCACATTGATGTAGTCACACAGTCCAACAGACTCCTGCCATCAACATGGCAATGTGGGTAAGGATAGTTAACAAAGTCAATGTCAAGGGGAACACAGGTGCCATCATGGCTGGCTCAGCGACTTGCGTTTGGATGGTGCATTGCCACGTGGTCCTCCCCTGGTGTTTCTCGGATGGCCCCTTGTGCGTTTGGCAGGAGGGGCTTCTGCTGCAGGCTCAGCGGTGTCTGAAGAGTCATTTGGTTGCAGCTCACCCCATGTTAATGTCCCCCTAAAGCCCAAGCGAGTTATGGCCCAACATACAGCGCTAGGGTCCAGTGGCCCTGGCATAGCGGGAGATGGTGCTTTTAGCGCCGAATGGGACGATAGGGCCTTAGGCCACGAAGACACCCCTCATACAGGGGTGCAATTATCTAAGGCTCACCAGCCCCCCGTGATTGACCTTCCCCTAGCATGTGCTCCATATTCTGTGGTTTTGTCAGGGGTGCCTGGTCTACTGGCTTATAAAGAGGAATCCACGGTCCAACTAATCAATAAAGTTTCCCACTGGTTGGCCTTGCACTCCGGGTATTCTGTCAGGGATCATAAGGATATCTTGATGGCGCGGAGGTTGGCATGGATAGGCCCATCAAAGAAATCCTTTGAGGGAGACTGCATTATTATTTCGGTACGATACCCGGAGCTAGCACGAAAAATTCTCTCTGGGGCAACTAAATCATTTTCCTCAACCTCATGCATTAAAGTACTCCCGTTGGGCTTTTTCTACAGACCCCCGATGCGTATTCCAGGGGAGACAATGATTACAAGGGGAAGGCAGGATGAAGGTGGCTTGGGGCAGTTGTTGCCACTTTCAAACTCTTTTGGCCCCCTATCAGATTTGAATGAGCTGGATTGACTTCAGGAGGTGGAGGAGACAGATGTCTCACCCCACCAACAATTTGACTCTCTGAGACAGAGTGTAGAGGAAGTATGTCCTCCATTAATATCGAGCCCAAATGAGATTGTATCAGCCCTACCCCCAAGTGTGCCCCCCGTGATTAACCATATGCCCCAGGAGAGGCTTCAGTAGCCTCTCTCCCCATTTTTCTCCCCTGATAATATCAACCACAGTCCTGGTAGCAAATTTAGTCTTGTATAGTGGAATGTGGCAGGTTTGTCTCCCAAGTTTACTGATGATAGTTGGATAGTGTTTGTCAGGTAATATAAAATCATATGTTTACAGGAAGCCTGGGAGACCCCAAAAATTTTTTTCTGGATGTGTACAAGACCATTTTTTGTCCAGCGTCAAATTCAATCATGGGACATGCTAGTGGAGGTCTTATCATATTTGTGGCCTTAGATCTATGTAAAGACCTAAACATTTTAAAGTGGGACTCTCAGGCACTCCAGGGGATAGAATTGCATATGGGGAGAACATTCACTCTGGTTATAATCAATTTTTATAACGCCAAGAGGGGAGAGGGTGGGTCCCCTAATCTTAACACCTTAAATAGTGCCCTTGACTCGATAAAGGAGGAGGTCTGAGGGCACACAAATTTTATTTTGGCGGGTTATTTCAATTGTCATTTGTGCCCCTCCTTTATGAAGAATCAGTCGACTGACCAGTCTTGCATGCTTTCAGACGATCTCCACATGGAACACACAACGGAAGGGAAGGCATTAAACAATTTGTTACTTACCCACAATTTGGTAAATACATTAGATCTTTGGCATCCCGGGCCTATTTCTCATTTGCCCCCGACCTATAAAGGCAGAGGTTCTGCAACTATCATTGATTTTATATTCTTGACAGCACATTTGGGAGCGGTCCCCGGCTCATTTAATATAGAGTATAGTGCTTTTAGCGACCATAACCCACTGACACTGGTACTGACAGGGCTGGGTCACTCTGCCTTAGGCTCCCGTAAGACCCAGGCATCCTTAACTCCCACTGATCAGGGTAGGCACCTTCTATGGTGGAGCATAGACGTAAAGGCCTTTAACCATAGCCTTTTCTCCTCATGTATGAAAGAGATAGGAGTATTTTTGGGCCTTAACACACCGAGCGAGGACATTTTAAGTTTGTTTTCCTCCACCGCTCAGAGAGTATCCGGTCTTTTAACCACACAGGCAGCGGGCGGGTTCGGGTTTCCCCATCATGATTTGACCATAAGTGTTCACAGGCCTTAAGGAGGTTAAAAGCAGCCTTGAAACAGGTGCCACGGGAGAAAGATAGAGTGTCCTTGTACCGTCGCCTTTATAAAGAGTCGCTGAGTGAACGTAGGCTCCAACTCCAAAAGCAGGCTTGGGAGGACTTAATCAAAGCTGGCGAACTGAGGGACTCAACTTTATTTTGGAAAATCATCAATAGCCCTTGCTTCGCTGAACCAGTCAATCCGACAGTTTGCCACCACTTCATGCCAGATCAGTGGGTGTATCATTTTGAAAAAGTTTATAATGTAGCCTGTCTTGGCGAGAGCAGTGTAGATATACCTCCCTGTGTGGTGGTTTCCCCCATTAGTTTTTCTTTGGAGGAGGTAGCCTTAAGCATTGAACTCTTGGCATCAAATAAGGCCCCAGGCCCTGATGCTATACCCCCGGACCTTTTCCGCGATAACACCGAGGTTTGGGCTCCCTTGTTGACTTGACACAAGTCCTTAATGCGGCGGCCTCGAAAGGGACGTTGCCCTCCTGGTCCACCGCTGTCATAGTCCCAATCTTCAAAAAAGGAGACAAGGATAATCTGCAATCTTACCATCCAATCTCCCTCATTGATGCTGTAGTTAAGGTCCTGGGTCGGGTACTTCTATCTAGATTGTCCGTGTGGGCCACAGATAACCACATCTTATCGGAAGCCCAATATGGCTTCAGGGAAGGTTTGTCAACCACGGACCAATGTCTCATTCTTTACTTCCTGATATCTAAATACACAGTGGCCAAAAAGGGCGCTATGTATTTAGCTTTCATGGACCTCACGTCCACTTTTGACCGGGTAAACCGGTCTAAGCTATGGGACATACTAACCTCGTTGGGAGTGGATCCTCGCATCGTTCATTTACTGATATCACTCCGTGCCCACACGACGGCAGCAGTGCGATTTTCTCCTGAGGGAGATCTTTCCAATCATTTTAACTGTATACGGGGGGTTCGTCAAGGCTGTATCCTAGCCCCTTTTCTATTCTCGGTCTATATTAATGGCCTCGAGGCTGCACTTCTGGCCCTCCAATCAGACTCCCCTAGAGTTGGAAGGAGAGCATCTCCAGGCCTACTTTATGCTGACGACGCAGTGCTCATGGCACGTATGGGCCGGGCCTGCAGGTCTTAATAGATGGTTTTGTGGCATTTATGGACAGTCTGGACCTGTCTGTGAACTATACCAAGTCTTATGTCCTAGTGGTGGGTCCCCGGGGGCTCCGGACAAAAATCTTTAAAGCTGGTAACTATACCCTTGGTAAGATCCCAGCTTTCCCCTATCTGGGAGTTCTATTTGTTGACAAACTACAGTGGGAAGTCCTCTTAGAAGGGAAGCTGAGCGAGCTGAATAAATCCTTGGGAGCCATCACTAGTTTTGCAAGTACACTGGGTTCATGGGCCCCGGTGGTCATTTTAAAACTGTACAAGTCTAAAGGTAGAGCAAGAGTCATATATGGCAGTGAAATCTGGGGGTATGTGCCCACATATAGGTTACAGGTGGCGGAGAACAAATTCTTGCGCCGGATTTTGCGAGTCCCCCAAGGAACGCCAGCCTGGTCTGTCCATGAAGAGTTAGGGATTGGTTACCTGGCGGACCAAGTGGCAATCAAGCCTTTAGTGTGCTGGATAAAGACATGGACTTCTGAACATAAGATTTTAAATCGCATGATCGGATCAGATTGCCTGGCTACGATACGCAAAGGAGTCCTTCCAGGCGATACGCAGGCCAGATATTTTCTTTGCACATGACACTTTAAGTCTGGGGGATGTCAAAATTATAAAAGATTTACACCACAAATTTTTAACTGTAAACCGCGAAAACTCTGAGCTTAGTAAACCCTCAGTAAGGGCCTATGTAATGTTAAAATCGGTACCGGGCATTGAACCATGCCTCTCCACACTTTCCAGTGCCCATGATCGATTCCTAATCACACGCTTCAGATTCAACCAGCTTCATCACTTTTTAGCATCCCCGGCGTTTTTTTTTCTCCCTTCTGACCAACGTGGTCCCTGTGGCTGCGATCTTCGATCTCCTCAGGACACGTTACATTTTATATTACTGTGTACATTTTTCTCATTGCCCAGACAACGCTTCCTTCGGCCCTTGTTAAAAAGTTTAAAGTTTAGGCAAGCTAAAGTGGCTCTCCTGCACTTACAGTTGTTACCTAATCCCCTCACACTCTGCACAGTGATATGTTTCTTGCGGGCCGCCTACAGATCTAGGTTATCTAGAATTGACTGAACCTGTGCGGTCTGCTCTGGTTAAGTCCTTTTAGCATGTGGGTGGGTATACCCCTGTCCGCTAGAGTCTTATCAATTTGTATTGTTTTACATTTTTTAAGATGTTTTAGCTGTTTGAACTGTATTTTATACTTGTCATGTGATGTATTTTTCTCTTTTTTATACGAATGCTTGACTGTAGATAGATAGTTTATTTCGACCAATCATATGATCATTACAACAGCATACAAAACATACTTTTAAATACAAAACTTTAAAAAAAAAAAAAAAAAAACAATCAGATAATAATTACAACATCCATTTTAAACCCCACCTCAGATAAAAGTTTAAAAGTAGCAGCAAGAGGACATATACGGGGATTAAAAAGTCAATTGTCCAAGGACATCACCACACTAAATTCATTTCAGGGCCTTGGATCTCAACCACCACGCATACAATAAAAATCTTGAAACAGCAAAGACAATACACTGTGAAGTGTCCGATCGTAAAATCCGAAGAGCTTCCATTGGCCTGGAAAAAGAGAACAATCGGCAGACTGGAATGATCCAAGCTCTCCTGATAGCCTTGTACATAGGACAGAAGAAGAGAAAGTGCTCAATGGATTCTTCTGCACTTAAGCATATTGGGCAGATAGGCGATAGTCCAGCATTTGTCCATTTGCATTTCCAGAGATTCAATGGAAGTGAACCAAATCTTAGTTGAATATAAAGTGCTCGTGCATGGGGAGGTTCTATTTGGTCCATAAAAGGTTCAAAATTAAAACTATATTTTACATCTAAAAATTGCATTGTTAAAACTCCATAAGATGTACTTTCAGTGCAAATAGAATTAATATAGACCCAGAATTTCTTTTTTAATATGGGGGCCAACTTTTTAGTTATAGTACCTGGGTTCTCCCACAGCGATGCAAGGCCCAAACGGTGCAGCCATTCTTTAATCTTTGAAAACCATAACAAGGTGCCTTTCTGTTTTTGGAGATTTAAAAGTTCCACCACTGCCTCTCTTACTTTAATCTCTGTAGTGTTTGTCCAAATCCTTATCCAGAACATCAAGGTTCTGAGGACTGCATGATAAGAGATAGATTTCACACCCAAATCGAGACGCAGTGGTAAGATCGGAGTACTGGTCGGAACATTAAGTATGGCTCTAAGAAATGTATTTTCCGCTATTTCTAATTTTTTGGTATTCTCCATGCCCCATAATTCAGCCCCATATAGGGCTGCCCCATGAGCTTTCGCCCTATGTATCTCTAGTGCAGGGGAAATGGGGCGATAGGATGAGCCTCTCAGTCTCCTTACTATCGCACAATCCACTATCTGCAAAGTAGATTCACTCTTTAAAATTTGCGAAGACCACGCAAGGTTATCATTAATTCTAACGCCCAGGTAATCAAACACCTTAACCTGCTCAAGTTGTTGAGAACCCAATATTAACTTATTTTTGGAGCATTTGTAAGGATTGAAAACCATAAATTTAGTTTTAGAGCAGTTGATTTCCAAACCTCTAGCCCTGCATGCGTCAGCAAATTTGTTCAAAATATTTTGGATCCCCTTGGGGGTCTTAGAGATGAGAAGTGTGTCGTCCGCGAAAAGTAACGCCGGCAGGAAATTACCTGCCAGTCTCGGAGGATCACCACCACATCCAAAGAGTTCCTGAATCAACCCATTTATGAACAGAGTAAATAATGTGGGAGCTAATACGCACCCTTGGCGCACACCTTTAAGGATTGGAATGTTATTCGTAAGGCTGCCTTCGGGGTTCCATCTAACTTTGGCATAATTAGCATCATGCAATCGAATCAATAAGTGGAGTAGATCCTCAGGTAGCTCAAGGTCCCTCAAGACAGCCCACAACTTATTACGATCGATAGAATCGAAGGCTGTCTTGAGGTCAACAAAAACAACATATAGGTGACCTTTCAATATCTTCACCTCCTTCCAGATAAGCAATAAAAATTTAAAAACTTGATCTAAAGTGCTTGTGCTTGATCTAAAACCTGCCTGTAGATGGGAAATGACATTCTTTTCTTCCATCCAGCTCTGGATACGTAGCAGAATAATCTTACAAAACAATTTTTGTGGGACGTCTAATAAACTTATTGGTCTGTAATTAGCCGGATCCCCTTTGTTACCCTTTTTAAAAATTGGGATTATTTCCGCTCCTTTCCAGGTTGTGGGAATTTCACCACCTAACTGTATAGCATTAAAAACCTTTTGGAGCAAGGGGGCCCAAATGGTCGGTTCAGCTCTGAATAAGTCTCCAGGAAGTCTATCGAGACCAGGTGCTTTTCCCACTTGGAGTTCATTAATTGCATTGATGGTTTCTTTTAGGGAAAACAGTTCGATCGACTCCTGGGAGGCTTCTAAAGAATTACCATAGACAGGTACCTTTACTCCCTTGTTTGTAATCGAGGTAACCTCACTGGCATAGAGCTTTGTGAGGTAATCTTCCCATACCTGGGGCTGAATATAATAATCCTCAGTAGCAGATTGCTTTGTCGACCCTTTTGCTAGTAGGTGCCAAAACATTTGGCCGTCTTTTCGCTTTGACGCTTCTACTAGGGAGAGCCAAATGTTAGACTCCCATAGCCTTTTTGCTTCATCCTGAGCCCTTTTGTATTGTTTCCTCCTATTTGAGGTAGCCACTTGATCTCCACATTTTACTGCTTCCACAAGGTTTGCCTTCGCAATTCTACATTCCTCATTATACCACGGGGCATTAAAACTCTTAGGATTGTCTGGGTTAAAAGACTTAATAAAATATTGTTTAATGCTGTTGATCAATTTCATAAACCATCCTAAAATAATATCCGACTCTTGATAATGCACGGGACCTAGAGCCATTAGTGTCAGAACCACTTCTTCATAAATTTTTGAGATCAATTGATCATTCGCTATCAAGCTCGGCCATTTAATACGTCTATTATTATTAGTTGTATTAATGGGGCCCATATATTTAGTTAGGGAGGTCTCGGCAGTAAGTAACCCGGATAATACCACGCTTAAAGCATTGTGGTCGCTATCCTCTCTTTGCAATACGGACATATTCAGCACATGGGACCACAAGGCAAGGTCCACCATTACATAATCAATCCTACTTTTTAAATTACCCCTCTTAAAGGTATATTCTGCTGCGGCATCCGCAGCCGTCCGCCCATTGCAGGCCCTAAGCCCATGTGCAAGGGTCAGGGACAAAACCTGTTGACCCACCTTCGTTACTCTCTTGATTGGGGGATTGGATAATTTCTTTATACCCCTAGCAGTCTCCTCCTCTTGCACTAAATTTTGAATATACTCGACAGGTTCATAAGTAACATTAAAATCTCCTGCCAAGATCATTGGCGAGCCCCCAATTTGTTTATCAAGATAGTCAGATAACGTTAGTATAGTTTCTGAGAGCCTATGCTGACTCGTAAACCTATTATAAATATTAAACAGTCTGATTTGTACGTTTTTTTGGGCCAATCTAAATCGATACCTAGGATCTCCTGCGAGTTGACCCTCAAAGTTTTGATTCTACAATTCAATGATAGCTTGACCCAAATTAGCAGCCCCCTGCCGAACGGCCAGCCCTGGAAGGTCTAGCTTCAATACTAAAAGTAGAGAACCCTACCCTATGAACCTGTACATCAGCCCAGGTCTCTTGGAATATACAAACATGATATTTGTCAATTAAGTTACCCCATTCCGGGTCATTTAATTTAGATCTAATGCCAGCTAAATTCCATGATAAGATCTGTATAACCTGATCAGTATCCTTACTCTGCCTTAGGCATGTATTTACTGGAGGGTTCGAATCAGTAGAAGTACAGGGTATTCCGTCGGTCACTAACCCTGTCGGCCAAATATTGGTTATATTCTTGCCCTCCAAAGTTTTGAAGACTGGAATGTCCTTCACCATAGAACACAATTCTACATTGTTCTCCAGATCTTTGTCCATAACTATAGCGTTATGGGAAAGATCAAGGGCCTTTCCGGATATAGATTGAGTTATGTTCCTATTAGTGCCCACTGTGTTTTTACAGGCCAAATCTACCTCTTTCGTGGCCGTTACTGCAGTGGAGAACATCAAATCAATGCCTGCCAAATTTAGTCAGTCCTGGCTATCTAAATTAGAAAGAGCTTCGAATCTATTACTAAGTGCAAGGGGGGAAGACATTTGCCACCTGGGACGGTTATAGGATGTTGGGGCCTGATGTTGGGAGTGTTGGGAGTACAACCTGGATCGATTAGGATTCCTGTAAAAAAAGCCAAGGGGCACAAGGCTAATGCTGTCTTCCACCCTGTGCCCTGGGGTTTTCCTCCAGCTATCAAGAAGGTGGCCAGCCAAACCTGGCGATCTACAATTGACCACAATACAGTCCCCCTTTGTGGATTTCTGTGAAGGACCTACCCAATGCGTTCTACGAGTAAACATAATATCGTGATAATTATGGGTAGAGAAGTCAGAGTTATGAGTTAACCAGTGGCATACCTTATTTTTAGTTGTATATAAGATTCCTTAAACTCCTTCCTAAGGGAAGGAACATTAGTCAAAATCACAACATAGGGACAGCAATCAGGGGGAAGATGCAAAGTAACCCTGCCGTCACTATTCTCACCTAAGGGTGTTCCCTTCATGAGTGTATTCCCTAGTTGTGAAGCTCCAAGCGTACCACTAACCAGATTAATGTTGTCTCTAGTTAGGACTCTATTTCCATCAGTTTCACAATGCCTAGTGGTGTCTCCAGTGTACATTGGTGGACCTAAATGCTTGTTCTTTGGATCTGTAGGCTTAGTTAAAGGGTTAGACAGGCTAACCGAGGAGCTGGCTGCTAGATCCGAACCATCTGCATTTACTTCTTCCCCATCACAACTACCTTCACCCCTTTTGTCGCTACCCGGATGTTTCACACAGGGGCCAAGGCTAGGTGAACTACCATTAGGAGTTTCCCTTGAGTAACTCTGCATTAACTGAATTAGCAAGGCTACATTTTTTCCAAGTTTTCAACCCTGTTCATAATCGGCTGAAGTCTTATTTGCATAATTCTATCGAAACCTTCGAGTAGAGACTTATTATCTAAAATGGGTAAAGGCAGGGATGTCTGTACTAAAGGAGGGGTAATCTTTTCAGCCTGTAGAACATCGTTAAAACTATTATCTCCATCACCTATGGTTTGTTTCACTTTCTTCTTAGATCTAGTATAAACTAGAGACTCTGGCTCCAAGTTCTTGAGTTTCCTCTTTCTTTTTACTCTAACTGGGGGACTGGTTGGGGGCCTATCTAAGTTTGTTGACTGTGGAGGAATTATGTGTAAATTTGCATTTGCCGTAGAAGTGGTTACTGGGAATTTAACAATGTCAGTTCCCACATCAATAGCCATACATTCTCCCTCCAAATTAATAACCTGGTTTGTACAAGATACAGTACCCCCTCTATAGAAAGACGTCGCTGAACCACAAGAATTTCATTATCTATGACTTTAGATGCACGGATCAAAAAATTATCCAGGGTAGTATTAGTCAGCTGCCTCGGGGATTAAGGGCACCAAGAGCTAGTTCCCCATCGCTCAATAGCTTCGCTTTTGCCATGGACAGATTGTTAAAAAAAAAAAAAAAAAAAAAACACAATTCCACAATGAACGAATAAAAGGGAAACAAGAACCTTGCAAAAAGTCACCTGGAATCACTCAACGTTGCGGGCCACTTACTCTCGAAGCCGGCATGAATAGTTCAACTCAATTAATGCCCAAAAAATAAAAAGAGAAAAAAGAAAATGTAAGGGAATAGGCCCAGCCCAGCCTTATCCGGTCTTTGACGGTCAAGGACGGGCCCGCCCTTGGCCCGGGCTTCGCCCGCGCGCGTCCCGCGCCGCGGGAGCCCTGCCGCTGCTTTATGCGCCGGCTGGCGCGATGGTGCTGCGCGGCTCCTGCCGCTGAGAACCCTGGTGCTTGTGGTCTCCAGATAGCAAGAGGCACTGTCGGTGGCTCTGACCGGGCTTCCCGCACCGCGGGAGCACTGCCGCTGCTTTATGCGCCGGCTGGCGCGATGGTGCTGCGCGGCTCCTGCCGCTGTGAACCCTGGTGCTTGTGGTCTCCAGATAGCAAGAGGCACTGTCGGTGGCTCTGAACGGGCTTGACTGTATCTTTTATGGATGCGTTGCACCCGAATAAAGAAATACATACAACTAGCCCTCAAAATGGATGGTGCTGGAGCACCAGGCTCATGCCTGGCCTTCACCGACACTGAGAGCTGCAATGAGTAGGAAGGCCACTGCGGTGCACACAAGAGACCAGGGCAAGGGCCTGGGTGGAGCCACTGCAGGTGCTGATCTTGGTGGTAGTATCACATATTCAAACTAGAACTTTGAAGGCTCAAGGGTTCCATGTGAACAGCAGTTGAACATGGGTCAGTAGGTTCTAAGAGATGGATGAGAGCCGTTTAAAAGGGACGGTTGATGGCCTCCATTGCCCTTGGCCGATCGAAAGGGAGTAGGGTTCAGATCCCTGCCTCGGAGTGGCAGAGGCAGGCGCCCTCGTGGCATCTAGTGCAGTAATGTAAATGATCCCGGAGAAGCTGGCGGGAGCCCCGGGGAGAGTAATACTTTCTTTGTGAAGGGCAGGGCGCCCTGGAATGGGTTCACCCAATATAGGGACCCGAGCCTTGGAAAGCATTGTGGTTCCAGCGCTGCCTGGTGAGCTCTCACTGGTCATTGAAAATCCAGGGGACTGGGCCATAGCCATATCCGCAGCAGGTCTCCAAGGTGAACAGTCTCTGGCATGTTGGAGCAATGTAGGTAAGGGAATTTGGCAAGTCAGATCCGTAACTTCGGGATAAGAATTGGCTCTAACGCCTGGTCAGTCATGCTGGTCAGTCGTGCTGGGGCGCGTGTTGCAGCTGGACGAGGCATTGCCCTACGGGCACACAGCGACTCTGGACACGAGCTGGGCCCTTCCTGTGTATTGCCCCAGCTGCGGTGGTCACCTTTCTCCATGCCCCTCCCCAGGGCGGGGGGCCGGCATTCTGCCTTGGCTGGTGCCTAGCATCTGAATTAGAACTGGTGCAGACCAGAGGAATCAGACTGTTTAATTAAAACAAAGCATCACCAAGTTCTGAGAAGGGTGTTGACGCAATGTTATTTCTGCCCAGTGCAAAATATTGAGAACATTCATCCAGGTGACAGTGAGAGATACCTTGGTTTGAACTTTGATCCACATATAGGTCATACAAGTAACAGCAAAATAAATGAGGTTCTAACAAGTTGGGCTCAAAATCTTGACAGTCTACCACTCAAGCCCATGCAAAAGTTGAAATATTGTGTCAGTATCTGGTTCCTAATTTGTCATTTATATTGGAAATGGCAGGCACAGAAGCAAAAACTCTCATCATCTTGGACCAGAAAATAAAGAAAAATGTCAAGCACTTCCTCCACATACCTGCATACACCTGCGATGGTATCCTCTACTCCAAACAATCATATGAGGGCCTAAGTATACCAAAGCTATGTACAACAATCGGACTCAACAAAATCAACAATTTACTATATCTCAGAGAAACTCCAGATTTGTACATTGGTCACTCTCACATGTATGCAGGAGAAATAATTAATGAAAACTCGATAATATCATCAAAAGCCACAAACTTAACATTATGGACAGTAGATTGCTAATCTGTGATTTGCTATTGTTAGCATCATATGACTGGAGAAAAGAGGAATTTGAGAAATGGAAAAATCTCCCACTCCAAGGTGATTGTATTAAATATCTAGAAAACAATCCAACCTCAAATTTATGGATTAGTAAGCGCACAAAACTGAAAGAAGACCAAAATAATGCTGCGCTAATGCTAAGAGTGAATGTTTTGTACACCAGAGAAAGCATATCTAGAGGAAGAGATTGAATATTTGCTACTTGCAGATACTGCTAAGATATTTGTGGAACAATTGTTCACGTTTCAGGTACATATTCTAAAACAAAAGACATAAGGATCAAAAGATATAAAAACATTTTGGAACTTCTCATTGATGGAGCAAAAAGGTGTGGTTGGATGACCTAATGTCAAAAAGAGTCAAGGCGTTCTATGAAAGTCAGATGTACCGTTCACCATAGATGATACTGCTGTAGTGATTGATGTCTCAATTCGATATCAAAACTCACAAAATTCCCTTGAACTAACATTTGAAAGTAAAGTTAAATATTATCAGGATCTATCACAGTAAATTTATAAACCTTACAAACCGTTCCACTGTGAAATGTTATGGTTTTATTATAGGATGTCAGGGTATTTGGCCTCTGTGTAATGATGTTGCTCTGGCTGATCTTGGACTTCAAATGTCTTTCCCATTTAAGAAACATGTTTGCCTGACTACTTTAATGGACACTCTTAAAATGTGCCAAGTATTCATGGACAAGTAACTGTTGTACTTAACACTCAAATGTACACTGTCTTGCAATACACATATGTCATCTCTATTAATATGATGCTTTCTTATTATAAATGACACATTTAGAGTTTAACTTTAAAGTTTGTCACAGTTAACGTATTTAGAAATGAACCATAGCTTTAGAATTAGGAATGCTTATTTGCTAGCTTTAGTATTAGAATAGTCGTGTGTGTGAATATAGATATACATGTGTACATAATGATAATTGATGTGTGATTGAATTCAGGATAGATTTCAAGTAATTGCTTACACATAATCTGTGCACATCACATAATGATGATTATTGACATGCTAACATCCTTACTTTTTACAGGACAATTCGTAGACAATTTAAATTGTTAGAGTAGCACTGGAGCGTGTACTATCTCTATCCTATAGGTGATTCTGGTTCCTGTGAGGACAACTTTAAGTGCAGTGTACTCTGGGACAAATGTTGTGTTGTTGGAAGCAAGACCGATTTGACGCTGATGGGCAGCAATAGTAACTCAGAATGAACTACTGTGTGGTGGTATAAGAATAGCCAAATGCCTTGTCATCTAATTATTGATGTGCATGAATGGATGAACAAGATTCCCACTGTTCCTACCTACTATCTAGTGAAACCACAGCCAAGGGAACAGGCCTGGAAAAATCAGTAGGGAAAGAAATCCCTGCTGATCTTGACTCTAGTCTGGCATTGTGAGGCGACATGAGAGGTGTAGGATAAGTGGGAGGCCCTTGGTCCACTGGTGAAATACCACTACTCGTGGGAGGCCCTCGGTCCACTGGTGAAACACCACTACTCATCATTTTTTCACTTATCCAGTGAGGTGGGGGCTACAAGCACCCAGTGCCCACCGGGAGTGACCCACTCTGGGGACAGTGGCAGTTGGGGAGTTTGACTGGGGGGTACACATGTCAAACGATAATGCAGGTGTCCTAATGCAAGCTTAGAGAAGACAGAATCCTCCAACGGAGCAGATGGCCAAAAGCCTGCTTGATCTCAGTTTTCAGTATGAATACAGAGGGTGAAAATGGGGCCTCACAAACTTTTTGAGTGTTTGGGTTTCAAGGAGGAGATGTCAGAAAAGTTATCACAGGGATAACTGGCTTGTGGCAGCCAAGCGTTCATAGCAATGTCACTTTTTTATCCTGCGATGTCGGCTCTTCCTATTATTGTAAAGCAGAACTCACCAAGCATTGGATTGTTCACCCACCAATAGGGAATGTGAGCTGGGTTTAGACCATCATGAGACAGTTTAGTCTTACCCTACTGATGATGTGTTGTAGCAATAGTAATCCTGCTCAGTACGAGATGAACCGCAGGTTAAGACATATGGTGTATGTGCTTGGCTGAGGAGCCAAAGGGGCGAAGCTACCATCTGTGGGATTATGACTGAACGCCTTTAAGTCAGAATCTCCCCTGAACCGTAATGATACTGCAGTGCTGTGGATCCTCGGTTGGCCTGGGATAGCTGGCCTCTTGGGCCGGTGTGTAGAGCCACTCACTTTAGGACTGAAGCATAGACGGAAGGGGCGGCCTCCATCACCTTAGTGCACCGTGTTCTTGGGGCACCCGGAACTAAATCATTCATAGATGACTTCATTCTGGCTCAGGGTTTCGTAAGTAGCAGAGCATCTACCTTGCTGTGATCTATTTAAAGTCATCCTCTGAGCCATCCTTTTGTCTCTGTCTGTGGGTATCTGTGCTAGCCCTACACCACACCCAGGGGTCCCTCTGCTGCCGGGCCAGCAGGAGGGATGTGGAGGGGTTTGCGGTCCCACAGTAGGCCACCTCCATCTAGTGCCACCCGGCATGGGGAGCCTTCCCCCCTGCCATGCAATGCCGGGTACAGGGGCACGATCCCTTGCAGGTCAGCAGGGCAACCAGATGGCCAGAGTGGGGCACCTACCCTGCACAAGTTGCCGGGAGGTAAGTAGCCCCAGGAAGAAGCCTCCTGAGTGCCAGCCTCAGAATGCACGGCCCCTCTTGTCATCATCGCACTGCTGTGTGCCTGGGGCCAGGGTCATCCCAGGCCATCTGGTCGCTGGGTCGTCCTGGGCCATCTGGTCAATGGGTCATCCTGGGACATCTGGTTGCCGGGCTGCTGACCAGATGGGCCGGTGAGCTGGCTGACCAGATGGACTGCGGGGAGTGTGTGGGGCTAACTCAGACGTTTGTCTTCTTCCCCCAAGGGTTCTGTAAGCCCCCACTTCCTGGAGGCTTAATAGTCGAGGAAAATGGGCTTCCTGGGCAGGCCTTTGGTGGAGAAGGTGTGAGATGGGCTGGGCTTAATACTCTTTGCTCCACAGGCCCACGCTCCAGTAAGATGGAAGGTACCCACCCAAGGCAAGACCCTGAGCCCACAGTATGGTGGTGACAGTCAGTACCAAAGACAGGATAGTTGCAGAGCAGGAAGGACTCTCCCATTGAGTTTGGGGCCAGAGCATAGACCAGCTCTACAGGAAGGCTCAGCCCCCCACTGGGAGCCTGCCGAGCTGGAACACAAGCCCGGGAGAGCTTTGAGAAGCCCCCAACAGATGCCTGGGCCTGGTCTCGAATGGCAGTGACTGTCGATGTCCCGTGCCACCCAGGATGTACCGTCGGCAGGCCCAGCTCAAGGGTTACCATTCTGCTAAGATCGAGCGGGTCCTGGTAAAGGGGAAGCGGCAGGCCTGGGAAGCCCTCTCCCCCTTCCCCGGAAGAGAGGGAGGTCGCAGTTGCGCCCTAGGTCAGAGCTCAGGCAGGACCCGGGCTCCATGCGGTGGCAATAACTGCCGCATAGCGCACAGGGAAGGGCTTTGTGGTCCAGACTGGACTCTGGCGGCTTTGGGCTGCTTGGTTGCAAACACCTGACTGTGCCCCCGGTCAAGGCTTCCGTAGCACACAGAGCATCCTGACGGGGCTGCGCAGGGTCAGGGAACCAGCATACCCAGGGCTGCAAGCCCTCTGGGGCCCTGGGCTCCCTCCAGTGTCGTAAAGTGCTGGTGGAGGCTTTTCCTGCGTGGCCGGGTCAGAAGCCCTGACCAGGGCCCTGTGGCCCCCCGCTGGGCAATAAGGTGGGCACTCTGATCCTGGGCTCCATCCTCTAGCCTGCAACATCCATCACAAAGTGCCCAGGATGCCTCCTCTGTGTGTCTGGGTCCAGGAGCTCTGACCTGGCCCCCGGGCCAGGGCCCTGGTGGGCTTTGGGTTGGGAGCCTTCCTGGTCCTGGGCTCCGTACCCCAGCAGGCTGTGTGGGAAAGCACCCGGGATGGAGTCCCATGGTCCCGGGGAGGCTTCCCTGCGTGGCCAGGTACAGGATCTCTGACAGGGTCCGAGGAGCCCAGGGCCCTGGCTCTGTCCTCGTGCCCGCCGAGTGGCAGAGCGTCCGGGATAGGGGTCCTGTATGCCCAGGAAGACCTCCCCTGCTTCGCTGCCATGTAAAAGTGCCTCCAAGGGCCAGGGTTGGGGCTCCATCTGGCCCCCCTCGCAGGCCCTTACCTGGGACCCAGCAGGGGCTCCGAGCACACGGGCCATCTGGTAGTGAGCCATGCTCTCCAATGGGATATCCAGGTGACCGGACTGCCCTGGAAGTCCCGGTGGGAGCTCATTTGCTTCCTCGAGCCCAGCCAGGGCTCCAGGAGGTGGGGCGCATTTGCACTGGCGGTCCCCTCTGTCAGATGGTGCGCACGGATTACAAGAAAGGGGGTAGCCATCCTCCGGATTATATGGGACAGGGTTTTCAAGACCCCCTTATGAGGGTCCATACCTGCCTCCCAGATATGCCTGGTGGGCCTTTCCTCCGAGCCTGCCTTCCCCAAGAGCAGGCAGGGATGTGAAGCTGACATCCTTGTGGGAGGGTCCGGCCAGAGCCATATACTCCGATCAATTGGCCACGCTTGGTCTGTTTAGGGATGGACCTGAAAAATTCTTCTCAGAGCAAAGAATCCCTAATAAAAAGGCCTGTTGTGTTGTCTCGTGATATCTTATTGACTTACTTACTTAATGAAAACCATGACCATGATATCTGTGTCATCTGTGTCTTCAAAAGTGAAGTTAGAATCCATAGACGACAGAAATGTTTGTGCATGAAACAAGTAAGCAACTAGAATGGCTCTGGTGCCATGTATTCAAGTTATCCCACAAATTGATCATTTTGGTCCTGCAGAGTGCTTATGATTAACTGAACAATAAGGTAAGATAGCTAAATGTTAAGAGACATACAATGTATTGGGTCAGCACATAGGCTTAATTAAATATTAATCTCTTACAATTTTAGCTTTTAACCATCCAGTTTGCTCTTTTCTACACAGGTGAATAATATATCAAAGTTTTCCTCACAGAATAGAAATATTTTTCTCTTTATGTATTTAATGAAAAAGACAGATTACGTCCCAATTCAAGGAAACATTTAAACTACCGCTTGATTATCCCACCAAGGGTTGCTGAGATCTGCAGTTCTGAAACTAATCAGCATATGTAGAATGCTTGCAGAGTAATTTAAAGGTTTATGGTTGCAACGTATGCCGCACTCTGTTAAAATAATGATATGATGTCAGCCATTCATCACAAATCACGAAGAAAAAATATATTGAACTTCACTACTTCATATTAAATTGGCCTGAGCAAAATCTTAATTACACCTACTTAGGTGGGGAAAACTGGTAATTATGCACAACAGGCAGAACTGAAAAGCAGAAAAGTAAGGGGTGTTGCCTATCTTTTTCCTCTTGAAGAATCCAGAATTCTCGCAAAAAGCATGGGTATTAGGTGTACTACATGAAATTTGGGGGCATATTAACAAGGTGCGGCGATAATATTATCGCCGCTTTAGAGCCCGTTTTCGGGCGATAATATTATCGCATTATCAACAAGGACACGCTAGCGCGTGTATCCTTGCATTAGCGCCCCTTGTCAGCACGCCTCCCATCGCATCGCTAATGAGATGCAAAGGAGGCGTGCCTGACCAGACTCCCTTGGGTAAATATCGCTAACCCAGCTTCCTCATATTAACAACGAGGGTTAGCGATATTTAAAATCGCGTTAAGTATGCCTTAACGCAGGAATTTAACGTCTGTTAAATTCCTGACTAAGGCATACCAAACATGGGGGGTGGATTGTGTGGCTAAGACCACAGGCCCTATCACCAGGGATATTGCCGTTTTCCATGGAACATCTCTGGAAAACCAGCGATGTTCCATGGAAAACACAGCTATCACTGGAATAATTATCGCCATGGCGCTAAGCATTGATGATACAGCGCTAGCATGGCGATAATTATCTGCGATAGCCGGCGATAAAATTCCTCACGCTAAGAGCGGCCAGCGATAATTATCGCTGCCGCTTGTTGATATGCCCCCTAGTTTCCACAATAAGATTTGACCTTTTGTGATTTTTTTATTAATCATCTCAATTTTAACCTCTTTCCACATATATGTACGGCAATTTTGATAAATAAGACTTCTCAGTGCCATTTCCTCTGTTTTTTCTGTAAGTCTACCGGAGAACGTTGCTAGTATAATGCAGCTCACAAAACATACTGTATTGGGGCATATTTACTAAAAGTTAACACAACACAGAGAGGCAAGCAAAGTTGCAGCACTGTTTTGCATGAATGGGAGAGAGCTGAACAGCTCCATATCTGCTAAGATATATCACTCTTCAGCCCTCTCTCAGTGCTGGCGGACTTGAGGCTGCCTAGCGCTGAAGCAGACACTCTTGCAACATGGCACAAGGGTGCCTGTGTTACGGGCTGAATTGACTACCAGCTCGAAATGTTAGGTAACACCGCACAAGCCGCTGTTTTGCGTTAACTTTTTTTGCAAAGCCATGCAAGGTGCCTCAAATCACCCCTTGCGTACCTTTTTAAATCTGAATTTTTACAATCCAAAAGACAGGTACAGATCTTATCATAAAAAATACAATTCACAGTTGTCAATATGGCTTAAATTAGGTTGTGCAAGTGGACTGTCATGGTGTTCAGCATTAAAATACTGGGTATGTGCACCATGAAGACAGTACGGATGCGGTGATCACACGACGCCGGAGTAAGTAGCTGATGAAAATTGGTTAAAGTTTAAGGCACGTATATATGTGGGTGTGGCTTTAAATAACCGACATGTACTAATATTCACTCGAGTTTGTTTTTACTGCTTCAATATATTAGTATGAATGCCTTTAATCTGTCTCTATGGCTCCTTGTAAAGCTGCCGTATTAGAGGCAGTATAAATTATGGAACTTATGTTCAATATGGACAGATTTATTATCTGTCATTCATTACCAAGGTGTTCTCTGTTTGTTTGATTGATTAGAAACACCGACCGGCAACTGGAAAGATTTTTAGCCCCCAGACTACCGTCCCAGAGTGATAAACTTGTACTGCATTACCCAATCTGGAGGTATGTGATATCCGTGTTTCTGCACTTTTCATTAAATGTGAGAAGGGCTGTATAGATAGTGGTAGTCCCTCTGTTAATTATTGTTCCTTAAATAGAAGTTTTTTTAATTTTAATATTAAACTCTATTAAAAAAAAACATTTTAAATTGTAGGGGGTGCATATAAGTAAGAGCACGAGTACTTATTTTATCTCATTTGGCTCTTTTCTTCCATAGAATTTTATTTCTCTAATAAAGCTCTGACTGACCAGCACAGTATTCCATATCAATATTCCTACCTACGAGCACTTGATCAGGATTATCATTGGTGTCGTAGCTGCAGGTGTAAAGGTATGTCCAATTAAGAAAACCTTTGGGTCACCGTTTAATAGATCCTTGCAAATATGGACGAATAGATATTATATCTTTATTTTATTTCCTATTGAGGATCGTAAACCTATTTAAATATCTTTAAGAACAATCTGCACATCACCTCACCTTATTATGGATTAGGTGAGTTGAAGGTATTGAAATTCGAGACCAAATATGTATGAATGATTAATGGGACTACCTGTTGGTGGTTTGTGGACTCCAATCTTGATGGGACTTTCTAGACAATTAAAAACTTTAGAATTTAGATTTATTATATTGATTTAGTTTGCAATTTTCATTGTTTGAATACATTAAAATAAGATTGTTTTTTGTTATGTTTGGATATGTATTATATCTTATATTATGTCTTAGTTGACATTTGTTTTATGTTTCTATACAGGATTTTGTGCAGAATATTGCTGTATTAATCATTAGGAGGGATTATATGTTTTTACTTGTCCTGAAGAAGGTGGCTGTAACTTTGTAGCCCACCGAAATGCGTTGACGCCTACTGTTGTTAAATTTGCGGAACACAGTGTTATATGTTGAGGATATTCTCAAAACTACGCATTTTTTGTGGATTCCTACAAATTAACTCTTGCCAATGACAAATGTATGTCTTTTTGTGTGTTTTCCCCCATTTGTGACAAAAGTTTTCTTATTTGTATTCAACTGATTTTATTGATGTATTTTTAAAAACATGTATGAATTATTAGATATGACTAATATTAAGTTTTGATAAAAGTGATGACTATTAATTGTCGTGTTGGTCCCTTTAATGACTGGTTTAGAGAATTGCATGATTGATGTATGGTGTTCTTCAAGAGAATTTTCTTTTGATAATTTACTTAGAGGTGACCTATATGCAATAAAAGGGGGGTTTATGGCTGGGCAAGGATGTTATATTGCCAAGTTGAATTGACAGTTTAAAACTGCATTCAGGCTGATTGCTACAGTCTTTTCCCTCCAGGGTCTCTGTAACTCTAGATGTACAATTCTTCCCTTTCAATCCCAATTGATGCTGTGGCATTTTAAACTGTGAACCTATATTGACCTTCATACATCAATGTTGTACTCTGGCCTGCAACATTCTCTAGCCTTTGCCACCAGTCTTGCAGCTTAACAGCCCAACAGAAACATACTTGGTACACCCAAGTGCTCTGGATGGGCCCTGTCTCCTCTTGATATGCTAGGACTGAGTAGATTGCTTTTAGTAGCACCTTTATGTAAGTGATAAACCATGGCCAATAGTCTAATGAAGATCTCCTTTCAGTGCTATCCTTCTGTACTGCAAGAAGACAGATCCAACTGGTTCATAGCTCGTAGTGGGTCAACAGGCTAGTGCCAAAGTCCTCCTGCCCCCAGAAAGCCCACTAGCACACCAGTACTTAATTTCTTTAAAAATAGAATGGAGGATGACCCTTCCAGGCCAGGGGCAAACACAACCTTTCTGCCATGATGACTTACTCTCAATCTGCCAACAAAAGGAAAACAATTAAAAAAGGAATGTGGTAGGTAGGTCATCCGATCTGGCTGCTCCAACACTCTTGGATGCTAGATAGCCTTTCATTTCTCCTGGTGGCACAAGTTGGGGTTTTAGTCCCTCTTTGCTGGCCTGGATGTCAAACCAAGGATCAGAAAGGCCTGATTTCCTCTCATGTCCTGATTTCCTCTCATTTCCATGGGGAACAGCTGCAGCATTTTGCCCTACCAGCCCTGGGCATTTCTGACATCTAGAGGCCCTGGACAATCCAAATGCAAGGATCCTAGGAACTTCAAAATGATACAAACCCCCCCCCCCACAAAATAACGTCACACTGTAAAATGGGGATGGTTTCAGTATTGGACCGAGGTTGCAGGCACCAAGGGAGGCAAACCTGTGAATATCTGAAATCTAGAGGCCAACATAAATCCACTGCAGTTTGCATATACCCCAACATGTCTTCATACCAAAAATGCCATGTGAAAGTTAAAAATCAACACCTTCCTTGAAGTGGAGGAGCCACTTCCCTGCTCCAGCAGGCACCGACTGTATCTCCCCAGTACAGCGTTCTGTCAATCCCTGGGCGCACAAAAGGAGCAGCACCCCAAACAGAGGTCTTCACTGCTCCAGGAGGTCAGATCCATCTCCTTGCCTAGTTTGGTGATGCTGGGACCCCCAGGTGCCGCCCAGCACCAATACCCGAGATACCAGAGCCAGTTGCAAGCACCAAGGCTTGCTTGTGTTCAGTCAGAACACCATCACTACCAAAACTCACATGCACATTGAGGGACTTCGTGAGAGGCCAGCTCCACACCGAGAGTGGCCCTGCTAAGTTTCCTTTCTGTCTTCTGCAGGTACACCAGGTACCGTGAGAGCCTCTAACTCGCCGACCTGCTGGACAAAACACCTCTGCACCCGAGCTCCGCAGCCCAGGCTCCTATAAAACTATGGTGTCTCTGCAGTCCTAAGACTCTCAAGAGTCAAGCCTCCACTTGGGTTCGGCCCAACTAGTCTCTCAGTTCACACTTGCAGCCTTCTTCCTACAGGTACCCGGACACCCCAGAGCAGGTAGCCTTGAACTGTTGGGGTTTTCTTAGACTTTGGCCTCTACTTACCCTAAGTCCAGAAGCACAGCCCTGTAAGTCATCTGTTAGTGTACCTAAGCAGTGTATGTTTCTCCCATAGGATAACATTACCGTGTTCAAGACTCATGCCTCAAATCTGACAGCTGTCAGTTTTTACTGTTTTTAGTGTAAAGTTTGATAACGTCTAAAGTACTTACCAGATTCTGATAATCTTGATGTAAAAAATTATATAGAAATTTGTGTTATTTTTTCTAAATTGGTCTTGAGTTTCTTCTTGAGTGTCTGTATCATAAATTGATTCTGTGTGTACAACAAATGCTTAACACCACCCTCTGATAAGCCTAAACTGCGCTTCCAGAATACCACAAAGAGAGCGTTTGGGATTATTAATTTAAGCCCTGCAAGCCAATAAGGGTCGTCTGAAATTTCTACATAGTGTACCTCATTTTGGTATGCTACATAAAAAGCCAGCTTCCTACAGTGCCCCATCCCAGTCCATGATTACTTTTCACTCTAGGCCACCTCTGGACCCAGCCATATGCAAATCAGTCCTGCCCCCGCTCCAAAGTGGACGGTCCAGCCCAAACTGCAGGGCCAGGTCCTCTCTGAACAGAAGCACAAGAAACCCAGGACCAGGTTCACCATAATTAGGGCTCATCAGTCAGGTTTAGCTTGGAACTAGTGGCACAGTGTGCACAGCACCCACGTCTGGGCATACCTGTCCCACTAAGAGTGACACATTAAAGTAAGCAAAAAAAAAATAGATGGAATAATTGAATTAATCTCAGTCACAGGTGATTACTTGGGGCACATCCAAATCCATCATTATTTGCACACAATGCCACCTCAGTTTGAATCCAGCCATATGCTAATCAGTGTTGACACTTCTCCAATGGGGACAGTCCAGTCAGAATTGCCAATGAAGGTCCTCCCTGAACCAGAACACAAGTAAACCTAGTACTGAATTTTGCCCTAGTTAATGCTCACCAGCCAGGAATTGCTTGGTTCCAATGACAAAGTGTGCACTGGTCCCCCATCTGGACACAACAAGGTGCAAGAGACCCTTTCCATGAGGTGCCCAGCTGACAAGTAGCAACTGTACCTCAACTGGAAACTGCCCGTGGCCTCTGCTGGATGAGCCCTGGCTCTTAAGTGCTGTCCTTGATGTCCTGTGAGACTTTGAAGTGACCAAGAGAAGCTGCTCCAGAAACTCTGAAAAGTTGGGACTTAGAATATTTAGACTATCAAAACCTCCAGAGATTTAGCAAGACCTCACACCAGCAGTGTTAGATTTTGAGAGGACTTTGTCAGATACAGATAAAGGCTTACCCTATTAGAGGACTTTGAGCTCCATAAAGAAGATTAACAAAGCTATTGACAAAGGTAACTTTTGAGTAATATTGTTCCTTTGCTATTCATAAAATCTGAGTGTAAACATATTTATTATTTATTTATGAAATAGTTTAACAACCTTTTTAAATTTTTCATTTGATATAAGATTAATGCTTATTGAAATTCAATTAAATTACTTTTAATAATTCTATACATCACTTTTAAAACTTACTACTCAAAAGTAAAAAAAAATACTGTAGCTGGGAGTTGCATAATTTTCTAATATACAATTCAGAAATATCTTTTTTATTGAATTTAGTATATTTAAAGTACTTTAAGACTTAATTCAAAATTAAACTAATTTTATTTGGCTCTACATTCAAAATAAATATATAAAACTAATTTGCTAATTTATTATACCTTTAATGCTTTTTAAAAATTTTGCCTATAGTTTATCATAAGTAGACCTCCCCCTCAACATATTTTATGTTGACTATTGATAAAATCTATATATTTATTTTATATGTAGAACAAAATATAAAAACTAACAGCATTTTGAACTTAGGGCCTCATTACGATGGTGGTCGGATGAGCATCCGACCGCCATCGCAGCAGGAATGAGACAACCCGACAAGGAGTTGGCAGTCCCACCCTCTATATTTTGATAAGACCACCGTGTAGGCAGTCAGAAACTGCCCTTTTCTACTGCAGTTTATGCTGCAGCCCGGGAAAGGGCAGCAGCACAGGCTGCAATAGAAAAAGACATTTTTCGAATATCCATGCACCATGTGCCAGGCATGTGGTGCCTGGCATACGTTGCATGGATGTCTGGGGGGCACCACATGTGCTCCCTCTGGCCACTAAGCAGTGGCCCACAGGAGCCCTTCTTGGGGCACCCAAAGTCCCTTTCCAGCTTTCTTTTCATGGCAGTGGGGCCGCCATGAAAAGGCAGTCGGAAAGGGACATCCTAATCACTACGGTAGTGCCTGCGTTGGCACCGCCCTCATGATAGGGAAAGGAGTCCGACCGCCACCCCGATAGGCTCCTTGAGCCTGTCAGAGTTGCTAGTCTTTCCCCCCGACATCATCGCTCCGACCGCCCGTATTGTAAGTAGGACCGATGGCCTGGATGTTGGGAGGACTGCCACAGACGGACTGTCGGTGGTGGTCCGCCCGACATCAAAATGAGGGCCTTAGTTTTGAATTAAATCATTAATTATTTAAATATATTAAATTAAATTAAAACTATTTTTTGGAAGTTTAAATTAAAATATAAATTCCCATTTAATGTAAAAAAAAATTGTATTATGCATAAATAATTCTTAAGAGTGATGTATAATTTTAATTAAAAGTAATGTAACTATATTTTAATAAAAGGTAAAAGAAAGTTAATTTACATTAATATATACATTAATTAATGTTGTTAATAATGTTTTAAAAATATTTTAGAATTATACAATAAAAATGGTTTCTTTTTAAATATTTTCTGACATTAACTTATATATTTTTGTAAAATTAGATCTTACAGCTTTGAGTAAGTCTTCCCAGTACCCTGTCCCCCACTCTGCTTTTGTTTCTCTAATAGTATTTCTAGACAACACTCTAGATTATTTTATTTTATCTCTTTCACCAGCTTTATTAACAGCTCAATATTCAGTGTTAAACAATGCCTTGCCTCTTTGTTAGCTTGTGCTCATCTTGCAATTCTTTGAAAAAATTACTTTAGATCATTAAACAATTGGTTATTGTCCTTATAATAACAATCCAGGATTATCTAAATTGATACTGGCACAATCCAATGTTCTGATAATGGCACAATAGGTAGAGCTCATAGTAATGGTGCTATCAATGATGTTTATCCATTTTCCATTCTTTCTGTTGTTACACATAACTAAGGGGTCAGCTATTAGGCCACTTCGATCTAGAGTATCAGGAATCAAAGATCCATTAAAATATAGAACTAATGTGTCATTGTCACTCTTGTATCATAGGATCACCATCATGTCATTAATATTGCCCCATAAACATACATCAAAGAGTATGTAATCAACATTATTTCAGTATTTTTCTCTTTTTAAAGTTCGGGTTGCCATGCTATCTGAAGGGTAACGACCATTACATGCACAAACACTTTAGGATAATAAAATATCAACTAGTTGAAGAACTGACTTCGAAAGATTGCTTCTAGGGAGTGCTGATAAATCCGAAAAACCCCAGTGAGCGTTCTCTTGCCCGATACCTCTCTTAATAACCCAGATGGTTTGAAGAAGGTGTTAAAAAAAGAGTTGTAAAAATGTTTTTGTTTAGAAGAATGCTCAATAAGCATAATGGTTGTGACTCTGGTAAATAAGTAGTACTTCTATTGTAAAAACTTACTAAAAGAATCATTTTCTGTTTTTTGGGAAAATCTTTAGTGCCAACAGATCCAATGAATGTATTTGAATTTGCTTTATATCACAGGGAATGATGTCGTTGACCATATGCTGAGACCTCCTGATGGCCAACCCACTCCAGAACTTGAACATTTCTGTTGCCTGTTCTGTAGATCTCACTGGTGGCCCACATTTCCTGTAGCATACAGAAGACAAAGGCATCCACAAAAAGACCCTATTCGCTATTCGCTATCAACCGGTTTTGATTTTAAAACAGATACATTCCAGGTAATAACTGATACATTTTTCTGTGTGTGTTAGCACGACATCCACAGCTAGCTGCCAATGGGGAAAAGTTGGTAATAACACTCTGTTTTTTCGATTATCATATTACGCACAAGAATTAGGCAAGGTATTAAAAATATTATCCTGGCCAGCATTACAGCCAAGAATTGCTGTGTCATGTGATGCAATAAAAGTATGCCCAATTGCAGGAGTTGAGCTGCAAGAGGTTATAATAACATATGGTACTTTTGCCCAGTCTAGGGTTTCTTGTGTATCAATAATACAATGTTCCTTGGGCATAAAGTTGTAGAATTGTGATGGGGTGAGAATCAATTCCTTACTTAGGGTTATGTCTCCCAACATATTGAGTCACTGAATTCCTTGTGGGGCTCAGTCAGGATTAATTATAGACAAGCTCAAAGGCCTAAATGCTTCACTTGGGACAGCACCTATGTTTCCCTTTGCTATAGGTTAATTTGGTGCTAATGGTTTGAACTGGATTTCTGATCCTCACAGGGGATCATATCTAAGCCCAAGCATGATTAATCCTTAAGGCCAAGGTGGTGTCTTCTAAAGAAATGTTGTTATCATCTCAGCCTCAAGTTTGGTCTGGATAGCAGTTAACATCAGTTGCATCAGTGTAAATGATAGAATTACAGTGTTTACATGAATATAATCCAGTGTACTACTTTATTTTTTAAAGATTCTGAGTTTTTGTGTACATTTTGGTGCAATTTTGGAAATCGTGTCATAAAGGCTTCATTCTCAGTTACTATATTGTGTTTGAAACTACTTAATTAATTGGCCACAAGACTTTCACCATTAGGTATCTGTCTATTGCATCGGGTCTTATTGACGAAAGAAATAAAGTCAAATCTTGAGTCATGGGCGCGCTTTACTGATGGATTGTATATATGGTGAGGATGGGTTATAGACCTTTCCCCATCAGTCCTTAGTCTATTACCAGGTGTGTACCTTTGACAAATACCAGTTTCTTGATATGTGTTCCTAGTTATGAGTGGCTGACTAACTACATTATTACTAGGGGTGGGTGGAATTTGCATAGTCGCGTTACGCAAATCTCAGCGAAATTGTAAAAAATCTCCGCGAGCACTCAGAAATTCCGCGAAGACGCGGAATTGCTTGTCCCGCCCGTTCGCGATGTGTTTTTGCGTGCTGGCGGGGAAATATATCGCTAACTTGCCCATGCGGTTGCTAATGGGCGCGGCCATCTTGTTTTTCACTTGTCCCGCCCGCTCACGGCGGTTATTTCCTGTTCCGGGTCGCGTATTGCATGCTCCCGCCCGCTCGCGATGCTTATTTCCTGTTCCGGGTCGCGTATTGCATGCTCCCGCCCGTTCGCGATAAGTATTTCCTGTTCGGGAACGCGTATTACGTGTTCGCAATGCTTTTTGCGTGCTCGGGGGGGAAATATCGCGCAAACTTGCCCCTGCGGTCGCAATGGGCGCGGCCATCTTGTTTTTCACTCTATTGCTATGGTTCTGGGCCTGCTTTTTAATCCTCCCTCTATCTTTTCAATCCTTTGTTTCTGGAAACTTTTTTTGATCTTTTTTATTTATTATCTATCTCTCTATTTTACTGATTCTATATTTTGAGTTTTTTCTACTTTTTGTGTGTTTTTCACTACTTTTTCACTCTTTTTCTATTACCTGCTTTTTCATTTCTTTTACTTACTTTTTTAATTCCTACCTTTTCTTTTCCGCCCCCTGCCCCCCGCCTACCCAGAACCATGGCAAAGGGCCACAGGGCTCGTAGCCGTAGCCAGAGCCGCGACCACCTTCCTTGCGAAGGCGGCGCCAAAAAGGGGTGCAGGCACGGACCTTATTTGGTGAGGCGGAGGTGGCCGCACTGTTTTTTTTTGTGCAGCGCCACCTCCCCTTAACCCTGGCAGTAGGCAGGCCTGGGTCCGGGTACGGGCTCCGGGAGCATCGGCAGCGGTGGGGCAAGGTGCGTCGGGCAGTGTTTCGCTGCTCTGGTGTCCGGTGCACCAATAACCAGCTGATGCACCGGTGGTCCGATATTCTGGACCGGGAGCAGGACCTGCTGGACCTGCTAGGAGTGGAGGTCCCGGGGCTTGGTGAGTAGCTATTTAATATTACTACTTTGTGTTCTTCTGCTATGTGTTATATATTGCTAATATTTTTTTTTTCCGACCAGCACGAATGCTGCAGCATACATTGCAGGTAAATTACGTTTAAAAATCTTCTGTGATTGTTATGACACAGGTGCTCGGCTCTACTAATCTTACTTGTTTGCAACTTTGCGCTGGCTTGGCCTGATTATGTAAGAGTTTACTTTAGAGAACTTAAGTTAGGTAATGCTAGAGAGACTCTAGTCCTTCCTTTGTCCTCCTGCCACTAAGAAGAGATAGTGGTGGATTGATAGGTTTAGTTACTTATTAGTATTAGTTGGTAATTTTTAAGTGGTGTGCGTGACGCATCCTCTGTCATGTCACATGCTGCTGAGTGCTGCTTACCCCAGTCCTTAGTAGAACCTTTTGTAGTTTGTTTAGTGAGTGTTAATAGGTGTTAGAACTGGGGGTCTCTAGTTGGCAATGGTTTGCACCTTTGTCCAAATAGGGACCCTTGCTTCTAGTCAGGATAAGGGGGATACACTCCTAAAATAACCCCTGCTCACCCCTGGTAGCTTGGCACGAGCAAACAGGCTTATCTCCAGAGGCAGTGTGTAAAGCATTTGGGAACACATACAGTAATACAGTGAAAACACTACAGATGGACACCACACAGGTTGTTATGTAAAAATAAGTAATCTTTATATAGACTTATCACAAGACCCAATAGCAAAAATCCACAATACTGTACTCAAAAATAGACTTTAAAAGGTTATAAAATAGTTCAGTTCTCTCAAGTTGTAAATGCGACACTTTACTCTCAATGTACCTTGAATGCGTAACGCAAAGAAAACAAAAGGGTCACAGGGAAGGTGATGCGTCGGTTCCTTACACTCAGGGAGTGGATGCGTCGGTTCCTTACTGCTGCGCAGGGAGTTGATGCTCGCTTCCTTACTGTGTGGGGAGGTGATGCGTCGGTTTCTTACTGCTTTCCGGTGCGATGCGACAAGATGGCACCTCGATGCGATACTCTTCTCCGGTACGATGCGACAAAATGGCGTCTTGGTTGCGATGTGACAACGTTGGTGTGATGCGTGCACGCCCGGCGGCCGTGCGGCGACTTCGATGATCTTTGGAGCCGCGACAGGCCCTGCGACGCGCTTCTCCGGTGATGCGACGATGACCTCTGTGGCAGCGTCCCGATTCTCCGGTGATGCGCTGCACTTCGGCGATGCGAGGATGACAGCGGCATCTCGCTTCCTTGGCGATGCGATGACCGCGGCTGCGGCGGCGACACGCTTCTCGTTGTTGCGTCGCGCTTCCAGCTCCCAGCGACACGCAGTCTCTCAGAAGGCCCAGCACAACAGCAGGCACTTCAATTCCCAGCAAGGGAATGCAGGGGGAGCTGGTTGGTGAAGTCTTGTATCCCTGAGACTTCAGGCAGGAGGCAAGCTCTAGTTCAAGCCCTTGGAGATTCTCTTCTTCAAGATGACAAAGCACAGCAAAGTCTTTTCTCCTGTCCTTGGTAGAAAGCAACCACTGCAGGCCAACCCCAATCAGCAAAACAGCACAGGGGCAGTACTCCTCCTTCAGCTTCTCCAGTTCTTCTCCTTGGCAACAGGTTTCTTGATTTCCCAGAAGTGATCTAATTTCCTAGGGGTCTGGGTCCCCTTTTTATACACAGTTTCTCTTTGTTCTCTGGAGGCAGAGAGGCCTCTGCCTAGTCCAAAACCAGTTCTGGTCAGTCCTGGAGCACTTTGTTTTTCTGACTCCTTCTTTCCTTTGTGAGTGAGGGGCAGAGCCATCAGACGCCCGGCAGGAGGTGGAGCCAGCATTGTGGAAGGCAGGCACAGCCCTATTCAGACCCAGGTGCAACTCCTCCCTCCACTCTGGATGCAGATCTTTCTATTCAGCCCTGTGCTGACTCACCCTGTCTCCTGTAGCCACCCCCAGCCCCTGTCACTCAATCTCCAGACAAAGAATACACAACCTAGCAGAGGCAGGCTTGGAAGTTTAGGCAAGAAAATACCCACTTTCTAAAAGTGGTATTTTCAAACACAGAATGTTAAAACCAACTTCACTAAAAGATGTATTTTATCATTCTGAGTTCAGGCATACTAAATTCGTTTTTCTACCATGTTCCCTGGGTCAGTTAGGATTATAAGGTGTAATAATCAAACTGCCCATTCTGGCCTATGGAGAACAGGTAGCCTTGCAATAGTGAAAAACGAAAATGGCTGTAATTCACTATTAGGACATGCCACACACACCAGGGCATGTCCTACCTTATACTTACAATGCACCCTGCCCTTGGGCCTACCTTAGGGGTGTCTGATATGAAGATAAGGGAAGGTTTAGGGACTGGCAAGTGGGTGCACTTGCCAAGTCGATATGGCAGTCACAGACCGCACACAGGCTCTGCAATGGCAGGCCTGAGACACATTTTACAAGCTGCTTCTGTGGGTGGCACAACCAGTGCTGCAAGCCCACCAGCAGCATTAGATTTACAAGCCCTGGGCACACTCAGTGCACTGTACTAGGGACTGACAAGTAAACCAATCATCCAATCATGGAGTCACTAATCCATACATCAATTTACAGTAGGGAGCACTTGCACTGTGGCACTGAACAGCAGTGGCACAGTGCCCAAAAGCATCTAAAACCAGCAAAACATAAGAGGCAACAGCAAAAAAATGGAAGGAGACCCACGCCAATGGTGCCAAGTCTAACACGTGTCCCCTCCAGCTGAAATGTGGGGAGAACTACCCTTCCTCCTGGGAGTTCTCATCACTAAGGCGGAAAAATCTGGACAGACCATCAGCATTGGCGTGTTCTGTACCAGGGCGGTGTTCCACCGTGAAGTCCATCCCCTGTAGGGAAATGGACCACCTCAACAGTTTTGGGTTCTCACCCCTCATCTGCATTAACCATCTGAGGGGCCTGTGGTCTGTCTGAACCCGGAAGTGAGTCCCAAACAAGTATGGTCTCAACTTCTTCAGTGCCCAGACACAGCAAATGCCTCACGTTCAATCGCACTCCACCTCTGTTCCCGTGGGAGTAACCTCCTACTAATAAAGGCTACAGGTTGGTCTAGGCCCTCCTCATTCATCTGTGAAAGCACAGCCCCAACACCATGCTCTGAAGCATCTGTCTGCACAATGAATTCTCTTGAGAAGTTGGGCGCCTGAAGCACGGGCGCCGTGCACGTGGCAGATTTCAGGGCATCAAAAGCCTTTTGGCAGGCATCAGTCCAGTTCACTTTCCTGGGCTGCTTCCTGGAAGTCAGCTCAGTCAAGGGTGCAACAATGTTGCCATACCCCTTGACAAACCTCCTGTAATACCCGGTGAGTCCTAAGAAGGCTCTCACCTCTGTCTGGGTTTTGGGGGTTCCCAAGCCAGGATGGTATCTATCTTGGGTTGTAGGGGCGCCACCTGGCCGCTCCCAACCTGGTGTCCCAAGTACACCACAGAACCCTGCCCGATCTGGCACTTACTCGCCTTGATCGTGAGGCCTGCCCTCCGCAGCGCCTTCAACACTTCCCAGAGGTGGTGCAGATGTTCCTCCCAAGTGGCGCTGAACACTGCAATGTCATCCAGGTAGGCGGCACTGAAATCCTCCAGCCCAGCCAACACCTGGTTGACCAACCTCTGAAAGGTGGCAGGGGCATTCTTCATCCCAAAGGGCATCACCCGGAATTGGTAGTGCCCATCTGGAGTGGAGAATGCTGACCTCTCTTTGGCCCCATCAGTTAAGGCAATCTGCCAGTATCCAGACGTTAGATCAAACGTGCTGAGGTACCGGGCAGCCCCTAACCGATCAATGAGCTCATCAGCTCTGGGGATGGGGTGCGCGTCAGTCCTGGTGACTGAATTGAGTCCTCGGTAGTCCACACAGAACCGGAGTTCGGGTGTGGCACCAGGCGCGGCAGCCTTTGGGACCAAGACCACTGGGCTGGCCCAAGGGCTGTTAGAGGACTCAATCACCCCTAAGGCAAACATCTTGGAGACCTCCTCCTTGATGCAAGCTCTCACCCTGTCAGTCACTCTGTAAGTTTTGTGCTTCACAGGAGGACTGTCCCCAGTGTCCACATCATGGATGCACCATTCAGTGATACTGGGAGTCAGGGAGAACAGATCAGAAAACTGCCCCAACAGTTGGCGACAGTCATTCTGCTGCTCAGGGGTCAGGGTGGGAGAGAGGTTCACACCATCCACTGACCCATCTTGCTCTTTTGCATACAGGAGGTCAGGAAGAGGTTCAGTCTCCTCTTCCATCCCAGCATCTGTTGCTAAGAGCATGCCCACTTCAGACCTCTCAAAGTGGGGCTTCAGGCGGTTCACATGCAGGACCCGCAAGGGGTTCCTGGGAGACTGCAAGTCCACCAAGTAGGTGACATCACTCTTGCGCTCCACCACCTCAAATGGTCCGGTCCACTTATCCTGGAGCGCACAGGGCTCCACTGGGGCCATGACCCAAACCTTTTGTCCAGGCTGAAACTCGATCAGAGTGGCATTCTGATCATGCCAACGTTTCATCTCTTCCTGGCTGGCTTCCAGATTCGCCTCAGCGTGTTGTCTGAAACGCCGAGTCTGGTTCCTGAAGGCCAGCATGTAACTAAATACATCCTGGGGAGTTTTCCTGGGAGCTTCCTCCCAGCCTTCCTTGACCAGACTCAGAGGTCCTCTTACAGGATGGCCGTACAGCAGTTCAAAGGGACTGAACCCTAAGGACTTCTGGGGCACCTCTCTGTAAGCAAAGAGCAGGCATGGCAAGAGGACGTCCCACTTACGCCTCATGGGTTCTTCAAGACCCATAATCATGCCTTTCAGGGTCCGGTTGAATCTCTCAACCAGCCCATTACCTTGGGGGTGGTAAGGAGTGGTGAACTTATAGGTTACACCACACTCCTGCCACAGGGACTTCATATACTTGGAAATGAAGTTGGTACCACGGTCGGACACCACCTCCTTGGGGAATCCCACACGGGAGAAAATCCCCATCAGTGCACGTCCCACCGCGGCGGCCGTCACTGTCCGAAGAGGGATGGCTTCCGGGTACCGGGTGGCATGGTCCACCAAGACCAGGATGACCCTGTTGCCCATGGCTGTCTTGGGATCCAGAGGCCCCACAATGTCAATACCCACCCTCTCAAAGGGGGTGCTGACAACAGGGAAAGGTTGGAGAGGAGCCTTGTGCTTCCTCCCACTCTTACCACTTGCCTGGCAAGTCTGACAGGTCCTGCAATGAGTATCTGAACTCTTGCGCATTTGGGGCCAATGAAAGTGGGTGACAAGCCTTTGAAAGGTCTTGTCTTGCCCCAAATGTCCTGCTAAAGGCACATCATGAGCCAGACCCAGTAGGAAGGCTCTGAAGCGCTGGGGTACCACCAGCAGACGGGCTGACCCAGGCTCAGCAACCTTAGGCTCACTATACAGGAGACCATTCTCCCAGTAGATCCAGTGTGATCCAGACTGATCACCTACTGCCTGGCTTGCAGCCTGTTGCTGCAAGCCCTCAAGAGAAGGGCACTTCTTCTGCTCCTCGCAGAACTCTTCCCTGGAGGGGCCTCCTTCCTGCTGCCAATGGGTCAGCTCAGGCAGGTCCCCCAGTTTAGCCACTTGTTCCCCTGTAGGTTCCAGGGCATCCCCCTCAAGGTCTGCCTCCTCCTGGACCGTGGGAACTTCGGGGGCCGGTTTCCCGTGCCCCCCGCCTCCTCTCTTTAAGGCAGGCACCTGTGCCTTTCTTCCAGGCTCCAGGTTCTCCTGAATACCCTTACCAGCTGCCATTGACCGAGTGGTCACACACGCCCACTCTGGCAGACCCAACATCTCCAAATGAGACCTCCGCTCCACCTTCGCCCAAGGGGAGCTCTCCAAATCATTGCCTAGCAGACAGTCAACAGGCATGGCTGGCCTCACAGCTACTTGAAGGATACCTGAGACCCCCCCCACTCAAAGGAAACTGGGCCACCTTGCAGTGGCTCTCTGAGTTGTCAGCGGCAACTACAGGGTAGAATACGTTGGGGACCACCTGCTCCTCAGACACCAGCCGACAACTGACAGCTGTCACACTGGCCCCGGTGTCTCTGAGAGCCTCCACCCTATGGCCATTGATGGTCACCCACTGCCTGTATTTTTTAGTGTTATCAGGCAGCTGGGTCCTAGGGACCATCTCACTGTCTCCTAAAGAGACCAGGGACATCTCTGCGGGACCCCACCCACCTTGGGCACCCAACTCCTCCCCCAGGGCTACACTAGCCATCTGCCGGGGTGGTGCACCAGTGGGTGCAGTGGTCACGGTATTGGGGCACTTGGGACTTCCTACAAAGTGACCCACCTGACCACAACTAAAACATGCTTTGGGCCCCTTCTGAACAGACTTATCTGTTGGGACCCATGGTCTTTTCTCAGTGGGAGGCTGGGAACCCTTACCTTGGTTCTCTTGGGGTTTACTTTGGGGCCCTTTTTGGAACTCCTTCTGTTTACCCTTGTCCCCCACTCTTCTGCTGGGGACCCTGCCCACCTTTGGCGGAGTCTCCCACAAGACCCTTGTGGACCCGGGTACTGACCCAGCGGTCCGCCTCCTCAGCAAGCTTCCTAGGATTAGTCAGCTTACTGTCAACAAGGTGCTGGCGTAGCTCTGGAAAACAACTACTGGACAAGTGCTCCCATGCAATTAAATCATAGAACCCCTGCAAGTCATTTACTTTGCTACCCTTCACCCATCCATCCAATGCTCTGCAAAAATAAGACACATACTCCACCCAGGTACTAGACTCCAGCTTTTTGCAGTTCCTAAACTTCTGCCTATAAAGCTCTGGAGTTAACCCATACCTTGCCACTAAAGCTTCCTTCAGGTGGGCATAGGACATCTGATCCTCTGTGGGCAAGGCTAGCAAGGTTTCCCTTCCCTCACCTGTAAAGCGGCCCCACAACCCCGCTCCCCAATCCTTCTCAGGGACCCGGTGTGATGTCATGGCGATCTCATATGCTTTAAACCATTGCCCAATGTCCTCCCCCTTCATGAAATCCTTAATAACCTCCTTGGGGATGTATACTCTACTTTCTACAGGCTCTGGAGGTGTGCTGCCACCAGAGGGAGTGATCTCTAGGCTCCTAGCCTTTAGCTCTAGCTCCCTCACCACTCTCTCATGCTCTAAAAGCATCCTTTTTTCTTCCATGGCCAACCTCTTACTTTCCAACTCCAATTTCTTGTGCTCAAGGCTATCATGGCTTCCCTGTTTCAGTTTGGCCATTTCCATTTCATGCATCCTGCTTTTGTCCCTGTCCTCCAGCTCCTCTGGAGACAGGCCCTTTGAGAAACACTGCTGCCCTCCCTGGAAGGCACTCTCCTCCCGGGTAAGCCTAATGGCCCCTCAAGCTGCTCATCTAAATTCTCTGCCTCCTCCACAGGCTCCTCGGGCTGCCCACCGGCATTCCGTGCTTCCAACCAGGCCCTCAGCGCCTTTTGAAGCTCCTCCTTCCTGGTGAGGCCTCTCATAGAGATTTTAAACTTTTTACAAACGGATTCGAGCTCTGGCACAGTGTAGGTATCAACCCTATCTTCTTCAAATTCAATATCTGCAGGTGCAATGGATCCTCTTTTGCTCATTGTGAAAATTGGCAGTTCTCAACAAAAATAAAGGTTCCCAGGAAAAAAAGTCCTTTCAAAATGTATGTGGTCGCGTATTGGTCTGCACTCACTAGTAGTGTACACCAATCACTGTATATGAATCACAAATGCAAGTCCAAATCCTCACCGCTGACCACCAATGTTAGAACTGGGGGTCTCTAGTTGGCAATGGTTTGCACCTTTGTCCAAATAGGGACCCTTGCTTCTAGTCAGGATAAGGGGATACACTCCTAAAATAACCCCTGCTCACCCCCTGGTAGCTTGGCACGAGCAGACAGGCTTATCTCAGAGGCAGTGTGTAAAGCATTTGGGAACACATACAGTAATACAGTGAAAACACTACAGATGGACACCACACAGGTTGTTATGTAAAAATAAGTAATCTTTATATAGACTTATCACAAGACCCAATAGCAAAAATCCACAATACTGTACTCAAAAATAGACTTTAAAAGGTTATAAAATAGTTCAGTTCTCTCAAGTTGTAAATGCGACACTTTACTCTCAATGTACCTTGAATGCGTAACGCAAAGAAAACAAAAGGGTCGCAGGGAAGGTGATGCGTCGGTTCCTTACACTCAGGGGAGTGGATGCATCGGTTCCTTACTGCAGCGCAGGGGAGTTGATGCTCGCTTCCTTACTGTGTGGGGAGGTGATGCGTCGGTTTCTTACTGCTTTCCGGTGCGATGCGACAAGATGGCACCTCGATGCGATACTCTTCTCCGGTACAATGCGACAAAATGGCGTCTTGGTTGCGATGTGACAACGTTGGTGTGATGCGTGCACGCCCGACGGCCGTGCGGCGACTCGATAATCTTTGGAGCCACGACAGGCCCTGCGACGCGCTTCTCCGGTGATGCGACGATGACCTCTGTGGCAGCGTCCCGCTTCTCCGGTGATGCGCCGCGCTTCGGCGATGCGAGGATGACAGCGGCAGCGGCGTCTCGCTTCCTTGGCGATGCGATGACCGCGGCTGCGGCGGCGACACGCTTCTCGTTGTTGCGTCGCGCTTCCAGCTCCCAGCGACAAGCAGTCTCTCAGAAGGCCCAGCACAACAGCAGGCACTTCAATTCCCAGCAAGGGAATGCAGGGGGAGCTGGTTGGTGAAGTCTTGTATCCCTGAGACTTCAGGCAGGAGGCAAGCTCTAGTTCAAGCCCTTGGAGATTCTCTTCTTCAAGATGACAAAGCACAGCAAAGTCTTTTCTCCTGTCCTTGGTAGAAAGCAACCACTGCAGGCCAACCCTAATCAGCAAAACAGCACAGGGGCAGTACTCCTCCTTCAGCTTCTCCGGTTCTTCTCCTTGGCAACAGGTTTCTTGATTTCCCAGAAGTGATCTAATTTCCTAGGGGTCTGGGTCCCCTTTTTATACACAGTTTCTCTTTGTTCTCTGAAGGCAGAGAGGCCTCTGCCTAGTCCAAAACCAGTTCTGGTCAGTCCTGGAGCACTTTGTTTTTCTGACTCCTTCTTTCCTTTGTGAGTGAGGGGCAGAGCCATCAGACGCCCGGCAGGAGGTGGAGCCAGCATTGTGGAAGGCAGGCACAGCCCTATTCAGACCCAGGTGCAACTCCTCCCTCCACTCTGGATGCAGATCTTTCTATTCAGCCCTGTGCTGACTCACCCTGTCTCCTGTAGCCATCCCCAGCCCCTGTCACTCAATCTCCAGACAAGGAATACACAACCTAGCAGAGGCAGGCTTGGAAGTTTAGGCAAGAAAATACCCACTTTCTAAAAGTGGTATTTTCAAACACAGAATGTTAAAACCAACTTCACTAAAAGATGTATTTTATCATTCTGAGTTCAGGCATACTAAATTCATTTTTCTACCATGTTCCCTGGGTCAGTTAGGATTATAAGGTGTAATAATCAAACTGCCCATTCTGGCCTATGGAGAACAGGTAGCCTTGCAATAGTGAAAAACGAAAATGGCTGTAATTCACTATTAGGACATGCCACACACACCAGGGCATGTCCTACCTTATACTTACAATGCACCCTGCCCTTGGGCCTACCTTAGGGGTGTCTGATATGAAGATAAGGGAAGGTTTAGGGACTGGAAAGTGGGTGCACTTGCCAAGTCGACATGGCAGTCACAGACCGCACACAGGCTCTGCAATGGCAGGCCTGAGACACATTTTACAAGCTGCTTCTGTGGGTGGCACAACCAGTGCTGCAAGCCCACCAGCAGCATTGGATTTACAAGCCCTGGGCACACTCAGTGCACTGTACTAGGGACTGACAAGTAAACCAATCATGGAGTCACTAATCCATACATCAATTTACAGTAGGGAGCACTTGCACTGTGGTACTGAACAGCAGTGGCACAGTGCCCAAAAGCATCTAAAACCAGCAAAACATAAGAGGCAACAGCAAAAAAATGGAAGGGAGACCCACGCCAATGGTGCCAAGTCTAACAATAGGCGTATATCATCACCAGTGCTTAATTTGAGCCTGTGCTTTCCGGTGCTCAGCACCAGCATTTAATTGGTTTCCGGTGCTCAGCACCGACACCTAACTGTTCTAAGTATGGTGTTGACAGTCTACCACATGGTGGAACTGCTCATCGAATTTAGAGATGAGCAAAACAACGGTTGTTTAGGAATACAATATACATTAAAATAGTACTAATACCTGCCTCCCCAGCCATTCCTTTAGCTTTGGGGACCTGGAATAATCTGAACTGTCGCATTTACATGCGAGAGAGATGGTTAGTAGTTGTTTTGGTAGCGATGACAAGAGTGTGGTGTAATGTGTGGTGCAAGCTGTAGTGGCCTCCTGGTCAGAGCCTTGGCACTTAATATTTTACAAATTAAGCACTGATCATCACTAGCAGAACATCAGCAGCAACCAACCAACAATTTGGTGTATGCAAAAATGTATGCATGTGTCCTCCTTCTATGCATTTTGAGGACTAAAATAATTGGAAATGCAGACTAAAAGGCCCATTACGATACCCGGCGTAAAAAAATCCGCCAGGCATGAAAGCGGCAAAAATCCGCCCGCACACACCGTCTGAACACCGACCACGCCATTACGAATACACAAACCGAAAACCGCCATCGGCGAAAAACCACACAAGATACCGCCCGCCCTCGTCCGAGTCGGAGTCAAACCGCCCGCCACGGACGGAAACACGCACGACAACACAAAACCGCCCGCCCTCACGGCCGACACACCGCACGTGAAATTACGATCGCACCGCCATGAGCGCGGGTAAACCACAAATATACCGCCCGCCAGCGCAAACAACGCCGATGAGAATTGACACGGCAGAAGCCATGGCGCCCACGTCCCTGCACAGAAACCATCCGCTGACAAAAACAATCGCACACAACATGGCCAACAAGTCCACACAGCAAGGCACGCACAAATACACAAGCACAGTACACATCCCGAAAACACCCCCTGGACAAACAAAAAGTACAAAGGCCAGAACACCAGACACAACACACCTGAAAACAACAGACCATGAGGACACACCCACATAGGTAAGTACAAAAGCAGCACTCCCACAGACCACAACCCCTTGCAACATTGCAAACTAGAGAGGAGAGGAGAGGACACAGTGACACAGCAAGGACAGCAGCACACCACAGAAATGCACACATCACCACCACCACCACCACCACCACCAAACACCGGCACCACAAACCCCCTGCACATTACACAACACACACCGCACCAGCACCACAAACACCATGGCACCACAAAGAATGCCCAAGTTCACGCCCATTGAGCTGACGGTCATGGTCGACGAGATTATCAAGGTGCACCCACAAATCTATGGGAACCTGGTCCAGCACACACCACTAGCCACCAGAAAGAGAATGTGGAACCGGATCGTAGACCAGGTCAATGCAGTCGGGACCCTGCCCAGGAACAGAGTTGAAATCAACAAACGGTGGAATGACGTCAAGAGCCTGGTCAAGAAGAAGGAGAGCAAGAACAGAGAGCTGGCTGCCGTCACTGGCGGAGGGAATCCCGCGCTCTTCAAGACCTTCAAAGCGTGGGAGGAGAAGGTGCGAGTCATTATACATCCTGAGATCCTCGCCGGATTAGCAGGGGAGTGGAGGCTGGTAAGTACAAACTAATGTATACCAGCACACCGCTATGTACTCACATGCACTACCACCATGCCACAGCTCCCAGGGACAAACACCCCCATGTCCAGCACACAATACACAACACATCACACACACATGCAACAGACACCACCACACACAGCCCAAACCTAACAACTGTAAGATACGTGGGGGCATGTGTACACTCAGCCAGCCACGTAACCACCAACAGGTCCCCAAGTATGCCAGAAGCGCCACAACGAGCACCCACCACACCCATGTGTCCGCCATAGCTGCACTAACCGACAAGTAACAGGTAAGTGGCAGGAACACAAAGTGCAGTGGGTGTGAGGGTGGACAGCCCAAGTACAACACACACCAGGCCCCTAGTCCCACAGCACAGCAAGGAGGAGCATCCCCCACACCCCACACCCACGTGTCAGCCACCACAGTGCACACTGACAGCCGAAAGGTAGACATCACGGTCCACAACAATCGGTGTCAGTGGGTGTCCAGCCATCACCACGACCCACAACACCGCCCCCACCCCCACAGACCTGCAACATGGAGCACCCCCGCTTAGAACCATGTGGCATCCAGTACAGTGCACGCACGAACAACCTGCAGGTGGGAAACTGGACAGGGCTGGATTACTGGAGGCATGAGGACCGTAACACGACCAACACATGGGACATGTCACGTAGCAGACGAACACGCAGCACCGCCCACCGTCACGAACAAGTGAACAATGTGCACACGGACATGAACCACAGACTCACACCCCACATGACCCATCACAGACGCAGCAACACCCAAGGAGCCACGTCTGCATGCACAAGCCACACTGAATATAGTACCACACGGCAGCCACTGTGCAACCCATCACACACAACCGAAACACCATTGAAGTCCTGTCCATGTAGCCCCTACTGCCTGTCAACTACACACCCCACAACTACGCCTATGTAAGACAAACAACACTAGACGCAACAGAGCGGAACAACATAAATGCACACGAACACCACTGAACCCATCAAACACACAGACACACCATGCACATACAACATACCATCCATCCCATCCGTCAGCCCCAGTCTCATGAAAGGCATGTCATCCGAACAGCTGCCACACATACAGCAGTCACGCTAAGATACATGCCCATGACCAACCATGTGCCAGAAGTCAATGAAGCGCACGCCACACTGTGAGCAACAACACACAACATGGGCCACACCCCCCGAGCACTGCAGTGATGCACATGGCACAGGGCAGCACGCACACCAAGGAGATGGGACAACTGCAATACGTCGGGTGGCACACAACCATCACACACTCATAACGATGCGTCCAATGCCATGTCCAGTAATCACAACAGACAGCAAATATGCAGGGTATGTCAGGCATGCACACACCTCAGACCATGCACTGTCATGCTGCCACAACACATGTCACGTTCGGCACCCATGGCTCACAGCATGTAGCCCAAAAGCATATTCCATCCCAAATGCGTTTCTGGGGCATGACCCCCATGTTGCCATATGCGTTCCTAAGCGTTCCATTTGAACCCCAAAAGCATATTCCATCCCAAATGCGTTCCTGGGGCATGACCCCCATGTTGCCAAATGCGTTCCTAAGCGTTCCATATGCACCCCAAAAGCAAAGTACAAACCAGACCCAGGATGGGCCTGGAGCCCGCATACACCAGAGTCACAATAAGTAGGAGCACAGCAACACACCCATCGGCATAGCCAATCCGTCCCATGCCACATGTGCACAGCACACAGTCCCATTGCCAAGCACACACAACAACAGATTGTACAGCCACACACCCGCCTCCGGGACACACGTGCACGAGAGTGCACGAACGGAGAATGTCAGACAACCAATACAGACTTCGCCAGGTGCAACACAATAACAAATCTCATTCTCTCCACAGGTGACGAACTGCTGGATGCTGGGGATGGAGACAGCAGCCAGCACAGCCAGCCTACAAGCCCCCAATGAGGACACACGGATGTGGAGGATCTGTCCTCCTCTTCGGACACGGACCACCAAGCAGGCCCATCTAGTGTGGCAGGGCCCAGCCGCTCCCCAGGACCCCTCCTACCCACCAACCCATCACCCAGGGCTGCTGAACATTCCCAGCCCCCTGCTGCCACTGTCGTTGCGGCCACACCCACGGTCATTGCGGCCACACCCACGGGCATTGCGGCCACACCCACGGTCATTGCGGCCACACCCACGGTCATTGCGGCCACTACCACTGCCGCAACCGCCACCACGTCTTCGCTGGCCCCAGCCCCAGCGCAGGTGGTGGCCCGGACGACTGGATCCACCCTGGGAGCCAGGGTGAGGACCGTGGTGAGCAATGTGGCTAGTGGGCAGGCCGGTGGCAGCAGGACTGGTAGGAGGAGCAGGGTCAGGGAAACGCCAGCCTCCCCTGGGAGCCATGCCCTGCCTCAAATGGCCAGAGTCCTTGGGGCCTATGAAGAGGCCCAAGGACAATGGGCCAGGTCAGCTACAGACACGCGTGAGGTGCTGGGGGTGCTGAGGTCCATGGACGCCCGTATGGGCCAAATCGTGGACCTCATGGGCCAGCTGGTGGTGGCGGTGAGGTCACAGCCAGGGACAGCAGCTCCCCTCCGCCACCACCTGCCGGGGCGCAGGGTCGAGCAGCAGTGTCCAGTTCCCCTGCGTCCACAGCCAGTGAGCACACCTCAACCACCAGCAGATCGCAAGCAGGCACCCCCCCTCGCAAACGTGGAAGGGGCCGTCCGAAGTGGAAACAGATCTCCCGGGAGGACTTCGCACGCTCCAGACGCAAGTGAGGCAGCCAGCCAGCCTTCCTTGACCACCCACTGCATTGACTTGGACTACGATCCCACTCCACACAGCCATCTGGATGGCATGTGTGTGTTGGACTATGGACATAGAACCAGTGGGTACACCCTGAGCATCACGCAGCCATGACCGACAGCACATTGTCACTGCACGCACCACTTTTGTCATCACCTTACACACAATCACATGTCACAGTTTGAAATAAATGCACCTCTTCCACTAACTGCTGTCTGTGCCCTGTGTTTTAATTGTACGGAATACAACGGCCACCTTGAGCGCAACGGCACCTGATGCGTGGCATGGCAATGGAACCGGAGGGCCTGTAGGGACCTAGGGGTGGGAGACAGAACAGGAGCACATTCAATGAGTGTGTCACACACCCATCACACAGTACATGTCAACAACTACAAGCAATGTACACACATCGCACAGAGCAATAGGGCACAATGCCACAGCCACCATCAGTGGCATACTAATCTGGGCATGGAGCGTTGACACACAGCACGCAGTGAACAAAAGGCCACCCTGACACAGCACACACACACCTGCACAGATACAGACACATCAGCCGTCGTACATGGACACTCACCGTTAAGTGAAGTAGCGGGCGATGAGCTGCTGGTGCACATTCCCAGCTTCCTCCTCTCCGCTGTCCTCCTCACTCGAGCTGTCCTGGTCTGCGGGCTGGGGCCCTGGTTGATCTCCGTCATCCACAATGAGGGGATCTGCTTCCGAATGGCCAGATTGTACAGCATGCAGCACGCCACCACTATCTGGCACACCTTCTGTGGGGAGTACGCCAGCGCACCCCGGTGCGGTCCAGGCACCTGAACCTGGACTTGAGGAGGCCAAAGGTACGCTCGACCACACGTCTGGTCCTCCCATGTGCCTCATTGTAGCGATCGTCTGCTGGGGTGCGAGGATTCCTCAATGGACTGAGCAGCCATGCCCCATTCGGGTACGCAGAGTCACCTGGGTGTGAGGGACACAGAGAACCGTTGCTATTCCAACTGGACAGGTGACAGCATCGCACAACCAGCACGCTACACCACTCCACATACTCACCGACAATACAGCCACGATCCTGTTGCAGATTGGACATCAGTCGTGGCAAGATGCTGTTGCGCATTACGTGTGCGTCATGGGCCGAGCCTGGGAACTTTGCACACACGTGGGTTATCACCATGTCCGCAAGGCACACCACTTGCACATTCAGGGAGTGCGTGTGCTTCCTGTTGCGGTACAGGTGCTCAGTGGCCTGTGGTGGAACAAGGCCAACATGTGTGCAATCAATGGCACCAACGACGTGTGGGATCCTGCCAAGGGCATAGAATGCACCCTTCACTGCCGCCAATTCACGAGCCCTGGGGAATCTGATGTACCTGTTTCGGTACAGCATCATGGCTGCCAGTACATCCCTCAGCACCTTGCTGAACATGGGCTGGGACATCCCTCCTCCACTGCCCACTGTGTGCTGGAATGACCCAGTGGCGAAGAAATGCATGGCGGCCATCACCTTAGCCGTGGGGGTGAATGCTGTCGGATACACCCTGCGGGGACGGAGATGGGGTTCCAACATGGCACACAGTCGATGCAGGGTTGGCCTGTCCAGCCGAAACTTCCTTATGACCTCAGTATCCTCCATGTCCGCCAGCAATTGGTATGGGCGGTCAATGTTCGGTCTCCGCCTAGGGAAGATGGCAGTGGACACATGTCAGAGCAACACAACACATAGCAATTTCGCATTCACATCACTGACATGACTGAGCAAGCACATGAGTCACAGCCCAGCTGTCAAGCAGGGACGGCACGGCCACAATACACTTACACAGGTCTCCCACCAATGGCAATGGCTAGTGATGCAAACCACTGCCATGGTCATGCACATGGGGATCTAGGCCCCAATGACTTGCGGGGCGTGCTGATGGGGACTGACTGCATATTCGTCAAGCGGCAACGCCACGGCAACATGAATGTCTGCTGAGCATGGCACTGCTTCCGAGGCTGGATGAGTATGGCACACGACGACGACGATGTGGGCACAGGCTGAGCGGCCAAAACAAGTGGGACCTGTGGCACGAGGGGATATGAGACAGTAGTAGGTGTCAGCACTGCACCCTATGTACAGCACTGTACGGATCACACCTCCCGAAACATTGACAGGTGTCCACATTGACAGCCCCATGCCAAGACGGCTGTGTGCTTGCAGTCACACGTCACAGGTGAGAGGTTACATTGCACGTGCCAGGTGGCAGACGTACATAGTGGGAGCTATCATGTGTGTGCATGTGTCTCCTGTTCAGGATCCACCAGATGGGCGCTGACTCTGTACTGACCATTGGACACAGCATGTTCCGTGGAAGGCTTGTGTGTGTGGGATGGAGGCACTGGATGTGCCTCCGTTGGGTGGGGGCCATGCACAGGGCGGGTACGTCGATGATTGCGCATTGTTGGTCACGGTGGGTGCACCCACTAAGATGTGTTGCCCTGTGTACAATTCCTATGTCCGCATGATGATGGACTGTAGATGTGGGCAGACTACACATTGGTCGATGTGCTGTCCATGTGCATGTGCCTTCACACCAGGCACAGCTGCCCCTGCACATGTGACCCCTGCTGGACTCGCTGCTGGGTCTGTGGAGCTGATGCACCTTCTGTGCGTGGGGCGGACAGCTCACCTCACGTCCCTCATTGCGCATGTCATGACTTTGCCGCAGGTGACATGGATCATGGAGGGCCCACATGTACGCGTGGGTAGGCTACACATGTTTGTTCACTGGTCGCCACCCCCAGTCAGTGTTTCGAATGGGAAGGTTGTTGTGCTGGTGGTATATTCGATGTGGCGGATGGGCGGGCCTAGGTGCGGGCTTACATTCCGGACATGGGGGGTAGTTGGATTGGCGACTAGTTGCAGTACACACGGGACACGTCTCTTCCTTTCCACATCTGGGTCATCCCTTGTACTCACTGACAGTGATACAGTCATCTTCGCCCCAGCCCTCATGTCCTCCCCTCGCTCCCCCAATATGCATGTGCACCTGCGAGGCTAGCGCTTGCACAGGCAGCCCCAAGCTCGCACCAGAGAGGGCAAGGAGTGTATGTGTGGGTCCAGTTGCACGAGTGGGCTGTCTCAGGGTATGATGTGTGGCGGGACGCCGTCCACCTGCGTGGTGCCCCAAATGGAGACCCGGCCTGCATGGACTATGCATCACAGTCTTCGCCTTCCGGATCCGCCACCTGCGACACCCAGTGGCAGTGGCTGCCCTTGCGGCCAGGCCGCGTCCGTCTGTGACTGATGGCCCACACATTCACTCTTTGGCCTCTCTGGGGAGGGCTCGGGGGTGGTGGCGCACGCGCTTGCACTTAGTCGCAATGGCATGTGGCGTGGTTGGTATAATGGGCAATGGATGGGATGGTGCGAGCCACCTCCCGTGACGTCAGTGCTGCTCGTGCTGAGGTGCGTCCCCCTACACTTCCATTTGACTTGTGCCATGCTACACGTTGAGGTTCTATTGCCTGCGTGATATGACCAGGAGGAGCGCGAGGAGACCTCTCACACACCATGCTCCACTGCCATCCCGTGCCCTGTATCGCCTGTGCGGATTGACTATGTTGGGGTTACATCTGGTCGACTGGGGCTGTGTGTGCCTTGTCAAGGGGCATGGCGGGCGCACAACAGGATCCAGCTAGTCCACGGAGGGTGGGCTGACGTGTGCGCCTGGTTCCGCATTGTTCGTGTGCCCGGCTGCTGTGCACACACGTGTTCACTTCCCCCCGACAGGTGTCCTCTCACAATGCCCAGGGAAGCGGTGGTGTACTGTTCATGACCCCTCCCAACACGGCGTGCTCCAACTTGGCATGTGCGCATCTACCCGTCGCACCCACCCACCTGAGCACTGCGTCCATACGACTTCACACGACGCATGTGTGTCTTCCACAGTAGTGCTACTCATTTGCGTTGACATCCAATACCAGTGGACTACATGGTCATGTCACGACTGCCGTGTACTTCACATACTCTCATCCTCTCTCATTCGTACTTGTGAAATGAGTCAGCGGAGACAGTTTTGGTTTCAAACATTATATTGAGTCTTCTGTCCTCTGTGATGCAGTATAGTGGACACTACTGGCAGCGGAATACATGTTGAGGATATACTGAGCATGATTACAAATGGGATAGGGTGTGGGGTTACATGTGATTGGCTGTTGCATGTGGGATGTGGGCTTCAGAGTTACATCTGCTTGGCCAAGGCTGTGCTAATGTACATTTACGTATAGCTGCGGAGCTGCGGATTTTGACACAGACGGTATACAAGTAGCCTACCAGACCGCTTGGCATCATGGGCACAGTCCATCTCAGTTCCATGTGACAGGTTTGCTGCGGTTGTTCCTCATGCACGCGTGCATGTGAGATGACATCAGGGCATGTGCTTGCGTGCATGCAGCGGCGTGCCACTTGTTGTTGCAATGTGGTGGTTACTGGACATGTCACAGTCACTGGGGTCGTGTTGTTGTTGTTTGCACTTGTCGTCCGTGCAAAGGTCCTGGTATGGGATTCCCGGGGCGGGGGTGGGAGGGGTGCAGCACCCACAGACTCCAGGCGACCTATTCATGTCCACTGAGCGGTGTGTGTGTCCATGGGCGCTGGATCCATGTCGTGTCCTGGTTGTTCGTGCAGTTCCGTCCATGTGGGTGCGATACACAGACCCCATGCCACTGCCTCCCACGATGCATGCGGTGTTCCTGGATGTGATGGGGAACAGTGTGCATGTCCCGGTCATATCCGATGTCATGGCGATGTCGTTGATGGTGTGGTAATTGTTGCCGGTCGTTTGGTATGGCTGTTGTGGTGGTGACTGGCCAGTCCGTGCGGAAGCTAAGCATGGGTGCGGGGTTGGACATCATAGGTCAATCGGGGAACCTGCGTTGGGGTCCGGCGAATTTACAGGTTGTCAGGTATGCGATGCCGTCCAGCAGGGCTTCCATGTCATTGGTGGTGTTTATGTTTGCCAGCCAATGTAGCGGATGGTGGCTGTCAAGGTGTTGTTCGTAAGTTGTCCCTTGGAGGACCATGATGGGGCATGCTGGGTGACATTCGATGTAGCTGTGCTCGATGATCCGTCGTGTGGAGGCACAGTGGTCCCATTTCAGTGCGGGTGCGATGTTGGCCACATACGCCATGCCCCCATAGGCAGAGCAGGCCCTGTCGTGTGCGTCCAGAGGGAGGAATAGTGCTAGCAGGTCCGCCTTTAGACATGCCGGGTTGGAGAGACACATCTCCACGGGATGCTGGTAGGGACACCTCCGACAGTAGAAGACGGGTATGACGCAGCTGAACAATGTGATGCGGTAAGTCAGTCGGTAACTGACGTTCAGCAGGGACAGGAGTTCGCATCCCAATATATGTATCAGGTTGGTTTTGTACAGCTTGACCTGTCCGGCGTAGTTGGGTAGGTGTGTTGCGGTTGCCATTTTGCAGCGGTGCGTTGTGGTGGCGTGCTCCGGCTGTGTGTGCAGTCTGCAATGTGCACGCTCCGAGGTTGCTGTGAGCTCTGTGTAGTCGTAGGGAGACATGACTTGTGTTCTGTTGGCTTGTGCGGAGGACACGGGCCCTCATCCCACATGCTTCTCAGACAGTTCAAGGTCAGTGATGTGTGACTCCTTCCAATTAACTTGCATGGGGCCGACATGGGGGAGTGTTTGCTTTATTCTTTCCCGTCCGTTGTGTTCTTCTGTGATATGCGCTATCTGCCCTGTGGTCGGTCTCCTCTGCATGCCTGTGTTGGTCTTTTATTGGACAATGGATGTATTCACCGGCTTCTTTCGTAGGGCTGTGGTTTCGGAGTTGGAATGGAAGGTCATTCAGTGCTGTCTGCTCTCCCTTGTGTGGGCGGCAGGCTGCCTTTCCGCTCTGCGTTGGGCCTTGTGTGTGAGTGTTATTCTTGGGCCACCTGTTGTCGGTCCCCGGGCTCTTTGGTGTTCCGTTTTGTATGTCTTGTTCATATGTGCAGGGTGGTATGGGTGTTTCAGTGTGGTACTGGCGTTCCTCTTCCCGAAGGAGCCCTGCTTCTCCTAGTTGGTGTTGCCGCCGCAGTGTGCTTCGCCATATTTGTTGCACTGGGGTGTGTCCTGCTGTTGCGTGACTTCACTGACATGTGTGCGTCGGTTGTGTGACGTTGGGTGTTGTCCGTGGATTGGGCGTTGGGGACATGTCTGTGGCAGGCCTGTCACGTGTCATGTGCGTTCGGGGTGGGGCTGGTGTGTGTGCTGCTTGGTTGTGTCCCTGTGTCTGTGTGCGACGCATGCATGGCGCTGCGGTTGGCCTCTGCGTTGTGCGCATGTGTGGCAGCGTCATCGCCGCTTTGGGGCCGTGACGGGGTGGTTGGTTCCTAGTCCCAGGTGGTGTGTACACATGTGTTACGAGATGTTACAATTTGGCCTGTGTGTCATATGTGGGTGCTATGGTAGATGTGTCGTGTACACGCGGGGTGGGGGTTGTCCGCTTTTTCCGCCCTTGCACTGTGTGCGCTGTTTGCGTGCACTTGTTGTATGTGTGCCTACCTGCGTCTTCGCGGTACGTTGCGTCCTTGGTGGTGCATCAGATAGAGCATAGGGAGGGCCTGCAGTGCTGGATTCATGCTCGGGGGTGCCGCTTCTTCGGTGTCCGTGCTCGGCGTTCGTGTTACCGCTTTGGTTTGACGTACGGTGTCTCTTAGCCGTGGGTTCAGTTTGTGTGCGGCATCGTAATTTGTACGCCGGGCGGTACGTGTTTCGTCGGACGGTGTGTGTCAATTGTGCTGCGCCGCTACGTGTACGGGCGCACTTTGATGGCGGACGGTGTCGCTGGCTTGCCGGCGGTGTTTGGCTGACTTTTCGCATCGTAATCGGGCGGGCGTGTGGACTGCTGCGTGCAGGCGGTGACTGGTGGTTTTTGCATCCGCCAGCACGGCGGTAGTGCTTCCGCCCGACATCCTAATGGGCCCCTTAGTGAACAATTGGCCCGTCTGGAATAGGTGGGCTAGGTCAGGTGGTACTTAGGCTTACTAGATGGTACGTGAATCTCGCAATACTACTAGTCGATCAGATTAGATAGATCAATTTTATTGCAATTGTTGTTCACAAAAATGTTTTTGGAGCGTATTTTAAAATATATAATTTTTGTCTCTTTCTTTATGAAATCTTACATGATCAGCACCCAGGGGCAAGAAGACGGGGTCTGAGTCGGCGGAACCAGAAGAACAACATGCCTCCTAGGGCAAGGACCACTCCTCTACCGAGGGCTCTGCTGCTGGCCCCAGTAAGTCCTCCAGTGGTTAATATTAATAATTATATTTCCCTAACTTTTCCTGCACCTTATTTTTTCCGAACTATTATTTCGGTTTCCTAATTCTATTTTTTACAAATTCTTCTTCGATCTAGACTATCTGTTTCTAAATTCTTGTTATCCCTGCCTCTAACTGCGTCTGCTATGACTCTCTGTACTACTACTATTAGTCTGTCTGTAGCTAAGCTTGCCTAGTTGGCCACTCTTTATTTAAAAGGTTTTAAATAAAACTCAGATTCACCAATAGCTCTAGCCATTGAGTCCAGTCCTTTGGGTTGTCCTCTTCTACTACTTCTAGTCTTCTTAATCTTGAGGCTTTTCGACAATTCCCACCAACAAAATGCCCAACCAGATTTTACTATTTTTGATAGGATAGGACATACTACTACTGTTGTAGGGATTCTGCACATACAGAACTTTGCACAAGAAAATAGGACGTTGGTGATGGGAGGTTGGACCTTCCTCACACCTCAATCAGAAGCCACCACAATCCCCTGACCGACTAGTTATAGTGTCTCATTAGCTCTCCGAACCCCCCAAGATACCCAATGAGTAGACAACCCAGAACATAACACTCCCGACCTCTCAGTCGCGGAAGCAATGCACACCCTTTCGCTCACTCACTCGTGTAAGTCCACACCAAATACCACCGAGTCTATGTAAGTTCAAAAGGTTTATTTTCAACTGACAAGCTCTGTACGTTGTTCTATAATGCAGCATCAACAGCAAAATGCATAAGATTAAAACACTAAACATTGTTACACTTAGTTACACTTACAACTACAAGTCCATAGAAGACAAAAGGCGAAATCATGATAACTGAACAGTGGTGGAAGAACCACCCTCCCCTTGGTAGGAATATAGTTTATATAAAAATATAAATGAAGATCTCTGAGCGAATTCTGGGGACCCCTCACCTTAGAAGAACCTAGTACTGGTTACATCATAAGCTCTTCAAAGCTCTGGTTCGTAGAAGGGAATCTTCCGTCTGTTATGAGAAAAATGGTGCGCGTTAGTATAGTGCAAGCATTTCTCAGTCGTGCCAAAAAGTGTAGCATTTTTATGGATAAGCAATATGGACTAATACCAGAACTCAATAACAAAGTGGCTTGTTTTTCGACCTTGTACGCAGCGCTCAGACAGTAGCAGTATGAGCTCATGTGGGCTCAAATGCGTCTTACACAACAAGCTGCGAGGTAACTTGCGCAAAAATAAAAGACACAAAGCTAAAATGGTTGCATGGCTCGGGGTAACTTAGCAAAGACTAGAATGACCCTAGGGACCATATAACACTACTAGTGTCTACTCTACTACCTGATTTGTACTAGTGATGTATGTTGTATATGTATTATGTATGTATTAACTTTTTTTCAATCTTGCTAGTGAAAAATAGGGGAGGTGTATATGGCATCTAAAAAAATGTGTAATGTTTTTTCTAGGCGTACTACCGACCACCAGTACCGGGGCCAGCGGCGAAGGTGACGCGGCCGCTGAGGGTGCAGGAGGAGATACGGCAGTTGCAGGAGGAGCTGCAGGGGGTGAGCCAGCAGCAGTGGCGGGCAGTGGTAAGTTATATTCCTAATCCTTACTTATTGACATTACACTCGCTGCAAGGGTGTACTGTATACTGTACTGTTGAGACTTATTAAGTAAGAAGTTGTTGTGAATGTTTGAAGAAGACACCCTTTACTTAGCATTAGCAATAGCATTAGCGGTGGAGTGTACTGTTGAATAACCAATGGCCTCTTCTATCTGACTTCAACTCAGATGTGAAAGTTTTATGGAGAAGACTAAAAGTCAGATCAGATGACCTTGATGGATGGGTTGAACGAAAAGGAAAGAAGGGTGGAAGGAGGAAGGACGGGCGAGATTTAATATTTATGACTGGCAGAGAAGGATACGTGGGATGCATGCATAGGTGGCTGATAGGAATCAGATGCATGGGTGGTGGAATGCCTGAAACTCCCACAAATGTTAGAGGCCGAGGTAGTGGGAGGATAGATACATACCACAAATGTTATGTACTGTGCTTGCTAGTGCTACTGTGCCACTATGTGTAGAATTAATTTGTCTTACTGCTTTGCTAAGAGTATATTTCACAATAGTCTTGTTTTTTCTTCTTGATATAGCTACTCCTTCCAAAAGGAAAGCAGACAGGAAGGAGTTGACAGCCAAGGCCCGATGCCGGAAGCTGGAGGCCATACAAACGGAATACCAGCGGCTGGTGGTTCTGGCGGAGGAGGAGTAGGAGGCGGCAGCAGCTGCAGCCTCCTCCAATGCCCCGGGCCCCAGCCACCCCCTTCCAGTGTTACGGCGCCACCGTCTGGCAGCCGCCCGCCGCCGCACTTCATTTAATAGCACTGCTGCCCCCCCCCTGTGGATGCAATTGCCGCGCATTGAAGCGCCGCGTGGCCCGCCTAGAGGAGCGTATTCGTGTCCAGGAGAGGCGAGCCCGCCGATGAACAGACCCTGTTGATTGCCCCTTTATTATTGCTTATTTTGGTGGGTGGGAATCGGGCGTTTGGGGTTTTCACTTTTGGACAATTGGACATTTAATTTGTTGGACTTTTTCGTTCCGGACAATGGACATTGGTTGGGGTTAGGGAGAGGGGTGGGTCAGGTGTTGTTGTGGGATTTTTTACATAGTTTATTTTTGTTAGGGGATTAAATTATATATTTATACTTTACATACGATGTTGTTAATGTTTTGTGGGTGGGGTTACTGTTTTACGTCACACTGTTTCATTGCTGGTGCAGGGCCACAGCCAGTGTTTGATTTAAATAATTGGCTGACTTAGTAAGACACAAACAGATAGATGCGGTACCCCTCACTGAGGGACTTGTCCTACTAGTACTGTCAGTCTCTCCTCCTAGTCTATGCATTCTGCAACTGGACTCAAAGGGGTGTGTGAAATAGAATTAATGAAAAAATTTCCATTTTTAATTATGCCTCCCCCATACTTCTTCTCTTACCTGTGCTTGATGTTTAACTTAGGCACGGCGATGGCTGCATGGTGATGATGGTTTTCTTTCCCAACATGCAATGGTTGTGGTGGTAGTAGTAGTAGACACTGGCAGTAGCATTTGCAAAAAAAAAAAAATTAGACAGTCAGTCGCCTGAGAGAGACTGTGGGAGGAGTAGTAGAACGAAGTACAGAACTTACTGCCAAACAATAATATGCCAAAATACAATAAAACATAATGGTGGCGGGGATAGCCTAGTACATAGAGTTACAAACTCTAGCTGTGTCGAGTCACTCGACTAGGCCTACAGTACACTCGACACAAGCGTAACCATTAGTGCTGTGTCGGAGGATGACAACAAATCCAATCGATGCCGGCAATTAATGCTGATGGATTAGGTTGCTTTGGTAAAAAATTGATCTCGCAAATATACTGCTCATGGGTGGGCAAGCAGAAGAAGATCCTCGCCCTGCCTTGAAATTGAATTAGTGTTGCTTTTGCCACATCTGCCCCAGCAAGTGTGTGATAAATTATTGGTGTACATTTAATTTAGTCACACCTCAATAAGTCACACAGCCCGGGGGAAGAGGGTTAGGGTTTGATGAATGGTTGGGAAGGGGGGTTTGGGGAAAGGTTTGACAAAGAAAAACAGTACGCATGGACGACAACAAAACACAATCTTGGCAGACGACCATAACCATAAATCTGTTAAGGGAGAAAAAGGAAATGCATGCATGATGATGATAACTTGATGGTTAATGATAAGTAGTACTTACTAACTACTACTAGACAATTAGACAGTTCAGGGCAGCAGTATATTATGCAATTTGCCTTGCCTGTCTGCCCTCCGAGAGACCCGAATTACATACAGTTTATGTTCTGTTGTACCGGCCCGGGCTTACTATTAAAGATAGCAAAGAAAAATTCAAAAATAGCTGTAGGGATGAATTGAATTATAAGCAGAGAGCAAACATAATAATAACAACAACACACAGTAGTAATGATTGAAGACAAAAAATGAATCAAATTATTTAAAAGATGATGAAAGTTGATACTGTTACTGTATGTTATCCTGGTCAAAATGGGGAGTTGCATCTCGGCATTCCTCTTGGTCCTCCCTTCCATGGACGCTCCAGCCATCAATCTTGGGTGATGCCACTGCCTGCCCGGCAGATGTAGATTCATTGGTAAGGTAAGTGTGAGTTGTTTTTCCCAGTATAGCACAGGGTAAGGGCCGGCCTGTAATTGTAGATGGAAAAACAAAAGGGATAATGAAAAATCAAGTAGAAAAAAAATGCATAAATTACGGTGGAGTGCAACAAGAACACTTTCAGAGGCGGCATGGATACATCATGTCTACTCTAGTCTGTTTCCAGCATTAACCTCCAACAACAACAGGACAGAGCAGGCCCACGGCACCCGTGACCCATCCTCCATTTAGCGTACATTTTTTGACAGAGGCAGACAAAGCAGATATACAGCAACATAGCATTTTACAAATTAAGTGACTAAATCAATGCACCGCTGTCAGTCATACCACCACACTCGACTCCACCACTACACAGACATGTAGGTCTGCAGTGGTTGTTGTTGACTTGTTTACCTTTTATGCCACTCATGAAACGCCCTGAGTTATTCCATCAATCATCTCGGATCCTACTGAGTGACTGCGAAGATATTATGTCACTGTGGTCATCATCATGGTGTGTTGTCCAACTCAGTGTGCAGTGTACAGATTGAGTCCCTTTCCATATTCAAAATGCAATGGATCGGCCTGCAGTAGAAGTACACATTTGTTATTAAAAAACAAGAATGGAAACAAACATTGCATTGAGTTACTTTTAGTGTGTAGATTAGATAATAGTACACAATGAATTAACTTCATGCACTACAAACAACAACAACACAAATCACTCAGTCAGCGTCCAATGCATGTCATCATTCATTACCTGTTCCTTCTCATCTTCAGTTAATGGGCAGTCTCTCTCGGCTCGAAAAGGAGGATAGCTATAGTAGTCATCATCATGTTCCACTTCTTTTGGAGAGACTCAACGAGGCAAGATTTTCTTTTTTCTTCTATTATGCTACATCCAATCATCATCTGGCTTGAGGGCAATGGATTTAGGGCGATTCAGGAGGATGGAGAAGCAGGACTCGGAGGAGTGGACTGAAATGCAGACAGCTGAAACTCATATATGGCAATAAAAGACTAGAAGACGGTGGTGATGGATTTGTTGTGATTTGAAGTTTCCAACCAGAAAGACAGACACACAAATAAAAGTAAATAAGGGAGGATGACAGTAAGAAGTGGAAGCCTAGTTGTCAGGGAAGTATAGCTCGTCCTCAAACTCTGGGGGTTCAACCAGAAGTAGGTTATCAGCATCTAACACGATACTTCCGTCACCTGAGCCGCTGTCCTCATCTTCCTGCGTTGATTCATGTATTGTGTAATTCGGTGGTATAAATTGCTGATTCATTTTGATCATGGTTAACCTCTCCACGTTTTTGGGTGAGAGACTGGTCATTTTCACTGTTACAATGGAACCAGCAGCACTGAAAACACGTTCAGAAGAGACACTTGCGACAGGGCAAGCCAGATAGTTTATCGCCAGCCTGCTGAGCACTGGCCATTGGCCCCTTTTGCCATACCAATACCGCAATGGGTTTTGATCAATGTAGACCTCTGTTGGGTCATCCAGGTAGGCCTGGACCATCCGGTCAATGTTCAGGGGTGCTACACTTTGATCGGCCTCTTTTGTCTTTGCATCAGCACTGGACCTAGCAAGTCCTTGCTGTAAATACCAATCCTGTGCCGTTTTTACTGGGGCTGATGATCCGGTTCTTGCTGTTGTCGATGGTGTTGGTGACAGGTGTGAACCAAACACACTGCCCTCAGGCTCTGAAGTTGAACTTGACGCTGGATGCCCTGCTGCAGTACTTGTTGTGGGTTTGAGTAGCGGGCCTTTAATTACCAGCCGTTCATTTTCCAATTTACTGGCTGCCTCAGCTATCCAAGTTTTGTACCGGGCAACATCCACTTCTGAAAAAGGGAGTAATGTCTTACTGTTCAGTGCCGATTTGTACCGTGGATCCAGAATTGTGGCACAAATGTAATGTTCTTGTGACAAAATCTTAGTTTGCACCCTTGCATTTTCAGTTAAGCGACATGATAAGCTCTCCACCAACTCATATGCTTCTTTTTTCCTCCACACCTATGAACGCTTCAGACACCTCCTTCAGCTGTTGCTCTAGCATGTGCAACAATGGGATAGCTTGGCCCATAGTACAGTCCTCCTTGCTGACTTCACGTGTGAAGACCTCAAAAGGAAGAAGCATCTCTGTCAGGCATTTAACTAGGCACCATTGGTCCATCTGAAGGGTCATGCCTTTCACAGTAGCATCCGCCCTTCGCATGACATATTCATTGATTGGTCTGTACTGCTCAAACAGATGGTCAAGCATGTAATACGTTGAGTTCCAACGTGTTGCCACCTCCTGGATGAGTGCTTTGACTGGCATTCTATAGTCACATTGAATGATCCTCAGCTGCTTCTGGGCTTTAAAAGAATGGCTGAAATGAGTGCATATTCTGCGGCAGGTGGTCAGTAAGTTGCTGACTATGGGTTCTTTTTTCAGAAAGTCTAGAACTATAATGTTAATGCAGTGCGCCAAACACGGGACCCTGAAATAGGCACCAACCTCCATGGCCTTAGGTACATTACTGCCATTATCCGTGGCAACAAAACCAATGTTAAGCCCTCTTGGGCGCAGCCATTCAAAGACATTGCTGTTAAACTCTCCCAAAATGTTTGCAGCAGTATGAGATTTCTCCATGGCGAACATGGCTACAGTTCCATGTTTCCGAGTAGCATTAAAAATCTCAGCTGTGTCAACAGCACCTACTTCAGATAGATTTTCTCTAACCCCCACAAAAGAGACCCAGTGTGCAGTGATGCACATGTAATCAGTGGCTTGGCAACTGGTCCACATGTCTGTTGTCAGGTGGATATTGTGAACAGCACTCTGCTGCAAAGCTTGTCCAACCAATTCCAGCACATCGTGATGTAGTGCTGGAACAGCAACTCTGGCGAAATAGAACCGGCTGGGAACCTTCCATTTAGGGCAGATGGCTGACACAAATTCAAGGAAACCCACCCCTTCCACAAATGAAAAAGGGAGAAGGTCCAGCGCTAACATTTTAGCCAGCTTCGCATTGTACAACCGTGCCGTTTGGTGGTTGCGTTGGTACTGCCCCTCCAACCTAAGCATGCTGTCAATGGTAGGCTGGAATATTTTCCTTTGTGGTGCAGCTGTCTTCTTGAACCCAGTTAGGCTCAACGACGACGCACTTTTTCTCATTGCAGTACTCGGCTGCCTTGGTGTCTCAGGCTGACTCTTACTATGGTGCCACTGAGATGTTGCTGAGGATGTGGGCGGTACCACTACACTGCTGGGGATAGGGCTAGAAATGTCTCCCTCTTGTTGACCTTCCACCGCAATCATATCTTCCCCTACTTCTTCATCCACAACAACAGCAATGGGTCCAGTTTTACTTTTTTCTAAGTGAAGTAGGTGAGCCTCCCACTTGATACTGTGGTGTTTTTTGAGATGACTTGTTTGGCCTCCGGTACCATAGTTTGTACCAAGCTTACCCCGCCTAACAGCCTGCCAACAAATTGAGCATATAGCAATGTTCTCCTCCTTACTGCTAACCGAAAAGAATTCCCAAACTGGGGAGGAGAACTTTCTGGCGCTGCTGGAGATGCCACTTTCAATACCAGATGAACTGGAGGGTGTGCCTGGAATTTGACTCTGTGCAGTTACACTACCACTACCTACTGAGGTGGTGGTTGAGCTGGATGTAGGTCCCTGCAGGGCCTTTGCAAAGGCAAATATGGAAGCTGGAGCTCGTGTTGGTGTTACCTGTGTTGGTGGTATCCGTGCTACATCCCTCGCAGCGATTTTGGATAGTCTAATAATGTTGGTCTCCATCTCCTCTGGCCCGGGAGTGATGTTCATGATGACTGGCTCTTCATCATCATCACCCCCCTCGTCTACATCTACCTCCATAACTCTAAGGCTTTCTGGAACCTTCCTTTTAACTAGCCTTGTCTTGTGGCGTGCATCACTCTCAGACTGAGCTGGTGGCTTCCAAGTGGCATCTAGATCATCAGAAGCGGGGCTTGAAGAAGAAGTTGATGGACTAACCCTCCTTTTCCTTACTGGGGGTCTGGAAGACAATGGATCTTCTGATACAGTGGCTTGCTCCTCTTCGTCTGCAAAAAGCTCGATTTCCTGAACTGCCCCTATTTCAGGTGGAACAACTACTATTGTGGGCTGTGGTTGCGGCTGTGGTTGCAGCTGTGGCTGCGGCTGTGGTTGCGGCTGCGGTTGCGGCTGTGGTTGCAGCTGCGGTTGCAGCTGTGGTTGCGGCTGTGGTTGTGGCTGCGGTTGCGGCTGTGGTTGGGGCTGTGGTTGCGGCTGCGGTTGCGGCTGTGGTTGCAGCTGTGGTTGCGGCTGTGGTTGCGGCTGCGGTTGTGGCTGTGGTTGGGGCTGTGGCTGCGGCTGTGGTTGCGGCTGTGGTTGCGGCTGTGGTTGCGGCTGTAGTTGCGGCTGTGGTTGCGGCTGTGGTTGCCCACTTATCTGCTGAGTTTCCGCCTGCGAGTGCGTGGATTGGGTACTACTTTGCGATAATGACATTTCAACATCACTGCTCGTTAGTAGACTGGCTACCTCTGCCACACTCATGGGCTTGGGCCTAAGTTGGTGGGGTGGGCCCGCTGATGCGGAGGTGCTGCTCCCAGCTTGGTCCCCACCGGACTCCGCTGCTGCAGGCGTAAGTTTTTTTTCTCCCAAAAAACACATCGAGCGGCACTCCAGTCTTGGCACGTGCCACTTCCTTCTTCTGTTCCTTCTTCTTCTCACTGGCAACTTTCTTGGTACTGGAGGACCTGGTACCTTTCTTTGGGGCCAACTTCTTCAGATGTCAGCAGGACGCAGGTGCACAAGTTGCAGAGATGTCTGTGGTCACACGTGGACGTGACGTGGTGCGCAGCAGGACTTCTGTTTGGCAGTACAACGGGTGATGATGATAACACCTCCTCCTCTGTCTTTTTGTGCACCTAAAAGCAAAGAAGCCAGGAGAAGAACATCAGTGAAATGTTGCATTTGTTGTTATGGTTCAATTACTACTAGTACAAACAAACAAATAAAATATATAACTTAGTGTAGCCATGTGTGAGACTTTGTCAACAAGGGCTTTCATGGTATACTGTGTACACTCTCAGGAAGGATAGAAAAGAAGAGGAACAACAACAAAAATACAAATGTAATGGAAGTGGACACTATTTGGCATTAAATTATTTGCTCATCACATCATTCAGGGAGCTGCAGCTGGCAAAGGGTAGGGATGGAAGCAGTAAGCCAAGAGGAAAACCATGCAGGCCTAAATGGCAAAAGCAGCACACTTATAACTCCCACCAGAAATGGCCACCAGCCACATGGACACTCACAAATCACAAGCAACAAGCAGGAGGCCTGGAAAACAATGTACTGAAAACAGGCCTATAATAGCCAGGCAAAGGCTGCATGCTAAACCACACTGCTTTGCCTGTAATGCAATAAAATGCAAAAACGAAAATCCACAGGGCTAAACAAGGCCTGCAAGGTACACAACACACCGCACACACAACAAAGGCATTTATTTAACACACACCCAAACACTGAAATACACCCAAAAATACACATTTTGCAATTCAATCCAATGCCATCCATGCCCTAAATGATGTTTAAATTCAACAGAACACACAGAAACAGTTGTTTCATGCACCCCTGACTACCTCTGAGCCTACTGGATGAAAGGCCTATTGGCAGACTAGGCCAGAAGCTTGCAGGCCTATGGATAAAAGCACACTACCGGGCTTCAAAATGGCCACCAGCCACATGGCCAGGCCCACCACAACAAGAAACTGAAGACAGACAATGCAGGCCTATGGCAAAAAGCACACTGCCTGGCTTCAAAATGGCCTCCAGCCTCATGGCCAGGCCCACAACAACAAGAAACTGAAGACAGACAATGCAGGCCTAGGGCAAAAGCACACTGCCTGGCTTCAAAATGGCCTCCAGCCTCATGGCCAGGCCCACCACAACAAGAAACTGAAGACAGACAATGCAGGCCTATGGCAAAAAGCACACTGCCTGGCTTCAAAATGGCCTCCAGCCTCATGGCCAGGCCCACAACAACAAGAAACTGAAGACAGACAATGCAGGCCTATGGCCAAAAGCATACTGCCTGGCTTCAAAATGGCCGCCAGCCTCATGGCCAGGCCCACAACAACAAGAAACTGAAGACAGACAATGCAGGCCTATGGCCAAAAGCATACTGCCTGGCTTCAAAATGGCCGCCAGCCTCATGGCCAGGCCCACAACAACAAGAAGCCTAGGCCACAAAGGAAACACATGCAGGCCTATATGGCAAAAGCAGCACACTTATAACTCCCACCAGAAATGGCTACCAGCCACATGGACACTCACAAATCACAAGCAACAAGCAGGAGGCCTGGAAAACAACGTACTGAAAACAGGCCAATAATAGCCAGGCAAAGGCTGCATGCTAAACCACACTGCTTTGCCTGTAATGCAATAAAATGCAAAAACGAAAATCCACAGGGCTAAACAAGGCCTGCAACACACCACACACAACTAAGGCATTTATTTAACACACACCCAAAAACTGAAATACACCCAAAAATGCACATTTTGAAATTCAATCCAATGCCATCCATGTGCCCTAAATGATGTTTGAAATAAATAAATACATCACACAGCAAAGGAATAGTTGTTTCATCATGTTTCATCATGCACCCACCGATGGGTAGGCTCTGGGCCTACTGGCTACCCACAACTATTTATTTTTAAAAATGATGAAAAGTACCAAAATTGTAGTTGCAGCAACTGCAATGCCCCAATCAAACAACACCAACTTACTTGTAAAATCTCAAATCCAAAAGTCCTCAAATCCAATGATAACGATGCAGCAGACACAAAGAGTGATCCTTCCAGCTCAAATCCAAATGAAAAATGAACAGGAGATGGACAAAGCACTGGGAGGAGCCTGCTGGACAGGAAGAGGAAGTAGGAGACTCAGTGGCACTTCCTCCCTCTCCCCCCAAAGAAATTTGACAAAAAAGGACAGCCAAATATCAATATAAGGAGTTTTTTTCATCCAAATCATCATTTTATAGAAGGTTTTATGCTGCTCGAGATATTATTCTTCTCCAGATTGAAAATTTTGCGTGTTCGGGATCGCGAGCTTCACCAACATTCCGCCGGATGTCCGATGGCGCGCCCGAATGACGGGTTCGCCTCGCGGTGCACGATGACGTGGCGAATGACATGTTTGCGATCGCACACTCTCGCGGTGTCCGATGGCGCGGCGAATGACGTGTTCGCGATCGCAAACTCTCGCGGGATCGTGCGGACAGCTACCGAAATCTCGTGGCGCACGCGAACGGATAGGAAAACTCGTCGGCGAACGCAGGAATCCCGGTAAGTCGCTATCGCGCACGCTAGAACGCATTTTTAAAGCGCGAACAAGAAAATAATTCTGCTATGCCGCGGATCGCGGAATTGTTGGCAATTTCGCGTTCTCCGCGGAACGCAAAATTGCCTAAATTCCGCAAATTCCACGAGCGGAGCGGAATTTGACGCCCAGGCCTAATTATTACTTGCATGTATGCGATGTTCAATGGAATGAATTCCCTTGTGCATCATTTCCCCCAAATGATTTGTAGGGTTTCTTGTATGAGATGTCAGACTAAAGGGGCATGTGTGAGAATTGGTGGGCACCAAAGGCACAGTAAGCCATTGAGTACCTTTTTTCTAGTTACACAACAGATCAATTAAAGGTACAACCATTTGTTTCAGATCTTGGTTCTCTGATTTCATTGATGTAATTCAATTCTGATCTCACCCAGTTTTGAAGTTGGTTGAGGCTGGTTTATATCCGTTGTTTGTGGCCCAGAGTGAATTGCTCTATCTGTGCTTTTTGCAGGAGTTTCTGGTCTACTAAATTCCTTGTGCTGCAAAACATAAAATCTGTTTGTACAAACAATGTGTGACAACAGATGGGTACAATCATCAGAGGGTTACCAGTATCAAAATTAAAATGCCCTTGGTCAATCTCTGGGGAGTAATAAGCTAGTTTGTTTGGGTGAAATTCTTTTTTATTTTTAAAGCTTTTTGCCATTTACTTTGGTATCAGGTTTAGGCCAACAGTCTTCCCCTACCATCCAGCATGCTCTCCACCTCCTCATTTAGATTATCAGTCTCTTCAACTGTGCAGAGTGTTTATCAGGTTTCGTTCCATATAGGTATCCTGTGAGTTGGCAAATGCTTTCCTCTTCCCCATGGTTGGTGGGCTAGTGCTCTAAAACTCTAAAACTCTATAACAGCCTCTAGTATCTTACCAAATGAGCGAGTTATGATAAATGGAGTCAGATATGATGAAAGACATTTCAGGGGTGTACAGCATTAGGACATATAATTGTAGACAAATAAAAAGATCAATTTTCCTTTGTTGATTCTTAAAACCACTGTAAAATTCAAAAGCACTTTAACAAAATCAAGGAGGGTGGACAAGTCTAGCCTCTTTTGGGAAATGACGGGAAAAGACAGACCACCACTAGCCAAGGCTTCACCTGGGCATGTCCTGCGCAGTGGAACCAGAGATGGCACTATATAGTGCTAGAAGGCAGGGAACAGCAAAGGGTCCTGGGACTTAAATTCCCCAATAGCACTGTTTCATCCAGAGCAGCGGGACTGAATAGGTTGTTATGTAGTGCTAGTTGGTGCTTGCCCTACCTCCTTCCCTCCCCAAAGGCAGGGTATAGCAAATGGTCCTGGGACTTGAAGTCTTCAACAATGATGTATCTTCTCACACAGTGGGACCAGAGATGGCACTATATAGCAGTGGGTGGTTCCTGGCCCACCTCCTTCCCCCTCTAAAGGCAGGGCAGAGCAAATATATTTATTTTATATTTGTAACTATTTTAAATAATTTAATTCTATTTAACATTATTTTCTATGAGGTTCTATTTTTATTTCCTACTGCTAATATTTTCTATGGGAGGGTGTTGCAGTACTAATGGTTGGCCATGTGTGGTGTTTGACTTACACCAGCTCCAAGGTAGCATAATCTATTGTTTTGAGTTCCTTTTTGACAGTAGTAGCTTTAGAATTTCAGTTTGTGATGAGCAATGGGCTAACTCTTTTGTGGGTGGGTCCATGTCCCTCCCTAAATCTCTCTCTAACCCTTCTAAACCCTTCCTTACTCATCTATAAGCCCCTCCCACCCTCTTCTCAAGCCACTTTCCCTGGTCCCTCCCACATTTACTACTTAATAATAAACGCACTCATGCAAGCATCTCCCCATAGAAAAGACAAGAGGGGTGGGGTGAGATATACATTTGCAGGTTTCTGAAAGTATGTTGTAGTAATGCTGGTAGTTGTAGGCCACTTAAGAAATTACCAACAACAACACAACTGTCTTATATCTTTTTGGAACATATTTTCCGTTCCATTGCTTACGTGACCACGTCCTCACAGATCGAGGATCTCAGTGCATGGCCAACTTTGGCATGAGCTTATGAAAAGAGTTGTTACCATATACTAAAATTCTACAGGCTATCACACTCAGATAGATGGACAGACTGAGGGGTTGAATCAGTCTATAAAATAACACCTTTGATTTATCCTGATGGTTCATAGAATAAAATGGTGCAAGTGCATTTCTATGGCAGAATTTGCTCATAACAATTTAATACCCAGTTCTATGCACATTTACCCCTTTAATTGAACTTTAGGATTCTATCCATATATGTTGCCCTCTAGATTTGGACATTCTGAAGTTTCTTCAATGTCACAGATTTTACAGCATATCAGGAGCATAAGATGATCAGTTTCCAAACACTTAGGGGGCCGATTCCGATCTCGGCCGGTAGGGCTCCGAATCGGATTCGGCTTAACCGGATCCGATTCGGAGCCCTATTTCCCGACCGATTCGTACGCGCGTCCGGGCGAGCGAGTACGATGCGAATTCGCCGACCGACTTGTCCGGGCGTCCCGACCGCTCCGACCGACTCGTTCCCGGGTTGAACCGCACCGACCGACTCGCTCGGACTCGACTCGCACCGCGCAATGGAGACGTTCCCCGGCCGGGTAAGTACGATGCGCGCCACGAGCAGTCCGACCGAGCCGCGCACTCCGGCTCGAAAGAGCAGTCGGAGCTGTAGTTTGGGGGTCTGTGTCGGACCCCCCTGTACGCGTAGCCGCGCGAGTCACACACAGGGGGGACCCATGGGTCCCCCCTACCTGTGCGTGTACGGCGCGAGTCGCTTCGCCGCGTACACGCTGTAGGGGGCGCCCTTGTCCGCCTCGCACCCATTGAGTCAATGGGAGCCCGCGTACCTGTTGTACGACCGGCTCCCATTGACTTCAATGGGAGTCCGACCGACTCGAGTTCGATGGCATACGTGCGCATCGTACTCGTTCGGTCGGGCTGCACAGGTCCGATTCGGTCGGAAATCTCTCCGGGTCCCGCTCGGTCGGAGAGATTTCCGGCCCGAATCGGAATCGGCCCCTAAATGTGTGCCAGGGATGAGAGTAAATGATACCCCAATGCTTATCTTCAGCCAGCTTGATTTACAAGCTGTTAGATAGGATATTACTCTCCATACAATATCTTTCCATACCAGGATTTTATTGCAATGTTTACACCTAAACTTGCTGGTCCGTTCCATATAGTCGGATTAGTAGGGGCTTAAGTAGTTCCGTTACATTTTCCTGATAAGTGGAGGATCAACTCAGTTGTAAAAGTCTGTTATGTGAAATCTACTGGTTCTATACTGGGAATCTCTCCTCCATCCACTGGTATATGGTTCTCTTGAATATTAGGTTGAATCTGTGATTGACTCTTGCATTCATCATGGATCACTAAAATATTTATTTGCATAAAACAGAAATATGTATACGACCAATCTTGGGAATCTAAATTCTTTGTTCATGCTGCCCAACTTGTCAAGGTTTTTCATGTTGAGTACACTAATAAACTGATGTTTCCTACCAGCTTCCATAAAGGGGGGTTTCTGTTGGATTGAATAATGTCAGGACACAGGGAAAGAATTATGCAATCCAGAGCAGGAAGCAGGTTTGACCACTTTCTCCTTACTTGTTCATACACAAAAGCAGGTTCAGTAGGAGAAGGAATTGGAAACTTTTAAAAACTGGGCAGTGGAGTTTAGCATGGTAGACCAGACCCTAATTAGCTGTGATGTATTCGCTTCCAAATTTGCAACTCACTCCTGGGTTGACATAAGCAGCACAAGTATTTAAACCCTTCACTCCAGCGAATAAGCTATGTGTCAATAATTTGCATAGTTGTATGTCTGTTCTACTTGCTAATTTTTTCAACACTGGGCTATCTTTTCCTCCAGTTTGTTATTTTTATTCATCAGAGACCCTTTAAGTCCTTTGGGTAGAGAATAGCTGAGTTATATCTCTTAGTGGTTCCTGCTCAAATTACTTTGCTGTGACTTTCAAGCACTCCACAACGTCTAGGGGTTGTTCATTAGTTTCCCATTGGTGTAATGGCTTATTACTAGCTCTTCCACCCTGGAGACTGGAAAGCCATTGAACATTTTTCTTGTGCAATGAGTACATGACTTATATGTACCAATTCTGACATTTGTTCTAAGACTTTTTGCTGTGACAGCCATGAGCCTCAAGCCCAAGCTTTCTAAGAACCCACTACTAAGCTATTCTGTGCTGACAGTAGACTCCTGACCCACTCCCCTTACCTGTTTTCTCCTATTAGAATATCTCATGGAGAACAAGTAGGAGGATTGAGACTCTGGCCTTAATCATGGTTCTTCTGCCAAGCTTAAAATGAACTCTCTGAAAGAGTTGCTTGACACTTAGGCTACCAATCTAAAAACTCACATAGAGTTATTACAGAAGATTGTGAATTATTGGAATGACATTGATGCCCCACAATGTTATTTATTGTATTAAAGAGTATTCAGAGAAAATATCTCTGGTGAAGCAGCCACCTGCTTCACCATTTTAAAATGGTTGAAGAAAATCATTTGGATGCTCCCCAATGCTACTCAAAGGACGGTAGTCCAGGCACTTGTTACATCTAGACTGGACTATGGGAATATTCTTCTTTTGGGAGCAAATAAAGATGTGCTACGTAAGCTCCAAGTGGTGCAGAATTCTGCCGCTAGGTTACTTTATAAAATCCCTAGAATGTCCTCAATCTCCAATGCTTTGAGAGATTTACATTGGCTTAAAGTGGAAAGTCGGGCTAAGTTTAAAGCCCTGGATTATATGTTTAAGATTAAGATTGGGACTGCCCCTCAATACCTGCAAAATCTGGTTCGCCACTATCAGCCCTCTCGACTGTTACGCTCTACGACACAGGAATTATTCATGGTTCCCAGGATCAAACTCACAAGAATGGGTGGCCGTTCTTTTTCCTATCTTGGTCCTCTCTTGTGGAACTCTCTTCCCATAGCGATCCGCAAAGAAACACTTCACTTAAAATTTCGTAAATTAGTGAAAGCTTGGCTGTTTAATCAATAGTACTTACTCTTTTTTATTTGTTGGTTCCTCTCGGTCTGCGCTGGGAAACCCTTTTTGGGTAGCTACGCGCATTACAAAATCAATTAACATAACATAACATAACATCTAGTTAAAAATATCGAGCTGCAAAAATATCAAGTTTTAAAAATCATGACACAGAAATATTGTGTGCAAAAATGTTGTTGACAATAATATCGATGTTTTAAGGTAAGAAATATTGTTTTTTAAAGTTTCTTTATGTGTTTAAATAATATTTTAATTGTATATGTTTTATATTGTTTTTGTAAATGTTTTTATGGTTTAAATCTTTTTATTGATTTTGAAAAGACAAGCATTACAATAGCTGCCACCTACATCCACCGGCCGGTGGGGAACATTCGAACGAGTTGAAAATAAAGATAGAAAAGGAAAGGAGTAATAGAGAGGAGGGAGGGTAGAGAGGTCCATCTCTTAATGATGTGTGTGGTGTAACAGGCAGGGGTCACCCAGTTGATATGGGCTGGGCAGCCATCTGTTATCCTTAATCCGTTGGGGGGGACCCAGTGAGGCAGAGTACTCTAAGGTACTTCGGGCAAGTAAGCTTGGTGAATTCATTGGACAAGAATTCTATAGTGGTACCCCATGTTTTATCGAATTTGGGGAGGGATCGTGTAAGGCCCGCTGTGATCTTTTCCATCCCCAGTATTTCCCATAGCTTATATAGCCAATCCAGATGGTTGGGAATCTCCGCCGTGCCCCATCTAGCCAGTAGTGCCTGTTTGGCTGCTCCCAACGCCAAAGTAATTGCTCTACCCCGGTTAGACCTTAGATGGTACATCAGGGCATTCGGGAGTCCCAACAGTATGTATGAGGGGAATTTAGGTAAATCAGTATGGTATATGTCGTCTATATCCCGGAGACTTACCTCCCAGTAGTCCTGTATCTTCGGGCATGACCATAGAATGTGGGTGAGCGTGCCCTGCAAACCGCACTGCCGCCAGCATTGCCCATTCCCACCCTGTTTCCATTGGATAATTCTCGCTGGCGTGTAATACCAGTAATGTGCAATTTTCAAGAACATCTCCTTGCCTGCTGTGCTGCACGAGGAAGCTCTGGCCCTGTGTATGATGTTGTGCCATTCCTTAGGGGAGAACTCACATTCCATTTCGTATTCCCACCTAAGCTGTCCCGGGGACTTGCTAGCCTGTCGGGGGGGAGTTTAAGAAAGCATAAATATCGGACAGCAGCCATTTATCTGATGTTCTAGTAATGTACCACTTCTCAAATTTCGTTAAAAAGCGGCCTGCATGTGGTTTTATCTGCGGTTGTGTAACCCAATGATGGAGAGCCAGGTATTGCCAATAGGCCTTCCGAGGGATCCCTAAGCTATCTATGAGGCTCGCAAAGTCCATTATCCCATTTTCGTCAAAAAGGTCCCCAATGCGTTTACAGTTGGCCTCTTGCCAGTGGAGATATCCCTCCCCTGTGTGAGCCGGTGGGAAGTCAGGGTTGCCTATAAATGGGGTCAAAGGAGACACCGGAGTAGAGAGGCCGTATGGTACCTGTACCCGATCCCACACCCCCAATGTGGCCCTTAGGACTGGCAACACATACACTCCACCGGGGTGGTGTTTTCCGGGGAGCCACGGGACCTTCCAAATGTGCATGCCCGCTATCGAGCGGTCTATAAAACACCAGTGTTTCTCTGACTCTAGCTTATACCACTCAAGCATATATCTAAGTTGTGCTGCCTGAAAATAACGTTACAAACATGGGACACCCAAACCCCCATCCTCTTGCTTCAGATATGTCAAATTACGGGCTAGTCTCGCTTTCTTGCCTCCCCAAACAAAGTTGTTAATAAGACGTTGCATCTGGGACAACATATTGGGCGGTGGTCTGAGCGGCAGCGTCTGCATCACATAGAGGATCCGCGGGAGAGTGGTCAATTTAACTGCAGCTAGTCTGCCCAGCCAGGACATGAGGTGCCTTTTCCAATTGGAGAGCTCTTCCTAACCCCAGCCAGTAGACCAGCATAGTTCACTTGGGCTGTCTTGACCAGGGTGGGGAACAACTGCAAACCTAGGTACCGGACACCATCAGTAGCCCATTTAAATGGGAACTGTACCTCTAGGGCCTGTTGCTCTGCTTGAGGGAGGGTCAGGCTCAGAGCTTGAGTTTTATGGATGTTAACCCTAAAACCCGATGCTAGACTAAAAAGATCTAGTTCCTCCATTAAAGGGGGTATTGACGTTGCTGGTTGGGTCAGAAATAATATTACATCATCAGCATATAATGAAACATTATGCTCCCTATCTCCCATTCGGATCCCAGATATTCTCGGGTTCTGGTGAATTTTCTCTGCAAACGGCTCCATATCCAATGCAAAGAGTAGAGACGACAGGGGGGGCTAACCCTGTTGCGTACCCCTTCGAATAGCAAACGGCTGAGATGTTGCACCATTAACCCTAATACGCGCCTGAGGGTACCTATAGATGCAATCCACCCATTGCAAGAAGCGGTCGCCCGCTCTAAATTTGTGGAGTGTCTGTTGCAGATATGGCCAGTGAACCCGATCAAATGCCTTCTTGGCATCGATCGATAGAAGCACCGTGGGTGTCTGAGTACGTTGGGTGTTATCCAGTAAGTGGCACATCCTATGGGTCCCGTCGCTACAGTTACGTCCTGGGATAAATCCCGACTGATTGGGGTCAATCAACCCCTGCATATTGGGCGCTAAGCGGGCAGCCAGGATGCTAGTGAATATCTTGAGGTCAACGTTCAATAATGAAATGGGACGATAGGAAGCACAATCCCTCGGATCCTTACTGGGTTTAGGAATCACCACTACTTTCGCCATGATCATAGTTGGGGTCACTCTGCTGGATTCGCTAAAAGAATTAAATAAGCGGACCAAAACCGGGGCTAAGTCTTGGGCAAAGGATTTGTAGAAATCAGTTGAGAAGCCATCCTCCCCGGTGCCTTTCCTGAGGTGAGTCCCGTTATGGCTTTAAGAACCTCCTCTAACCGAATATCTGCGTCTAGGTTGGTAGCCTCCAGGGGAGGAAGGGGCGCCACCAGTGCATCTTGCACATATAGTTTGTCCGCTTCCAGATCCAAATTATCTGCCCTGTATAATTCTGTATAAAAAGACTCAAATCTGTCTGCTATGTCACCGTCAGAGTATAAGATCTCACCCTGAGTACTTCTAATCCCCTCGATACGCCTAGCAGTTGTCTGAGCCCGAAGGAGGGTTGCCAGGAGTTTCCCTGCTTTATTGCCGCCAGCGTAGTACCGCTGCTTAGTTCGCAGGAGCGAATATTCCGCTCGATCATAGTCAAGGGCTTTCAGCTGCCATCTAGATGCATTGAGTTGCCGCCGAACCTGAACAGTGCCCGTTCTCTGATGGACCCCCTCTAATTCCTTTACTTGCGATTCGAGGTGCTTCCTCTTCTCCTTCCTCTCCCTGTTGACTCCTGCAGCTATTGCTATACAACTCCCTCGAATGACTGTTTTAGTGCGTCCCATAGAAGGGCGAGCGAGGTCCCTCCTCCGTCATTAATCTCGAAATACGTCTTAATTGTTTCTCGTATTTTCTTTAATATTGGTGTCGTATTCAAGCAATTTATGATTAAGCCTCCACTGTTTGAGAGCCCGGGAATCCCCTTGGATACGCCGTTCAATCCTGATAGGAAAATGAGCTGATATTGCCGCGGTCCCTATGGAGGCCCCACTTGTGGCCCTGGTAACTCTCGGGATGTTAGGAACCAGTCAATACGAGCATAGGTCTGGTGGGCTGCTGAGAAGCATGTGTATTCCCTAGCCGTAGGGTTTCTTGTCCTCCACACGTGAGAAAGACCCAAGTCTGACAATTTCTGCCTCATGGAGTCGGAGAGCGCCCCAGTGTGGCCTTGTCTTTGTATGGATCGGTCCAACTGTGCATCATGTACTATGTTAAAATTCCCCCCTATAACTAGGTCTTCATCTTGGGAATCCAATATAGCATTCAGAGTGTTATTGAGAAGTAGCTCCTGGCGCTCATTGGGCTGTAGATGGATGCTATAGTATATGTGTGTCTACCTATCGCCACCCTCAGAGCTAGGGCCCTGCCCGGTACCTCGGTATGCACCCCTAACACCTTACCCTGGAAATGTGTGGCGAACAAGACCGCTACCCCCGCCTTCTTATCGCGCGAGGAGGAGAAGTATTGTCTGTCAAACCACCGGGATAAAGGCTGCCTGATAATATTTTTTAAAATGGGGGAGTGCAAGACCACCTTCTTGAATAGATAGCTGTAGAGTCTTTAGTTTGTGCGAGGTTTCTTGCCTGACCAGACAAAATTCTGCAGCATTTGGCCTATCTCATGAAAACATTTAGGCAGGACTTTGATTAATATATTTGAAAAGATGAAAAGAAAAAGAGGGAGAATCATCATTTTTATCACAGCAACTCTCCCCACTGCTTTAAAAGAGTTCTGGCCTTAAAAAGTGTTGCTTCATAGCTAAACTGATATAATTGTGAAAAATCATATGGCACGTATATCCCCAAATATCTAATTGAGCCAGTCCTGCAGACTTGGTTGCGCATATCAGAAGGAAGTATTTGGTCTGAGCAGTTTAAAAGTAAAACCTCAGATTTGGAATGATTGATTTTATATCCCCCTAGATACGATTTTTTTACATTTTTTTAAAGACTTCCGAGATATTTTGTTTGTCCGCTGCCAAACACAAAATTATATCGTCTGCGAAAAGCTTAAGTTTAGGAGCTCCTGGTAGGGGTGCCTTGATTTGAGGATCTTGCTGTAACAGGGATGCAAGTGATTCTATAAACAGTGCAAAGAGCACAGGTGACATAAGGCATCCTTGCCGAGTGCCTCGTCTAATTTGTAGTAACCCTGCAGTATGGGAATTGATTATGATCTTAGCTTCAGCTTTACTATATAAGTTCTGCAATACATTTACAAATTTCAAAGGGAAATTAAATTTTAAAAGAATAGCGGACAGAATTTTCCATTGAACTAAGTCAAAAGCTTTTTCAGCATCAATCATGATAATCGTTGCTTCTATCCTTTTATTAGTGTAATAATCAATTGCCTGTATTAGAAAGTTAGTATTGGTTGCCATGGTTCTTCCTGGCAAAAAACGGACTGATCTCTATGAACTACTTCTTGAGCAGAGGCAGTTATTCTAGGTGCCTTAATCTTCGTAAACAATTTCTAATCGCAGTTGAGTAGTAAATTGTGTAATTAGTATAATGTTTTAATTTAGATATATCTTAAATGTGCTTTGCTAGGTATGTGGGACTATAGTGTGGAAATGTTAGGAAATAATTATGAAATAACTTTTTTTCTTACATTAATTATTTTAAAAACGTATAATTATTTTAACATTTAATTGTTTTTTTTACTGTATATATTTAATTTTATGTTAATAGTTTTATCATTTTATGAAATTAACACTTGTATTAAAATAAGGTATGTGTTTGAAGTGAAGTACTTTCCCTACTGTTCCACAGACAGGAGTGGGTATAGTATATTTTACCCTTCCAGAGTCCAACGCTTTCCTTACTGTTGCAACAAATGGAGTGGGAATAATACATTTAACCCCTCCTGAGTCCAACGCTTTCCCTACAGTTGCACAGACTGGAGTGGGAATAGTACATTTTATCTCTCCTGAGTCCAACGGTTTCCCTACTGTTGCGCCGACTGGAGTGGGAATAGTATATTTTACCCCTGCTGAGTCCAACATTTTCCCTACTGTTGCACAGACTAGAGTGGGAATAATAAATGTAAAATAAAAATATAAATAGTGTAAAATAATTATTTTTAGCCTAGAAACAGTAAAATAAAAGGTTAGAAAACATTAATTCAACAAATTAAATGTGTTTATTATTTTACAATGCACACTTCTCTCCAAAATATATTTGTCACATATTTAAAAAATGTAAACCCATTCTAATGCATTGGCCAGGGCGCTACAACATTTAAAGCCCTTCATTCTATATTTGACATGAGGTCTTCACTAACAATACTCCAATAAGTTATGTGTAATGAAACTACTTTGTATGCAGACTAACACAGCTGATGCCAATTAAAAGCTTATTGGGAGCAAAACCAATATGTTGGAGGAATTGAATCCACTCTCCCAGTATTTCTTCCAAAGCTCCTCTGGGGTGATTGTTAGATATAGGGGTCTCTAGTTGGCAATGGTTTGCACTTTTGTCCAAGTAGGGACCATTCTTTCTAGTCAGAATAAGGGGTATACTCTACTGAAATAACCCCTGCTCACCCCCTTGGTAGCTTGGCATGAGCAGTCGCTCTTATTTCAGAGGCAGCGTGTAAAGCATTTGCACATAACCAACAGTATTACAGTGAAAACACTACAAAAGGACACCACACCAGTTTAGAAAAATATCCACTACTTTATATATTTAAAACAAGACCAAAACAATAAGAATCTAACATACGGTACTTAAAAATATGCACTTTACAAGAATAACCTTAAAAATGCAGTTCCTTGGAGTCGGCAGCTCTATCCGGTGCTAATGCGATACTGAAAACAACAGATTCCAACAGTTCTGCCTGACCGGATTGGTTGAGGTGTCGGCAGACTCGTAAACAGTACCTTTTTGATGAAGCCGATCACGTTGGTGTGAGTCGGTCGTGGTAACCGTCGCGGTTGTGATGCGGAGTGTAGCGGTGTGGCGTGCGGTGCCCTCAAAGCGCGGTGCAGGCAGCGGCTCGGTGATGGTCGTCCAGCTGCGTCAGTGAGACCAGGGCTGCAATGCGGAATGAGGCGATGCTCATTGCGGTGCTGACAGGTCACAGTGCTAGCGACAGAGCCAGTTAGCGGGAGCTGGTGTCAGTCAGCCCAGACTGCAGTGTGGGATGAGGCAGTGCATTGTGAGGCTTACGAGCAGTGCCCCCAGCCACGAAGGGGTCACGGGTGTCAAAGTCAGCAGGCAGCAATGGCGTCGGTGAGACCAGGGCGGCATAGTGAAGTGAGGCGGTGCGGAGTGCGGTGCCCACAGATCACAGTGCAAGCAGAGGCTTGGTGGCAGCAGCATCAGTCGTCGTCGTCGGTGAGACGAGGGTTGTGGTGCAAGATGCGGCGGTGCCCTCTGCAATGCCTTCAGGACACGGTGCCATCGACGGAGTTGGTTGCTTTTCCCCCTCTGTGTCAACAGAAACCACGGTTCCCAAAGCGGTTCCCAGAGGTCGGTGAAGTCTTTGCGGTCCCTGAGACTTCAGAACAGGAGGCAAGCTCTACTTCAAGCCCTTGGAGATACTCAGCACAAGTAAAGAAAGTTCAGTCCAGTTCTTTCACTGCCCAAGGCAGAAGTAGCAACTGCAGGCCAACCCAACAAAGCAACAACACAGCAAAGGGACAGTACTCCTCCTGGCAGCTGTTCCTCCTGGCAGGTTTCCTTGATTCCAGCAAGTTCTGGGGTTTGGGCCCCAATATTTATAATCAGTTTCACTTTGTTCTCTTAGGCAGAGAGTGTCTGTATAAAGTCCAAACCAGTTTGGTCCTCTCTGGCACAGCTTCCCGGCAGGAGGTAGAGACAATATTGTCCAAAGCGGACCAGGCCCATTCAGGTGCAAGGAAATCTCCTCCCACTACTCTAAATGCAGCCCAGGTCTATTCAGCCCAACCCTGACTCATCCAGGAAAGGCAGGACACACCTCAACCTCCCCAGTGGCTGTCTGAAGAGAATGCACATCCCCATCCCCTGTCAGTCCAAAGCAAGTCAATCCACAAACCCAGTAGAGGCACACAGGATGGATAAGTAAGAAAATACCTACTTTCTAAAAGTGCAAATGTTTAAACACAGAACATAAAAATCATCTTTACTAAAAGATGCATTTTTTCATTCTGATTCCAGGCATACTAAACTCCATTTCTTTATCTTGTCCCAATGGGAAGTTATGCTTATAAGATGCTATAAGTAAACTCCCATTCTATTCTATGGGACAGATAGTCTTTCCATAGTGAAAAACGAAATACACTGTAATTCACTATAAGGACATGTCCTACCTTAAACATGCACAGCACCATGCCCACAGGGGTACCTTGGGGCTACCTTAGGGGTGACGTACATGTAAGAAAAGGGAAGATAAGGGCCTACTAAGTGGGTGCACTTGCCAGGTCGACATGGCAGTGATTAACTGCATGCAGACACTGCAGTGGCAGGTCTGAGAACCCTTTACAGGGCTGCTTGTGGGGGTGACACAATCAGTGCTGCATGCCCATTAGCAGGATTTGATTTACAGGCCCTGGCACTGTCAGTGCACTTTACTAGGGACGTACCAGTAAATCATATATGCCAATCATGGAAATACCAATCCACAATACAATTTACAATAGGAGCTCTTGCACTTTAACACTGGACAGCAGTGAGAAAGTGTGCAATCAATCAGGGGTTTTGTAGAGTGCACTACTCACCCGTGAGGGTCTCAAGGCGCTGGGGGAGGAGGGGCAGCTCCATTGGGGTCAATTGAAGAGCCAGCTCTTGAGGTCCATTCTGAATTGGTGCAGTGTCCAGCTCTGTCGGATGTGAAAGGGGAGTTTGTTCCAGGTCTTGGCTGCGAGGTACGAGAAGGATCTTCCACCAGCTCTGGTCCTGTAGAAGTGAGGGACTGTGGCTAGGGCAAGGTTGTCTGAGCGGAGGTTTCTCTTGGGGGCGTGGAAGGAGATTCTGTTGTTGAGGTATTAGGGTCCAGTGTTGTGGAGGGCTTTGTAGGTGTGTGTGAGCAGCCTGAAGGTTATTCTTTTTTCGATGGTGAGCCAGTGGAGGTCACGGAGGTGTTGGGTGATGTGGTCGTGTCGTTGGATATCGAGGATGAGTCTGGCTGCGGTGTTCTGGACAGTCTGGACTTTGCAGAGGAGGTTCTTGTTGATTCTGGCATATAGGGTGTTGCCGTAGTCCAGTCTGCTGGTGATGAGTGCGTGGGTGACTGTTTTCCTGGAGTCAGGGGATCCACCTGAATGCCTTGCGGAGTATGCAGAGGGTGTTGAAGCATGTGGAGGATACTGCGTTGATCTGGCGGTTCATGGTGAGTGAAGAGTCGAGTATGATGCTGAGGTTGCGTGTGTGGTCAGTTGGGGTGGGAGGGTTTCCGAGGGTGGGGGCCCCCAGGTGTTGTCCCATGCAGAGGAGGTAGAGCCAAGTATGGGGACTTCTGTTTTCTAACAGTTGAGCTTCAGGCAGCTGTTGCTCACCCAGGTCACAACAGCTTTCATCCCTTCTTGTAAGTTGTGCCTGGTGATATTGGGTTCCTTGGTGAGGGAGAGGATGAGCTGAGTGTCATCGGCATAGGAGACGATGTTGAGACCGTGGTTTCTGATGATGGTTGGGAGGGGGGCCATGTAGATGTTAAAGAGTATGGGGCTGAGGGAGGATCCTTGGGGTACTCCACATCTGATCTCTGTCGGTTCCGAGAGGAAGGGCGGGAGTCTTATTCTCTGTGTTCTGCCTGATAGGAAGGGGCATATCCAGTCTAAGGCCTTTCCTTGGACACCTGTGTTGTGGAATCTGGTGGCTAGTGTGCAGTGGGAGACGGAGTTGAAAGCTACTGATAGGTCTAGGAGGATGAGGGCTGCTGTGTGGCCTTGGTTGAGGAGGGAGCGGATGTCGACGCCAAAAGATGTCAGGTGTAACAGTGATCATATAGGTTATGCAGCAGCTGGGTTGTCAAGCAGACTTCTCAGCAACTGTATTTTACGAGAGGGCAGTGAAAAAGTTATTTCAAAACTTAACATGCATCTCAGATTTAGCAATATAAAAATGACATTTATTTAATTCTTTAAAAAGAACATATGACAATGTTTCACCAGAGTCCAAGGTCTTCTTCTCAGCATCAGAAGACTACCACTACACTAAGCGGCCTTCAATAGCCAAGACACATCCCTTTTCCCCCATTTTTGGCAATGCCTGCTCGTAGTTGTATTGTAGCATCACCTCAAAATATACAACAATTGATGGCAATTATTATAAATAACGATATTAATATTAAAGAAGGAATATGTGGACCAATTCTTTAAACTACAAAAGGCAAACCTATATCAATTTACCTTACATAGACCTACATTGTCAGAAGAGCATGGCCTTGCATACTTTTGAGCAATAAATTCAGGACCAATTAGTATCTGAAGATCTAATTGCTCTGACGTACCATATGTTAATTTGCTAATCATACCTCCTGTGTTTTAAAATCAGCATGGGTTTCAGAATGAACATTGCACTCTAAGTGGCTTCCAAATACTGAGTGAGCCTTTAGTTCTAAATTTTCCCTGAAACATATGATGCTGATACTTAATAGCTAGAAGAGCCTTGGACCTGGAAATGTGCATTTGTGGACTTCCAAAGGGAATCTGACAGGGATTATATGGGGAATCTATGATCCAGACAGGACATGTGGGGTATACACCTGCCCTACTTTAACTAGTTTCTGCAGTCCACTACCACACATGGACAGATGACTGTTTGTATAGGACTTGATATTTCACCAGTACGGTGAGGGGTGGTACTATGACTAAAGGGAGTGGTTTAATTTGCCCATGCTACTGTTTAATCCTCACATTTTTTATACAAATGAGATCCTGATAGTGCAGTCTTTCCACACCCACCTGAGGAGTTTGGGATGGGAGCATGTTACTGCTTTATCCAGCCAATAGTTATCTCCAAATGGCACTAAACCACAAATCAACATACACCTGTACCAGAGTTCCGGAGATTAGCTATAGTTGAAAAAGGCAAATGATTGGGAGCCATATTTAGACTTGGATGACAAAGAAAATTCTTCCAACTTGGGGAGGTAGTACTATATTGAAAGGATTAGGGTTTCCAAGGAGAAGTATAGAATGGTCTGTGCGTGGTGATTCCTAAACACTAATGAACAAAGATACTTCTGCATCTAAATCTTTATATTCTAATGTAAGCAATATCATATTTAATATTTATGTGAGGCCCTTCTTCATTCATATAATGAATCATGCCCTTTTCGGACCCATACTTCAAGAAGCACAAGCGTTACCTGAATGAACTTGCCTGTGGCACTGGCTCTCAAACTGTAATGGACCATGCAATCAGAAAGCTTTCAAATTTGATTTTCAATATAATGCATTCCCTGATATGATTCAAAGCTGACTAACCTTCTTAATTTCATTTTTTAAATTTATTTATAAAGTTTTGTATAGCGCGAACATGACCCTCGTGGGTATCAGAGTGCTTCACATTTAGGTAGGTAGGATACAATAGTGGGAAAATAACAATTGTTATATATATGTGCATAGCATGGTAATGCTGGAAATCACAGATGTACAGCAATATAATATTCAATCAGGGCATCAGAGTAGAGGACAGATAAGTAAGCAGTAGAAACAAGGCCTTTTAGTGCAGAAACTTGTTCATTAGGATTGTTTTCACTTCCTTTCAGAAAGAAGAGGTGGATGAGATTCGACGGACTTCAGGTGGAAGAGAGTTCCAAATCTTCGGGGCAATGCCTGAGAAGGCTCTATGACTTGCTCTCTTTTTGTGGAAAATCTGTGGTTTCAGAAGTAGTGATCTTGCACTTCGTGACGGTCTGAAACCCCCTTATAATTCTAGCTTTTGAGCCAGACAAATGGAGGTCTTGAAATGTAGGGCTTTGTGAGTCATGCAGGCAATCTTTAGCTGTATTCTTGCTTCGTATGGTAGCCAGTTTAGGGTTTTGAGGGCTGGGGATATGTGATCATTTCTTTTTGTACCAGTAATCAGTCTGGCTGCGGCATTAATGGAAACCCTTAGTGGGGCCAAGTTATGTTTGGGAAGACCACAAAGCATGGAGCTACCATAGTCTAGCCTTGGCAGTACAAGAGCTTGTACCACAAGCTTAAAGTCTTCCTGTGGAAGAAATGGTTTGAGATTCCTTAGTATACTCATCTGGTATTTAGCTCCCTTTGTTGCATTGCTGATTTCCTTCTGCATGTTCAGGTGCATGTCTAGTGTAATTCCAAGGGATTTAGCCGACTTAATAATGTGAGCAGAGCAGTTGAAGGCTGTAAGATGTTTCATCCAGAGGTAGATCTTGGGATTGTGATTAGGGGGAGCGATGAGGAGGAATTCCGTTTTGGAGGTGTTGAGCACGAGGTGGTTCTCAGTGAGCCAGTTTTGAGTGTTCCCCAGGGTAGAGTTGAGTGAAAAGAAGTCTTCTGGGGAGGTGATTTTCAGATATAGTTGAGTGTCATCCGCATACATAAGAAAAAGAATATTCACGGAGTTCAGTGCATTTGCAAGTGGTTCCAAGGATAAATTAAAGAGTATGGGTGAAAGGGCGGACCTTTGAGGAACCCCCATAGTTACTCTAGAGTGCTGAGAGAGGGATTGATTCACCTTGGCTCGTTGGGATCTGTTGTGGAGGGAAGAAGTAAACCATTGCAATGCCAGCCCTGAAAGGCCCATCCTGTGTTTTAGAATGGATAGTAATTTGTTGTGATTAAGAGTGTCAAAGGCAGATGATAGGTCAAGGAGAATCAGGAGGCATGATTCATTTTGGTCTAGCATTTTTAAGATCTCATCCATGATGTGAATGAGTGCAGATTCTGTGCTGTGACCTCGCCGAAAGCCGGATTGATGTTGATCCAAGAGTTGGAATTTCGCAATGTGTAAACAGAGTTGCGATTGCACACACTTTTCTAGAAGTTTCACCAGGGTGGGGATGTTTGAGATAGGGCAGAAGTTATTAAGATCAGAGCTGTTTGCATTAGTTTTTTTTAGAATGGGGGTTACCTGCACTGCTTTTAGGCAGTCGGGGATAGTGCCTTGCAATAGTGAGGCGTTGACAATCTTTGACCATAGGGGGAGGATGGCTGCTTTTATTTCTTTGAAGATGCGAGGTGGTAGAGGGTCACTGAAGTGGTTAGATGGGTTGATAGCTAGAAGAGTGTTGTAGATGTTGCTTTCGCTGAGAGGAGTGAAGGTGTGCCAGGAGGCATTGTTCTTGGGGCTATTGCTAGGGGGACCGAACCACTCCTGGGGGGCAAGAGGAGCAGCGATCCCTAAAATTGGAAGTAGAGCCTTCTTTGATTCTAGGTCGATATGGATGCTTTTTGTCTTCTCCATGAAGAAGGCGGACAATTTGTCGCATGTTGGACTGCTGTCACCAAGGTCAGGGCAGTTGGGTGCGTTGACCGATTGTTGTTTAACAATTTCCAAAAGATTCTTGGTGCAGTTTTTGGCTTGATTAAGTTGGGTTCTAAAGAAATTGGCCTTTGTAATCTTGATTTTTCTGTTGTAAGAGTACCTAACAGATCTAAAGTGATTTAGATGTTTGGTGGAGGGTATGGATCTCCAAGATCTTTCAGGTGCCCCTAGGTTGTGATTTTCTGAGTTTAGGTTGTTGTTGAACCAAGGTTTGGAGATTTTGGTGGAAGCATTTTTTTGTTGTAAAGGGGTTATAGAGTCCAGGATGCCAGAGATTGAGGAATTATAGAAATCTGTGAGGACATGAACATCTTTCATGCCAGCTTGGGAAGTCAAGGCAATTTTTCATTGAATTGCTAGCTCTTCAGTATTAACGTTTCGGAGGTTCCATTTCCATTCCTTCGTTTTCTTGGTTTGGTCCCTCTTCGGGGACACCTCCCTGTTAATAAAGAAGATGATGCTGTAGTGGTCAGACCAGTCAAGGGGATAATAGAATCTGGTGTGATGGTGTTTCCTTTGGATATGATGAGGTCCAGAATTTCACCCTTGTTGTGAGTTGGGCTGTCACAGAATTGTGTCAGCACATGATCCATTAGGAAGGATTTTAGACAGTTCACCGTGTGATCGTTTGGGTTAGGCCAGTGGAGGACGAAGTCTCCCAAAAAGGTTTGGGACACTAGAGGGCCGTCGTTGAATGAAATGATTTCCATTAAATGCTCAATGAAGGGCAGATTGTCTCTTGGGGTGGTAGAATGTGTGTAGTTTGTAGACAGGGAATTTCTTGCTTGAAATGTTGATGCATAGATATTCACTGGAGGTCAGAGTGATGGTTTCTGATTGCGATACCGAGAGTGTAGTTTTGTGTATACAAGCTATTCCTCCACCCTGTTTCCTAGTTCTGTCCAATCGAGTTATGTGGTGGCTAGGCGGGACTAGAAGGTCAAGGATAGGGGTGGAACAGCAGTTTAGCCAGGTTTCAGTGAGGATAATGATATCAAGCTCATTAGTTAGGATGAGATCATAGATATCAGGGCCTGTTTACTAGCTGATCTGCAGTTGAGCAGTACACATTTCAATTGGCCAGTAGAATGGGAGATAGTAGTCGGAAGGATGTTAACGCACTTGAGTTTATCACTATTTATACCTCTGAGGTTGTGGGAGGGTTCTCTGTACAGGTTAGCGCGAATGGCTTGGATTTGACCTGGTACTGTCTTGTTAGTGTCTAATGGGTGGGAATATGAGAGGAGTAGATCGCGGAAATCGCTGGTCGATAGATAAGCCTTCAGTCTTCTGGGTCGGGAGGAGGCATTTGTGCTATATTCCATATAGGTACCCTATGTAGGCGCAGGTAACACTGCAACCTTTCACCTATATCCTTTCCTACATTTCATACATAATGGTTCATAGGGACTAACCTTTTACCTAGATACGATACTGCATTCAGAACGCAGGTTTTTCCCTGGTTCAAAACTCATACATAATGCATGAGGCTTCTTGGAAGCACAGCAGGACTCACAGCAGGACGAACATATCCTGTATAATATCTATGTTAAAGTTCAGGCCTGACGTCATCCATTAGGCTGACACAGTAATGCAGCAAGGTAGGACCCCTGGGGAGACCTATGGGTATATATGCATCATGTCTTGCTTAGACAGACAGAGGAGACCGTGACTTCCCGGCTGACACACTGACCAGAGACGCTGAGGTTCCTGCATGCAGACGCTCCAGCTAGCAGTGGTCTAACATCCCTCACAGAGTGTCCAACTCGAGACCAGAACGGGGTCCCACAGTCTCTAAACTCTCAGGTAATGGGGTGGACTACATCCTAGCGGGATTCTTGGCATAACACCTACATAGATGCTAGGTACATTTAGGTACATCTAGTTAGGGAGACATCGTAGGAGTACGCACCTTTTATCATGTGTTTTATGTACCTGTATATATTCATGATTCCTGCAAGATGGTAGAGCTATACCATCCTTTTACTTTCATAATATTGCTAACCATATATCTCTGCTACTGTCTGATGGTTGTTGCAGCTCATATATTTTACACTATAATAACAACTATTCAATAAATACTTAAGGAAAAGCCCAGACTGTTTATTCGGTGTATCTCTCTGAGACAAACTAAGTGAGCATGAGTGACTGAGCGAAATGTAGTATATTGTTTCCACGATCCTGGGGGATCAGTGTTGACATGTTCTGAGGTTGCCAAGAACTATTCTCTCCCCGATAAGAGGAGACTCTAGTGGCACTGTGAGCTAGCTAATACAGACAGGCTAACGTATACGGTGGGGGTGCACGGAATCCGTCCGCCACCAATCCCACAGTTTATGTTATCCGAACGTGCAGATCCTTTATAGGTAATATAGGAACTACACGACATAGCGCCGCCAACGTTGGTTGGGTACTTATTTAACAGTAGAATCTGAGTAGTTCAGTTGTGTATTCTCAGAGACCCCTACTCACAAAACACCAGAGACGTCTGGAGTGGGTGGGCACAAACTCCGCCGCAGCTGAGTAGGCGAGAAATCCTATTTATTGGCTGTTGGGTTAATCAAGCTTGAAGGACACAGTGATCCTAAAATTGTGCATAAAAACCTTATCTTAGTTCTCTTGAACAAACTTCTTCCTTACAAAAATGACTGAGACAAAAGATAACGTAGTAGTAGAACTACACGTCTCAGGAGAAGAAGATGAAGACGCAATTCCGATTGCAGAAAAATTCAGACATACAATCACCCTAAAACTGTTAGAAAATGGTTTATCAGCTAGGGGTGGCTTAGTAGTTTTCGTGATTGAGGCACTCGAATCAAACAAAACAGAGGTATTTTATTTGTGGGTTACATTCCCAGCAGCAAATGCAAGAACACAGACATTTCACTCTTACACAGAAGGAGATGCACCAGTAGAATATTGTCCGTTCGAAGACTTAGAGGTTCCACTCACGTACCAGGTACACTTATACTGGTTTAAAGGCACCCTACCCCACATAAGAGGAAGAGTAAGATTAGGCCCGCTTGGAGGAGAAGGGGCAACATGGCCGATATTAGCGGCCTACACACCACATCCTGACATTGAAACAATGCCACCAGGAGACTTACTCATAGAGCATAAAGATTTAATTAAAATCTATAGGAACATGAAGCAATTCGTCATGAGGACATTCACTGTCCAACCAGCAATAGTTGCAACTATTGGAACTCAAGTACAGGGTACAGCAACTAAAATCACACCACAAACATTACACGCAGTGATGGGTAAAATGCCCTCTAAACGTGAACAAATACCATTCTGGGTAGCTCAGAAAATCACACAGCTCGAGGCAGTATTCCCGAATACTACCCCGTATGAAAAACACAGAATGCTAAAAATCTAACACCAGAAGTAGAAGATTGTACCACTTGGGGTACAGTCTTTGCTGCCATTTATACCAGGACTCATGGTATTCCTTCCTTAGCGGTGGTACCAGACGTATTGAGACAGATACAGAACGAGTACGGAGCAGAGCCTGCTCTAAACTTAGGGATGAAGTTACTAGGTAACTATGCCCAGGTATCAGCCATGATACTAGCTAACATTAAGGGGGAAGCAGCTTCAGTGGCAATCCGCCAACGCCTGAGGGAGTTCGATCCTTTAGAACAGGAACACCAACTACCCAAAATAATTGAAACTGCGTATGCAGAACCAGGCAGAGACAATTTGGGTAGGAAAGCTTTAAAACCACAACTGATGGGCAGTTCTGAAAAGGACACTTCCAAGCAGACACCTGCTTCTTCTAAAAAGAAGTGGGATAATAAAAAACAACAAAATTTTAAAGGAAATAGATCTCAATCCATAGGTAGATCTCCCCCTCAGGAGCCCTCCGAAAAGAGGTATAATCTCAGGAATAGGAATAACATTAGGAAACCTGACAGGTATCAGGATACTGATACACATTCCTCTCGTTCCTTTCAGGGTTTATCGAAAAACTCTGAGAGGGAAGGACGGTCAGAAAGACAAGAAGAGTGTACAAAGTCCAGAGACAAGCAGCACGCACAAGATTACACTTCTAACAAAGAAGAAAAGCCAAAGCAAAAGCCACAGTTCAAAAAGAAGAAAGTTGCAGGTCTAAAGATCAGACATGCCCACAATTCTGAGGACTCGACTACTGAACAGGGAATGGGCTCTGACGATGCTAGACAGTGCAGCAGAAATAACAATAGCTCGCTAGAACCTAATGGAATTTCTGGTGACAGCACACTTGAATGATTATATCACGGTAGAAACACCCGATACTAGGGTAAGTGTCCCACATAAAGTATATGAAATAACGCTCCAGATGGAAGGGGACAAGAGTAGGAAAGTGAGAGGTCTGTTTTGGGAGAACCTAAGGTTTGGCTATGACATTTTGTTAGCTGAACAAGATTGGCCGCCAGCATTCGTCATGGACTGTCCTAAAGGAGAAACGGTAATTATGCCGGCATTCTCAGATGATATTCCCAGGCATTTACAGCACACATAGGCGCAGGAGTGGGCGGTAGCCCAGGCTCCGGCATTATACAAAAACCATGTTGAATGGGATGAGGATTCCACCCACCACATAATTCCTATAAAAAATACTCCAACTGCACAGAGGCAGTATCCAATAAAGCAAGAAGCTAAAAAACAGGTCAGGAGATCTTAGATCAACTTGAATACCAAGGGGTGATCGAAAATTGCACCTCACCAATGAACAATCCTTTGTTTCCTGTCATTAAACCTGACAATACGTATCGTCTAGTTTTAGATTACAGACACTTAAACACTTGCTCTAAGACATTTGCAGTCCAAAATGCACACAGTGCCGCATTAATGAATAACATTGTGCGTAAATACTTCCGCCAGAATATAGCGCCTGAAAGCAGGCATCTAACAGCCTTCTCAGAGCTAGGGACCCAGCGTCAATTTCGAAGACATCCCCAAGGGTATAGGAACAGCCCGGGGTTATTTTCAGCCAGAGTAACCGAGTTACTTCAAAAATTGGATGACGAGGCATTGTCCTATGTGGATGATATTTATCTGACGGACGATGACCTGGAGGAAAACCTGAACAGAGTAAATACCATAATTTTGGGATTTGCATCTGAGGGCTACAAATTTAACTTTAAAAATCAAAACTTGCCCACCTCAGTGTCCTGTTTTTAGGATACGAACTTTCAAGTAAAGGAAAGAGCCTGGCAGCCAATTTTTTAGAAAAATGTGCACTGCTACAACCCTCGAAATCATTAAAAAATTTACAATCAATACTGGGATTCCTAAATTTTGGTCGAACATACATTTTGGATTAAGCAGAAAGAGTAAAACCTTTCTACGACTTAATTAAACCTGATTTCTCAGCCAGAAATTGGACACAGGAACACACAGATACACTTCGTTCCTTACAAGCTGACATGATAGCTTCCAAACACTTACAGACACGCGTAAACGTACGCAACCTGGTGATCCGTATAGTTGCGGGTCAATCTGGGTACACCTATCTGACATATAATGAAGGTGAAACAGTACCAATTGCATACAAATCACATTTGTACACAAATGCTGAGATGTGCATTGCATCTACAGAAAAGATTCTGACAGCAGTACAGACTGCTGTAGTGAGAGAACGAGCACTGGCTCAGGGGAAACGAATAATAGTAGTGACTCCGGCTCCAGCCTTAGAGGCTGCGACAAAGGCAAGCGTTCCTAACGCTAAAGCCTTACATCCAAGATGAATACAATGGGCTAATTCTCTCACTGCAACAGATGTAGAATACAGGTACGACCCAAATTTAAAGACACAAGCATTCCTGCAATACGAACAAGAATATCCTCTGCCAAACGAAATAATGCCTCTAGATCAGTATGAATATATAATTTACACTGACGGATCTGCTCAACCGGCCATAGGGAGTAAGCAACAATATAGCACAGCATGTGCAATCGTTAAAGGTCGCATGCGGGATGGAAAGTTCCACCCGAGTTGCACAAAGACGCAGTCCCTAGGAGACTGCACGGCACAGTTGGCAGAGTTAAAAGCACTGATACTGGCACTAGTAAATACGGATCAAGAATTCCCCACACTAATTGTGTGCGATTCCTTTTAGTGTGTGCAGTCTTACAATGAATATTTGCAGTACTGGGTTCAAAACGGGTTCAAAGATGCAAAAGGTGGCACAATTAAGCATAAAATGCTATGGGAACAGGTAGTGGAGTTGAAAACAGAACTACCGAGGGCACACGTGATACATACACTGAGTCATCAGCGTGATGGCATTCACGTTGAAGGGAATTCATTGGCTAATGAAGCCGCAAAGGGGGCTGTACGTACGGCTTCCGTAGCTGCAATCACTCGCTCTAAAACGAGAATAGACGGTGAGATTATGGTAGCTATTAATGCAACCCGCAAAAACAGTGGAGCAGTACCAAAAAGGTTTCCACTCAAGTACTCCTACAAGTTAGATGCCAATAACATTCCATTTGCTCAGATTCCTGGAGTGGGGGATAGAGTAATTCCGAATATGGATCGTAGGTTAGGTTTAATACTAGCAGCACACGAAGGGATAGGTTCTGCTCATGCAGGAGTTACAGTTCCTTATTGAAACAACGCTACTGGTGGCCTGGTTTAACAAAGCAGACTAAAGTCTATGGGGCCGATTCCGATTCGGGCCGGAAATCTCTCCGACCGAGCCGGACCCGGAGAGATTCCCGACCGAATCGGACCCTAGCAGCCCGACCGAACGAGTACGATGCGCACGTATGCCATCGGACTCGATTCGGTCGGACTCCCATTGAAGTCAATGGGAGCCAGTCGTACGACGCGTACACGTCTCCCATTGACTAAATGGGCACGACGCGAACAAGGGCGCCCCCTACAGCGTGTTCACGTCGATGCGGGTCGCGCCGTACATGCACGTGTAGGGGGGACCCATGAGTCCCCCCTGTGTGCGACTCGCGTACCTATGCTTCCAGGGGGGTCCGACACGGACCCCCAAAGTGCAGCTTCGACAGCTCCTTGGAGCCGGACTGCGCGAGTCGGTCGGAGCGGTCGAGGTGCGCATCGTACTTACCCGGCCGGGGAACGTCTCCATTGCGCGGTGCGAGTCGTCCCCGTGTGAGTCGGTCGGAGCGGTCGGGTCCTGCGAACGAGTCGGTCGGAGATTTCGCGAGCGCACGCATCGTACTCGCTCGCCCGGACGCACGTACGATTCGGTCGGGAAATAGGGCTCCGAATCGGATCCAGTAAAGCCGAATCCGAATCGGAGCCCTACCGGCCGAGATCGGAATCGGCCCCTAAGTCTTGAAATGCCACATCTGTCAGCAGATGAAGGGTTCCACCATAACACGTCCTGCGCAGACACCATTGTTAATAGCTGACAAACCACTAGCGTGTGTCTACCTGGACCACTGCGGCCCCTTAAAAACAGATGGGGCTAAAAGATATATCATGGTTGCAGTGGATTCCTGCTCGAGATTCATATGGGTGTGGCCCCAGCGCTCGGCTGACGCTCGAACTGTTATAAGAGATTTGCGAGTCTTCATAGGGACATACGCAATTGGCACACTACATTCTGACCAGGGCCCTGCGTTTAGCTCTCAGGCTTACAAGGGGGCAATGGGAAGTTTGGGTGTAGCATTGCGGTACTCATCTCCGTACCATCCCGAGGGTAATTGGGTAGTGGAGAGAAAAAACTGTTACTTAAAGCAATCTTTAACAGCTAGAGTATTAGGCACGGGTGAAAGTTGGGTAAAACATCTTTATGGGGTCCAGCGGGCCCTTAACAATATGCCAAGAAGTTCTCTAGGGGGTGTTACTCCATATGAGGTCCTATTTGGGACAAGAATGTGGGTACCTGATCTTGATTTTGAAGGCGCAGTGACGGATGAAAAACCTTTTGACATCCATGATCGTTTGGCTGTTTTACAGGATCTAAATGAATCCAGGACACAACAAAGTAACGTTCACCTGAAACAGACCGCCACAGTGGAAGTCAAATCAGTCACGGCAAGACCTGTCTGGATCCCAAAAGTCGGGGATCTGGTCAGAGAGAAAATAGCGGACAAGAAAGAATTTGGACCATCCTACAGAAAGCCTGTACCAGTCCTAACAATTGAAGGAACAAGAACTGTACTTCTACCGCCTCTTGCCGGAAAAAAGGAGAAAAGATTTGTCTCAATTGACCTAATCAAACCACACTATGTGGCCGATACTAAGCAGTAGGCCACGTGGACTCCAAAGTAGCAGACGCCCTCCTCTCGCTACAATACAAGAAGTTCAAACGGAAAGACTCATCACGTTCAAAGAGCCTCCAACACGGAATGAAGGACTAAGCAACAATGCTATGGAACTCGTTCCTCGTGAACCTGAAGTTCAAATTCAAAATCAAACTCAAAATAACGCACAAGTTGCTATTCGACTGAATACAGACGCCTACGTCAACATAGCAAGACAAGAGCAAAGAACGATTTCTACAAATCCTGATGCAATTCCAACAATTGAGCGAACTGCTTCTGGCTACTTCATGAACCTTGATACATTTTCTTTGGATCCAAGTGAACCTGAAACAACGCCAGCCCAAAAATCACGCAAACAACAAATAAAAGACTTTATGAACTTTCTTAAAAAGACTTACCTGGTGTCACCCTGGGTAGAACTATGGATAAGCACCGGGATACTTTTCTTTCTTTTCTGGGTAGGCTTGGTAATAATTTTTAGTATGCTTATCAATGGGAAATATATTCGGCAAAGCTCACCTGCCCAAGAAGTGAACTTACTTTTAAAACCACACCAATCATCTCATCGAGAACAAAGAGACTTGTCATCAGTGAACATTACAGCAGTTCCTATACCTGAAGGTATAGTGTGGGACATGGTTGATTTCGATATATTTGGTCCAACTGAAATTTTAAAATTCCTCATTTATTTAAAATATCATTAAGTGATATCATTACCTCAAGTACATTTTCCGATGATTGGGATTTTGAAACTGTTAATAACATGTTGTCTGATTTGGAAAAATCTGCTGCATTTTCCACTAGTGAAACATTGGAAGACACATCAGACTATGAATCAATGTATTGTTATCAGCATTATGGTCATCATTTTCTGCATAAATCTGCAAATCTTAGAAATGTGTTCACATACCACCAGTGGGAACATTGTTCAACACCGCTGAAAGGCAGTTCAAAAACATTCGCACAGAAGTTTCCGTATTTTTCAGGGTTTAATATGTCTGACCCAGCCTCTTATTATTATAAGGTTGCACCAACATCAGCACAGAAAAATATGTTAACAAACACCAAACAGATTTACTCTGCATCTGTTATTGCCCAGTTGTCCGAACAAGGTTACGACTTATGGAAAGACACCATAGACCTAAAATCAGTCTGGGGTACTAGAGAATGGCAGGTGCAGGGGTTAGAAGCTTTGTTTAGAGCATGTCTCATCCCTCAGCAGATCATATTTTTGAACGAGACAGTGCAACAGACATCTTGCCTTGGACTAGCCAAGACCAAAGACTTGAACACACCTCAAGTGCCGACTCCATCGAACATCGAGGGAAACGAAACATCACAAACAGGGATTACATTAGATGACATCATACAATACAATAGATCAGACCCCGATTGGAAGAAATGGTTGATTTGGCCCACAGACACAAATGGTTGTCAGGAAAGATTCATGGGTAAAACCGAAGGGTTCACAATCCATAGGCCAGATCCGCGCTATGTACAGAGACAACATCCAGGGGTAGTGACGTCATACAGTGTTGGGAAGTTGTGCCTTAATTGGCTAGAAACCTCAACACTAACAGAGGTGAAACAACACTTATCCTTACTCACACAGGATATGGATCTTAGGGATTTTTTTACTAGGTCCCAGAAAACCATGCCAAAAACGCTTCATATATGTTGGCATTTATGCTGCCTACAATGAAAATTGGAAAATATCCCAACAAGAGGCCGCAGAAAGAATACGGGAAATAGACCGTATTAACTTAGAGAAATCTCTAGCAGTGGTAGACAATGGGTTAACAACATTGACCTCCAGGATATATTCCTTAGGCAACATTGTATCTTCTGCGATAGACATTCTAGAACAAGATTTGGCCATATTGCAACACGAGCAATCTCAGTTACGTTCTATAATGTTGTTAAGCTGGACGCTGCAATCTTTGTGTGCAGGCTACGTGCCTTGGCGTTTTATCAACAGTACGTCTCTGTTTTCTGAATACAATCTAACAGATAAACAGATAGAAATGGCACAAAGGTGAGCGAAATATACAATGCTGCGTATCAAAAAACTGGATAGATTACCATTCACAGTGGCGGAATCGCCGTCTACAGAATGGCTAATCCATGGCCACATAACTCTACCGGTCACTACTTGTCAGTTTCAATATTGCCTTAAACAAAAGCAGGCAGGCAAATATGAAAAAATGGGTAAGGAGTACATTAAGGAATCTTGGGAATTACCATACATATTTCGATGCCGGAGTGGGGATCGAGAAGTGTTTCTCAGTGGTACAAACTGTGAGAGCGCTTTAAGTGGATCACTCATATGCCAGGATATAATGTTGCACGGAGCTTGTAATGGTTCTGTAGCAAACCTGTCCTGTCATTTGAAGGGTGCCCCAGCTGCAGTGATTACTCCTGCATTCAGGCTACTTTCAAATGGGAGTTACTTGATGCTGAACAGTCAAGGCTGCTGTGGCATGCTCCCGGGCATCGCATATCTGGTAACCGTGAGCGCCACGGTTACTTGTTATATGCAAGTATTGTTTCCCCCAACCCATACAGTCAGGGAGTCGCCGTTTTGGCCTTCACTGAATGTTTCCTTAATACGGTTTGATACTCTAAGCAGAATGAAAGCCATGCTTCTACAGAAGTCTGTGCCCTTAACCTCCGCTCGAGAGACTTTTGATCTCCAGATCGCAAGGTCTTCAGCTGAGATACAGGCGCTTATTAATACTAACTGCCCTTTCCATTATGGTCAGGGACTACCGACAATCCCCCTCCCTGTCTTGCGCACTACCACAGTTAAACAATTAAAGCAATTGGACATGAGAGGAGTTTTCTTTGGAAGGCGGGGGGTCTCGCAACCCCCCGGCCGTATTTATTAAAACATGAAAAAAATTAAAATTTGAAATAAACAATATTTACACAAGCATTTTTTATGCAGAAAAATTAGACATTAGATTACAATCAATGTAGACAGGTATCAATGGCTAACCTTAACAAATGTCTAATACAGCGTGTTTCCTAACCGAATCTAACATCATACTTATTACTTTTCTGCATATCCTAGTTTTGGGCCTACGGCAAGGTCGCTAACCGGTGTCAAATCCTTATTAACCAGCTACGCCCTCACGTATGAGTGCGCATGCGCAGAGGGCCCGTTTACCGAGAGGGTACTTCCCCCTCCCGGTTACCCCCGTACGCTCCATGAACTCCATTACCCAAAGGGGGCCCTTGCACTCTGCGCCGTTTAATGACGTCATCGTGCACGTGCGGGGTGGCTAACCAGCCCAAAGAAAGCGTGACTCCCTCTCCCCGCACCCATCCAACCAAGCGGATGTACCGCCCCTGGAGTTCTGGGAGAGACCACTTGCCCCTCCTCTGGGCGACCCCATTCAAGAATGGTGACGCCCCTAAGGACCTTAAATTGACTGCTCACCGATCATGACCTTACCGCCTGACCAAGGACTATCAATAAATACGACAATTATGTTACATGCAAATGGGAAAAAAGGCCTAAGGACAAAGTTTACACAAAACCTTACTGTGCAACCATAACTTGATACTACAGCCTGTAAACGGGAAAAAAGGCCTAAGGAGAAACTCACACCAACTCACAACTACAGTGAAAACGAACCTAAAATGATACAATCAACACACAAACACAAGAGTCTGCTTCAGGGGCTAGTGGGTGGGAAACATTATTCTGCGCCTTGACGAGGCATGGGGCAAGCCTGGGGAGTGCGGGAACAAGAGGGCGCCTCCCGCGCTCCCCCGGCCTTTTAACCCCTCTGGGGGCAGACCAGTTACAACTGGTCCGCCCACTCTGGCTCCCCTCCTTTGACCCGGAAGCAATTAGATTGCTTCCGGGTCAATGCAGGAGCCAACACCAATCGGCGGTGGGGCGCGCCGGCCGCGTCATCAAGACGCGGCGGAGGGGCACGCCCCACCACCGAGAGTGCAGGGGGAGAAGGGGGCCGGCGCCCGCCATACGTGCGGGGGGCCGAGCGGCCCCCCGTTTCCTTATGGTCAGGGACTACCGACAATCCCCTCCCTGTCTTGCGCACTACCACAGTTAAACAATTAAAGCAATTGGACATGAGAGGAGTTTTCTTTGGAAGGCGGGGGTCTCGCGACCCCCGGCCGTATTTATTAAAACATGAAAACAAATTAAAATTTGAAATAAACAATATTTACACAAGCATTTTTTATGCAGAAAAATTAGACATTAGATTACAATCAATGTAGACAGGTATCAATGGCTAACCTTAACAAATGTCTAATACAGCGTGTTTCCTAACCGAATCTAACATCATACTTATTACTTTTCTGCATATCCTAGTTTTGGGCCTACGGCAAGGTCGCTAACCGGTGTCAAATCCTTATTTACCAGCTACGCCCTCACGTATGAGTGCGCATGCGCAGAGGGCCCGTTTACCAAGAGGGTACTTCCCCCCTCCCGGTTACCCCCATACGCTCCATGAACTCCATTACCCAAAAGGGGGGGCCCTTGCACTCTGCGCCGTTTAATGACGTCATCGTGCACGTGCGGGGTGGCTAACCAGCCCAAAGAAAGCGTGACTCCCCCCTCCCCCGCACCCATCCAACCAAGCGGATGTACCGCCCCTGGAGTTCTGGGAGAGACCACTTGCCCCTCCCCCTGGGTGACCCCATTCAAGAATGGTGACGCCCCCTAAGGACCTTAAATTGACTGCTCACCGATCATGACCTTACCGCCTGACCAAGGACTATCAATAAATACGACAATTATGTTACATGCAAATGGGAAAAAAGGCCTAAGGACAAAGTTTACACGAAACCTTACTGTGCAACCATAACTTGATACTACAGCCTGTAAACGGGAAAAAAGGCCTAAGGAGAAACTCACACCAACTCACAACTACAGTGAAAACGAACCTAAAATGATACAATCAACACACAAACACAAGAGTCTGCTTCAGGGGCTAGTGGGTGGGAAACATTATTCTGCGCCTTGACGAGGCGTGGGGCAAGCCTGGGGAGTGCGGGAACAAGAGGGCGCCTCCCGCGCTCCCCGGCCTTTAACCCTTCTGGGGGCAGACCAGTTACAACTGGTCCGCCCACTCTGGCTCCCTCCTTTGACCCGGAAGCAATTAGATTGCTTCCGGGTCAATGCAGGAGCCAGCACCAATCGGCGGTGGGCGCTCCCGCCGCGTCATCAAGACGCGGCGGAGGGGCACGCCCACCACTGAGAGTGCAGGGGGAGGAGGGGCCGGCGCCCGCCATACGTGCGGGGGGCCGAGCGGCCCCCGTTTCCTTATGGTCAGGGACTACCGACAATCCCCTCCCTGTCTTGCGCACTACCACAGTTAAACAATTAAAGCAATTGGACATGAGAGGAGTTTTCTTTGGAAGGCGGGGTCTCGCGACCCCCGGCCGTATTTATTAAAACATGAAAACAAATTAAAATTTGAAATAAACAATATTTACACAAGCATTTTTTATGCAGAAAAATTAGACATTAGATTACAATCAATGTAGACAGGTATCAATGGCTAACCTTAACAAATGTCTAATACAGCGTGTTTCCTAACCGAATCTAACATCATACTTATTACTTTTCTGCATATCCTAGTTTTGGGCCTATGGCAAGGTCGCTAACCTGTGTCAAATCCTTATTAACCAGCTACGCCCTCACGTATGAGTGCGCATGCGCAGAGGGCCCGTTTACCGAGAGGGTACTTCCCCCTCCCGGTTACCCCCATACGCTCCATGAACTCCATTACCCAAAGGGGGGCCCTTGCACTCTGCGCCGTTTAATGATGTCATCGTGCACGTGCGGGGTGGCTAACCAGCCCAAAGAAAGCGTGACTCCCCCTCCCCGCACCCATCCAACCAAGCGGATGTACCGCCCCTGGAGTTCTGGGAGAGACCACTTGCTCCTTCCCTGGGCGACCCCATTCAAGAATGGTGACGCCCCTAAGGACCTTAAATTGACTGCTCACCGATCATGACCTTACCGCCTGACCAAGGACTATCAATAAATACGACAATTATGTTACATGCAAATGGGAAAAAAGGCCTAAGGACAAAGTTTACACAAAACCTTACTGTGCAACCATAACTTGATACTACAGCCTGTAAACGGGAAAAAGGCCTAAGGAAAAACTCACACCAACTCACAACTACAGTGAAAACGAACCTAACATGATACAATCAACACACAAACACAAGAGTCTGCTTCAGGGCCTGGTGGGTGGGAAAGATTATTCTGCGCCTTGACGAGGCGCGGAGCAAGCCTGGGGAGTGCGGGAACAAGAGGGCGCCTCCCGCGCTCCCCCGGCCTTTTAACCCCTCTGGGGGCAGACCAGTTACAACTGGTCCGCCCACTCTGGCTCCCCTCCTTTGACCCGGAAGCAATTAGATTGCTTCCGGGTCAATGTTGGAGCCAGCACCAATCGGCGGTGGGGCGCGCCCGCCACGTCATCAAGACGCGGCAGAGGGGCACGCCCCACCACCGAGAGTGCAGGGGGAGGAGGGGGCCGGCGCCCCGCCATACGTGCGGGGGGGCCGAACGGCCCCCCGTTTCCTTATGGTCAGGGACTACCGACAATCCCCCTCCCTGTCTTGCGCACTACCACAGTTAAACAATTAAAGCAATTGGACATGAGAGGAGTTTTCTTTGGAAGGCAAGGGTCTCGCGACCCCCGGCCGTATTTATTAAAACATGAAAACAAATTAAAATTTGAAATAAACAATATTTACACAAGCATTTTTTATGCAGAAAAATTAGACATTAGATTACAATCAATGTAGACAGGTATCAATGGCTAACCTTAACAAATGTCTAATACAGCGTGTTTCCTAACCGAATCTAACATCATACTTATTACTTTTCTGCATATCCTAGTTTTGGGCCTACGGCAAGGTCGCTCACCAGTGTCAAATCCTTATTAACCAGCTACGCCCTCACGTATGAGTGCGCATGCGCAGAGGGCCCGTTTACCGAGAGGGTACTTCCCCCCTCCCGGTTACCCCCATACGCTCCATGAACTCCATTACCCAAAGGGGGGCCCTTGCACTCTGCGCCGTTTAATGACGTCATCGTGCACGTGCGGGGTGGCTAACCAGCCCAAAGAAAGCGTGACTCCCCTCCCCCGCACCCATCCAACCAAGCGGATGTACCGCCCCTGAAGTTCTGGGAGAGACCACTTGCCCCTTCCCCTGGGCGACCCCATTCAAGAATGGTGACGCCCCTAAGGACCTTAAATTGACTGCTCACCGATCATGACCTTACCGCCACAGGCCAGCATAGTTGACCGACTATCTGGCCCCCCCTATCCTCCTCTTCCGAAAGGTCATTCCTACTTAGAACCTCCCAGCCATGCCAAAATGTTCTCCAGAAAAAGTTGGTTACCTGCCCCAGTCAGATGGACCCCGTCTTGCAAGAAGAACTGTTCCCCCCAGATACACCCATGTGGTATATTCTGTAGTTGAGGTGACCGAAATAATTTCTCTATCTTGTTGTTGATCCTCTTTACCGAGTGATTCAACGCCCTGACCGAGTCCCCCCCCTCCATTTGAGCCTAGGAATCATGTGAGACCACACTATGGTGCAGCCTTGGCATGTTTTAGCTAGCCAGTTTACTTCCGAAATTATCTCCTCCACCAGGACCCTCCTGCCCAATTTCACCAGATCGTTGCCCCCCAGGTGTAGGATAACTACTGCGGTAACTACTGCGGGCGGCGGGGTGTGTCTATTGAGCAACTCTGTAAAGAACCCCCTAAACTGACTGAGGCATAGGCCCCCCCTACCATGAAAGGAAACTTTGAAACCTCCTTGTTCCGCCCTCTGTCTTTAGCTACCTGAAAAGAAAACAGATTTAACGCGCTTCACAAATGAGTGACCAACCACCCATACCACTTGTGTCTCCTTCCTCCGTTCCTGTGTCCGCCGTGCTGAAGGGACTTGCTGTTGGTGACCCGGCAACAGTTTCCGCCCTGCGTGACAGGCTCGAGAAACTGAAATAGAAGCAAACAACAAGACAGGCGTCAGCGTAACTTACTTGTCACCTCACAGCATGTGCATCCGCACATAACGTTTGTAACAGTTGGAAGACCATCTCCAAATCCTTTTCACGCTGCTCGCATGCAACCCTCTAGCAGTCGCCTCGGTGGCCGCACCTATCCTGAAGGAATGCGTCCCAAAATCCTTTGGGTTGAAACCAGCCCTGTCCATTGTCATTGACAGTACTCGTTGGAATTGGAACCTGGTCAGTGGGGTACCGTCTGCATGCATTAACAATGCTCCCTCCTTCGCGCCCGCTCGCTGTTTGATAAAGGCTTCTACGTGGAACACTGGGCAGCAAGGATTAGCCCGTGCCCGATGGAGTACCAGCCCGTCCCCCCGGGCCTCCTGGTCAGTTTTTGATTTACGTATGGTAATCAACAGCACCTCGCCCAATATTTTTGTGTGTTCCAGTCGGAGACCCCCCAGCATGTCCTGCTTGCTGCTAGCCACCAGTTCCCCTACCCGGAATACCCCATAAAAGGCCAAAGTAAAGGCGGCTCTGAACAAGAGTACTTCCCCATACGAACTGCAGGTGTCAGACAAGGCATTCAATAATGATGCCAGCCGTTCTAAACCTATCGGTTGCCTGGAATCTGCGGCGGTTGCTTGCAGGTGCCGCCACCCCTTTAGTGCCTTCCGCACGACGAAACTATTCGTGGGATCTCTGGCCCCCCTGAGTTGTGCCATGAAAGACACGGCCGCCCTGTGTCTGCTAGCTGTCGCTGCTGAGCGCCCCTCCTTATGTAATGCATCTAGGTACTTAGCGAAATTCTCCTCATGCTCCCATTTCTCTGCCCAGTCCCGTCCCAAAAAGGAGCAATAAGACAAAAACGCCCCTTCGTAAGCTGTCCTGGTCCTGGGCGCTAGGCTAGCTGCCACGAGGTTCTGTAGCTGGGGGCACCAATTTGCCAGAGTGTTGCTGGGAAGTGTGCAGGCGTCGCCTCTGCGGATGGTAGGTGTTCCCTGAATACCTGCATCTTAAAGCGATAGAGTGCATCGGCTGCGTTATTCAACACCCCTGGGACATGTTTGGCCCTAAACTGTACATTGAGTTTCATGCAAACCAACACAATCTCCTTAAGTAGGCGGAGTATAAACTTACATCGTGCCGCCTGCTGGTTGATACATTCGACTACCGTCATGTTATCTGACCAGAAGATTACAGATCGATTACACAACTGATCAGGCCAAACTGTTAATGCAACCCATATTGGAAATAGCTCCAAGAAACCGATATTAGCTGTCAGGCCACTCGCATCCCACCAAACCGGCCACCGTTGGGCCACCCACTTGTTTCCCAGTATGGCACCAAACCCCACACTTCCTGCAGCATCCGTCCATAGACCTAACTCTGCAGACGTAGTAGAGGGACCGCACCACACCACTCTGCCGTTGAAGCCCTCCAGAAATGCGATCCAAATACGCATGTCCTGGCGGACCTCAGCCAGCAATCTGGTGTGATGGTGTTTCTCTCGCAGGCCCGTCATGGCCTGCGAGATTGAGCGGGAGAAGGGGCGTGCCATGGGTATGAATCTTAATGCGAAATTCAGCTGGCCCACAATCTGTTGTAGCTGCTGGAGCGTCACTCTATCTTTGACCAAACATTGCTGGAGAGCTGCTCTGAATTTCGCGATTTTGTCTTTGGGTAACCTGAAACAACCCTCCACTGAGTCCAATTCTATGCCTAAGAATTCCAATGTGGTTGCAGGACCCACCGTCTTTCCGGGTGCCAGCGGGACCCCAAAAGCCCGCATGAGCACGCAAAATTCCTGCAATGCCCACCCACACTCCTGTGAGCCCGCCGACCCCAGAAAGAGAAAGTCATCCAGGTAATGCATGACATGGAGGTGTCCTGACGTTTGCCTAAAAGCCCATTCCAGAAAGGAACTAAATTTCTCAAAGTAGGCGCATGAAACAGAACAACCCATGGGCATACACATATCCATATAGAATTTGTTTTGAAAAGAGAAACCTAGCAGATGCTGATCTAGGGGATGCACTGGTAGTAGCCGAAAAGCCGATTCAATGTCCGACTTGGCCATCAAGGCTCCCGGTCCGAGAGTCCTCAACATATCCACTGCTTGGTCAAAAGACGCATACTTAACACTACAAATGTCTTCATTTATGGCGTCGTTTAATGATGCGCCCCTAGGTGCTGATAGGTTATGAATGAGCCTGTACTCGCCCTCCTCCTTTTTGGGGACCACGCCGAGGGGCGAGCAAACAAAATTCGGTACAGGGATGTCATTAAACGGCCCCGCTATCCTACCCAGGTGCAGCTCTTTAGCTATTTTTGCCCCCACCACATCTGGGTTGTGCTTAACTGAGAGTTGATTCCTACATTCTGGTGTTCCGGTATATCCCACCGCTGGGATCCTAAAGCCCTGCCAAAAACCTTCCTGCAACATCGCCGCCGAGGCATGGTCTGGGTACCTGTTCAGCCAAGGAGTCATAGCCAGAACGTCAATGGGTGAATGAGCTACCAACCGGCCTCCTCCCCTAATCCTGTTTCTTTCTTCCCCTGTTTCCCGAGGCGTTACCTTTATTGCGGCAGACTGTTTCTGGGTGGGAAGGATGGTTACAAATGAAACATGCGTGCCTGAACTTGCAAGTGCCCTGTGTCCTGGTGCATGTACGCTTGTTAAAATCCCAGCACACCCCTTTTCGCCCACCACTGCTCCCTGTCTTAGTGGCTGTGCCACCCCCCTGAAGTGGCCGAAAGGGCTGCTGATGATTGGAGTGGTAGCTTTTGCTCCAGCTTGGCCCCGCACTCCCTGCCGTAAACTGGCCATACCATGAAATCGAATCCACCCTATCCCATGATAATGCGTGGTCAAACTCCTTAGCCTTCCTGAAAGTAGTGTTGTACTCTTTCCACCCATCCCCTCCATATTTCTCGCTGAAAGTTGTGATCCTACTCTGGTAACATGCCATTTCTGCCTGCAAATTCGGGAAACGCTCGGCTGTAATTGCCATAAACACAGAAAAGGCTCTAATCCAGTTGATCAATGTCTCCCCCACCCTGAATCTCGCCATTTCACCCCGCCATTCGCTAGGCAACATCCAGTCTTTCTGTTTCCTAGCATACTCCATTTCCCTGTTATCAACTAGCAAGGAAAACATATTGACATATTTTCCCGCCCAGATCAAATCCTTCACTTCTTGTGTCACATGCTGAGCCAGATTTTCCCTCCTGGAGGGTATTGTCCCTTCCCCCAGCACTGGTAATGCCACCTCCTTACCACTTTCTGCGGCTCGCGTTGGTTCAACAATCTTGTCTTTTCCAGGGTCGCTGCCCGAACATGTTGCTTGTGGAGTAATGGGCGCGCTTGGCCCCCCCGCCACCCTGAGCAATCATGATCTTTGCTACCATTTTCTGGGCCTCCGCCGAGGGGTCCTCTCCCACCTCCCTGGCACCCACTGAAGAAGGTAACATCCCACCTATCCCTAGCCAAGGGAGTACAGCCGCTATCTGCGCTGCCAGCTCTGGAGGTACCCGACCAACCACTGGGGGTGCTGAAACTGGCATGGGGGATCCCATGCCGGGTACCGGAATAGGCACGGGTACCACCGGGACTACCGCTGGGACCACCTGAGGCACTATGCTTGGTGCTGGCGCCGTTGAGGCCGGAGCCGGTGTCACCGGTAGGCTTGTCGGGATTATGGGAGCGGGCATAGGAGCCACCGGCGGTCTAAGCCCTCCCTCAGGGACCACCCAAGAAGGCCCCCCCTCTTCGTGTGGCTTGGGGACCCGACCGCTACCTCTCTTGGCCCTGACCCGCTTGGGCAAAGCATCCAAATCCCCCCTGGGCTGCGGGGGCACTATTATTCGCTTGGGTCTCCCCGATGGCCCAACCTGTTCGTCGAACCTTTGTCTGAGCTCTGCCACGCTCTTGCCTATCTGGTCCACCTTCCCCCATCTCCTGTCCATAGCTGTCATCTTGCGCATCATGCCCTCCAGCATATGCTCCATGCGGGAGCGCCTAGCGCCACGTCCACTAGTCATCCCTGCAACAGGTAAACCACCCTACGCTTACCCCCTACACTTACGAATCGTATGAGCCCTGATGTGTCTCTGCGCCCACTAGGGCCTGCCTGGTGTTTACCTGTCCCAAGTTGGAGGTACACAGACTGGCCGTAAGCACCGCGCAACTGTGACCGCGACACACCAGCTAGCCTGGGTGTTGGGCGAGCGCACTCTAGCCCGGCGGCCCAACAGAAGCAGTGAAATGCAGGCCTGCCTGTGTCCCCGGATCGCGTTGTCCACCGCGCCACTCTCCTTTGGCTCAGCCCGCCGCGTTAACGAGATCCTAGGGTGAAAAGTAAATTAGGGTATAGCACTGCCAAATCTCTCAAAAGGCCCCTTTATATGCGCAGCAGATGCCACCACCTCAAAGTACAATACCTTGGCTACACCGACTTGCGCTTATTAGCAGATCACCCCTCACTAAAACAGTGCCACCACCACCTCACATCTAATATTATTACTATTAAAAACGCTCGCCTGCAATTATTTGCCCAAAATTGCCTTTACTGGTATGCACCGTATGTTATCTGCACCTGCGGTCTCCCATCCTTGTGCTAACCATGCCCGACCCTGCTTCGCCCTCTGTTTGGAACCTGTGTCTCTATCTGTACCAGCCCGTAGTAGCTGTAGCCCTGAGAACTGGGGGCCTGCTGCAGCCAAAGGCAGAGTCTGAGCAGGAAAGGGGGATGGGGCAGCAGGGAGCACGATCCGACCTGATTCCTGGAATAACTGCAAGGCTGATTGTAGCGAATAGATCGCTCTCCTCGTCCGCCTTGCTGGGCTCCTGTCGTTCTGCTCCAGCCACCGAGTGCTGGACACTCCCCGCTCCAAACCGGTGTTACACCCGCTCACGGTCACACCTGGCGCTTGCTTCTTCGCGTGACTCCACTCGCGAGTGCACGGGGCTCCAGCCACCGAGTGCTGGACACTCCCCGCTCCAAACCTACAAAATAAAACGAAAGATTATTCTGCGCCTTGACGAGGCGCGGGGCAAGCCTGGGGAGTGCGGGAACAAGAGGGCGCCTCCCGCGCTCCCCGGCCTTTTAACCCCTCTGGGGGCAGACCAGTTACAACTGGTCCGCCCACTCTGGCTCCCTCCTTTGACCCGGAAGCAATTAGATTGCTTCCGGGTCAATGCAGGAGCCAGCACCAATCGGCGGTGGGCGCGCCCGCCGCGTCATTAAGACGCGGCGGAGGGGCACGCCCACCACCGAGAGTGCAGGGGGAGGAGGGGGCCGGCGCCCCGCCATACGTGCGGGGGGGGCCGAGCGGTCCCCCTTTCCTTTCATAGAAATGATGAATCGTATCTGTTAGATTTGGGGGTCTCTAGTTGGCAGAGGTAGGTACCTTTGACCAAATAGGGACCCTTGCGTCTAGTCAGGGTAAGGGGGTACACTCCAAAAATAACCCCTGCTCACCCCCTTGGTAGCTTGGCATGAGCAGACAGGCTTATCTCAGAGGCAGTGTGTAAAGCATTTGTGAACACATACAGTAATCCAGTGACAACACTACAGATGGACACCACACAGGTTGTATATTAAAAATAAGTATCTTTTATATAGATTTAACACAAGACCACAAACGACAAAAATCCACAATACTGTACTTAAAAATGGTAGAATTAGCTCAGTTCTCTTAAGATGGTAAATGCGACACTTTGAGTTCAATGTACCTTTGGATGCGTAACGCTATACAACGAAAGTGTTGCAGGGAAGGTGATGCGTCGGTTCCTTACACACAAGAACGGTGATGCGTTGGGTCCCTACTGATGCGTAGGGGATGCGTCGGTTCTTCTCGGTGTGGGGAGGTGATGCGTTGGTTTCTTACTGCGCTTCCGTGGCGATGCGACCAGCAATGCCGTGATGCGATGAAGATCCGGTACAATGAAACAAAGATGGAGTCTTCTTCTTGATACGACACGATGCGTGCACGCCCGACGGCCGTGCGGCAACTCAACGATTCTTCTGAGCCACGACAGGCCCTGCGACACGCTTCCCGGTGATGCGGCGGCGTCTGATGCGACGTCGATCCTCTTCTCCGGCGATGTGAGGCGCTTCGGCGATGTGATGCGACAACTGCAGTTGCGACACCCTTCTTCAGCGATGCGACGACAGCGACTGCGGCGGCGACACGCTTCTCCGATGATGCGGCGGCGTCTGATGCGACGTCGATCCTCTTCTCCGGCGATGCGAGGCGCTTCTGTGTTGCGAAGTGACAGCGGCAGCGGCGACACCCTTCTTCAGCGATGCGACGACAGCGGCTGCGGCGGCGACGCGCTTCTTCTTCGTGAGTCGCGCTTCCAGCCCCTTGCGACACGCAGTCCCTCAGAAGGCCCAACACAACAGCAGGCACTTCAGAAGAACTCTTGGGAAGCTGGTGGGTGAAGTCTGTTGTCCCTGAGACTTCAGCAGGAGGCAGGCTCTCTCTCAAGCCCTTGGAGATCCTTTACAAGTTGAATGAAAAGTAGCACAAAGTCCTTTCTCCTTTCTTTGGCAGTCAGGCAACCACTGCAGGCCAATCCCCCAAACAGCACTCAGCATAGGGATAGTCTCCTCCTGCAGTCTCTCTCTCTGGTTCCTCTCCTCAGCAAAGGTTCTTCTTGTTTCCCAAAGTGATCTAAAGTTCTGGGGTTTGGGTCCCCTCTTTTATGGGTTCGTCTTTGGTGTACACCGGAGCTAGTTGATTACAGAGAATCCCTGACCGATGTTTTAAATATACCAGGTGCTCGATCGCTCCCATGGTTTAAACACGTGTTTTCGTGGGTGAGTATGTTAGGTCTCCGTAGATTTTGGGATGACCCTACTAAACTTAAGAAAGTCGATCAGCATCTTCTTAAAACTACTTATTGGAATTTTATAAATGAATGTGTATTAAGAAAAAATTATGTAGGATCTCTGACCAACAGTTTTTTTGATTTTAAATCTACTCCATTATTGGAAGATTATATGGATTTTATACCTTTGCTTTCCCTAAAAGCCTTTTTATACGGTTTCGTTTGGGGACCTTGCCTATAAGATCATTTACTCATAAATGGAATCCTGCACAGTCAGAATTGACTTGCCCAATGTGTAAACAATGTGATGAAAATGAATCACATTTGCTATTTTTTTGTCCAGAGTATTTGTCCCCTCGTAGGAGGTGGATCATTCCGATTTGCCGGGAAATGGGACTTGTACATTATCAAATAGCATTACGGATTCTAAAAACTAATCTCTCCCCTAGAATAGTTGTAGCTGTTAGCAAATTTTTAGAGGCAGTCTGGTATAAGCGCAATGCAATTTTAAAGTTAGATCAGTGTAAGGATTAAGGATGTGTTTTATTTTATTGCTTATTATTATTGATGAATTCTTTTTATTCTGTATTGTTCTGTTAGGTGTAACTTTTAGGTACTGTTTGTTGTTGGATCATATGTACAGTGCTAATGAAATTATTGTCTTTTAACATCTATGATATTATTGCTGCTGTTATTGTACCCAACTCTGAAGCACTATGCACTTTAATTATGGACCTATTGCTGCTATTATTGTATTTACAATTGTAACGTAATTTGAAGCATTATGCACTTTAAATATGGATATACTGCTGCTATTATTGTTGTTATTGGACATGTATTTGCTGTATCATTGGTCAATTTGATGTATAGGTTGTTGGTTGATACTTTGATGGTTGCAATAACCGAATAAAGTTATATACTACTACTACTCATTTTCCCTTTGTTCTCTGAAGGCAGAGAGGCCTTTGCCTAGTCCAAACCAGTTCTGGTCAGTCCTGTAGCACTTTGTTGACAAGACTCCTTCTTTCCTTTCACAGTGTAGGCCAGGGACATCAGACGCACCACAGGAGGTGGAGCCAGCATTGTGGAGGGAAGGCACAGCCCTATTCAGGTCCCAGGTGCAACTCCTCCCACCCATCTACATGCAGATCTCTCTATTCAGCCCTGTGCTGACTCACCCTGTCTCCTGGAATCCCCCAGCCCCTGTCACTCACAAACCAGACAAGGAATACACAACCTAGCAGAGGCAGGCTTGGATGGTTAGACAAGAAAATACCTACTTTCTAAAAGTGGTATTTTCATTCAAACAAAGAATGTTAAAACCAACTTCACTAAAAGATGTATTTTATCATTCTGAGTTCAGGCATACTAAACTCGAATTTCTACCTAGTTCCCTGGGCCAGTTAGGATTATAAGATGTAATAATCAAACTGCCCATTCTGGCCTATGGGGAACAGGTCGCCTTGCAATAGTGAAAAACGAAAATGGCTGTAATTCACTATTAGGACATGCCATACACACCAGGGCATGTCCTACCTTATACTTACAATGCACCCTGCCCTTGGGCCTACCATAGGGATGTCTGATATGAAGAAAAGGGAAGGTTTAGGGACTGGCAAGTGGGTGCACATGCCCAATCAATATGGCAGTACCAGACTGCACACAGGCTCTGCAATGGCAGACCTGAGACACACTTTTACAGGCTGCTTCTGTGGGTGGCACAACCAGTGCTGCAAGCCAACCAGCAGCATTTGGTTTACAAGCCCTGGGCACACTCAGTGCACTGTACTAGGGTCTGACAAGTAAACCAAACCAACCAATCATGGAATCACTAATCCATACACCAATTTATACCAGAGAGCATATGCACTTTAGCACTGATCAGCAGTGGTAAAGTGCCCAGAGTCATAAAACCAACAACAACAGGTCAGAAAAAGTAGAGGAGGAAGGCAAAAAGTTCAGGGATGACCCTGCAAAAAGGGCCAAGTCCAACACTATCTTTAACATGTCTGGTACAACTGGCATTGTCCACCTATTTAAGACCATAGGTTCTGGACTTCTAAGCACCTTTCAGACGGTACTTGGAGTTATACCAAACTTCATACACTCCGTATTCGGAAGCATCTTTGGAGGACTTCCGCTGATTCTGTTTCTAATAGCAGGTATCCTGATTGTTATTTTTCTGCTACGCAATGGACGTCCCAGTCACCAAGGAGATGGAAAGAGCGCTCCTGGAGCGGAAATACCGTGACCAAATGGTACAACACCTAGGCACACCTCGCCTGAGAGAACTAAGTGCATCTTTGTTCCTGTCATTTCGACCAGTCTGGATGGACTGCATCTTACCTGTCCTCCGATGCCTGTTTTGCAGAGAAGAATGCGTGTTAGACCTTTGTTTGGCACTCCCATCATGTGCGCAACCGGACGTGAATGCTCTACTGGACCCGATAACGGCCCAAGTTCTGCAGTGTCCTCAGTGCATTCCAATGTTGTTGGCGGCATTCCATGAGCCACCACAGGTTGTAACTACACCTGTTGGTATGAACACCGGCTCCTCCACTGGCACCCAGGCTTTGGACGGCGCACAGGCTGCCCCAGCACCGGCTGCAGACAGCGCAGAAGATAATCTGTGCTCAATTAACATTCTTTGCGAGGTGTTACAGGGGCCCTCTACTGCGGAAGCAAGCAACGGAAATGTTGCGTCTACCAGCCAGGACACATAAACATTTTGACTCATTTTGGCTCGTCGTGTGCTGGATAAAAATGTGCCCTTTTAATAACAAGCTCAATTTGGAACTCAAATACAATATTGACATTCCTTTTCATTTATTTGGGCATGAATGGCTTTCTAAGGCTTATAGTGTTTCGGACTATAACTACGGACACTTTTAGAGCTATAGTTTTGCAAGCATTTTTCTCGTTACACATTTTAAGGTTTTTTAGACTCTTTTTTAGACGTTTTTTAACATTTTAGCAAAGGAAATGTTTATACTTTAGTGCGTACCAATGTCTAGTTAGAATGGTAATGCACTTATAAGTTACATATGTCGTCCAGTCGGAAGAGGAGTGGGTGTTTTATTCCATATATTGTGTCATCTTGAATGGCCTCTCATGGGTGTCATAATACATGCTTCAGCCCATTGGAGGCCTCTGGGGTACCTATGCCCTGGGTACATGGTGTACCATATACTAGGGACTTATAAGGGTACCCCAGTATCCAATCTGGAGTGTACCTAAAGTACATGCATATCAATTTAAGGGAGAAAGCAGATAGACTGGGGTCCTGGATAGCAGGATCCCAGTCAGACTAGTCTAAAACAGTGATACATCAGCAAAAAGTGGGGGTAACCATAAGAAGCAGATCCTACTTTCCTACATAGGTACCCTATATAGGTGCAGGTAACACTACAACCTTTCACCTATATCCTTCCCTTCATTTCATACCTAACGGTTCATAGGGACTGCCCTTTTACCTAGATACAACACTGCATTCAGAACACAGGTTTTTCCCTGGTTCAATACTCATACATTATGCATGAGGCTTCTTGGAAGCACAGCAGGACTCACAGCAGGACAAACATCTCCTGTATAATATCTATGTTAAAGTTCAGGCCTGACGTCTTCCTTTAGGCCAACACAGTAGCGAAGCAAGGTAGGACCCCTGGGGAGACCTATGGGTATATATACATCATGTCTTGCTTAGACAGACAGAGGAGACCATGACTTTCTGGATGACACACTGACCAGAGACGCTGAGGTTCCTGCATGCAGACGCTCCAGCTAGCAGTGGTCTAACATCCCTCACGGGGTGTCCAACTCGAGACCAGGACGGGGTCCCACATTCTCTCTCAGGTAATGGGGTGGACTAGATCCTAGAGCGATTCTTGGCATAACACCTACATAGATGCTAGGTACATTTAGGTACATCTAGTTAGGGAGACATCGTAGGAGTACGCACCTTTTATCATGTGTTTTATGTACTTGTAAATATTCATGATACCTGCAAGATGGTAGAGCTGTACCATCCTTTTACTTTCATAATATTGCTAACCATATATCTCTGCTACTGTCTAATGGTTGTTGCATCTCATATATTTTACACTAGAATAACAACTGTTCAATAAATACTTATTGAAACGCCCAGACTGTTTATTCTGTGTATCTCTCTGAGACAAACTAAGTGAGCACGAGTGACTGAGCGAAAGGTAGTATATTGTTTCCACGATCCTGGGGGATCAGGGTTGTCATGTTCTGAGGTTGCCAAGAACTATTCTCTCCCCGATAAGAGGAGATTCTAGTGGCACTGTGAGCTAGTTAATACAGACAGGCAAACGTATCCGGTGGGGGTGCACTGAATCCGTCCGCCACCAATCCCACAGTTTATGTTATCCGAACGCACAGATCCTGTATAGGTAATATAGGAACTACACGACATTTGGGAGGGGTAAAGTTTTGGAAGTATGGTGAGAGGCGTGCGGGTCACAGGCAGGAACTGAGCCAGTTTGTGCGATGGGCCGGGTCACTAGAGTACTAAACGTTCTGAGCAGGGGAAGGTGTTCGATAGTAATGGCTTTCAATTCCTGGAGTTAGTCCGTGAGATGGTGTAGGTGGATAGAGATCTCATCAAGGCGAACGGCCCAGTCTGAGTGTTGGATGTTGGTTAAGGGTTGTGTGGAGTGTTCTGGCAGAGGGGTGGGGCCTCGAGGGATTGCTGGAAGGTCAGAGGCGGCATTAAAATGGTCAGGGGGAGCGAGTGAGTCAATGAGGACATGTGGAGTACCAAGTAGCATGGAGAGAGGATCTGGAGTTTGGGGGGAGGCTAAGGGGCATATGTATGGCAGATAGGATGTGGTTGAAGAGAGTTTGAACGGGTTGGGAGAGATAAGTTCCATGTAGGACGGTAACCTGGTATCAGACTGGGTTGATGACGTGTTAGGGTAGATCTTGCAAGGAAGTTTCCCAAGAGAGAGAAAAAGCAGGAGAGCTAAAGAGGTTACCCAGGCAGGGGACCCATAGTGTATCCGCATAGCGATCAGGCAAGTGTGTGTCGCTGTAAGACCACTAACCACTTGATTGAATGGTTGTGTAGACAGTGAGGGTTCTGGCGTTACTAAGTCAGGGGACTGGATGGAGTAGAGATCACTTAAGAAGTGAGGAGGGTTATGTGAAGTTGGAGTCACCCCGGACGTTAGGTGGGGTGTGAGAGTGACATCATGGGGAATAGGGTGATTTAAGAGGGGATGAGAAGACTTAGTAATTAGTAATCACGGCTTTCTTGAGAATAGGGAAGATAATATCCATCTTAGCTAAATTGTCATTCGCGGCTTGGATTTGTATAATACCGTTGTTGTAAAGGAAGATGGTAGCGTTCGCATTGTAGAAGGGCGAGGGCGAAACTGATAGTTTGAGGCCATACTGAGTTTTCCTGGTACCAGTTATACGAAGCATGGAATAGAAGACATTCCTCCATCGTGCCCATTTTCTGGAGAAGAAAATGAGGTCATTGATTAGTTTACCCTTGTTGGCGCAGAAGTAAATGTCTGAAATAAGTGTTTCAGGTCGGGTTTTAAGTATCTGATGTTTGTGCTTTTTGGCCTTATTTTTAGAAAGATTAGGAGGGTAGTTAATAGTGAAGGCATGGAGACCAACGGGATCAAGCCATATATCCATTATGAGATCAGCCAAGGTGCCCCAGGTGAGCGAATCAGTTTACATGGGGAAGGGAGAAAAAAAGAGGAGGGAGAGATAGCGGAGGAGATAGGCCGATGCGTCTTTCTTTTTTTCCTTTCTTCTTTTCCTCTTTCTCTCCCATTGTTCAAATCAATTTCAGAGTTCCATTTCACTTGCTTTATGTGTTTCAACATACCTTCCTTCATTTATAACAGAAGGTTATAGGCAATCAAAGATGGCCGCCACAGTAGCAGGGATGTGAATGATCGGGAGATGGTCCTCTTTTAGTTTCTATTTCCCACTGAGAGAGAGAGGGGGTGCCATCTTCTGAGGTTGAGCCCCGACTAAGAGCAAAATTGAGGTTTGGGCCTTGAATGCCCTTGAGATCCATATAGCAGGGTCAGCCCTGCTGGCTACCCTGCACCCTTGGGGGACCCGAGTACATTTGGCTGAGTCTGAATCAGGTAGGCAGTCACTCAGTGCTGCAGCTCTGACTAGATCCACTACTCTCCACCAAGCCCGCCAAGACTCCGAAGTCAGGTCATCACACTCAGGCTAATGTCCGCAGAAGGAGCATTGAACGTGGGGAAGACAGCCCCGATGCGACCTCTCTAGTGCAGATCCACCAGACCGAGTGCAATCACCCAATCAACAATCAAGCAATCGGTCAGTGAATCTGGAGGTCAGTGGCGCCAAATATTACTTGCATCCGTGCCTAGCCGGGGGGGGCATGATCCATGTGGAAGCCAATGAATCCTAGCGCTTGGGTCCCCCCGGGCGGCTCAGCAGCGGCACACGCCAAGCTGCACAGAAAACTAGCTGTGATCACGCAAGTCACACCATCGGAGCATCATCTCTCTCAATCGCACACATCGCACTCTGAGTAATCCTCTCAGCGGGTAGGAGTCAACGGCTCACCGACTCACCACAGACCAGACGACTCCCTTTCACGACAGTGGAGTTTCGTCCGATGCAGCAGGCAGACCAGCATGCGGGGATCTCTGCATCAGCAGCCCCTGCTGAGCTGATCAGCGCTATCGGATTCGACGGAGGGGGGGGCGACAGGAGGCACCTGGTCCCATCGGAGTCGGCAGCCCCTGCTGGTCTGATCATCAAGTTCAGACTGCAACGGAGGTAGGCGGCAGGATCACACAGCCTGTTCCGATCCAGAGGCTCTACGTCCAGAAAATGACCAACAAGAGTTCTGCTCTGGCCAAGGTGGTAATCCGTCATCTTGTACACCACGAGCCCACCAGCATTGGTGGCTGGACCGTGCCCTGGAGCTGAGGCAGCAATCCGAACAGCAGGTAAGTGGATGGAAGTATTCAAACAGCCTCGTCGTCCATTGGCACTTTACATCTGCCCATTTGCTTCTTTCCAGGAGGATCTCTTTCATTCAATAAAGGAACTTTTAGAAAATTGGTCCTCGCTTTGGTTTAGACAAATGCCACAGACGTTTGTAGAGAAAATAACATCAACTGATTTCTCTTCCTGTTCATCATCAGTGGACATCATTTTAAGAGAAAATATAGATTTTATCTTGTTTGCCCGTATCATAATCACTCTTTGAGAATATAGCTTTTCTTCGCAGGGAATGTTTTTGAGGTAGTACCCATTATAATAGATGCTTCCTTCTTTCTCGAAATATCCAGCATATTGCCTTACCAATGCTAATCTAGTAGCATGGAGTTTAGAGAATGTCTTATCTTTGTGTGGAGTATTACCTTATGTTTTCTTAGCTTTTTAACTAATGGTTCACTCTGAGAATGTGGAAGGACTCTTTAGCAAAAAATCGTTATCTTAGTTGAGTAACACTCTTTGTTAACTGTTTTCAATGTCATTCCCAATGATGTGTAAATTTGAAAACTCTATAATGGGTTGTGCGATACTAAAAAGACCACGTAAAGTCAGCCAATATATTGTTGAGCTACTCTTCTCTCACAGGTGGAGACAGAATAGTGCTTTAATTGTTGCGAAAAGGATGATAGAACTAAAATGTGCATTCGTTTTTAATTCAAAATGGTTGATGGTCGTGCATCTAAGAAGATGCCACTGGATCAGACTTAGGATAACTAAGGATCCTATTACGATGGTGGTCGGAAAACCTCCCCGACCGCCATGGTAGCGGGAAAAGACCGCCCGCATGGCCCGCGACATCACTGCTGGTCGAATTACGATGACCCGCGGTCGAAATCCGACCGCGGCGGTCTGATCGCGGGCCTTAACATTGCTGCGGTTGCTGCTGCCCGCAGCACCGCCGCGATGCCAAAAGGAGCATGTCCTGCATTTCCCTGCACTGCGTGGCAGGCACTGCACAGTGCCTGCCACCTGGTACAGGGAAATGTAGGGGGGACCATGGGTACCCCCCCTGTGCACCCACACCCCCAACACATTGGGGGCCCGCAATGGGCCCCCGGAAGACAATCTCCGCATGCCTTTCCATGGCGGTCCGACCGCTGAGGAAAGGCTGGCTACCGCCGGCATCATAATCGGGCTGGCGGAGCCTGCTCTGCACCGCCACCATTATCCCGGTCCTGCTCTGTCCGCCAGGCAGGAGTGCGGATGGCAACCGGCGGAAAAGCGGCGGTCGGAATTTACCACCGCCGCGGTCACCACCGCCATCCTAATTTGACCAGCGGTTTTCTGGCTTGCGATCGCGGGCGGATGTCCTCCGCCGGCCCCTAAGTGAGTGCCCTCACAACAGCACTGCAGAAGATAAAGTCCACAGCACTGGAGTGGTACATGCACAGAAAGCAGGGTGGACATATTCATGCATAAGGAACGCAGCAACACATGGTCTCCATTAAACATTTGGGACTACTCCTGCTTAATCACTTTCACAGAGCAAAGGTTTTAATATTGCTGGAAACTTTGTGCGAAATGCTTCATGAGGTATAAATGAAAACTTAAGAAACTGTTGTTATGCTTAAACTCATAGGAGCACTATTAAGGTTACGTTGTTGTGGCAAATTTATTTGCTGAGTACACTAATGGGATTATTATGGCTATAAAGCACTGACAGGCTAACACATACTTTTTGGGAGCTTCCTCAGTTGAAAGACGTGTGTAAAATATATTGTGTTTGTTATTTTTAGAGGGAGACCGGTTCTTAATATAATGCTAATAAGGGCGCAATTATTTTGGTAGATGTGCTCCTGATGGAAAAGAAGCGTCCATTCATGTGACTGTGATGAAAGTGATTTACACTGACCGGTTTGAGGTAAGCAGAACTTTAAAACTTTGTAGGCTTACAAGAAGATAACCTGTGTTGGAAAAAGAACAGTGGACATGCACATATATCAAGTATCTCCATCTAGGAGCCACTGGATGGTGGCCAACATGTGAAAATGTCAACGTCACCTTTCAGGAGTGATGTGAACCCCACGCTCTGCTGCCTTTGGCTAGGTTTGTGCTATACAAATACCACACACATTCATAATTACATAAAACCATATTGCATATAATCACATATACATGCTTTCCTGCCTCAATGGCACACTGCCGGAGCAGGGTACAAGTCAAAGGGCGAGAAGATTTCCCAATAGTAAAGAGAGTTGGTGGTGTCCCTTCCTTGCCACAATGTATTAACGACATTATGTTTTGGATAGACATTAAATAAACTTTGATAAATAATTAAACATATGTCAAGCAATTATGATTACCTAGACACAGACTTGCCATTATCTATATTCCTAACTATTATTTGCTGGATAATTACATGCTTAAAACATAAATGCAAACTCTCAGAACTGCTTAAAACATTGTCTCATTAAATCGCTTGCTGTTATATCTGCTGTGTGTTTTTTAGGTACTTCAGTTCCTGTTTTCGAAGGGTGAGAGTCCAGATAAACATAGTTAGAGCCAACACTTAGATGATGACCTGTACGTTATGTGGAAAAACTAAGAAAATAAATGCAATTTTGTGAGTTTCGATAAGGAGCATAAAAGCCCTCAAAATTTGGGCAACTTTAGAACCAAGTATAATTGTTCGATCCAACATGTGTACAAGGTTATTGATAACATTGTCTGGTTCTGGGAAGATCTATTATTTATTTGCTTATTAGGAGATTTTGTACAGCATTGCACAAGGCACAATGTTCGTCAGAGAGTGGAATTATGGGGTATGCTTAATGTGGGCCACGGCATCTTCACATTCACCGACAGAACGTTTGACAATGTGCAGCAACAACCTTGATTTAAATTAGGATAGTTTTAGCCTACGTGTTTGCCACAAGCCAGTAAACTGTTGTAAAAAGAGCCAAATTAATGTTCTATTTGCTGTTTAAGGTAACAGCAGACACATAAGGGAAGGGATACGGTACCGAGGAATAAAGGAACAACGCATAGCATCACCGTAATTAATTACGCTAATTAGCAGTAAGAAATTCTCATATGAACTTTATCAAATAAAACAAAAAAATGTAATAAAGCTAATATATTTCAAATTATTATTAAGTAAGTAGGACAACTTCGGTTCGAGTATTTGAAAATCACGAATTCACAGAAAAAAGAATAAAGTGAGGGAGGTGGTATCAATATGTTGAAGGGGTTCTTAAAGGAATGCCAGACTGTCTGCGGGGCTACCTGTACACGGATGTATTGCTAGTTTTGCATAATATTTTCTTCGCACGTGTAGAAATAAAGGGAACTAAAATATAACATAAGCCTCTGGTGTTGACGTAAAATATTCTTCAACCACTCCTTGTGTTCAGAAAATATACAAAGCGCATGTACATGTTAACGTTGGCTAAACTTGCTTCTCTGGGTTTGAAACACAACATGAGAGGGCTACAGACTGCCCCAGAGCATGGAGGATTGGGCTATTCCCATCTGGTGGTGAGGCTGAGCTCTCTTCAGCACTGCCACACCCAGATGAAATATTCTCAGTACAGTACTAGTAGGCTGTAAGCACCTCACCTTCTTTCCCACAGCACAACACCAGTACAAAAAGACCAGCAGTGGCAATCAGTCCTTACAAGATATGTAAATCTAATCCTAGTATCAACAAAAGCACCACACTCAAAGGATCAGAAATCAGGGAGAGACAGCCAGTGGTCTCTTTTTAGCTGTGCTGTTTACTGCTCTTTCACTAACTCACAGAATTTACAGGTTAGGGATGTGTACTGTAGACAGTGCAACGTCTTAAAAACAAGTGCACTGCTCTGCTGTGCTTTCCAGTGGACCCGTCGTAATTCCTGTAGCATAGGATGACTGTGTGCGTGTGTGTGTGTGTGTGTGGGGGATTATTTATACCAATCTAGTCTGTAACTGAATGCAGACAATTTTCACCACCCTTATGATGCCGTTCCTCATATCACCCTGCCGGTGCTCACAACACTGCTTACCAGGACGCCCATCCATTCATTATGTTGTGCAAGTTTTCCAAGTGTTTCACCAAGACAAAGCTCACATCGGTATACAATGCTATGATGTACTAGTACCACTGTTTAGTTTTGTGTCAGCTCATAAATGGACATTTGCATGGGCCTTAGAAAATGGACTTGAAATGCTGTATGTACGCTTTTCACTATCACTTCTGAAACACAACTACCACTTCTAGTGCTGAAAAAGTGTGTGCTATTATAGACCTTCTCAAATGTGGTCTTATTTTTAATTTGTAAATGTTAGCCTTCATGGGCAGTATGTTTCTTGTAATGGGAATTGCTGTTGCTAATGCATTTTCCATTGGACACTTGTGGTGACCCGTCATACCTGTTCTCACCTCCAAAAATAATTCACTCCATTTCTAATGGGCTTTATTTCCTTTCTGGTGGTAATTAAGAATGACTGACAGTGGTATTCTCCCACACATTACGTGGCATATTCCTGCTTCGATTGCATATTACAATATTTTATTTTTTGTTACATTATTCGTATTTCAAAATGCGCATTATTTTAATTTCATTTAAGCCAATGTCTGTGATTAAGAAAACATGCAAATAAATAAATAAAAATTAATACAAAATAATGATGCACTCAGGCTACACACTCAGTTAGACCAAATATCTCCCAGGTTCAATAACTGGCATGCTCCTGCGGGACATGTTGTTATACAAACTCATAATGATACCCTGGCACTGTGAAGCTCTTGTTCTCATGATAGATGTCAGAGGTGGATCTCAACCGTACCCTTCACAATGCACTTCTGTGCAACTGAGCTCAGCCTTTTCTGGGACTTAGACCCCTAATCTAAATAAGACCTTATTCAGAGTCTTACGCACATGTTCATTGTTTGGCGAAAACATCGTTATATGCTTAGCCAGGGCTAGTTTCCACATTCCTAGCTCCAACAAGTACATTTCAGGCTGGTAATTGCTTTCTTTATCAAAGATCAATGCACGAGCTAAGATTAGTACTTAATCAATATTAGTTAATTAAGTGTAGAACACCACAATGTAATACTGTGATCAATTGAAACTCAGTTATTTGAATAAAAAAAAACATTGCATCAAATTGGAGCTCATAGTTGAGCAACAAAAAAAAAATCCAGGGGTCAGTGTGCTTTAAGCCTCTGGTTTGGGTGTTGCAGGAATTATTGACTTCGGAGTTCGACCTATGATGATTCACAGCTGAGCTGGGACTCCATCTGCTTTCCAAGATTGATCTTTTTTTTTACACATACGATGGCCATACATGGCATAAGACACAGAGGTTGTTGACATTGGCTCCCAGTTCATTAGAATTTTACATTCAAGTTATTTCTTTGAACTCGGTTCTCCATTCTTTGTCAAAAACAGAGACACTGTGCCCTCTTACCCTGTGAGTATACCATCAGCTTTCATGCTGTAGCATCTCAACCCAAATACAACAAGGTGTCACAACGCCCGTAGGTGTCACTTTAATGTACTATCACATAGAAACAGCATTTGGGCATTCCTAAGCACATTAAATGCCTATTGGCTTTGGACTCATAAGTGCACACATTTCACCCTCGATTCTCTCAGCACACTACTCACTGTGCACTCGCTCAGGCACACCCTCATTCTACAATAAAATAGGTACACGCCTCACCCTGCACTCACCAGGCACAGCCCTCATCCTGCACTGACAGAGCCACACCCATCACTGGTGCAACCACTAAAGCACACCTTTCACTCCTTAGGCACATCTCTGATTGGAATCTGGAGTGCCCTTATAAGTCCCTATTATATGGTATACTATGTACCCAGGGCATAGGTACCTCAGAGGCCTACCAGGGGCTGCAGCATGTATTGTGCCACCCCGGAAGGCCATCCAAACTGACACCACAGGTCTGCTACTGCAGCCTGGGTAAGGTGGTGCATGCACCCCTTACTGTGATATAGGCTACCTATATCACTACATACATACACACATATAAACCTATAAGTCACTCCTATGGCAGGCCTTATCAATCCTGAAGGCAGAGTGCATGGTTCCTATGTGAGAGGGTGCCCCTGCATGAGCTGGGCCCCTCTGCAGCGTTCGGAGACCCTTCTCTGATGCTGTTTGTAGTGCAGCCTGACCATATACTCTTAAGCGCATTATAACCTCGCGTTAAATGCTAACTTTGGGATGGCTGCACGGAAACATGTCGTGTTTGGTGTCAAACATCTTGGAATACTACCCCCCCGCCAGTTCTGGCAGCGGGGGTAGCATTCCACCCTTCTAGAGGGAAAGACATGTACACACCGGTATACCCGGTACTGACTTTCCAGAGCCCTGGCATCACAAAATGGATGCCGCTGCCACAGACACGAGTCTGGCCTCCTGCTGCTGACCGAAACTCCAGCAGGGGAGGCCTGAACAATAGGTTTCCTGTCCCAGGGAGGTGTGACCACCTCCCCAGACAGGATAGTGTGTATTGGGGCTGGCCGGGAGCACTCTGGGGTGCTTTGAAGTCCTGCACTGGGGGCACACTTGGTGTCCCTGTGCATACCCCAGTTCAAACCGGCTCAGGGGCTTCCAGCACCTGCTCTGGCACGAAACTGGACATAGGGAAAGGGGTGTAGCCACCCCTCTGCCCTGACCCTCCCATAGGTGGGGCCACAGAGTATGTCCAACCCCTACCTTAGTATAAGTAGGGGACCCCAGTCCTTAGGACTTTAGATTTAACCTGGACGAAACTCTGACACAGAATCCTGGACCTTCGACGCTCTACTTCAAGATTAGAGGACTGAAGAATCTCCTTGGGGTCAAGGAGTGACTCCCTGCTTGGCAGGCACCAAAGAAGCAATTGTCCGGTCTGCATCGCTGAAGCTCCCGCCGGACGCCGAAGTCTTTGCATCACCAGAGGTGGATTTCCAAACTTCCCCGAGGCTGCCCTGAGTCCCCAGCAAAGTTGAGGCCCGTAGCTGTCGTGGGTAATGTGGAACCGTGACCCCTGGACACCAAACCCATTTGCAAGTGCATCCTCTTCTGGGTCTCCCACGAAGTCGTGCTTTGGGCTCCGAGTAGCCCCAGCCTCCAGCACTAAATGCACTGAAGATCACTGGCCTCCACTCCACGAGTGTCCTGTGAGCCAGCTCCACGTGCATCGTCTTGAGGCTCCTTTGCGGTCGCTAGTCCGTTGGCTAGTAGGCCCTCCCAAAGGCCAATCTTTTTCTGCTTGGGCTCCCTGGTTGCTCCAGGTGTGCCCTGACTTATCATCGCTGGGTGAGTCCCCCAGACCTTGCTGGTCTGCAACATTGTCCTTCTTCTATTTCCATGAGACTTGCCGTTGCCAAGGCTTGTTGGGTCCAGTCCGGTCGCTGACACCCCTACAACTGACAGACGTTGTGGGACAGCTTGAATCCAGCTCCTGGTTATCGTCAATGCCTCCTGGACCTCGTGGCTGAAGAGTCAAGATGACAATCAACCTACCTGAAGCACTCGACATCGGTGGGCATCTGCTCATCGCCTTCCTGGTCACTGGCTAGTGACCCAGACTCTGTCCCCTCTGCTTTCAGGTTCTTCAGATCTTCTATCCACCTTTGGATCCACCCGAACACTTTCGACTTGGCCGCCAGCAGCACTTTGCAGCAGATCGCCATAGAAAGCGACGACGAAACCCGACCCCGAAAGACACCTATGCACCCGGCTCCCCTGGGTGAGGTAACTCGAGTACTCCGGTGCTCCCGTGGGTATTGACACTAGAACAGCCTAGTTCTCAAAGGGTTTGCTCCAAGTCCTCCTCTAAGTGTCCCTTTTCTTTTAAATTCTAATCGCGACTTTCCCCATAGAAGTTAACGGTGGTTCGCGGCTGTGTTCATACACTGCACGCGCCCCCCGTGGCTCCCCTGTGTCACTGCCTTGGGTGGTTCCTTGTGGTCCAAGCACTTCTACAGGCTCTAGGCCTTGTGTCTAGCTCAGTCATGGTTCTTATACCACTTTATTGGTATATGGTTTGGTACGCCCCTGGGGCTCAAACGTGTATTTGTGCTATTACTGTAGATAACTAACTTATAATTTATGTACTTCGAACTCTAGCCTTATAAAGAGACTAGAGGGGTGTGTTTAGTAATAAATACATATATTTTGAATATATACCTGGTGTGGTCCTCTTTCATTTGGTCACTCAAGAGATTATAGACTGGTAAAACAAGCTGCTTTACATTCCTTCAAGACTTAGCCTGAAGGCTGCTCTCCATAGCTACCACTAGGATAGCTTTCAATAAAGGTTGTCTTTAACCTATCTCCAATAAGGGGTTGTTTGGACTGGTGCAAGGTGCCCACTATAATTAGTGGACAGCATATGCCAGGCCAACTTCTCACATTGGTGTGCAGCGTGTGGGATTCCAGCTTGCTATTGCTTTACCAGATAATCTCAATTGAATTGATCAACTGAAAACCACTAAGGGTACCTAAGGTACATATAAATCAAGCTTAGTAATACAGTAAGTTCTACTGAACTTAGAGTTGTGTGTTAAGGGATAGCACACCCTTTCTACAACTCAAGAGAGTTTAGTAGGCCACACTAGAGTAGGTAGTGCATACACCACACCTCACTAGTAATGTCTTCAAAGCCAGGACCCAGTGAGTCCTTGCCAGAAGCCAGTGGGCTTCTTCCCTCCAAGTATGATAAACTCCCATTCTTGGAATTGAGAGCATTATGCAATACTAGGAAGTTGAAGGCAGGCAAAAGTGCTAGCACCCAACACCTCAGGGAGGTGTTACTAGCTGATGATCTCAGCAGGCCCCTAGGGTCTGAAGGGGTAGGCAAAGAGGGTGGGGCAGAAGATGAGGAAGGGGCCAGGGGTGAAGAAACCCAGGCCCCCCTCTGAAACTGGCCGGGAAGGTGAAAATGACCTTGTCCTGGAAAATCCAATTCCTCCTGTGGAGGAGGAGGAGGGGGAGGATCAGCCTGACTTCCCCTTTGTCCCCCCAGGAAGAGTTCTGAGTGTGCCCAGAAGGTCTAGGTCTCCTTCTCAGGAGTCTAACCACTCTGACACCTCAATAGGGACCTCTGTCTCCTCTCATAGGAGGGAATCCTCTCATGAGAGGAGAAAGAGACTGATTCAGTATGAGCAAACTCAGCTTGAACTCAGGAAACAGCAATTGGCTATAGACAGGGAGTCCCGAGATCTCTATAGAGAGAGACAAAACTTGGGACTAGAGTCCCATGGTGGCAGCAGTTTCCCCAAAGATAGGGAAAGGTCTTATGACCATAGAAACCTGAGCAAGATTGTCCCTCCCTACCAGAGTGGGGATGACATCCACAAATGGATAACTGCTCTAGAGAGGGCCTGTAAAGTACAGAGGGTCCCTCAGGAGCAGTGGGCAGCAATCTTGTGGCTCTCCTTTGCAGACAAAGGTAGAGAAAAGCTCCTCACTGTTAGAGAGGAGGATGCTGATAATTACAAAGTCTTGAAGAGTGCTCTAATTGATGGGTTTGGCCTAACCACTGAACAATACAGGTTAAAGTTCAGGGATACCCAAAAAGCACAGACTCAAGACTGGGTGGACTTTGTTGATTGTTCTGCCAAGGCTCTGGAAGGTTGGTTATTGGGCAGTAAGGTATGTGACTTCACAGGATTGTACAATCTGATCATGAGGGAGCAGATTCTTAATAACTGTCAAAATCAGCTGTTGCATCAGCACCTGGTAGACTCTGATCTGACCTCTCCCCAAGAATTGGGAAAGAAGGCAGACAAATGGGTCAGAACCAGGGTGAAGCAGAAGGTACAGAACCAAGGTGGTGACCCTAAGAAGCAAGATTCGAAAACCTCTGATAAGGGTGGGGAGAAGGGTAAAGATCAAAAGTCTTCACAAGCCCCCAAAAATCTTCTTCAGGTGGGGATTCACAGTCTACCAAAGGGAAAGGCCAAAGGAAACCATGGTGCAAGGTCTGTAAGCAAAAGACCCACTGGACCAGTGATTGCACCAAGTCCTAAGACTCGACTCCAGCCCCCACCAATGCCCCTAAGGCACCTGCTCCCCTAGTGCAGTTACAGTTGGTGGTGGGACTACACAAGCCAAGGGTTTAGTAGGGTTGACCCTGGGTAAAGAGATGAGCTCTGACCTAGTCAGAGAACTCACTCAGGCTGTCCTAGTCTGTGATGGAGGCATGGATTTGACCTCCTCTGTGAGTCCCAGTAATCTGGGCAAGTACAGACAACAGCCCTTAATCAATGGAAGAGAGGCTTTGGCATTTAGGGACACAGGGGCAAGTGTCACCATGGTGACACAAGACCTTGTGAATCCTGGGCAGATCATACATGGTGAAATGTACCAAGTGACCAATGCTAGCAACGTCAGAACAGACCATACTCTGGCAGTTGTTAACTTCTCCTGGGGAGGGGTAACTGGCCTTAAGAAGGTTGTGGTAAATGCAGACCTACCCGTTGAATGCTTGCTTGGCAATGACTTAGAAACTTCAGCTTGGGCAGAAGTGGAGCTCAGGACCCATGCAGAAATGCTGGGCATCCCTGCAGATGTGTTTGCTGTGACCAGGTCACAAGCCAAAATGTCTAGCACTGAACAGGCCTTGGATTCTGGAATAATGGACCAAGTGCCCTCCAAGAAGAGGAGTAGTAGGGTAAAGGCAGTGCCTTCCCCTTGGCTCAGAAGGAAGATCAGTCCCTTGAGGGGGATGATCTCAGTCCTGAGGAAGGAACTGTCCCAGAGGAGCTTGAACCTGACCAGGTTGAGTTCTTGGGGACAGGGGGACCTTCCAGGGCAGATCTGAGCCAGGAGCAGCAGAGCTGCCCTCTCTTGAACCCCTCAGACAGCAAGCTGCTGCTGAGTCTGCTGGGAAAGCTAGTGGTCCCCATACTGTGTATTGGGATGATGGACTCTTGTACTCAGAGTGTAGAGACCCCAAGCCTGGTGCTACCAGGAGGTTGGTTATACCTCTGAAGTTCAGGGGCTTCCTATTGACCCTAGCCCATGATATTCCCTTAGCAGGTCACCTGGGCCAGAACAAGACTTGGGACAGAATTGTCCCTCACTTTCACTGGCCCCACATGTCTGAAGACACCAAGGAGTTTTGTCGCTCCTGTGTAACCTGCCAGGCCAGTGGCAAGGCAGGTGGCACTACAAAGGCCCCCTGATACCACTACCTGTGGTGGGGATTCCCTTTGAAAGGGTGGGGATTGACATTGTTGGTCCCATGGATCCCCAAACAGCATCTGGGCACAGGTTTATCCTGGTGGTAGTGGATCATGCCACCAGGTACCCAGAGGCTATTCCCCTTAGGACCACTACAGCACCTGTGGTGGCAAGAGCCCTCCTGGGGATTTTCTCAAGAGTGGGCTTCCCTAAGGAGGTTGTATCAGACAGGGGTGCAAACTTTATGTCTTTATGTACTTAAAAGCAATGTGGAAGGAGTGTGGAGTGACTTACAAGTTCACCACACCCTATCACCCAGAATGCAATGGTTTAGTTGAGAGATTCAACAAAACCTTGAAGGGCATGATTAAAGGGCTCCCAGAAAAGCTTAGGCGAAGATGGGACATACTCTTGCCCTGCCTTTTATTTGCGTACAGGGAGGTGCCTCAAAAGGGGGTTGGCTACAGCCCTTTTGAACTTTTGTTTGGTCACCCTGTCAGGGGTCCATTGTGCTTGGTGAAGGAAGGATGGGAGTTACCTCTCAAGCCCCCAAAGCAAGACATAGTGGACTATGTACTTGGTCTCCGCTCCCGGATGGCTGAGTATATGAAAAAGGCAAATAAAAACTTTGAGGCTAGCCAGGAACTTCAAAAAGCCTGGCATGACCAAAAGGCTGTACTGACTGTTTACCAGCCAGGACAGAAGGTGTGGGTGTTGAAGCCAGTGGCCCCAGCAGCTCTCCAAGACAAATGGAGTGGACCTCAAACCATTGTTGAACAGAAGGGTGAGGTTACCTACTTAGTAGACCTAGGAACACCCAGGAGTCCCCACAGGGTTCTCCATGTCAACAGGTTAAAACCATATGTGGACAGGGCAGACATGGGCTTGCTTATGGCTACTGATGAGGGACAGGAGGAAGAGAGTGACCCACTCCCTGACCTGCTCTCACAGAACCCTGGTGATGGGTCAGTGGATGGTGTAGCCTTGGCAGGCAGCCTCACTACCCAGCAGCAGACTGATTGCAGACAGGTGCTCAATCAGTTCAGACACATATTCTCACTGACACCCAGTCAGACTACCTGGTGCACTCATGAAGTGGACACTGGGGACAGTCTGCCTATTAAAAATAAGATTTATAGGCAACCTGACCATGTCAGGGACTGTATCAGGACAGAAGTCCAGAAGATGTTGGATTTGGGAGTTATTGAACCCTCAGATAGCCCTTGGGCTAGTCCAGTGGTCCTTGTGCCAAAACCTCACACCAATGGTGGGAAAAGAGAGATGAGGTTTTGTGTGGACTACAGGGGTCTCAATGCAGTCACTAGGACTGATGCCCATCCAATACCAAGGGCAGATGAGCTAATAGACACTTTGGCCTCAGCCAAGTATCTAAGCACATTTGACCTGACAGCTGGCTACTGGCAGATCAGACTAGCTGATGATGCAAAGCCAAAGACAGCATTCTCAACCCCTAGTGGGCATTATCAATTTGTGGTGATGCCCTTTGGTCTGAAGAATGCACCTGCCACTTTTCAGAGGTTGGTGAATACAGTCCTTACAGGTCTGGAAGCTTATAGTGCAGCATATCTAGATGATATTGCTGTCTTTAGCTCCACCTGGGAGGATCACCTGGTCCACCTCAGAAATGTTTTACAGGCCCTGCAGAAAGCAGGCCTGACTATCAAGGCCACCAAGTGCCAGATAGGGCAGAGTCAGGTTGTGTACCTGGGCCACCTTGTGGGTGGAGGCCAGGTTCAACCACTGCAGAGCAAGATACAGACCATCATGGACTGGACTGCTCCAACTACCCAGACTCAGGTGAGAGCCTTCTTAGGCCTGACTGGGTACTATAGGACATTTGTCAAGGGGTATGGATCAATAGTGACACCCCTGAATGACTTAACTTCCAAGAAAATGCCCAAAAGGTTCAGTGGACAGTTAGCTGTCAAAAGGCATTTGATGACCTGAAGCAGGCCATGTGCACTGCTCCCATTCTACAGAGTCCTGATTACTCCAAGAAGTTCATTGTTCAAACTGATGCATCTGAATTGGGGGTAGGGGCTGTACTGTCACAATTGAATGATGAAGGTCAGGATCAGCCAGTAGCTTTTATTAGCAGAAGGCTGACCCCTAGAGAGAAACATTGGTCAGCCATTGAGAGGGAGGCCTTTGCTGTGGTCTGGGCTCTGAAGAAGTTGAGGCCATACTTGTTTGGTACTCACTTCCTTGTTCAAACAGACCATAAGCCCCTCTTATGGCTAAAACAAATGAAGGGTGAAAACCCCAAACTGCTTAGGTGGTCCATTTCCCTACAGGGGATGGACTTCACAGTGGAACATAGACCTGGGAGTAACCATGCCAATGCAGATGGACTCTCTAGGTACTTCCACTTAGAACATGAAGACTTAACTGGGCAAGGTTAGTTTAATGTCCCTACGTTTGGGGGGTTGTGTAGGAGAGTAGGATCTGCTTCACATGGGTACCCCCACTTTTGCTGATGCTTCACTGTTTTTCGACCTTAGTCTGGCTGGGGCCCTGCTAATCAGAACCCCAGCCTAGCTGCTTCCTCTTTAAAATGGTTTCCATGTGCCTTAGGCACATCTCTGATTGGAATCTGGAGTGCCCTTATAAGTCCCTAGTATATGGTATACTATGTACCCAGGGCATAGGTACCTCAGAGGCCTACCAGGGGCTGCAGCATGTATTGTGCCACCCCTGGAAGGCCATCCAAACTGACACCACAGGTCTGCTACTGCAGCCTGGGTAAGGTGGTGCATGCACCCCTTACTGTGATATAGGCTACCTATATCACTACATAAATACACACATATAAACCTATAAGTCACTCCTATGGCAGGCCTTATCAATCCTGAAGGCATAGTGTGTGGTTCCTATGTGAGAGGGTGCCCCTGCATGAGCTGGGCCCCTCTTCAGCGTTCGGAGACCCTTCTCTGATGCTGTTTGTAGTGCAGCCTGACCATATACTCTTAAGCGCATTATAACCTTGCGTTAAAAGCTAACTTTGGGATGGCTGCACGGAAACATGTCGTGTTTGGTGTCAAACATCTTGGAATACTACCCACCCGCCAGTTCTGGCGGCGGGGGTAGCATTCCACCCTTCTAGAGGGAGAGACATGTACACACCGGTATACCCGGTACTGACTTTCCAGAGCCCTGGCATCACAAAATGGATGCCGCTGCCACAGACACGAGTCTGGCCTCCTGCTGCTGACCGAAACTCCGGCAGGGGAGGCCTGGACAATAGGTTTCCTGTCCCAGGGAGGTGTGACCACCTCCCCAGACAGGATAGTGTGTATTGGGGCTGGGCGGGAGCACTCTCAGGTGCTTTGAAGTCCTGCACTGGGGGCACACTTGGTGTCCCTGTGCATACCCCAGTTCAAACCAACTCAGGGGCTTCCAGCCCCTGCTCTGGCGCGAAACTAAACAAAGGGAAAGGGGTGTAGCCACCCCTCTGCCCTGACCCTCCCATAGGTGGGGCCACAGAGTATGTCCAACCCCCTACCTTAGTATAAGTAGGGGACCCCAGTCCTTAGGACTTTAGATTTACCTGGACGAAACTCTGACACAGAATCCTGGACCTTCGACGCTCTACTTTAAGATTAGAGGACTGAAGAATCTCCCTTGGGGTCAAGGAGTGACTCCCCTGCTTGGCAGGCACCAAAGAAGCAATTGTCCAGTGTGCATCGCTGAAGCTCCCGCCGGACGCCGAAGTCTTTGCATCACCAGAGGTGGATTTCCAGACTTCCCCGAGGCTTCCCTGAGTCCCCAGCAAAGCTGAGGCCCGTAGCTGTTGTGGGTAACGTGGAACCGTGACCCTTGGACACCGAATGCATTTGCAAGTGCATCCTCTTTTGGGTCTCCCACGAAGTCGTGCTTTGGGCTTCGAGTAGCCCCAGCCTCCAGCACCAACTGCACCGAAGATCACTGGCCTCCACTCTACGAGTGTCCTGTGAACCAGCTCCACGTGCATCGTCTCAAGGCTCCTTCGCGGTCGCTAGTCTGTTGGCTAGTAGGCCCTCCCGAAGGCCAATCTTTTTCTGCTTGGGCTCCCTGGTTGCTCCAGGTGTGCCCTGACTTATCCTTGCTGGGTGAGTCCCCCAGATCTTGCTGGTCTGCAAAATCATCCTTCTTCTATTTCCACGAGACTTGCCGTTGCCAAGGCTTGTTGGGTCCAATCTGGTCGCCGACACCCCTGCCACTGACAGACATTGTGGTACAGCTCGAATCCAGCTCCTGGTCATCGTCAACGCCTCCTGGACCTCGTGGCTGAAGAGTCAAGACAACTGTCAACCTACCTGAAGCACTCGACATCGGTGGGCATCTGCTCATCGCCTTCCTGGTCACTGGCTAGTGACCCAGACTCTGTCCCCTCTGCTTTCAGGTTCTTCAGATCTTCGATCCACCTTTGGATCCACCCGAACACTTTCGACTTGGCCGCCAGCAGCACTTTGCAGCAGATCGCCATAGAAAGCGATGACGAAACCCGACCCCGAAAGACACCTATGCACCCGGCTCCCCTGGGTGAGGTAACTCGAGTACTCCGGTGCTCCCATGGGTATTGACACTAGAACAGCCTAGTTCTCAAAGGGTTTGCTCCAAGTCCTCCTCTAAGTGTCCCTTTTCTTTTAAATTCTAATCGCGACTTTCCCCATAGAAGTTAACGGTGGTTCGCGGCTGTGTTCATACACTGCACGCGCCCCCCGTGGGTCCCCTGTGTCACTGCCTTGGGTGGTTCCTTTAGGTCCAAGCACTTCTACAGGCTCTAGGCCTTGTGTCTAGCTCAGTCGTGGTTCTTATACCACTTTATTGGTATATGGTTTGGTACGCCCCCGGGGCTCAAACGTGTATTTGTGCTATTACTGTAGATAACTAACTTATAATTTATGTATTTCGAACTCTAGCCTCATAAAGAGACTAGAGGGATGTGTTTAGTAATAAATACATATATTTTGAATATATACCTGGTGTGGTCCTCTTTCATTTGGTCACTCAAGAGATTATAGACTGGTAAAACAAGCTGCTTTACATTCCTTCAAGACTTAGCCTGAAGGCTGCTCTCCATAGCTACCACTAGGATAGCTTTCAATAAAGGTTGTCTTTAACCTATCTCCAATAAGGGGTTGTTTGGACTGGTGCAAGGTGCCCACTATAATTAGTGGACAGCATATGCCAGGCCAACTTCTCACAGCCGGCACCGCCGGAAGGCACCTCTAACAAGGACATGTACGTAAAGTATGGATTAGCCACCGTAGCTTATAGCAAACTATGGCATAAATACACTAGGAAGGACCGGGTAAATCAGTGGCCACTGACGGTATCTTTCGATCCCGCTAAAATAGAAACGTTAGAATTAGCTCTCCACAAAAAGAAAACTAGACCAGCCATGTTTGACAGTTTTGGTTTATGGCGAAAAGAGGCAGCTCAAAGAAAAAAAGGGGACAAAGCGTAGACAAGTATGTGCTTTACTAATTGCATTCGAAAATGACATCTACTCCACTGCCCCCCATTACAGGGGAACCTAGGAAGAGGGTAAACAGAGCGCTATGTCGGCGGGAAATGCCTTCTGACAATTTACCCAGAGGTTCCAAAACGTCTTAAAATCTAACGCCACTAATACTCTCCAGATTTGCTGGCCCGGCTTCGACCCATCTCGAGAAAATGTTTACATTAATGGAGGGTTCACATGAGAGGTCAACTCACTTGAAGGCTTCAGAAATCGGTCGCTGCTTTCTCCTTGGGTCTCCCCAAAGAAGAAAAAAAAAATTAAAAATAAATCATTAACTTCCTACATCAGTGCAAGCTCATTTCACTGTACTTCAATTGCTACTAGGTTTTCGCCCCCAACAATAAAACAAGGCAACTCTAAAAAGAGCATGTTATATTTTCACTTCAAAGACACGCCATGCTGGAAGCAACGCACTTTATTTCCAAAACCAATAATGACAATAATTGGCGCTCTTGTGCAGATTAAGAAGTGATTACTATGTCAGTGTTTTCTGATTTTGGTTAGGAAGTAAACAAGATAACAATTTTGTTTGACGATTTCCGACTTTAACATTCAAAAGCCATACAAGAGAAAGGCCTGAAACTGTAACTGGGAGAGATTTTTAGCGGTCGATCGATTTCAAAATATTTTACCCCTCCTAAAAGTGAAAGTTAAGTGATGGGGACGCGAAATATTTATTTTGAGCATAAGGACTGCGCCTTCACTCGTGTTACACTTTCTGACAAATACAGAATCGGTGGTCTTTGTAAAATCACTATTTATTTCGTATGGGCCAAATCAAAAACAGAAAAAGTACTCCTGAAACAATAAAACAATAAAAAAAAACAAAAAAAAACAAAAACGAAAGAATGAGAAAAATCGCGTTGGCTAAAAATGCAACGCCAAGAAATCGCAATTTGGTACATTCAAGTAATTGTCATTCTCGAAAATAAAACAGCATAGATGCAGCTTTGTTAAATGTAAATAGGTAACATTTCTGTCGCTCTTTGAAAAAGGCAGACTAAAAATGTGCTGGTGCCATCCGTCAAGCTATTTTTGAAGCCTTTGGAGGCGCGCAGACGCTATCTTCTAGGTCCCAATTATGTGCGTCAATAATACTCTTTCTAGGCGCTCCGACCGTAAGAGCGGGGTTGGAACGGTCTGTGAACCTTTCACTCAGGAAGGCTACTCAGGCTAGAAGCAAACCAGGGTCTTTCAGGCCATTCAATGCCAGGAATCGGCGGCCGGCAGGACTGCAATTCCTCTGAGAGGAAAACCCTCCGCGTGTACTACCTTATGTAGAAATCGCATACCAGAGGCAACGACAAGGGGTCTTTCTCCTCACTGTGCAATGTGCGCGAGAGATACGTACGGCGCTTGCTTGATATGCATACGGCAGTGGAGATTAACTGCTGGTTTCGTGCACTCCCTCTTCAAGCAGACGGGCGGCATTCCCAGGGGCGGCCCAAACAGGCGGGCGGATGGCGTCTGCTGCCCTCCTGTGAAGGCAGAGGCTGGGTGGCCCGCGGCGCGGCTCCCGGTGAGGTCATTCTGGTATGTGGAGCGCCCTGCTCCAAAGAATCACGCATTCCCAAAAGCGAGGCGGTAATTTCTGTTACATCAATCCACCTGTCTGATCTCTAAAAAACACTACGTTAAAACCTTTTAAGCGGCCAGGAAGAGGGCAACACGCTAACATATGGCTTTCCACAGAGTGCGATTTCGGCCCACTTCAATGAAATACGAGTAAATTATCAAATCTGCTTATGGGTTGATGGTCAACGCAATCATGGTATGAAGCCGCCGCTTCACAAAAACATACAAAATAAAAGCAAGAAGCGCATCATCTAAATAAATTTAAAAAAAATAAAAAACCTTTATCGTTATCATCAGAAATGAGCCGATTAAAACCTCTCCTTATGTGGCACGTCGGCCCGAAAAAGTCAAGTACAGCCCTTAAGCCCAGGGGAACAATCTGCATATATGTGGACTTCGCTTGGTGTTAGTGAAACACAAGTGAGCACATCTGGTCTGAAATAACAGGACAGCTCATATATGGTCGGAGCTTTCTTCTGGCTTCTAGATCAACTTGCATTCTATATGTGCCATCTGAAACCTCAGTATTACACCAGAAGTTACAACAAGTTCCTCATTGTCAAACCCCTTCTCTCCCTCTTAGCTAAAGACATCCCCTCACCTCTCCCCTGGACCCCCGAATGCCAGTCAGCCTTTAAAGAACTACGCAACGCCCTTTGTTCAGCGCCTGTCCTAGGAACCCCGGATTACTCCAAACCATTCTTCCTCTACACGCACGAGAGGGAAGGATGTGCATTGTCTGTCCTAACACAATCAATTGGTCCCAAACAACGCCCTTGTGCATATTTCTCTGCCACCCTCGATCCAGTAGCCAGAGCGCTGCCAGCGTGCCTGCGCGCTGTGGCAGCTGCAGCAGTATCGATACGCCAGAGCGAAGGAATAGTACTCTCCAATCCAGTCACTGTTTTAGTACCCCATGCAGTCGACACACTACTAAACCAGACCAAAACCCAACACTTGACTAGCGCCCGACTGACAGGATATGAGTTGACACTGCTAGCACTGCACATTACCCTAAAGCGATGCACCACCCTCAATCCAGCCACACTGTTACCCCTACCCGAAAATGATCCTAGCGTGACTCCACTACACGACTGTGTGACACTAACCGATGAACAAACAAAGAGTAGAATAGATCTCAGAGACACCGCCTTTCTAGAACCAGATAGAGAACTATGGGTGGATGGTTCGTGCATCAAACTCCCCGACGGTACCACCTCAGCTGCATACGCTGTCACCACAGCCCGAACCGTTCTGGAAACAGCCCGTATTCCCCAACGTTCAGCCCAGGCTGCAGAACTCATTGCCCTCACACGAGCATGTATCTTAGCGACTGACACGACAGTTAACATATACACCGACAGCCAATATGCCTTCGGGGTGGTTCACCATTTTGGGATCTTATGGAAAGAAAGAGGGTTCCTGACTTCACACGGTACACCCATCCTGCATGGAGATTTAGTCTCCGCCTTGACGCAAGCAGTCCTCCTCCCCAAGAAGTTAGCAGTGATAAAATGCCAAGCACATAGGAAAGTGACTGATCTCATTGGACAGGGAAATGCACTAGCAGACGTTACTGCCCGAGCCACGGCAGGAGACAGAACTACGACACAAATGTATGTGACCAGGTCACAAGCTGAACGATGGACTGACGCTAGGACCACTGTAAGGGACATACAGACTACAGGCACACAAGACGAATTGACCGAGTGGGAAAAGGTGAGACTAAAAGACGAGGAAGATTGCTGGAGAACTAAAGACGGAAATAAATGGCTGTTACCCAATGCCTACCTCATCCCCATATTGACCATGGCACATTTACCAGCACACATAGGCTCCACCCCCATGATTGAACTAATCACCAGAGTATGGCATAACGTCAAGATAGCAGAATCTGCAAATCGCCTAGTACAACAATGTATAGTCTGCCTACAACACAACCCAGGGAAGGGGACAGTAGTACCACGGGGAGGGTTTGGAGTCCCTGACCACCCCTTTGAAATCCTTCAAATGGATTGCATTCAACTAGAGAGATGCCTTGGTCTAAAATATGTCCTGGTGGTTGTGTGCGCTTTTAGCCAAACACCGACTGACCCCGTATGAGGTGGTCTTCGGCAGGCCTATGAGCATTTGGGCGGCACCAAGACCCACCTCCATTGACGATGTCCCGAACATATTAATGTCGGATTACTTGCATAAATTGACAAACGAGCTAACAATTATCCACCAGTAGGTGTAGCAAGCCTTGTCTGACGTATCCAGGGGCCCGGGACATGAAATAAAGCCAGGCGACCATGTATTGATTCACAACTTCCATGGAACGAAGAGTCTGGAGCCTAGGTGGATGGGCCCCTGGCGGGTCCTGATCACCACCCGAGCTGCCCTCCGAGTGAAGGAAAACGAAGCTGACTGCATGCCCATCACTGCAGACGAGTCCCTCCAACCCTGGCAACCTGTGAGGGGGTGGAGGTGCAAGGGGAGGTACTCGCGAGAGACCGACCAGCTCTGAGTTGCTGCCCACAAGAAGACACCCTCGAACTGTCAGAATTTCCCGACCCCACGGTGCCATCCAGGAAAGGGTACAACCTAAGATCGACGAAAGGAGGGCGCTCCACCGACCAGGCCACCAACTAAGTCAAGGTCTCAGATCAGTAGCACAGTCAAACAACGCTACCAGGAAAGCGCCAGACAAAAGTCTGTGGTCCTAACAGTTGTTGAGCTCCTCGAAGATGATGGAAGAAACTGAACACCTGCAAAACCACCGCAAAGACACCAAGACTGCTAACCTGCACAGCACAAAGACAATTGCACTTATAGCCGCATTTCTCACCTGTCTCCTGCTAATGGTCGCACTCTGGATCATTGAAGAGAATGCACCTGCATACAGAACATTGCCACCCACCATGCAACCAACCACCAAGAAAGAACACTACCTGGTATCACTAGCGCCACATCTCCGAGAACGACGCAAAGAATTCTGGAATAATTCTTTCGTGCAGATGTTGCACCAGCACAATCTTGCCACCAATGCTACCAACTGTTGGGTCTGTGGGCTGTTACCACATGCCACTGAACATTCCATCCCTTTCATCCCTTCGCCCTTTTCTATTCACGGATCTTGCCTTGCCTGGATGATGCTCCTACAAGAAAGTTACAAAGACAATGCCACTTCCGACGGAACAATCGCCCAGTTCTACAACGAGTTCTGGCAAAACAAAACAGGAAGGACAGCCGCCCCCTTCTGCCCTCACACCTTCAATGCGACATTCCAGATTAATGTCCCCTCCAAAGAACGAGTGGAAATGCAAGTGTTCAATAATCCTAACAGAGCCACATTTTCCTACCTGAAGAAAAGAACTGCTGCAACACTGACTGTGGCCCTATCTGTGGTGAACGTCTCTGGCCTTGTATGCATTGAAGGCCGTGGGACTAAGAATGTGGGTCACAGCACCTGTAGCATTGTAAGGACTTTGAACACTGCCAACCCCCCAGCGCTTGTTGCATCACTCAATATGTACTTTGTTTGTGGAACCAAAGCCTACACCTGGCTCCCAAGAAACTGGGGGGGCACGTGCTACATCGCCTTTGTTTTGCCACCAACCTACACAGCCCCTGCAGAGCATCATCATCAAGGATCAGAGACTTGGACAATTGGAAGTTGGCTTTGGGGCATCTTGAAGGAGTGGGGTTGGAAAATATCAATGATTCTCTTGGTCCCAGTATTGACAATATGTGGTTGTTGTTTGGGTATACACTGTATACCACCTTTGTGTTCTCTTTGCATAACTACCTTGCACCCTAAGACTATGGACACTCAGCTAACAAAAATGAGAGTAATGTATGATCAAGAGATACAGGGCATTATGGAGATCGAAATAGACTGACAAGCTGGCTAGTTATGTTCAAAGGGGCCACTGTTAAAATCAAAACTACAATTGTGAACATTACCTGCGCCATCTTGTCTGGTGGAATTCTATGTGCATATAAGTTGCAGTCATTTTAATCTATCACAGTCATTTTGTACTCTGTTGGTCACCTTTGTTTCACCCTGCCCTTACTAGCATCCCTCTGACCCTCTGACCGACCTGGTACGTGTGCTGGGGGCTATAAACTCTATTGCCACAACAAACCTCAGCGCCACTTGCTGCCACAAACTCGTTTTTCCTCTCATCTCTGTTTTCAGGCAAACCTTTGGACACTCTACCCCTCACTGCACCTAGTTACACAAACAGGTTCCAAACACCAAAAAGACTCTTGCAACATGATTTATTGCACTGCAAACAGCAAGACTTGTTTTTATCAACAGAACGGATTCTTAGATCTGGCCGGTCTCACATGTTTTAGACCCTGAAGCAAGGTCCAGCTGCAAGATAAGATTGTCTGTTTGACTTGGGTGGGAAGAGAATTACTGTTGGGCTTGTGTGACAACCTGCCCGGGCGGGGACCCCAAGCTTGTGTAACCATGTTGATGAAACAAATGCATTGTGTCAAACCTGTATAAAAGGAAGAGCCAAAGGAGTTATCAGCAGAACACCTCCCTCAGACATCCCGGTGTCTCAGTTGACGTGATCTCCTCATGAGAAATAAACCTTTTTCTTGTCTTCCAGTTTCCAGCGCTTGCCTCATTATTTTGATAGCGAACCCAAAGTGAATTAGAGGTGGAACCCTGCACCGGGCAGCATTGAGGGTCTTAGAAGACTCGCTGCCTTTCACACCCTGGGTACTGGTATGCCGCAGCTACGGTAGGACCTGGTGTCTCCAAACTTGGTGGAGAGACAGATCCGACCCTATGGAGCTGTTGTACCTTTTCTTCCTTCAGTGCTGCATCGAGGTCGTCAGGGAGCAGCAAGTCGACAAACCGGACTTCATGGGATAAGTGCGTGTAGAGTGCAGGGGAGTGATACCATCACTCCAAGGGAGCTTCTTGGTAATTTCTTGAAGGTGCTCCAATGCGTGAAGGCTGGAGGTGCTCCAGCGTTCTTGGAGTCATCTCAGGTTCAGGATGACACAGCAGCCAGCGATTGTCAAGTCCTTGGGGCAGCAGGCATGGTTTGGCGCATTTTTCTTCTGCAGCAGGGCTTCAGTTCTGGTGCAGCGGGTCTTCTTTGTCCTGGTCTTCTCTTGTCCATCGAATCTGATGTTCAGGCCTCAGGGTGACACCAAAATACTGAATTTAGTGGTGTTACAAGGGCAGACAGGTAATAGCCAATGGGATACTTACCTTTAGGGTGTTTACACCCTCTAGTGACCACTTCCTGTGGGAAGAGGTACTACCCTAACCCTGATGGGTTATTTTTCCACCATCGCAAGATGGTGGAATTTCAGGAGAGGGACTCACATCGCCTGCCCCGCCCTAGGGGTGGTGTAGGCTAAGTGAGGACCCTGCTCCTAATCTAACTAATTTTCTCGCCTTTACTCCTGCCAAAGTGGAGCAGGAAAAGGGGCCTGGTATCCCCCACTATCTGGAGGTTCTTGGGTTAGATTTCAAAGGCGGCATTGCCTTTGAAGTTTCCCACACAGGAAGGTCATCCTGTCCTATGGAAGAGTGAAGCACCTCCACCCAGAGCAGGCTTTGTCTCTGTCCTCTGAGAGCGCTGGCTCTCACCCCATAAGGTCAGAAACATGTCTGGTAGTGGCAGACTGGTAAAACAAGTCAGAGACCACACCAGTGCTTGGTATGTTTTCAGGGGACCCTCTAAAACAGTCTCCTGTGTGAATTTATTAATAAATCCATCACTGACATCAGTGAGGATTTATTAAGTCAAGATGTTTGGTACCAAACACCTTAGGAATCAGTGAAGCCATCATGGAGCTAGCAAACTTGTATTGACAAGTATCTAGCCCATGTACACTTTATGGCTTCCCTGTGCACTTACAACATATCAGAATAGACTGGACATTGTAGGGGAAGAACTGCTCATGCTGATATGCCCTTGCATAGGGTACAGTGCACCCTGCCTTAGGGCTAAAGGCCTGCATAAGGGGTGATCTTATGTAGTGTATGGGTGGTATGGCACACAGGGATGTGTGCCATGTCGACTCTTCAGATTACTCTGCACCAAGACAAGCAGCTTGCAATGGCAGAGTGCATAGTCTTGGTGAGAGGTCCCTGGGGTGGCACAACCAGTGCTGCGGCCCAGAGGACCCTTTTGAGTACCCATGCCCTGGGTACTTGGGGACCATTTACTAGGGACTTAGAGGGGTAGCTGAAGCGGTGCCAATTTTGGTACATTTTTTGGGAACGAACACTGGCACTGGTAACCTGGTTAGCAGGGACCCAGTACACCTCAGTTACAGTTGAATAAAAAACAGGCAAAAAGTCAGGAAGTAGTGCAACAGACACCCAGTTTCTCACATTGATGATTAAAAAAGCACCAGAGATCGAGAGGAGGGAAAGATGGAGCTAAGAGACAGCAGTAATGGAGTAAAGGAGAGAGTCAGCAGGCAGAAGAGCAGGATATTTCTGAGGCAACAAGGCTTGGGCGAAGGGTAAAGTTGGGTTGGGGATGAGGAAGACAACAAGGGATTGGAAACATGGGTGCAGTAGTGTTGGATACAAGGAGAACAGTAGGCAGGAGAGGAGGAGTGCAGCAGATCTTGAGAAGGAAGGCTCAGAGGAAGAAGATACCAGAACTGGAGAGAAGGAAGCCAGCAGAAATTATAAAAGGCATGTAGATGGAGGCAACTAATAAATGCTCAATGGAAAGTGCTGAGATCTTACTTCATTACCTCGAACTCTGGGTCTAGTGAATCTCTGGTGTCTCTAGCCACTATAAGAAAAAAATAGGGCTTTTGCCTGCATTGTACTGCCTAAGGTCAGGTCTGACTGCTGCATATTAGACCTGGGTGTGTTGCACCAGAAAATGTGTGTAGCACAGTAGACATGGAACCTGATTTATAGCTCTGGCTAATCGGGGCATGATGAGGGCACATATTCAAATATGGCAAATCCGACTAGAGAACATAGATTGTCAAAAGAGCACCTGAGAAATTAAAAAAATATTTATTGTATTATGAGAAAACAGACAAACACACGCAAAAACCCTCATTTATAAAGGCAAACATTTAACCTTAATTTGTTCAATAGTTTAAAATAGTATTTAAGAAACTTGAGCTATATCATCTCAGCACAAACTTATTTTCATATTTTTGTTACTACTAGCCTACTTGAGTTTCCGATAAAGAAAAGGGTTTCTGCAGTGGCCACTTGTTTTACTGAGCAACCAAATGATCTGCTTGTGGGTTACTCTGCTACCAATTTCAAGATGGCTGCCTTGCTACATGTTGACAGCAAATTCTACAGGAATGTGCATGGTAGTTTAAGGAATAGAGGATTTTTTGCAAAGGTTATGAATGAGATAGATTTAAAAACTATTGTCTGCCTTATGCATGATCATATCAATGGCCATAGCACCACAAAGTACATCATATATTATCTACTGGAATTTCTGCTGCTAGCATACATGCAAGGTTGCTTTGTTGCACTGGGGCAATATAAATATAAAAATTAGCAGTTTTTCAGCACATGAATATAACAACTGTCCAGTCAAGCCGCAGTAAGGATGAAGATCAACAGAAAGGCAAAGCATAAGCCCTTCTACTATAAGAAATCTATTAGGTTATCTATTAAGGTTTATTTGTGCGTGCCCTAAAGCGAAACAAAGTAACACAATGTGATGAAAAGCATTTTGTTAATTTAATTACTATATTAAATCTGCAAGCACAGCTCAAAATTGCCCAGGACCATGCAAATGATACACAACTCTTAGTAAATAACTAGGCCAAGGCAAAATATAAATTACGCTGACGTAATTCATGCAAAGTTGGGAATTTTGGATTACACTTGTTACTCAAAATTCCAGAAATTACACCATTACTCCATGTTGTGCAGTTATGCCACCATTTCTGGCAAAATCATGGAGCAGAAGCATGAGAACAATGCCACCAACCAGAATGCGAACGCCTGTTATTTACAACAATTGTGTTTTTTTGTGCTGTTTCTCTAGTGCAAAATGCATCCTTCTATATAGGATGTGCATTTCATGTAACTAAGTGTAATTTGTGCAATATTCCAGATTTATGGGGTAAGTACACGAAAGCAAATACACAAAATTTGTACATCCCTATAGATAACCTCCTCTGTTCTAAACTATATTTTTGGGGATTGCATGGGCTCTTACAGTCATCTTCACTGTTAACCCAGTTGTAAAAAATAAAGGGTGGGCGACAGGACCTTTTCAGTCCAAGCTATTAGCCTGTGGAATAATCTGTCACTAAATTCACAGAAAAATACATGGTTTAAAGGAGATAACTTAAAACCGGTCTTTATCCATCTGTAAACCTGTATTTTGCTGTGAATATTTTCACACTGAAGAGTTATTCTTGCCACCAGGTCCCTCTGTGACAACTACCAATACATTACAATGCACATCACTTAGAGTCTACTTTCTATTATAGTAAAACATTGTGACCAAATTGTGTATGCCTAACTTATCACAGAAGAAGAAATGCACAATCACTAAATGCATTTACTCCAACTCATACGTTCTCATTATTTATTAGGTATGGACCTGAATAAATCAGTTACTTACTGAATGCTCTAATCCAATCAACGGTTCCTTGATCGATGCTGGCTTTCCTAGACCTCCATAATCAACACATTTTTGACAATCAAAGAAGCAACCTCCTTGTATTTCCAAGTGGCTCATGATTTTCTCTTTTTATACTTTGGCCTCGATTTTCGGAGGTTTAGCTGAGGGGCTCATGTGTCATGTGACTCTCATTGCCCACTAAAAATGCTGTATTCCCGCTAAGCTACGAACCATTTTACCGTGTACCATACCGCAAGCTCAAGGAAGTCCTGTCTTGGATGAACTTTGTATTCAAGGCACACCTCAAGTACAAATCTCTTAATGCAGACAAGGGCCCAACAGTAGATCGCATAACATTCATAGCTTTACAGCAAGTATACATATTTCGCATGAGTAAATCATGTTATTTTCCTCAAGCCCATTGTTTTTCTGCTTTTCATTAGGGGCTGCTCTACTACGCAATCTCACTTTAACTGTTCTGACTTTATATGGAAACCGATAGGGTTTTCTGTATTTCTGCCATGCTATCGCTCACACAAGGGGGCATATTAGCAAGACCGGCGATAAAATTATCGCCGTTTTAGCGGCAGGAAACTGCCGCTAAAACGGCGATAATGGGCTTGATAATATGCGTTATGGAATTCAATAGAAGCCCAGGTTAGATGTCCTGCACATCTAACCTGGGCTTCTATTGGAATTCTATAACGCATATTAGCAAGCCCATTATCGCTGCTTTAGCGGCAGTTTCCTGCCGCTAAAACGGCGATAATTTTATCGCCGGTCTTGCTAATATGCCCCCATAGGGGCATATTATCAAGGGCCGGCGATAAATATCGCAAAGCGCGCTTAGCGCTTGCATATTTATCGCCGGCTATCTCTGTAATTTATCGCCCGGTTAGTGCGTTATTAACAACGCGCATCGCCGAGGCGATAAAAATTTCAGAGATAGCGTGGATATCGCCGTTTTCCATGTGGAAAACGGCGATATCCTAGATGATAGGGCCTGTGGTCTTAGCCACAGAATCCACCCCCATGTTAAGTATGCCTTAGTCAGGAATTTAACAGACGTTAAATTCCTGCGTTAAAGCATACTTAACGCGATTAAAATAATCGCTTCCTCGCATTGTAAATATCGCGAAGCTGCCTTCGCGATATTTACCCATGTTGTTTCCACAGACACGCCTACTTTGCATCTCATTATCGATGCGAAGTCAGGCGTGCTGAAACGGGAGCAAAATCAGCAAAACACGCGATAGCGTGTCTTTGCTGATAAGGCAATATAATTATCGCCGCTTTTCGGCCGAAAACGGCCGCAAAAGCGGCGATAATTGTTTATCGCCGCCTTGTTAATATGCCCCCATATTTTTCTGAAGTTTGGCAAGTCCTTTTATCGTTGCACTCCTGTTAATTTCAAAACATTTTTATTTTGCATTGCCACCAATCTGTGCAACATATCATTGCTCCCCTATGTATGTGACCTCCTGTGTCCATGGCTTTTAATATCTGTGCTTCCTCTAAGCCTCTCAAATTTTCAATTGTGCACATTAAATGTGCAAACTGTGTAAAATTAGTGTTACTGCAAATTCTCATAATTTTTCTTTATTCAATTTTGCATCATTTATTACACAGAGGCGAATAGGTTGAGCAGAACATGTCTCATCAAGAGACATTTTCTGCCCACACCTGTAAGTACCCTGACTGTATCTTGAGTACTGGTATTCCCTACTGGGAACATTTCGCACGATATACAGGCAAACCATGTTTCAAATCATTTGAGCAATGACAGTTCAAGAAATTCTGGATAAAAAATTACGGGGCATATTAGCAAGACCGGCGATAAAATTATCGCCGTTTTAGCGGCAGGAAAAACGGCGATAATGGGCTTGCTAATATGCGTTATAGAATTCCAATAGAAGCCCAGGTTAGATGTGCAGGACACAGGGGCGGTGTGTCCATTGGGGCGTTGGGGCATTGCCCCCCCGCCCGTCCCGCAGCTCCCTGGCATCTCTGAACTTAGTTTACTTAAGTTCAGAGATGCCGTCACCGAGGGAGAACTGAGTCTGACAATCATGTCAGTCAGCATGACGTCGGACCGCCCACCCCCTTCAGAGTCTGAAGGGGTGGGCGGTCCGGCGTCATGTTGACTGACGTGCATTGCAGACCAGCCAGGGACAGGCAGCAGCACAAGTGCGCATGAGTGGGTAAGGTGAGCGAATTTTTCGCCCGTGCCCAATCATGCGCACTTGTGTTTCCACTGGCTTGCGCATGCCCATTAGGAGCCCCTCGGTCTCCTAATGGGCAGGCGGCGGGCTACGAGTAACCGTGCCCTCAGCCAATGCTGGCGCTGCAGCAGCGCCAGGATTGGCTGAGGGGTTGCCACTCCACTCCTGATCGAAGAGGCGCCATTGCTGCAACGCGGACCATGAGCAGAGGCGGTCAGGTAAGTTTTCTTTTGTATTATTATCCCTCGGCCCCCCACCCCCGCGCGACCCACCCCCCGCGAGTACTGCGAGCCGCGGCTGATTCAATTCCCTTCCAGAACTGGAGAGTGGAATGGGCAGATGGAGTTATGGATAGTAGTGTTTTTTTATTCTGATAGGGTTGCGATGAATTTCCTGCTTTACAGATGAATTTCATGCTTGCTGATTTTTGAAGATGGAAACTTTATGCGTGACTGTTGGATTTCTATAATAACCAATAGAATGAGAAGGAATTGCCGAAAACGTTTACGCCAATATAACGTGATTTACTACCAATAGGATGTGTAGACAATGACGATTCCCTTTAGGTCCGATATCTTTTACGGACCGTTTAAGTAGTTTTTAAAAACAGGTTTTCCTTTTTTGTCAGACATCCTTTACAGATTGTATTAGTGGTTTAAACATGAAGAGAAATTTCACTTTCTTAATTGTGTAATGGGATGGGGCAATGGGCTCCTTTGAAAACAGATGTTTCCGTCCGATCCGATGTGGCTCAATGGATAGAGTGGCCGACCTTGAAGCTGAGGAGTCAGGTTCGAGTCTGGCGGGCGGCTAAAACTTCTTGTAATTCTTGGCAAATCCGTTAATCTTCCCATGCCTAAAAAAATACAAAAAAGGATGTGTCCGTCTGTAATACAACCGGTGCTTATTTAAAGTGTTCTGATACCTTCGGGTCGAGTTTGCGCGTATATGACACTGCAACAAAAATTATTATTCATGGCCGTGTAAGTGACTTTAACATAAAGAGGTAATTTTCTTCCCTGATTGGTGAAAGGAAGGTATTAATAGGTCACATTTTTGTTCAGACATTTTCTGTGGACAACGAAAATGGTTGTAACACAAAGAGATACTTCTCCTTTGTAATTGGTTAATAAGATGGACCAATGGATACGAGCGCACACCAGGTTTGTGTTTCATGTTACTGAGACCTGAAGTGGGGATCGGGGGCTGCCATTAATTATGACAAATGTGCTGAGTCTTCCTGCTTGCCATATTCTATGTGCACTTATAAACCTCAGCTGTGCCCGCATTGCTCAGTGACGCACATAACTGTCCAGGCCTCAGTACGTCATCTCGCTACCAGAGACTAGTAAGAGGAATCAAAGACTGACAGACATGGTGCATGGTTTGTTGTAAGCGAGCGCAGGTTAACACCTGACATGAGGGTCTCTTAAACAATTTGGGGTAAAGTGCTGCATAGACTGTTGTTTCTCAAAAACACACACCTTGATATATTTCAAGAGAAGGGCCAGATACATCTTTTGCTGCACAGTAGTGCTTTGCTATTCGAATGTGATAATTTGTTGATCTACATGTGGCAAATTTTAGTACCTAACATGTTAAATCTTTTTGTTTAGATTTTGTGGGGGTGAAAGCTACATGCTTTTAAACCGCATTACACATTGGTATTTAAAGTAATCTAAGGGAGCATTCTTCAGAGGGGATAACGTACTGAAAGGGCTGGTGTGTGGTGGTCACTGGAGAGATGTGAAATGTTGTGCCTTTTCATTGTCACTTTTGTACTCCCAGGTGTGGCCATTTGATTATCTTGCATAATATATGGTACTGATTACAAAGAGGACCCCCGAACCCTTCTTGTGGCGGTCGGGCACACTCTCTAGGCTCGCTCGCCACCAGGCACTCACCCCAAACTCTTACGGCCCACCACTTTCAAATGTCACCAGCCACCACTGGCAGGACATCTAACCTGGGCTTCTATTGGAATTCCATAACGCATATTAGCAAGCCCATTATCGCTGTTTTAGCGGCAGTTTCCTGCCGCAAAAACGGCGATAATTTTATCGCCGGTCTTGCTAATATGCCCCCACATGCTTTCGCACACCCTACTCCATACGTGCCCGTGTCTCCAAATGCCGCTGTTCACCTCTATATCTTGCTTGTGTGCTGTTACACATTACAGCACTCACTGCATATATTTATCATACTTTCTCTGTCTCTCTAACCCACTATCGCTTCCTCTAGCGTTTATTCTGTTTAATTAAAGCGTTCGCTCTCTCTCTCCCTTTCATACACTCTGCCTGGCTACTTCTCACTCATTTTGTGTTTGAAGTGATCAGAGGTAAACGTTATATATGGCAGGAAAATACACTCGAAAATATATATAAATATATCGACATTTGGGACTTTCTGTGGAAGTCTGAACATTGCACAGTAGATCGAAACAATATTCTGTGTGCTGACAGCTTTAATTTATTTATTGCACATTAATTCTTTTAATTAAATTAATTGTCCAACTATGGAGACACAGCTGACTGGCTTTTAAATGACATACACCTACCTGCTCCGGCTTTTGTGTAGTGGGCCACGTCAATGTTTCACTTGTCTGATCTCACCATGTATCAAAATGAAGTACAGAAAGTAGGTCTGTTGGTAGTGCTGCCACCGCCTCTCCATGTGAGCTGTGGTTTCACGGATTCCCCTGGCTTCAATGGTTTAATCAACCTTTATTCCTTCAATTTTGTTTTCTTAACATATCCTGTATCTAATTGTCTTCGTTTGTTTTAAATACTAAACAAACTTCGAATTCCAGTCCTTAAAATGCCACACGCGAGTTCCTTCCTTTAGACTTGCAACATTTTCTGTTTCCTTGTGTTAATAATTCGGGCCAGTTTTTCTCTGTTGTGTCTTTGCTCTACTCTTCCCTTGCTTCCAAATCCACTCCCCTGTTCACCTGCTGCAGTAAGAAATCGTTGAACGTTTGAAAAGCGGACATATTTTTTTCTCACAATTTTGTTTTCCTTCTAGTTATTTAACAGGGCTAAATAGGCTACAATGGCTCTCTTTCTTCGTAGACAAAAAGCAAGGAAGCAAATTTTGAGCATATGTTTCAAATCCATGAGTAAAATCCCTCAAATATATCCCCAGAAGTGCTTCAAAAATAATCAAATGCTGAATATCTAAAATGTAATGGTTTTATTCTTGCGGGTGGAATTTGGCTCATGTATCAAAGAGCAGCCCTCTCTTTTCTTGAGAACAGATGCTAAAACAATAACGTCAGGATATATAGGAATACACATAAACAAAATTACCGCAAACATCCAACATGGCGCCAGGAGGCAATCCATAAAATATACTTCCCCTCTGTCTGAAATGACAATCAATTTGTACATGGCAAAAGTCCCAGGTAGTGTCCAGACCTGGAGTACTGATTTGATGTATTTATTGTACGTATTTATTTTAAATTGTGCGTTCAGGTTGCTCTGCAAACTCTGAATGAGAACAAAATCTGCAGCACACACAAATCTGCCCCGCTTCAGTAGGTTACTGTATACATAGACCAATCGGCTCCTATCAGATGCACTATTAGGCGCCCATATCAAAATGAAGCAGCCAATTATATCACAGTACTAAAAATGAGTCCAAAACATGCCATCATGTTTTGTCTCACACCGTGCACAGTGTGAACCACAGACGCTGTGTTCATCGTTACATTTTGCACATATCCTGTTACTCCCAATCAAGGTCCATACAACTTTTGCAATGCTCTGCATAACCAGCATCATGTCACTCACACACTCGCCATGCAACAAACACCCCATGCCACACTGTGCGCACAGTTAGCCATGGCCAAGCCGAATACACCCTCAATCAGGCACTACACACCTTCTGCCAGGAGCTTCATATTCACAGCTATCTAATGCCCTATCCCCCATGTTATACACACACTCACACTTTATGCAGTGCTCTGTCTAACTTGTATTATGTCTTACACACACTCCACCATGCAATAAACACCCAGCTAATACTCTGCACACCTTTCGGTATGATCAGAGAAGTGCACAACCTAAATCAGGCACTGTGCACTCTCAGCCAGGAGCTGCACACTCTCGCCGAATCACTGCCCACTCTAAGGGATGTAATAATACACACACTCAAACTTTATGCAGTGCTCTGTCTAACTTGTATTATGTCTTACACACACTCCACCATGCGAAGAACACCCATCAAACACACTTCTAGTCATGACCAGAGAAGGACAGCACACGCTAAATCATGCACTGTACACCCAGGAGCTGCAAACTCAGCTATCTGCTGCCCAGTCAGCCATGTTATACTCACACTCAAATGTTCTGCCTTTCTCTGTTTACTTTGTATCATGTCTGACACACACTCCTCCATGCAATAATCACCCAGTAAATACTCTGCACACCTCCTTGTATGATCACAGAAGAAGTACACAACCTAAATCAGGCACTGCACACCTTCCGCCAGGAGCTGCACATTCACAACTATCTACTGCCCAGACAGCCATGTTATACACACACTCAAACTTTTTGGCGTGCACTGTTTAACTTGTATTATGTCTGGCACACACTCCACCATGCGAAGAACACCCACCAAACACTCTGCACACTTCTAGTCATGACCAGAGAAGGAATGCACACGCTAAATCAGGCATTGTACACCCTCAGCCAGGAGCTGCAAACTCAGCTATCTGCTGCCCAGTCAGCCATGTTATTCTCACACTCAAATGTTCTGCCTTTCTCTGTTTCTGATCCTTTTAACATTATTTCACTTTATCAGTATTTATCTGGAACACAAACTGTCCTAGCTGTTTTTTTTTCTACTCATTGAGGTACAATACCCCATAAGATCGAAACTCTACATGTTATCGAAAATACACAAAAATTACAAAATTCACCTCTTTGTCCTATAGTCTCTGGATGTGGCCCCATACATGAACCATAGGGTTTTTACAAACCATAGTGTAGAGTTCTAAAACTTACATCAAGGACATCTCAGAATTCTTAAATAAAATAGGAAACTTGGACATGCAAATAACAGAGAAATTATAGCTATGCACTATAGATGTCAATCGCCTTTACACCACCACCACCCACTCGGACACCATAGAGCAGTAGACTGGGCACTGCTCTGAACTGAAGAAGTAAGGGGGAACAAAAGGATTCTGATTGGCCTGTTGCATTTCTCATTATATTCTAGTTCGTTCAACTATTACAATGGTGGCAGTGGAAAGAAGAGTTGTTCATTTCAAACGAGAGCTGCATTGCTGAAGTATGGTTGAAATTGTATAGTGACAGATAACACTAATGATATTATAGGAGTGGTCACCAAGCTGACACCCTGCTACCTAAGTGTGTTACATGATTGAATGGGTCAACAAACAAGACAAATAACAAGCAGAAGAGAGCACAGCAAATATTTAAGATAGAGCAGTTGATACGTGGCAAGTCCATACTGAGCCAAAAGCCATTTATCTTGAGAGTATTTTATGATTCTTGATTGTCATAGATCACAAGTCCAAGTGAAAAAAAGTCACTCCAGAAACAGCCAAATGGGGGTCCCCTGAGAACTAGTTACATATTGCAAAGCACTGAAAAACTTGTTCCTTTGTGACTGTCCCCTTGGAGATTGACCCTGGGTCACCTTGATTAGTTGGGGGGAATGGAGGCAGTTTGGTGTTGCATCAGCCTCAAGAGCCTTGGCCCCGTTTAGGGATAGATAAAAAATTGCAGCTGTTTGCTATGAGCTATATCTCCCGCCCATTACCCCAGGGGTACCAAACTTCTCAGTTATCTTTCTCTATTTTATTCCTAGTGCCAGATCTAACCACCAGGATTATTTTCTTCAGGCCTCCTGGCCTCTAAAATACCTTTCGCCCCACCCGAATTGTAAAACTGCTGCATGTTTCAAAGCCACTGTACCTGCACCCAGTTGCAGCATGAGCAAGAGCTGCTGTGTGGCCCCGTTGTACCTGAAGTTGTGGTCACCAACTATCCTGCAAGGCCTATCCAAACCTTACCATCTGCTAAAGCCCAGTTGTGTTTTTGTAGTGACCCAGGCCTAAACAGCCCATCAGGGCTTCATCTAGCACCCACTAGACCAGACGTGAGATGACGCAGCACTACTCTGAGAAGCTGCACCAGACTGTAGCCGCATCTCCCAGACACCACCCCTTAGGAGACTAAGAGGAACTGCAGTCTCGTGCTCAGCCTGGAAGAGAGTGAGCAAGCAAGCATTGTCAGAGCCAGCCACCCAACAGACACTAACCCATTTGCAGACTGAAAGAAACCCATTGGGTTATTACCAGTGAACTGAGTTAAACAGACTGTGCACTACCACAAGAGTCCAGGTGTAATCTGTACCAGAGCCTAGAGATTCTAGAATCATACCCAGGGAGGGAACTGCACGGACTACAAGTGAGGGATCGAGGTCAAGAGCAGGAAAAGGTGCCAACCTACTCTACGGCCAGGACACTAACTTGCATTGTGAAAATTATCCTGAGTGTAGCTTTTATTTCTAGTGTTCATTAAAGTTCTTTCATTCTTTAAAGTCAATCACTGGTTTGGACAACCATTTAATACACTGTGTTTGTTCAGTGCTTTGTTGAGTGCTGAGCTTAAGCACTGTCACACACCATCCCTGAGAAGCCTGTCACTGCTCGTCATTGGTCCCACTGAGAGTCAAGTGCTGAAATGGTTGCCCTATGGCCCAGTTTGCACATCCATAGTATGACAGACTCAAGCATTTCAGAGGCAATTTACCTCAACCCCCACTGTTGAGAAATGGTTGAGAACCCCACAAAATGACTCTTGCAGAACTTTAAATATCACAACAGAGAATTGGTCATCAGGTATCTGAAGTTAAGTCAATCTTGACACAATGGGCCATATTTATGAAGCCTCTGTGGTGTCCTTGCGTCACGCAAGGCGATACAAGGATAACGCAAAGGCTTCAGTAATATTTGCAAAGCCATGCAAGGCATGATTTGCATGGCCTTGTGTGTCTTTGAAAAGAAACGTAATGCAAGGCAGCTGCTTGTGCCGCGTTACGTTACATTTCAACTTCGAAGGCGTTCCAAGTTAGAAGCATGAGAGTTCCCATGCATCCACCCATGGATTTTGGTGCATTCCCAGATTTACAAAGACTTGTAAACCTGAGAATGTGTCAAAAGACTACACCCTCCCAAGTGAGGCGTAACGAGGAGAAATATCCTTATTTTGTTATTTCCTCACACTTGTGCATGAAGGCGTCCCTTACTGTAAGGCAGCACAGCAACTTTGCTTGATGCCCTGCGTAGCATGGAAGTTTAGTAAATGTGCACCAATGTTTTTATGTTACATTGCAGCATGCAGCTGCTATTGTAGAAGCTGGCTTTCAGAGGAGCTGACTTGCACAGAGCATGAGGAGCACATCTGCTACGGGGAAGAGCAGAGTGGAGAGAGTTTAGCCCTCAGGATTGTGTATATTGGAATGATTCCACCATGGAAGTGGCTACCGCCGAGTTTCAGCTCCCATAGTTCTCTGTTAATGCCATTAAGTGGTGCATACAGTTGTCGTGTTTGCAACTAAGAGAGACAATCATCATTCATATTAAATATTGCTAAATTACTTTTTAACTATTGTCTGTTTTCCTGTGTATCGAAACATTTTCCGTTTCTGGTTAAAGAAAACCAAGTTATGATAATATGATCAGCGTCCTCTCAATAAACACAGTAAGCATCAGGGAGATCAAGGACCCATGAAGACAGTCATTTTCAATCATAGCATGAAAATAACAAAAGAGGTCAGTTTTTCATATGTTACAAATGTATTTATCACCAACACCAATAAGGGTCCTTTTAGGTGCAAATAAAGTTTTTACCCTTTTCTCGCTCAGTGTTTCTTGTTCTGACATCGTGTTGTTCACATAAATGTCCTTAATACCGTACTATTCGCATACACTCATTGTATTAGAAAAACATTGCCATCCTAATTTGAAAGGAAGTGATGAGTTTTGTGCCAAGATCAAAATGTTACAGGATGCCACTGTGTGATAATAAACTGCAGGAAATGTCTTTGTTCGCTTCTGCAGCTACTGGTTTCCTGACAGGAATTGCCAATGCATTTTTGGACATTAGTTCAAAAAAAGACAATAATAAAAAAAAAAAGCCTTCTTCATTCAATAAATATTTCCCTTTTTGGTAATAACATCAATTTAAATGTATATGCATCTATGAAACCCCGTTCTTCCTTATGTCCCGGAAAAATAAACATGGTAAGCTATTTCAGTATTTCTTCTTGCTTTAAACCACACTTACCATTTACTCAATTTCCTCACTATTCTCAGCATTTCCACAAATGATCAATAATGTTTTATTTTTTTTAATTTGATTAATGAATTTACCAAAACATAAACACAACATGACTAAACCATGGGGAAGGGCAGGAAAAAAAGGGCCGAAGGAAAGTGAAGCAAGAGCACCATAAAAGTGCTTTACAGATCGGTATGACTCATTCCATATGGAGACAGATCGGTAGCAAATGATTATACAGTTCAAATAAAGTCCCAACTCACATGGCACAGCATATGACACTTTTACATATCTAGAGTAGTTATGACAATCAATGTGAGTATCATAGCAAGCAGCATGACAGAGGTGTACAGAACCCATTTATACATAGTTATAGGAACAGGTTTAGAAAACAGGTCAGCATACACTATAATAAATCACAACCACTGATCTTACGATACATAGTTAAAGAGAAATGATTTCAGGGCAGACTATGGGGCAGATTTACAAGTCTTGCGCCACTTTTGCGTCACTTTTCTCATGTTAAAAGTGACGCAAAAGTGGCGCAAGGGGCTTGTAAATCTGCCCCTATATATCCATTGGCCTGAAAAAAGGCAGGAACACATCCACATAGAGTTCAAGCTGGGCACTGCAATAGGTGAGCAATCCCATCCATGTCTTAAACCCAGGGCAGGCCATCAAATGTTCCAGCAGCAGAGATAGTGCTGCACATTTTTTCTATGGTGGAGGAATATCTACCACCAATTCCACGAAAGTGATTTTGGGTTCCATAGATATCATGTGTTCAATCATTCTAGACAAAGCAGAAGTGACCTCCCCCCAGAAGGTCCACACCCCCAGGCCATGTGAAGGGAGTCAGCATACAAAATCCCACACCTGTCACAGTTAGATTGTGCACAGAAACCGGGTTTGTATAACTTAGAAGGGGTATAGTATGCCCCATGCAGGAATTTAAAGTGAATGATATGCAGCCTACTATTCAGGTAGGCATCACCATTTGCCTGCAGTAGTCACACCACTCTTCATCCTGAAGTTCCGGCCTCAAAGCAGATTTTTATCTGGACATGGTCGTACATTCACTAACAGAGGCCTCTTCAAGGTCTGAGCAGTAGAGTAAGGTAACCATCTGTTTTGTGGATGATTCTGTAGGTAATATTACCAACGTTTGAAATGTTTCCAGTTCCTGCGGGAAGGATGAGAGTTAAGAGCTCCAGGAGCTGCAGATATGGTAATAAAGAAACATGTCTAGTGGGAAGCATGAGAATGATTCCCTAATATTATCAACTTGTTTAAATCTTCCATCTTTGTAATGACTATTCCGGGTAAATAGCTCTAGTGAGCGCATTTGGGGCATCACCTTCAGTTTGTTTGTTAACGGTAATTTGGGATGAAAAAGTAGCTCAACTGAGACATGTGGAAGGAATGGTGGATGGGTGGTATGAGCAAAGAGCAAAGTGAGCATGTGCACAAAGATAATAAAGTTCACAATCAGGGGACTCAAAACCACTAATGTGAAAGAACGGGGCATGTCAATACCTCCAATTAAATATTGGGTTGCCCCTCCTCCCCGCGCTCATGCCAATTCAATCATTTTAGTTTGACACATACAGTAAAAAGGCCTATAGAGTGGGATGTGTTTGCTCATTAAAAGGCTCAATAGATTTGGGAGGACCATCATTTTCATTAGGACAAGTCATCCCGCGAGCAGGAGCGGCCTGTGCAGTTAAGAGCGGTGGGGCCAGGTTGGTGGGGGATTCGACAGACTACCAATAGGGAAAATTAAACAAATAACTAATTTTCCCTCGTCGTCGTCTGTCGAAATCCCCCTCCACCCGGCCCCACTGCCCCATCGCTCTTACCTACATGGGCCGCTCTTGCCTGCAAGTGATAGCAGAAGCAATGTCCATCTAGTCCCCTGGTCATACAGTTTAGTCATGACAACACCATAGTTCCCCCTGATTACTGTATCAGTGTTCCTATTGTTACAGATGCCAAGGTATTTTACAGATCCCTCACACCGGTGCAGTGGACGTCTGGGAGATACCTGACAGTTCCATCTGTGATGAGGAAAATATAAGACGTGTCCCAGCTTATAGTCACACCTGAAGAGGAGTCAAAGCGGACAAATTCCCCCATTATTAGACTGAGGGTATGCTCCTGAAAGTCAGAGGTACAGCACCATATTGTATGTAGACATGAAGATTAGAAGGTGATGACTTGTGTATCTGAGTGCGTGTTCCTAGTAGTGCTGACATATCTTGGCCACCAGGGGCTCCAGGAGAATGGCAAAAAGGAGGGGTGAACGGGGTCAGCCCTGTCTAGTACCCCGGAAAATTGGAATTGGCTGAGAGATGCAGTTATTTATTCTGATGCGTACAACTGGCGATCTGTACAAGAATCTAAAAAAATCTAATTCCAGGGAGTCAAACGCCTTTGAGGTCCAGGAAGATGGCAACGGCATCTAAGTATTTGTAAAACGTGACTCTCCTGAGGGATCAGAATGTTGCTAATATTATTAGTTCCCCCTGGACGTTTAATCACTGTGAGAAATTAGGTTGTTGGTTGACTGGGCTGTGAGCCCAGTTCAAATAGCAACCACAACCCTTGACAGGGTGAGGCATAAGCCAACTCTAAATTAACCTGTGCTTAATCCTCTGGTAGATTGGCACAGAGCAGAATCTAAAAAAATCTCATTCCAGGGAGTCAAACGCCTTTGAGGTCCAGGAAGATGGCAACGGCATCTAAGTATTTGTAAAACGTGACTCTCCTGAGGGATCAGAATGTTGCTATTATTATTAGTTCCCCCTCGACGTTTAATCACTGTGAGAAATTAGGTTGTTGGTTGACTGGGCTGTGAGCCCAGTTCAAATAGCAACCACAATCCTTGACAGGGTGAGGCATAAGCCAACTCTAAATTAACCTGTGCTTAATCCTCTGGTAGATTGGTACAGAGCAGAGGCAATGTGTGAAGTATCTCTACAACACTTCAAACAGTAATAAAGCAAAAACATCACACAAAAATGATCCCACACCAAGTTAGAGAATTAGAGTACTTTTAAATAAATAAAGGCGAAACAAAAGTTTTCAGGGCCAGATTTACTAACATTTTGCGTCATTGTTGCACCACTTTTGAGGCACAACCATGACATAAAATGCTAGTAGATATTTACAAGGCCATGCAAGGGGTGATTTGCACCGCCTTGCATGACTTTGTATAAAAAATTTTATGCAATGCAGCAGATTGCACTGTATTGCGTTATATGTTATTCTGGGAGGCATTCAATGGGTGGAACATGGGCTTTCCCATGCATCCACCCATGGATTTCACACAGTCCCAGATTTACAAAGGTTTGTATACATGGATTTGTGTGAAATAGCTACACCTCCCGGAGGAAAGCGTAACGAGGCAAAAAATATTTTTTCTCCTCGTTGTTACCTCTTTCTATGTGTGCTGCAGAATACAGCACACATAGAAAGAGGAAAAAACATCTAGAGATTGTTTTGTGCAGGAAGGAATCCCTTCCTGCACAAAAACAATTCTTATTGCAACATAGGAACCCTTGCACCATGGTGCAAGGGTGCTTGCATTGGCGCTTGGCTGCCTGAAGTGCGTCAGGTTTCCCTGCCTTATCCTTTCGTTTAACAATGGGAACAGGCTATACTGCTACAATGGTTACCAAGTTTGACTTTTATGTGTGGATTTCTTTTGATGATTTTTTGAAGCTGCATTTTGAATTATTGATTATGTATTATAAAGAGATAATATTGGTGAATTTTGGCCCACTTGGACAAAATGGGATAAGTAAAGATAAGATAATGTCTGTTATATTTCAAAAATTGTGTCTAAGAAAGGGAGGGACTTAGAGCGCATCAAGGTCCAGCATACGTGCTCCGAATAATCTAATAAATGTATATGGGGTATGCAGTTCCTAAAGAAGAATGCGTCTATGTGGGTCAACAACTATTCTGTAGGGTATGCAGTAGGCATGACCCTGCAAGAATCAAATGCCCTCACACACCTGAATAGGTGTCATGCTGCATAATAGGGGGTTTGCTCCTTGTCGGGCCGGTACTGCAATGCCCGACGGGCACCCTCAATGGGGGCTTTTTGCCGGAGATATTCGTGTCTGCTGTTTAGTGAAGTGTAGGTGTGGGGGCTTAAGCAGTAGATTGGTGTTGAGGTGTGAAGGTGTGGGGTTGAAAATAGGGAAAGAGGTACTTCTCAGGAAAAACTTTAATTGCCAAGTTCTCTTACCTATATACAAAATGTGTGGTGCTATCTATTAGACTTTAAATTATCTTAGATAGCTATAGGTCAAGATGTTACTAGCTTCTGTTTAGTCATAACAATGATCTAGTAGCTATTCATCAGGACCAATATCAGCCTAATCTACTTAGTGATTGGAGTTTTAATGTATGGGTTCACTGATTTTCTCCCAATTACACATACCTTGGTTTCGGTATTGATTTGTGATTTATTTAGCGATGACCTGTAGTTTAAAGACATACAGTACAGAGTAAAAATACAATTCAATTTTTCCTAATCATTATTTCCAATATTGATTCTGATTCGCACATCATGAAACACGTGCTTATTTTGTGACACCAAATGCATGCTTATTTGTTTGCATCAATCGCATGCTTTGTGCCAAAGTATGTCACCTGTACTTATAAAAACACCACAAGATACACGCAACATAAATTAAAAGTCCATCACAGTTGATAACTTACCCAAATTGGGTAATTTTCGTGCCTCCTTGAGATGTGCACAATAGCACACCGTTTGTGTGCTGAAAAAGGTAATCAATGTTTGGGTCAATTTGGCCCTGTTTGATTTAGAGTCTAGAAAGAGTTCCGTTCTGCAGAGCATTGCCGGTTATGCCGTACTTACAGTTTGGTCAGGACCGGCTCTCTGGATGACCTACCCTCGTGTGCTGACTCAGAAGTGTTGGCTCACGGGTAAGTTGGGAGTATTTTACCTGTTCCTGATGGATTAACAAGGACCAGGTGTTGCTGGTATTGGACCCACTCTGCGTGCAAACACTAGAGCGGGGATTGAGTAGGCTGGTTTAGTCTGTTATTTATCTCCATTGGGAGGAAAAGGTTGCTTCGTGGTGGCCATCCTAACACTATAATTAAACCAATTGTCAATATCCATATTGACCTAAAGCTTCTACTTATTAACCATTACCAGTGGGGGTTGTTAACAGCGTATTCTCAATTTATAAGTCTCAGTCGTGCCCGGCGGGAATTCCGCTGGTCTTGGAACTGTAGTCATCGAAATGGCTAAATTATCATTGATAAGGAATGGCCTCTATGTGAGTTTTTTTAATTTCGGACGGGTGAAATTTACTACTTGCGCTCCAGTCAGCATGACCGCAAGAAAAGTGATGGACTTTTGAGGAGTAAAATGTACTATTACCGCTCCAGTTGGTGCAACAGTAGGGAAAGCATTGAATTTCAGAGCGTTGAAATGTACTATTCTCACTCTAGTCTGTGCAACAGTAGGGAAAGCGTTGGATTTTGGAGGGGTGAGATTACTATTTCCACTCCAAACGGCACAACAGTTGGAAAAGTGTCAAATTGCAAAGAGGCTAATTTTACTATTCCTACTGCAGTCTAAATATAAGTAGGTAAAGTACATTCACTTCAAACACATTACGTATATCATGAATGTAGACAAATATTATCTATCTATCTATCTATCTATCTGTCTATCTGTCTGTCTGTCTGTCTATCCATATATCCATCTATCCATCAATCCATCCATCCATCCACCCATCCATCCATCCATCCATCTATCCATCCATCCATCCATCCATCCATCTATCTATCCATCCATCTATATGTAGATATATGTGAAACAATTCTCATCTCTGTAAGTTCAAAAGGAAGAGAGTGGCACACCTACATTGAGGATCCCATAGGTGGTTTATTGAGATATGCAAGCGAAAGTCAAAGCGTTCTGGTTGTCAACTTACAACCTTGCTCACGACAGAGAGCACCATTTTTTCTGTGCTTATATTGCATCACATGTTCTAAAGCCATTGAAGCAAACAAGGAAATGGCGGTATCAGCTCAATACATATCAGTCACCATCTTTAAACATGTTCAATCATTGTAATTCATTATTCAAAGATACATGGTATCAGGCACAAAAAACATAATGCACAGTACAAATAAACCAAATTCAATCATATTTAAACATGATGCTGAAATATAACAAATGGTCACATTGTGGTGAAAAACGCACGAAAATCAAAGTAACTGCTGTGATAAATGCTAGTGCTTTTCCATGTCACAGTGCTCTAGTGCGTATTTACACAGTGCTCCTATCAGGCATCAAATATTAAGAAAGAGATCTTTAAAATAACATCTCAGTTGACCTCCAGGTGCCTGTAATAGATGGTGATATCCTGGATAGTCAAGGTAAATGACAGTTGTTTGTATGTCTCTATATTGCCAATTAGAGTGTCGTCGAGCCGATCTCAGTTAAGCAGTGGTCAAGCGACACAACACTGGTGTGGTCCCAAGTGGTTAAATATTACAGGTTTGAATACCTAATTTAAACTGTATAGAATATAGCCTTATATAGACAATAATCACAGATCCCAAGTGCGAGGAAATAACAGTTTTAGGTACCAAAATTAATAAACCTAAGTGGGCCCTGGGTCAAGAGACATAATTGCAGCAATTTCATAACGGATGCCTGACATAACAAGTAAGTCAATGTATAATCTTGTAAAAACAATACATGCAAAACAGTGCTAACAAAAGAAACTAAAAACTAAAAAAACAAGTCTGTTTTATTTATCCTGATTATAAAACAGTCAATGATATACAAAATGGTGCAAAGACAGTGTACGTAAGAAAGACAGGCAACAATATAGGCAAGTATGCATCTTTTCTACGTCCATATTTGGTGTCTACCTTCAATTTAATATGTGTTTCCAATTTTCAGAGCTCCTTTTCCCAATTTCCCCCTCTTTTGTTCCTGGGATTGTCTGCTAGACAACTGTACTTCAAATGAATGGGGTTACTTTTATGAAATTTCTCAAAATGACATTGTTTGTGCTTGCTCTAATGTGCTGTAGTATACGTTTGTGTACAGGTATAATAGTACTGCCCACATATAGTTTTGCACATGGGAATTTGTGAAAATATACAACAAAACTTGTCTTACACATCAATTTACCCTAGATTTTAATGGTTTTTCTAAATGGGGTGTGGATTTGGGACATATTTTCACCATTTTTGCAAGTTTTGCACTTGGTGCATTTTCAAAAACCCTCTTTAAGTGAAACCATGTTTTCTTATACTTTTGGGTTTCTAGATCACTTCTAACGAGATGGTCCCTCAATGATTTAGATTTTCCATACGTGATCTGCGGGCGGCTAGTTACTTTTTGACCTATGATCGGGACCTCTTTGATGAGATGCCAATGTTTCTGTAGGGCATGTCGGACCTTTAGCTGTTCTAGATTATAGGTAGTAATGAATCTGTGTGGCTGATTTTCCATTTTCTTTTGTTTTTTAGATTTTTTAAGATCAAAGAGGGCTATCTCCATTTTCTGTGCTCTCTGTGAAGTTGTTTTAAGTATTGCATCAGACTATCCCCTCTGTTTTAAGTGTTCCATCATCTGTGCTTCAACCAGATTATAGTTTCCATCAGTACTACAGACCATTCTGGCTCTGTAAAATTCCCCAAAGGGGATGCTTTTAATGAGAGGGTCCAGATGGAAACTGCTGGCATGGGGAGTAGTGGGTTTACTATTTATAGTAGTCGAAAATTTCTCCTCCCCTACCCGTACCAGAACATCCAAAAATTATATAGCAGTGTTGCTTGTTTTTCCTGTGAATTTCACAGTAAGGTCATTGTTATTTATTTCTGCAATAAATAGATTGACCTCACTCTCAGTACCTTTCCATAGTCATCTATAAACCTTATACATAATGCAATGTTTTCAGACCAGTGTTCCATACTGGCGCCCCAGAGCACCTGCTCCTCCCACCAGCCCAAATGCAAATTTGTATAGCTGGGGGCGAGGCAGGTACCCATAGCTGTTCCTCTTAGTTGCTGAAATAGCGTATTATTAAAAAGGAATATGATCTTATTCAAGCAACACTATTTTAAGCAGCATTTTGTTGTGTGCTAAGAATTTTATGGATCTCATTCTGAGGTAATGGTGTGTAACTCTCAAACCATCTTGGTGTCTAATACTGGTGTATAAAGTATACACATCAAGGGTCAATAAAAGCAAGTCATTTTTGCACTTTATGCGGAATAAAAAGTCTGCAGTTTCCCTGATGTAGGAGGTAAAATTATTTACAGTTGGGTTAAAAATAATCAATATACTTGGATATATTTTCAAACACACTGTTCAGTGCAGCTATAATGGGTCTCCCCAGTGGTGTTGTCTTATCTTTATGTATTTTTGGTATTAGATAGAATACTGGTAGCTAGGGGTGATCTTGTTTCAAGAATCTGTATTCATCCCAGCTCAAACGTTCTTGACCTTTCCAAATATTGAGTCTGTCAGTAAAATCCTCTTTTACTTGAAGATACTCCTCCATGGTGATGCATTTTCAGCAATCCATGTCATTAAGCTGCTGGTCTGCTTCTCTCAAGTATATTTCTTTGTCCCATAGGACAATGTTGCCCCCTTTGTCTGAGGGTTTCACTATTAAATTGTCCAATCTTCTGAGTTTGTCTATTGTTGCAAAAAATGTTTGTTCTTTGTTGTTTCTAAAGTCTCTCTTTCTACTGGATGCAAGATTTATATGTCATAGATCTTTTATCACATTCTCTGAGAATTTATCAATGTTGTCTTTTGTGGTCACTGGGATGTATCTGAGTTTCGGTCGGAAGGGCATAGCCCCTTCAACCTGAATGTCCACCATAGCCAGTTCTTTTTCCAACTGTATTCCATGGGTTCTTGGGTTGCGTCCGAGTTTCCTTCCTCTTCAAGTTCTAAGAGATGCTCTAGGAGCCCCACATCTAATACTGATAGGATGGTGGAGCCTTGGTTCTCCAGTTGTCTTTGGTTTATCATAGTACGTGATGCATCTCTTTGATCTTGTGTATTTATAATAAGTTTAAGTTTACGTATGAACTTGTACGTATGAACTTGCACAGGTATATTCTACTTTGGAGTAATTAAATTTGCTTTTGTGGCAATAAGACAGACCTAGTTCTAGAATTTCAGTGTCTTAACGCAAAGTACTCTAAAGACGTAAAAAAAAAGGATTCTTGAACATATTAAGGCTGTTAAAAACAGAGACGTAAGCTATGCCATAGCTAAACATCATTTACAACAGCACAATAGCAATTGAAAGACCATTAGATACTATGGCATAGTACATGTACCCAGGAACGAAAGGGGAGGCGATAGAACTTAGACAATTATAGTGTTGTGTAGTTCCTATAGTACCCATGCAGGACCTGCGCGTTTGGATAACATAAACTGTGGGCTTGGTGTTAGACTGACTCTGTGCACCCCCACCGTTAGCCTGTTTTGCATTAGCTAGCTCACAGTGCCGCTAGAATCTCCTCTTATCAGGGAGAGATTAGTTTCTGGCAACCTTAGATCATGACAACCCAAATTCCTCAGAATCGTGGAAACAATGTACTACCTTTCGCTCAGTCAATCGTGCTTACTTATTCCGTTTGTCTCAGAGAGTTACACAGAATAAACAGTCTGGGCATTTCAATAAGTATTTATTGAACAGTTGTTATTCTAGTGTAAAATATATGTGCTGCAGTAACCAGTAAACAATAGCAGAGATATATTATCAGCAGTACGATAAAAGCAAAGGGATAGAACAGTTGTACCATATTGCAATAATCATGAATACATACATGAATATAAAAAGCATTATGAAAAGTGCGCTTACTCCGACGAGGCCTAACTAGATGTACCTGAGTGTACCTAGCATATGTGTAGGTCTAAAAGCCTAAGAGCCAAGAATCCTTCTAGGATTTAGTCGAACCCCCATACCTGAATAGAGAGAGTGTGGGACCCTGTCCTGCTCTCGAGTTGGACACCCCGCAAGGGCTGTGTTAGACCGCTGTCAGCTGGAACGACTGCATGCAGGAGCCTCAGCGTCTCTGGTCAGTGTGTCAGCATGGAAGTCTCGGTTCCCTCTGTCTTACCGGGGTAAGATGTAGTGTATTTATACCCTGAAGACTCTAGTTGCTTCGTATGGTTTGTATTGGCCCTTGTTAGACTTGAGGAAGATGGTGAGCAGTCAAAATATCGAAAATTTAATGTCGATATACCAAAATATCGGTTGTAAAATATCGATGGTATAAAATATCGATGTTTAGCATATCGACATCAAAAATTTCGATATTGGTATGTGTAGTAAAATATCGAAGTACAATATATCGATTGTCATAATATCGTTGTGTTAAAATATCGATAAAGTGTAGTATTGTGTTATTTTTTGTATATTTTGTAATATTTTGTATATAAGGGGCTCATTACGATGGCGGGCGGAAGCACAACCGCCGTGCTGGCGGATGCAAAAACCACCAGTTACCGCCGGCACGCAGCAGTCCACACGCCCGCCCAATTACGATGCGAAAAGTAGGCCAAACACCGCCGGCAAGCCAGCAACACCGTCCGCCATCAAAGTGCGCCCGCACACGTAGCGGCGCAGCCCAACTGACACACACCGTCCGACGAAAACACGTCCCGCCCGGCGCATAAATTACGATGCCGCAAACAAACGGCTCCCACGGCCAAGAGATACCGTACGACAAACCGAAGCGGTAACACGGACGCCGAGCACGGACAACGAAGAAGCGGCTCCCCGAGCATGAATCCAGCACTGCAGGCCCTCCCCATGCTCTTGCTGATGCACCACCAAGGACGCAACGTACCGCGGAGACGCAGGTAGGCACACACACAACAAGTGCACGCAAACAGCGCACACAGTGCAAGGGCGGAAAAAGCGGACAACCCCCCCAGCGCGTGTACACTACACATCCACCATTGCATCCACATATGACACACAGGCCAAATCGTAACATCGCGTAACACATGTGTACACACCACCTGGGACTAGGAACCAACGACCCCGTCACGGCCCCAAAGCGGCGATGACGCCGCCACACATGCGCACAACGCAGAGGCCAACCGCAGCGCCATGCATGCGTCGCACACAGACACAGGGACACAACCAAGCAGCACACACATCAGCCCCACCCCGAACGCACATGACACGTGACAGGCCTGCCACAGACATGTCCCCAACGCCCAATTCACGGACAACACCCAACGCCACACAACCGACGCACACATGTCAGTGAAGTCACGCAACAGCAGGACACACCCCAGTGTAACAAACATGGCGAAGCACACAGCGGCGGCAACACCAACTAGGAGAAGCAGGGCCCCTTCGGGAAGAGGAACGCCAGTACCACACTGAAACACCCATACCACCCTGCACATATGAACAAGACATATAAAACGGAACACCAAAGAGCCCGGGGACCGACAACAGGTGGCCCAAGAATAACATTCACACACAAGGCCCAACGCAGAGCGGAAAGGCAGCCTGCCGCCCACACAAGGGAGAGCAGACAGCACCGAATGACCTTCCATTCCAACTCCGAAACCACAGCCCTACGAAAGAAGCCGGTGAATACAGCCATTGTCCAAGAAAAGACCAACACAGGCATGCCGAGGAGACCGACCACAGGGCAGATAGCGCATATCACAGAAGCACACAACGGACGGGGAAGAAAGAAGAAAACACTCCCCCATGTCGGCCACATGCAAGTTAATTGGAAGGAGTCACACATCACTGACCTTGAACTGTCTGAGAAGCATGTGGGATGAGGGCCCGTGTCCTCCAAACAAGCCAACAGAACACAAGTCCTGTCTCCCTACGACTACACAGAGCTCACAGCAACCTCGGAGCGTGCACATTGCAGACTGCACACACAGCCGGAGCACGCCACCACAACGCACCGCTGCGAAATGGCAACCGCAACACACCTACCCAACTACGCCGGACAGCTCAAGCTGTACAAAACCAACCTGATACATATATTGGGATGCGATCTCCTGTCCCTGCTGAACGTAAGTTACCGACTGACTTACCGCATCACATTGTTCAGCTGCGTCATGCCCGTCTTCTACTGTCGGAGGTGTCCCTACCAACATCCCGTGGAGATATGCCTCTCCAACCCGGCATGTCTAAAGGCGGACCTGCTACCACTACTCCTCCCTCTGGACACACACGACAGGGCCTGCTCTGCCTATGGGGGCATGGCGTATGTGGCCAACATCGCACCCACACTGAAATGGGACCACTGTGCCTCCACACGACGGATCATCGAGAACAGCTACATCGAATGTCACCCAGCATGCCCCATCATGGTCCTCCAAGGGACAACTTACGAACAACACCTTGACAGCCACCATCCGCTACATTGGCTGGCAAACATGTACACCACCAATAACATGGAAGCCCTGCTGGACGGCATCGCATACCTGACAACCTGTAAATTCGTCGGACCACAACGCAGGTTCCCCGATTGACCTATGATGTCCAACCCCGCACCCATGCTTAGCTTCCGCACGGACTGGTCAGTCACCACCACAACAGCCATACCAAACGACCGGCAACTGTTACCACACCATCAACGACATCGCCATGACATCGGATATGACCGGGACATGCACACTGTTCCCCATCACATCCAGGAACACCGCATGCATCGTGGGAGGCAGTGGCATGGGGTCTGTGCATCGCACCCACATGGACGGAACTGCACGAACAACCAGGACACGACATGGATCCAGGGCCCATGGACACACACACCGCTCAGTGGACATGAATAGGTCGCCTGGAGTCTGTGGGTGCTGCACCCCTCCCACCCCCGCCCCGGGAATCCCATACCAGGACCTTTGCATGGACGACAAGTGCATACAACAACAACACGACCCCAGTGACTGTGACATGTCCAGTAACCACCACATTGCAACAACAAGTGGCACGCCGCTGCATGCACGCAAGCACATGCCCTGATGTCATCTCACATGCACGCGTGCATGAGGAACAACCGCAGCAAACCTGTCACATGGAACTGAGATGGACTGTGCCCATGATGCCAAGCGGTCTGGTAGGCTACATGTATACCGTCTGTGTCAAAGTCCGCAGCTCCGCAGCTATACGTAAATGTACATTAGCACAGCCTTGGCCAAGCAGATGTAACTCTGAAGCCCACATCCCACATGCAACAGCCAATCACATGTAACCCCACACCCTATCCCATTTGCAATCATGCTCAGTATATCCTCAACATGTATTCCGCTGCCAGTAGTGTCCACTATACTGCATCACAGAGGACAGAAGACTCAATATAATGTTTGAAACCAAAACTGTCTCCGCTGACTCATTTCACAAGTACGAATGAGAGAGGATGAGAGTATGTGAAGTACACGGCAGTCGTGACATGACCATGTAGTCCACTGGTATTGGATGTCAACGCAAATGAGTAGCACAACTGTGGAAGACACACATGTGTCGTGTGAAGTCGTATGGACGCAGTGCTCAGGTGGGTGGGTGTGACGGGTAGATGCGCACATGCCAAGTTGGAGCACGCCGTGTCGGGAGGGGTCATGAACAGTACACCACCGCTTCCCTGGGCATTGTGAGAGGACACCTGTCGGGGGGAGTGAACACGTGTGTGCACAGCAGCCGGGCACACGTACAAAGCGGTACCATGCGCACCTCAGCCCACCCTCTGTGGACAAGCTGGATCCTGTTGTGCGCCCGCCATGCCCCTTGACAAGGCACACACAGCCCCAGTCGACCAGGTGTAACCCCAACATAGTCAATCCGCACAGGCGATACAGGGCACGGGATGGCAGTGGAGCATGGTGTGTGAGAGGTCTCCTCGCGCTCCTCCTGGTCATATCACGCAGGCAATAGAACCTCAACGTCTAGCATGGCACAAGTCAAATGGAAGTGTAGGGGGACGCACCACAGCACGAGCAGCACTGACGTCACGGGAGGTGGCTCGCACCATCCCATCCATTGCCCATTATACCAACCACGCCACATGCCATTGCGACTAAGTGCAAGCGCGTGCGCCACCACCCCCGAGCCCTCCCCAGAGAGGCCAAAGAGTGAATGTGTGGGCCATCAGTCACAGACGGACGCGGCATGGCCGCAAGGGCAGCCACAGCCACTGGGTGTCGCAGGTGGCGGATCCGGAAGGCGAAGACTGTGATGCATAGTCCATGCAGGCCGGGTCTCCATTTGGGGCACCACGCAGGTGGACGGCGTCCCGCAACACATCATACCCTGAGACAGCCCACTCGTGCAACTGGACCCACACATACACTCCTTGCCCTCTCTGGTGCGAGCTTGGGGCTGCCTGTGCAAGCGCTAGCCTCGCAGGTGCACATGCATATTGGGGGAGCGTGGGGAGGACATGAGGGCTGGGGCGAAGATGACTGTATCACTGTCAGTGAGTACAAGGGATGACCCAGATGTGGAAAGGAAGAGACGTGTCCCGTGTGTACTGCAACTAGTCGCCAATCCAACTACCCCCCATGTCCGGAATGTAAGCCCGCACCTAGGCCCGCCCATCCGCCACATCGAATATACCACCAGCACGACAACCTTCCCATTCGAAACACTGACTGGGGGTGGCGACCAGTGAACAATCATGTGTAGCCTACCCACGCGTACATGTGGGCCCTCCATGATCCATGTCACCTGCGGCAAAGTCATGACATGCGCAATGAGGGAAGTGAGGAGAGCTGTCCGCCCCACGCACAGAAAGTGCATCAGCTCCACAGACCCAGCAGCGAGTCCAGCAGGGGTCACATGTGCAGGGGCAGCTGTGCCTGGTGTGAAGGCACATGCATATAGACAGCACATCGACCAATGTGTAGTCTGCCCACATCTACAGTCCATCATCATGCGGACATAGGAATTGAACACAGGGCAACACATCTGAGTGGGTGCACCCACCGTGACCAACAATGCGCAATCATCGACGTACCCGCCCTGTGCATGGCCCCCACCCAACGGAGGCACATCCAGTGCCACCATCCCACACACACAAGCCTTCCACGGAACATGCTGTGTCCAATGGTCAGTACAGAGTCAGCACCCATCTGGTGGATCCTGAACAGGAGACACATGCACACACATGCCAGCTCCCACTATGTACGTCTGCCACCTGGCACGTGCAATGTAACCTCTCACCTGTGACGTGTGACTGCAAGCACACAGCCGTCTTGGCATGGGGCTGTCAATGTGGACACCTGTCAATGTTTCGGGAGGTGTGATCCGTACAGTGCTGTACATAGGGTGCAGTGCTGACACCTACTACTGTCTCATATCCCCTCGTGCCACAGGTCTCACTTGTTTTGGCCGCTCAGCCTGTGCCCACATCGTCGTCGTCGTGTGCCATACTCATCCAGCCTCGGAAGCAGTTCCATGCTCAGCAGACATTCATGTTGCCGTGGCGTTGCCGCTTGACGAATATGCAGTCAGTCCCCATCAGCACGCCCGCAAGTCATTGGGGCCTAGATCCCCATGTGCATGCACATGGCAGTGGTTTGTATCACTAGCCATTGCCATTGTTGGGAGACCTGTGTAAGTGTATTGTGGCCGTGCCGTCCCAGCTTGACAGCTGGGCTGTGGCTCATGTGCTTGCTCAGTCATGTCAGTGATGTGTATGCGAAATTGCTATGTGTTGTGTTGCTTTGACATGTGTCCACTGCCATTTTCCCTAGGCGGAGACCGAACATTGACCGCCCATACCAATTGCTGGCGGACATGGACGATACAGAGGTCATTAGGAAGTTTCGGCTGGACAGGCCAACCCTGCATCGACTGTGTGCCATGTTGGAACCCCATCTCCGTCCCCGCAGGGTGTATCCGACAGCTGTCACCCCCACGGCTAAGGTGATGGCCGCCATGCATTTCTTCGCCACTGGGTCATTCCAGCACACAGTGGGCAGTGGAGGAGTGATGTCCCAGCCCATGTTCAGCAAGGTGCTGAGGGATGTACTGGCAGCCATGATGCTGTACCGAAACAGGTACATCCGCTTCCCCAGGGCTCGTGAATTGGCGGCAGTGAAGGGTGCATTCTATGCCCTTGGCAGAATCCCACACGTCGTTGGAGCCATTGACTGCACACATGTTGGCCTTGTTCCACCACAGGCCACTGAGCACCTGTACAGCAACAGGAAGCACACGCACTCCCTGAATGTGCAAGTGGTGTGCCTTGCGGACATGGTGATCACCCACATGTGTGCAAAGTTCCCAGGCTCGGCCCATGACGCACACATAATGCGCAACAGCATCTTGCCACGACTGATGTCCAATCTGCAACAGGATCGTGGCTGTATTGTCGGTGAGTATGTGGAGTGGTGTAGCGTGCTGGTTGTGCGATGCTGTCCCCTGTCCAGTTGGAATAGCAATGGTTCTCTGTGTCCCTCACACCCAGGTGACTCTGCGTACCCGAATGGGGCATGGCTGCTCAGTCCATTGAGGAATCCTCGCACCCCAGCAGACGATCGCTACAATGAGGCACATGGGAGGACCAGACGTGTGGTCGAGCGTACCTTTGGCCTCCTCAAGTCCAGGTTCAGGTGCCTGGACCGCACCGGGGTGCGCTGGCGTACTCCCCACAGAAGGTGTGCCAGATAGTGGTGGCGTGCTGCATGCTGCACAATCTGGCCATTCGGAAGCAGATCCCCCTCATCGTGGATGACAGAGATCAACCAGGGCCCCAGCCCGCAGACCAGGACAGCTCGAGTGAGGAGGACAGCGGAGAGGAGGAAGCTGGTAATGTGCGGCAGCAGCTCATCGCCCACTACTTCACTTGACGGTGAGTGTCCATGTACGACGGCTGATGTGGCTGTGTCTGTGCAGGTGTGTGTGTGCTGTGTCAGGATGGCCGTTTGTTCACTGCGTGCTGTGTGTCAACGCTCCATGGCAAGGGTAGTATGCCACTGTTGGTGGCTGTGGCATTGTGCCCTATTGCTCTGTGCGATGTGTGTACATTGCTTGTAGTTGTTGACATGTACTGTGTGATGGGTGTGTGACACACTCATTGAATGTGCTCCTGTTCTGTCTCCCACCCCTAGGTCCCTACAGGCCCTCCGGTTCCATTGCCATGCCACGCATCAGGTGCCTTTCCGCCCAAGGTGGCCGTTGTATTCCGTACAAATAAAACACAGGGCACAAACAGCAGTTTGTGTAAGAGGTGCATTTATTTCAAACTGTGACATGTGATTGTGTGTAAGGTGATGACAAAAGTGGTGCGTGCAGTGACAATGAGCTGTCGGTCATGGCTGCGTGATGCTCAGGGTGTACCCACTGGTTCTATGTCCATAGTCCAACACACACATGCCATCCAGATGGCTGTGTGGAGTGGGATCGTAGTCCAAGTCAATGCAGTGGGTAGTCAAGGAAGGCTGGCTGGCTGCCTCACTTGCGTCTGGAGCGTGCAAAGTCCTCCCGGGAGATCTGTTTCCACTTCGGACGGCCCCTTCCACGTTTGCGAGGGGGTGCCTGCTTGCGACATGCTGGTGGTTGAGGTGTGCTCACTGGCTGTGGACGCAGGGGAACTGGACACTGCTGCTCGACCCTGCGCCCCGGCAGGTGGTGGCGGAGGGGAGCTGCTGTCCCTGGCTGTGACCTCACCGCCACCACCAGCTGGCCCATGAGGTCCACGAGTTGGCCCATACGGGCGTCCATGGACCTCAGCACCCCCAGCACCTCCCGCGTGTCTGAAGCAGACCTGACCCATTGTTCTTGGGCCTCTTCATAGGCCCCAAGGACTCTGGCCATTTGAGGCAGGGCATGGCTCCCAGGGGAGACTTGCGTTTCCCTGACCCTGCTCCTCCTACCAGTCCTGCTGCCACCGGCCTGCCCACTAGCCACATTGCTCACCACGGTCCTCGCTGTGGCTCCCAGGGTGGATCCAGTCGGCCGGGCCACCACCTGCGCTGGGGCTGGTGCCAGCGAAGACGTGGTGGTGGTGGCGGTGGTGGTGGTCGGTGCGGCGATGGTGGCGGTTGCGGCAATGGTAGTGGCCGCAATGACCGTGGGTGTGGCCGCAATGACCGTGGGTGTGGCCGCAACGACAGTGGCAGCAGGGGGCTGGGAATGTTCAGCAGCCCTGGATGATGGGTTGGTGGGTAGGAGGGGTCCTGGGAGCGGCTGGGCCCTGCCACACCAGATGGGCCTGCTTGGTGGTCCGTGTCCGAAGAGGAGGACAGATCCTCCACATCCGTGTGTCCTCGTTGGGGGCTTGTAGGCTGGCTGTGCTGGCTGCTGTCTCCATCCCCAGCATCCAGCAGTTCGTCACCTGTGGAGAGAATGAGATTTGTTATTGTGTTGCACCTGGCGAAGTATGTATTTGTCGTCTGACATTAACAGTTCGTGCAATCTCGTACATGGGTTTCCCGGAGGCGTGTGTGTGGCTGTAGCATTTGTAGTTGTGTGTGCTTGACAATGGGACTGTGTGCTGTGCACATGTGGCATGGGACGGATTGGCCATGCAGATGGGTGTGTTGCTGTGCCCCTACTTATTGTGACTCTGGTGTATGCGGGCTCCTGGCCCATCCTGGGTCTGGTTTGTACTTTGCTTTTGGTGTTCAGATGGGACGCTTAGGAACGCATATGGCAACATGGGGGCCATGCCCCAGATTCGCATTTGGGATGGAATATGCTTTTGGGGTACATGCTGTGAGCCATGGGTGCCGAACGTGACATGTGTTGTGGCAGCATGACAGTGCATGGTTTGAGGTGTGTGCATGCTTGACATGGCCTGCATATTTGCTGTCTGTTGTGATTACTGGACATGGCATTGGACGCATCGTTATGAGTGAGTGATGGTTGTGTGCCAGCCAACGTATTGCAGTTGTCCCATCTCCTTGGTGTGCGTGCTGCCCTGTGCCATGTGCATCACTGCAGTGCTCGGGGGGTGTGGCCCATGTTGTGTGTTGTTGCTCACAGTGTGTCGTGCGCTTCATTGACTTCTGGCACATGGTTGGTCATGGGCATGTATCTTAGCGTGACTGCTGTATGTGTGGCAGCTGTGCGGATGACATGCCTTTCATGAGACTGGGGCTGACGGATGGGATGGATGGTATGTTGTATGTGCATGGTGTGTCTGTGTGTTTGATGGGTTCAGTGGTGTTCGTGTGCATTTATGTTGTTCCGCTCTGTTGCGTCTAGTGTTGTTTGTCTTACATAGGCGTAGTTGTGGGGTGTGTGGTTGACAGGCAGTAGGGGCTACATGGACAGGACTTCAATGGTGTTTCGGTTGTGTGTGATGGGTTGCACAGTGGCTGCCGTGTGGTACTATATTCAATGTGGCTTGTGCATGCAGACGTGGCTCCTTGGGTGTTGCTGTGTTTGTGATGGGTCATGTGGGGTGTGAGTCTGTGGTTCATGTCCGTGTGCACATTGTTCACTTGTTCGTGACGGTGGGCGGTGCTGCGTGTTCGTCTGCTACGTGACATGTCCCATGTGTTGGTCGTGTTACGGTCCTCATGCCTCCAGTAATCCAGCCCTGTCCAGTTTCCCACCTGCAGGTTGTTCGTGCGTGCACTGTACTGGATGCCACATGGTTCTAAGCGGGGGTGCTCCATGTTGCAGGTCTGTGGGGGTGGGGGGTGTTGTGGGTCATGGTGGTGGCTGGACACCCACTGACACCGATTGCTGTGGACCGTGATGTCTACCTTTCAGCTGTCGTTGTGCACTGCGGTGGCTGACACGTGGCTGTGGGGTGTGGGGGATGCTCCTCCTTGCTGTGCTGTGGGACTAGGGGCCTGGTGTGTTTTGTACTTGGGCTGTCCACCCTCCCACCCACTGCACTTTGTGTTCCTGCCACTTACCTGTTACTTGTCGGTTAGTGCAGCTATGGCGGACACATGGGTGTGGTGGGTGCTCGTTGTGGCGCTTCTGGCATATTTGGGGACCTGTTGGTGGTTACGTGGCTGGCTGAGTGTACACATGTCCCCACGCATCTTACAGTTGTTCGGTTTGGGCTGTGTGTGGTGGTGTCTGTTGCATGTGTGTGTGATGTGTTGTGTATTGTGTGCTGGACATGGGGGTGTTTGTCCCTGGGAGCTGTGGCATGGTGGTAGTGCATGTGAGTACATAGCGGTGTGCTGGTATACATTAGTTTGTACTTACCAGCCTCCACTCCCCCTGCTAATCCGGCGAGGATCTCGGGATGTATGATGACTCGCACCTTCTCCTCCCACGCTTTGAAGGTCTTGAAGAGCGCGGGATTCCCTCCGCCAGTGACGGCAGCCAGCTCTCTGTTCTTGCTCTCCTTCTTCTTGACCAGGCTCTTGACGTCATTCCACCGTTTGTTTATTTCGACTCTGTTCCTGGGCAAGGTCCCGACTGCATTGACCTGGTCTACGATCCGGTTCCACATTCTGTTTCTGGTGGCTAGTGGTGTGTGCTGGACCAGGTTCCCATAGATTTGTGGGTGCACCTTGATGATCTCGTCGACCATGACCGTCAGCTCCATAGGCGTGAACTTGGGCATTCTTTGTGGTGCCATGGTGTTTGTGGTGCTGGTGCGGTGTGTGTTGTGTAATGTGCAGGGGGTTTGTGGTGCCGGTGTTTGGTGGTGGTGGTGGTGGTGGTGGTGGTTGTGATGTGTGCGTTTCTGTGGTGTGCTGCTGTCCTTGCTGTGTCACTGTGTCCTCTCCTCTCCTCTCTAGTTTGCAATGTTGCAAGGGGTTGTGGTCTGTGGGAGTGCTGCTTTTGTACTTACCTATGTGGGTGTGTCCTCATGGTCTGTTGTTTTCAGGTGTGTTGTGTCTGGGGTTCTGGCCTTTGTAGTTTTTGTTTGTCCAGGGGGTGTTTTCGGGATGTGTACTGTGCTTGTGTATTTGTGCGTGCCTTGCTGTGTGGACTTGTTGGCCATGTTGTGTGCGATTGTTTTTGTCAGCGGATGGTTTCTGTGCAGGGACGTGGGCGCCATGGCTTCTGCCGTGTCGATTCTCATCGGCGTTGTTTGCGCTGGCGGGCGGTATATTTGTAGTTTTCCCGCGCTCATGGCGGTGCGATCGTAATCTCACGTGCGGTGTGTCGGGCGTGAGGGCGGGCGGTTTTGTGTTGTCGTGCGTGTTTCCGTCCGTGGCGGGCGGTTTGACTCCGACTCGGACGATGGCGGGCGGTATCTTGTGTGATTTATCCGCCGATGGCGGTTTTCGGTTTGTGTCATCGTAATGGCGTGGTCGGTGTTCAGACGGTGTGTGCGGGCGGATTTTTGCCGCTTCCATGCCTGGCGGATTTTTTTACGCCGGGTATCGTAATGGGCCCCTAAGTGTTTTAACATGTTATTTGGAATGTATTAAAATTATTTTTGTTTATATTTTAAATAATTTAGGGGCTCATTACGATGGCGGGCGGAAGCACAACCGCCGTGCTGGCGGATGCAAAAACCACCAGTTACCGCCGGCACGCAGCAGTCCACACGCCCGCCCAATTACGATGCGAAAAGTAGGCCAAACACTGCCGGCAAGCCAGCAACACCGTCCGCCATCAAAGTGCGTCCGTACACATAGCGGCGCAGCCCAATTGACACACACCGTCCGACGAAACACGTCCCGCCCGGCGTATAAATTACGATGCCGCAAACAAACGGCTCCCACGGCCAAGAGATACCGTACGACAAACCGAAGCGGTAACACGGACGCCGAGCACGGACAACGAAGAAGCGGCTCCCCCGAGCATGAATCCAGCACTGCAGGCCCTCCCCATGCTCCTGCTGATGCACCACCAAGGATGCAACGTACCGCGGAGACGCAGGTAGGCACACACACAACAAGTGCACGCAAACAGCGCACACAGTCCAAGGGCGGAAAAAGCGGACAACCCCCCACCAGCGCGTGTACACTACACATCCACCATTGCATCCACATATGACACACAGGCCAAATCGTAACATCGCGTAACACATGTGTACACACCACCTGGGACTAGGAACCAACGACCCCGTCACGGCCCCAAAGCGGCGATGACGCCGCCACACATGCGCACAACGCAGAGGCCAACCGCAGCGCCATGCATGCGTCGCACACAGACACAGGGACACAACCAAGCAGCACACACATCAGCCCCACCCCGAACGCACATGACACGTGACAGGCCTGCCACAGACATGTCCCCAACGCCCAATTCACGGACCACACCCAACGCCACACAACCGACGCACACATGTCAGTGAAGTCACGCAACAGCAGGACACACCCCAGTGTAACAAACATGTCGTAGCACACAGCGGCGGCAACACCAACTAGGAGAAGCAGGGCCCCTTCGGGAAGAGGAACGCCAGTACCACACTGAAACACCCATACCACCCTGCACATATGAACAAGACATATAAAACGGAACACCAAAGAGCCCGGGGACCGACAACAGGTGGCCCAAGAATAACATTCACACACAAGGCCCAACGCAGAGCGGAAAGGCAGCCTGCCGCCCACACAAGGGAGAGCAGACAGCACTGAATGACCTTCCATTCCAACTCCGAAACCACAGCCCTACGACAGAAGCCGGTGAATACAGCCATTGTCCAAGAATAGACCAACACAGGCATGCCGAGGAGACCGACCACAGGGCAGATAGCGCATATCACAGAAGCACACAACGGACGGGGAAGAAAGAAGAAAACACTCCCCCATGTCGGCCACATGCAAGTTAATTGGAAGGAGTCACACATCACTGACCTTGAACTGTCTGAGAAGCATGTGGGATGAGGGCCCGTGTCCTCCAAACAAGCCAACAGAACACAAGTCCTGTCTCCCTACGACTACACAGAGCTCACAGCAACCTCGGAGCGTGCACATTGCAGACTGCACACACAGCCGGAGCACGCCACCACAACGCACCGCTGCGAAATGGCAACCGCAACACACCTACCCAACTACGCCGGACAGCTCAAGCTGTACAAAACCAACCTGTTACATATATTGGGATGCGATATCCTGTCCCTGCTGAACGTAAGTTACCTACTGATTTACCGCATCACATTGTTCAGCTGCGTCATGCCCGTCTTCTACTGTCGGAGGTGTCCCTACCAGCATCCCGTGGAGATATGCCTCTCCAACCCGGCATGTCTGAAGGCAGACCTGCTACCACTACTCCTCCCTCTGGACGCACACGACAGGGCCTGCTTTGCCTATGGGGGCATGGCGTATGTGGCCAACATCGCACCCGCACTGAAATGGGACCACTGTGCCTCCACACGACGGATCATCGAGAACAGCTACATCGAATGTCACCCAGCATGCCCCATCATGGTCCTCCAAGGGACAACTTACGAACAACACCTTGACAGCCACCATCCGCTACATTGGCTGGCAAACATGTACACCACCAATGACATGGAAGCCCTGCTGGACGGCATCGCATACCTGACAACCTGTAAATTCGTCGGACCACAGCGCAGGTTCCCCGATTGACCTATGATGTCCAACCCCGCACCCATGCTTAGCTTCCGCACGGACTGGCCAGTCACCACCACAACAGCCATACCAAATGACCGGCAACTGTAACCACACCATCAACGACATCGCCATGACATCGGATATGACCGGGACATGCACACTGTTCCCCATCACATCCAGGAACACCGCATGCATCGTGGGAGGCAGTGGCATGGGGTCTGTGTATCGCACCCACATGGACGGAACTGCACGAACAACCAGGACACGACATGGATCCAGCGCCCATGGACACACACACCGCTCAGTGGACATGAATAGGTCGCCTGGAGTCTGTGGGTGCTGCACCCCTCCCACCCCCGCCCCGGGAATCCCATACCAGGACCTTTGCATGGACGACAAGTGCATACAACAACAACACGACCCCAGTGACTGTGACATGTCCAGTAACCACCACAGTGCAACAACAAGTGGCACGCCGCTGCATGCACGCAAGCACATGCCCTGATGTCATCTCACATGCACGCGTGCATGAGGAACAACCGCAGCAAACCTGTCACATGGAACTGAGATGGACTGTGCCCATGATGCCAAGCGGTCTGGTAGGCTACATGTATACCGTCTGTGTCAAAGTCCGCAGCTCCGCAGCTATACGTAAATGTACATTAGCACAGCCTTGGCCAAGCAGATGTAACTCTGAAGCCCACATCCCACATGCAACAGCCAATCACATGTAACCCCACACCCTATCCCATTTGCAATCATGCTCAGTATATCCTCAACATGTATTCCGCTGCCAGTAGTGTCCACTATACTGCATCACAGAGGACAGAAGACTCAATATAATGTTTGAAACCAAAACTGTCTCCGCTGACTCATTTCACAAGTACGAATGAGAGAGGATGAGAGTATGTGAAGTACACGGCAGTCGTGACATGACCATGTAGTCCACTGGTATTGGATGTCAACGCAAATGAGTAGCACAACTGTGGAAGACACACATGTGTCGTGTGAAGTCGTATGGACACAGTGCTCAGGTGGGTGGGTGTGACGGGTAGATGCGCACATGCCAAGTTGGAGCACGCCGTGTTGGGAGGGGTCATGAACAGTACACCACCGCTTCCCTGGGCATTGTGAGAGGACACCTGTCGGGGGAGTGAACACGTGTGTGCACAGCAGCCGGGCACACGTACAAAGCGGTACCAGGCGCACCTCAGCCCACCCTCTGTGGACAAGCTGGATCCTGTTGTGCGCCCGCCATGCCCCTTGACAAGGCACACACAGCCCCAGTCGACCAGGTGTAACCCCAACATAGTCAATCCGCACAGGCGATACAGGGCACGGGATGGCAGTGGAGCATGGTGTGTGAGAGGTCTCCTCGCGCTCCTCCTGGTCATATCACGCAGGCAATAGAACCTCAACGTCTAGCATGGCACAAGTCAAATGGAAGTGTAGGGGGACGCACCACAGCACGAGCAGCACTGACGTCACGGGAGGTGGCTCGCACCATCCCATCCATTGCCCATTATACCAACCACGCCACATGCCATTGCGACTAAGTGCAAGCGCGTGCGCCACCACCCCGAGCCCTCCCCAGAGAGGCCAAAGAGTGAATGTGTGGGCCATCAGTCACAGACGGACGCGGCATGGCCGCAAGGGCAGCCACAGCCACTGGGTGTCGCAGGTGGCGGATCCGGAAGGCGAAGACTGTGATGCATAGTCCATGCAGGCCGGGTCTCCATTTGGGGCACCACGCAGGTGGACGGCGTCCTGCAACACATCATACCCTGAGACAGCCCACTCGTGCAACTGGACCCACACATACACTCCTTGCCCTCTCTGGTGCGAGCTTGGGGCTGCCTGTGCAAGCGCTAGCCTCGCAGGTGCACATGCATATTGGGGGAGCGAGGGGAGGACATGAGGGCTGGGGCGAAGATGACTGTATCACTGTCAGTGAGTACAAGGGATGACCCAGATGTGGAAAGGAAGAGACGTGTCCCGTGTGTACTGCAACTAGTCGCCAATCCAACTACCCCCCATGTCCAGAATGTAAGCCCGCACCTAGGCCCGCCCATCCGCCACATCGAACATACCACCAGCACGACAACCTTCCCATTCGAAACACTGACTGGGGGTGGCGACCAGTGAACAATCATGTGTAGCCTACCCACGCGTACATGTGGGCCCTCCATGATCCATGTCACCTGCGGCAAAGTCATGACATGCGCAATGAGGGAAGTGAGGAGAGCTGTCCGCCCCACGCACAGAAGGTGCATCAGCTCCACAGACCCAGCAGCGAGTCCAGCAGGGGTCACATGTGCAGGGGCAGCTGTGCCTGGTGTGAAGGCACATGCATATAGACAGCACATCGACCAATGTGTAGTCTGCCCACATCTACAGTCCATCATCATGCGGACATAGGAATTGAACACAGGGCAACACATCTTAGTGGGTGCACCCACCGTGACCAACAATGCGCAATCATCGACGTACCCGCCCTGTGCATGGCCCCCCACCCAACGGAGGCACATCCAGTGCCACCATCCCACACACACAAGCCTTCCACGGAACATGCTGTGTCCAATGGTCAGTACAGAGTCAGCGCCCATCTGGTGGATCCTGAACAGGAGACACATGCACACCCATGCCAGCTCCCACTATGTACGTCTGCCACCTGGCATGTGCAATGTAACCTCTCACCTGTGACGTGTGACTGCAAGCACACAGCCGTCTTGGCATGGGGCTGTCAATGTGGACACCTGTCAATGTTTCGGGAGGTGTGATCCGTACAGTGCTGTACATACGGTGCAGTGCTGACACCTACTACTGTCTCATATCCCCTTGTGCCACAGGTCCCACTTGTTTTGGCCGCTCAGCCTGTGCCCACATCGTCGTCGTCGTGTGCCATACTCATCCAGCCTCGGAAGCAGTTCCATGCTCAGCAGACATTCATGTTGCCGTGGCGTTGCCGCTTGACCGAATATGCAGTCAGTCCCCATCAGCACGCCCCGCAAGTCATTGGGGCCTAGATCCCCATGTGCATGCACATGGCAGTGGTCTGTATCACTAGCCATTGCCATTGTTGGGAGACCTGTGTAAGTGTATTGTGGCCGTGCCGTCCCAGCTTGACAGCTGGGCTGTGGCTCATGTGCTTGCTCAGTCATGTCAGTGATGTGTATGCGAAATTGCTATGTGTCGTGTTGCTTTGACATGTGTCCACTGCCATTTTCCCTAGGCGGAGACCGAACATTGACCGCCCATACCAATTGCTGGCGGACATGGACGATACAGAGGTCATTAGGAAGTTTCGGCTGGACAGGCCAACCCTGCATCGACTGTGTGCCATGTTAGAACCCCATCTCCGTCCCCGCAGGGTGTATCCGACAGCTGTCACCCCCACGGCTAAGGTGATGGCCGCCATGCATTTCTTCGCCACTGGGTCATTCCAGCACACAGTGGGCAGTGGAGGAGGGATGTCCCAGCCCATGTTCAGCAAGGTGCTGAGGGATGTACTGGCAGCCATGATGCTGTACCGAAACAGGTACATCCGCTTCCCCAGGGCTCGTGAATTGGCGGCAGTGAAGGGTGCATCCTATGCCCTTGGCAGAATCCCACACGTCGTTGGAGCCATTGACTGCACACATGTTGGCCTTGTTCCACCACAGGCCACTGAGCACCTGTACCGCAACAGGAAGCACACGCACTCCCTGAATGTGCAAGTGGTGTGCCTTGCGGACATGGTGATCACCCACGTGTGTGCAAAGTTCCCAGGCTCGGCCCATGACGCACACATAATGCGCAACAGCATCTTGCCACGACTGATGTCCAATCTGCAACAGGATCGTGGCTGTATTGTCGGTGAGTATGTGGAGTGGTGTAGCGTGCTGGTTGTGCGATGCTGTCCCCTGTCCAGTTGGAATAGCAACGGTTCTCTGTGTCCCTCACACCCAGGTGACTCTGCGTACCCGAATGGGGCATGGCTGCTCAGTCCATTGAGGAATCCTCGCACCCCAGCAGACGATCGCTACAATGAGGCACATGGGAGGACCAGACGTGTGGTCGAGCGTACCTTTGGCCTCCTCAAGTCCAGGTTCAGGTGCCTGGACCGCACCGGGGTGCGCTGGCGTACTCCCCACAGAAGGTGTGCCAGATAGTGGTGGCGTGCTGCATGCTGCACAATCTGGCCATTCGGAAGCAGATCCCCCTCATCGTGGATGACGGAGATCAACCAGGGCCCCAGCCCGCAGACCAGGACAGCTCGAGTGAGGAGGACAGCGGAGAGGAGGAAGCTGGTAATGTGCGGCAGCAGCTCATCGCCCACTACTTCACTTGACGGTGAGTGTCCATGTACGACGGCTGATGTGGCTGTATCTGTGCAGGTGTGTGTGTGCTGTGTCAGGGTGGCCGTTTGCTCACTGCGTGCTGTGTGTCAACGCTCCATGGCCAGGGTAGTATGCCACTGTTGGTGGCTGTGGCATTGTGCCCTATTGCTCTGTGCGATGTGTGTACATTGCTTGTAGTTGTTGACATGTACTGTGTGATGGGTGTGTGACACACTCATTGAATGTGCTCCTGTTCTGTCTCCCACCCCTAGGTCCCTACAGGCCCTCCGGTTCCATTGCCATGCCACGCATCAGGTGCCTTTCCGCCCAAGGTGGCCGTTGTATTCCGTACAAATAAAACACAGGGCACAAACAGCAGTTTGTGTAAGAGGTGCATTTATTTCAAACTGTGACATGTGATTGTGTGTAAGGTGATGACAAAAGTGGTGCGTGCAGTGACAATGAGCTGTCGGTCATGGCTGCGTGATGCTCAGGGTGTACCCACTGGTTCTATGTCCATAGTCCAACACACACATGCCATCCAGATGGCTGTGTGGAGTGGGATCGTAGTCCAAGTCAATGCAGTGGGTGGTCAAGGAAGGCTGGCTAGCTGCCTCACTTGCGTCTGGAGCGTGCGAAGTCCTCCCGGGAGATCTGTTTCCACTTCGGACGGCCCCTTCCACGTTTGCGAGGGGGGGTGCCTGCTTGCGACATGCTGGTGGTTGAGGTGTGCTCACTGGCTGTGGACGCAGGGGAACTGGACACTGCTGCTCGACCCTGCGCCCCGGCAGGTGGTGGCGGAGGGGGAGCTGCTGTCCCTGGCTGTGACCTCACCGCCACCACCAGCTGGCCCATGAGGTCCACGAGTTGGCCCATATGGGCGTCCATGGACCTCAGCACCCCCAGCACCTCACGCGTGTCTGTAGCTGACCTGGCCCATTGTCCTTGGGCCTCTTCATAGGCCCCAAGGACTCTGGCCATTTGAGGCAGGGCATGGCTCCCAGGGGAGGCTGGCGTTTGCCTGACCCTGCTCCTCCTACCAGTCCTGCTGCCACCGGCCTGCCCACTAGCCACATTGCTCACCACGGTCCTCGCTGTGGCTCCCAGGGTGGATCCAGTCGGCCGGGCCACCACCTGCGCTGGGGCTGGTGCCAGCGAAGACGTGGTGGTGGTGGCGGCGGTGGTGGTCGGTGCGGCGATGGTGACGGTTGCGGCAATGGTAGTGGCCGCAATTACCGTGGGTGTGGCCGCAATGACCGTGGGTGTGGCCGCAACGACAGTGGCAGCAGGGGGCTGGGAATGTTCAGCAGCCCTGGATGATGGGTTGGTGGGTAGGAGGGGTCCTGGGGAGCGGCTGGGCCCTGCCACACCAGATGGGCCTGCTTGGTGGTCCGTGTCCGAAGAGGAGGACAGATCCTCCAGATCTGTGTGTCCTCGTGGGGGGCTTGTAGGCTGGCTGTGCTGGCTGCTGGCTCCATCCCCAGCATCCAGCAGTTCGTCACCTGTGGAGAGAATGAGATTTGTTATTGTGTTGCACCTGGCGAAGTATGTATTTGTTGTCTGTCATTGACAGTTCGTGCAATCTCGTACATGGGTTTCCCGGAGGTGTGTGTGTGGCTGTGGCATCTGTAGTTGTGTGTGCTTGGCAATGGGACTGTGTGCTGTGCACATGTGGCATGGGACGGATTGGCCATGCCGATGGGTGTGTTGCTGTGCCCCTAATTATTGTGACTCTGGTGTATGCGGGCTCCTGGCCCATCCTGGGTCTGGTTTGTTCTTTGCTTTTGGGGTTCAAATGGAACGCTTAGGAACGCATATGGCAACATGGGGGCCATGCCCCAGATTCGCATTTGGGTGGGGATATGCTTTTGGGGTTCAAATGGAACGCTTAGGAACGCATATGGCAACATGGGGGCCATGCCCCAGATTCGCATTTGGGTGGGGATATGCTTTGGGGTTCAAATGGAACGCTTAGGAACGCATATGGCAACATGGGGGCCATGCCCCAGATTCGCATTTGGGTGGGGATATGCTTTTGGGGTTCAAATGGAACGCTTAGGAACGCATATGGCAACATGGGGGCCATGCCCTGGATTCGCATTTGGGTGGGGATATGCTTTTGGGGTTCAAATGGAACGCTTAGGAACGCATATGGCAACATGGGGGCCATGCCCCGGATTCGCATTTGGGAGGGAATCTGCTTTTGGGGTTCAAATGGAACGCTTAGGAACGCATATGGCAACATGGGGGCCATGCCCCAGATTCGCATTTGGGTGGGGATATGCTTTTGGGGTACATGCTGTGAGCCATGGGTGTCGAACGTGACATGTGTTGTGGCAGCATGACAGTGCATGGTTTGAGGTGTGTGCATGCCTGACATGGCCTGCATATTTGCTGTCTGTTGTGATTACTGGACATGGCATTGGACGCATCGTTATGAGTGAGTGATGGTTGTGTGCCAGCCAACGTATTGCAGTTGTCCCATCTCCTTGGTGTGCGTGCTGCCCTGTGCCATGTGCATCACTGCAGTGCTCGTGGGGGGTGTGGCCCATGTTGTGTGTTGTTGCTCACAGTGTGTCGTGCACTTCATTGACTTCTGGCACATGGTTGGTAATGGGCATGTATCTTAGCGTGACTGCTGTATGTGTGGCAGCTGTGCGGATGACATGCCTTTCATGAGACTGGGGCTGACGGATGGGATGGATGGTATGTTGTTTGTGCATGGTGTGTCTGTGTGTTTGATGGGTTCAGCGGTGTTCGTGTGCATTTATGTTGTTCCGCTCTGTTGCGTCTAGTGTTGTTTGTCTTACAT